>OU026145.1:27823404-29173271 GCA_907269125.1 Eristalis pertinax
GTTCCAGTGCATCGAGCAATAATCGCGTGACCGATGAGGCTTCAGACGGACGAAATGCATCCAATCCGCCATCGGTCCGTAGCACACCTTCCCCAGTACCATCGAACAGTAGCAGCAGCAAGCCAAAACGTTCAATGTCGGCACTCACCTCGGAGCGTTCTGAAGAATCGGAGAGTGACAGTCAAATGGATTGTCGGACTGAGGGTGACTCAAATATCGACACAGAGGGAGAAGGCTCCTCAGAGCTGGGCATAAACGATGAGATTGAGCTGGTCTTCAAGCCTCATCCAACCGAAATGGCCGGTGACAATCCACTGATGAAGGCGCTTAAGGAAAACTGCGTCCGATACATAAAGACAACGGCCAACGCCACAGGTAAGGGATTTTTTTTAAAATATGATTGCGGTATTTGAGATAGGATCTCGTTTCAGTTGACCATTTGAGCAAGTACTTGGCCACGAGAATGACCTTAGATCTGGGAGCTGATCTGCCTGAGGCTTATCGCATGATCAATTTTTGCATATACATTGTCCCTCAGCCGCAGCAGCAGGTGATCTTGAATGGAAGTCAGACCTTGCATCAAGTCAACGAGAAATTTTGGAAGGTAAGATTTGAAGTATGAACAGCACCTTTTTGACAGATGACCGACGTCGTCACTGAAATGGAAATGTGGAGTAGAATCATAATTGGAGGAAAAAAAAAGCCTACGTTTCAATGAAATTGACACATTTCTTGAGAGAATACGGTTTATTCGACCGTGAGATTGAGGCTGAATTCAGGAACGTCGGACATTTGAGCAGTGATGCGGCATCATTCCGCCTTTTCTACCATCCACTATCAATGGATGCTCAAATGTTTAAAGTTTGCTCATCTGATGCACGAGATGATGCTTAAATGAACGGCTGACGTTTGCAGTGATGCCGATGTGTGCGTTTACGAAAGCGATGCCGCAGTGGTGCCCTTCTGAATTCATCCTTAGTCAATGGATCGATCACCAGAACATTCAGAAAATCAGTTAAAATCAATAATTTGTAGTTTTTTTAAGTTCTAAATGTGAGACTAGTTCTGGCAGTCAGACTCGAACGTTGAAAATTAAATCTTGTTCTCCACTATTGCTCGCGGTAAGCTTTAAGTTGTTCATTAACGATGAACATTGATCCGTGATCTAATCCAATTATCACTTATATCTATCTTACCACGAAAAGTGTAAGATCTCCAAATGATGACTGCTGCTTCACTTTCCAATTCATGCCGACGAAGGTTAATATACATATGATCATAGACACATCGATCTGATAACAAGTCATATGCTTTTATTTCAAGTAAGAACATCACAAGTTGTCTCATTTTCAGGTCAACAAGCCAATGGAGATGTATTACACCTGGAAGAAGTCCTAGGGACCACTGAAGCACTCTCACTAAGAGAGTTCCACTCAAAGGTATAGAGAAGTACACACCAACACCATTCAACAGATCAGAAATCACTGGATGAAGAATGATATCTCTACTGACGCGTACCCCCAGGCATTTTCCCAAGAATAAACACTTCTTCTACTTACCATGTGTATGTTTTCAATATGACTAGCTACATGTTTAACATTAATAAAAATATAAGTAAGATTCTCATCAAATTGGTGTTTTTTGTCTTCTTTTTTTTTATTGCGAACTAAGTTTTGCAAAACAGAAATAATGCCGATGAAAAATTAAGGTACACTTTTGTGACGGAGATAGACTTGGTTTAGGAACTTCTGTTCCAGCACGTAAAACTAAGCACATATGCATGGCGAGAAGTGATTGTAAAAAAGGTAAGGAGGCAGGCAGAACATTACATAGCTACTTATAAAGCTTTTTCAGCAACTCGTCTTTGTATTTCGCGTATTCATCACTGATTTCTATTACATTCCGACATTCTCCCTGAACTCGATTAAGGCACGGTATAATGTTAGACATTTCCCCCGTTTGGATTTTCGTCTGAAGATCATCCTCCAGCTCGAAGGGTAAGCCTAGATCGCATAGCTCCTCCAATTGGGAATTTGTGATGATATGCGAACTGTTCAAGTATTCAGCACATTTTTCGTAAACATCCAGCATTTGGAAGGCTATGGTTTTGTCACCTTTTCGTTGGCTTTCAAAGTACCTTCGTAGCATCTTTGCCGATTCCTTATTTATGAGTGTGCCCTGCGCGCTCAGGCTGTGATAATGTTTGACATCTTCTTCGGTCAAATCGGAACAGCCACAAAAACATTTTATCACGCGCTTTGCTTTGGTTGTCATCTGAAACAAAAAAAAAATATGTCATGTATATTAGTTCCAGTTGGAAATTCAGTCTATGATCAGCAGATGCATGAAGGACACGCTCAGTTTCTTGAAAAACATTAAGCCTTTGCAATGATTGCATGCGCCCAGATAATATGAAAAATCATTGCTTCTTCGTGTACGTGCGCATAGTAATCTATACAGTTCTTGTGTTACTGATAAAGCAAGAACAATGAAGAAAGTTCAAGTTAGTCATTTTATCATTTCCACACATTATCTGTTTTATGTTTACAAAGGAAGTCTTTAGCGTTTTGATCAAATTGATAAGCAAAAAACAGATGATTATTCATTAAAAAAAATGATTAGTGATGAAAAAAGGACTCCGAATGGGGTCCCAATAACTTCGGCACAAGCGCAATTTGATAAATTAGGTACGGGAACTAAATGGTTTCTTTTTTTCCCCATCACCCTAGGAAATTGTATGTATGTGTTACTAGTCACACCTCTGTTCCTAGAACAACCAAAAATTCTCACCTTGCATTAACTATTTTATGTTGGGACGTGTTTTTGCAAATTTCACTGGAATAAGCTAGAGTGAACTGCAGGAAATGTTATGCGAAAAGCTGAACAAGACATCAACGTTACACCATTGATGAGTTTTTGACGAAAAAGTATGGAATTATAATTGAAAACAAAACATTTAATCGCGTTTTGTTTTCCACACCGCCTACTAAATTTAACAACCGGCTGACAGATGTGTCATGTTTCGATTGTCTATCTGATTATGTGAGGGGTGCTGCCAAGTCTGGAGTCTAAAGAATAAACCAAAATTAACCTGTTTTTAACTATTCTCGAGTATCATTTTCAGAAATCTGTTACTGACGTGTGTCTTTTTTATAAATGAATGATAATTATATGCATATTTAATTTTAATTCAAACCTGATTTGCATTTATAACAATTACTAATATTACATAAGAAATTATTCCTCTCTGCAAGGCAGGGAGGTACACTGGTCTTTCAAACATTTTTCAGTGAATTATTTATAAAATCAAATAAAGTTTAATAGGAATCACAATATTAATTGAGATTATTTAATGGTTCACAAAATCATTTATTTATGATTAAGAATAAAATTTGATTAATCACCCTATATGCCGCTGCAACAATAAGAAAAGTGAAAGTGAACTTTAGACGACAATGTCCTCAAAGTAAAACGTCACTAACTGATTATTTATTTAGAGAAAAATTATTAATCTAAGATATTAAAAGCATAACGACGACGTTCTTATTTTTTTGCAAATCACAAACTACTAGTTTTGAACTACACGTTATAATCTCATAAGGATGGCAGTAAGTATTACATGCATTGCATTGCCCAAGCAACAAGTTGTTTATGTTCCCACACTATTTTGCATATACAGGAAATATTCGCACGTGTATCCTTCTATCCATCCCTACTCTATAATGTCTTAATGGAAAAAGTCACTTCCAGAAATTGGTTCGATCGAATTGATGAAAATGTTATTCTGGGAGCGTTGCCGTTTCGTTCGATGGCTAAAGATGTCGGTGATGTCCTACATTTAAATGCGTGCTCATATATCTTTTTATTTTTTGTATTTAGTTGATTGAAAAGGAAAATATGAAAGCTGTAGTTTCAATGAATGAGGATTATGAATTAACAATGTTTTCCAATGATGCAGAGAAATGGAAACAATGTGGCGTCGATTTCCTTCAACTTGCGACAGTTGACATGTTTGAATCTCCGTGCCAAGATAAACTTTATAAAGGTGTTGAATTTATCAATAGATTTCTAGCAGTAAAGGATAGAATTCCGGGTCTTAGCACCGGTACAGTTCCGGATAATTTTGGAACCGTTTATGTACACTGTAAAGCAGGACGTACACGAAGTGCAACACTTGTTGCATGCTATCTGATGCTGGTAATTACGTTATAATTGCATTATATTTACAATACATGTTTATCAATATGATTTCGCAGAGAAACCATTGGACACCCGATCAGGCTGTGCATTACATGCGTGAATGTAGGCCACATTTGCTGTTGCACGATAAGCAATGGGAAGCTCTTAGGATATTTTATCAAAATAATGTGAAATGAATTCTCAAAATCCACTGTGTTCATATTATGCCTTATCTCTATCAATAAATTTTTCAAAAAATTGTTCATGCCAAAATAACATCCAATTGGTTTACTTTTCTCAGACGGATTTCGGCTTTGCAAATCCGGATTCTTCACGCGATGAAATCAATCGTTTTCAGAGTCCTATGAGATCCATTTGTACCTTACACATTCTCGAACGGAACAATTAGATTTCTTATATTCCAAGAATTGTGTCGTTACAATCGGAAATATTTGTCAACAACAGGATTTGCCATGTAACTGCGTGTGGGTTATGATGTCAATCGAATGTTTTCGCATGACTTGCTATCTTAAACACCAATCATTAGCAGTCGTAGTAAAATATCCACAGATTCGTGTGGGCACTGCCTCATAGGCAACCAGGACGGAAGACTTAGAGCGCCCTACAACGACTTCTGCAGAAGCAGGGATGAAGAGAAAGAGGAGTCAATACTACACTACCTCGGAACATAACATGCGCTTGTAAAAACAAGGAGGAAACTGCTAGGCAGCTATTTCTTCAACTGTCTTGAAGATTTAGCTAACACAAGCATAAAAACGATCTTACGATATCCGAAACAACCACTGAATGGCCATAAAATGGTTAAAAGAAGACCACCAATTCCTTGTCCTAGCACAGGTTCATCTTGTTAAGGTGGTATTTCAGACCACAGTGGTCAGAGAGAAAGCTCGTTAGCAATCCTTATTGGGACAGTGTAGTTCATTATACGAATAACGCTTGATTAATTGTTTGGATTGCATATGACCGTCCCCGTTGGTCTATTTGTCTAATCGAACATTGTCTTTCCATTCGTTAACCAACGTTGTGGCGGGTGACCAATTGATATTACAGTACTTTCCAGGGCCTATGAATACAGATACCGAGTCAGCCCTAGCGAGCTCATCTGCAGATTTTTTACCTGCAATCCCCCCGTGTCCAGGAGCCCACCTGAGCTGCACTTTCTTGGGTCTGGCTACGGATTGTAGCGCCGCGTAGCAACAACGGCGGAGTAAGTGAATAGATTATCATGCGGATCAACATAGAATCCAGAACAGCGACGACTCCTAAAACAAAGCAGTTTCAAAATTCATCGTTTTGCCCAGTTTTGCTCAAATATACCGATATACTTTAGGTTAGGTGCTGCAATTCCGTCCTCCACCCTCAAAATCTCTCAAAGCGGAACTGATTGGGTGAGTGATCACTAGATGATGCTGCTGAATGAATACGCAATGAAAAATATTCCCACATATGTACGTTAAACAAAATGGTGAAAGTTTTAATTCAAAATCAGTACATTCCCCAAACGGATATACATCAAAACCAGTCTTAGCCCATACATGTACAATCGAAAGCAAACATAATTTAATTGTCCTCATTAATGGAGGCAATCATTCATGCCAATTAGATCCTTTTGAATTTCACAATATTGAACTTCCTGTCATATTTTTTATTAACATAATATTACAAGAGATAATTTCGTTTATGCCTCTGCTTTAGCGCCCTTAATGGCCCACAATTGTTTGATTCCCTTGGCGATGCCGACGTCATTGTAGATAAAATAATAAAGTCCACCAAGAGTCATGGCAGACATAGCGAATACAAGTGCTTGCACAACTTTCGGCACGACCGGTCCAACTATGATGGGACGAACGTAATCTGTTGCAATAGCAGCAAGACCCCTGTAAGAATCAACGAACTATAAGTATCTGTACATCCGCATGAGCTTAAAGCGTAACCTACCAATGCTGATGCATTACAACTGAAGTGGCCAAAGCAAAATCAAGTGCCTGTGATGGGAAGAGAAATGCTGCTGGCAGGATTCCCAGGAAAGCGGCCGACACCGCCTTCTCAGCCACCCACAGTGTGGAATGATTTCCAGATAGTCTGGGCGCTGTCAAGGAGATGCTCCTCTAAAAACGAAAATATAAGTAAGTATTTCACAATTTTAACTATAATTCAGTTCCAATTCCTCCCTACCTTGATTGGATTAATCAACGTTAATTTCACATCGTTCTTGGGTGCACGCAATGCCGACGATGAGAATGTCTTCAATGGTGTTAAACGGGCAGTCTTCAACAAATCAGCTCCTATATATTCAAACGATTTTTTTTTGTTAGCCATAGTATAGACGTGAGATATTATATAATAGCTTGGATAAAGTTAAGGACGGCAGTTTCAATTTTGTGAACCCCGATATATTTACCATTTAGTCTGCTCGCGTTTCGTAGGACTAGGGACATAGCCATTGTATTTCGTTTTAGATCAAGATTATATCTTCGAGGTAGAAAGGTAATAGGTTGAATAAGTTATAATCCCATCCAAGCTAAACAGGAAAATATATTTGAGACTTGTTTTGCGACTTACGTTATCTACAGCTGACAGTTCTTTGACGTTTGACGATGAGACCGCTCAGAGATGTGCAATGAATGAAATGTCAAAATTTAATTTTATAGCAAAGTTATAGAATTTTATTGCTTAACTTGAAGAATGAATCGCAACAGAATTATCCTCACTGAAGAATGAATTTTGAAGGATTTCGGCAAAAAGTGCCCATTTGAATAGGCTTGTCTTAGGTTAGGTTAGGTTGTGGTGGCTAACTGCCAAAAAACAGTCACACTACGGGCAAACTAGGCCCATTGTGATACCACGCGGATCAACTACTCCTAATCTTGGAATCAGTTGGTGCTCGCGATAAAGCAGTTTAGCTGGCTAAGGCTAGGCCCCTTTATGTGAGTACCTACGGCTTGCCAGAGCGCTACAGGAGCAGAGGAGGTGATTTGTGGTATATATCTCCTCTTCATCAGAAATCTGTGCTTGCAACAAACATCCGGTTTGCTCAATGCCCGCAATGACACCGGTGAGTGTCCTGAGTCTACTTAGTCTTTGGTGGAAGGATTGTCCACCAAATTTCTTTTAATCTATCTCTTGCCCAGGGAAGCTCTACATTCATTTTTTGGGTTGCATGTATGAATGTGACTAACGGAATATGTGTCACATCACTATGAGATTTCGTGTAGTCTAAATGGGTTACGGACAACCCGAAAATTTCCCGCCTTTTACCTTGTATATCACAGTCAACAGTCATCTGCTGACCTCTTCTCTGGAAAGAGATCTAGTAAGACCTCTAAGCACGCTGTTAGAGAAGTGGATACTGCTCCTGTGACGCTTAGGCATGCAAGTCTCTGTTTAGTATACTCTAAGAATATAGTGCCAATTTAATCACACTAACCACTTCCTGTAGTGTGGTTTCTACACCTTTACATGTTCTGCACAGGAAAATGCATTGAGCATGAAACTACTACGAATATGAACTTTGATGAGCTATTCAAACGAAGGAAGTAAGGCTTATAGGTGTAAAGTCTTTCCTTTTGAAGATTCTAAGGCTACTTTGAAGGCGGTCCTTCCTTCCGATCTTAATTTTTTTATCATTTCACGTCCCTTCTTTCTAAGGTCATGGAAACGCTGATAAATCGTATCAGCTTATGAAATATATTGAATCGCGGAAGCTTCTTAATGACCGGCAGTACGGTTTCCGGATCTGATAGCTTATCTCACCGAAAAGTGGAACCAATCTTTGCACAATGCAGGCGAAAACAAGATCGTTGTGTTTGATATTTCTAAGGCATTTGACAGAGTTTGGCATCAAGCTCATA
Organism: Eristalis pertinax; assembly: GCA_907269125.1. Taxonomy (NCBI): domain Eukaryota; kingdom Metazoa; phylum Arthropoda; class Insecta; order Diptera; family Syrphidae; genus Eristalis; species Eristalis pertinax. The sequence goes on from OU026145.1 coordinate 27,831,456, forward strand.
GATATTTAAGATCAGTGTGCACAGGTACTTCCTCTCCCTTTCTCTCTCTATGCCTTTGGTCTGTGCTGTGTCTTGACCCCGGACACTTAAGGGTATTAGCAAGCCCTTGAGCGCGAGCATATTATAAAAAAAAATTACTCTGGGTTTACTCCCAAATGTTGTCTACTCTTTTAAGAATTTCTAGATGTCCAAAACGGTTTCCTTCTTCTTAGCAGTATGCACTTGTGGGATGTTCAGTATTGCTTCTATTCCTGCCTTCGCACAGTGTGTTATTTTCGACATCTAGCGGAACTTTATTCCTGCTGCGCTTGGTATAGCTAAACTATGGATTTTCTTATTCGGTGAAGGAAAAAAAGGAATTCTATGAAGTTTTTAAAACAAATAGCTATATGTGGTCACCGATAGGGGGCGTATAGCCCACGCCATCCATCCCCCATAAACCTCATGGATACAAACGTCTCTAACTAAAAGAGTACTGAATCGATTTTGTTAAAATTTTCACCAATCTGTTCAGAAAAGACAGTAGAAAAATCACTTCACTTACTCTAACCTATTATCAAATAAGTCCCGAGCTATTTTGATGAAACTTACACATTATAGTCCATTTTCTTTTACTTGAAGTTAGTAGCTCTCATAATCGTCTCGTCATCGTACTTCGGGAGCCTCGAACAGGGCAATACATTCTTGAGGTAGTGGGTTCCTTTTTCTATGGGGCGCTGTACTACGACTCGATAGATATGGATCTGATGATATTAAAAACCTGTTTAATACATTTCCATTCGTATGTTTTCCGGAAGATTTCCGGCTAAAATGTTCTCGAAATCGTTTGTATTCCTTATTGCTCGCTTCTTGGGATTCCTCGGACAATTGACCAAGTGGCAGTATGCAGGCTCGAATTATCTCTTTTAAATGTATCAGACGTTTTTGTATGCTTGCAGGCATGTGGTACCATGCGTAGTGCGCTAGATATATGTTTTTTGTTTCATTGGCATAGTTTGCAAACTTGTCTGCATCAATTTCATATTCACTCGATATTACTTCGAGTAAAATTCGGAAATGGTAGATCAGATCAATGCTGATGCCTGTTTCCAAAAAATGTTCCTGCTGTGTTACCATCTTTCGTATTGCCTGTTACTTGCTTTGGCATGTCAACCAGCAGTCCCATTTCATCCCGAAATCGTTTTTGAATATGACTTTTCTTGTTCGCAAATGAACTTTTTTCTTCCAGTGATCTTGCTTGCCATTGCTTAATGTCTAACTTCTAAGAAATGTGTAGTAGATTTTCAAATAATCGAATTCAAGAATGCATGGGAGTTGTACATTTTTCTTCTTTAGAGCAGCCGAGTTGTATGAGCGATGTTTAATCATAAAAAAAAAATTGTATGCGGTGCGCAAAATGTCTCAACGGATTCTGAAAGTATATAGTCCGGAGAAGGTAATAAATAACATCTCGAAGTTAGAATAAAAAAAAACTGATAACTCTAAGGCCTTCAAGCAAATCGGTAATTACTACCATTTGCTGAGGTCGTACAGGGTTCAAACTTACCAAAAATATTCCTTAGATAACAAGCAAGAAATTGGAAATATAGCGTTGCTACTTACTTCACACGAACACGATGAATTTGAGTGACATAATGCAACTAATGTTTTACATTTCTCTTGCTCAAAAATGATTGCTGTTTGCGATGTCACACAGCGGCAAATACCGTTTCCATGAATTTTTTTTTTGCGGGGCATTAATACCTTTGTTTATACCTGTCGTTTGATACCAAACTTTTGTCATTCGGACGACTTAATGATTTTTGAATTAAGTTCCGCTAGATTGGCAAAGTAACACACTGTGCGCCGGCGTCGTTGTGCAGATACATGCCAGAATTACAATAGAACAACACACCACGTCAACCATCCACTCTATTGCAGTGCACAAAACAAATTCATGGTTTTTTTTCCGATTTATTTAAAAACAAATAAAAATTTAATTGCTGACTACATGCATAGTTCTCTATGTACATATCGTTAAAATGGAATTATTCAGTGTTCCATATATACTAAATTAAATTGTACATTGTGTGGACGGAAACATTTACTAGAATTCGTAGCTTAATATCTCTTATCTATATCATAAATTTTGCTTGTATAAAAACGTCTGGACGGGAATTTTACTTACGCTTAGACTGGATAGTGTAACGCTTTGCCTTACATCCTAAATGAGATTTCAATGGATATGTGTAACAAAGTGCAACAGTTTGACTTATATCCTAGATTTAATTGTAAGTTTTATATGGACGGTAAAATTTTCTAGTATCTCTCCTCTCAGGCGCCAAAGGTCACTTTGTTAAATTTGAAAACCTGATCACTTATTTAGTATCGTAAATATTCGTGTTCCAATGAAAATGACCAGGAATGCGATGAAAAAGTCGAAATTCACATTGCACACTGCTCGATAGGCGCCATTTCGCGTGATGTCCCAATCGAAGATCTTAATGTAGTTCTCCGATTGCAGCCACGGATTCTCACCATCATCGAAATGCATTGGACACTGATCACGTTCACGTTCATATTCGGTCATATCAATTGCAACTGCCGCTCCCTCCGTGTAGTTCCACGACCCGACGTCTTGTTTCAAATTGCAGAATGCCCCAACAGCTGAGTGACAATGAAAGAATCACGGAATGCGTAAGTGGGGAGGGAAATAAAACACAAAGGGCATTGGAAAATTACCTTGTGACATAAGTACACGATTCAAATCAGCCCTCTGATAGACCCAGCAACGATACTTCGACAGCGGATCCAGTGCATCGTAAGTAATAAGATACGATCTGAGATTCTCCTTCCAAAAGCCAATGCACTTCATTCTGTAATCGGGATCACCTTTAAAAGAAAACAAAAGTGATTAAATATGTGCACATGAAGTGGAGGAGCAATTAAGATTTTACTGTATATGTCAACAGGTCGGCCTAAATGATCCACCGAGAGGCAGTAGTTTTCATCGATAGCCATTTCCTTTTGATCGGTATCACAAACTGACAAATCCGAAATGTTCTGTTTGCATCGAATGTCGGGCCTGGGACTTAGGGTTACACCTCCAAGGATTCTGAGGGGGGAAAAAAAGAACGAAACACGATGAAATAAGGTGCAAGTTTTATAAATTCCAAACTATACCTAGTTTTAAAAGGGTGTTGTCCGCGTTGGGTGAAATTGAATTTGCCCGCAACTGGACAACGAACTGGGACAGGGTTCTTAGCGAGGAACAGATCATATTTCCAAGCCTCCTTATTAGGGAATTGTACCCACGAACAGACCGTACTGAAGTCGTCCTTAATAACCGCCAGTCCTTTGCGATATCGAATCACATTGTGATGTCTCGGCATGAAGTCGAAGCAAACATAATCCTTTTGACACCCGTCCACAGTGAGACGTGCCATCATGTATCGATTGCCGTTCTTCTGGTGGCACACATAAATTGTTCGCCTATATCGAGATTTGTCTGGATAGTAGGTTTCGTTGATGTGGGTTTCGCTTATAGTCAAATCTGCATCGATATTTGCCGTGTTCACCCATTCGCCACTGAAGTTCTGGGGCAGTGTGCAGGCTGGCACCACAACCTCCGCCTTCACCGGAGTAAGTTTCAGACGCTCTGGTGAGTTCTCGGGTGTTTTAAGTGTATTACACTCGGCCGTTATAGATACACCAATATACAAGTCATCGTCACGATTCTTCAAGAAACAACGATACTTCTCGTCTTTTCGACTTTCCTTGGTGTTGGCCACAGCGAAGTAGTGGTTCTTACCAACGAACCAATCGCCCAAGCAACTGTACTCAACCGTTCCGGTAAAAGTGCCATCCATACCTTCGCACTGTTGATAGGATATATTGAACTTTTGATTTGTGATCAGAAACTGAGTGCCTGGCGTTTGACACGATTGAATACGAGCATCTTGCTTGTTGCACACACCAGTGAATCGAAAACGATTCTAAAAATGTAAACAAATGAGTGACTACACTAACTTTATTAAATGAACAAAAATTTTACCTGGTAAGTAAAGTGCCACACTCCTTCTAGCGATGATCGACAATTAATTGGTACGAAATTGTCATTAAACAATGTAATGAGCTGCTGGTCCTCCTTTACTCCCTTGCACACATTATCAACAGTCGGCTCAACACCATTCGGTAGTGATACACATGGTCCCTCGAACTTTTCAAAAACATTCAACGTTCTGGGGAAGGTCTTCACACAGTGATAGCAATTAGCCTTTCCCTTAAAAACAAATGAGTAATCAGCTTTGTGATGTTTGATGTCTATGCAATATCCTCGATTTGACATCGAATTTGCATCGATAATCGTTTGTGTGGGCAAACCAACTTCCCAGGAAAACCAAGTTCCACGCAGGATAAGTGGCATTGTACATTGTTCACCATCTTTTAAGCAGTTGACTAATAAAATATCAGAAAAACAACGAGTTAATTTTTAAAGTATGTTTGGGGTGTGGCATTGTTATAGTGGAATGTACCTTTGCTTAGAACACCAATAAGGCATATAATTAGGATATTTTTCATTGCAAATCTATGCATGCTTACTTCCTGTGCATTAATTAATCACTTTATTTTAATTAAATACACATTATTTTAATAGAAACAAAACAATTTCGTTCACTAGGCAATAAGGCACGCAACAAGCCAACCAGAAATGATAATTAGCAAATGACAAACGAATATAAATTCGAAGAGAACTCTCCTCACCGCAGAGTGTCAAGTGCAACACAGGGATGTTATATGCAACCTGTTGGTTTGTCTATTGTTGTGTAGACATATGACGCATGACCGTTTTGTATTATTCTTGTGTCCAGTGCAGATACACAACCTGCACCAATTTTACTCAGGATCTCATAATCCATTTATATGGAGTTTTCTCATTCGTAGAATTTTTGAAAACTGACACTCCATGGAGAATTTTTCTATCAGCGGCGACGATTGATGTCGAAAAAGTCAAAATGCATCGTCTACCGTATTACAGATCTGCCAACTTATGCGTTCAAGTTGACGATTTGACCCATCAAGTACGGTTGTCAAACAAATCGTATCGACAAATTGATGAGTGTCATGGATGAGCGTGAACACCGCGTTTGTGTATTGACAGTCCGCAAGGAGATTAATTGATTCGCAGAGATGTTTAATTAGTATAGTTAAACAACCATTTGTTAAGAATTTTCTAGATAAAAAACTCTATAATTCAATTCGCATCTTTTTGCATACCAAGAATTTGTTTATATTGTCGGAATATCATGATATTTGAAATTTCGCGACTCATAGGAATGACACTTTAAACCGAACCTTAAAAGAAACATACCTTCTTGTGGACGTAACGTAATACATTGACAGTTCGCAGTTTGACACTTGATCGTGAAAATCGTTTCTTCATATAGTTTTTTTTTTTTTTGAAATTTAATTTAAATATGTTTTCAAATATTCTAACTTCTAATTCTGAAGAGGATAATTTTTGTAACATAAATTACACGAAAAACATTGAATGTATATTTCCTAACAGTGAGCTTACAATGAACGTTCGTAATGGAGGTATTTCCACTAAAAAACAATGTTTAGTGTGTGCAGAGAAAATCGATTTTAAAGGATTAATTGTATGTACTCCATTGAGAGAGATAACTATAATTGTTTTAATAAAAATATGGATTATTTTTTAGCAACTCAGAATAACAGAAAAGTCTGACCATCGGAAAATGTACATATCCACTGTGGACTCAAATTCATTCCATGAATTGAAACAAGATCAGTCCTTGCACGTCACCTTCTCTGGGTTCGTTGAAAATCTGATAAAAATTCTTCAAGAATGCCAAAGGGGTCACTTAGAAGTTGCTTTAGTCCAGAACAGGGATAATGTGCACGTTCTGCAATTCTATGAAATGCGATCTTTCAAAAATCTTGTTCATTTATGTTTGCCAACGAAGCTGGCATCGTTAGGTGTTGTTCTGTTTTATATGAATAATGTTTTGAACACTCTACAGGTACTTCAAGGGATGGAAGGGAATGTAAATTGCAAGCAGAATCATACGTTTATATTTTTAGCAAATGAATGCCTCACAGGAGAGTGCTATGCAGTGCATGCAACACGAGATGAATTCGCACTTGGGACGCATGTCGCAATTGGAAGTTGAAAATACAAAATTGAGAGAATCAATTCTTGAAAACAGTAAAGCATTAACAAAACGACATCAAGAGGAAGTTCATCAGTTACAGGAGGCTCTTAAACACGCAAGTGATCAAAGGCATTCGGATAATGAACGACATCTAAAGGCAATGTCTGGGTTGCAGCAACAACTTGACAAAGCAGTTCATGAGAGATCAAGCATTTATGCGGAAAAATGGTACGTGCTTAATATAGACTGTGTAATGAAATTGCGTAAAATAGTTAAAGACAGATTTGTGAATGAATTCAATTTTCAGCCAGGAAACGAAGAAATGTGAACACTTACGAGATGAAGTAGCTTCATTAAAGGCTTCAATTGCATCACTCAAAGAGCAAAATGAAAAATTAATCTCGGATGCGTCCTCGTTGAAAAACCTTGAACGCAAGAATGAGGTTCACTTGATTGACTCGCGAAAACACATCCACGAACTGCAGGACAAAATCAAGAAATATGACAAAATGAAGGTATAACTCGGCATTTTAAAATGTACTCATTCTCTTTACGCATAATGCAGTCCGATTTAATAGCTGAAATCGAGGCAGAGAAGAAAATTTGTCAAACCAAGCGGCAAGCACTCGAGATGGCGACCGAGGAGATATCAAAAGCAAATGAAATCATAAGTAAGCAATCGCAGGAGGTGTCGAAATTGAGAAAAACTATTGGTTGGCGTACAGAGATCGCACTGCAACAAGAGAAGGCCATAAAACAAATGGACAAGCAATTGGCTCTTCGCAACGAACAGGTGGAGGGCTTACAACGCACCGTGGATGGCCTTCGTAAAGACATTCCCAAGCAGTTGGAATCGATGAAGCAATTTGCTGATTCCCTCGAGAACAAATACAGTGAAAGTGAGTATGCCCATGTATATCTCAATCCTTTCATAGTTTATTGCAGCCTTTTCTGTTTTCAGAAATCACAGAATTGAGTAGAAAAATTTCATCATCGAACAAAGAAAACATTCCTGGCAGAAGGACCGTAAGATGAGCAGAGCTGGATCTCTGTTGTTTGTAGTTTATTACACTTAGATTTAATATTTTATACAAAGATAGAAATCAAATAAATATTAGACATCTTCAGAGTCCTCTTTCGATTTGATTGCAGTCCCTACGTTAACCAACTGCGAAAGATCTTGGTTCTTTTTCAAACGTTCACGAATTAATTCCGCAATTGCTTTCTGTGTGCGTCTCTCGAGCTTCTCCAATTTTTTAGCAACATCTCGCTTCAGATCCCAGTCAGGTTTACGCGGAGCGAGATTAGCAATATCAATTTCATCGATTACCATTGGAGTCTTTAATAGTTCCAGTTGCGGTTCCACTTCTTTTTCAATCTCACCCGTAGGTCCTTGTTCAAGTATTTCGTCACTAATGTCTTCATCGCTGGGCTTATAACTTCGAAATATTGGCCTGAAAAACATCTACTAAATATCATCAGTAGTTAGGTTGAGATTGACATGCTTACTTGGGAACTTCTTTTCCCTCTGCTGGAGATGTGTCTGTTTTCGTTGCTAAATTTCTCAAGCGCTTTAATCGCTCCTTTCTTTTGAGTGACTCTTCTGTTAACGATCCCACTTTTTTCTCGGTTGTATCCATTTTTATGAAAGTTTTTAAATTAACTTAAATCATACAGAATATGTTTATAAAGAAACAAAATTGTTTACGAATAGAAATGTCAAACAATGAATGTCAAACGAATATAAGGTTATGTTTGCATCTGCTTTGGATAATGTCAATTCTTAAAGCTGCAGGGATGCTAAAGAGGAAGCCAAATATCGGAAATATTTACGTATTTAGCGGCGTTCACACTCAACAATATGTCGATACGATTGATTGATGTCAAATTGGAAAAAGTGAAGAGTGCCTTGTCTACAGTAGGTGTATTTTACTATGGCCAGATAATCTATGTAGATCGTTGGTCATAATAAGAGGCACCTACTATAAGGCCCAATTGGCGTAATAGGTTAATTTTTGATACTTATGAGTTCAATATATACATATGCATACATACATATGTGGAAAAGAAAAAGTAAAGAAAATAGTAGATTTGAACTTGTGAAAGGTTGTCACATGTGTCGTAACTCAAGTTATGATATGAAGGGTTTCTATAGACTGTTTTTCGTATGTGTTTGATTTCAGCCTATCGTGTAAATAAAATAAAATATTTGACAGTTTCTATCATAGACTACAATTGTTAGAAGAACTGTTAGTTAGAAATGAATGAGAAATTCAATAGCATTATCCACGAATGCGGGTGTTGAAAAATCAGTTGCCGTTACGAACACACCCGAGTTGACAGCCGGTTTCGTTGCGTTTGTATATCAGAAATAAAGTAGTAAAGTAGTTTATACGATTTCTGATTGTACAAACGCCAGCTGATCACTTGTTTGCGGGAAATTTCCTTTTGAATTAAATCAACAGCTAGTTTCTATCAGTTTTGCAATTACTTACCATTATATCGAAGTTTCGCAGACTGTTTAAAAGCTTTTGATTTTCGCAGTTGCAACATTAAACAGCGTTCAAATGAAGTGTTTTGTTATAGTTTTGATAGTTGGACTTATAGTCGGCAAAGTGTCTACAGATTATGCGGAAGATTCCTGGGAGGAACCAAATTCTTGGGGACATTCATCTGATTGTGGTCCGAGTGTATGCCCTGTCTGCGATGTAGCCGAAGATGGTGGATTAGCAGCATTTTGCTACAAAAAGCTAATATCCAATCTATTCAAGAGAAATACTCTTGAGGTAAACGGCTATTCCGAATACATATATCAAATGAGGATGACGTCATAGTCTTGTTATTCTTGCAGATAAACGAGCATACAGGGAAAATGCAAAAAACTATCCTCTTTACAGTGACCGCAGCTCAATTGGCAGTCATTGAGAAATCTACCGATATGCGTAACTTGGACACTGCGATAACAGAAATTCTTACAACTGCCAAAGTTGTCACAGGTGCATGCGATGCAAAAGAGAGTGAGAGCTTACTATGGCTATTTAATGATATTATAAAAGATTATTGGGAAATTCTCAAAGTGCTTTGGTCTAGCTCTGAGGTAAAACTCGTCGAATAGTATTGGTAACATTATATTTGATTTGTTTTGCATTGCTTCAGTTTCGTTTTACATCCTTCATAACTGGAATTATGATGTTGATATGGTTTATTCATAAACGTTACAGTAAAAACCTAATAGCTGTGGTGGCGTTTGTATATTTCCTGTTCGGATACTTCTTTACCTACTTGGAATGCAATAGAGTAAGTATTCGATTAGTTTGCATAAAATTTAGTTGTCTTAATGTTGTTACCCAATTCATTGTGTGAATGGCCATGCATGCAGTGATGTATTTATTAGGGCTTTTAAATTGATGTTGCATTGGCATTCGGAGATGTCTGAAATCTTCTTATTTGTATTGCGCAACAGTAATGGGTGGACTTGAGCAAAGACAATATTAGTTATCTATCTCGATATTAACTTCGCAAATAAGTCTTCTGTAGTTGTGTGCGTCATCCCACTGTTGGCGGTCCTATGTTACCTGGTCTCACAGACTCAGATTCGGAGGACTGAACGATCTTTCTTATTTTGTGCCAAACATTTTCACACAGGTTACAAAAACAATGTATTTGCTGTCATTGCGGCCAATGAAGACATATTTTTCATTTATATAACATTTTTTATGCCAGTACTATACACTTTTTTTTTAATTTAGAAACAAGAGGCGGATAAAGTTATTGCCTATGTCAAGCAAAATGAACCAATGAGAAGTGGCTGGTTTAGGAATGCGTTCAACTCTATATTCAGTACATCAAACGAGGATAAATACATATCGAATATACAGTAAAACCCTTACCTACGCTATTCTGTTTGCATTTGATAAATACGTCTTATTTAGGTCACAAACTAAGATCAACCTTCCATTCTGCAGGCCTGATAAAGTTCTGACTATGTACATTAGCGAGATGTTTCTCGATCAGATTGAGCTTATAATTGAAAAGTGTATGACAATGACGAAGACTTTTAAGGGTAAGAATAAATTTTGCATCTTACCAAAATCCACTCATTTATGTTTCATATCATTTTTTGTTTTTCAGGTTCAATGCCCTTTCCGTACAATATCTTAGCGATGCTGTGTGTACCTGCTCTCTTCGTTTTTCTTACTAAGCTCGTATTTAAATATTTCTTAAGTCCAAGTGCTTGGTTTAGTGTTTTATCAGCAGCAAAAACAACTACCACAAATCCGACGCAACAACTACAAAATGATTCTCAGGAGGACCGTCTAACAGGATCAAATTTGCAACTCCTCTTACAAGCATTTACAAAACAGAGATCCGATAAAGAACCTCTACCATCGGGAGTAGAAGTCCTACAAAGCCTGACGAATGGCTCCCCCGACCGCAAATCGGATGAATCGAAAAGTGATGATGATGATGATGATACTGAACCAAGTATAGATCTGGACAAAATCAGTCAGGAAAAAGCGAAGAAGGATAGTTAGTTCCCAAATAATTTACTATTTATGTACTTAGATGCAAAATTTTGCCTCTTATTGAAACCAAGTATGTACCAAGAAGCTCCAAGACGTGGTATTATTGCATGTTTGTTTTGTTAAAAGATTTATACTTTTATTAATATAATTAACTTATACATTTAGAGGCAGCCGTCGTAAAGTGAATTTTTAGCACTATATTGTAAATAAATTATGAATTGTTTACGCTTGATATTTTTTTATGAAACACCAAATTGTTTTATTAAGTGCAAGCATTTCGATTTAAGTTCTAGTGACTCTCTACGCCCTATTCACATCTGTAAGACGATCCTACCTCTTGCAATAACTATAGAGGTATATTCTTGCCCAGTGTCGCTTCAAAGCCTACAAGATGTTCAGCGTACTGTGTGAACGTCAAAAGCCTAATCGGCACGTACCAGTGCGGCTTTCTGCCCGGCAAATCGAATATAAACCAAATGTTCACACTTTTCATCGATTTTAAAGCAGCATACGACAGCGTTCATCGCAGGGAGCTATTCGATGCGATGGCCGAAGTCGGGATCCCGGGAAAACTGATCCGGTTGTGTTGCACCACGCTAACACATACGCGATGCACTGTGCAGCTCGGCTCAAGGATTTCTGAGCCGTTTGAAACTTGCACTGGATTTCGGCAAGGAGATGCGCTGTCGTTTAATTTCTTCAATCTGGTACTGGATATGATAGTGCGGAGGGCAGCTGTAAACACGGAAGGCACTATCTTCTACAAGTCGGTCCAACTGTTGGGGTACGCAGATGACATCGACATCGTCGCGCGTTCCCAACGTGCCGTAGTGGAGACTTTTACGCCGATTGAAGAACAGGGGAAACGAGCTGGTCTCAAGGTCAATGAGGACAAAACAAAATATATGCTGTCGACCAAGAAACGTTCCGTCACTCACCACCGTGGACAAAATTTCACGATCGACGGTCGAGGAAGTAAAGGCGTTTGTCTACCTCGGGGTAAACATGGACTCCACAAACGACATCACAGTGGAGATCTGTCGTGGCATCACCCTTGGCAACCGGTGCTACTTTGGTTTGTCAAAACAACTGGGCTCAAAACTCCTGACTCGAAGGACCAAAATCATGCTCTACAAAACTCTTATTTTGCCAGTCCTGCTCTATGGAGCCGAAACCTGGACACTAAGCAAAACTGCAGAGTTGATTCTCGGTACCTTCGAAAGAAAAATTCTACGTCGGTTATACAGTCCCGTCTGTGAGCTGTACCAGGATGTGAATGTAGTCCCGAAGGCAAAAATCCGTCGACTCGGCAACATCGAGCGCATGGACAACAATGCTCCAGCAAAGAGGGTCTTTGAATCCGAGACTACTGGTTCGAGAAGGAGAGGAAGACCGAATCTCCGGTATAAAGACCAAGTAATCACAGCTTGGTCTTGATGACTGGAAGCAGCGTGCCCAGGACCGTCAACAATGGAAGGCAGCAATTGCTCAGGCTCGGATCCTCCATGGGTCGCCGGCCTGATAAGTAAGTAAGTAATACGACAGCATTCATCGCAAGGAGCTATTCGAGGCGATGCACTGTGGGACCACACAGTTATCTCAAAAGTCTGCAACTTTTTTGTTTTCAGGGATAAAAGGGTGAAACTTTGTATACATAAACTTGAATATTTAGATTTTGAAATAAAGTACATATCACAAAAAAATTCATTTGTTTTATTGATATCATGTCAATCAAAATGCACACAATTTTAAATGCTGCATTTTTACATACACAATTGAGGCTTACGATGCAAGTAAACACTAATAACACGAAAAATAAGATAAGTCGTTCTTAACTTCATTGATTAGTTATATCATCATCACCACGCCAGCCAACTTTTGTTACGACTAGAAGACAGGAAGTAATTGACTTAACGTATATCCAACAGATACTTTAAGGAGATTACGAACTGGAAGCTTCTGTCGGAAGTGTCCATGTCAGACCATAGATACATTGAATTCCAAATCGAATGCAAAGCTATAACCTTGCTGCAGAAGAGGAATCCTAGAAAAACTAACTGAATACGTTTAAGGGGTGAGCTTGAAACTCGAATCGAACCTCTAGACTCAGAACGAGACGGAAGGTTGAGAAGGCAGTTCAAGATCTGAACAATACCCTCATCAAATGTTTCGAACTGACATGTCCAGCCAGAAATACCCGCTGCAGATCACCTGTTCCATGGTGGAACGCAGAACTGCAGAGTATTCGTATGGAAACCAGAAAACTTCTTAATAGGTCCCTAAAGACCAATTAAGAGGACGACTGGAACCTGTACCGATCAAAACAAAAAAGAATGTAAGAGCCTAATTCGGGTATGGAGATTTCTGTGGAAAGATCGAAACACTCAGTGAAACCAGCAGACTGGTCAAAGTCCTTAAAAAAGACAAACCAGTCAGACTGGAAACACTCAGGAAACCCGATGATCTGAGTCAAACACTGAGCCTCTTAGCCTTAAGCTTGAGACTCATTTTCCAGGAAACCAAGTCATAACCGGCACACAACTAGCTCCTATCCCAGGAACTGCAGATGAGCTGATACACATCACACGCCAAGGCTGGTACGTATCATCACTCGTGGTAACAGACGAGGCTATCAAGTACGCAGTGGCGTCTTTTTGAGGTTTCAAGTCGCCAGGGACTGATGGCATATATCCAGCTTTGTTGCAAAAGGGCATCAATCCATTACTACCGGTTCCGACCCCATGGCGCACAGTTAGGGTAGCCTTCATACCAAAAATCGGTGAGGGAGACTACTCACTCGTCAAGAGCTTCAGACCGATCAGTCCTTCCTGCTGAAAAGCATAATCTTCCTACATGTGAGCAAAACTGCTTTGCAAATCCACCCTCTGTCTCAGATGAAAAATGCTTATTAGCGCGGAAAATCTTGCGAGACTGCATTTCAAAATCCAGTTGACTCGATGGGAAAGAATATGCGTTGGACATATTCATCCATGTGCTTTTGACAATGCGACTTTTGATGGCATGTGTAACTCGGCCAGCAAACATGGTGTAGGGGAATCATTAGTGTTGTGGATCAAAGCAACGCTTATGAATAGAACCATAATTGCGGATGCAATTATATTACTTACTGTGGCCAGTATGTAATGTCGGGGGTAAATTGAGGCTGCCAACAGGGTGGCGTCCGTATCTCCTCTACTATGGTGCATGCTGGTTGACTCTCTGCTTGACGCCCTTAATAGCTCTAATGTCTACACCCAGGCCTATGAGGATGGTGTAGCTGTACTGTCTGTCGGATCGTGCCTAGCAGCTGTTTGTCCAAAAGCGCAGACGGCTCTAGAGTTAGTTCAGTTAACCCTCTTAAAACAGAGGTTGTCCTCTTTAGGAGGAGGAGAAAGTTGACTGGTCTGACTCAACTAGTACTAAAAGGTGTCACCATCCGCTATACCGATGAAGCTAAATATCTAGATGTTATCTTGGATAGAAAACTTCTCTGGAAAAAAACACATTAAATCGAAAACTACAAAGGCGCTGTCAGTTTTCTAGCAGTTTAAGGGAATTTCCGGAAAATCTCACCATCTATCACCAAAAAGATCCCTTTGGATCTACACGGCTATGATAAGGCCTCTTCTATCATATGCATCGGTCGTTTGGTGGAATAAACGGTTTGACTCGGCTGCATAGGGGCCTTCCCAAGCACGGCTGGCTCTGCTCTTGATGCACTTCTGAAAAAGAATGTAGTCGAATCTTCACGGATGGCTCCAAGACCAATGAATGGTCTGGCGTTGGCGCTTTCGTGGAGAGCGACGGCATTAGACTGCACACCGCGTTAGGTAAATTTGCGCCGATCTTCCAAGCGGAAACCTATGCGATCCTAATGGCCACGAACTACAATATATTGTGAAGAACAGGTGGAAGGGACGAAGTCTTTGTGTCTGTGCCAAGCCTTACTCTTTAACCCTTTAACGACTTCCAGGATAGTCCAAGAATGCAAGTCTTCTCTAAATTGGATCGGCAGGATCAATTCGCTAAGACTTGTCTGGGTCCCGGGCCACCACGGAATCATGAGAAATGAGATCGCCGATGAACTTGGTAGACCGGGATCATAGGAGATACTCTTATGACCCGAACCTGCGATGGGATTACCCGCGTCCTCGGTTAGGGTTTCCATCGATGGCTGGGCTTGAGAGCACAACCGGAGGTGGCATGACTCTCCAGGATGTAGACAAACCAATCTCATGCTCCCAAACGTCTGTATGAAATCCGAGGAGTTCTTAGAGTCGGAGTGCTCCAGTGTAGTGTGCAAAAACCTCCGACAAAAAAATCATCATCACCTTCTGACCCGTTCGAGATTGAGCAGCTCCGAAAAGTGCTCGGTCCATCTGCGCAAAATGTCTACCTCATTGGAAGGCAGCACACCATCCTTGGATTTGACTCCTTCGATGATGTTGAATGCTCGGCGAATGTTTTGCCAGAATACCTTTTTCGCAGATCTATGGTCGCTCTCCAACTCCTCGCCGAACTCCTTCCAAGATTCCTCTTTAGTTGCTCGCACAGCCAATTTGCAAGTTATTCGCGCCTCAGTGTACCGGTCACGAGAAGCAGAGTCCCCCAAGAGAATCCAGTCTCTGTAGGTACTCGGGTGTTTTCATAAGCGTCAGACTAACAAAGGACGTGCATTAATGCAGATCATACTAACTAAGGTGAACTGCAGTACATACTGTTCATAAACGCCAATAGCTCATCAATGTCGGGCAGATTGTGCAGTCATTATTATGATTTGTGACTCCTGACTCGATAGAACAAAATCATGCTCTACAATACCATTATTTTGCTATTTGGAGCCGAAAGCTGGACGTTAAGCGAAACAGCAGAGCTGATCCTCGGTGTCTTCGAAAGAAAAAAAATCTACATACGTGGGATATGAAGAAGTTGAGGTGGAGGAAAAGACGGACTCAACGAGATGTACAAAAATGTGGATGTAGTCAGGATGGCAAAAATTCGTCGACTGCACTAGCTCGGCCACATCGAGCGCTTGGACAAAAATGCTCCAGCAAAGAGGGTCTTCTAATCCCAGCCTCCTGGTTCGAGTAGGAGAGGAAGACCGAACCTTGGTTAAAAAGTCATCGTGAACGTAAGACAGCTTGACCTGGATAACTGGAAGCAGCGTGCCCAGGACCGTCAACGATGGAAAGCAGCGATATCTCAGGCTCCGACCGTACATGGGTTTTAGGCCTGCTAAGTAAGTAAGAAATAAGTCCTAGCGAATATATTTCCGGAAATGTACTGCTTATTAGGGTCGGTTTAGGGACATAATTGGTATGAAACCACCGTTTCACAGCAAGTCGAACAACTACGCCAGTATTTTCCAAGCAGATATCCTTGCAATGAGAGAGCCGTGCCGCCTAATCAGATCCCACATAAATACAACGACAATGAAATGAATAGCAAATTTTCGTTGGTAGTCAACCTGCCTTCAAGGCAGATGCTTCTTCCACCATAAGCTCAAACTCTGTCTAGGAATGCCACAATGAGCTCGCTGCTGTAGTGGAAAAACTCATAATTACCCTAATCAGGGTTCCAGGACACAGTAACATTTTCGATAATGAGTAAGCTGACGAACTGGCCAAACGGGGCAACTGCGCTTCATAGCTCGTCTGCTTTTGTGGTACACATGCCTTTAGGCCTAGTTAAGGCACAAATTACATCATACTTCCTCTAAAAGGTTAACCTAAAATGGAAAGACTTTGCCAAAATAGGATGCCCTAACGGCCTTGTAGCCGTGACTCACTTATACTAACGTGTAGGGTCCATTGTGTCAACACTGCCTTCTTTTAATTGCTAGGGCTTGGCAATCGCAAATCAGATGTTGGATACATTCTGTTCCTTCCTCATCTCTGTCGATTCAGTAGCATCGCATATGTATCTTCCAATCTAGCTATTGACGTTTATGAACAGTAGCTACTGCAGTTCACTTAAGTTAGTCTGCTCTAGCGAGGTAACTATTCGGAACGGAAACTTTTCCGATTTCATACGATTCGGAGGATTTTTGCTTCCAAGTAACTTCCAAGTTTCCGACACAATTCGTTTAACGACATGTGTCGAAACGCCTCTGTGATGTCGGTATTACGACTGTCGATAAAGTAGTCGTTTTACGCCATAAAACGACTTCTGGCGATAAGCTTATGTGGAACGTATTTTTGGTGTGACCCTTGTCGTGTCTCGGTATTCCGAAAGTCGATTTACTACACCAAAACGACGAGTTACACGACAAAAGAGGGCGGTTTGAATTTTGTGAACGACTAATGGAAAAACAAGTAAAAACGTGAGTTTTCTTTGTGTTTTAACTGGAGTGGTGTAAAATGTATTAAGTGTTAATTATTTATATCATAAGGGTCAAAATTTCCAGCCCTAAACAAATAAAGCGACTGGTTGAACTGGTGGAGGAAAATATGAATTTAGCAACAAATTTGAAAAGAGGTTTTTCTCAAACGAGATGCAAACAAAACTGGATGGAAAGAAATTTATCACAATTGTACAATGCATATATCTTACTTAGCATCTGGTAAATCAAATGGATTGCATTTTAATCGAATACTTCTTCTGGTGTTAATTAGTTTCCTTTTCTGCAATTCTTCGTTCTCTTCACTAATCCAATAAATTTCCAAAGCAATGCAGTCCATATTTACTTTAGTTCCACGAATAATTTAATTAAGCAAACACCTCAAAACAACAATTTAAAAATGTGTAGTCTGGTAGAATTTATGAAAACTACCCCATTTAACGAATTGATCTGTCAAATTGACAGTAAGCTTTTGATTGGCAGTTTTGGAATGTGTGTGGAACAAAAGCACGAGGCGATTAAGGTTCGTAAAGTGATTCGACTCTCAAAACGCCTTGTGTCGTTCAAGTGAAACGACTTTCGTAATCGGGGTGAATGTAACTCAATCGTGCATGCTGCGTTGCTACGCGTTCAATGTCCTTTTTTGACTAACATTCGTGTCAGCCAATCGTAAAATTTGTCCCATACTCTCCGCAAAGTGTTTATCGCGGGGCATTGTACGACTACAAATTTCTTTCCGAAAACAGATACCTAGCACATAATTTATACTTCCGATAGAGAATGCGTTGCGGACAAGTTTCCGTTCCGAACGGTTGCCTCACTAGGGCAGCGTACGATTGTATATCTGCATAAATGAACATGGATAGCGCAGTCCTTTGTTAGTCTGACGTTTATGAAAAAAAAAAGTTCAATATCCCTATGGCCCAAACGAAGGTTATTATTATAGAATTAAAATTTAATGAAACACGGTCTCAACTTAATTTTAACTATTTAATGTATATCATTTAATATATATTTGTATATATATATTTTAACAATAGTAAGTATTTTATTCTTTTATTTATTTATGGTATTATTTAATGTAATAGCTCAAATATATATAAAAAAATGTGTTATAATATATATATATATATATTAGCAATGAATTTTCATTTTATACATAGTATTGTTATTTCAAAAACTTCATTCACCGTTTATTGTTGCTAAAGTTCATCATATTTTTCGAATCAAAACTTACACCAACATGCTAATAATTATTATTCGCAAGTATTGATTTAAATTCACTTTAGTAATAATTACTATTAAAATGCAATAATTTATATTAATACATCATAGTTTGTTTTTTTTTTTTTTTTTTTGCGTTTGTATAATTTTACATATTTATTTTGTTTTCTTCTTTCATTCAATAAGCCAAAACGAATTATTGTTTATTTAATTTTTTTTTTTCTTCAGTTTTTCTACATCATGTTCTCTTCATTATAAGTATTTTTCGTTGTATTTTCTCAATCAGATTATTAATTCAAAAATTATTTGCTTCATCAAATGTAACATGCAATGTTGGTAGATTTTTGGTTTTTCTTCTTCTCTTATTGGGGATCGCAGTTGTTTTTAACATTTTTTTATGTGTTCAGTTAAAATGTCTGTTATTGTTTTTTTTTGTTTGTTTTCAAAATCTCTTCAGAGAGTGAAATGTATGTATAAGTAATATATATGTATGTATATATATTGTTTGCAAAAATGCACATTATGTATGTATATGTATATATATATATTGTTTTGAATAATGAATTGTATAACAAAAATTATTTTCTTCTCCCAAAAACAGAACTGTTTCAATTTTGTTTCGAATCTTTTGTTTTTGTTTTTTGTTTTCCCTTGGCTAACATAATCATTTATATAATTAGCTACGAAATCTCACTTAAGAATCTAGTAAATTTTAAGGCAATACACTGGAATATGCTATTAAGACATTTTTTTTTGTTTCTTTTCTTTCATTCAATGTTATCAAATATTAATATGTTAAACGTTATTTTGCTTTAATTTCATTTAATATATGTAGTTTGCTTATTTGAAAAGTCAAAAGATATACCATTCGGTATAATGCTGGTAAATTATATTGTTGTTGTTCAATATTTATTTAAAAATGTAATTAACTTCTTATCTTAGGTGTATGTTTTCGTGTTTTAAAGCTTTCATAAAATAGAGAAATGGATTAGTCATTGTGTGTTAAGACCAGTATATTCACAAAAGAAAAACAAAACAATGTTAGATTATCATTATTTATTCAAATTAGTTAACAACTCCAACTGACTGGAAAAAATTTATTAAATAAGACGCTTGAAAAATGTACACATAATAAATACCTACTCTCATAATAGTTTGTTTGTTTATTTAAATCATTGAAAAAATAAGTGGCTCCTTTCTAATAAGTATCTTATTTGAATCATTAGCGTTTTATTGAAAGGAACAATGCTTTAGTTTTTTTTATATTTTGATTAATTTTTGTTTTTTTTTTATTTATATTTTTTTTTATTAAATAAATTTGCTTGGGTATTGAGTTGTGCAACATAATCCTAAGTCTATCTATGTAATTATTTTAAACTTATAAGAATACATATTATTAAATTGTTCTTAATGAAAATTCTTATTCACAATTGGTCCACATTAAAACTTTCATTGAAAAACAAAAAAACAACTGATTGGGAATAATAGGTATTCTTAATTGAAAGATTAAATAACATCAACGTGTTTGATGGTGAAGTTGAAAGCGAGTGTGTTCGAGTAATTTCAGCACGGCACTCCAACCAAATATACAAAACCAATACAAATACTAAAGTACCTAGTTACAACAGCTTTACATTCTTAAATCTTCTGCAGGGGCGACAAAGTTGTACTATAAATAATTTCTTGATTTAACAGATATCTACGCCTTGGCTCCATTGCAACCCATGAACTGAAGACAAATCTTTATGGAACGATGATTGTGTTGCCAAAGCAACCAACGCATATTTATGAGCAAATCGATAGTTAAACCTCAAGTCGCTACAATAGCCCAATTCAATTATTTAAACTCCGGCGATTAAGGCCGTCTCACTATTGTTGAAACTTACAAAGTTACCATTAAAAACGTCAAGGTCTGGAAATATTTGTTTGCGATAACTAATACGAACCTGAACTACTTTAAGAGCTCTTGGGAAATTGTGAATGCTCTCTTCTATGGTCCGTCGTGCAAGCGAAGTTGTTATAAATGTCTTCCAAAATTCTTTTATCTTATCCAACACTTTCGGGGAAATTGTTTGCAATTCTGATGCACGAGATGATGCTTAAATGAACTTTTGACGTTTGCAGTGATACCGATATGTGCGTTTATGAACGTGATGCTTATTACATATGTACATGCAAGCAGAGTAAGGCATACGTGAGTTTGTTGAACTACTGAACTAAATGAACTAAAAAAATGACATTTTGAACTATTTCACTTGTTAGAGTTCTTTTTATTAACGAGCGAATTCGTGCACTACGAAATCCTAATGTACAAGGTGGCGCAAAATTAATCATCATATCGGAAGATGTTATACTTCATGTAAATATTGACATTTGTGAACTAGCCAGGTGCAGTATACAAACAGACAAGCAATGGAGCTCTATACTCTGCAAGAGTGTCAACAATCATCTCAACAACGAAGAGGACGAATTTGTGTCGAAAATCATCAAGAGCGACGAGGCACATTTCTACTTAAGCGGTTACGCCAATAAGCAAAATCTTCATTTCTGAGGCACTGAATCCGCGTGTGTGGTGCGTCGTTCACGCGGAAGCAGAATTCGGGCCGTAATATTTTGAAGACGCCATAGGCAATACGGTCACTGTTACTGGCTAAGGCTACAGGGCCACGATAAACGACTTCTTATTGCCGGAATTGGTTGAGCGATGCTTAGTGAACATGTTTTTCAACACAACAGTGCAACCGAACACACAGCACGAACCACAATGGATGTTGTGAAGGAAGCGTTTCTTGATCGCATATTCTCTCGTTTTGCCTATTTGGCATGGCCAGCAAGAGCCCTATTTATTTTACTTGAAGTTGCGGGTACCTCAGACAATCGCAGCACTTAAGGAGAATATTCGACAGGAATGCCAACAGTTATCGCCGGAAATCTTGCGGAAAGTCATGGAAAATGCGATAAAAACGGGCGCAAATGTGTATCAACACTGACGGAGCGGATATCATCTTATTCCCTTAACGGAAAATATTTTAAGGGTCCAAATGAAGATTTAGTAAAAAAGTAATTCAAAATTGGCTGATTAGTTTTTCGCCACTTTGTATATGCACCTGTGGATACTGGTTTCTATGCAACGAATTATCTGAGTAAGCCGCGGCTTTGGAACTAATTTCTAAGCAAGGGACGGCGACCATATTTCAATTATTCCCAAAACTGCACATGGAATAGTCTAGGATCTTACAGAATTTCTAGGCTGACATTCGATATGTGCACAACGATCCAATAGATGCTTGATAACTTGGCACATTGGCTAATTGGGATATATGCAACATTCGTTTGTTTTAATTTCATCTAACCGAATATTCAACTTAATTTCATTATTTGCTGATGGAAATTACAAATGATTTTTTTTTAAATGGATGTTGAAATGAAATTAATGAAAACTATTGTTTTTTCAATATACTGTGATCCCCGGTTAGTTGCGTTGGCAAAAATGAACGCTTTTCGCCGCGTTTAACCGAGTGCCAATTAGCCGGAGTTTACTGTACCTGTTCTGTACAAAATAAGTTGTTATAAGCACAAAGTTCAAAAGACAGCAGTATCTACATAGGCTTTTTTTTAATTTGGCTTGCGAATCTCCTCCTCATTCAATCTGAATTTTTATAAGTAACAGGCAAAATGACGGTTGACGCTATAGTTATTTTCTACGTTTAAAGTTTTATACAATTTAAATGTAAATCGTTTTGGTCTGCAACAAGTACAACAGTATTTAATTTATAATATCCGGGAATAAACCATTTCAATGAGTTTCTCAATGACTCTAGAAAACCATGCAATAAACAGACAGTTTCTTAATGCTCTTTTTTTAATTATTTTTAAATTTAGTAAATTAGTAAATTACGTAACAATTCCTTTAAAAAAGTTAATCTTTATTAAAACTATACATACATAGTATATACAAACATTATGTCAATGGTATGAAGTAATTATTTAAATTTGTATTCGTATATTTAGATGTGTTCGAAACGAAATATATATGCTTGCATGGCAATGAGTACGAAGGATTTCGAAAAAAAGTTAGCAATAAAATAGCATTCTGGAAATACATAAAATAACATAAATTAAGCTAAAATGTTGTCTTCTTCAGTGTGTTTTTTATTCTCAATTGTATTCAATATAATTACAACATGACGGAACAGTTCCTTCAAATTTGACAGTAGCTCATGCTCGCTCATGCGCGTTATAGTTGGCTCTTTACTCATGTGTTTTTAACAAACATAACGAAACAGTTCGTTCAAATTTGACACTAGCTCATTTTCGCTCATGGGCGTTATAGTTGGGCCTTAAGAATTATAAATGAAAACGAAACCCAAAAAACAAGCAGCGAGCTAACTAGTTACATAGTACACAGTGTTACTGGAATGACACGTGGAAAGTGTATGCACAACGGTACTCAAGAAGAAACGGTTCTTGCATTCATGTTTGGAACTACACTTCGCAGATATACTTCACAAATAATTTCGAAGCTATTGGAATTTGTCGGGACATTTGATAGATCATCGGGATGTCGGGATACTGTTAGGTTAGGTTAATGTGACTGCCGCAACTTAAGCAGTTTTGGTCCACTTAGATCCTGATTGGATCCATTGTGATATCACTATTCGGCAGCTTACTAAACACCTAAAATTACCTACTGGTATGCTAGTGACAATCCTGGACGATGCACTCATTTGCTGATTTACAACCACTTAGCGTTTGTTAAAAATGTTGCCATGTTCAGAATTCTAATATCTGACATTTCTTCTAGGCTATTAAACGAATATCTGCCTAGCGTGCTTTTCCTTATCTTCCCGAGTGCTGGGCATGTGCAGAGGTAGTGAAGCGTGACACGAATGGCAACCCTAATATAGGTTGATTCACACCGATTACGAAAGTCTTTTTATTAAACCGACACAAGGTGTTTTGAGAGGCGAGTCACTTTACATGAGTTTAAGTGTCAGTATTACGAACCTTAATCGACTCGGGCTTATGTTCCACATATGTACATTCCAAAGCTACAGTTGACTGTCAATTTGAAAGATCAAGTTGTCAAAAATTCTGTCGGAATTTATAATTTTTAAATTGCTTTTTGAGGTGTTTGCTATTTGAGTACATATGGACAGCATTACTATGGTAATCGATTGGAGTAGTGATGAGGACGGTGGTCAAGAATTTCCGAAAAGGGATTTGATTTACAATTGGACATAATTATATCCAAATGCAATTCATTTGATTTACGTGATGATAAGTGTAAAAAAGACATGCATTTTTTTAGATTTTAACAATTCTGTTAGACCCAATGGGGCGGCGTTTGAAATTCGTTGCTAAATTTCTGTTTTTTTGGGATGGAAATTTTGACCCTTAAGATATAAATAATTAACACTAAATACATTTTACACCATTCCAGTTAAAACACAAAGAAAACTCACGTTTTAACTTGATTTTCCATTTAAGGCCGTTACAAAATTCAAATCGACTCCTTTTGTCGTTTTATTTGACGTTTTAGTATAATAAACCGACTATAATGCCTGAAACCCAATAGGGCTTTGATGCTGGCGTTGACTTCCAAAACAGGCAAATCATATCCTATGCACAAAATACAGCTTCGCGCTTTCTTGAGCGAAATGAGAGCAATGTCATAAAACGTAAAGGCTCAACTATAATGCGCATGAGCGAGCATTAGCTAGTGTCAAACGCGCATGGGTGAGTGAGCGAATACACCCAACCCCATGCGGCAACCTATAATGTCGTCCATGAAAGATTGCGAGCATTTCGTTAAGCATGTGCAAAACACAAATGTTTCGTTAAGCATGAGCTAGTGCGAAATGAATCGCACCGCGCATATGCGAATGTGACAGATAAAACACAGACAAGAAAAAAATTTTTAAAAATGAGCAAATCAGCTGATATTCTGTTGGTATTCGTGCATTCATACATAGACATATAATTGAACTGGAATCATTAGGAATTCATAATATCAAAATTAAATAAAGAAACCGTGGCAAACAAAATATAAACATGGCAAGTATTTCAAGTTCTACCGAATTGGTTGTAATACAAAGTCTTATTGATTGCGTGAGGAGAAATCCATGTCTCTACGACAAACGGCACCCATTGTATTACAACAAATTGAAAAAAAACAAGACATGGGAACAAATAGCCACTGAAATTCAAACACCATGTAAGTAAAGAAAAAAAAGAATATTCAAAAGAAAATATTAAATTAATTTTATTTCAGCAAAAGAAGTGAAACAGAAATGGAAATCGCTGCGGGAGCGGTACTCGAGAGAGCTCCGCAAACAAAATTTACCGTCGGGGAGTGGGGTATCACAGGACGCGGAATGGGACCTGATGCAGGAACTGGAGTTCCTGAGAGAATGTGTAGCGCCGAAACGGTAAATTTAGGCATGAATATGTTTACTATATATATATTATTAAATCTTTGTTTAATTACAGCACTACCTCAAATGCCATTGAGTCCGACGAGGACCTGTCGGTGAGCGAGGGAAAGGCTTCGGACAGCTGCTCACCAGCCTCAAAAAAAGCAGAGCAACTGCATTTGACAACTTGTGTGAAAAATTCACAAATGTTGTCTCAAAAATTGAGACTTCAGCTGCCGGGGAGACCCAGGATTCCGAATTTTTAAAAACAATCGACTTGATGATGCCTTCCTGAAAGAGGAAAGGATAAATTCAAGCAAAAGGTCATAGCTGAATTAATCCTTATCCGTGAGGAATAAATAAACAATTAAAAAGTGCTCGATTGAGTATAGATTAAGTTAGATTTAGTATAGAATTAGTATTTCTATAGATATAGTTATAATACAATAAATACAATGAATTTGAAATTTAAAGAAATTGTTTCAATTCTCGTGCAAGTAGTCACGAAGGTGGTTTCGAATTGCTTTCGATTTGATGCCACCATATTGGTGAATGCTTGGAGAAGTTGCTATCGATTGAATAATGTTCTGATCTTCATCACACCATAGTCCATCATGTCTTTGCCCATCGGAATCCTCCCAATCGAAGTAGTTGCTGGGACAGTAACTTGAATTGTCTTTGTTGAGCATGATGAAGTTATGGAGTGCAATGCAAGCTAGAATTATATTCTCAGCATTACTTGGAACCATGTTTAACGTAGTCAGCAAAATACGCCAACGTGCGACCAGAATACAAAACGAATTCTCTATAGTGCGACGAGCCCGAGAAAGTCGTTTGTTAAAGTTTTCTTCTTTTGGAGCTAGAAGAGTTCCAGGATATAGATTACGGCACAAAGGGAAAGCCGCAACACCAACAAAATAATGACGAATTTCTATTGACGAGGCTGGCAATTTTTTTGGTTGAGGTAGGGGAAGTTTATCTTGTAAAAATTTCTTGGATTTGGGGTCTTTATGGGTAGACATGATTTTTTTTTGCAAACATGACGAAACATTTCGTTGAAATTTGACACTAGCTAATGCTCGCTCATGTGCATTATAGTAGAGCCTTAAGAAGGCAGTTTCACGTAAGGATTTTTCGACATGTTTGAGAAAATCAGTGCGAGAGGCGCTTTTACTCAAACTCCCTTACAAATTGAGAGATCTTCGCTCAAATTGAGAATCAACTGACATTTGAGAAATGGCAAAAGCCTACTGAGGTTAATTTAACGGGTGAAATTAGTGGAATAATAAGGACACAATATTTTTCATGTGAGATTTGTGAATAGAAAACAGCTAAATTGAATTGACATTTCAAAGCGCGTTTGAAACTCTAGACTTGTAACGTGAAAAACGCCAGCAGCAAAGCCCTATTGTGTTTCAGGCATTAGAATGCCGGTAAGCGACAAGTGTCACACAAGAAATACGTTCCACATGAGGTTAACCGACAGATGTCGTTTGATGACGACTTTATCAACAATCATTATACCGATATTATAGAGTCAAAGACAAACGTTAAACGACTTTCGTAAGCTTAGTCGCCATTGTAAATAAATTTGTCTCATCCAAACAAGTACTGCTAGAACGATGTTAAAAGTCAGAACAGAGGCAAATAGATATACAAGTTGTCAATCTTCAAAATCTTGGATGATACTGGTGCACAATCCTTTGGGTTTTTCTTAGGATAAGCAATATTAAGAACAATTCTTCCAGCAATATAATCAACTCCAATCAATCTTCGGGTCAAAGCCGAACACATTCATTGTGTATAATATTGACCAACTTTTGGCACGGTAGGGAACATGATACGGAAACGTTTACTAACGCAAATGCCAGGCTTGTGCATTTAAGTTCAGTCCAGATAGCACTCAGTTCAGTTGAAATCTGTTTATTGGACTAGTTTATTTAGTTCAATGTAGTTGTCTACTACTTAATGAGGGCGCTTCTCGCCACTCAAATTACTTCATTTAACTTCTGTTGCATCTTTGATTGCATTTCTAAATAGGTGATAGCGACTATGAGTGTGCTTGGGCTGTTCACCTGCTGTTGTAATAGTTATAAGCAAGCACATAAACCTCACTTATGAATTGATAGCAGAAGCGGGCCGTGTTTTATTAAGTATTACTCAATTTACGGTCCTTCGAGCCGGATTTTTTGTTTATGCTGTCAAATCATAAGTGCTCAATAAATTTATATTATCACACACATTTTTCAAATACCCTTTACATACACCACCGGCCACGGAAAGATGCTCGATGTTATTGTGCTGCAGTGTAGTTAAACAAAAACAACTTAGATGTGCACAATGTCCATGCGCACACAAGGCAAAGCACTCAATTTAGTTCAATTATTCTTACTGAATTGCATGCAGAGTAAGATATATATGCGAAGTTGAAGTACTGAACTAATTGAACTAAAATAAAATGACATTGTGAACTAGTTCACTTGGTAGAGCTCTTTTTTGAACACAGCCGCAGCAAATACTGCAGAAGCATTTTCAGTTGCAAGATATATTCGTACGAAAACAGACAAGACGTAGCCAATTTCATTTCAAATTGCATTATATATATATGTTGGTTGACATTTCTTGGTTATCATCAGCGAAAGTAAACAACCCCCGGTTTTTGGAGACAGTGCATTTTTGAACATATTTTCCATTCTTAGAATAACCTCGTGTATTGACAATACCATTTATGCGGATAAATACAAAAGCAAAAGGGAGTAACTATTGAAAAATAATTCCTAAGAGTTAAACATTAAATAAAATATCGTAATAAACATTTCATTAAATTTCTGTATAAAATATGAGTATTGAAAACATTATTTTTCTTTTTATAATAAATCGAAATCGTGTTACTTTTTAGTTAGTAAGACTCCTTAAAATATTTAGTGCAATAACAAAATAATTATATATATATATATATATACTTTCATCTTAATAGAAAAATAATATTTGTTTTTTGTTTTTCTTTAATAGCACACACATTCATATATACGTTACGTAGACATGTAGATTTTTATAACAAATAAATACATATCTTTACCATTATCGTGTTTATTGTAATAAATATATACGTATTCGTTTTCTTTTTTGTTTCAAAATATATATATTTTAGCTTTTCAATTTTCTGTTTTCCCTTCCGTAACACTGATCCGCCCATATTAAGATTCAGTTTTTTTAAAAAAAATACTTATCGTTCATGTGTAGGCGTTTAATTATTCATTTACTTCTTTTTTTACTATTTCCATACACAGAGTGTAAATATAAATACTCGTACTTCAATGTTCACCATTAAAATGTCACATTTCAACTGAATTGATATGTATACAGTTCGTTACATTTTTTTTTGTATATATCGTTAGTGAGATTATTTGGTAATAAAATGTATTGTAGTACTTTCATTTTATTGTGCTGTGGGCAAAGAAGATTAAATCAAGCAAGCGTTTTGGCAGCGATTTAAGAAAACTTAATTCATAAAAATTCATGCATGCAATTTATGCGTTTTATTCCAATTCTATCGACTAATGAATATGTTAATTCATCTAAACGTCTTCCTTCAAAGATTTCGTTTTATATTGATGTACTTTGTATGCTAGTATACATGGTATATTTTCTTTTAAGCTAGATTTGTTGTATTTCAGAGATATTTTACTACGCGCGCAATTCCAACTGAATGCGCTTTTTTTGGGTGTTTTTTTGTTTGCTAAAACCCAATCGGCGACACTGACGATGAATAGAAATGAGCAATGTCGTAGAGCACTAGTTTTAGGTTCAGATAATCGAGAAAGAAACAATATGAGAGTTTATACTTCTTTTTGCGGACGATGTGTAATAAACCAAATTTTGCTAAATGGATTTTTCCCAACTTTTCGGAACTTCGATATATGATAATAATAATAATATGGGTGGCGCTACACCCCGTAGATGGACAGGGCCTAGATTCTCAGCAACCCCTCGTGATGCGCGTGCTACTGTTCTTTCGCGAGTGGAAGAGACCTGCAGTCTATGCCAACTACGAACGTCCAAGTTTGAGAAGCTTATTGCTAGACAGGTATACTCTTTGAGCATTGTCAGTGACACGAAAGAGGCGGGGCCTCCTGCGTATTTCTTGTCGTACCGGGAATCGAACCTAGACAGGTGCGTAGGAGTCGACGCACAGACATACAAGGCCACGGCACCCGTGAAATATGATACAGTTGGTGAGAGATGACTTTCAAAGCAATTTTATTAAAAAGTCAAGACTTGGAAATTCCATTGCCAACTATTACTACTTATTGAAGGGTTACACGGTAAAACTGTGATTTTCTAATCACGGTGATTTTAAACTGCGATTTCAAATTGTGAATTCCAGCCTTTTTCAATAGATTTTTGTGTGATTCCAATTTTTTGTCGATTGTTGTTCAAAAACTCACACCAAATATCGCTGTTTTTGAACATACAAAGTCAGTATGAAATCTGAAGAAATCAACTACTCCGACTACTCATTTTTCGATGTTTGCTGACCTACGACGTTCTGATTTACAGAATATAAGGCAACAGGGGTTGCCTTTGAACGTTGGTACCATCATGTAAAATGGATAGAAGTGTAATATCACATTTAAAAATATTAAGGGCAACTTAAGGCACAACATCCTCAGATTTTAAACACACGCACAACATTTTATTCGCATTTTCCACACTTCATCTCGTAAACATAAAGACGTTAAACATGCGAATGAGGCTGTGAAAAATGAAGCAGAACAAGTAGCAACTCAATCGCAGTTTAAATCACAGTCGTTCGCAGATTGCGATTTTTCAATCAATGTGAAAAAAATCGCAGTTTGTGATCTTTTTGCTATATTTGCATTGTCTTTATACATCAATGGAGTGTGGTTAGAGGGAAGAAAACTAATAGCAAAAGCTAAGTAAATTTTAAAATATATCTATTCTATTGATTTATGCGGCTACTGAAATGGCGCAAAACTATATAATCTGCTCCGAAAGCCCCGCTTCCGGAGTCAAGACACAGTACGGGCTGAAGGTATAGAGGAAGAAAGGGAGAAGGGGTACCTGTGCACCTTGGTCTTAAGTATCTACGAATTGTAGTCTGTGGGAAATATTTTGCTGTTAAGTGTACGCCATATTCGTGTAGTGCGGCTGAAAATCGAGTCTCTAAATTTAACTGTGCGTTCGAAGGCCTAAGGGGAGACTGATTCTTGGTGAGACGGGTATTGCGTGTCAATTCATGGAGAAGAGGAATGCAATTGGCTAGCTCTCTTCAGCATAGTTTGTTAAAATAGCGAAAAAACAGACAAAATTAACTGACCTTCTCTCCTCAATTTTCTCTGACAACATAAAATCTATTTTCCAGCTATTGACTATACATTGATTCAAAAATGTAGGTAGGGACATAGGTAGGTACGTAGGAAGTGGCATTAATGCATTTAGGCCATTCTACCGCCACGTGGGTGTTCAGATAGAGAGCAGATGAGGGTAGGTTTATGACAGCCAGTTGGTTTTCTCAGCAAATTTGACTAGCGTTATGACTCTTATTTTGCTGAGGTTGTTTAGGCTGTCAAAGAAGTAGGAGCCTATGGTGGCTTTCCTCATTGAGGCGAGAGCAGGATATTTCCAAAGGAGGTGGTGGATGTTTTCCTCCTCCTGTTCGTCTAGGATGCTTCTACAGGAG
Source organism: Eristalis pertinax (assembly GCA_907269125.1). Lineage (NCBI taxonomy): Eukaryota > Metazoa > Arthropoda > Insecta > Diptera > Syrphidae > Eristalis > Eristalis pertinax. Next base: position 27,861,821 of record OU026145.1, read on the forward strand.
TCGTTGGAAAAAAAAAAACTGATCGTTTTGCGTGAAGGCCAAGAAGTCAGTGTCCGGTGATTATATGCACTGCAATGCCAATTTTGGATCTATTTAAGGAAATAAGATCACTTGCTTTTTTAGGATCAAGATTGGGACATATTTGTTTTGAAATTCGACAGGGGTTACCTGTACTGACCATCTGGCGATGACTTTCTTTTCGTAGAGATTATTGAGTTGTAGCTTAAAGGTAGTAATAGGAGAACCTATGTTACAATATAATAATATAATATTGGTAGCGCTACAGCCCGTAGAGGGCCAGGGTATAGCTTCTCAGCAACCACTCGTGTTGTGCGTGCAATTGTTCTATCACGAGTGGAAGGGACCTACAGTTTTATGCCGACTCCGAACGGCCAATTTTGAAAAGCTTTTTCTAGACAGTTGTACTCTTTGAGCATTGTCAGTGACTCGAAAGAGATGGGGCCGTGAAAAGTATTTCTTGTCGTACCATGAATCGAACCTAGACAGAGAGGTCCAAGTGCGTAGGAGTCGACGCACATACCAACAACGCCACGGGCCATGTTACAAGAGATGCTAGTAACTGGCAGTCAAGTGACGCATTGTCTCTATTCAAAAATGTATCTCTATTGTACAATTCACCCGCCACTAAGTGGCGCGACAAAGAACACACGACTGAACAGCATCTGCATCGTACGATTGTGTCGAACGGGAGTAATGCATCACGTAACATGCACAGATGATCGATTCTATATGCATCCCGCAATTTCAGGTGTAAACTACCGTGCCTAGGAATGAATGGTATTCCGCTAGTATGTCTTCTAACGGTGAACTCCAGATACTTGGGACAATCCGGTTTCAAATCAAAATCACCTTCACTATATACAGAGGGTGAGCACAGTGTGACCTCTCCTTCCATAACAATCTCTCTCTCTGACCAAAACAATTCAAAGAACGCTGACGCTGATGAAGTCGAGCAATCTAATAGCGGGATTATGCACTTTTGCCGAGGGAGGATCAGTGTGCGATCATTGCTCGGAATCGACAGACGCGTGACCAAGTTGCTTTCTACTATTCATAATAGTGAACTTTCATTTCTTTAAACTTTTTTTTTTGAAGATATAACGAATTTTAAAGGGCGCCCAATACATTTGGTCAAGGATGTTTGTTTGTTGGATTACAGGAGATCCCTGTTAAGATAGGGACCAGACTACTGCGGGTCGACTGTATGTGCAAAAGGAGACTACGAGGGAAGAGCGAGCAGACCACGTGCCAACAAGAAACAGAACCAATACCAAACTCCAACTGGGTATTGAACCGGACATGACAGCTCGGCTTGAACAAAAACAATGTGTGTATGTCAAATGTGCTAACTTGTCCAATTATTCGATTCGCTTTAGTTTCGGCAACTCGGTTTGACATACATTTAACTGGACTTGAAGGTAACTCGGTTTGATCCGGCTTATCAACTAATTTGAACCATTGAGACAAACAGAATTCGAAGTTAAACATTCATCGGAAAAGTAATAAACGAATTGCTAGTCCTCTTTCAGATTACCCATTTCAAATTCATCGTTTCGGTGCACACTGCTGCGTAACACGCATTACTCTGACTATAGTCGTTTAAGTAATTCCAAATATTGTGAATAGTTATTGTGCTAAAACTATGTTTTGCTTCTATTACCCATTCGTTTAATTTGTTATCAATTAGTTATACATACGTATATAGCATATTTATTTCACTTGGGTGGTTAGTTAATTGCTTGATTAAGTAGGATTTTGTTTTTGTTTTTTTTTTTCTTCAGAATTTATTTAATTGTTCTTATTTATCTTATTTGACCTCTACACCGGCCAGGTTCAGAGGTGGGTGATCAAAATTGTCACTGATTTATTTACAAACTGCTATACACTAAGTTGAAACTCATCTGTTTCATAACCTCTTTTCGGGTTTACCACGCAATTTACCAACTACTCTTCAATAACATTAATCATTTTTTTATTTTGTTTTTGTTTCGGTTTTCCTAAGTAAAACTAGTTTCTTTAAAACAGAAATATAAAATTAATTAATAAACGTGAATGAATAAACGTAATTAAGGGGGGAAAAAAACAACTGCATTACATTACGTGACACTTTTCTTTGGCATTTCCACTTGTGCCTTCGCCTCCGGCGGCCGTGCTCTCCGCAATGGATCCGTTGGTTTCTTTCTTTTTCTTCTGTTTTTGTTTTTTCTGTTTTTTACCGTCCAACTGGAGCGATACACTTCGGTTTTTCTCCATATTTAAGAGTTCCTAAAAAAGAATATATTAAATTTATACAACTAAAACTATGATGTATACATAACGACTAAAGAGATTGCGGATAGACGCAATATTAGGCTACGTCCCTGGGCACAAGGGTATTCCGGGCAACGAAAGAGCAGAAGTGGTCGGGTTGTCACTGGTACAAAATCAGGAGACACCTGATTCAATCAAATCGCTGCCAGTGACGAACGCCATTATCGACACCAATCGTAGGTGGGCGGAAATGGATGCATGCGCATCATCGAAAACGATATGGCCTGCACTAAATCAGAGGAAGACTACAACGCTCCTGTAGCTGGACGAGAAGCATATTAGCAAACTAGTAGGCCACTGCCTCATAGGCAACCAGGCCAGAAGACTTGGGCCTTACAATGCCTGCTTTAGCAGCTACAGGCATGAGGAAGAAGAGAAAACTATATGACACTGCATCGGAACATGCCCCGCTCTTGTAGAAAAAAGAAAAAGACGGATAGGCAGCTACTACTTTAACTGTCTCGAAGACGTGTCAAACAGAAATCCTACAATATCTTAAAGCCACCAAATGGTTATCATCACCTTCTAATCCGCACGATCCACAAAGGAGTCGCGGGGGCAAAGCACGCACGAGAGATCTCCGTCCACTCGATCTTCTGCCATCGACTTTATCTCATCAGGAGTTATGCCCATGCGCAACCAGGCGAGTTTTTGGACATAGAGCAGGTGAGATGGAACCCCACTCAAACTCACAACGGACGCCTAGTATCTGGGCATCATTCTTGACCGCAAACTCTCCTGGAAGAAGAACATGGAGGATTCATCCTCCATGCGTGCAAAAAGACGTTCGGCAAAAGATGGGACTTGCAACCGTACATCATTCATTGGATGTACACAGCAATCATTCGACCCATTATTACCTATGGGGCCCTAGTCTGGTGGACTGCCAGCAACATGCTCAGCAAAGTACAAAGGTCAGCTATATAAGAAGAAAGCCGTAAGCAGGTTCTGCTGGTCCATCAGCCACCATAAGGTCAAACTCTGCTGGGTTACGAGCCAAAGCTCAATGTCAGTGAACGAGAGAGCGGACTAACTGGCCAGACAAGGGTCTGAAATGGACATTAGCGAAGCAGGCACATCACTGCGACCACCGATCCACCGATGTTCGTCGATGTGATCACAGGACACTGCCCTATCGGAACAATGCTCCGGAAATGGAACGCGAAATCTAGCGATCTTTTTCAGAGCTGCAGCGACGAGGAAGAGACCGAGGCGATCCAACATCTGCTATGCCACTGCCCAGCTCTCCAGAATCGACGCCCAGCCTAGCTGGGCCAAAGATTCTTCAGAGTGACCTTGGACTTAGCAAATCCAGACATATCGGATCTCTTAAGATTCGTAAAGAAGACGGGGTGGTTTAGACCATCATGCTGCAGGATAGGTTAACAGAATATGCACCCCACAAATGAAGAGAATCACAATGGGGCCTAAGGCCTCCGAGTGGAAGTGATGTTCAACCATAACACTCCCCATTCAAAACCTAACTATGACTACCGGCACTCCACTCCAACCTAACCTCTGGGTGTGATCCTCAGGTGCTTTCGCATCATAAAGTGGTTACTAATTCGTCTATTCACTACTATGACCCATATACTTTCCTATCCACTTATAAAGTACAAATCACGATAGCATTAGACCCTTGGTGCTCTGGCTACTAAGCTACCCTACAATTTAAACAAACAACGAAATGAAACAAATTCAATTAAATCACCTGAAATAGCTCCGTTACGTTATGATTTGTTTTTGCCGACGTTTCCATGAATGAGACCCCCCATGATGCAGCTTCTGCTTGGCCTTCACTCTGACTGACTTCGCGTAGCTCTGCACTTTCATCGCACTTATTCCCTACTAGCATCACAGGAATTTGAGTGATGTCTTGTCCCTAGAAGGAGAATGCAATTAAACACAATTCCGTGTACAAAGCGTGAGTGTTTGTTATTATCCCAAAGTTTAGAGGTTTTAATAAAAGTAGTCGTCAAATATTTAATGTTTCAAGTTTAATGTTGAATGTTACGAGCATTGTCGGTCACTGCGTCGACTCTTAATCCGGCAGAAGGTCTAGATTCGATTTCTTACATTTAAAGATTTGACGATGGTATTTGATCTTCAGTGACGTCAGAAACTGTGTAAACGCAAAGCATTTCCGCATTCCGACATACCTAGGGTGTATCCCTCACATACCTTTAACTCCTTAATTAGACTCCAAATAGGTCGCAATTCCTCCAGACTCTGCTTCGAACACACTGAGTACACTAATATGAAGGCATGTCCCTTCGTTATGGACAGCCTCTGCATAGCCGGAAATTGATGTGATCCCGTGGTGTCGGTTATTTGTAGGGTGCAGATATTCTTATTACAGCTAATGACCTGTATGCAATGGAAGAACAAAACACACACGCACACACAATACACACTCAATTAGATGTTTTCTTCAATCTTTTATGTATGATTGTTATCCTGAGGGGGGTTGGCCAAGGAACGGCACTGAGAGAAAGCACAGAAAGCCAGTGTACAAGTGTATATGTAAGGATAACGAAAGCGGAACAAAGAAAAAAAAAAGTTATCTCCATCCATGTCATGCATGAATGATTAATTAATTAGTAATAATCAAAAGGATTCCTAGGATTTCAGGCAAAAATAGGTACACAAGCTTTCGCACATAGGCACACAGAGCTGTCCAAAGTTACTTTTTTGTTCTTCTGGTGTTTTTTGTTTTTTTTTTTTTTTTGTTCACGCAAAACTTATTAATAATTCATACACAGAGAATATTATAACGTTGGAGCAGCTGCGGTCGCCAACAAATTGTTCTCCGCCTGGCCCATCAAGTGGTGGTGGTGGTGGTGGCTTACCTGACGGTATGTGTCCTCAATGGTCGGTATGTAGCTCTCACGGAACGTGCCCTTTATGAAGCGTAGCACTAGGGAACTTTTCCCAACGCCCCCCGCACCAAAAACAACCACCCTATAGTCGTTGCTTTGTTCGGGCATGTTCGGGGCTGGCGAATACGTTTTCAACCCTTTCCGAGAAACGGGTGTCTTCGCGACAGACGACAGAGCTTGGCTTTTGATGGGTATCGGGACACTTGTTATTTGTTGACCTCTTAATTTTATTTAACTCCTTCTTCCGTGGTTTCCAAATGGGGGAGACGGGCGGCGGGAGCTGGAGCAAAAAAAAACAACAACAACAACAAGACGAACTGAATAACTCTCACTATGCCACAGTCAATTAGGCTCTGATTCCTGCAATAGCAGTAGCAGCAGTGGTGGGAGCAGAAGGGCAGAGATAATTGTTAAATGTCAACATGTGGGAGTCACTGTATGTATTGAGGGGGATGATTTTCCTTCTTCGTTCTGCTTCCCTTTCGTTTCTTTTCGAGTTCACTTGCAGATTTTTCTTGCACTCTCTCCCTCTCTTTGGCTATTAACACTATTAAACACTCAAATAGCTACGATCGAAATCATTCAAATGACTAAGAATTTAGTTCGCACTTGCTTCACTCGGTTTTTTTGGGGAACAAAATTGTACATGCGTTTGTGCGGCAGGGAGGGACGAGGAGGCGGAGGGTTTTCTCTCGTTCGATTTGGAGAACACACAAAAACGCCTAAGAAGCAGCAATTGATTTTGTCATTCGATGTACACCGGTATTGATAGGAATGTTGATAAACACTTATTTCGTGTACTTTTAGAGCCGCCCGAGGGAACTGCACTGTGAACGTGTACTTTTCGATCGTTCCGCGATTGAGTGTCCTTATTATGTGGTGATTTAGGAAAATCTCAATTCGATGGATTTATAAATAACAGTTTTTTCGTGCGAACATCCTGAAGAGATGGATGAAGAGCAGTCAGTATTTGACATATTAATTTCTGTTGTTCTAGGCGCAAGTCAGTTAGAAAACTCCCATTTGATTGGGATAAGTGTGATAATACGGGGGTTTTTGTTTATATATGGGGATGTTTCTTCTTTGATGTGGTGGGAATCTTGAATAGCTGTATAACAGTCTCAACTGTCCGCTGACTGTTATAGGTAAAGGCTGGTGGGCAAATGTACTCAGTGAGCTAGGATTACAACAAAATTAAGCGATTTGCAAAAACTCCTTTAATTTTAGCTGAAGCCAATCTTTCACAGAAATTCGTCGCCGATTTTTTCAATGTGTGTGTTATTTCCTTTGTGCGATCATTAAGATTCCATGAATAGTAAATTTCTCGCAGAGATCATAGGAACGAAGGATTTTGAGCAGCAATAAGAGAGCAAGAAGCTACCTCCCTTGTCTCTTGATTTTAACTGTCAGCGTTTTTAATACTACTTGTCTGTGAATACGTGTGAGATGCTGTGAGCATCTGAAATCCTTCCCCAACCGCGGGGGATTTCGTTGATTTCTAAAGTAGCCTACTGCAACTTTGGGACACATGTTGGTCGAGGTTAGCTGGTAATCCAAAAGCGATCGTCCACCGACCTGCAGATGCGCAGTATAGATTCCGATAAAAAAAAAAACATTTGACGCTACATTCTCCAATGAAGTTCCACCACGATGCTGAAGCTACTCTGAACAAACACGAAGTCACCGTTGCCTGCTTCCTGGACATGGAAAAGGCCGTCGACACTGCTTGGATAGAGGGACTCTAGTTGAGTTGAAGCCGCATCAGATGGTATTACTTTCTGCATTACAGAAGATCCTACGTTCAAGTGGAAGGCAGCCAATCTACAGAGCGGAGCACCAAGTCGGGAGTGGCACAAAGGTCGAAGCTGGGTCCGATGCTCTTTAACATATACACAGCAGATCAACCGCCTTCAACCAACAGAGTGAACTGTTGTCCATTCGATGTCACCACGGATCGCCACGCCCAAGTGTGGGAATTCAGATAGCGAACAAATTTGATTACTACACCAAATAGGGTATTCGTATCAAAACGGTACTTATGTGTTTAAAGAGCCCTTCCTGAAGTGACTGCAGATCAGCAGCCAAATGTCGGAGCATAAGTATAGTACTCCCTAACGGTATGGGAATATGAACAGGCAAAAAGGTCAATTATCTTAGTGTTAACTTCACGGAAAGGCAGAAGTTCAACAGCCATTCGAAACTGACCCTATCCTTTGATGCGTAAACAAAATAGATGAAGCCAGAGGACAAAGCTGCTACTCTACAAGCAGCTTCCCAATATAACATACCATATCTAAGACCATCATGGAGAAGCTCGCTATCTTTGAAAGGAATATAGTGCGAATATATAGCGATCTCAGCTTCTACAGCGACCGTCGAAAGCGAACCACAGCAACAAACGACGAATCACGAATTAACCCCTTGCAGCAGTACATGGGGACCCTGTTCAGAAAGCAAGTTGTAGACATCAACAACAGTCCTAACGAGGCCATCAGGAACCTGATACCTCAACGTGCTAAATCTGCTAGGTGAGAAACGACATCCAACAACGAGCAGTCGCCAACCCATCCCAAAAGGAACAACATGGACACCATAGCTACTGAATATAGCTACTCTTCCTTTTTTTTCGAAAATATTCGAATTTGTTGAGTATTAGTCAACTCATTAAAGATCACATTGAGGGACACAATCTTTTAAGTCTTATGCAATCAGGATTCCGTAAAGGATATGTTCACTGCTAAATGTAACTGAGGACATACGAAACTTATTTAACTTCTCGAAAGCATTCGACAGTGTTAATCCGTCAATACTTTTGTCACAAACTGTCCACCCAATTCAACATCTGTGTTCCCAAGCGTTTTTATTCATATAACTCAAAACTGTTGTCTTTTTGTGATGTTCACAATGGAGTACCTCAAGGCTCTGTTCTCGGTTCGTTAGATGTTTGTCAATTACTTTCCCTACCAGTGTCAAAGTAAAACTTGCCAAAGCACTCATAGCTCCTCTGACTATGATAGTTTCTCTGCGCAAAAATGGTTAAAAGCTATCAACGCGAGTGCACGGTATGTATTTGACCTTCGACGATTTGATCATGTCTCGGAACAACGTCGCATTCAGTCAGTCAGTCTTCAATGCGAATGTTTTCCAGCGCTCCACAACTGAACGCTATTTACGTCGAATCAGGTATTACTCCCATTTATATACAAAGTTTGAAAGCAATGGCGAACTTTATAACAAGTGTGATGAGAAAAAACAATAGTTTATAGAGTCCTTCACAAATCCATCTTGCTGAAAGTTCTTCGTACTAATGCCACGCCATTCAAAGAATGGAACCAGATAGCAGCTCTCCCACGACACAGTTCTCCCCTTGTCTAATGTTGATATATGGCAAGACATGTTTTCAGTTTTGACAGCAAGGAGTATCAGGAGTTGGAAGAGGTTCTTGGTATTTTCGAGAGAAAAGTTCTGCCTGGTCCTGTCTGCGATGATGGCATTTGGACAAGAGCGACATGAGTCTAGCCAGGGGTTTTTCCAACGACCAGATGGCGTGTGGAACGTGTGGACAACATAGCTCCGGCCTGAAGAATTTTCTGAGCATGTGGGACATCCACGCACAAAGTGGTGCATACAAGTTGCAGGGTCCTCAGCCGGTATGGTGGGCGAAACTGGAGACAGCTGGCGAGAGATCGTGTTGGCTGGAGAGACATGTGGAGTGAGGCCCAAGTCCACTTTGGACTGTAGCGCCAAACAAAAAAGAAGAAAATGAACAACGCTGATGATGATGTGATGTGGTATACATCATTTAGTTGGTCCCCCTTGCAACAACTTCTTCTAGTGGCGCTACAGTCCGGGGTGGACCTGGACTTCAGTTAACGAGCTTCTCCAGCTGGCACGATCTTTAGCCAGCTGCCTCCAATTTCGTGCGCCAGGTTGTTTGAGGTACTTCTCCGCTTGTGTGCGCCATCGGTTCCCTGTGCGTCCTCTATTGCATTGTCCCACTGGTTCGGAATCGAAGACTCTTCCTTGTAACAACTACTGAAGTTTATATCCGTTCTGTGTTTGCTCTCGTCCTGTCCTGCGTAGCGTGTGAAAGTTTAAAGCTTCACAATGACCACGTACCATATCGGGTCTCCACGCAAACGATACTCACTCGATTGTCTGCAAAGTCCTGAATAATCCGCAGAATTTATCCATTGTCTTAGATAGTCACCGACTTGAAGACTTACATACCTCGCAGGCTATATAGACGACAAACGCCACAGCTCTTCTAATCTGCACGCCAAGTGGATGCAGCAGCACTCACCCTTCAAACAAAAATAAATAGCTTATCCATTTTCATCACATCCCTAAGCACCCATAAAACCCCTAACAGAACGTAAACAAGCAAGTTTCGACGAAAAGGTACATATATATATATATAAAACCTCTCCAGAGAGACGGCGCGGCGTCTACAACTAGAAAATAACAGCTATTTGATGCTAACTATTTAAAAAAAAAATTCTCATCTAAACTGGTTTTGAATTTTTTACCATCTGCCAAAAATATGTAGGCTATGCAACAGAAGGAAAAACAAAGTTATCTACTCCTTTCACGTGTGTCCTTTTTTACAGGAAATTCGAAGGTTATATTTCCAAGATTCGAAGAAATCCTGTCATCAGGAAAGCCGAGCTTGTTGTCAAACGGTTAGCGGTTTTCAACTCAGTATTTGTTCCAACTCTCACCTATGGTCATGGAATTTCAGTGATAACCGAAAGAATAAGATCGCGAATACCAGCTGCTGAAATGTGGGAATTACTCGCCGGGATAGGGTAAGAAACACAGCAGTTCGTGAGGAACTCATTGTTGAGCAGGCGCTTCTTTGAATCGAAACGGCTTTGCTTCGATGGTTTGGTCATGTGGCACGAATGTCGTCATCATCACGACTTCCGAGGCGTGCTCTGAATGTGATTCCGTCAGGTAGGCGACCGTCTGACAGACCCAGGACGGGAGTCAAGTCCAAAAACTCGAATGGTTGCGCATGGGCATAACGCCGGATGAGTTAGAGTCGATGGCGGAGAATCGAGTGGCCTGGAAATCTCTCGTGCGTGCATACGCAATATTCCCATACTCCTTCTTATCAGATATTCGGACATTTGTCCAATGCATCCAACCCAGTGTAAATAAAAAAACGCAACATTTATTACCGCCCTTCAACATTTACATTATTAATAGTTTTGCAGCTTTAACTTGGGCACAACATTCATACTAGTCAGTTCTTGAAATAGCAATTTGCACGCATATGGCATCGATATCTTTGAGACATTGGCAGAGGACTGGCAGAAATGACACCACGAGCAATAGGCCAAACGGCCGCAGGTCTTGCACACATCCACATCGAATGCATCCGAAGAGATCATCAAACGCTCCATGATGAGCATACTAGCGCCGTAAGAGATGAGGCAATCACGTTCCATCTCGCCCAATCGAAGACCACCTTCACGACTGCGGCCCTGAGTAGGCTGTCGCGTCAGTACGGCCTTTGGTCCACGAGCACGAGCATGCATTTTATCCTGCACCATATGCTTTAGCTTCTGATAGTACACCGGACCGGAGTAAATGTAAGCCTCCAGTGATTCCCCAGTGATGCCCGAGTAAAAGTAGTCTTTGCCCATGTAGTTGAAGCCGTGCTTGAAGAGTTCGTCTTGTATGTCCTTACACTTGGAGCCACCGAAGGCAGTGCCATAGTGGAACTTTCCCTCCAAGAGACCCGCCTTGCCTCCCAGAAGCTCCAGCGTTTTTCCCACTGTCATTCGAGATGGGAAACCGTGAGGATTCATCACCATATCTGGACAAATGCCGTAGTCATTGAAGGGCAGATCCTCCTGATCGACAATCAGGCCAGTGACACCCTTTTGACCGTGACGCGAGCTAAACTTATCGCCAATTTCTGGCCGTCTGGTCTGACGGAGAAGTATTTTGATGAGGAAGTCCTCCTCTCCGTTCGCGGACACCATCACTTTCTCGATGTAACTCGGCTCGGGACCCTTGTACGAGATGGGTACGGCCGTGTACGGAACTGCGGCCTGGCCCGGCTCCTTCTGTTCTATTGGATTAATAGACGTCACAGCGGGCATTTCCTTGTTGATTAGAATTTGTTTATTCACAACCATTTCACCAGGCGACACTATTCCGTCGGTATCCAAGGCTTCGTGTTTGAAGATGACCTAATGGGTGGACCATATGAAAGCTGGATTACAGGTAAGACAAGACAACACAGCAATACGAACCTTATTGGTGGTGGAATCCTTCATGGGACCCATGATTCGATCGTAGGTTTGATTGGCATATCGTTTCACTGTGCACTTCGAGTTTTTGTACACCAGACAGCGGCCGTAGCCTCGGTCAAGTGATGCCTTATTCAGAATGAGGGCGTCTTCAATGTCGTATCCGGAAAAGCTCATCACGGCCACAGTTGCGTTCTGTCCAGCAGGCAGCTTGTCAAAGTTTGTAAGCTCAATTGTCCTCGATTTGACCATCGGAGCTTGTGGATACACCAGGTTGTACATGAGCGTATCAATACGGTTTTTCTGATTGTAACCAATCACGCCCATTGCTTGTTTGCCCATAGCGCATTGATAGGTGTTTCTTGGACTCTGGTTATGATGGGGATAGGGAACTAGGCCAGCGCAGACGCCGAGCAACGTGAAGGGTTCCACCTCCAAATGCGTGGTAAGCTCCGCATTGATTTCCGCTTCATTCCAGCAGATGAATGAATCATTCTCCTCGTTAACGTCAAGATACTCGATCAGGCCATCGGTGAGAAAGTCCTCGAACTTCCGGACACCGCGATTCAGCTCGTCTATGTGACTCTGAAGGACGGCAGGTTTGCCCTTGTTCACGATGATGTACGGTCGACACAGTCGCCCGCCGTCCGTATGAATGTACACGCATCGCTGAGTTCGTGACGTGTGGATGGACACAAATGGACCAAGAAGACCCTTGCGACGCATCATGCGAAAGACCTGCACCAGTCTTTTGTAGCTAATTGATACTCCGAGAATGTTGCCGTTGATGAATACCAGGAACACTTTGGGATTGTTGATTGCATCACCGCCCACCAAGCGAATGTCCTCTACGCCAGCGTTGAATGCCAATCGAATGACGGGTGCTTCATCGACTTCGGTTGTAATGTGGGTCATCAGTGCCAGATTCTTAACCAATCCGCACGCCTCACCTTCTGGGGTGTCCGACGGACATAGCATGCCCCATTGACTTGGCTGAAGAGACCTGGGACCGGACACCTTGCGGGTTTTCTCGAACTGTGAGTTCACTCTGGTCATCATTCCTAGCGCGGATATATAGCTCAGCCTGGATAGGACCTGGGTAACACCGGCACGTTCCATTTTGAATCGCTTGATGGTCCAATTTCCAGACGAGATCGCCGACTCCAGGCCTACTGTTATCTGAGCTGCTCGCATGTGCTTCACAACGTCGAATTGAGCTGCCTTGACTTTCGGGATGTTCTTGTCAGCAATCATCTTCAACTCCCAGTTTAAGCGCTTGAAGAGATCTTCAAACATCAGGGAAATCAAAGAGCCAGCTAACTCCAGCCTCTTGTTACCGTAGTAGTCGCGATCATCGAAGGCACTGCTGTCCAACTCAGCAGACATGACGCGTCTCACCATCAACGACACATAGATGGATTTGATTTGGAAGTTAAAATTCTCCACAGGCACGTGCGCCAGAATAGTCGTCATGAGCAGCTCTCTGGCCTCATCCGCTGGCGTCTTCTGCTTCGATGCCGACGTCTGGAACCGTTTTACCACCAACTTTGACCCCATGAACTCCAGAGCACGCTGTTGGGTGAATATCTTAAGATGAAAGGCTTCTAGAAGAGACGGGGCAAATCGGTTCTGAGTGTCGACATCGGTACCGATAAGCGACATGATTTCCTGGTCCGAAATTATGCCCATCGCCTTGAATATCACCACAATCGGTATGTCATCCACCATCGAATTATGTTTCAGGTAATATTTTCCGTGTTTGCTCAAGACAAGAGTTCTTGACTTTTTCTCATGCGTCGAACTAGTCACTTGACACTGCACCTGTCCGTTGAACTCTTCTGTAATCATTTTATTCCATGACAACTGCTCCTGAATGAGAATTACTTTTTCTTGTCCGCGGACGACAAAGTAGCCACCAGGATCTAAGGGGCATTCATTCATTTTTGCCAGTTCATACTCCGACTTACCGCTGAGCACACAGTTCGACGAGCGCAGCATTATAGGCATGCGGCCAATGAGTAGATTGTTCCGTATAATCCTCTGCGAGCCCCTTGTGTACTCAATATCGACGGTGATCGGCGCAGAATATGTCACATCGCGCAGACGGCATTCGTGCGGTGTTGTTGGCTTTGTAATGTTGAAGCCGTCCTCAATGTCCGGTGTGCCTACGTTCACGTCCAGATATTTCAGATAAAACATCGGATCGGCATCGCTCAATACGGTCTGATTGGCTTGAATAATTTTCTTGATGTCTAGATTGACGAAATGATTGAAAGAATCAATGTGCTGCTTGACGAGTCCTTTTACTTGCAGAAATGCCGGTACAAGTTTCCACTTTTCTTCGAGTGGTTTGATTGGTTTCGACCATGACTTCGGGTCACTGTCCCAAGAATTTTGGTTATTCTTGTCTGTCATTGTTAATGAACGTCGAATACTTTGTTTAAGTTAATAAACTGCACCAATTTGAGGAGAAAATAAACTGCACATGGGAAAAGGAAGATTCAAGTTTTGATTCGAACGATATGTCAAAACATTTGATTCGAGTCCAGGCATGTCTGCCGCTGCAGTGGAATTATAAAGTGGAACTTAGTTGCAAATCTAAAGTTACTTTCAACGTCTTCAGAATAAAAGTCATTAGTAATTAAACAAAGCGGAATTAATGATGGGTCGAATTTATTACAAACTAAGAAAAAAAATAATATTTACGAAATCTTAACCAAACTTTATTGCTGCTAACATACCTGTTCTGTGGCTATTCCTCAAATACAGGGAAATGGCTGACTCGCTTCAAAATTACTCACTTCGCTTCATTTGTATGATTTCGCCGCCAACTCCACAGTAAACTGTCACTTTTGACATTTTGCAGCGAATGTGACGTGTAATTGGCGACTGCCTGTAAAAAAAGTTTAATTTTCTCATCGAAAATCTAAAGAAATCCGTGTAATTCCATTTAATTAATACAAGTTAAACATCAGCTAAGCAATGGGTTCCTTTAGGCGCGATAAAGACGATGAAGATGAAGGTGAGTTATTGATGTTGACTTGAAAACTTATCACTAACAACCGGGTTCCTTATTGGGTCAGTGGCGGTGATGTTTTTTTTTTCTATTATTTTATTAAAGCAAGTGTTTTTTTATTTAGTTTATTAAATCCTGCTTATTTAATTGCTTGAGAGGCATCCAATATCTGATTGGATTGATTTGATTGGAATAACACTAAATGCAACCATTACATGGTGATTTATTTACGTAGCCAAAGATTATATCGAAGCAGTAATTATCTTGTAAAATAAAAAGTTACTGCAATGGGAATAGTTTTTCGAGTGACGGAGAAGCCACGGCTATTAAATTTGTCGCACGCACATGTACATGCTCTTACATTGACAAGTGTGGAGGTAAAAGTGCTTCATCCCGACCTTGGCTGCCTCTGAATGAAGAACGTTCAACTTTATTTGAAATAATTAAGTTACATGTATGGACCTCAACATAATAATAATAATAATATGGGTGGCGCTACTACCCGTAGAGGGCCAGGCCTCAACATACTTCTACTTAATAAGATTTTGCTTCACTTGTTGTTTTTTTTGTTGGTTATGGTGGCTCTTCTAAGCCTTCAGATTCATGGCACTTAACACAGTTCTATTTGCGAAGATCTTGATCTACGATTCGACATTTTAAGAATGCTTGTCTCTGGTCACCTATCCCTCCAAATTAGTTTTCAACTGTTTCTGTGGGTTAATATTCCGCTGTGAACAGCGACCGCGTTCGAATTGTTTCCTTGTCACAATGACAAGCAGCTTAGGAGCTTGGAAGTAATCTGTGAGATGAAAAATCGGTAGATGATCCTTACTCCTTAGTTGCACAAGCAAACATCTGCTGTGGAAAGCGATATTCAGAGTTAAAACTCAGGCGGGGTTCACACTCAACGATTTGTCGGCACGATTTGCTTGATGTCAAATTGGAAAAGGTCAAAATGCTTTGTCTACCGTACTACAAGTCTGACAACTTGTGCGTCCAGAGTCTTGATGTGGCCCATCAAACACGGTTGTCAAGCAAATTGTTGAGTGTGAACGCCGCTTTAGAGAACGTAGCGCTCTGTGGTGGATAAGAAGCAAGTACTCACTGTAGCTTCATCACTGAAAACGTAGTACATACGTCATCACGGGGTTCCGGTCAGCAAAATCAGAGCTGAGCTCCCATGTATGTCCATTGGATTGTCAAGCTGTGTAGAATTCAGGAACAAAAACATTTATTTTACTCAAATTTAAATTCGACTGCTTACGAACAATTCGTTGAAGTGTAACTCGAATTGAAGTTCAAAGCCACCATGACAACAAAATCCATCTCTATGATTATCCTGCGCAAAATCAAAGCACCCCATCAAGGTTTCCTTAGGCGATTGAATGTTGAATGCCGAGTAATAATTATAAAATGCATTTTTCAGGACCTACCAACATCTATCAGAACTTGGAGAAAACGTCGGTTCTTCAAGAAACCCGAATTTTCAATGAAACACCAGTCAACCCGAGGAAATGTATTCAAATTTTGACCAAAATTCTTTATCTCATCAATCAGGTATAGACTTTTTCTTGTAAGGATATTGGTAAGGATATTCAAACCACGAGCTTTTTCTTTTCTTTCAGGGCGAACAATTGGTGTCCCGAGAGGCAACAGATTGCTTCTTTGCCATGACCAAACTATTCCAGTCGAAGGATGTCGTCCTCCGGCGCATGGTCTACTTGGGCATTAAAGAGTTGAGCTCCATTGCTGAGGATGTTATCATTGTAACGAGTTCGCTGACAAAGGACATGACTGGCAAGGAAGACTTGTACAGGGCTGCTGCTATTCGTGCCTTGTGCAGTATCACCGACAACACAATGTTGCAAGCCGTTGAGCGCTACATGAAGCAGTGTATCGTAGACAAGAACGCAGCGGTATCATGTGCTGCCTTGGTCAGCTCACTGCGTTTGGCTGGCCAGGCTGGCGATGTTGTCAAGCGTTGGGCAAACGAAGCCCAAGAGGCTCTCAACAGCGACAACATCATGGTGCAGTATCATGCACTTGGCTTGCTCTATCACATTCGCAAGTCCGATCGATTGGCAGTGTCTAAGCTGGTCAACAAATTGACAAGGAACTCTCTGAAGAGTCCTTATGCCGTTTGCATGCTGGTAAGCTAATGCAGGAAAACATTTGTGATTGCTGATAAAATGCATTTTTGTTTGTTTTAGATCCGAATTGCGTGCAAATTAATTGAAGAGGAGGACAATGGGCAGTCACCGATGTTCACCTTCATCGAGTCCTGCTTGCGCCACAAGAGCGAAATGGTCATATACGAGGCTGCGCATGCGATTGTTAATCTGAAGAACACAAACGCGCGTGTGCTTTCATCGGCATTCAGTATTTTGCAGTTGTTCTGCTCCTCACCGAAGGCGACGATGCGATTCGCTGCTGTTCGAACCCTGAACAAGGTGGCAATGACTCACCCAGCTGCTGTCACCACTTGCAATCTGGACTTGGAGGGCCTAATCACCGATTCGAATCGTTCGGTCGCAACCTTGGCCATCACAACTTTGTTAAAGACAGGAGCAGAGAGCTCAGTTGAACGTCTAATGAAGCAGATATCGTCGTTCGTTGCCGAGATATCCGATGAGTTCAAAATTGTTGTCGTGCAGGCAATCTGTGCTTTGTGCACGAAGTATCCACGAAAGCATACCGTGCTGATGAACTTTTTGAGTGGTATGTTACGCGAAGAGGGCGGCCTGGACTACAAAACATCAATTGTTGACACCATCATAACAATAATCGAAGAAAATGCCGACGCAAAGGAGTCTGGTTTGTCGCACTTGTGTGAGTTTATCGAAGATTGCGAGCACACTTCTTTGGCAGTGAGAATCCTCCATCTGCTCGGCAAAGAAGGTCCATTTGCAAGTAATCCGTCGAAGTACATTCGCTTCATTTACAATCGTGTTATTCTCGAGAGTCCAATAGTGAGGGCAGCAGCTGTCACAGCTCTGTCGCAGTTCGGTGCCTCATGCCCGACATTGTTGGCCAACATTCTGGTTCTCTTAGGCCGTTGTCAAATGGACCCAGATGATGAGGTACGCGACCGGGCAACGTACTACTGGTACATTTTGCAGTCGAAAAAACTCGATCTATACAAGAGTTACATCATTGAGCGGTCGCATTGTTCATTGCCTTTATTGGAGAAGGCCTTGGTTGATCATTTGAACGGGGATTTGAGCACACAATTCGACATGGCCATCGTGCCCAAGGCAACGATTGTTAAAGAGGAGGTTTCCAATGAAGCCATGTTGATTTCAAATGGTAATTGTCAATGGCTTTATGTTAGCCGCGCCTTTGAATATGTCATGTATCGTTTCTTGCAGCTCCAAGGGCTCCGAAAATCACTCGAGAAGAAGAGAGTGCTGCGAGATTATCTCAGCTGCAGGGTATACAAGTCTTTGGACCAATTCACCGAACCACTGCGCCAATACAACTTACCGAGAGCGAAACTGAATACACTGTACAATGTATTAAACACATTTTCAAGGGTCACATCGTTTTCCAGGTAAAACACTTCGAATTCACTCATATCGACTTTGTCGAATCACATTCTCTTGACTCATTTCCAGTTCGACTGCTTGAATACATTGTCCGATCAAATATTAGAGAATGCCCGAGTTGAACTCACCATTCCAGAAGGCTTTACAACACGCGCTGTAATACCATGTCCAAAATTGCCGTACAATGAACTGAAGACCACGTTCGTTATTGTCGAATTCCCACCGGATCTTGCTAGCTCTGCAGGTTTGTTGCCGGCCGACAGTTTGAGCTTCATTTTCTAATCTCACGTGTCTTCCCCCAGCAACCTTTGGTGCAACCCTCCGGTTTCTTGTGAAAGATTGCGATCCCACAACTGGTGAACCAGACTCCGAGGATGGCTATGACGATGAATATATGCTGGAGGACTTAGAAATAACTGTAGCGGATCAGATACAAAAATCGAAGAAGAGTAACTTTGCCGCCGTATGGGAGGCAGCGAACACAGAAGGTATTTCCTCCTACTCACACTTTTTTTTTCCCAACAATTCCTGAATCGTTTATTGCCTCTCTTAGAATGGGTTGAAGCTGAAGACACGTACTCCCTGTCCGCTGTCAGCACCCTCCAAGAAGCTGTTAACACCATCTTGAAATTCCTTGGCCTTGAACCAGCAAATATGTCCGAAAAAGTTCCCGAAGGAACACATACGCACACACTCTTGTGTTCAGGTCTGTTCACTTGCATCGCATTCATTTTGAACATCTTTTGGAAATCGCTCTCTCTCTCTCTCTTCCAGGTACATTTAGAGGCGGTGTAGAGATTCTTGTTCGAGCCAAACTAGCACTATCCGACGGTGTTACCATGCAATTGACAGTTAGGGCCACCGACTCAGATGTAGCCGAGCTGGTCACGTCCGCAATAGGATAAGGAAATACTTTGTTTTTTGTTCATAGAAGCTCAACTTTAAGTTGTTTCCGACAGTAATGTTTCGTTTCTATATTAGTTGCTTTTTAAACACCAGATAAAGAATGTAAGCCCTCGTGGATGTGTATGTAATAGAACATTTATTAGAAATGCATAATTGTATCGATTTATTTTCTTTTGATAACTTTTAAATCATTACTATGTTACTCGTAACTATATAATATTAGCAATAAATAACTTAATAACTAAGCAGAACGATATGTTTTCCTTCGAATTGATCGTGGAGATCCACAAGAGATGAGACCTCTTTGACTGACGCCAACAGTAGTCTGCATAACATCGGGTACAACATCTTCTCTGCCGTTTTGGGGTTCGCCTAAAGCCGTTAATGAACAGTCCGTTTATTACCTATCGGTGTGGCTTCATGCCAGTGAAGTAGACAGGAGATCAAATCTTCACACATATCCTGAAAAAAACCCAAGAAGTACAAATCGAATCTCCGCTTCCTATTCGTCGATTTCAAAGCAGCACATGACACCGTGCATAGCGACGGGCTATACAGGCATGTCTAGTGTTGACATTCCTGCCAAACTCGGAGAATTCTCGCTATGCCAAGGGAAAAAATTACGTCTTTGACTAAGCCATACCATACCTTCGCATTAGTCAACGACTTTGTCTACCTCGGCTCCACAGCAGAGATTGGCATGCGATCACATTTTGGAGACTTAAAATCTCAGTCACAAAAAAGGCAGTGCAAGTGGGTACTGCCACCGCAACCCAAGCGATCGTTGTGTTTACCATACTATCTACAATGAAGTCGATTGGGTATGTTTCTCTTATAAGCTCGAGTGTTACATTTTTGGGTCAATGCATCCTGCACTACCTCATGTTCATATTTACTTAGTCGAGGCGTTGGTATGTGCGATCGCTTGTGAATAAGAAAAACACCGCAACTACGCTTTATCTTACGGTCACCCTACAGACTTTTGATTGAGCGTAGTTGCGGTGTATGCAGTGTTTTTCTTATTCATAAGCAAGCGATCGCACATACCAACGCTTCGGCTTGAACCTGCGGTAGTGCAGGACTCGTAACACTCGTGTTTACTAAAAATCCATACGCAAAACTATCGCAGCAATCGCTATGATCTGAGAAATGATCCAACATCGCACAGTGCTTCAATTAATATGACCGGATGAATGAAACTCCATACGAGTTTGCAGTCAATGCGATCAGAAAAAACCAATGTACATGTACTGAAAGCATAATTGCGGCAGATCTCTGCTCCACAGTAAACAGTTCGAACAATACCAGAACGTAGAATAACTTGTAAGTCGCTGTTTCCTTGGGCTCACGAGGCATTTGAGTAATATAGTCGTCTCTTGAAAGAATTTCATATAAGAGACTGACCATTCCAGTCCTGCTCTGCTACGCAATCTCAAAAGCGGATGAAGAAGATTCATCGAGAGAAAAATAGCCCGAATAAATAGAAATCAAAAGTTATCCCGTCACTATTCTGTTAAATCTACAGTCTCACTTATACGAATATGAGAGGAAACAGAAAATGTTTCATATTTTTTGGTCATTTTAGTAAATAAAGAAAAACCGATTATGAATAAACGACGTATAATTGTTGACAAAGCAGTGAAAACCCCAGGAACAAATATAATCTAAAGGGTGTTTTTTTTAGAGGTATAGAACTTTAAGTTGGCAATACTATTTTAACTGGCGGCCATTTTGTCAGCTGTCAAGTGATTTTTTTTTAGTTTGACTTGGCATTTGTTGGTTAGCATAGCAAAAGTTGGCACAGCAAGGCGTAGATTCGGTGAAATGGCCCAAAACAAGATTGCCATTCATCCCAATTTTCATAGGCGAATTTTGTTTAGCGATGAAGCTCACTTTTGGGTAAATGGATACGTCAATAAACAAAACCGCCGTATTTGGAGTGATGATAATAATTAAGTGTATTTTGAGACACCGTTACATCCACAAAAACTGACTGTTTGGTGTGCTTTCTGAGTTGGGGGAATATTTGGTCCGTACTTCTTTAAAAACGATGCTGGTCAGAGCGTTGCAGTCAATGGTGACCGCTATAGAGTCATGATTATTGACTTTTTCGTTCATCAATTGAACAACCATGATGTGCAGGAGATGTGGTTTCAACAAGACGGCACAACATGTTACACAGCTAGTGCCACAATTGATTAATTGAAGGAAACGTTTGGTAACCGCATAGTTTCACGATCGTGCGATTTAACGCCGCTTCACTATTTTCTGTGAGGATATGTTAAGTCGCTAGTCTACGCCGATAAGCCCGAAACGATTGACCACTTGGAGGACAACGTTCGCCGCGTTATTGCCGATATACGACCACAAATGTTAGAAGAAGTCATCCTCTCCAGATGAGATTACGTCCGAGCCAGCCGTGGCGGTTATATGCCAGAAATCATATTTAAATTATAATGCAAAAAACTTATCTTCCGAATAAAGTTAATTTCATGTCAATTTAAAAAGATCATCTTTGTTTTATTCCATTTGAAAGTTCTATACCTTGAAAAAAGCACCCTTTAGTATGTATTAGGCAGTAGACTGTACTAGACCTAAATTTTATGATTTTTGAAAATCCTACGATTTCTGGTGAAAATCATCTGGCAGCACTGAGTCCGGTAGTGTAATTTTCAAATTTCAGGAGTGTATTCGGAAGTCTCCTACATTTCCGCTCTATGATCGGTGGAGTTCCGGTTGTAAGGCATTTTTATACATTTTTCATAACAATCTCCTTTTTACTAGTTTTTTCTTTTGTTGTTGTCCGTACCTTGCACAGCAGCCGGCCTATTGCCTACAGATGGCATCGGTTCACCAACGCAGTTGTTGCATTTCTACTTTAATTGGGCAAGTGTTGTCGTGCTATCGACAAATCCACGTGGACAGATGTTTCGTGACTCAATATGTCATTCAACTAGCCAAAAAAGGCTACCCTAAATAGGCGGTTTTGGTTAATTAACGTTCCAAGTCTATTCTTATTCTTTTCTCTGATAATGCTAAAGTGCAAGTATTCAAATCAATTCTTAAAAAGAACACTAATTGTCCTAAATATAAGCATGATGTATTTAATAATGATCTTGTCAACTGGCTACCTTGCCATCTCGTTGCAAGGCCAAGTTGTCATTCACCTGACGCATCCGCGGTTTACAAGAAGCAAGTACATTTTTCTGCATACATCGCGGTACAATGTGCTTGAAAGCAGCACAATTCATCATCGTTTGAAAAAAAAAAAACCCAACATTCAATGTATCCCATCCCGGCACAACACAAACCTATAAATAACTCATTAGAACTAATAGACACAGCACACCATCTGGTTGTGTTTATTTGTAATTTTACAAAAATCAAATCACAATACTTCACGAAACCCTCCCCCATTCTGTTGCTTTTATAAGAAAGTTTATTTTTGGAAAACTAGGAAAAGCATCATGGGATGGGCATGGGACCCGACCCTCCGACACCTCCACCGGTACCGTTAAAAGCGTCTCTCTCTCACTCTCTCTATCGCCATCCTCCATCGATAAACTGCGATCTGTCACTATTTGTATATGTTGCCTGTTAGTACATTTTATTTGATCCAACATGAATGGAGAGAGCGAGCGAGATTTAACCTTTGGATGTCTTCTGATTTTTTCTTGAAACACAGACTGGTGCTTAGTGTGTTCGAAAAGTCTAACCGAATAACAAGCATCTTACGGTCTATACACGAGCTAGGTCCTTACTCTGCGCAGCGCGTGCGATCGGTTGTGTGTTTTGCTTCTTGTTCAGTTCGTGAAAGCGTTTGTTTTTGCGCGAGCGTGCTCCTCGCACTTATTTTAGTTTTCCAGACGCACTTGCCAATAAAATCTATCGAATTGAGTCATAAGACAAAAGCGCGCCCGCTCGTATTTTTCAACATAATCGAGGCGAACTCTGCGGAAGTAGAATGTTTAAGGTATCGCAGGAAATTCATTTGAGCAGAAATAGTGACAGCAGCAAATCGAATAACGATATCATTTTTGGAAAATACCAGAAGACACCTGACGCGGGTTAGTATTGGAAATTGAAAGCATTTTGTAGCATCTTTTGGCAATCCGCTGCGGAGTAGTTTGATGGAAAAAGTGTTTCTAATGATTACGATGTGAGATGAGCCTGCATGCGACTAGTGGAAATAATTGGTCAGCAGGCCGCAACAAAATGTGACTCAGTGTTATTTTAAAGAAGATCGCTTAGTCTGTAAATTTAAGGAATCGAAAGAAAAGTTGTCCGTTCTGTACGGAAAATGTTTGTTCCTCCTTTTTGAGCTGATTACTGGTAAACGACCTACGTTATGGCCACAGTTTTACGACTATTTATGCCCGTCCTACAAGTCGGTCGATGAGTGACTAAAAGTGATTATGTAAAACAGCAATGTGTCTGGGGGATTGCAAGCCAAGTTGACAATTTCCGCGTAGTAAACAGAAAATAGCCACTGGGACCATCTCAGCACTCAACTTCCCATCTGATCGCAGAGCATACAAACACTCGTCTCCAGGTTCCTGAAGGGTTTCAAAAACTAGTCGTTAAACATCCGGAAGACAGTAGGATGATTCCACTCAGCACATCCCATGCGGTTCTATTTGTGGTTGTTCAACATTTATCTATTTTCATGTTGTTGTTTTTTTTTCCATAATAATAACACTGAAACGCTGCTGTCTTTGAGTCTCTTTAAACGAATTAGTCTCTTAATCGAATTATTTGAATTTTGTGATAAAATTTCCTCCTACGTGACCCATATAAACTTCAATGGTTTGAATTAATCTCGCAGATTAACTTCTGCCCCACTATGCCATCATTTGGATTTATTGCCAAAGCAGAGTGTTATTGCTTTTCACCAAATTGAAATCAGTTTAAATATAGAAACCGATTTTACTTGATTCCAATGTGTTTAGCTTACGCATGGTGTTGTTAAAAAATATACATTTAATGCGTATTTCATCGCGACAGGCGGAGCGAGTGATTTAGTCTCTTTTTTGTCATTAAATTTCTGTTGCCACCATTCTGCGTTATGTCCTGTATCCCCTTGTGAGGCAGAGGGTCTCTATTGTGCCGGACGATCGGACGGTTACGTTCGATTTCTGGCAATGTGCCTCAGTTATCCCCAACGGTCACAGTTTACTCCCCACTGCACTTGTGGCCAAGTTTTCTTTAGAACGCCAGGTTTTCTGCCGTTCTGTGTCAAAGGGTCTTATGAAACACGCAGCTGTTGCCATTTCATAATGTATGACCAATCTACTAGTTCCTGAGCGCACATAGGCTCTTGCCAAAGATGGACCGAAAAATCAGGGATCATTGTATGCAAAAACCAAGCACATTTAATAATACCATCGATGCTTTGTTTCTTTCAGATATCTACCCTCAAACGGCAAGCCAAGTGTACATTGCACCCGAACTAACCGATGTCGGTAGGGTTCAGCTTCTGCACTTTCCCAACGGAGCCGTCCGGGTGAACAGTGATGTCTGCTTCATAATTAAGCGAAATGGCGTCAAAGGCAACTTCGAAGTAAAGGTAAACGTAAGGCAACTCAACTCAATCTGCATCTTGCTGAATCACTGTTTGTTTCCACAGCTAGAAAATCCGTCCGGACTAATGATCCCCGTGCCATTGCAAATAGTCGATCCGGAACGCTTTGAGGTCTCATTAAATCTAACTCAACTGGGTCTTTACAAAGTGCACATAAAGTGCAACACAGTGGCCTTACCTCGGTCTCCATTTATGATTGTTGTGATCTCCGGGGAACTCGATGTCGATCACAAGTCCGAAGGTGATTGAAGCACTAACCCTAGGAATCATGATTCACAATTGACGTCTTTCGTTTCAGTTCCGGTATTCAAATCAGACGCATCTAAAGTGACATATCGTGGCGAGGGTCTCGATTGCATCAGGATCAATCAACGCAATGAATTCATCATTGACGGCTCAGAGGCGGGTAATAATATACTCTTTGTGGGAATCTTCGGACCGAAAGGACAATGCGACGAAGTGGTGATAAAGCACATGGGAAGGAATATCTACAAAGTGTTCTACCAAGTGCAAGATCGCGGCGAGTACATTTTGGCGGCAAAATGGGGCGATGATCATATTCCGGGATCACCATTCAGTTTGGTGACTGTATAGAGTATTGATGGCAGAAAAAAATGCAATTAATTTGTATTTAGTTAAGCTTAAATTATGTTAATAAATGGATAGGGATGTTTTCACAAAAGATTCTTCTTCTTCTCCTAATGCCAGTCCGGGATAGATCCGGGCCTCAACCGACAAGCCTTTCCAGCTCGATCAGGCAAGATCTTTAGCCAGCTACGCACGCCATATCTTCGAGAAGAAATTCCCCATCAGCATTCCTTCCAGATCGGATGGCTGATCCCCTGGGTATATTCACAGACGGATCAAAGTCGGCGAAGGGTTGGATGTAGGTGTCTATTCCAAAGATACCAATATTTCTATGTATCTCTTTGAAGCTCCCTGATCCCTGTAGCGTCTTTCAGACAGAAACCATTGTGATAAAGGAGGCGAAGTCCTGGCTGTACAATGGAGATATCAAAATCTGATCGAGCAACCAGGCCGCGATTAAGTCCCTGGACAAGGTCATGTTCAATTCAAAAACATACCTTAATTGCGAGCTGTCTCTTATCGAGGTAGCTCAGCTTTTCAACATGGTGCCGAAACATTGTGTTTTTCTAATGGCGCAACAGTCTCTGGTGGATCCGGGCCTCAGGTAACAAGCTTCTCCAGCTGGTACGTTCTTTAGCCAGCTGCCTGCGATTTCGCGCGCCGAGTTGGTTGAGGTCCTTCTCCACTTGTGTGCGCCAGCGGTTCCGTGGGCGTCCTCTATTGCGTTGTCCCACTGGTTCGAAGTCGAAGGCATACCTCCAAAATCTAATTTCAGGTTTATTAGGACGTGGCTAACGCTGCTACCCACAAACCTTACCTATATACTTTTGAGGTGGTAGTCAGCGACTGTACGAATAGGTTATCGTACAGTCGCTGACTACCACCTCAAAAGTATACCTGCCTACGGCGACTTTGTGACCAAAGCGTCGACGGTATATGTCATACCTTGAAGACAGCATATACGTATTTCGTTTCGCCGCTAAACTCATTTTGGCCTCCTGCAATTGAATCGCAGCAAACGCTTCATTGACGGCTCGCTGTGTTCGACGGATCACGTCAATGTCATGCGTGTATGCCAGAAATTGTACGGACTGTTTGGAAGAAATTGCATCTTGCGTTGGCGAGTGAGGTCCGCACGTTCATCTCAAGAATCATCATCAAGGGGATGCGAAGGTAAAGCACGCACTAGAGATCTCCGGGCCACTCGATCATCCGCCAGTTTTTGAACTTGGACCAACCACCTCGTCCTGGGTCTGCCAAGCGGTCGGCTCTTGATGGAATCGTATTCAAGGCACGCCTCGGCAGTCGTGATGATGAGGACATTCGTGCAACGTGACCAAATCATCGAAGCATAGCCCGTTCGAAGAAGCAGCTGCTGAACTGTATAGTTCGTCCGTAGTAACATTGCCATATGAAGCCTTGAAATCCGCGAATAGTTAGGGAGTGTCTATCTACATTTCTTAGGTTTTTTCCAAGATCAGCCAAAAGTGTCAAGATTTGGTCGAAGGTGGCAATTCCCGGCCTAAACCCAATTTGCCCGACCTATCATTATTTACGAATGGTTTCAGGCGATGTTGAGGAGACTTATTCCTCGATAAACCCTTGAAAGATCCATAAGTTTGAGGAAGATGTAAACTTATCCATTTCGGTCAACGACTAAAGTTTAATATTACTAAATTATAAACAAACTAAATTATTTCTCAGAAGTCCATTCTATCATTCGAGAAGTCTTCTGATATGTACAGTATCGTATGAGCCGCCTGGTTCGAGAAGACCGAACCTCCGGTATAAAGACCAAGTCATTGCGGACGCAAGACAGCTGGCCTGGATGACTGAAAACAGCATGCCCAGTGCCGTCGTCGGTGAAAGGTAGTTATTGTTCAGGCTCCGACCCACCGTGGGTCGCCGGCCTGAGAAGTATGTAAGATCAAGTTTATGGCCGACAGCAGATGAATGCCCAATATTGTGTCACTTTCATGGAGACTGGGCCATATAGTATTCGGCACAGAATTGTTCTTTCCAAGCACCAAGAATAAACTCAGCCGTGTTGCTTATCGTCCTGCTTTCGGATGATTACAAGACTGACCAAATAACCTTTTTTTATAACAGTTTCGACAGCTTCAAAACTGTTATAAAAATCCGATTCTACTTCCGGTTTCAATTAAGACGTACTTTTTAGAGTTCCCGTTTGCTCTTAGGTAGGCAATCCTCCTGACTACCTCAATATTGCAGCGGTCGGTCGTGATGTTTTGTCCTAAATGATGACAAATTCATCTTCAGCATGTCAATATTATCCGAGGGTGGTTCGGATAATCAAATTTGACCAACAAATTCAAATAATCGAACACATAAGCGAATGGAAAAAATGTGTAGGTGGTCTGTGTCTAGCTCCGACGCAAATTTCAAAATAGTTACTTATAATTTTAGACTCTAGATTTTCCAATATCAAACATCTTCGCCAGCAAAGATCCACTTTCACCTTTTTTCCAGTCTCTCAAATAATTTCTATCTTTGTTCCGATTGATAAAACGTTTCGGTTCCTTTTTCTAGTTCACTACATCTTAAAAACAGACTTTCTTAACTGAACTGACTAAAATTAACAATGTGCGCATACAAGTACGCACGTAAAAGTCAAAGGGTTAGGTTTTGTTTTCTCCCTTTAAGGTTTAGTTCGGGTAATTAACTTTGCGGCTAATTGGTCCGCTTTTACACACGCTAAATTCGTCGTCGATTTTTGTAGAAAGTGGACAAGGGAGGTGAGACAGAAGGGATCACACAAATTGAAAAAATCGGCAAGTGCTTCCGCTGTTGCATTCGGATAACTGATGTTTCGATTAATTGCCGTTCGGATAATCGACACTCGACTGTATTTTAATATTTCACCAAAGCGTACCGTAATGCGTACCATGGCATAATGGCAACTCGGACACACATCACAAAGTGATTTTTATTCGTTAGCATCCTTCTTGTTTTCTCATTCCCACTGGAAGGGGTATCTTTATCGGCCCCACTGCCACTCCACTGTCAGCTTTCCATTGAACAATGTGTTCCCCATTTCCACGAAAACCATTATCGTCTTCTCTGCTGTGCTCACCAATTCCCCTCCGCCTAATGATGATGATAATGGCCGTACATTTGGGTATTTTCGTCCGCTTTCCATGCGCAGCAAAAAAAAGGCCATCAGTGTTCCGGCAGAAAACATTATTAAATCCTAACCCCCCCCACGAACACACATAGCTCCACCGATGAAAACAAAAACAAAAAAAAATAAACAAAAACACTCAACGTAATGATAATGATTGCGATTGTGACTAGGTATCCGTCGGACGGACAGACGGACGGCAGGCAATTATCGTTAACTCCTCATGCTCCCCATTCAGCAGTCGACAGACGGAGAGAGAGATAGGAATACCTGTGCTGCTGATGACTGTGCAAGGTTTCATTTTGTTTTTTTCATTCACATTCTATTCAATGGGTTCGAAGAGAAACATCATTATTGAAGAAACTGCGTATGCTCATTGCCATTAAATTAATTACATCATTTATTTTCACCGGAGAGCCAACAGTCAACTCTCTCGGTAGCTCATGGTAGCTCTCTCCCTCTCTTTCTCTCTGAACTCCATCCAACAATACCCAGGGAGAGTTCATTGCAGTTTCAAACTCCATGA
This sequence comes from Eristalis pertinax, assembly GCA_907269125.1. NCBI lineage: Eukaryota > Metazoa > Arthropoda > Insecta > Diptera > Syrphidae > Eristalis > Eristalis pertinax. The sequence goes on from OU026145.1 coordinate 27,890,598, forward strand.
AAAGAAGTGCTTTTGGATCATTCTCCTGTCAAGGAGCAAAAATTGGAATAAACTTCACAGGAGGCAAAGTAATTTCATAAAATTCAGCAGAAAATCACAAACCGAAAGAAAATAAATGTGTATTAACGAAAATCACTGTGACCACCGTTCTCGTTCTGTCAAAAACAAAACTGTGGAGAGAAGTGACAGCAACGCCGCCATCGCGCTGTAGATCTCGTGTGTCGTACCAACCAATTGACAAATGGAGTTTTCGTGTTCTGTGACGGTGCTTTTGCTCTTGCATGTCAGTGTTGGAGATGAATTTTAATGATCATTGAAATTCAATAATTACAATCATTAGTGCACTTAATTAGTTTGATTCGTAATTGTGTGTATGCTGGTGCTGGTGGCCGCGTACTTTTTTTTCGATTCTCCGTTTGTTGCCCCATTGTTTTGTTGTTATACCCTGGCTCTATACATTCGGCGCGGCTGAAAATTTTCATCGACGGCAGCAGCAACGCAAGCAGCGACAACGGCGACGACAGTAGTGGTGACTGGTAAAATTCTGTCCAAGAGACTTGGAAGTCGTCGACGGACGGGAATCAACTTGACTGTTGATTGGTCATGGATGTAAGTTGTTGGATGCCGAATGCCATCTGGACAGGCTATCATCATCATATGTACGAGGCGATGATGATAGGTTGATGATGATGAAGAGTTTGATCGGGAATCCATTACTCAATTTGTATGTGGGGGAATGAAAAACCATGACTGACTCAAATGCATTGTCATTCCTACATGCATATACGCGCGGAAGGGGTACCTACTCCACGGACACAACTTTCAACTAACTATATTCCTTGTTGTATTTCTTCTTTTTTTTTTTCTTCTTTCGTTTGCTTGTTTGTTATGCCTGTCCGTATCTCTCATCATCATCATCATTAAAGAGAGCAACTAAATTATTTTCTTTTGTACCTGTTTATATATTTTTTTTAATCTTAATTTCTTGCCGTTTCTTCCATTTGCAATAACGACTCTGAACAACAAGGGCCGCGTAAACGGGGTTAGTACATATGTGTTCCTTTTTTTTCTTTTCTTACAATATTTGTTAATATTTAAGCGGAAAAATTAATGAAAATGATTTTAACTTTAATTGAACGAGCCGTGCGATTATTCAAAGAGTGTTGGGCCAGGCGGTTTCTCTGTGATTGATGTGTGTTTTCTGTTTGACTATTGTGTGAGCTTCAATGCTTTATTAATTTGTTCTTGCCTCCACATGAAGTACCATGAATGCAAAACAAAAAAAAAAAAAAAAAAAAAACGGAGAAATAAAACAGATAAGTTTGAAGATAATGTGAAAAGCGTCCATCATTATTTTTGATTGCCTCCTCGAGTCGTGCATGTATACGTAAATACTGCATTGCAAACCTGATTTAGAAGAACAAGAAATACGACCGGTAGCGTTGCATAGAACCTGCGAATAACATTAAGCCAAAAGTGCACACATACCCACTTGAGTTCATGGCCGCATTGATATTCAGAAAAGTTCATCTCCAGCAAAGCCAGCAAAATGTGTGATTGCGTAAAAAGTTGTTTTGAATTCATCTGCTCTTGGGCAATGTGGGAGATTTGTGAGGATAAATGCGTCGTCTAAATGCAATTTTAAGGAAATAGGTACCATCTTAAGGCGATGTTCACGAAATATGTTGCTTATGAAACATCCTACACTCCCCCCATTGATGTGGATGTGTTGGTTGAATATTCCTGGTACCTTCGACTTTATGTGGTCGGAACCAGAAATTAAGGAGGATGTGTAGAGTCTCTACCACAAAAGTGTGATTCCTTGGTGAGGAGCACCTACCTGTCTTGCCCCTTATCATTTTTTGATATATATTTCCCGTGGTCCCTAGCTAGAACATAGGGCCTCAAGAAACAAGTTACAATCGGATTTATCCGGAGCTAGGAATTTTATCTGTCGCCAGCGACCTGCTTGTAGCACTTCTGCATCGGCTAGTCGCTTCCACGTGCTGGATAGTCTACCACGCCTTGTGATGTTTCTCTTGAGATGTTGTCATGGGGCTTACGGAGTGCATGGCCAGTCCACTCCCATTTGCGGCGGCGGATTTCCGAATGGATAGGTAGGTACCTGTTCCGTCGGAGGTCAATCAGTACCTGATTTCTAGGTGGAACCATGTTACTAGCAAAGTTATTTCAGAAACAGTCAGCAAACATTCGTTTTAGTTCAAATTTATAAAACCGACAGTCATTCTGGGTCTGAGCATCTGTGCATCTTAAGTCTGAGCTCTTGCAATTGCTGCGAGATTTCCATAACGTGTCCATCGTTGCATATCTGCTTTCCGATCAAGTCACCTGCATCCCTGAACTAATTCAAAACCTTGCCAATCTTGCCAGTCCTACAAAGTTACACTAATCACCCACTGCGATGGCAAGAAGAAAAGCGCCCGTACACTCTTTGAATCATCAACACCGCCCATGATTGACGCCAAATATCTTGGGAGATTGTGTTTCAGAAATAATTGGTTTTTGTTCTTTTTTTTTTCTATTCAGTATGAAAAGTTTGGAAAGAAACGCCGCCAATGGGAAGACACCGGAGTACATGAGCTCATAAAACTTTGGAAGTGTTGCGCCTATGAACTAAGAACGATTAAAAGAAATGGACATCTCTATGTTGCTATGGCCAAGCAGTTATCTGCAATAGGGATCCCAGTAACAGCACTCGAAGTACATTTCAAAGTTAACAACTTAACTCAGCGTTACAGGTACAAATATAGAACATTTTCTTTCGATTCAAAAATAAAAAATCATTTCTTTTAAGACAAGAATCAAAAACCTACGAAACTACAGGGATAGTGAGTACGTGGAAATTCTACAGTTTAGTGGATGATGTATTCAAAAGTTTATCCGGTCACACATCAAATACGCCCGGATTCAAAACGTAAGTACCTACACGCGATCCATTGCACTTGAGCCCTCGTGACTATTGATCTAATCTTACAATGCAGTGACAAACGAGTGATGACACCAGCCAGTAATGCGAGCAACATATCCGATTCGTCAGTGTGGAAAACTTCAATGTCCGAGCCAGAGTTTAGCAATAACTCCGAACCTTTCTATAAGTGAGCATTTCATTTGATTTTCATTTCAATACAACAACTAATTTGTATAATTTATTAGATCAGAATATTCGATGCAACCCCGTCACTACATGGAGCCCAGCTCGCATCCAAATACCACAAATCCCGCCGAGGTACCAGCTTTCATGAATGCCTCCCGCATGAATGAGAACAATATGAATCCTATGACACCAAGCGGTGTACCAAATGGCGGGGATGATGATTTTGTTGGTAGATTAAGTAAAATTAAGAAATCCGATGACTACGAGAAGCTGGTAGACATTGTTAAGAATATTGTTGACAACTACAAAACCGGACAACCGGATAAGGTGGACTCGTTCACCGATTTTCTAAAGTCTTATCTACGAAAGTGGCCAGATCGTATGCAAGACGAAGCTATAAATCACATTACGAATTATATCATTGTCAAGAATATGGAGCATACAATTAGTAGCGCGGCTGCTAATAGACAATAAATGTGTAATCCTAGTATTTAAGTAAAATGGATAAGAGAATAACTTTGTACGTTAGGATGATATATGACCATGTGGACGTACTTATGTTTCAAGTATACAGTATATGCGTGTAGATGTAGCTTAAGAAGGAAAGATTAAAATATACATATTACCTAGACGAAACATTGATCCATCTATCGATTCTATCGCGCTTGTAAAACAAGATGATTCCGGCTACGAGTACCCCGTAGGCTGTTGATGCATTTGAAGACTTGACTACGTGCCACACATCAGAGCCAACAAATTTTTCAAGGGCAAACGACCGTAAAGAATGCAGTTCTTGTTTAAGAGTCGTAAGAAACCGATAAATTGCAATACAAACAAATTTGCCATCTGTACAGCTTCACTGTTTTCTATTGATGTCAGTCTTGTATCCAACCACAGTGATTACCCTTCCTAAAGGCAAAGCCAAAGAATTGTACGCCTTCCATGTCAATCCCCACTCACACGCAATGTATTCGTCGGAACTTCGGACTCGGAAGACTCACAAAACTTCACGATCTTAACCAACATACCTTCTTTTTGACAAAACATCCGATTGCTTCAAAAGCACTGGAAAATGGTATAACCACCGTTTAAACTCCACTTTTGGTTTAGACTTCAGTTCAACTTCTTCTTTATTAGGTTTCACTGCTTCGCTCAAACTTTGAACTGAGTTCAATTTGTAGTTTAAGTTAAACTGCCACTTAAACCATGGTTCTGCACGCATCTCAGCCAATTTGTTTCGCTCTTTTTTCAAGCTTTCGTATTTGATTCTCTCTGACGTCTGATGTTCGGTAACGGCATCCATTCTTTGCATTGAAATGATTTGTAATGGAATGTCATACAGCAGCTGTTTCCTTCCTCAGTTGATTATGAAGATAGGCCGCTTTTACACATCCCGCTATTTACTCACGATTTTCTGCAACTCCCAAGAAATCAACTCAGTTGCAATTCCTGCTAAATTTGTCCGCTTCGTACCCTTTCATACACGTGCCATCTCTTTCTCACATATTTACAGCATTTTTTTTCTTTACATCGAATGTTTTTGAACACCGTACTGGAGCACTCAGCTTTAAAAACTGGTCCATTGGTCATGGTATTCCGGATACGAGCAGGCGCTTCTGTGATGAGGAGCCCACATCATCGGCTCTCACCTCATCAGCACCAAATAACTGCCGCCTGATCCGGCGGGACAGTTGCAGAGGAAGCACTCTGCAGTGTCGTCGTCTTATCCACACGCGTCGCTTAGTGGCCCGTTAGTACGCCGGTAAGTCGTCTGCAGTTTCAACGATGGACGACACGGCGGGACTATGCGATGGTAGTGTTACACGAAGCTTTTGACGACGTCGCTTAATACAATCGTTTGGACGATGATCGTCTTAAAAGTGAGAGCCATGTTATCGAAACTAGTAAAAAATCAAGGTTATTCCATTGGTCGTGTGTCGATTTTTTTCTCGTGTCGTTGTTTCGTTGGCATTCCCTAACATAGACAACGCTCCGCATAAAGATTCTAGAAAAGCCTTCTCAAACTTCGCTCTTCGAAGTCGGCATGAACCTGCAGGTTTCCACCACTTCTGAGAGAACACGAGTGGCTGCTGTTGAAGCTAGACCCGAGTCCACCTTGGACTTCCTCGACATGAATTAACAATAAAGACAAGGCTAAGACTCGGTCACACACGGCAACATTAAACTAAAAACAATGTCTAATTGAACACCTACCCTTGTCCATAAATCCACCATAAACAGTGAAAACCAGATAGAACGGTGAATGGACCGGTCGTCAGAGCTGAATGTAACCTATGGTCAGAAAAAAGAAGAAATTCTACCCTACCGGCCCAGCGGCCAAATACAATTTTCTTGTAGCTGTCTCGGCTGCCATCGCAGTAGCGCATTCTTTCACTCCAATTTTCCAAGACCTTGTTGATGGTTTCGGGCTTTAGCTCACTGATTGCTTGGATTATATTGGCCTCATATGCTTGAATCGCTTCCGGATTGTTGGAATAACATCGGTCCCTCAGGGTTCCCCACAGAAAAAAGTCCAATCAAGGTCGAAATCGCAGTTCCAAGGCGGCCAATTGACATCGCCAAGAAGACTGATAACACGATTTGGGAATTTGGTTGGCAAAATATCGATTGTGGCATGGGCTGTGTGGCATGGCGCGTCATCCTCCATGAACCAGGGGTCGTCCAAATTCATGTCGTCAATTTCAGTAAAAAAATGTCGGTTAACATGGTTTGTTCTTAACCGCATTTTCGAAGAACAACGGTCCAAAGATGCCACCACTCCACAATCCGCACCAAACAGCAAACCAACAAATTTAGATTCTAAGTAACATAATTATTCTGCGTCCTTCGGTGTCACCCACAAAAATGCAAGTGAGAAAATCTCTCACGTTCTACCTCACCTTACCATAAAATGTGACTAAGAGAATACACAAGATCGTCGGGTGGGTGGCAAATGTCACATAAAGTGACTAAGAGAATACAAATTCGTCGCAGTGACATATGTATATATTTGGGTGATACTCTGGAGAGCCGTGCCACCTCCGGTTGTGCTCTCGAGAAGCCCAGCCATCGATGAAAGTTCTAACCAAGGACGCGGGTAGTCCCAACGCAGGTTCGGGTCCAAAGAGTATCTGGTCTGATCCCTGTCTACCAAGTTCATCGGCGATCTCATTTCCCGTGACCCCATGGTGGCCCAGGACCCAGACAGTTCTTAGCGAACTGAACCTGCCGATCCAATTTAGTGATAGGGGTGAATAACGTGAGGGGTTTCCTAGCCGAGATTAAAATACATCTCGTCAGAAAAGACAATTTTTCGCTCAAAATCGTTGTCCAATTCAAGCTGCTCTAAGGCACAAGCTGCTGCGAAGCGATAACGCGCGCCTTCAATTGCTGAGTCAATTGGACCTTATAAGCGACGAGATTTTTTTGCTGAATTTTCCTCAAGTTAGTGCGTGAAATGTTGAGCTTTTGAGATCGATGGCCAGTTGGCGTGAGTGTCTGATTGAGTCTCATATTCTCGGCCACAGCAGCCATATTCTCATAAGTGCGCATCACACCGTACGACGACGGAGACCATGAGTGTTGTCCACTCGCGCACCAGTCTCACGTACCTTTTGCACAAACTTGCGTACAGCAGTCGTAGAGGGGTGCTTCTTCTTTTCAGCACAATTTGGGCTACACACCACTCACTTTGGAAATAAGTTTTCAATATATCCCAACGTTTTTCAAGCGTAATCCATCCTTTGAGTTTGAAATCGGCGGAAATTCTAGAGAACGCTTCGTGAAGGACCTCTTTCCGGGTAGTGTTTCTGTCGTACGTAGGTAGATAGGTATTGTGACTGCATGACTGATTTGGAAGTCATGCTCACTTAGACCATCCGGTCCATTGTGCTGTCACGTTCGGCTTTGTGTCCAAAACCCATTTACCATTTGACCTTGTATTTATTCCCTCTTGGGATTTTTGTATTCCTCTTGAGATTTGTTGGCCATGTGTGATTTCTTCTGACCTCTTTTATAGCCATTTAGAGGCTTTAAGGAATTGTAATATATCCTTTGGGTCAATGTCACTCAGATCCTCAAGGTGGTTGAAGTAGTACTCGCCTAGTAGTCTTCTTCTTGTTCTCACAAGTGCAGGATCGTTTCCTCTTCTTCTTCATACATGCAGCTTCTGCCGAAGTCGTTATAAGGTGCCCCAAGTCGTTTCACATGGTTGCCTATAAGACAGTGACCAGTTAGCACCACTGTCACTCTACTGATAACCTTCCTGTGTAACTTTTGGAGGTAATCAGTAGTTCCTTGATTTGTCGTACTTGGTTATGGACGCAGTTTTTATGCTCCACGGGGGAAAGTTTGTTATGCGACGGTGGAGTATGTTTTGCGCCAATCCCAGGTTACTCCCAATAATGCGGGCTTTCGTAATAGCTAATTGGCTGGCTGTGTTGATGTTAGATGCAAAATGCTTCGTTATGAGTGAGTTATTGGAGTAGGACAGCTCTGGCAAGTGATATTTCAATTCGCTATTCAATTGACGGAAGATCTGCTTCGACAAGAACATTTTTTATCGGGCTAGTTCTGAAAGCATTGATACTCCAACGGGTAGCTTGATGGTACGGTGCTTTATTGGTGTTTAGAGATGATTTGGGAGAATTACCAAAGATGAATAAACCATAATCCTTGCTTAGTAGCAACGATTTTGTGACTAAACTTGTAGAAAGACGTGCTACCTTTATACCCATTGGTGTATAGGACATTTCCAAGTTGTCTGCTGCTTTTAACGCTAGACTGGAGCAATCAGACTCAAAACTGATCCATTGTAATAACAGCAGCAACCTCGGTAGGTAGGTATGATGGCTGTCAGCGAAATGGCCAGCACACTTGTGATATCTAGCCGGACTAGTACCACTGATCGACAACTCCAGTGATAGTGCCGTTAATTTGATCCCAACTGCAAATGGAGACTGGACCAGATTTAAAAACCGGATAGAATTTCCATAATGCAAACAAAAAACGTAATGCCAATTCATACTATTCCAAAACGAATTGTGAACAAATGAACTGCGCAAACAAAAGCAAATAGAGCATCGGAAAATGTCAAAGCATCGCTTGATTTGCAACATAACATTTGCATCACTACGTTGGCGGTGGGATGAGCAGTTATTTGACGTTTTGGAAAACACGCGTATTTACAATTTAGTCAAAGAACATACTTCTCCTTTATTGCGTAAAGCTAAGTTCAATAAATCCTTTGGGCAGTGTCAAATATTTCGAGTTAAATAATTTCAGCATTTTTATTCTGTCCTTATAAAGAAATTGACAGGAACTAGTGTGCAACAGTATAAATGTTTACACGATTTTTGTTCATAAATGAAAAAAAAAAAAAATAAATAGAGTCGAGGAAATTAAATAAAAATAAAAATAAAATTAGATATTTAACAAATATGAGACGCGAGCAAAATAATAATAATAATTTGGCTAAATCTTTTACTCAAATGTTGTTGTCTTCAGCCACAATAACATGCTCGAAATGTATGTAGGGGATGATTCTGATTGGTTAGGCGGGGAAATTTACAACAAAACTTTTTTGTCTTAATACTATAGAGGTTAGAATATTCATCATGGTCAAGTAATTTGTTGTTTCTGTTTGGAGAGACAATTAAATCAGTAATAGGATATGGCAAAAATGTACAAGCTATTTGTGAGGTTTACATACATATCTCATAATAATACTGGCCAATGACACATGGCCTGCTCGATTCAGGTAGGGCAAAAGATAAATTGTAAATAATAAAATACTAACACAGAGACGCTAGACAATAACTTTTCCTCTTTTGTGATTGAAATAACTAGAACTTTGGTTGCTGTCGAAAAGAAAAGAAAGAAAAAGAGAAAACCCGGCGGTTTTAATGAATATTGGCGATGACAGCACGTGTGTAATCTTGAGTGGTGGATTGTCCTCCCAAATCCTTGGTCTTTACCCTTCCGTCGAGAAGTACTTTGCTGATGGCGTTTGTAATTTTATCACTGTAATCGGGCAAATTGATGTGTCTCAGCAGTTTGGCACCGCAGAGGAACATAGCAGTTGGGTTTGCTACATTTTTGCCAACAGCTTCGGCGAAAGTGTGTCTTGCGCCCTGAAAAGGAAACGGACGACGTTTATGTGTGTGTTCATTAGTCGATATTAATGCTCGCTTACGGGTTCGAATACAACTGCTTCGGCTGAGTATGAGGCACCAGCTACGACACCGGCACCGCCAACAAGACCGGAAGCAATGTTGTCCACAATGTTGCCGTACAAGTTGGGTGTGACCATTACGTCAAACTGTATACGAAAATAATTACTTTATGCAAGACGATCTCATTGTATTGCCATACTCACTTGATTTGGATTTGACACCAATTGCATGGTAGTGTTGTCAACAATCATCTTTTCGAACTGAATTCGTGGATATAACTTGGCCATATCCTCGCAGCAACGCAAAAATAAGCCATCGCCCAATTTCATGATGTTCGCCTTGTGGACAGCAGTGACCTTCTTGCGGTTATTCTTGGTGGCATAATCGAATGCGAACTTTGCAATTCGCTTCGATTTCTGGGCAGTAATAATTTTCAGGCACTCAACAACACCAGGAACGGACTCGTGCTCAAGAGCTGAATATTCACCTTCAGTCTGTTCGCGAATAATGACAATGTCAAGATCCTTGTGACGACTGTTGACTCCGGGTAAACTGCGAACATGCACAACGTTTGCGTACAAATCGAGTTCATTTCGCAACTTCATGTTGAGTGTTTGCAGTTCTCCGGCAACACTGTAGTCGGGTGTTGCCAAAATGCCCTGGCGGAAGTAAATTCGAAATGTGCATGTGAATATTACGAATATACCCACGAAGGATCACTTACTTTAATGCAGACTTTGTTCTTAGTTATAGAAGCAGCGACATCCTCAAGCTTTGCACTCAGAACGGGATTGACTTCGGAAAGGAAATACGACTCGAAATCGACTGGAACATCGGCAGCCTGTAAAGATTCTCACCAATTATTCATATTCACTAAGCAATGATTAAATTCTCGATTTCAAGACCTTAAAAACCTCCTGAAGAGCGTACACCAGTTCGGGACCTACACCATCACCGGGAATAAGTGTACACGTCGCACGATTACGGGTGGGAGCACCGGAACCCTGAAAATCCGAAAAAAAAGAACGTTCCTTTATTGAAATTCAAAAACAAATTTTATTTGATTCTTTACCTGGCCCAGTGTTGATGTTGTATGCACAGATCGAGCCGAAGCAGCCTGTGATGCATAAATAAACAACGTATTAAAGTATTTTGCAATTTTTCACAAGGATAACCTAAAATATAACTCGGGGGGTGCGCTTATATAAACACCCAGACTACGAGGATTTTCCAAACCCACCTGCACCAGAGTACGCGCCAACGTCCTTGCTAACATCGACATTTTCTCGTCAATGAAGTGCACAAATACAAGTTTAAGGAAATAATTTACTTTAAAGTCAAGATCTAGTCTTAAATATAAAACAGTGAATTTAGGGGAAAATTTTGTGAAAAACTTATATTTGCAGCACCAACCCGTTGACTGCTAAGCTGTCACATGTGGAATGGAACGCGATGTCAATAGAATCTGCGATATCCAAAAAAAAAAAAATTGTGAACTATTTCTCTCTTCCTCTATCCCGTTGTCTTGTTTTGCAGGGGATGTTATATCTTATTACATTTGCTATTAAATTTGAAAGTGATGTGAATTTGCATGGACTGTTGATTATTTCTGTTCTAATGTATCATCGGATATTCTTTTCAAATAATATCATTAGGAACAAAAATGTCAATTAAGTCAACTATTGGTCTCATTTTTTTTGTAATACAAACTGTGTTATGAGCTTAACACAAATGGTGTAGATCTACTTCTATTTTGCAAAATTTTCAAATCTTCCACATCTACTATCCAAAGCGCAAAATCTACCACGCATTGTAATTCTTCCAGTTTTTGCCATTTCTTGTGTCTTTAACCCCTTCTCGCAACTGAATTTCGGTGGAAGGTATGGGCAAGAAATTATACCGCTCTTACACACACTAAATTCGTCGTCGGTTTGTTCAATGTTGCGTTATCTCCCTTGTGTGATCCCTTTTGTCACACCTCCTTTGACCACCTCATTTAATTTTTTGAGAGCAGCGTTAACTTATTGTGTGAAATTTCTTAAAAATTTAGTAGGTAAACTAGATCTACCACGCTTATTTCAAATCGACCACACATCTTCATCGGGATCTACCATACTCTTAAAATTTTAAATCGTTGCCGTTTGATCCTCGCACGCACTGGTTAGTGCATGGCGTGACTCCCTTCACATCCTCATAACGGCTGACGAGGCCATTGATTGGTTGCTCGTAATTCCTTCGTGCCAAGCACGACCGGCTGCCTAGCTGGACAAGCCGGTTACCAGACGCTCGCATACTGCCACCATTCAGGCCTGGCTCTAAATGGAGCCCTGGTACACCAGGGTAGGCAGTATCCGAGGCTTGTATATGGCTTCTAGTCATAAGTGGAGGTTGCGCTTCGTTAGCCAGGTTTGGGTTGTACGAAAATAATGCGATTCCATCAGGTAGGCGACCGCTTGGCAGACCCAGGAGTCCAAAAACTCGCCTGGTTGCGTTTGGGCATGTGCTAGAGTCGATGGCAGAAGATCGAGTGGCCTGTAGATCTCTCTTGCATGCATTACCCGCGCGACCCCTGTAGTATGCGGGTCAGAAGAAGATGATGATGATGATTCATACCCTGAGTACAGCGCGACCTCCGAAAACGCGGCCATTTGGATATTACATTCATCTTGAGGCGAGACAGGATCATATCTTGGGATAGTAGGTGGTCGACGTAAATAGCGGCGTTCACACTGTACCACATGTGATACGACTCGGTCGTACTACCCCGTCGGATGGACCAAATTGTACTAGGTCGTACAAATTTGAATGGTCTGTACGACGGTCGTATGGAAGTTCAACTTTTTCTCTCTCATTTCCTTAGTTTTCTAATATTTCGTCAATAATCAACACTGTTGATGCTACGAAAATACCCTCATGAATGAAGTCTGTCAACCGTGTAATACAATGTGAACGCAAGGTATTTTTTGGTCGTTCGACCGGGTTGTACCACAACCTTTGAGTGACCGATTGTTTGTCAAATATTTCCAATGGTGGAAGGTGGAGGAGCGTATTAAGTGCTTCTCAGCGCTCCGCTGATGCACATGCAGTCCAGTCTCTGCACCCGATCGAGTGCCTTGCTGTTGCCAGCTTTGTTTAGTGCTGTCCACCAAACTGAGACCCCATACAGAAGTGTCGGTCTGACAATCGAGATGAAAAGTAAGCGATGTGTGGTTATAGTCCCCATTAGCATCCAATTTATTTACAGCTAAAAAGGACAGAAGAAGCCTGTCTTGTCCTGTATGTTATGTTTCCAGCTTCCTGTAACACAATATAATCAGCAAACGCTTTCTCCAAGCTAACCGCCTTCACTAGAGATTGTGATCTGTGATGAGACTGTTTAACTTTTTTCAATTATTTTTGTGCTGCAGTTTTTGAGGTTAAAATAACGACATTCCACCAAGAGAAATTTATATTCGTTAAAGTTATTCAAAAATACAATTACGAATAAGGACTATGATGTAATATTCATCTAGGAGTGCGCTTTTTACGCCTACTCACTGAACGAGGTCTTCTGCGTACTTCAGTTTTGGTAGGCAACTTAAGTCCATCCCTCAAGTTCGAACAAGATACATCTTGTTGATGTTGAGATGGTGGTTTTAAAGATGGTGGATTTCCACCTGATTTGAGCCTCTTCCATACTCGAACAAATCGCCTGCGCCATTGATAAAACGAGTCAGTTCCATGACTCACGTAGTAAAGTACACACGCTGTAGTCATTATCGCGCTACCCTCAACAATGACGTCGCCAGTGTAACCATTGATTTTTGGAACAACAGCTACTAGTAAACTCTTTTGCGCACGATAGATTAGTTTCTCAAGATTACACCAAATTATAATGCTTCCGAATTCCATGCACAGGACCCCAATAAACACTTCCACGCACCATAGGCACCACTTTGGAAGCATAGTGTAGCGCTCCGGAATAAACTGTGAATCAGATATGATTTCGATTATTGACAAGAGGAATAGCCAACTTGATATCGGGGTAAGTGGTGAGCAGCCCTTGTAGTTCGGCTCAATAAATATGGTAACTCGTAGAACCACATGAATCAATGCGGCAGTCGCGACAGCTCCTACTTTCGTCATTCCGTCTTTATGGGCTTTTAAATTAACTGAATGGTTGTTTCTTCGGGTCGTTATTTGCTGAAAGCGGTAGATAAATGGTATGTTCTTCGGTTGGGGATGCTCTTGAATACCTATTCACCTCTGTTCGACGAAACCAAAGATGTGAATACAACTACCAAACACGAATGGATTTTACTAGTACAGTTCCGAAAATTTAGTATTCTTGACAATCGAAATATTTCACAGCTAATAAGTATAACATCACAGTATTTTAAAACAAGTTTCATTCAGATTACTTACGTAAATCAAAAAAAATGTGAACGTTACCTCCATCATTTGATCTGGGAAACCGTATCGTTACGACGTCATCAGGGCTGATTTATGTGTATATTGTCAAAAAATTCCAATTAGGTAAAAAGGGACAATGCTTCTCATATTCAAGCAATTGACTTCTGATTTCTACGACCCATGGAGGATCTGGGCCTGAACTATGGCTGCCTTCCATCGCTGACAGTCCAGTGCAGTCGACTGATTTTTGCCTTCCGTACTACATCCACATCCTGGTACAACTCGTAGAGTTCGCGGTAATGTCTTCTCCTCCATTCGCCTTCCTCGCAGACGGGACCGTGTATTCGACGTAGAACTTTTCTTTCGAAGGTACCAAGAATCAGCTCTGCAGTTTTGCTTAGCGTTCAGCTTTCGGCTCCATAGAGCAGGACTAGCAAAATAAGAGTTTTGTATACCATGATTTTAGACCTTCGAGTCAGGAGGTTTGAGCCCAATTTAAGACGGATCACCACTGTGATGTCGTTTGTGGAGTTCATGTTTACCCCGAGGTAGACAAACGCCTTTACTTCCTCGACATTGTAGCTGTCGATCGTGAATTTTGTCCAAGGTGGTGTGTGGCGGAACGTTTTTTGGTCGACAGCATATATTTCGTTTTGTCCTCATTGACCTTGAGACCAGTTCGTTACGCCTGTTCTTCAATCGCCGTAAAAGAATACAACAACGGCACGTTGGGAACGCGTGACGATGTCGATGTCATCTGCGTACCTCAACAGTTGGACCGACTTGTAGAATATAGTGTCTTCCGTGTTTACAGCTGCCGTCCGCACTATCTTCTCCAGTACCAGATAGAAGAAATCACACGACAGCGCATCTCCTTGCCGAACTCAGAAATCCTTGAGCCGAACACGGTACATCGCGTATGTGTTAGCGTGGTGCGACACAAGCGGATCAGTTTTCCCGGGATCGAATACCTCCTTGCGATGAATGCTGTCGTATGCGGCTTTGAAATCGATGAAAAGGTGGTGCGTATCGATTTGAAACTCACTAGGCATGCGTTCGTCTTCCCAAATTCTACAGATGATCTGGTGCATGCTCCCCACCAGAACACCGCCACCGGTCTTGAAGAGCTCTGATTCTTCTCGCTCTGATCTGCTTTGTTGTTCTTCAGCCTTTTAATGGCTGTGGCGACTTCTTCAAAGCTAGGTGGGAGGACTACTTCATCGACTGGAGTTGGGATTTCTTGATTCCCTATCACTCTCTCCTGGTCAGGCCCATTAAGCAGTTATTGAAAGTGCTGCATAAACACATCCCTATGGGTCGGTAACACGGTTACCCTCACGATTTCGAAGAGCCTGGGCGCCTTTCCTAAAGCCTGAAGCCAGGCTTTTGGCTTTTTATAAAAGGCCCGTATTTTTTGTCTATCCCTAGACTCTTCGATGTCCTTGAGCTGGGAGGTTGCGAGAGACCTTTTCTTCAGGCGTAGAAGCTTCTTCTCCTCTCTCTAGTTTTCAAATTGACATGAAATTCACTTTATTCGAAAGATAATCTTCTGGCATTATAATTTAAATATGATTTCTGGCATATGACTACCACTACGGGCTCGGACATAGTCTAATCTGGAGGTCAAATTTTCGATGACTTTTTCCAACCTTTGAGGTCGTATATAGGCAATAACGCGGCGAATGTTGTCCTCCAAGTGGTCAATCGTTTCGGGCTTATCGGCGTAGACTAGCGACTTCACATATACCCACTGTAAGCTCAGGGAGCACCTAAGGCAACTAGGAGTATCAGAAGAAGGTCTCTGCAGATTCTGTGGAGAATCTAATGAAATTCCAGAACATACATGTATATTGGGATTTTATGCGGCGCTAGCCCACAAAAGACAAAGATATCTGGGCAAACACGTAATCACAAGAACCAACTCTCATTCTCAGATTCCTAAAGGAAACTGGCTCAGAGAGAATACTCTAGGACAAATCTCTTCCACCTTCGCGCAATATGAGCAAATAACCCTCAATGCGAGTCTGAAAAGAGCTGCATGGGAGGGGAGATCTTGAGAAAGCAAAGTTATGAATAGGGGGCACAATATACCTTAAGGTCGCGGTGCAATTTACCCTCAACAATAATAATGGATACCATTGTATGTCGGCATTAAAGATAATGAGGCCGCTCACAAGACTGCTAAGTCGGCTATTGGTGAACCATTACTCTCTTGCCACACATTATCCAAGTACAGCATCAATAGAAAAATCACCCAACACTGGATAGCAAAAATGATTAAAGACTGGAAGCAATACAGCCACCCTTACGCAGCAATAAACCCAAATGCGGGAAAACCACGGACGAAACTGACAAAAAGTGAATCTATTCCTTTGCCTTCGAAAAGACATACAAATCACACCCACAGCCATCTTAAATCAATCTATCTATTTTTTTGATGATTGACAAAATTCTGATATGAACACAATTTTCTGCAAAATAAAGTTTGCACTGCGCATTCGGGCTACATATAAGAAACACAAATTATATCAAAATTGCGAAATATAAAAAAAGTATGTCACTGATGTCAGATGTGGGGTTCGAACCCACGCTCCCTCTCGGGAACCAGAGCTTAAATCTGGCGCCTTAGACCGCTCGGCCAACCTGACTCATGCACCATTACTAACACTCATCGTATATCAAATACCAATTTATTACTGAAGTTCAATAAAACCCCCTGCTACTCTTACTCTCGTGAAGCCTCCAGTACTTGAATAAAATGCCCTTTTAAAATAAAACTCAATCGATTTACAAATTGAATGTTCTTTGCCTCATGTTCATAACCTCAAAACAATGCATTTTTAACAACAAATTTTCTTAGTATGCGATCGGCTTCTTTCTGGTTGCCCAGTACTCCTCGCGCTTGTGATAAGGTTCATACGGATCATTAATATACGGCTTTGGTTTCCTCCAAAAGCTGGTAACCATTTTATCGAGTAAGAAGCTCTGTGACGCATTCACCAGGACATGCTGCCTCAGTCGTCGCCGAAGACCCGGCGACTTCTTAAACAACTTCTTATGGCGACCTGAGTGTGTACGAATCCAGGTGCCCCAGTCCAAGCGCTTGAAACGTTTGACCACAGCCTTCACTGACTTTCTTTTCCCTTTATTCAATGAGAACTTTGTCACCGTTCGTTCTTGGCCAATTGTAGTCTGCACCGGTTCGAGTAGTCGCCTGCATACTGCCGATGAAGGATTACTTTTTGCTAAAAACGAAAATCCATTTGTTACAGATGAAAGGAATCGTGTTGGTTGCGGAGCACGGGTTTGCAGTGACACGCGATTTGATGCGATTATTGTTGTCCGTAAAGCTTTAACATACACAAACTTGTCAATAAAATGTCAAATAAAATTCTTGATTTATAAATACCTGCATTTACAAATGATCGGATCATTTTAAGTGAAAATATTGTTGTTTTACATAAACTCGACCGACAATAATCCCATAACCCCTAAAATGATGTTATGTCAGTTGATTCGATTTCGTTGTGTTCCAATCGGGCGAACTGCATAGCCGACAGTGGTTGTTCATGAAATGTCAAGCAAGAGAAACATTTAATTTTCGATTGTAAAATATTCGCATAGATTATCCATATTAAATTATTTATCTACACAATTCGAAACATAATTAGCTTAGTATATTTCATTTAGATTTTAAATAATCGATATTTCCATATATCGATCATTAAATGCTAATCTTACTTCATTCTCTGTTGAACGTAAACGTCACTTTTACCAACGACGACCAGCTATCGCGGCTCTGCCTGGCGAATCAAAATCAAATTTCGAGTTAAAAATTCTCCTCTTGTCGTAAAATAGTCGGAAACCCGGTGAAAGATCCTCAGTCAAAATACAAACATTAGAAGCCCTTGAAAGACATGTACCGCCTTGTGTTAAGAAATCCCTGCAAATGTGCCGTCAGAGTAAGTATTTTATAATTCATTCTGCTTGATAATGCACATTTTATCGATGGTTTCGCACACATTTGCTGTTATGTCATCTGTCAGCGGTAGAAAAAATAAATCAAAAATAGAACTGAATAAACATTTATTAAGGAAAGTTAAGCTTCTCATTACTGCGGTGATATTGGTTTGGTCCCTTTAACTAAATGAACTGCAGTCATTTGAAAAGCTTAAGCGTTTGTCGGATTTTTGGCTAGAGATGCCGACGGTCAATCGGCATGGTCATCTGTCAACAATAATTTATCCATTTCCATTTTTAATCACATAGTCACAGAGGGAAATTGCATAAGAATTAAGACTAATTTCGTCTGAATGTTTGGTTTTAGAGTACCCTTCAGAAACAGACTTCTCGACACGGCAGTACGAATGCACCGCGTCAAGCGGGCTTTGGCAAGGTTTTGATCCTGATAGCACCCTTTGCAGCGATTGGAGGAGTGGTTACATATGCAAAGTAAGAGACACAAACTAGAAGAAACCTGAACGTATTCACCATATTTTTCGAATTTTCAAGACACGATGCTGATTTCCGTAAAACAGTCGAGAAAAATGTACCAGGTTCGGCGGCTATTTTAAAAGTTGCTCTCCAAGAAGAGAACCCTCTGGATGGCGTCATACAGAAGTTTGATGATGTATCGAAACAGATTAGCAGTGTCACGTCATCAGTTACCGGACTCTTTGGGGGTTCCAGCGAGAAAAGTATGTAAAATCCATTTCATTTTTTCCATTTCATTACCACGTCAATGTCTTTCTAGAGACGGAAAAGGTTGAGACTAAGACAGCGCCTATCCCTAAGCCGGTAAGACTACCCCTGCACATATGGCAATAACTTTCCAACTAATGTTCACATTACTTCTCAGAAATCCTCGCCACGAGCAGCAACCGAAGAGAAGACACCGGTAGCCAAACCAGCAGGTCCATCAGCTCCTGTAGTGATTGAGAAGCCACCCGAAACTCTACCAGCAGATGTTGTTGGCCTTGAAAGGGAAATTGAACTTTCTGCATCGCTGGCAGTAGCGGAATACAACAAAGCAATCAACATTTTAAAATCGTGAGTCTACCGTAAAAATCTTGGTTTGTCTTGGAAGAACTAATCACCGATCGTCCCTCTTCCAGATTCAATGAAGACGTTCGAAAGGTAGTTGATAAAGCCGTTGAAGAAGTTGACCCCACATGCTGGACAACGCTGAAGAACAAAACGAGTGCCCGTGATTCGGCCGTAGGAAACGCTGAAAGCCTAGCTCGTGAAGCTCTTCAAAAGATCGGTAAGCTACTATCGATTGATTGCATCCTCCCATACGAACGCCATCACTTATTTGCAGAAAAATGTGAGGTGGCCCTGAGTAAAGTTGCCAACAGCACCAATCACGATCGCGTGCAAGAAGTACGCAACAAAATCAAGACCCTCACTAGCCACATTAACGGAGTGAAAGATGAGTTGTTCAGGTCGAAGGACATTTCCACGCTGTCTGAAAAGTATTGGAAAAAGGTATGTGTGTCAGTTGTTTTGGCGTGTGCATATTTCGTCTGACCGTTTGCCTCACAGGTTGAAGCATCTCGCAACTACTTTGTTGACCAAATTGAATCAATTTTCCCCGGAATCAATCTGGCCGAGAAAAAGTTGAAGCTCTCCCAGGATGACCTCGATCTCTTCATAATGCATGCATACTCCCATGTGTTGGCGTATCAAAAGGAACTGCAACGACTGCAAACCGACGGAGAATTACGCTTGAAACGAGCAATTGAAGCCTATCGCGGCGACGACCAAGCAGAAGCGGTAAAGTCACAACTTGATTTCTACCTGGAGAAAGAGAAACGAAAACTAGCAATTGAGAATCAAAACAAAATCTTCCAAATCCGAGCTGATGCAGAGAAGCAGCTGCGAAAGCAATTGAAGCAGCAAGCCGAGGCGCATGTTGATCACTTGCAGGATGCGATATCTCTCAAAGAAGCCGAGTTAAAGAGGGATTTCAGCAGGGAACTGGACGAGAAGCTTTCAACGGAAAAGGCTTCTTATAAACTGCAGCTGGCCGCTATGTTAGGCAAGCTGCGAGGCATGGACGCCGCATTGAAAGGTAAGATGCTCGTGTGTACATTTAATCATTCCCGTCATCAATTTATTAACTCATGCATGCGACACAGAAATCGATGAGGAGTTGCAAGGTATTTCAAACACATTCTAACTTGTTCAATATGAAAATGTGCTATACGAAAACATATCTAATCCAATAATGATCGACTTTTTGTAGCTCGTGCGGAATCAGAACGCTCCGCACATCAGGCCCAGGCATTGTGGGCTGCCTGCCAAGCCCTCTGGGCTACAGTTCGTACTGGCGAGCCAGGCGTGCATTGGAGGAACAAGCTTCGCCCATTGAAGAGCGAAATCAGTGCTGTGGCCAAAGTTTCTGGTAAGTAATCTCAAAATATTTAAATTTTTTTTTCTTATTTTGCTTTCGTGTTTCCTTAGAGGGAGACGAGTTGGTCTCTGTGGTGCTGAAAAATCTTCCCAAGGCAGCAGAAGATCGTGGCGTGTTCCCCGAAGATGCATTGCGCGAGCGTTTCCTCAATGTGGAGAGGGTGGCTCGCAAAGTTGCATTAGTTCCAGAAGAAGGAGCCCGCCTCCCCATCTATCTTTTGTCATATTTGCAATCCCTATTCATACTTCGTCCAGATGATCCAATTTCCCAGGACGAGCTTGAGAATAAAAAAGTTGATTTTAGTAAATTAGATACTTACGACATCCTAAATAGATCAAGGTAAGCTCTTCTCATATCTGACAGCCGCGCAAACCTCGCTCAATGATCTATCGTTGCACAGGTACTTCGTCGATCGCGGTGATCTTATGCAGGCACTCAAGTACATGAATCTGCTGCAAGGTGCCCCAAGGAAGGTTGCCAGCGACTGGCTTAAGGAAACACGATTGCTATTAGAAACCCAACAAGCTGCCAATACTCTAATGGCTCATGCTGCTGCCAGTGGTCTTTTGTACTTGTAAATTATTTGTTTAAACTTATTCCTGATGTTGCAATTTATACCGTCGACCGAGAGAGTCACATTCGATACGAAACGGACGAATCATCGAAGAGGCAAGCCTATGAACGCGCAG
This sequence comes from Eristalis pertinax, assembly GCA_907269125.1. Classification (NCBI taxonomy): domain Eukaryota; kingdom Metazoa; phylum Arthropoda; class Insecta; order Diptera; family Syrphidae; genus Eristalis; species Eristalis pertinax. The sequence continues at coordinate 27,911,382 of OU026145.1, forward strand.
CATTCGAATGATATCATTGTTTATTTTTACTATTAGTTCAAATTAAGTTCAATTTGTGTTGATGTATTTTGAGCAGTTGTAAATTTTGTTAGACATCTTGGCAATAAATGAAATTAAAATATGTAACCAGGCGCAGCGTGTTTCAAATTTGATTTCCCCTATGGTACACCGCCGTGAAGTTTGACCTTCTTCTGGGGAGCGGCGCTTAGGAGGACACCGGACGAGCCTGGAGGGCGATTACAGGTCAGTGGCTATGTGCAGACATGATGAGTACAAGCAAGGTCTGAAGAAGACGGGCAAGCCACGTCTCACTTAGGTCCTGATGGATCCATTGTGATGCACAAAGGGGGGAAAGATCTTCTTCACACCTTCCTCGTACTCGTGCCCTGTCTGCACGCTGTCCATCCTGAAATCATAATGAACCCGAAAATAGAGGTAATGGAGATTTTAGTTAGTTCCTGAAGGTTCTGAGAGACCATCTTCTCTCAGTGCTCTGTGCCTCTGTACTGACAGAGACTGAGGCAGTGGCAGAGATAGTGAGGAATAACCTCTTTTCCTCCTTCATTACCACAGCCTCTGCATACGGGCCCATTTTATTCTCATGGTACGTCAGGAGATTATGGCAAGTTCGCTCTCCAACTACCATCCGTAGCAACTTCTTGTCACATTGTAGGTGTTTGTCGGTTCTTGCACTATTGAACTTGGGCCACATCATCCGAGTGGTCTCACGGGTGGCTACAGAGTTCCACCTTTCATTTGCTAGCCCAATGATTTTGGCATCCACTTCTGGACATCTGCAAGAGGTGGTTGAATACATAGTATTGCCTGGCATGCGTCGCTTTCAGCCCCTTTCCGGACAAGTTCATTCGCAGCCTCATTGCGGGATATGACCTGGGACCCAGCGTTGAGTAATCGAGCGCCGCGTGCTGAGGACCATCAGCTTTTCGTAGCAGCTTGCGACTTCCTTGGACTTGCATTCTGTTGTCGAAATTGCTTTAATAGCCGCTGGACTCAATTAGAACTTCCAACATTGATATCATTCTGACCTCTTCCTTGACTGCAAGGCTCTCCGCTTGAAAAACACTGCTGATGGCGATGGTTCGGAGAAAATACGCGCGCCTGTGCCCTTAATCGTCTTCAATCCATCCGTATAGACATGATTGGTCGAGTTGTTGGTGAGTTCATTTGTGTTCTACTCAGCTCATGTCGGGAATTAACAACGGAAGGGCATTTCGAAAGGCTAGCCATACTGTACGTCCTCCAGATAGGATGGCTGTGCAGCATTGGTGATAGTGACAACACAATGAACAGCAGGGGTCTTAGTGGAGGTTGGTTTATATACAATAAGCATGCAGTCAGTCACCTAACTTGCATCCTCTTCTCCTCCGCGTGTCGTTACATCCTACCAATCCATCTTCTTCCTGTGGCGTTACACCCTACCAATCCATATTCTTCTTCTTCGTGTGGCGTTACATCCTTGGGCAGGATTTAATCTTCTGCATGACGTGCCTCTATTCTGCTCTATCTAGTGCAGTTTTTCACCAATTCGGAACATTTAATTTTCCTATATCGTCAGTCACACTATCTATCGATCTTATCCTTGGTCTCTCCCTTGCTCCTACTTACCTACCCATGGCCCTGAATAAATATTAAAACCGAAAATGTTGAGTTAGAAAAGAAGGACTTCCCTGGCATCACTTGATGTGAATGTCTCAAGAAAGACAACACATTCGACGGCAGACAATCTGCTCCCGGCTTTAGGCATCGTTTGAGTACATTACCAAACGTCCTATGAAATAGTGTAGGCATATATCTACTTTGCATCACCATCAAGTAGGCGTGGCTTGCGCGTCTACCCACTGACCTAGATCTACTTTGTTGGCTTAACCTAAATTCTTCTCTTCGGCAGCTTCCTTTGACGGTTGATCCCTTCTCACATGACTTGGAAGCAATTGTTCACTTTTTGCATTCAGCAAAGAGGAAAGAAATCCCTGCGATTCGATTATTTGTAACCTAGGGCAGGATAATTGGATAATTGAAGAGACAACGCATGGAACTCAGAGTAAAACCGTTTACCTTCTCATTCGATTTCGACTCTGATCCTGGTAACAAGCAATAATAGTACATTTCGAGCATAATTCGGTTTATATGCAGATTTTATTATTTTGCATTTGAAAGAATTTATTTCGACTAGCTATGAGTCCGATCTTAGCGGACTCATCTACAGGTTCACAACGACGTCATACCAAGCAAGCAATTTACTGATCAATCTTTCCACCGACACCCTTATCAGAAGCTTCAAACTTCCATCGCATATATGTTACTCGCATTCTGTCCCACAAATTGTCCAACGAATCCATTGCAGGGCGTACATCCAATAGCGCAAATTTGTAGTCATTATCCACAACGCCACCGTCGTAGTAGTCGATAACGTAACGCACATCTTTGCCGCAACGGTCCACAATCCAGTCATGCCGATCAAAAGGTAACTCATACCTAATGAGATAAAAGTTCAGCTACATTGTGCTGCAAAGCCGCAAGAAGCTCACTTACCCTAGCCACGATCGAATTCGAGCACGTGGACTGTAATTACTTGCTTTGCCGCCAAAACTTTTCAACTTTGGATTTCCGCATTCTCTAGCGTGAAGCGCTTCCCATTTAAGTACCTCCTTCCATGCCTGCTCGTTGTTGGCATTATGAATTCGAATAATATCACCCATATCCTTTTGGCTAACGTCTTCATTCTTCCAGCGCCAACCTTTACGCAGCATTGCGTTCCAGAACATCTGCTGACTGGGATACTGCCAATATTCCACCTTTCCGTCGGGTGTGGACTTAGGAATGGAGGAGGTTTGACGATCTGTTGGCAGAGGGAATGGTTGATCCGGTGCCGGTTGCTGATTTGCAGGTGGCATCATGTTCAGGGGATTCACATCGTTGTTATCGTGCTGTACAGGACATTCTGAGGCTGATGCTGGAGCAGGTGGTGTTTTCTGGTGCATGGGACATTCTGGAGGTGGACTGCCAGCACTCTGTGAGATATTTGGATGTTGTTTTGGTAAGTTGCTCGATATACCAGCGTCTGCTGATACTGTGTTTCCCATAGCTGTAGTTACTAAAGTAGAATCGCTAGTGTAAGTCACAAGGTTGGATGCAATGTAAAATTACGTAATTTACCATATGTTTCAGGTGTCAGGCAATGTAATCCTTTCGCCCAATATCCAAGAGAATATTCTTACAATTGCGTCAACTTAAATTTAATTTTGATAGCTAGCCTCAATGGAAACACAAGCCTAATTAACTGGAGTTAAATCTAGATTAAATTTAACACCAACTTCTCCCGAAATCCATGAGCTAAATTCGGTGTATTTTGACAGCTGATTGCAGATTCAAAGTGCGACATCTATACTTGAAATCGCGCAACATTATTCATTGCACAACGTGGTGAAATCGTAAGTGGTGACTATATTTGCATTGATTAGACATGCACGTCAAATTCGAAACCTTTCGTTGCGCTCTAATTATATTCAAATTGTTTAGCAAACAAAGAAATTGAAGATGTGTACCATTTTCGATATTTGCAAACAATTTCATTTATGGTCTTTTTATGGAAAATTTTACATAAATACGAACAAAAAATTAGACTGATTGAAAACAGCCCTGAGACAAAGAAAAATTCCGAATGTGGTGCGAACCTCACCACTGGTCACTCAATGACACCGACCGCGTACTACCCCAAGCTATCTTCAAGAAGAAATTCTTCATCAGCATTCCTTCCTGATCGAATGGGATGCCTGCCAACCAGACACTCGCTGATCCCCTGCGTATCTACACAGACGGACGAAGGGATGGGTGTAGCTGCCTTCTATCAAGACCTCAATATTGCTCTCTCATTGAAGCTCCTTGACTACAGTAGGGTATTTCAAGCAGAAACCATTCTGATAAAGTCAGCCACCGCAACCTAACTTAATCTAGGCTGTTTCTCAGGTATTTTAACTCGTAACAAATGTAGGGAGATATATTGTCTTTCTTCTTCTTCGTGTTGCGCTACAGTCGGATTTGGATTTGGACGCAATTGTGGTATTTTAAGGGACCCCACATTCGACAGCAGAATCGAAAATCGTGGTCCTTAATTCGTATGTTGGATCCGTAAACCGGATGTCCATCTCCATCAGAGGCAGATATCTGAACCTTTCGCACTAATTTTGCCTCTTTTTGGCCTCTTTCTCTCTGCTTCGTATGCATCCAGTCTCCGGAACCTCGTTGAAGCTATGAGCGTCGCCTAAGAGAATAGTCATCGGCCGCTGCCAATTCTACTCCAAGAGTCCGACCTGACCTTGGAAGAAACCTTTTTAACAAAAAACCTTACTTTTTCCTTGTGTTGCGATTCAGTTCAGGTGCGATCTGGCCCTCAACCAACTAGCTTCTCCGCTATCTCGATCGTGGTTTAAGGGATCTCAGATTCAACGTGCAGAATCGAAAATCGTAGTCTCTAATTCGTATGCTGGGGTCGTCAACCGGAAATCCGTCCGTATCCGACGCAGTTGGTTATCCCTTAACCGGTATTTTTACGTACTGAGATATTGAATCTTCTTACCAACCACCAACTGGGAGACAAGACCTCTTTCTTTGACCCTCGGACAAACGTTTCGGATGCATAGGATGTCGGGAATCTCGCCAAGGGTGTGAGCGCCGCCTAAGAGAATAGGTCTCGCCCGTCACCAACTCTACTCCAAGGTCCTGACCTGGCCTTGGAAAAAAATGTTTAGACCTGAGCTCCGAATATCGGAACAGTTCTAAAGGGGGCTCATCTGCCCCTGATTTCGCCTTTGGCCAATCGTTTGAATAGTTCCTCTGCCACCATCCGTAAAGGGAGATGCTTCCTGGTACAGACTCGCTCTCTCCCCTCTTTCATTTGCAGCCGCCAACGACGTTCCACAGGAGTTTGGGCACATAATCTTCAGTCGAAGGTGCTCGGCTTCCGGAGTTCACCCATCACCACGTAGAAAAGACATGTTCGTTGACAGAGACTAGCTGCAGACTTCTGTGCCTGCTTGAGACGGAGTATCAACGCTTTAAATCTTAAAACATTACATTAAGCGCTTCCTATCTTTAAATTTAAATAACACAGAGTGCGTGTGAGATATCATCAACATTCTTTATTCATTTGAAAGGCATATCGATGCCATTATGTATGGAATAAAACATCGTTCAAATGTCCGTCGAGTCTTCTCTGGATGGCGATCATCCAAAATGTACAATTTCCAATGACTGCCGCATAAATCAGGCTGAATTTGACCGATGGCATGGACTATGTTTGATTTGAGGGGTGCTATGGTTTCTGGCATATTCGCAAAGATCTGCCGCTTCAGAAAACCCCACAAGAAAAAGTCTAACTTGGTCAAATTGCACGATCTCTGTGGGGGCAACTGACATCACATCCACGTGAGATTTTCAATGTGGCGTAAGCCAGCGTCATCGGCCTAAAATCCACACCAAACAGTGACTTTTCGGGATACATTGCACGCGTTTGGATCTCATTTGAATTGGTATAGTCCAAATTCGAAAATTTTCTATGTTCCCATTATCCAGAAATGACCGTCATCCAATGCGACCGTAAAAAGAGAAGCGCGCGGAGCGTTGCCCTAACAGAACAACCATTTAGATAAAAAATGTTATCATTAGCACGTGTTGTTGAACGCTATGTCCGTCCATGGTGATTTGGCAAAACAGCAGAAAAAGGACAGAAAAAACACTGTACTTCTGAGATCGAATATGAAACGGACATGAAAGGGTTAGGCTTGCTGATTATGATGAAATTAAATTACATATATTGACTGCTTGGTTGGTTGAGGTCCAAGTCCACCCGGACCCTAGCGCCACACAATGAAGACGAAAGAGAAGAACATTGGAATTAATAAGAAATTAATTGTATACTGCATTGAATCATCAGTTGTCGGCTGAAACTCTTAGTCACGTGATTTTTATTAGAGTTTCCTGCTATCAGCTGCACTTTAACAACGGGGAATATATTACTTTCATATCGGCCAACTGTTTACCAATTTATGTATGACATGTCAGTCGAATGAACAACAAGCAATTAAATAAAACCACATTAAGAAATTGCGCAACAATTGTGCGCAATGATATGCACTCAAGTGATTTAGTATGATTGTTGTTTATTTCCAGACACCCAAGCTAGACGGTAAGCAATTATTTATGCGGTTCGTTGACAGATCCCTGTATTTATCTGCACTTTTATATAATCAGACAGAATGTTAATTGAATCTGCCCTTCGAGGCGGATATTACAATGTATATGTGTACACAGTTGTGCGAGCGTATATCCTTTGTTTTGAATAATCAGTTGAACCAGAAATGTGTTCCGCTGAATGTCAAGAGTTCACACTTTTAACAAGCCCTAAATGGCTTTCTGTGATCGTCACGGATTTTTAGGGATCAAGGATCACCCAGTGCTAAGGAGCTGATTAGGCAGAAATGATGTCCGAAAGTTCTACCAAAGGATAAAACCACTATACAATAGGTATAGGTATAGGTATAGGTAAACTTCGGACAGAAGCCTGTCGGGACGGAGAAGGACAACTAGTAGTAGAGTCGGAGTCGCCACTGAGAATCTGGAAAGATCACTTCTGTAGACTGTTAAATGGCGAGGAAGACACCGCACCGCTGTCCCACTTCACACAGTGGACGATGATAGAAGAGAATTCTCTGCCCCCCGACGGAAAGATAGCGACATCGAGTCGAATAAAGCTGCTGGTACATACGGATTGTATGCAGAACTCTTTAAAGCAGCTGGAGATGGGTGGAATCTCAGTATCATTAGGATACGCGCCAACTACCGCGGGAATTTAGACAAGATCTTCTCTGCCGTTTTGTGTGAGTTCCTAAAACCATTCGGGAATAACCCGATAGGTCCTTATCAGTGCGGTTTCAGACCGGGGTAGTCCACCATCTACCAAATCTTCACATTACCCCAGATCCTGGCAAAAACCCAAGAGATGCACATCGACAACCACTCCCTTTTTGTCGATTTCAGGGCCGCACATGACGACGAGCATAGAGAGAAGCTATACAATGCCATATCCAGTGTTGCCAAACTCGTCAGGTTGTGCAGGATGTCGATGTAGAATTCTTGTTGCATCAATGTCGGCAATGAACTCGACAAATCCTCACCAATAAAGGATTTCGACAAGGCAACGCGCGGTCATGTAAGTTAACATAATTCTTGATAAAGTCATGCAGAACTCACTCGCAAACACAAGAGGCACCACCTCCCAAAAGTCCGTACAATGCCTGGTATATGCGGATGATATTGACGTGGTTCGTCGAACACAGCGAGAGCCATCAATGAAGTGTTTGCTAAGATTGAATCGGAGGCGGCCAAAATGAGTTTAGCGATGCATGGCAAAACGAAGTCTTCAAGGTACGACCATAGGTAGATACACTGTTGAAGTACTCAAGGACTTCTACCTCGGCTCGCAAGAAAACAATACTAACACCATCGGTACCGAGATTAATCGCAGAATAACTTCTGCCAATCGCTGTTTCCTCTCTCGAATTACCAAGCTAACTTACATAATACCTTGATCATCCCCGGCCTGTTATATAGCGTGGAAGCCTGGACAATCTCAAGAGCAGATAAAGAAGTAATTGGTCTTGCCGGGAGAAAAGTTCTGCGATCAATCTTTGGTCCTGTTTGCGTTGATGGTATTTGGAGAAGAAGATTCATCCACTAACTGTACAGCGACATGAGTCCAGGCAGACGTCTACGGATTAAACGCCTAAGATGTCTAGGCCACATAGAGCGAATGGACATCACTGCTCCAACCCGAGGAGTCTTCGTCTCCGAACCAGTGGGACAACGCAAAGAGGGCACCTAAGAAATCGACACACAATTGGAGAAGGACCTCAGTCAATTTGGTGTGCGTAATTGGAGGCAGCTGGCTAAAGATCGAAAAACAAAGAAAAAAAAAAGATCGATTTTACATGTATCCTGTGTAAAATGTCAACGTCGGAACGCCCGAAAGCGCCGCCGTTGCGATATAGATAGAAATCTAATTAGAAACTATATATGTATGTACAAATTAAACGTTAACAAATCTAAGAATATTCTAAAGTACCTTTCTAATTGAGCTTGAAAAAGAAACAAACGTAATCTTCTTTCACCGGTGCACCTGATGCACATGTATGCAGTAGCTCTTGAAAATAATGGTGCTATGACAAATTCGCATCTGATCCGAGCTAAATGGTTAGTTAATGCAGTATCTACAACTTCTGATCTAGTGCATATGAACGTTTATGTATTTTTAGCTCAAGGTAAGTTACTGATATCCGGTTCTGAACAATGTATGTCTGAAATCTATAATTACATACAAAACAAAACACGTGCATGTATTACGAAACAAGACACTCTGACTACTATTATTTATTGCTTAATCGTCAACAGAGGTTGCAGGCAATTAGAAAGGGGATGATGGGAATTTGCATATTAAGTAATTTATTTGTTATTGATTAGTATTCAGATTGTTGTTGATTAATCTGTTTTCACAAAGGTTACACGTGTAGGTACTCACGTAAGCCTATGCCAGTAGGTTAAGTTTGAAAAACAAAATTATAAACTCTATGCACATGATAAACAATAGTTGTAAGTTGCCATGGTTTTGATGATTTTAAGTAAAGAAGTACTAGGAAAGGTCTACCTAGTCTCCCCAGTAAACTGTACTATCAGTGTCGAAACGAGGAATAACTGATATCAATCGCTGTGAGTTTTTTTGTTCAAGAGATCCAAGAACTTGATTATCGCAACCCCTGGAGAGAACAACATGAGGAAGCCCGTTTTATTCAAGAAAACTGCTCTGTGTGCGACCTGTGTACTTGTCTAAAGTGACTAGGCCATGTAGACCGCATACAAAACATAGGCTTGACAAAGAGTCTTCAACTCCAAACCTCTGGAACAACGCAACAGAAGATGTCCGCGCTTCGAGCTGTACCCAGTGGAAGTAGGTTAGTCTCAGACGGCTGACTGTACATAGTTGTGCCTGTAGTAGTTAAATGAAGAATGACCAGATAGCAATGACAGTTTTTCCAATTTCTTTGTTTCGGTAGCTGTCAAACTCACCAATGACACCGATCTGTCAAAATGTTCAGTAAGATTTGCCATTTTGTCGTGCAGCAAATAATTTGTCGTGCAACAAATAACCGAGACTCCGGCTCAGTGCTGCAATTCATCGCATCTTTTGGCCCATAAAACACCAAACAGACTAAGATTGGTGCGAAGTGAAGAAAATATAGCCGCCGTAGCTGCCAGTACTGAAAAAGATTCATAAAGATTGACTATGGAGTCCGGTCTTTGACGGCATCTTCGGGCCTTTCGAAATGAGGAAGGAAACGAAGGAGATCTCAGGAATGTAGGGATGTTAACCGGCTTACTGTGGCCAGAGGTCCACAACATCGATATATCCGAGCTGTGGTTCCAAGAAGACGGCGCTAAATATCATAAAGGCGACGCAACTGTCGAAGTTGTGAAGGAAAAATTTGGCAATCATCAATTGGCCGCCGAGAGCCTGTGGCTTAATGCACTAAGTCTACTCTGTTATTATTATTATTGTTGCGGGTAAATTGCACCGCGACCTTAAGATCTATTGTGCCACCTATTCATACCTTCACTTTCTTAAGAGCTCCCCTCCTATGCAGCATAGTTGTATTGAGTGTTATTTGCTCCTCCTTATATTTTTGTCTTTTGTCGGCTAGCGCCGCACAAAATGCCGGTATGTGTTCTGGAATTTTATTAGATTCTCCGAAGAATCTGCAGAGACCTTCTTCTGATACTCCCAGTTGCCTTAGGTGCTCCCTGAGTTTACAGTGCCCTGTTAGGAAGCCTGTTAGGATACGGGGGTTGTTTATGCTCATACTGATACATGCTTCAAACCTCTTGCGGTTATGTTGACCCAAGAGTTTCTTGGCCTTCTTTATACCATGAGCGTTGTTCCATGTATCTGCCCGGTTCATTCTTTCTAGTTCCCTGAACTCTTCCCTGAGGACGTGATCTCCTACAGTGCAGAATTGGTCGGAGCCTATAAAATGTTCCGATCGTCCTTTCCTAGCGGGGGTTCGGCGATTTCATTGCATTCTATTCCTGTATGGCCAGGTATCCAACAGAATTTTACTCTGTTACTCCTACTCAGCTTCTTAAGGCTGTAGACATTCCCATACAAACCTGGATATGATGATATAAGAGTCTAGTGCCAAGATAGCGGCACGACTGTTTGCTAAGTCACAGTTGGTATAGTTCTTGTCAATTGATTGATCTGAGCACATCTGTCTATGGCATAGACTTCTGATTGAAATATACTGGTGCATTTGCCCATGGGTTCGTAGTACTTTGTCCGGGGTCCAGATACTCCTGCCCTGTTCCTTCATCAGTTCTTGATCCATCAGTATACCATTTTACCGTATTTACTCAGTCTGTGGACTAGTATTCATTGCTTCAGTCTTTTTTGGTGCTGAGCTTAATGGTAAACTCCTTTTGGAAATTGAATTTCCTAATCGCATCATCCTTCGGAATAGCCAGGAGTGGTAGCTGTTTGACTAGTGCATCGAATTGTCTCGATGTAATGCACTTGTCTTTTCCTATCCCTTCTTTTGGCATTCTCATGATTGTTTTATTTACACATTCTGCGACCACCAGATACAGTGGAGTCAGCTCCAGTAGCACCTCCTGGCGGCTGTTGGCCAAGTCTTCGCTAACAAGGCAACCACTTTAGACGAGCTCGAGGCCAACATTAGAGCCGATGTTGCCGGAATAAAGCCGCACTTATTGGAGCGAGTCATCAAAAATCGGATCGTCCGCTAGAAGTGTTGCCTCGCTTGCGTAAGCAGCCATTTGAATGATGTGTTATTCCATATATAGCGACACAGATATAGCTTCAAAATAAAGCAGGTATTAATTTTATATTTAACACCGGTATAGTTTTATTTAAATTTCTTTTTCGTTCTTATCTGGTCACCCTGCAAAAGTAAATAATTTAGCTTTTCGAGCATATTACAATACTAAAGAGTAAAACACAATGCAAAAATCGACTGAAGTAACTTAACTCTGTCCAATATGTATGTCTCTTTCACAAAGAATATCATTTTGAAAAGCTGGTGTGTGTTTACAAAATCATTCATCATTTATCCTAATTAATAGTTGAATATACAATAGTACTCATCATTGCGTGACATGTTTCCCTTCCGAACTATCCTCAATAAGCTAATTCACATTCTGTATCTGAACATCGTTTTGCGCAAGTCGACATTAATTTTTGCAAAGTCTGCTGCACTGGCTCCGGATGAATGCAACACGTGCCGAATGGCATGTTCGTTCCACGTGCAATTCAAGGCGCGCGATGTTTACTTAGAATTACGTTATTTCTCATCACAGCTCATTTAAATGGAGGGTTCATAAATTTGCATTAGAACTTAAAGCGTGTACGAATGATATCAATGTCTCTATCGCTGTATTATGTATGCAGCACAGAGTGCGACTAGCACATAAGAAGAAAGAGAAACAAATTAAGTTCTATTTGTACGTGCCCAATTTTTGCAGAGAAACAAATATCCTTTTAGTTATGTGATTTCTTATGCTAAAAACATCGTCTTTAGCCAGATCTTCAACTGCTTCAACTGATCTTCAACTGAGGATGACAGCAAATTGAGCCGAACCGCAACAAACTGGTCACCCGAAATGGCCGCCATGTGCAGGCAGCGCCCAACAGTTCGTGTAAACTGACGCTTTTTCGGTGTATGTCCAGTTTTACTCCATAGCGTCTTAAAAGAATATAAATTAAATCATGTTCATGAAAATTTCGCTGACGCTAGATAAAATTCGATTGTTAAACCTCATCTATCATCAGATCTTCGATTTGATTGGATTTGATTCATTCAACGAGACTCCTGTGGTCTTGCAATTCTTGTGGAATTGCTTGTCTTTAATGGAAGGGATCGTGGATGGTTTGGTTTGACATCAATTGGTGATATTGATGACCTTTCGTTGAAGTAATGTCCCATTTATGGAAACGTTCAACGTTCTCGGGTCCTTAAACCAGGTTAGTAAGGCATTTCCAATGTTTAAGTATATTTACTGATATGATATGGAATTCGATCAAGTCATGCTATGAAATTAACTTTAACTTTGTAGACATGGAAGGCCATGCACAAATCAGTGACTGTCATCTCTACGTGAATGAAAGCTATTTGATGGGGATAGGGGACGTTTGTCACAGAGTTCTGAGGTCAATTGGCAGTACCAGATAATTTGATGGCTGGAGTTAAGAACCGCTTCGATTTCCGAGCCATTTGGACAAGGCAACAGAGGACGTCCTCGAACGAGATGGCGCACACAAGTGGAGAAGGACCTCAAACAACTTGGTGTGTGCTATTGGAGGCAACTGACGAAAGATCGTGCTGAATGGAGAGGCTTGTTGGTTGAGGCCTAGGTCAACCCCGGACTGTAGCGCCAAACAAAGAAGAAGAAGAAGAAGTTAGGAACCGCACTTACCAGTTGCACTTCTTAAACCAGAGGTGAACTTATTTTATGTGAATGTCTGGCACTACTAGGGTTTAGGAAACTTATTCTCCATATGGAGATACTCACTTCAGTGGAATCCAAGAGCTCAACTACAAAAGACATACTGTCTTTCATAAGGGAAGCAGTACGTCTTCTGGACTAACTGCAACATTTCGATACAATAGATCGCTTAAGGTCGCGGTGTTGCTTGCATAACAGAAATTAAGAACATACTAACAGAATAACGAGGTTACACAAATTCCTTTAATTTAATTTAAAAGGCAAGTGAGTCCATTTTTATGCTGAAGCCTTTCTAGTAACTGACAGTGGTAGAGAGTACAACTATTATGAAATTGTTCTCAATATCGGCCACTCGAAGACAGCCTAAAACCTCTCTTCATCGTGAGGGACAAACAGCACGCACACGAATGTTTGATGAACAATCTAGGCCTGAGACCAACCCGAAGAAAAAGCCGAATTGAATTCACCGAAATGTACAAGATCAACCCTGAATCACCTCTAAAACATTGGTATCATTTAATTCCATTCAAAACTTTCATCATCTTTGTCACCGTCAACCACAGCCCCGATCTGCACAGTCGGTCTTGGTTTTATTTATGCTTTATTCTTACCGACTTGGTCAAAACTAAAAATAACCAGATGATTGTTATTTTTGTTGAACTTCTCGGAAGCATTTAAGAAAATTTTCCTAAACATAAAACAACACAATTATATAAATGTCTGCCTGTGTATGTTAATCACGCTCAAAGCAATGTGCACCGGCTTCTGATAAGTGTAGAGGGAGCTATAAAGTCAAACAGACGTAACTGATAAGCAGTTCGAAGCATGTGAGGTAGTCACATGATTTCCATGAGCACTAAACTTAAAAAGTTAAATGTGATACACCAGTCAAAATCAAATCAAAACGATCTCGTTGACACGAAAGTCTCCTTTGAATTATGGCAAAATCTCTAGTCGAGAAAACACGAATGTGATTAGCATGAACGTGAAGCCATTTTAAAAATGTTAATTAGTCACGGAATTAACACAACAGAATTATTTTAATTGGCTTCGATTGTGTGGCTTGCTTACACCGATACCTCAGCCTGCATGCATGCATATAAATACGAACGTACGTATTTGATTTTGAAATAGTATCTATGACTATTTACTTGGCTGCCTATGAATTTGACCGATGATAGGTACTTTGCTCTGTGAGTAAATACTGCGGCACAGATGATTTACGAAATTAGGTGCACAGTGCACACCCAAGTGTATCTTGTGAGTAAACATTTAGAAATGTTTCCTCGCCGCGTATCTTTAGAGCGGCACAGTTTTTCTGGTTTTCGACAGCTTATACTTATGTATACCCTCACTTGTGGGTTTCTATTTGCTGCTTCGTACTGCTGGAAGTTCGTTAGCATTAAACTATTGTATTTTGTTTACGCTAACTTAAGGCTAGGGTTATCTCTGAGTGGCAACACGGCTACATTGTACCATTGGTGTCAAAGTCGAGGTTAAGTTGATAAGTTGGTTTGATTGGAATCGTTTAAGAAGCATATGTTTTTTTCTTTAAAACAAACAATATGTTTTATTGAATGTGGCTGAGAAATTGTTTCGCCAATCAATTGAAATGAAGTATGGAGACTGTCTAGACACAGTCGATTTGTATGCACATAACCCGCTTTATTACTGCGATTACACCATTCTGGTAATTCTGGACGACAAGGGGGGTGTGTTTACCTCGGAGCAAACGAGAACTCAATGAATCCATATGTAGAGTCGCTCTGGGCAACCGCTGCTATTTGCAGAAAAATTCCTCTGAGATAAGAAATCTAAGTTCTATATGTGGATCTGTCTACGAGGTAGTTGAATGGAGTTCGCGATTTTGGAGCTTTATGGATGACATTTCCGTAAAACACTGGCTCAGTCACATCGACTGCATGGACACCAAGAGAGAACCTTCAAATCAGAGCCTCCTGGATAGAGAAGGAGAGACAGAAACGAATCTCTGTCGGTGCCATTAGGGTCTACAGTCCCATTATTTTGATTATTTAAGGAAGGGAGTACCTAAGTTTGGTTGCAGAGACTTAGTCATCGCTGACGCGAGTATGCTTGGCATGTGTGACTGAAATCTGCCCTCCCCCAAGATCGTCAGTTGTGAAACACAGGTCTAGCGTTGGTTTGATTCGTACCAACCATGGCTCGTTTTACTTTTCATATAATCCGTCGCGGTGGGTTGGTGGCTAGAAGTGGTGAGGTTTTAGAAAATACTCAACACATTTTGAACGCTGAAACATTTAAGGCTCCAGCACATAGAATACTTTACTTGCGTTGCGTCAAAGAACCCTCTGAAGTTCCTGACGCAATAGGTGGCACAATAAATACTTCAATGCACATCTGATTTCAGTGGCAGTCTATAATATAAGTCTATAATAGTCTAATAAGTACACAATTACAAACGATTGTTTGCACTTTTATGTATTTTAAAATCTTCTTCGACAACAACCAACCCTCAGATTTTAATTTAAAATTCGAATTCTATTGAAATGTCACAAAGTGATGACGCTGAAGGAGAGAGAAAAGTTAAAAGTTGTCGCGTCGACTTCAGCGTTCGTTCATATGTCACTTCCCATAATAACGCATGTATTTTATGTATCTGTCAAAGTATAGCTGACGCTGACGCATGTTAAGTATTCTATGTGGCAGAGCCTTTATGCGTAAAACACAATATGGCGCATGGTGTAAGGAATATAAGGTGTGCTGGACAGTTATATTGGGGCTCTGCGTGACGTCTTCGCGGGAATTTGTTTGTCAACAGAGACTTAAAGGCGGAAACAGAAACCTAGTCCTAGTCATTCTAGTTTCTGCAACCTTTTTACTGTACATTGTTGCATTTCATATATAATTTCAATTATAAATGAACTAAAACCACTTATTTCACATCAATTTGCAATTCAATTCCTGTTTTTTCATTCTTCATTTTGTATTATACTAAAATGAATTGTGATGTAAGCTTAAGCAATTCATCTGTCTAGTGTCAAAAACGGACCCTGAGGGACGTCACAAAACAAAAGATGGCGGTTTTCACAAGCTGTCAAGCACACCTTACACCATAAATATGGGGTTGTTGCTTTGACGTTACGAATGTAGAGCTTCGAAATGACAACCCAATTCATCGGCTGTTTTCAATTCACAAATCCCACATGAAAAATAATGTGGCCATACTACACCTACCAATTTCAATTGACTTTTCTCGTTACATTGTTTTCATTTCTCAAATGTCAGTTGATATAAAAATCTCTAAATTTGTTAGGGAAGTGTCAGCTGAAAGTGCCTCTCGCACTGATTTTTTCGTACATGTCGGAAAATTGTTATACTACTGCCAGAGAGCGAGCGCTTATGACATTCCTCTCATTTCCCTCAAAAGAGCGCGACGCAGTATTTTGTGCATAGTTCATGTGCTATGCACAAAATACTGCGTCGCATGTGCTGTGCTGCCTGTGCTGAAAGGCAATGCTAGAAGCTACGCTCGATTGTGTTTCAGGCATTAATGATTACTGTATTCAATTCCCTGAGCGTATTGCTAGTGGTCTTGAAATATCATCTAAATTTCCAGAAACTAACGATCTCGTTGGCCGAAAAGACTTTAAGCTGATGAATGTTCCGAAACTAGAACTAGAACCGAAACCACAATTTTTTGCTTATGTTTAAAAGTGGTAAATTTTATATTTAGTTCAAGCCTAGAGAATCTGGTTCCCAATGTTGTTAGGTTAGGTCAGGTTGGCTGCTGCTAGCAGCAGTCACATTTAGGCCAAAATAGGCCTGTTGTGGTACCACGCGTATCTGAAATCCTATTCCGTAAACCAATTAGTGCTTTTGATGAAGCAGACGAGTTGGATGATACTAATTGTATTTAGTTCCGTCAAGTTATTAGGATAGTAGGCGTGAGGTGACATTTTCTATGGGTGAAGAGAGAGCACTGCAATGGCATAGAAGGTGTGTTATAGTTTCATCCTCCTCTTCGCCTCTACAGCTTCTGTAGAAGTCGTTAGAATGAAGGCCTAATCTGAAGACATGCGTACGAATGACAATGCCCGGTCATTACGCCGATAATGGTTCTGAGGTTAAGTCTACTCAATGCCATCAGGCTACGTGAGCGTTTTTGGTCGATGGTAGAACATATCTGCTTTGTAATGAGGCACCAAGTGCCCGTAGACCATCTACGATTTATGTGAGTAAGCGTTTCAAGCTTTAATAGGTGCTTTGCAGCAGCGATATGCATGGATGGTATGTTTCCAGAGTACCGAACTAGTCCCCCTTCTGGCGAGTTCATCAGTGTCCCGACACTCACATAAGTTGGGTGTTAAAATACTTGGCCATTTCGTTGGCAATTCAGGGAAGTTGAGTTAAAAGCGGCTCCGCTCTGAGATATGATCGCTTTCTATGAGGTTGTCAGAACAGCTGATGATATCTGTGATTGATATCGCACTGTTTTTAGCTAGAACAGAGCTTCCTTAATCGCTATAGTTTCTGCCCAAAGAACACTACAGAGATTTGATAGTCGGAATGACAATTGAATGTCTAGATCCTTAGAATAGACATTCGCTTCCACACTATCGCCCATCTTCGATCAATCTGTGCAAATTCGCAGAAGACGATCCAGCGTCTGAAGTTCAGACTCCCAGTATGATCTGCGGGGAATGCTGGTAGAGAAATTCTTCTCGAAGAGTAGTCTGGGTATTAGGAGTTCGGTGTTTTCAGGTAAGGACCAACAACAATTAAGAATAGTGGAGTGTCCGGAGCGGAGTTCCTTCCACAAGTGCAGCAATTTCAGTCTTATCGTAGTGCTGGCTGCAGCCTGTCTAATAACCCTCCAAAGGTTGAAGAGTATGCTCAGAGATTCGGATCGCTCTACTGATACATATACTTACAAGCTATTCGTTGCACTCTTTCGAGCGGTTCTGTTCAATTGATGTTTATATCTAGAGTACTCCACCAAATCGCGACACCGTATAGTATTATGCGTCTGACTATAAATATAAATATCCAAATGACTATGCGGGGTTGCATTCTCCATTTATGGCAGAATAGAACCGTGGAGACGTTTTTAACGAGCTCTTGTTTCATAGGGCTTGCACAGGACGCTTATTTAGCTCGCTCCGACCCTGCTGGTGCGTGTACTCCTAGTCCGTGCGTGTCATGCTCAATACCTGAATTTACTTCCTTTGGGTGACTGACAATGGTCAGAGAGTATTCCCGTCCGGAAAAAAAACTTCTTAAACTTCGTTGTAGGTCCCATCCGGCACCCTCTCGTGATAGGACGCACAACATGAGTAGTTGTTGTAGAATGGTATGTATATCTAATGTAACACAAATTTGATACAGGACAGAAAAGACTGTACTTCTTCAGTTTCAATTCAACACCATTCGCCAATTCGCTCTTAGCGATCAACAATCATACGTATAGCTCTATTATTACAAAAATACCCACACGCGAGGTGACATTCTATAATTTTCTATAAATACATAATCATGCACACCTTTTGAATGTGAATCATCTCAGTCACATTCGGATCAAGTTTTAGCCATTCACGTGAATCTAACCAAAAAATAAATAAATTTTCAAATCACCATAATACACGAATTAGTTTCTTTTGTATTCGTGTATTCTCAACTGGAATCGAATTTGAATCGTGAGATATCTCGAGCCAGCTCCGACGTTGCCAATTTTGTACCCATCCCAACAGTTAAATGCTTACGTATGTATGCCCAAGAATCCAGAACTAGAATATCACATATATTGGTGTGTCCGTACGTAGGTAAGAGAAATTGTATAAATCTCAAGCGATTTATACTTATTGGTATGTTAATTTAAGCCGAGGGTGATCATCAACAGCAACAAGACTGTGATTCAAACGTGCTAATAATACACGAGTAACAAGCACAACCGTGTGGTTACGTAAATTCCAAGTGTAGTCGGGCACGAGTATTTGAAAATCGTTCATAAAGTAGATCAGAGTCTGTGTACTACTAACGATGCAATTCACTTTGAATTTAAAGTGTACTGCATATTTGCATGTATACATATGGATGTGTGAATGTTTTTGAAAACAACATAAATCGAACGTGACAGGGAAAGATATTCTATTAGCATTTGTGTGTTATTTTTCCCTGGAGACAAAGATAGAAATAATGAATGAAATCGGAACTCACACACTCAGAGTGGGGGTAAAACAAATGAGAAAAATAGAAATGACTTTACGACTATCACTTATTTAATGCCTCTTTTGGAAAATATTTAGGTTACATGCAGACATTAGTGGACCGCAATGGTCTTGATTTTTGGCCCCAAATAGGGAATGCAAATTAGAAGAACACACTGGTTGGGTACTACAATATCTGCGACCAATATTGACGAACGGTGTCCTAGTCTGCTGGACGGCACTACCACACTCATACAGAGATCGGCATGCATACAGGGCACTTATCAATGCCTACAGTCTCCCTAGAAATGTGTCTGCATCTTCTGCTCAGGAATATACACGCGCAGATTTCGGCTACACATTCAGCCATAAAACTAAGAGAATGCAATCTCGGGTGCAATGGATATCTACACGGATGGATCCGAAGGCACAGGTTCAGATGTATATGCTATGTCAACAGAGATTTCTCTGGACCTCTGTCAACCGAATTACTGCAGTGTATTCCAGGCAGAAGTAGATGCAGTGGCGTCTCACTTATTCGAAGCTCACTTACACGTTATATTCAGCTATACGCACAGTTTCTCGTTCCCCGATGATACTCCATTTAACACTGCTACTATGCATTCACTTATAAGAAGTATTTACATTTTCTGTTCCCCCTCATATTCGTATAAGTGAGACCCCACTGCATATTTATGCAAAGATACTTAGGCGGCCATAAAGGCTCTGGCAACACTATCCATCAACTCCAAGATAGGAAGACTCTGCCGCCAGTAGATAAGGGATAGATGCAACCTTACCATACACTGGGTCACTGAGCACGAGAGTATCACTTGCGAGTCTACCACTTGTACTATATACGGAGTGTCTTGTGATCCCTCACTGAAAGCAATAACATCATTGCTACAGATAAACGCCATAACAATACTTGCGCGGAAATATATCTCAAAATCGATGTGGCCTGCATTAAATCTAAACTATTTAAAGATCTCCTAGAGTTCGACACGACTAGCAACTAGCAAACTTCTAAGCTTATGTCAGAACCGAACGAAATGCAACCAGAATCTTCATGCCGGAACCATGACGAATTGTATGTCAAGACAGGTGTTCGATACAGTGGGGTTTTTCCGGTCTGATGACAGAGAAATATTATTTTATGAAAACAACAATCACTCGGACAGCAGATAACTTAGCGCCTACTTAGAAACTTGTTTGGCCGTTGGAATTCGAAATCATATCCATACTAATGTTTTCACCATAATCTTCAAGAAATTCGAGGAACAGAACTCGAATGACTTTACGCAACGTCACTGTTGAAGTATTCTTCGATTTGAGAATGTAATCGGACATCTCTCACGCAACTGACTCACACAAAATAAAGACGACGACTAATTGTAAAGACAAATAACAAATCATAGACCATAACATTTATATATACAGACGTATCTTTCAAGCGGATATACAGTGTGACCAGATCTTATAGGATAAGGATAGATAGGAAAAGGAATTTAAATAAAATAAAACCGGTGTAAGATATGAAATTAATACTGGCTTTATTTTAAAACTAAATTCATGCTATTATGTATGGAATAGCACGTCATTCAAATGACTACCTCGACTTCCATTTTTGATGATTCGGTCTAATGTGTGCGGCGTCCTAGCAATAGTGTCTCGATTGTTGGCCTCGAGCTCGGCCAAAGAGGTTGGCTTGTTAGCCTAGACTGAGGACTTGATGTAGCCACAGAGAGAAAAATCGAATCCAACTGATGGACGCCAAATCTCTCCTTCACAACTTTAAGCGTTGCGTCATTTGTATGTAACGCATGTATCGCCGTCTTGTTGGAACCACATCACTGATATATCGGTGTTTGTTGAGCTCTGGCTTCAAAATCCATCGACAATAACGGCGTCTTCTTCCTCAGAAATAAGGTCCAATGATGGCGCCATTGCACCAAACAGTCAATCTTTGTGGCTGCATTGATGCTTGGTTGAACACTTGCAGTTTGTGTTCTCTCCAATAGCGGTAATTTTGCTTGTTGGCCGCTTAGCCAAAAATGTGCTCGTACGAGAGGATGATTTTTTGCCCAAAATCCGGATCTCTTCGGTCAACATTTTCAGCTCCCATTTAGCGAACTTACGGCATTGTATACGCTAGCAGGCTTCAATTCTTCTGTTAACCCAATCTTATGCGGATGCAGATCCAAATCCATCCACAAAATAGGCCAAGTTGACTCTCTGGCTATGACCAATTCAACTGATCGGCGCCGAATCGACATTTCTGGGTTTTCTTTTATCCTGGCCGCTACATAGGGTTTGTTTTCTTGGCTTAAGGTCCAAGAGAGTGTACTCCCACTCAATTTTGCCACGGTGTGACGAATTTCCTTCACATTGAAACCATGATGACAACCGACCACACGTTCAGCAAGCGTGAAACGATGCATGATGAACTGACCAACCTTACTGAATATTATTATGATGTCATTGGTAGTTCTGAATCATGGAACTATCTGGTCACCCTTTACAAAAAATTCCCGTTCTGAGACTTGCTCCGCTGGCAACATTTGTAAAATTCACCTAAAGCTCCCTCTCACGTTTAGAATGTCACAACAATTTGACGGGGAACGTCATACAATTTCAAACGTATCACTTCAAATATCACATGTCATTCACTATATTTTGGTGCAACTATTTATGATAAACGCATGTCTACGTCTACTGCTCATATGTCTGTCACTGTGTTTAGTAATGTTTTATAAGTTCCACGTAAGAAAAATGTAATCTTGACAAAGGTCTGATTTCACCGCACGTTCTTTCGATTTCACTGTAACTCCTTATCTTGATTGCGTAGAACAACTAAGAACGATAGACCAAGCACAAGAGATTGTCTTTCTTTTGTTAAAAACAACAAGATAAGGACTTAAATTTAGGTTTATTGGGATACACCCACCCGCTGCGTTATGAACAGTTTAAGATAAATGACATTGTTTTGTTGTCCAATCATCTAAATATTTAGGTTTCGACAGATTCAACATTGATATTTATTTCCTTTCCGGACATTCATCCATTCAAATGCCGAATTGTCTATCAATCAGGCCAAGTGAAATGGTCAAAAGAATCACTCGATATATGTATGGATGTACGTATGGAATATTTCGCGAAAATTCGCGGATTACTCAGGTGGTATACGCATTCAAAATCATTCAACAGTAATTTCCGGTATAGAGTACACAGTAACTTTTCGGGGGACCCCATGTAGTTTTAATCATTTTAATGGAAATGTCTACATGCAAGAGACAACGTGTGTTATTAAACTGCCGTTATGCCCTCTGTTTTAGTCACCTGATTTGCGGTGTGTAAACACGTGGTAAGTGAGGAATAAAATATACGCAGTAACCAAGCATCATGTGAGTTGATTTGTTTTACTACATGATTGCATGCTTTGATGGTGGATTTGTTGGATTTCTGAAACAAAAAAAGGCGAACACAATGTTATGCGAATCTTTATTGTTTTATATAAATCCATTTTAATTTGAGGAATAATATGTGTACATATGTACCTGCCACATATTTGTGAATATGTATATATCGATATTTTGTTTTGTGTACTTTAGAAAAAGTTTTCGATTTTCGTGTTTTAACGGCTAGAAACTGAAGAAAATTACTGCATAGCCAAAAATATACTGTCAGAATAAAAGTACCGAACCTTAACATCACAATGGTAAGGCAAATTTATCAAGAATTGACAGTAGTGGTTGTGATGCAATGAATTTTTGACTTCCATCATGTCATGACATTATCGCAGAACCTGTTTGACGTACACAATTGATTATAAATGATGGAGCTAGATTGACTTTTGAGGGCGCCCGCGGTCTGTAGAAGGAGTACTGATCAGATGTAATTTTATATAATTTTATGGTTGGTTTAAGTCGTTTTTAAGTCGACACCCATCCATTTCACTAAGAACATCAAACCCGGTTACATCGGCAAGTGCAACAGTGGGAACTTAGGACATAAGATCGTGGATCGTTAAAATTTAAGATTTCCCGAAGGAGAAGGAGAAGGATTTTTAATGGTGATGAAAACAACTTCTCACTTCTCACACTAAAACCAAAAACGTGTTGGCGGCTAAAGGTGCTCGTAACATATACCAGATTGACAGAGGACTAACGAAATCTAACCTAACAGTTTTGTTAATCCAACTGAATAAACTTGAAATATAACAAACATTTGTACAGCCATCTGCTTTTTAATTTTAAGTCGCTGTATGCAAAATGTATATTTACTCTTAGATAAACGAATCAAGGTCATTCCTGCCGTGTAAAACTTTTAAAGATATCTCAATAACTATATCATTACATTGTGTCAATAGCTGTGTAAAAGTCTCAACCATTGTACTTTTACGTGGTCTCAACAATTGTACACGGGTGTCAATTGATATACAATTTTCTACGCTCTTTGAAATATTGTGATTAAACACAATTTGCTCAATTACTCCTTAATGTTTATAAAAACTAGAATTCATTTAGTTATATAAGAATATAACACATTTCGAAATCCCAAGAGTTTTCAAAATAATTCCCATCAATCATTTCTTACGGCGATTTAAAGAAAACAAATCTTATGAGTGTCAGTAATTGTTACGCTACTTATGAAAATGTATTTTAAAAAAAAATAAAGTATTTTCCTAGTAATTTAATAATTTATAATCACTGTGTCACACAATAAACTGTTTACACGTGAATTTCTTCTTATCAAATTTGGTTTTTGCTTATCCACCATTTCATGTTTATTGCTAAGTTAATCTTCTAAGACTTTATGTTTATTTTGGAATCTAAGCAATCGTAGCAGAAAGATAAAATTGTCCTCATGCTACACAAACATATGTAGGTGTTTCCCAAGGATCCGTTCTAGACTTACTTGCTTAAGGTAGCGCTACAGTCCGGGGTGGACCTGGGCCTCAACCTAGCCATCTCAATCGTAGGATCTTCATTCTTCTGGCTAAGTCGATGTCGCTGAACAGCTGGTACAGTTCACTGTTATATCTTGTTCTCCACCATCTCCATCTTTGCAGACGGAACCGAAAACCATCCTAGACACTATACACTATATTATTTTTAATATACAAATTGAATCATCCCATCGGAAGATGTTATAATTTTTGCAAATGACGTACGTCAATCATATGTGACATTTGTGAACTAAACAGCTGTAGTATACAAACAGGAGCGCTATACTCCGAAAGAGTACAACAGTCAACAACGAAGTGGACGATTTTATGTCGAAAATCATCATAAGCGACGAGGCTTATTTCCACTTAAGCGATTACATCAATAAACTGAGACACTGAAAATCCGCGTGTGATGCACGAAGAGCCATTTCATCCACTCAAAACCAGTGCGGTGTTCGCGCGGAAGGCACGATTGGGCCGTATTTTTTTGAGGACGGCAATACGGTCACTATTAGTAGCGAACCGGAATTTGATGAGCGGAAATTGGTGAACATGTTGTTTCAACAAGATGGTGCGGTAGCAGGAACCACAATGGATATTGTGAAGGAAACGTTTCCTGGTCGTGTAATCTCTCGTTTTGGCGATTTGGTATGGCCAGCAAGATTTTCCAATCTAACCATCCCAGACTTATTTTTTTGGTTCTACTTGAAGCCGAGGGTTTATGCCAACAAGCCTCAGACAATCGCAGCCCATAAGGATAACATTCGACGAGAATGCGAACAGTTATCACCGGAAATCTTTCGGAAAGCCATGGAAAATGCGATAAAACGGGCACAAATGTGTATCAACACGGCGGATATCACCTTTTCCACCAAACTGAACAAAATATAAAGGTCCAAATAAAGATTTCCATCATTCAAAATCAAAATCAATTTTTATTTAGTAAAAAAGAGATTAAAAAACCAAAATTGGATGATTAATTTTGTATATCCATTGATGTGTATTCAACCCTTAAAAGGCAAAATTACACCATTTGCTGATGAAACTGCATCTTATTCTATCAACAACCAACTTAATTTGTATGGAGAGGAAAGAACAAACCCCCCTCAAATGTGTTTGTTCTTTCCTTAGTGGTGCCTCGCAGAATCCCAGTTCATTACATTATTCACAGAATCTGCGGTGACCTAGCTCTGATAACCCTAGTTTCCTTAGGTGTTCCCTGTTAGGAACCCAGTTACGATACGGATGTTTTTTTTGCTCGACCCTAAGGCTCAGAGAAGTGGTTATTTGGAGAGAGAGAATCCATATGGTCACGTGCCGTACTAAGAAAATGGACGGACAGCAGCACAAAATATAGGAACTACTTACCACCAATCCTAGCCCCGGAGAAGATCGCTTTCCGGACAGGATACAATTGCTGGAACAAATGGTAATAGCAGAAGGGGAGTTCGCCCTATACACTGACATTTCTAATAGACAGCAATCTCGTAACCGCATACGCCGTTCAGATCCAGAAGGAAAAAACTGGAGGACGAAGCCCTAGACAGGAGAGCTCGATAGCTTGGTCTGAGTATTGGAGAAATGGCGAGTGCTCTATGGCCGACGCTGAGCAAAAAAACGAACCGTTGATAGTCAGCCATTATTCATGAATGGCGCCAGTGTCGATGAAAACGAAAAGCTTTCCATCCTTGGTATGTGTATCAATACAACACTTAGTTGGAACGATCACATGTTTGAGCTAAAAATGCTTGCGAAATGTTTAGGTTTCCTTAATCGATGCAAGAAATATTTCAGCCCCTCTGATTTGGCTTTCATTTATAAGGCGTATATTCGCCCCAAGCTTGAGTGCAACGCTCATATCTGTTCTGGTGCCCCCAAGACCACCCTGCACCTACTAGATAGAATCCAAAAGCGAGCGACAAAACTTATAGGAGACAACAATATCACAGTCATTAGACTTGCTCGAACATCGACGTACTGTCTCTTCATTGTCCGTATTTTATCGCTATTTTAATAAACTATGCCCAAGTGAGCGAGCTAACTGCATTCCTCCTGTCCACCCGCAATCCTCGCCTCCCAATGAATGCTCATCAGTTTACCCTTAAGCCTGCTTTCGGACGCACATTTAAATTTAGAGACTCGTTCTTCAGCCAGTTCTTCCCAGCCTAATATTTCCCACAGCCTACAACCCGCAGATATTTAAGACCAATGTCCTCTCTCTTTCCCCCTCTATACATTCGGCCCGTGGTGTGTCTTGACACCGGACACTTAAGATGCAAAGATGAGGAAGGAGCAGAATCTATCCAACATTCGTTTGCGATTGCCCAGCCCAGCATTTCTTCGTAGAGCTGGATGTCTTTAGTGGTTTTGAACTAAATATGTGGTATATGTGGAATTGGGCGGTTTTTATGACTAAAGTAGGTCTCACGGTAGTAAACCATACCAAACAAGGACACAATGCACCCAACACGTTGGTATAAGTGAGACACGGGCATAGGGTCGACAGTGCACTATATTACCTACACACCTATCTACTCACCGGTAAAACTTTTGTTGATATGTATCATTCACCTTGCTGTTCAAAATTTCCCTCAAAAAGGACTGTAACCATGACCTGTGCATGACCTTAAATAATGTTGCATGTCGTTCAGATAATTGGTGTTTTGTTGAATGAGCTTTAATGCACATTCTGGAGCAGAAACTGAGTTGGAACGATCACTCATCCTATCTGAAGCAGTATCTCAGTGCTGTCGTCAGGCAGATGTGCCATCTTCGCTCACTTTAGTGTATAATGGTTTGTTTAAAACTAAATTTGAGTATGCGATTGGGGGTGGTACGCATTTTGTTGAAACTGAACCATAACTTTTAAAGCAGACGTCTAGCTTTGAGCTCTTCGGAAGTCTTAAAATGCTTCTCTTACGACATATACTTATATGTACACTCAATACAAGCAAGTTTATTGAATAAAACCCACGTGTACATCTAAAATAGTGTAGAACACGTGTAAGTTTGAGATCTCACCCAACGACGAGCAACCCTGGCTCGTATCACAACTTATTGAAGTAACCAAACTTTAGTTTTTTTGACTTCGACACAAATGCATATCTGTTAGGATATGTAATTGTACGTATGTATCTATGTACGTACATCAAAGCACAGACTACTTCCTAACCTCGCTAGCAAAAACATTTTGAGAGCAACCATCTCAATTACAAAATATATTCATGCATGATTGAATATCCAGATGTACATGACTCACATGCAACAAGGCGCGGTGCTGAAACACATTACCAAGATTTTTTTTTTTCTGTTCTTTGAATTAAACACATTCCATGCCAAAACAAAACGTACTCGCCACACATCGCAGCACACAGAACATGCTGAAAAGTTGCTAGGAGAAAAAAAAAAATATAAATTCCATTGCAAATACCGTCCATCCTAGCTAGCACACGAGGGAAACGTGTTCTCTGTCTGAAACCAAAACAAGACATAAATGTATGTATGCGATGTGTATATGAATGTACACACTCGCATATTGCGGGCGGCTTGTCATCCTCTCGCTGGCTGCCTGGTGTTGAGTAGCCGTTCATCCAATGATTTGAAAATAAAAATTTCTAAAATTAGGCAATAGCCTGACGTCAGCCGAGTAATTTATTAATCGTATATTGCATGCAAAACTTTCCTGTGATCAATAATGTTTGTTTTTCTTTTATTAGACATCTGAAAATAACTATTCAAGCTCAGTCCATTCGCATGCACGACTACGGGACGGGTGACATTCAATTTATATTCACGGGGCTCAAAACGCTAACGCCTTCTCAACTCCTATCCGTCTCTGCTGGCGCGCTGATTGATGAACCGAACAGCGACAAGAGCGACCTGAATAAAGCGACTTACCAGATATCCCATCCTATTAGTCTTCTCTTTCATCCTTCGCACTGGCGTAATTAAGAAAATATTCAACTCAATTATTCATACATACATACATCCATATGCACCGACTGTATAGCCAACAGCCAGATACAATACCGATTCACATTGCGGTGCCAAATGTATCCGCGTGTGTGCGGTGCGACCCAAAGTATTTCAACATTCACAACAACACGTGACCACCTCAACTGGCAACATTTTAGCACGCTGGAATCGCGTGAGACATTACGTCACTGGAAATGAATGCTCACTCATTTACCATGCAGGCACACACACATATCCACATACATGCACACCTTCGTAGAATCCAATAATGGCCGAACGGAAAAATAAAGAAACGAAAGCTAAAAAGGCCGACTAAGAAATAATATGAAGCGGAAAGGCATGAGAGGGTAAGGCCACACAAAGGAAAAAAACAAAGTCAGCACACTCAACCAAAGACAAGAAAAAAATAAATGAAAAACGAAAAAAATGTATATAAAAAAAAATAGATATAGAAGCTTGTCACGTTCACGTGTCTCCCACCCCACCCAGAAAACGAGGGCTTTCATGTGCACACAGCGGCGCAGACAAAGCCACGAGATACAAAAGTATCTTGGTATCCGGCCGCTAAGCGGCGAATAAAAAATGGAATCGTGTGTACTGACGAACACGATTTGCCGACTTGTCGATTTGCCGATGACGAAAACCAAAGCTCATTATAAAGCAAAAAAGTTTCTTACAGCGCTTCTGTGGGAGGGGGACTTCACATTGACGTTGTGGAGCTATTGTGGCTGCCGGACAATTGTACCCTTTGAAGATTGTTATATGAGATTCATAATTTAAGAAAAAAAAAAAACAACGAGAAGAAATCATGGTGAGCATTTATTCACAGTTGCAGTGAAATGTTGATTGCGAATTTAATTTATCCGCGTTTCAAAGGCGGTGAAATGTTATCCAGAGGATAATTTTTGGGCTATGGAGCGGCTTAAAAAATGATTTATGGCTAATTTTTTAAAGAATGCCTAAATCAAAAATTTGGGTTTATTTCCTTAAAAACTACAAATGTTGGTATTGGACTTTTCGTATCCCCAAAAGTGGTGTACGCATGAGTACCGTCTTGCGAACTGCGAACTTCGCAAGATCTGACATTTTATTCAAATGGAATTCTCTCTATTCGCAGACTGATTAGCATACATTGATACGAGTAGAATTTGGGAATTTTTAGTCGTGAATTCGTGGATCGCGTCTGCCTCTTTCTGGATCGCGTGTTCACTTTGACAGTTCACAAATAAAATAATTGATTCCCAGAGAAATTTAGCAGCGTGTCGCAGTTCTCGTTTTTATAGAAAATGCATAACTCAGAAGATCATCTGTAGACATTTCTAATGATCAGATGTTGATGATGACTGGAAACTTCCTTACGTCGAAACTGTACAAGACCACACAAGACAATCGTTGCTTTGCTCAATAGTTGTTGTAGGATTGCTATTGGCTTCCATAACATTTGTCTGAACAGGTTCTTCAAGTTCTACATCTGATTCTTCATCAAAGGCATTGAATCATCTTCAGATGGAGAGTATTCAGAATCGGCAGCACAAAGTCACTTGAGCCAGAATCGTCCTCCTCCAAAAGTCGTTGCAATCCCTCAAGCAATATTCCGGTATATGCAACATAATAAAAATTGTTCCAAGAAACAAACACGCTACCAATGACACTTGACACTTGATTTCGATAGACAAAAACCTTACCTACAATTATTGTACTTTACGTTTTTTAGAAATTATAATAACATTTTCAATCAAATATACCTTTGAGGCATATAATCCCAATGGAAGCAAACGTCATTCGTCTGAGCTTACTACGAATTGCGAACTTCGCAAACTCTGACACTTTATTCATATGGAGTTTTTTCATTCGCAGTTATCAGCGACCGGGTAGAATTTGTGAAGACTGACACTTTATCTCGATTTGTGGAATGCGTTTGCCTGTGTATTGCGATCTCAGCTTGACATTTCGCAAAGAGAATGGTTGGTTGACCGATAAAAACTCGATAATTCAATGCGCATCCTTTTGCATATGAAGAAGTATAACTTTTTGTTTATATTTGCTGCAAATTGGTGGTTTCTGAAAGTTCACAGTTCGCTGCTTATATGAATGTCACTTTATTTGACTGCATAACCAAGGCAATTTACTTTCTTTAGTCAAGGGATAACACCAAAATATGTAGTTTATTTTATTAAAAAAACACTTATAATTTATATCGTACTCGATAGAACGAAAGGACATTCTCTTCGAACATTCAGAGAAAAACGTTCGTTATCCAGAAAAGGTTTGCATCTGACTTCGAGATAAGTTTCTAGGTAGCTATCTCTAATAGATTGCGCCCGTATCAATGATGGCATAGTAATTAAACAACTCTGTTTTGATTAACAATTCACTTTGAAAATAACATTTTTTCTCTGAAAAAAGCACAGTTCACACGGTTCATAAGAAGATTATGCAGTCTTATGAATTAAACGTGAGCTTAAAGAAAGAAAAGTTAAGCGAAGTGTGAAATAACTGCGAATTGACAAACGTTTCGTACCGTAAAGAAGTGGAAAATAAGTTAGAAATGATTAAAAATTAAGAAGAAATTGTAAAATAGGAAAAGCTACTGAAATTTAATATAACTTACATAATAATACTATAGAATTTAAGAAATGAAAAAAAAAATAAAAAAGATTCAAGTTTGTTAACTGTGTTCTGTGGCCGTGCATGCAAAAATATAGGGTGGCGCAGAAGAAACGTTAAGACTTGATTATTGAATACTTTTTTGTTTACGTATCCTTTTTTTATTCAGAATTAACGAATTAATTTCTAAAAACCTGGGAAATTTATGATGGAAAGATTCAGCACAGAGCGGAAATCCCAGAAATTTTCACCAGACTACGTTCTTGCAATTATATTTTAATGCAGCCACTGCTCACACAGCGATCGAAGAAATGACATAAAAATCTAAGAAAAGTAATGGAAAAAGCCCTGGACGTAAGCTCGAAGCAAACAATAGGCAGCATTTGAGAGATAGAATCTTAAAGACATAATGTGAACATATTTCCAAACCATAATCTACATTTTAATAAATGCCAAGGTTAAAAAAAAATCGTTCTGTAGAAGCTTTAAATTTACCCGTACTAGTGATCTCTATCAAATGCTCTTGTAGAGAGTTCCAAAGCCTGGCCGATTGTACAAAAAACTGCCGTTCTGACTGAAGGCAAGGAGATTGAAAAAGTGTTCAAGGAGTCATTCAGGTTGTCGTGTTATAATCAGATTGTTTAGAAAGCACAGCATTTTAATTTTCATTAGATTTTTTAGGGTACACCCAGCAATTTGATTTGAGGATCTAAAAAACCTTGCAATGTTATTGTATGCTATTATTCATTTGTTCATGTATGCACAGTGCGAAGTATTTCTAGCCAATTTACGATGAATGAGAACTTTAATCGATTATTCAATGTATAAGGTCCCCAAATGCAGACATTATTAAGGAAACACTAGTCATTTGCGTTTAATTTTATTTAAAGATAAACTCATTTGAATCCACAAGAAATGAACTACAAAACATCCACATTTCCCGATGTTTATAGCTAGCTTTAAGGTATGAAATGGGTTTTATCGCAAAAAATAGCAACTTCTTAAATAACTTCTATTTATGTTGAGTTTCAATATCTCTACGTCCAAACTAAACCAACATTTCAATGAAACAAAGTCCTTCAACGCTCCACACAGTAACTGATTTAAGAAAACAATTAACAACATGAATATTTATGTAGATATTAGTAATACAGATGTATATTTTATTTTGCAAAACATCAAACATTTTACAACACTGTAATTGAAATTATATAGCAGCGGTAATGGTGCACGAACACAGAATAGATTAGAAGATTATTTCCATTTTTAGACACATCCAGTAGAAACGGCCGCACTGATTATGGCTTGTTGAACTCGATTGTTTGCTTCAAAATTTGATTTCCATTTTCTGTTGTAACAATTTCAACTTTCTCCAACATTTTCGGAAACGTGGAACTAGTTGTTGCCACTGATAATTCCTGTTGTTGTCCATCGCCCAAGTAGTTTTTCGCCTCAGCACCATCCTTTCCAATTTTGAATACGGTCGACCAGCGCTTATAAGGCTCATAGGTTGTATTAATAAATGAGATTTCCCTTTGTATGCTAACTCGGTTATCTTGTCGTTTTGGATTACTTATCACTGAACTGCATTTTATTGTCTCCATTGTATCAATAGCTTCGTACTTCCGCGACGTTCAATCAACGAGAAATGAAAACAATGTGACGATAGCCTCCACTTTTATTTAATGCATTCACGTGAAATTCAATACGCTGTGCTGTGAAGTCAACGTAATTAATTGTGTAAACTAAATGTGGTTGAGGTTTTTGGGCGAAACTAATTACCGCCACCACAAGTGGCAAATGCTTAAATAACCCTTACACAGCGAGGTCATTATATTCACGTGCAGAATTTGCAATGATCAAAGACAATTCAAAATTTCGCCGCACTTATAGTGACAAATTAATCGCGATCTTGTCAGCGCCGCCGGGTTTTCTAAATTGTGGTATTTGCATTTAGATAATTCCCCTCGTTTGTTACAAAACATGTGATGAGCTGACGCAAGTCAGGCTATCGAGATTATTCTTGGCTGAGAGGGGAATTGTTTTATAGCATTATTGTGGCAAGCCTCTCTAACACTTCAGTGCGTCTAGGTACGTATGCATGTTCGTTGATCGTGTAGGATTTTATCAATGAATTCTATTTGCACAAGCAACAGGTTCATATTCTAGGATTATGGCTTATGTACATATGTACATTTTATGCAGATTTTATTTTATTTGAAGAGCCAAAAGAGTAAACATTTTAAGGAGATATATAGCACGTATATCCGGCCCGAAATTATCTACCACCTTAACTGCTTCGGCAAATAGAAATGTATCTAAGTTTGAAGAGATTAGTTGCTACGTGTGGGTTGAATGGATTTTAGGATGCTTCTCAGTATTTGAGGTTCCAAGTGTACGGCATACATTTCTTAAGCACATAATCTATAGAAAAGAGTTATGGTCCAGCAAAAGCCAGGTGACATTGCTTTTATTCTTATTTACTGAATGGTTGCAGAAGGTCCTAAAATCAATCCATGTTGAACTTAACTAGCTTATTTGTTGTAATTCGGAACAGTAACTAACTGTTGAACTTAATTTCGAGCACCTAAAACTGTCGTTTACTTCTGCCGAAATGTTGCTAGAGCAGCTGCTAGATTATCCCTTGATCGTACATGGGGAAAGTTATAGAAACAAATGAGCTGTAGATGTCGGTTGATTCGTGTTATTACTTATCCATTCTATATTGAAACATTTAAAGCATGTTTCACACAGTAGTAAGCCATAGTGATGTGTCAAACTGAAACTTTCTTCAGCTGAGTTAAGCCGAGTTAGAATTGAAGCCAACCGAGTTGCAAAAGTTGACTCAAGCAGATGTATTTATTGATTGGTACTCTGTTCAGGGTTAGCTCGGTACACTATTAACATATGACAATCACCATTAGGCAGAAAAGGAGCCCAAATTCGTCATCTCAGGCTTCGCAATGTTCGACCATCCCAGCACAGCGCATTTGGCGCAGTTTACAAATTCATTGAACAGGCCCCCGGACTTTGGAACAACGAAGATGCCCAGAAGTTCCTTCAGCTATGTAGATCTGTCAACACAAATTACTTTCTCAAAAACATGCGCTGACAATCGTTAAGAGATGCTCAAGGCGTGCAGTGGTAACCTTACTCAAACCTTCGTTGCTGAGGTCCTACTGCCCAACGATTCCAGTTTGAATCTTAGAAAATCTTCGAACAAAAATCTCGCATTCACTTTATGTTCGAAAGTCTTTGACATGGTAAATCATGACGTCTAATTCCATGGTAAACGAGAAGTCACTATAGATTTGTGTGTCATGTGATTGAATTGCAATTTGCTGTAAGATTTTGTGTTTATGTGTGAAAGTGTTGTAAGTATTCTAATGAGCGGGGAGCTTCACCAAATATCTCAGATATCAAACAGCAGCCTTTTCAGGATCGGCACGGCGTATTCTATGTGAATCATTTTTGAAGGAATCACCACTGTCAATCTTCTCAATCTAAGTGTCACCTGAGACGCCCTGGTAAGACCTTTACTTTTTATTCTGACTATATATAATGAACTACCCCTTTACATTAACAACCGCATGCGGATAATGTATTACACAACTGGGTCGCCCAACAAGCGAAAGGTAGCTACATCATACCCGTCTTGTTAATGGAAATAATATAATATATATTATATAGCTGGCGCTACAGCCCGTAGGTGGCCAGGACCTAGCTTCTCAGCAACCACTAGTGTTGTGGGTGCTGTTGTTCTATCACGAGTGGATGGGACCTACAGTTTTATGCCGACTCCGAACGGCCAAGTTTTAGAAGCTTTTTCTAGACAGTTATACATTGTCAGTAATTGGAAAGAGGTGGGGCGGTGAAAAGTATTTCTTGTCGTACCAGGAATCGAACCTAGACACCGAGGTTCAAATACGTAGGAGTCGGCACACATGCCCACGCCACCGGCCACCACCTCGCACCAATAAACCAATGAGAGCTCAGGCACGGGCCCTTATTCCGATTGTCGATGGTCGATTGATGATTGACTATTGTCGAGAGTTGACAGTCGATTAATGATTCACTATTGTCGGCAGTCGATAGTCGATTTTTTTAATGCGGTATCGTGATTGTCGAATATTAGTCGATTTTCCCCATTTCCCAATATCTGTCGGACAGAAATGTGTGAACATCGTAAGATACTAATTCTAATTGCAACTTTAATGAGGAACAAAGACAACGTGTAAAAAATGCATCGATTGCTACGAGTATTAGTACTCATCTTAGGTAAAACTTCCAGAGCTTGAATTAACAATGTTTTTGGCCTTAAAACTAAAACTTATGTTCTGATGGGTAGTCTTAGTGTTCAATTCGATTAACAATCGACGTTAGTTTGCTCCGTTCCGGAAGTTTTAGCCTTGGAAACGATCCACGTGGAAAACTCGAAACGGTAACTGACGACAATGTTCTGAATGCAACCGTAGAATGAGTAACAACAAAAACGGGGGGGACATTGCCTAGAACAAGGAAATATCTGCCATGACAACAAGACGATACCTCTCTCTATTAGGAAAAGAGAAGTGCCTCAAAACCGGACATTTCATGTGGCACCACCTATTACTTCAGTAGAGAAGTAAACATTTCAACACTCTTATATTTTTAAACCACCCTTTTTATATGCACTTCGTGGACAGCCTACCTCTTTTTTTCAAATCAGCCAACAAAGCCTAAAAACTTTTACGAACAAAAGTAACAATTTGCCTACGCCACTGAATTGAAAATATTTATTGAAAGCTTTCTGCGAACAAAAAGTATCTGTTGACATGTCTATACTGAAAATACCAAACGTACACTCTGAGGCATGTTTAGCTCGCACTTAATTCACACACATTCACCGACGAATGTTTATTTGAGTAGTAGCTGAGGCAATACCCACTTAGTAGCACATTTACTCAGCCACAAGTGGGCTAACAAATTAATCTCGTCAATACAAAATCAAAAATATATTTATATATACATACATATATCAAGAGATTCTACTGATTTCAGTTGAAATACTCCTCAAAGAGTGACAACAACAGATAACACCAATATTTAGGAATAGTGTATAAAACACAATAAATTAAATATTTAAATAAACCAGACAGTAACTAATCAAAAACAGAAAAGGAAAAAAAAAAAAGAGCATCGAGTATCTAATCCACACACGCATACATTTGTCCCAGACATTCGCATACAGTTTCTATCCGTACCGTCAATCCACATCTGATTACACATCGTGATTGAAGTACATTCATTTATACTGATCTCTGTCTATCTACACCTACCTATTCGTACAGTGGGAGTTGTTTTTCGTGCACACTGTAGAGTGGTGTGGTGTGTAAGTTCAGTGTATCTACAACAACTGGCTGCCACATTAAACAGGGGACCTATCATTTCATTTTTTTTTCCTCTTCTTTTCTGTATTATTTCTTCTGTTTTTGTTTCTGTTCGTGCCCGTCCAGTATAAAAGCCGTCTCGTGTTAATTTTAGAAATTTCTTTCAATTTAGTCTTCAACAGAAAACGGTCAAGTTAAAGAGTGCTTGCAGTGCGGTCTCGTTTCGTATTTTTTTTGTTCTGTCTGGTAGTCTGGTGTGTTGGTTTTTGTTCTTATTTAATTTTTTTTATATTTTACATCAAGAATATTAACTTTTGTAACACATATTCTGCCCAAGATATATTTTCTTCGTTCGTTAATGCAAATAAGCTCGTGAAGAAAGAATTTGATAATTTGCTTTATTTGAATCGCGCGTTGTGAGGCGAAAAAGTATATATAAGAATCTATTTTTGTGTAAAAAAAAAATATATCAAAAATCTGTTGATAACTGCTCCAGTGGAAAATTCCAACAACAATTTGCTGTTTGGAGAGCATTTTTGTATGGTTTTCAATTTGAATTTTGTTTTCTGTGCTCAACTAGAAGTGGTGAAGAATGAAAATAAGCGAATCTTTGACGAAATAGTTTTCACGAGACCCAAATTTATCTCGCCCGGTCACGACACCTAGCAACGGGCAATAATTACTTTGAAATTATTGCGGTATCGCGAGCTCGCATGCAAAACAAAGAAATATCTCTCATCAAACGTGTTAGAAGAGCTATTGCAAATACATATATATATCCGTACCCATATCAACCTGCTTGCAACGGAAAATATATGGGCTTTGAAAGTGATTTTGGCATTTAATGCGTGGGCTCAATTCAGTGGTTTATTATAATATCCCATCGTATCGTTAATCCTACTACATTTGTTGCCGCAACAACTCTAAATAAAACAAAACAAAAAAACAGAAAGAGGAGTTCAGTCCCATTTCTATCATTTAACAGAGTCACCGGAATGCCACACGTTTAGTTTCACACAAGTTTCGGGAGTGTTTATGCAAAACAAAAGTATCTTCTCGGTGTTTCGATTGAAGTGAAGAATAAAAATCAAAAATTACGTAGCATTAAGAATTGGTATGTTTACTCCAATACAAAATTCAAGTGATAATTGTTGGGTGTGCAATCAGAAATCTTGCCGCAACCGGATACAAATATAAAGTGTGCAAACCAGTAGATAACAATTAAAGTAATTTCATATACATAATAAATTATACATCAAATACTACCGCAGCAACAACCTGTTATTTCTAAGAGATCACGAGACAAGGTGACAATCAAAGGACTGACACAAATTATATCCAATTATATAGAACAAAAACGGATAGTTATGGAACCATACTGGGAGTCTAACGGACATGCTCCGCATTCGGTTAAATATGAAAGGTAGGTATTTTGACGTATCCTTTAGTTGAACTGTCATTTTGAGTTTGCCTCGAAAAAGCTTTCAAGTTTGAATTTGTCTTTTTTTTTTTTTGTTCAACATTTTCTTTTTTAATGTCATACTTTGTCATTTAATTTGTTCTTATTTTGGAAAAAAGTTTCATGCGTATGTGTGTAAAAATACAATCAGTAATCTTAATAAGTCAAATTTTAAGGCTCATTTGAATGACAATAAAGCAAGAAATGACAGTTGCGAAGCAAAAGTATATATCCACCTTTTTGCTTCTACGTGATAAAACACGTGTAAGTTACGTTTTAGACACACATGTGTATACACTTCGAATTCCATCATTGAGTCAGCGCATATAATCATTTACAATGTATAGATGTATTTGTTCCCCTTCAATACCGTTGGTTGGTCACCTACATCTTGTCATTCCCCTTTTGCCCTGGCCACGTATAATTAGGTAATATTTGAAGTCTTCTACAGAGGTGTCCTTTGCAAGGTCATCGTGTTTCATTGGGTGGTGACGTTTTTGTTTTTAATTGTCGCTGCGCTAGTAGTTGCACATAATGTGAAGTGACCATGTACGTTTCCATCCAGTAAACTGGTCTGATTTGCAAATGCCGGGGACATACACATTGCCATCATACGCAGACTTAATCAATTTATTTTTAAATCATGTTCCCCTTTAAGCAAATTAACTGCTTTGTTCTGTAATCGAAAATACTCTCACCCTGTTGACACCGAACGCAGAGATACACGTGAATGGAATGTTCTGACCTTTTCACCGGATGAACAGATACACAAGTTGGCTGGTGTCACACGTGTCTAGTTACTTCGTTCAATGGATCGATGGAGTTTCCATTGCGGTATAGGTACTCATCAGAATTATGACATTTTCTTTAATTTGCATTTTATAAGGACTTTGCTTTTATTTGTTGGTTTTGGTTAAAGTCGTCGAGAGCTTTCAGTTTAAGTTGATGCCAATAGATTTAGATTTGATGTGGGGTGCAATTAACGTCAAGTTAAAACTGAAACTGAAAAATGACTGCTATATTTATAATATTGCCCACAGCGAATACTAAATTTCTTAATTATCGTTCTAAAATTCTGAAGTTCTGAAATTTCCCCGATTTCGGCAAAAACATTGTGAGTAGACTGGACCAAATTGAACGGAGAAATGATTTATACATAGAAGCCATAATATTTACCATAATAATTTATGAATTTGAATTTTGTTCTCGAAATTCAACCTTAACTATCATCTTACGTGACCCTGAGTACCTAAATATATAAAGTAAGGCACCGTGTGAAAAAAATAACAATTACGTTAAAAGTTCCACTTAAAAACAAAAGAAAACAAAAAAAAAAAAGCAAACGTATACCCACATTTTGAGTAAACAACTTGTTCCGGAATATACACGAACATCGTCCGCAAACATGTGATTCGCGTACAAATGTTCCAAAGCCATGCATCGTAGCAACGACTTTCAAATACAATGAACTTTGATTTTCCTTCTCGAACCCACCAATACATCCTTCTATCGGAAAAGATCAGTGCTAAAGTTATAAACAAAAAAAAAAAATAAACCAAAAAACTCAAGCTATTGCAAAATAAATAAGCAAATGACGCACAAGATCCATCTACGAGAGAATTTCCATATTTTCACACCGATCCACATACCTATCGTTCAACGAAAAGCAAAAAAAAAATAAATAAAAAGACAACAAAAAAAAAACCGGACACGTGACTGTAAAGTGTATTTATTTAACAATTAGATCGTCGTTCACAGATAAGAGTTGATCGTTTTGTGAAATTGTTTTCAATATTTAACAAATGGAAATGTGTTCTGAATTTCAACATGATGTTACAAACAGCTAAGATCTCGGGTTTGTCGCTCGACGAGACAGTTGTGTTGGTGTTTTCTATTCAACTGTCTCTCGTTGTTTTCGATTTCGGGATCTTGAAATCAGCGCTGGTAACACTCAACGCACGTTAGTTTTCAAATATGTAAATACCGCTAAGTGATGTGTTTATTCAGTGTATTAAAAAGTGCTTTTTTTTTGTTTATTTTCTTCAATATGTTGTGTTTTTTTTCTATTGTAGATGGTTACAACAAGCAGAATAAACGTGATATTTTATAAGTGAAAATATGTTTTGTTTTGCTTTGTTTTTGTTTTGAAATGTCTTTGAATTATTGTCGTGATACGTTCTCATTATCGACCATTGCCGGTGGCTTCGAATGCACGTACGCCACCGTCACTAGTTGTGCTCGAAACTTATTTACCATTCTTTGAAAATCACGGTCCGGCAAACATATCACAGTATGCCCATAAAATACTCTGCAATACCATATAACTATATGCACTTTTCCAGTTGTATGGTTATTTTTATAAACAAATAACAGAAGAAGAAAAAAAAACCGAAGGAGGAAAAAAACGGAATTAACAAACGCGAAACGAGCTATTTAACATTTTAAAATATTCCATTAAGTCGTCTGGTTTATGATACTTCAGATGGCAACACGAAAAAAAAAAAATGGCCACCAATTGTAATAACGTATACGAATGTTGTGTTTACGTAAATGCCAGTGGACTCTTGGTAAGATTTGAAGGTTGCAAAGACCACAATTAAAATAATGGTGTGTCTGCCTTTCAATAGATGGATGCATGAGTAATTCTTATACGAGCTTTCGAAATCATGCCAGACAAGCATACATATATCAGTGAAATGAATCATTTGAATGACTAGACCAAGCATAAATATTGAGGGCAAATGCATACATCCAACCACACTACATATATATATTTCATAATTAAATGAGTGCAGTAAATAGATGTTTGTGTATGTGTGGATACTGTGGAATCATAGTTAAGCACACTGAAGCAACTTTAAGAATATAAACGCTTTGCTTATAACTTTTATAGACGGCAAGCTGTTAAAATCTTTATGGGATCCATACATTTCGCCGCACGTGTCTGCATTGACATATGTGAACTATGCATGTGATGAAGCCAAAATTTATGACTAATTTTTGCCAGACTGATTATTATTTGATCCGTGATTTTTTTTAAAAATATTGGAATAGTATGGTTTCATCTGGTTTCGTTTGTCGTTGACATCACGAACATTTAATTTGCAAAAGTAATAATATAAAAAAACAACAAAACTGATTGAAGGCATATTTGTTTTAATATAAAGTAGGGATGAATATAAAGATCAGTGAACTAAAGAAAACCGATCCATAACGCAATCTGACGATCATAATCGCAATAAGAATTTCATAATTTCATTTAAATTGCCTTTGATTGATATGTTTGTCTTAATCGCTTAATTCGTAATCAGTACATAGTTCTTAAAGAATTGGAGAGTCTATATGGGCTAGTATCTAATACTAGCAAATGTTCTGGTACACGGTTTGTGCGGTATTGTTATTTTCAGCCATGTTTGTGTCGTTTTTGCCTTATCAGCGGGAGTGAAATCTTGTTGGAAAGTTTATTCTCGATTTATTTTTGAAGACTACGTTCTCTATGTTAAGTTAACGTTCGCTGAGGTTTTGAACACCTCGCAGTAATAGAGTTTGGGAATGCATCAAAAGCAACTCTAAACCATCGCAAGGGCCCATAACCGAGCATAAGCCGTATCATTCTGTTTCTTGATCGAGACTCTTCAGTGGGGAATATTTTCTGATTGGTAATAATTTTTCTGTGACCAATTTGGTGAATCTCGCCCCATCCTTGAATTTCGCGTACGAAACATGTCCCCATCTTACAACTTTTAACACGAAAACTTTCCATAAATGTCACTTGTCCAAGAGAGAGATCGGAGAGAGACAGAAAATGCGGCCCACAAGTGGAATGCATTCCTTCCGTGTACCTATCTCTGCAGTACGGGAGGAACAGCTGCTTCTTCGGACGGAAAGAGCTATGCTTTCATGGTTTGGGCACTTGTCACGAATGTAACCAATCCATCATCACGGCTTCCGAGGCGTGTCTTAAACACTGGAACCCCAATCAGGTAGGCGGCCGCTTGGCAGATTCTGGACGAGGTGGTGAGTGAGTCGATGGCGGAGGATCGAGTGGCCTGGAGATCTCTAGTGCGTACTTTACCCCCGCGACCCCTTAAGTGGATCCTGCTGGTCAGAAGATGTTTATGGTCTTCTTTGTGATGACAATTTCATGAAGTATATTTGGGTGAGCTTACGGATATGTTGAAGATTAATTGACTGCAGATATCAATC
This sequence comes from Eristalis pertinax, assembly GCA_907269125.1. Lineage (NCBI taxonomy): Eukaryota > Metazoa > Arthropoda > Insecta > Diptera > Syrphidae > Eristalis > Eristalis pertinax. Next base: position 27,952,719 of record OU026145.1, read on the forward strand.
ACCTCCCCATGGCTGCTTTTGACAAATAAGAATTCTTAAAAATCTTCATGCCTCCTCATGACTCCACCTCTTCCACATCAAATACATTTTATAGAAAAGAAAAGAACAAAACTCAAATACCACTCGGTTAGTTAATTAAGTCTCGCAAAAAATATTCTAAAAATGCAAACAATTTGTTACTTATTTTCTGCATTCTTGAATTTGCATAAAACTCGATTCAATCGAAGTCGCATTGTGTCGTACGTACGTGATTTTAGTCATGTGTGAGAGGTTTGTTTTGAAATCACGCCGCACGTAAGGAAAACCGATGTTAAAGAAACCACCATGTCCGCTTTTAAACGTGACTCAGAAGAAATGAATTGTTGGTTGCACATCCAACTTCCGTTGCGATCGAAAATCATTTACAAAAAACAAAACACACAATTCATTTCGTTTTTAGTTTTTATATCCGGTTTAAGTCTAACGAAGTGATTGGGAATTCTGATGACACATCAGTGCGCTAACGCATGCGTAATACTTATGAATAGGGGGTATTTAATATTAGGGACAATTATAAGATCAATTTATAAGAATAAACATGTGCTTAATGTTAATTTGACGTTGGCATGCAAAAAAATTAAAGGAGATCGAGTCAGAGGATGACGTCTTAAATGTCAAATTGGTTATTTTATAAGCATCTCTGTGCGTCCTTAAGAATTAATATCAAATAAATTATTTTGAAAGACCTTATGACAACTTGTATTAAGTAAATTGTGCAATTAAAGCACACCTCAAGATAAGACCTGATTTGAAATAATTGAATCGATTCTTTGATCATTCCGTTGCTTCTTCATCTGCTTAACATGTGTCATCCGTGCTTGACGTCAATTAAGTCCTTGAATCAAGAATACTCTTTAACCCCACATTCCTTGCATGACGTATGCGGCACTCCTCCTTAGCACACAGTTTTCGCGTGTAGAAATGAAACAGATTTTTAATATCAATACAATTATTATTCAGATAAAGTCACGTAGATTCTTTCTCGGCCATTCATAAAAATATACTCGCACATGTTACGAAGGAGAAAAGAAGAGCAATTAGAAAATCTCGATTACGCTCTTAGAAGGAATTTAACGGCCTGTTTCCATCAAGCCATCAAAGGCTAATACCGAGCTTACACTTTATCTTCGGATATCTAGTGGCATGCATAGATTCGCAACTCTCATTTTTCATTCATTCTTTTGCAGCTGCGAACGGTCAGTACTTTGGTTGAAATTTTATCAGTACGTGAGAGCAGACATGTCTCGACCAAATGTACTGTCAAATCACATTCTAAATACCATTTTATCACATTGACACATCAATCTCTCATTCAGAGAGAAATCTCACCACGTCCGAGGACAAAAATTATGCAAGACAATACCTGGGCATATTGTTTTCTAGTTTCAAAATGACTTAGCAACACATTAAACAGTCAAAACAGATGATCAGACATCATTTATTTCGCACGTATCCAAGAATATACACCGTCGATTTTGTACAAAGATATGACCATTGAATTTTGTTGTGCCATTGTGCCGGTAGAATTCGTAAGTGAAATTCCTTAAGCATCTGATATATGTAAATGATGATCAGAACGTCTTGTTTGAAGTCTGTCACAACGTGTTTAGACTAAAACATATTTAAAGTCTTTTATTTTCAAAGCTGAACATTTCTTGGGAATACGGTAGCTGGAATGCAAAATATTAACCAAATAAAATGTAGGTAGGCAGAACAGAACGATAACTCATCCGAAACAATATCTGAGCCATTGAATTTAAATATGGTCAATAATCAATAAAAAACAAATCAGGCTAGACTAAGCTAAGGATAGCAACCACAAGCGGGGTGGTGACTCGAAATCTGCACGATTTGAGTTAATGACTCTGCCCGTCAGCATTTATAGGCTAATCAAAATTGTGTACGATACAATAATAGAAACCCCAGTAAGTCATGCTTTTAAAGAAGGTGTACGTATATAAATCGATAAAGTCATTCTCGAATGTGTTTAGCTATCTGTACGTGCAGAGTGAAAGAATGATTACTAGTTACCACAGAACAGTGACCTTTATTTTCTTCGACACACACATGTGATTAATAATTCAGTTCCAGACTGTGTAAGTACATATATGCACGTAAATTATAGATCAATTGCACCTATGTATGTATGAATTAATATAATGTAGAAGTTAATGTTATTTTTAGCTTAGAGTTTGCTGATAAGTTTCCTTTTTATCTACTACTCACGAACGCATATCAACAAGGCGCAACGTTTTTTTTGTATTTTTTTAATGAGCTATATGCATACATGCGATGTACAAACACAATAACATTTTATGAATGTTTTCTCTCCAACTCTATACAGTTATGACATTTGCAAGTGTATACTATGGATGTATGGATTTCATAGTGTTGGTGCAAAACAACACACTAAATTATCGCGTTTTTTATACGACTGGAAGGTGATTTCAGTCATTGTACATATTAAATGCAATCACGTGAAAATGTGATACTCAGCCTGTGACATTATAAGAAGAAGAAGAAGAAAAAAAACGAGAGAGAAAAAAAGTACGTGCTTACGTACGTAAAATCACAGACAACAATGTTAACGATGAGAAATGACAGTAAACAGTGTCAGTGTGGTGGCGTGTTTGAATTATGTAAAACACGAACAAACTAATGGACAGACAGACATACCAAGCAAGAGATGACGGTACGATTAGACATTAATTCCTACTTGGCAGCACGTACAAAACGCAAATAAAATGTATGCATATATAAACTGCATTTGTTTCAGTAATCATTTAAATGTTATTTTATTTATATATTTATATGTTTTTATTTTATGACATTTGTTTTTAAGGTCCAACTTGTTCTGGTTTATTAATTTCAATTTCCGCAAATGATCATGACATTTTACATCAATATTTTCGTTGTTTCACAATTCAATGTCACTACATCTGAGTCATTGGTTCTGATACTTTAATACTGAACTCTTGTATAGCTGTATAGCTGATGTTTGTTTTGTATTTTTTCGATTTTTATTTTGACATTGAAAGCCTAAATTTAATTCAGTGTCATGTCAAGGAAAAAATATTCAAGCGGTCATATAGAATTCATCTCATAGAGAAGCACTTTATCAATATTTTTAGCTTTTATTCAATGCATGATTTCCTATTATCTCATACGGAAATATGTCAAAGGTTTTATTTTTTTGACTAAAATGGAAAATTGGAAGACTTGATTAGTGGCGTTCACACTAAAAAAATAGTTGATACGATTTGCTTGACAACCGTGCTTGATGGGTCAAATCGTCAATGTGAACGCTCGTCACTACAAGTTGGCAGACATGTATGTAGTACGGTAGACAGAGCATTTTGACTTTTTTTTACAATTTTTGTCAAGCAAATCGTATCGACAAAAATTGTTGTGTGAGCGCCACTATTTATTTGAAACAGCATTTGAGGCCATTCAAACGAATGAGAATCAACAAGAACGAATTTTGTTTTTCTTAGTTAAAAAACAGGATAGATGACAAAATTCAGCCGATGTTTCCATTATGTGCACTAAGCTAATATTTTTTTGTTTCAATTGACTTATTCTAAGATGTACTATAAAATAAAGTTTTTTTTCTATTCATTTTTTAAGTCTAAAGTTTTAAATTTTCACAGAAAAGAGCTTGTATTCTAGCAACAAACTGCAAAAATGTATGCGTTCACGCTTGTGCTAAGTGATTTCCGTTGCTGAAGAGGGTGATGGGTCGGGTGTTGGGTGCAGTGAATGTTGGATAATATTGTTGTTGTCGCTATATGTTATTTTTGTTGACTGAAAATATTATACAATATTATACAGCTAAATACCCCAGAGTGAATATAATTAATCTTGAGCTTCAGGCGCCTGCCTCACAGTTATTGACATAGCTTTACCGAAGTGACGAAGTCGCGTGAGCACCTAAGCCCTGCGGAAAGAGGGTTAAAGTCCTGCTAGCGAGCGAACCGAGCCATCCGCCCGTGCTTTAAATACATCTGACTTTCTTACATGCCCCAAAAACAATTTCCATTTCTGGCTCCAAAGTTCGTTTCAACAAAGATGATGGGTTTCATCCTCACTTAAATTAAAGCATGTCTGTTGTAAATATGAATAGTTATTATTCATTATCTGTTTGACATTCCCATCGAAATCTGACCGGTCTTCATTATATGATATCTGCCCCCAAAGCAATTCCGTATATTTCCATTGGAAATAACAAGAATTCCCCTAATTACATATTCAACAATGACCTACCTGAGAGAAAATAAGAAAAAGCAAAGCACCCAGTATCCACCTGAAAATGAGACTGCCAACTGTTACGTGTTTACATCTTTGTTTACTAATAAAATTAACTTCTTGCATAAGCGAAGTATTTTGTGCAGTTTGCTTCGTTCGTTCGTCACATTGTTTTTTTTTTTGCCTCTCCGTTCGTGCATTTGTCAAAAGCCACGTGAATTTTATACATTCTTTCAGCACATTCAACGGAAAAAAATAATATCAAACAAGCGAAAACGAGAAAAAATAAACTAAACATTGTTACAAAACGTGCACAGCAGCCGTGAAGGCCTTAATTCACTTTGTGCACATTATGCACCTCGGCTTTGATGTGTGTGCCTGCGTATATGTGTACAATTTCATTAGTGTATCTTTGCAATTGTATCTATGGAGCGTGAATCGTTTGGTTTCTTTTTATTTTATTTTGCGACGTGGCAATGAGTCGACTGCAGTAGACCAATTGCGCAAGGAAATGCTTCAATGGATAATTAGGTAATCCTATGGTTACATCGATATATTTCCTCGCAACCATATGCGAGGATAACTTTTGTCTCAACCATAACATCCAGGATTAGAATTGTCTGCTGTAAAGCGATGACGAAGTCAAAGAAGTTAGTTTTCATTTCGCTTGGGGTGATTGAACGCTGCAACACGATTGCTACGAAATTTGGATGAGACAGGACAATAAAATAAATACATTTCTCACTTTCATATATTCCAAACATACATATAGGTATACATAATCTACGTGTACTAATCGTTTGGTGCTTATCAGTAAGAATTTCCCAGAATAGATAAAAAGTAAACATGCGTCACTGAGTTTATAGCAGTTAGAAGCTGATGGCATTTCATTTTCTCCTTTCCTCACTTGCACGACTTTATCAATGTTATATTTATAGAATGAAATTAATGAACTGCCTTCTCTATCGCATAAGCCCAGTGGGGAAAGGAAAAAAAAAAGTCACGAAACGATCACCTGGAGGATGCATGATACCGGTGCACACGTGTGAAATAATGTGATAACACAATTCCAATTGGAGCTGTGTGCATAGGTTGATTTACACAAGCAGTATGCTCACGAGTTTGTTTCGTTTCTTGGACAGAAAATCATGCAAACGGTCAGGTTTTTATCAGCTTGTTGTGGTTTCTTTCCTCTTTTTATTGATAGAATTTATTGAAGACCTTATGTGACCTTGTTCGTGTTTTTTTTTTTTCTTTTTTGAAGTTTTCCCCTGTTGAACTCGTACTCGTGAGAAGTTACATCAGTGGGCATGCATATATGCTTTTGGGGACAATAGTCATTTTGTTATAATTTTATCGTAAAAAGACTTTGCCCGATAATTAACTTCTTATCACGTGCGGTCACGTTGTTGATTAATTGATTGTGAAATATTTTTTTTTGCTACCAAAATAATGTGTACTATTTTTTACTCGAAACCATCATAGGGCGTGTTCGATAGTAATTCAATAATTCTTGAGAGTTTTTATGACTGTTTGTTTACACTGTAGTCTAGTAGGTATTTTATTTTTATTTGTTTTCGCCTTGGAATGTCAAGACCAAATGAATTAAGGTCATTTGTGTTGTTTGTAGAAAACAAATATCAATGCTTACTTACTTATGGTGGTGCTACAGTCTGGGGTGGATATTCGCCTCAACAATCAAGCGTATCCAGCCTGATCGATCTTTACCTAGCTGCCACCAGTTTCGCACGAATAGTTGGTTGAGGTCCCTTTCCACGTGCGTGCGACACCTGCGTCGCGGCCTTTGTCGACCTCGCCATCGCTCGGGGGTAAATTCGAAGATTTTCCGGGTCGGAGCATTGGATTCCATTCGCTCTACATCACCTAGCGATCTCGATCAAACAAAATAAAACAAATACAACACATTTTATATGTGCTGTTGCTGACTAACCTACCATAACTTTAATACAAACTTGATCGTTTGACATTTTGGCGATAATTTTGCATTTCGGAATGATAGGGAAATCAAACCATAACAACATCCATCGCCAGTCGTTATAGAATCCTTGACTGATATCGCATAACTGACGAACTTGTTGACTCGACCCCAATGTGTTCTGAATTGCTGCAAACAATAGAAGCGGCAATAGACAACGCATGTGTTATCATCTGTGCCTATTCATACAGCAGTTGCGTTTACCATCATTAGATATCATCTCGTCCACATTATCATTACTGTTTATCAAAGCAAACGATTAACCAGGTTGTATACATCTGTTTGTTGTGAAATATTCACAAGTCTGGGACTATTCTCACTTGTGGTGCATTAATTGTTTGCTATATTATTAAACTATTGTCTAGACTTTCGCTAACTCCGATAGGATATTACTAAGATACAGTAATAACGATATTGATATCTATTTAGTCGATGGCCTAAACACATTTTCTGAGTGTATTTCCATGTGCATTCATCTTTCTCTTCTAATTCGGAGAGCGAATGAATTTGATTACACATACATATGTACGTTCTAAATCATTGTTGGAGAAATCATAAAACGTTTACCATTGAATAGCAACCCCCAATAAATACATTAAAAAGAACAAACACGCGATCTTATGCATAACCACACGAGAACAATTTCTCCTTCTTCTGGAATGAACCACAAGTACGCCCGAAGAACATCGAAAAACAATTAGAATCTCATTTGCTGCTCAAAAATATCAACCAAAAATAAATACATTTACCCCAAAATAAACACCCATGATATCTTTGTGTGACGTCCCTAAAAATAAGCCAAACGCCATATTACAACATTTCCTGGGCTTCAAGCTGTTTTTCGTTTTTTTTGTTTTTGTTCTTTCACCTTCTACAACACATTTGAGTTTTTGTGACCCCTGAAAACGGAAGTTTGCGAAAAGCTTCGATACACAGTATGTGTCGAAAATTTCAACAAAAAAAAAAACCAACAATCCCCTTTGAACATTGAACAACTTCGATGACAGGTGACGTCATTTACCTCGCGCACTTTCCCCACATACAAGCTTCGAGTATTGTTTCGAGTACAAATTGTTTTTCGTTTTTTGGCGTTTTCTTGAATGAATCAATTTTGTAGGCGTAGTGGGGGGATGGTACACTATGGACTAGTGGCCCGAATACTCAGTCTCTGTCGGTACGAAGCGATCAATGTGAAAATAACTTTTTGGCAGCATGTAAATTCGGGCGTGGTGGCCAAACCAGCAGATAGAAACCGTACACATATGCTAGCCAAAAAAGAAACGGGCCAGGACTGCCTGATGCCGTCGACGTATGGCTAATAGATATCACTATGTTACGTACACTTTGGGCGATGGCTACCAATTGTATTGTTTCTTGATTTTCATTGCTGGCGAGTATTTAGAGCGTCATCGGAACACAGACAATTGTGATACAAACGTAATGTTGATGCTGGTATCTTTTTCAGGAAATCGCGTAAATATTCATGAATTGAGCGAGTGATTTTATTAAAAATAGTTCAAAAATTAATTCATGATGCACTGACGTTCAAGAGGACTGACACTCTCGCTGACGGCAAAGGGTATACGTAGGAGTGTACTCGACAAAAGCGCGTTTATTAATATCTCTCGCCCCCAAAACTCGTGAATATGACTTAACAGTTGAATCACGCAAAATTCACGAGATCCATTCACACTTTGTGGGAGTGATCAGTGATGCTGTTCGGCAATTGGTGATTGTTTCGTGCTATTCTTATATTTTGGGGGCTAACAAAAAAGGGGTGGGATGGTAAATAAAAATTCAACTTGTTAACAATGTAGCTTGGAAATTATAACAGCCTGGGTTTTGACATCGACCCGATAAGTAGACATCTAAACCGAAGTTTTCATGTTGACGTGTTCTTCATGCGAAACAAAGTTAATTAACGTGTCTTCAAATATTTTGACATCCGAATAGCGTGCGGTGTTTTTTTTTTGGATTGCAGAATGTTTTTGAAGCTGGTATACATTATCTTATTAAGGATGAATGAACATCGTAACACGAACACTCTTAGAACAGTGTAGAATCGTTTAGCATAACGTCTCGTATATATAAGTGTATACGATGGATGGACGAGGCTGTAAGTTTTAAAACAGATCGCATGAATATGACTTAACTTCAAGCATTCGGAAGTAAAATACCTGTTTTGTTGCTTAACTTCGTAAACTTAGAACAAGGACTTAGTTTGTTTATCTTTATATGCACTAACATCTAATTCTCATGAAACAAAATCCCAGGAAAATATATTCAGTGGCTACTGCTTGGTGAGAAAAAAGCAAATCATAAAACGTCCATACCACAATGTGTGTATAAGAATCAATATTGGTTGAAACCAGTTCGCACGGTTCCTAACTGGTTTTGCAGAGGGGGTTATTAGAAATCTATACGTGTAAGGTTTTCTTTTCAATTATTCGACCTATGAAACCGGATCGAATACACTTATTCGCTTGGTTTTACATAATTGATTTGTTTATTTATTCGTCGCTGTGCACGAGATGATGACTTGCTGAAATAGTTTTCTGTGACTTTGATGTGAACCTAGACAGCATATGGTTATAGCTGATAGTGAACCTTTTTAAAACAGCTGACTCTTTTGATTTGATTCTAAATTTAAAGGAATGGGTACTCATTCTGAATTATGCGAGCAATTTATATTCTTCATTTATTAAATTTATGTCTTATCCTTGTAATTTTCTTGAATATGCCGTCGAAGCTTGGAACCCAGCTTTCATAACATTTTCCGAACGTATTGAAAATGTGCAAAAGCGACTCACAAAGTACATTTTTTAAATGCATTGGGACTTCTGCACCTCCTTTTAAGCAAGATGCTAACAGCTTGACTTAAAATCGCTATCAACTAGACGCACCATTTATGATGTTATGTTTCTTAGGGAAATAATTTGCAGTCACATAAAATGTTTTTGTCTCTTAGCAATGATTCCAATTTCATATGGCATCAAAGTCACTCCGTACTTGGGAGATTTTATTTGAAATGTTCCACAATACAGACCACGGTAGAAACATTGAAAACTTCCACATCATTTAGATTTGTCTCATACTAGACCGGTCTTTTTATATTTTAACAATTTATTAAATTGTGACATTAAGTATAATATATTCTGCCCTAACGAGGTAACCGTGCGGAACAGAAACTTAATATAAAATATGTGCTAGATATGTTTTCGGAAAGAAATTTGTAGTACTACAATGCTTCGCGATAAATTCTTTTTGGAAAGTATCGGCTGACACAAAAGTTTGTCAAAAAACGACATTGTAGGCTTGCGTTACATTTTGTCGATTACAGAAATATACGTTTATAATAAGTATCTTAATAACTTTAAAAGAAAAAATAATTAATAATAAGTAGTAACAATAAATAACGGTATTAATTGAATAACCAACAATAAGTATACAAGAGAACAGTGCTATATAGTATTTAATTAAAGCACGAAATAGTAATCTTCTAGGGTTGTCTCTTAGAAGCGCATTTAAGGAGCTTTATGTTAAAACTTTTAACATTAAAGATCAATACTTTCCATGTCGTCGTTCATTACAGAATTTATCTGCTCACTTATTTTCAGTTTCGTATTTGCATTGAAAACGGCAGAAAAATTCTTTGCAATCGGCGCTTTTTTCTGGATGTTCTTTACAACCATCAACACTTCGACAGTTGGTGTTTCTTAATGAGAATAATGCTATGTATGTAGTTAAAATTAAGTATTTCTTTAATTGTCTTCGAAAATTCGGTTTCTTGAGTCGACGAAAAACTCTAAATTGACTTTGATGTACTCCAGCTGTGATTCATCTTCAATCAATCATACAAGTGCACAAACAAGTGGAAACCGTCTATGGTTATGTATTTCCATGCTATTCTAACCACAGACTAGACGTTTTAAATTGTAATGCTTCTAGGAATGTAGGTCCTGGAAGCTCTGGTCCTATTAAGGCACACTTTGTTTGATAAGGTGGCGTAGGGGATTTCTGGGAATGAATCCAGATGTAATACATGCTTTGCATAGGCTGGACACCATATAAGATAGCATATGTCTGTGAAGGCTCTGAAAAACAAGGAGAAATATGTATATTTACCAATGAAAAAATAAAAATCGATCGATCTAAGAGTTAGACGCGCATCTAGTAACTACATTCATCAAAAAATGATTGTTTCTCTTTCACATGCACACTTCGCAATCGAAAATATCGTTGTCATTACACAAACCATTTTTAAAAAAATCCCTGAGCGACTGACATGACAAGTGCTTCAATTTCATCACGTTCATCGTTTCATAATTCGATTTGTTTCATATCTACATATATGTATCTTTAAAGTACCCACTGAATTATACAGCCTTCAAGAGGAAACCAAAATAAAAAAAATGTCTTCAATATGTTTGCAATTTACAGCTTCCGTTTATTTTGAAATCAACAATTCTAAATTTATCCACATTTTGTCTTAAATTTATGGGTCGTCACGTTATATATACATTCTTTTATTATTTGCTGCAGTCAGGCAGAAACGTGCTCTTTTATTTGTACAGCATTTGTCGAAAACGTGTTCTTTGCAAATAATGAATAATAGCGCAGAAATTAATTTGCACAACATTACCGATTCAACTTGGCGTCTATATTGAAGTAAGATGCCGAACAAAGATCTAGACAATTTTATTTAAAATGAAATTATTGTATTCACGTAGTCGTGTCTGAGTCGACAGCATTATTGAACGATTTTTGTTATTGTGATCGCGTTGTATTTAATACTTGTTGTTCGCTTTTATGAAGCCTCTGCTGATGGAATTCAAATAAAAGCAACAAATCGTGACCTGTATGACTTGTGCGGGTTTCGCTAGACAACAGGCAATAATAGAGACGTCAACTTTTGTCGGAATTTACATATACTGCATGTATTTACTTCAATTATTTATAAATGCAAAGTGTGAAGGAAATGTTATAATTTACGATTGGCTTAAAAGCGCAGAATTTTCCTATCAAATATTACTGACTGTAACAACTTAACTGAGTCATTCGGTATTCGCTATAAGCGGCGATTACACTCAACAATTTGCCGATACGATTTGTTTGACGACAAATAGGAAAAAGTCAAAATGCTTTGTCCACCGTAGTACAAGTCTGCCAACTTTGTAGTAACGAGCATCCATATTGACGATTTGGCCCATTAAGCACGGCCGTCAAGCAAATCGTATCGACAAATAGTTGTGTGTGAACACCGCTATAAGATCATTGCTGCGACAAAAAGGGGCTTTATGATATTCAAAAAGTTTAAATAGAAATATGAATTTGCCATGACTAAAACCCTCAGCCTCACATGAAGAATACATTTAAGTCCTCATCAAACTTTCCAATCTGACAAGGAACGACTAATGATTGCCTTGAAAATGTAAGAGATTAAATTTGAATTTGGAAATGTACAAATTATTTTCAAAACAATATTCATACGGGAATTTCAAAGTCATTTGGTTAGTGAAAAGTGAATCAGTGTAAAGTGAAGTTTATGGTATATTTTACGTCATACCAACGAATGTATTGTATTATTTTACGAGATTAAAATAAAAAAAAAAAACACAAAATTGTTGTTCGCCTTTTCTTGTTTGTTTTTTATTTCTTTGACAGATATTATGCCATGCAAAAAACCATACATATGTATTTCTTCTATATGCACGAGTATATTATACATATTCACGTAATAGACTATTGGAAAATGATTCTGCTATCTTGGCCACAATGGATTTGTCTGCTTGTGGACTCTAACGGAGGACTATTAGATGAGCCTTAACCCTCTGCTACTACTAGTGCCGATTGTCTGTTCTTATGCACTCGATATACATATTTATTAGGTCTCAAATAGTTTGATTTCTCGAAACGTGGCAATTCAGTTTTTTGGTAATTATGAACAGTTCTTACTATTCGAAGATATCCACTGCATTAATACATTTAACCTCTGTGTGCAGGTTCTTGGGCATCTTCTTTTGAATAGGAGAATCTGTTAAATTAATTTCTTTTACATTATTATGTTTATGTTTCTTTTTATTTTTAGTTAGTTCTTCTCTATATCAATTTGATGGACCGACAATTACTGATCAGAAAAAAATTTATTATATTTTCCATTATTGTAGTGATGCAGCAGTATCCAGTTTTCCTTATTGCCAAGAATCTAGTTTAAATTTTTCAACATCAGCAACAGCATACAGTGAAGATGATGCAGAATATGCAACTGGAAGACGTAATAAAACATCGAGGGTAAATATTTAATTATATAGAAAACATTCTGAGCTTTTGAGTTAGACATGATTAACACAAAGCTGGTATTCGTTTTTGATTTTTTTTTTCATTAACAAATAAAATAATAAAAACAATTTCGAAACAAAACTAAATGCATTTTAGATGAAAAGAAAATAAAAAAAAGAACTAAGTAAACACAAAATCAAATAAAACCGAAATTATACAGCATAACCAATGGCTTAGTGTTTGGATTTAGGTTAAATTTTATATTTTAAACAAGTAAATAAAGGGTAAACGGCACTATTGAACCAATTGTCACAGATGGTCTGCATTGCATCAAGATTACACACACCGATCAATTAATTTGTATACACAAATTTATGCTTTCCTACTACCACCATATAAACATTTCTATTCTGTTTTGTTTTGAGTCTAATTTTGCGTTTTATTCTTCTTCTTATTTTACTTGTTTTATTGAACTCTTATAGCAAGATCCACTGTCACATAGAATTATCGAGAAGCGGCGTCGGGATAGGATGAACTCATGTCTGGCGGATTTGTCTCGACTCATTCCACCACAATATCAGCGCAAGGGTCGTGGGCGAATAGAGAAGACGGAAATCATTGAAATGGCCATAAGGCATTTGAAGCATTTACAAAATGAGTGCGTTCAAAAGGGCAGCGAGTATCGGTTAGGTTACTCGGATTGCATGAAAGAAGCTGCTAAGTTCCTTTGCGATAGTCAAATGCAGGATTTCTGCTATCGAATGCTGACACGTTTACAAGAGCACTGTGATGAAATTCTTCTCAAAAGTGAGTATATCTGCCGATAATAAGATTATTGAAGTGCACCACGATTCCGTTTGATACATTGTGTTGTTTTGGAGTTACATTTGAACCTCATTGCTAGTGTCGATTATCGATTCGACTGTCCATTCAATCAGCAATCGACACTCGCAATAGGGGCCTATACTCGCCAATTAACAGTGACTTGAATCTTTCAAATAATTGTTAACTGGCACAAAGAACTTGTTATAAACCACAATACCGGGTTTAGGGAGCAAAATAAAATCAATTTAGTATTTTTCAAGTCAGACAAAGTGCGAGGGTTAATTGATAAGTTCTCGTCTTTGAAAACAGAAGGCGTTGCGGAAAGCATTTGGCATTTTCTTGGTTTCCTCCCGTTTGCGAGACCGTACCAAATTATATCCTAGACTAATTCATTGGTTAATTGTAATTTGGTAGTCTGCCAAACCGCAGCACCACTTTTTTTTCAAATACGAGTACTTGTGGATCCACCCTCTTATGTACGCGTACCTATTCATTGCGATTTTTAACTAGTTTTATTTCAAACGTGGATTAGGTGCTCTAATCTTAAGAACCCATTTCAAATGACAGAGAAATTAATTTCTAATTTTTCCTTTAGATGATTGCTACAAATCACGTTGCCATCCTGACGATGTTAGTGCATCCAGTGGCAGTCCGCACAATGGTTATCATCCTGCCGCACCACTATCACAATTACGTGATATACTAGCATCTGATGTGGAGCATAGCAATAGCAACGATCACAATGATGTGAAAGATTTGAGTTTTCGCAATTCACAACCCCACCAAGCACCCGTGATAACATCAACAGCCCCACCGTCGCTGCATCATGACTCAAGTAATCATGATTTCGATTCATCGCGTGAGCCGCTCTTGCACCATGAGACCGCCAATATGCATTCACCACCACCGCATCCACATAATTCCGTTGATAGTTTAATGATGCAAGCAGCTCGCATGCGCAATTTCTCCGAATCATCCCACGATATTGAGCACAACAACAACTATAAGTACAAAAATCACATAAAAGAACGATTCAATCAGGATCACCTGCACGATGAGACGTCCAGTGAGCATTGTCCAGCGGCTCCAACGTTACAAAGTGATCACTCTATATCTGAACATTCAAAGGATGACCTAGAGGTTGCATCATCACTGGCGAAGAAACGTAAACTGGAGAACGGTAATGTTCAATCGTCATCATCAATAACATCTGGATCAGCTGCTGTAGCGTCATCTGGCGAACCGAAGGCTTTGTCCTTTAGTGACATTAAGTCTGAACTTAATTGTAATAGTGCTGCATCTGTAGTGACTTCGAAACTCTCAACAAATACCTCCTCGTCTACCACCGGTCGGCATTTTGCCGTTCCAATATTCGCCTTGCACGGTCAGGGCACATATTACGTTCCACTGAACATTGACTACAATAGCCTAGTGCCGTATCTCAATGGCATTGATTTACTGGACAAAACTTTCACTGCAATGCCTGTCCTCCATCCAATAAATATAAATGTTAACTTCACGCCACTGGCGCTAACGAAGCAACAGTCATGTAAAACAAAGGTCGAAGCCATCACAAATGGATGGTAAATGACAGGACCACTGGTAACACCAACTACCTCAGGTTACAAGATGTACCTCCTCATTGTCTAACAGAACGCGCTAAAAGATATCTACTAGATAATTAGTAAAAGCTGTATTCTCATAATGGGAATATAATGCTACAATTTAAGGAACTCTTGTTTAGATAGATTTATATATATATGTATATATATAAAAAAAAGAACTGCACTGAATGTAATTTACTGGTTTTTGTTTCATTTAAAGGATATATTGTAGATTCGATAGAATTTTTTATTACCACGCACGGATATATTTACACAAACAGTACTGCTCTAACCTTGAGAAACCGTGACATTCTTCAGGTTAAATATAAATTATAATTTTTTTGATGACGATCCAATAGGGTATGATTGAATGTATGCAACTAGATTTAAATTTAATTTACTTACACGAACATTGTTATGATCAGCGCAATAAAATAAGAAAATTACTTTCCCATACCTTTTTTTACGAACATTTTAGTACAAATAAATGTAGAGAAAAAATACAGAATTTGATTTCGTGTTATTCTTAAAATGTATTTAGCTATTCTGCATATTTTTGAAGAGGTCCATTACATTTTGTCACTGAAAATGGCTACAAAACATACGTAATTCTCAAATATATTTGAGTTTCAGGCATATGACATTGCAACTGAAAGTCAAATTGGATTGACAACATTCCCATTAAAATGCAAAAAAATAGAAACGAAAGATGTATGTGCGAAACAGGTGTTCATATATCAGATTTTTCATAATTTCAATCCTCCAGTATAGTCTGATGTTCAACGCATATTTGATTACGAGCTTAACTTAATAGCACTTTTGCAATGCCAGCAGTTAAAACCAAATGCGCTTCGAATCAAAAGAAAGACAAACAGTGTTACTTAAATTTTACTTTGAGTTCAAGAGCAAATTAGAGATGCACATACTTGTATAAACAATCAGGAAACAAAACGAAAACATCAAACATCTTCACATAACAACCAGTTGTTAATTTTCGTTGATTGTTTGCAGATGTATACCGCAGAAGAAGAAAAACAACAACATGTGTGTCTACATTTTTCTTTTAAATCTTACTCCCTACATTTGAGACTGTTGCTGTACTCAATTTGGCATTTTCTGCTTCTGACGTTCCATCGCTGAATACATACGTTTATCAATCAATCAATGCCGTTGTTAACATTAACAGAAATAGAACTCATTTATGCCAATTTTGGAAATTAGTTTCTCCTTACACATCTCCGTCAGTCTTCATCCAGAGAAAAATTCAATGCGCTTGCAATTATAACAATACAAATACTATCCAATTCTTTTGCACAATTCAATTATTTTCACCCACAAAATGCACCCCAGGCAGTACTGTATAAATATTATCAATTTTTTTCCAAATAATTTGTTCCAAATTGAAACGTTCAATACACGGATATTGTAAGAACACACGTGTCACGTATTTATGTCGTATCAGTAACCGAAACCTATATCAAACATCTTTCAATGCGGTTTACGTGAACAATTGTACTTGATCATTTTTGTTTTTCTTACACATATAAATACCAAAAGGCCATACGCACTGCTAATAGTGTCCGAAATATTTGAATTGTATATTTTTTAAACAAACAAAAATAATAATACATACAAACAAAAAAAAACAAATAAAAAATGAATCAAAATCGATAAATTTTGCAATTGATTCCTAGTCAAAAATATTAATATGCAATGCTACAAAACTAACTACAAATAGTTAAGAGTTTAATAATTTTAAAATATCTATATGTATAGTAGATGTATGTATATCATTTTGTACTATGAATACTAATGTCATGTTGAGTGAAAGAATAATTATTGAGAAATGTATTGTAGTTTATTTGATCTTCTTTCTTTTTTTTTTTTTCTGTTTTGTTACATCATTATACAGTGTTATAATTAGTTTAAATTTAATTTTAATGAATAACATTTGTTGGAGTCGTTTTTTGTACAGTAAACAATATGAAAATAGTTGGAAGCATAAGAGGAAGATACACATATTGCGTATATATTTACCATATACAAGTAGTAACCTATTTTTCTATGCATGTAGCTGATTAGAATTTTACAATTAAAAAACAAATTTTATTGTATTTAAAACAAGATTAATACCTTATCTACCTTAATGTTCTTCTAAGGATCTAAGAGTAAAAGGAAAGCTGTAGTTATTGTTAAAACAGTATAAGTAATTGTTGATATTGATTTAATAAATAATATATAAAAAGAAGAAAACAAAACAAAAAAAAACAATAAATGAAGTTAATAAACCCATACAAATATATATGTCTGTGTATATTATGGCGTGTTTTTAATTCAAAAAGGTATAGACAATTGTTTAGTTTGCTGTTGGAATTTGATAAAGGCTATTCAAAATATTCTCTGATCACATTTGTCGCAAGCATCTTCGTTCGAAGTTGCGGATGATGTAGATTTTAAATCACCAGCGAGGTTTGGATGAACTTTTACTGAAACCTCAATAGACCGTTCCTTACTGTATGTTGTCATTAGTTGTCAATTTTGAAGTGGCGGCCATAGGTTAAGTTAGGTTAGGTTAGTTAGTCACAACTGCCTTGAAAGGCAGTCACACTTAGGCCAGCGTCTTCCAAGCAGAAGTAAAGGCAATTAGCGAAGTTCTGCCCTAGCTAAGATGGAACGTGATATCATCCGGCAATATCTGCATATTTACTGATAGCCAAGCAGCAATTATGGTATTGTTCTCTTGAAACTCAAAAATAGTAATCAACTGTCGCGCATCTCTTCACGAGATATCCCAACAATTCAACATTCGCCTGGCACCAGGCCATAGCGACATTCCGGGAAACTGCAAAGCTGATGAACTCGCTAAACACGCCACTAGACTGCCAGTAAATGAACTCTCTCGTAACATAGGAACTCCTATAATTACCTTTAAGTAAAGACTACACAGAGAAAATCAGTGCCAGAGGGTTAGAATCATGTGTCAAATCTCAAAACAAATCTGGCCAAATTCCGATCCTAAAGGATCAAGTGACCTGATCTCCTTAAATAGATATAAAATTACCCAACACCTTCTCTGCAACTGTCCTGCTCTTGCCCCAACTAGGAAAGCCACCACAAGCTCCTACTTCTTCGACAGTCTTAACGACCTCAGCAAAATACCGGACAACACACTTGTAAAATTAGTTGAGAAAACCGGCTGGTTGTCATAAATTTGAAACATCCACGTGGCGGTACAATGGGCCTACGTTGGCGTAAGTGCCACTACCTAACTACCTAGGGCAGAGTAGGCCCGCTGTGTTACCACAAGGAACTAGTTGATCCTAATCCGCAAACCATTTAGAGCTTTTAATCAAGCGATGTAGATGACTGATACTAATATTATTTAATTCAGTCATGTCGTTGAAACATAGGGCGCCTAAGTGACTGAATTTGCGAGAGGAGGGGACACAGCAATTGCATGGAAGGTGTGCAATGGTATCCTCCTCATCTTCATCTCTGCAACTTCTGCAGAAGTCGTTGTTGGGGATACATAGTATGGAGGCATGATTACCGATGTCGCACTGCCAGGTTATAACACCAATAAGAGTTCTGAAATTCGGCCTACCTATCAGATCGCGTGATCGTTTTGGATCGATGGTTGTTTTGTGACCCATTTCATATAGACCATCTACATTTCGTGTGAGTACGCATTTCAAGCTTTAGTAGATGTTTTGCAGTAGCGATATGAATGGACGGCAGGTCTTCATTCGGAACGAGTATTGAGATAGTGCCCTTTCTAGCGAGTTTATCAGCTTCGCAATTCTCCGAGATGTCACTGTGTTCCGGTACTCACATAATTAGGATGTTGAAATACTTGGCCATCTCGTTGGAAATAATCGGAAATTAAGGGACATCTGGAGTTAAATGTGACTCGCTGCCTGACTGTCTGAACAGATAGGCCTAATATTACATTGATTTTTTTAGCCATTTCATTAATCGCTACAGTTTCTGCCTGAAATACGCAACAGTGGTTTGGCAATCTGAATGACAATTGGAAATTTGGAGAAGTTTAATGAAATCTCGCGATTTCGTTTGGAGGGAATGTATGATAAATTTGGCCAATGTTCAAATAAGGTTCTTTAGGAAGTCGCTCATATGAAAAAGAAAAAAATATGCATATGAAAATAACCCTTCCATGGGAACAACATATCCTAGTTTCATTGAAAATGATTTTGTTTCTAAAACCTGACTTAATTGGATAGAACTAAGCCAAAACTGAAAAAAAATGTGAAGAAAGGACGAAAGAATAACCAGATAAGGGATGTTGTTCATATATAACAATGGTCATCAGTGGCATACAAAATTGGAGAATATTTAATATATCCCAATGGTAGGGTGTCAAATTATTGATTGTGTCGTGGTCAGCGATTTATAGATAAATGGCTCGTTTCTGTTCCAACAATCGTTCCAGCAAGTAAAAGATTGAATTCCAGCGCGTACAGATATGTCTTGGACTAGTTGATGTTGTGGTACATTCAATTCCTTTTTGTATCCTCGTCAGTTTTTGTTGAGCTAAACTTGAATGATTAAAGTGTGTGACAATTCGTCCTGCAGCAGATATTATATATATATATCTCCAATGCTTCAGGATGGGATTTCAAAGATTCGTTCAAGATATGCACCAGGTCAGATAGCACGAGACCAGAACTAGAATGCACTACGCTGTACATATTCTACTCTTGGCAATATATTCGGCCGGATATCCGGCCAAAGAATATACCGAATATCCGGTATTTGGTCCATTTACGAATAGTACATCTCTAGTTATAAACCAAAAATAAGTATAACGAAAGCAAACATACTTGTAAAGCGCGTAGAGAAATCTCATGAGGCATATTATACAATAGGGGAATTTGTAGTAACATCTAAAGTGGTCAATTAAGGTCGACTGATAAGCAAAGCTTAGAAAAGTCATTTATTACTCATGTAAGTTTCGTTACATTTTTGGTTTATGACGTTGCTGTGCCTAAAGTTTTTCGAATATCCTCAAATTTGTTTGATTTAGAAAACGTATTTAAGACTTTTTCCTTGGAGTCCCGTTTGAATTTATTTTTTGTTGAGAACAGAGATACGTAACACAGATAACCTTAGAGATAATTGTGGCCAGTAAATGACTCAACTACCACCGCTAGCTAGGTTTTGCTCGGTGATGTTACTTTTTTATCACTGTACGCAATTGTGTCTGTTAACATCTTCGATTCAGCAGCCGCATGGTCGTACTATTGATGGGTGCCACAGTTTGGCCACTTGTCCTTGCTTAAGAAATGTGCTAAAGGTCGCTAATAATCTAGAAATAGAAGCCTTCTTTCAACTTGATTTATCCAAAGTTAAAACCTAGGAACTCTAGGCTAGATTGCTAGGATGGTCAGAGTACTTGGGACCCAGATTTCAGACTGGCTGATTCTTAAGACGCCCTTAGCGACAGACCTATACATGTAGCGGTCTTTCGGTATTATGTGCAGTACCGCCTCCAAGCCTTGTGTTCACGAATCCCGTCGTAATTGAAAACGCGCTACGAACTCCGAAAAATCGATCACAGAATTCATTCGTAGTGGAATCGTGGGGAAAAAATCTGCCATGAATTTCGAAGTTTTTGAAAGTTGGTATCACTGAAATACGAATGAAATGAAAATTTGTTATTTGTTATAATCAAGTTATTTAGAGATTGTGACTCCGTTCGGATTGTGTGATAGCATATTTTCGTAGATCGTATCGTAGCTTCAATTCGTAGATTTGCTACGAATGGATTCTGTGATAGGGTTGAAAAGCATCAGTGACTCCTAGATAAGCAAGACCCTACACGTTACTATAAATCTATTCCTCTAGACACAGCATGGGCCGAATGCATAGAGGGAGAAAGGGAGAGGAGGTACATTGGCTGGAAATATCTGTAATTGAAGAACGAGTTTCTATATTCAACTGTTGGTCCGAAGGGTCTGACGGTAAACTGATGAGTAATTGCTAGGTGGAGAATGGTTTTTTTTTAAACTGTGCGTCGGAGTTTGAGCTAGGCATTTGATTTTGCCTTAAATCGTTTGATTCTGGATTCCGTCTAATTGGTACAGGGTGGTCTTGGAGTACCATATTGGACCGTATATGAGGATTGTACTCAAGCTTAGGGTGAATGTATGATTAATAAATGGAAGTAAATGGAGGCGAGTATTGCGGGTGAAATCATAGAGCTGGAATTTTTTTTTTTTTTCCGTGGGTGGGTGGAAATTTTCAAAAAGACTCTATTGCGAACGTTCGACCATAGAAGTGTGAGATTTTTACTCACTAAAACCACCTCCCTTCAAATATTATGTTCGACTACAACTAAGTGAAGCACTTATCGAGTAGTTTGTATTTCTTGATTTAGATACGTTTGACAGGTAACTCTCCAATGAATGTTCCTGCTAACAAAGCAACCATGGGCGGGTGTAGACTATGGCACCAGATCAAGGGGTTTAGTCCTTTGAAGTCGGCGCAAGACGTTAGTTTCCTCAAGGATCGAATAAACTGCAGAGTTTGTATACTCTTCCAGGCGGCGCTTATGTTTTTAAGCGATTTTTTTGATTTCATCTTGGACTGGTAAAATTTCTAGATCTCTGTGGAGAGCTGGAATGATATTGGCTAGTTCAGTTGAGCATCGTTTGTGAAACTGAAAATATGTTTTTTAGGGGATATTGGTTAGCTCCTGCAGGTCCTGGAAGATATTTTCTCCCAGAGTTCCATATCTCAACTGGCTGAGACGGTGGCAGTGACGGAGATATTGAGGAGGAGGAACAGCAAGAACCAAACTAAAACCCAAGGACATCACATCTTCATAAATGATTTTTATTACTGAATACATTAAATTAATTTTAAGAGATATTACACTACACGATATCATTTGTTTTGTTTGTTTGTTTTTTTTTTTTTTTCAAATTTTTGCTTCTTATTGAGAAGTTTATAAACGATTTAAATTATTATGAATATTCTTTATTAATATAATAATAAAATATATTATTACAATGCACGAGCACGTGTGAATCAAGTGTTTTCGGTTCATTGAGTAGAGAACGATAATGAATATCGTTCGTTAAGTAATTAATTGTAATGATTTTCAATAGTTTGCAATTGTAATTCGAATTTGATAGCTTTTCTTTTTTGCTTGTTTCGAAATATACGAAACTTGGATCAAAAATAAAAAATAAAAAAAAAACCGTAAACGTAAAATTAAACAACGAATAAAACTGTGCTTAATGTCAATGTGGAAGGACTGAGGGACAAACAATCAGAATTGGAGATTTCTTGTATCTTGGGGAAGAACTAAGTAAAATTGGGCAAGTTATATTCATGATAAACTAATTGAATCTCTGCATTGACAGCGTGGTCTTCGAATTTCTCGTTCGGCTAGGTGGATGGAAAGGAACCGAAATACGCAATATATAGGATTCGAGGCAAAAAGTATTTAGTTTCGTCTAGCGCGTCTTCTGGTTGAACTTTGCGGCTGACCATGGGGATTTTGCCCGCTATATAAGTTGTCGAGAAAATCATCAAGAGTTGCTTCGCTGTAAGGAGAATTAGGAATTGAGATTTGATTTATTTCGTATGTGGTGTAATTGCATGTATACCTTGGTGGCTCTCGCTTGAATTTACTCTTTTCCTGTTGGGAGTTCTGTTGCTTTTGCTGTTGTTGTTGTTGCTGTTGCTGCTGCTGTTGGCTTTGTTGTTGCTGCTGCTGCTGCTGCTGCTGACCACCGCGAACAATTCGATATTGTACCATATGAGAGTTCGGTTCCAAATGAGAAAGTGCTCCTTTTTGGCAGTTGGCCCATTCTGTTATGTCATACACTTTACCCTCCATTAATGCGAGATATTTCCAACGTAGTCGCAGCCAACTAGTCTCTGCCCAAATGTCACCCTGTATGCGAATAGTTTGCGGATGCACTACATTATACGCCACGAATGTCTGTTAAATGAACATACCTCTCGTGCGGAATGTCGAATCTTACAGGATCCACACTCTCGGGCAGCGTAATGAGGACGATCGGTCATTTTTCTCGGGTGACGCAATCCGCAACTGCTACACCTACATATTTCATAAAAACGAATTATTTAAATGAAATTATGAAGAATTGCGTTTTACTCGTTTCACTTACCTAATGGTATTAGCAGCCTCGGCAATTTTTGTCTGCAATTGTGAGAGTAAATCGTGCAGTTCCGTCCATGCTTTTTCTGCGTGCAATGCCTCAACCAGACTCTGATCGTAAGCAGCACGATTTTCCTAAGAGCCATGATTAACATATTTGAACAAGAAAAAAAATGTAACTGTTGTTATAAAGATTAGAAAAGGTAGAAAAAGATAAATGGAATGTTTAGAAGGGAGTTATAAACAATTGGTGTGGGAATCCGGATTATAAGGATATCCGAACCACATTGAAACAGAAAACGACAAAGAAATAGATGCTGCTCGATGTCAACAATCAACGCATCTGTAAAGACAAATTGAAATGTGTCCTCTTCTTCTCTCAACCATCCATTAAAATTATACATAAGAATAGCCCCTTCATCAGACGATCTGGCTGGAATGCGCTTTTATCAGGTAGAAGACCGCTTGGTAGACCCACGACGAGGTGGTTGGAGTTGGATCAAATTCAAAAACTCGCCTGGTTCCGCTTGGGCATAATTCCTGATTTGTTAGAGTCGATGGCGGAGGATCGAGGCCCCTTTAATGGATCATGCGGGTCAGAAGATGATATTAATAATAACGTGGGTGATATCACAGCCCGTACTGAACCAGAGTCTAGCTTCTAGAACGAACACTAGTGCTGTGCGTGCTATTGCGTGGAGCAGACTTACAGTTGTATGTTGAATCCGAAAGACGAAGTTTGCGACGCTTTTGCTAAACAGACATACTCTCTGATGCCCAGTCATTCTAAAGAGGTGAAGTAGACCGAGCGTAGGAGTCGACGAATTTATCCACCAGACCACGCCGCATAGTGGTTCCGTTCTATGGGAGAGTTAAACAAAAAACTGCAACTTTCGAACCCTGGGATCGATCTAAATGAAATTTGGAACTTCGTACAAGTGCCACGAGATCTTATCCTCTTTTTTGTTTGGCGCTACAATCCGGGGTGGACTTGGGCTTCAACCACCTAGCCCCTCCAGTCAGCACGATCTTTCTCCAGCTGCCTCCAATTGCGCACACCAAATTGAATGAGGTCCTTCTCCACTTGTGTGCGCCATCTCGTTCGAGGACGTCTTCTGTTGCATTGTCCCAATGGCTCGGCATCGAAAACTCTTCGGGCCGGAGCTGTGGTGTACATTCGCTCTACCAGCCATCTTAAGCGTTGGATCCGAACACGCTTAACTAGGAGCATACCGCTGTACAGCCAGTACAGTTCGTGGTTGAATCTACTCCTCCAGACACCATCAACGCAAACAGGACCAAAAATCGCACGTAGAACTTTTTTCTCAAAACGACCAAGAGCTTCTTCATCCGCTTTCAACAGCGTCCATGTCTCTGCGCAATAGAGCAGGACAGGGATTGAATTGAATTTGAAGTGAATTTATTTGTAACTAGCTCCCTCTAGAGCTATTGATATTCAGTTTTTACAATTTTACAATTTTAGTACTTAAGTCTAGCGAATTCTACAGAAAGTTTTTTAAAACATACCAAATTTGTTTCATTTTTTTATGTTGTTGGGAAGTTTGTGAAACAATTTGAAGCCTTTTTTAGTCTTTGCATCATCGATAAAGAATACTTTTAGCTTTCAGAAAAATTTGATCTCCCATTGGAGCCTCTTGGAGTATTTTTGTTACAGCCCCCCTCAAAAGGTGGCCTTAATTAAAAGCCTTGTCTAACAAATTTGCAACAAAATGAAAACACTGTTGATGCAATTTAAAGGTCAAATGTACGTCTTTTAAAACAAATATTGCCTTAAGTTCCAAAGTAACTACTTTTAAATACTTTTAAAAAATACGTTAATTTTAGCAAAGTTCAAAGTCTTTGAGCTAACTATACAATGAAACGGATCATCAAACGTCAACAAAATGTTGGCTCACATTTGTAGAATCGAAAAACCATTTGGCCTAGAAAAATATTAATATTTTGGGTATTTTTTTTGGCCACTGCAGTGGGCCAGTGGGACAGAATTGCCAAAAAGCGGAAAAAATTCTATATCTCGAGAACGATCTCAGTACGTTAAAAATACTTTTCACGGTCCCACCATCTTAGCACGGACAACACGAGTGGTTGCTGAGAAGCTAGGCCCTGGCCCTCTACGGACTGTAGCGCCACCAATATTATTATGTTATGTAAGTTTAGCACAACTGCTTCCCGTCGTAGTAATTTAGTCTTTAGACAATAGATCAGCCTATACACTTATTTGATAACGTCTGCAGGTTATTGAAGTCTTTGTGACCAGTTTCTGATTTAACACCTTATTGCCTATCGGCAAGGAGTTGGTAAAACAGTTGTCGTGTTGGAATTGTACTACAGAATTTCATCCAACAAAGAGCAGAATGCTGATAACCTGAAATAGCTTTAAGCCTGGGTGGAATTGCCTAAAGTGGTTTAAGATTTCGGTTTAAGATTGTGAAGTGCGATTATCAATCTATACACAATCGAATACGAACCAAAGAAAATCTAGAGACTAGAGAAAGACGCGCTTTAATGTGCCCAAGTTCTGCAAAAATGCATTCTAAAACTACAAATATTAGCAAATACATCGACAAACCATACAAAAATGATTAGCAAATGCACCCACCGAATGGAGACGGATGCTACTTGAAGACACAATCTGTAATCAGGAAGGCCGAGCTTGGTGTCAAAGCCAAGTTAGCGGTTTTCAATTCAGTATTTGTTGCAACTCTCGCCTTTGGTCATGAAATTTGGGCAATGAATGAAAAATGAAAAAAAAAACTCAACTTTGAGCACCTGCTTTTTCGAACTGAAAGGGCTATGCTTCGGTGGTTTGGTCACGTGGCACGAATGTCCTGCCTTGAATGTGATTCCATCAGGTAGGCGACCGCTTGGCAGACCCAGGACGAGATGGCTGGACCAAGTCCATAAACTCGCCTGGTTGAGCTTGGGCATAACTGTTCGGTATTGGTATAAGTTTTCAGAAAATGTCAAGCTTTGACCGGAGCTTGGCAGAGTTTTTTTTTGTAGGACTAGCCAAAGTCACATAGTCTAGTTAATCTTCTCTTAGGTTATGTTAGGTTAGGTTAGGTAGGTGGGCTGCCAGCGAAATCGCCAGTACACTTAGACTCTGTTGTCCATTATGATACCCATAGTCAAACTACTACTACTGATCGACAACTCCAGTGCTAGTGCCGTTAATTTGATCCCAACGGCAAATGGTGGCTGGACCATATTTGGAAACCGGATAAAGCGTATTAACTTTACTGTCACTGGGATTCGAATTGGAGACATCTCTAACCAAGGGCAGGCACTCAATCAAATGCGGCATCCAACTGTTAAATCGTCCCTTTCTTCCATCTCTCTACAATATTTCTTTAAGGTCACATTCTAAAATTATTTGGGTATGTTTTATTTGTCCCCTTTTCCTTACGTCTCCACTGGCCATGAACCATGCCATGTTCATGAAGATGACATGAAAAAATCTAGTGGAGACAAGAAAATCCATGTCCAAACTAACATCATGCCGGAGAATTTCGATTTACGACATGTCATGAGCCCTGTTCAAAAGTTGGACATGAGATTTGACGTTTAACTATACGTACACGTTTTTTTTTAAATGGGGTGGTAGGCGAAAATGTGGAAAGTAGATGTGTTAGTGAATTTAATTTTTGACACCATATTTTTAGTGAGATCTCATTTTTTGATTGGCGGTTCGTTAATGTTGGCTCTCTGGCACCCAACGCTCAAATGGAACGACATATGGAACGACATAATTGGCCCATGAAAAAAGAGACCATGGATGGCTGCTCAGATTGTGGATTGGATGTCACCATTGCCAGTGGAGACGGAGTGTTAATATATGAAGTGACCTGGGATGTTTCATTGTTCTATATTTAAAAACAAAAAAATAACGTTCATGTATCAAGAGGGAGGGATTTTTGGGTGAAACACACAAGTTTGTGGATGAAACTGAGCCTCGCAGTGCCACTAACGAACATTAAATGAAACAAAAAAAAAAACGAACCAGAGCTGTTGTCTTCAACAAATTACGGAAACCATTGGCAGTCAAACACGATCAAAATAAGTGCACCGGTCACACACATTGCATGTGCCATTCCAAAAGAAGAAAAAAAAACCTAACAACTACTACAATCCATTCGTATCATGATCACTATTGAATGGAGTTCGATTTATCTTCTTACCGGCTCGCCAACTAATTCAAATGCCCGCTGGAGAACTTTGAACGCCTCCTCGGCGCCTGGTTGCTTGTTTTTATCCGGATGCACGAGTACTGCGATCTTTTTGTAGTGCTTTCGTATTTGCTCTTGTGAACTGTTTGCTGGAACACCCAATATACTGTAACGACATAAGATAGAAGATGGATCACTCGTCTTTCTTAATTGAGGAAGTATTTAGATGAATGTACCTGTAGGCGTCTTTTCCTTTGCAATTCAACAGCGAGTACATTGCTTCCTCGCCAGTCTGTGGAAGTCGACCGTTTTTATAGAACTCCGTTGAATTTTCTGCCGGTTTCTTCTTGTAGAATCTCCTCCAAAATGCCCACTTTGAGTTCTTTTTAAATTTACTGTCAATCTTCTTCAAATAGTTTCTTATCCAAATGCTCGGTTTGTTGGAGTTGTTTTTGAGGTCCTTGCGCATGATGAGGAAGTATGCGTAGCCACTGGCGAAGTAGTTCGCCAGTCTCTCGTATGCCATGCTGAATCCGAGAACAACAATGTCATAGATTAAGTAGAACAACCAGGTGAGGATCTTGATCGTGTACTCGAGCAGCCATTTGTCAAAGAATTTCTTCATCAATTCGTACTTGTTGTTGACACTCTTTTGTGCGCCTCGATTCTGACCGCGTCTGCTTGAGGAATAGATTTGCTGTTTCTCGAAACGGCTGCTGCTGGCCTTTGAACCAGAGAAGATTCCGTTGCTTTGACGAGATTTGCGTGTGCTAGATGAGTTGTGCTGCGAGGCGTACTTTTGTGGCCGCTCAAAACTGTTGTCCGTCTTCGCTACGTTGTAGTAGCCTTCCTTGTCTGTTGCTCCGCCGTTCGGTGACTTTCCTCCTGCAGGCGCTGGTTTTCCTCCGTTGCTTAGGTTCGGATCGTCGTCACGTTTTGAGGAGCGCTTTTTCAGATAGTCTCCATTCGGAAGGGGTGTCGACGCGCTTTTACTGGTCGACTTTTGTGGCTTGGCAACATTTTTCTTGGCGCTCTTGTTCACGGAAGAGGAAAAGTTTTGTATGTTCTCCTTGTTCTCGTGCGTTGGCGATCGTTTCTTTTCTCCCCTTTGAGGTGCGGCGCTTCCCATTTGAGCGGAGCCGGATGCGGACTGCTGAGTACTTTGCTGTTCGGCCGATTTTCGATTTCCACCTCCGCGCGAGTCTATGCGCTCTTTCTCGTCACTCGACGGTGAGACCTTCCTTTCTGTGGGAAATGGATTTCCCCTAACTTTGTCACTTGTGCCAATATTTGGCTTTGGGGACTTCGTGGCCTGGACTAAGGTTTCAGATCCCTGGGGACCGAGGACATTGGCACCACCGTTCTGGTTCGCCACATCGGCTTGGTTATTGATTTTACTGAGTACGTCCGAATATGACATTCGCATTGGTTTCACCTCAGCTATTATGCGTTTCTTCACCTCGGGTGCTGGGTTGATGTTTATCGGGTTATTGCTCTCAAAACTTCCGTTGGTCTTGGTCACATTCGCTTTAGGACTGTCTTGTACTTTCTGCTGAGATACCGGCGATGGCGGAGAATTCAATGGTGGACGTTGGATACCGTCGTCGATGGTCGCCCCATAATGGGGTTCTTGGGGCAAGGTACTGTTAGTAACTGCATATGATTTCATCGGCGATGCTGTGACGTTTTGCTCCCCAAACTGTGTGTACGTTCCCGTTAAATTGGGAGACCAATTGTTAACTAGCTTATTGATGATCATATTGGTCGTTGTTGAGGACGACTCTAGGCCACCGAAACCGGGCGGATGAGTGGGCATTGAGTGCATGCCATCCATGGCGAGGCCATCTTCATTTAGAACAGCACCACGAGGAATGGCAGTGTGTTGAGGTGGCGACGATTGAGTTATTGTATTGCCAGCAAAGAGTTCATAACTGTTATAGATTATTTGCGGTTGTTCACTGTCGGCGCTGTGATAGATTTTCAGAAAATTTCCATGGCCAACTGGCAGTACAGAATACGTTTCGGGATGACCCGACGAGTAACATAACTTTGGTGGCGATGATTGCTGTTGCGGCGATGGCGGCATACCATAAACGGTTGTTGTTGGTGTTGTCGGTAGTGCCTGCGCTATTTGATGTTGTGTCGGTGGAAGCGTTGAATGCAAATCGCCAGGAACTTGACCAAACGGTGAATGCTCATGATGATGTTGTGGCCATGACAAACGGCGCACATCATCATCGGATTGATGCGACATTTAGATATTTCAAACAATTGAAATACCAATTGGAATTTTCAATATTATTGCCTTTTTATATTCGACTTTGCTAGTTGAACTTTTCAAACGCGATGCTCACTTCATAGCGTCACTGCAAGTGTAGTAGTTAGTATTGCTTTTGATTTGAACTAGTTTCAATTATTCGGAAGTAAAGAAAATTTCTTTATTTTTTTTTTGCACAATAATTTCTATTAACTTAAAAATAAAAAAAATTTTCGCCACTTCGACAGCAACAAGGAACGCAGGAACATTAGAATATGTCAAAATTCAATTGACATCGATTGGAGTGAAGTCGGTACCTGTTCGCGTTTGATTCCGATTGTGATTGTGAATATGCAAGAAAACAACATTCTCTGACGAAATAGTTGAATTTAATGAATTTTTAAAATATTTTCCATTTTCAATTGACTTCAGTCACGGTTTTAAGGATATTGGTGTCCTTTACATGCAGATGTAATAATGGCCACGTATCATTTTTTTCATACGACATATAGCAAGTAGAAAAAAATTAATTGTTTGCTTAAATGTTGTCGATACTCATTTCTTAAAATGAAATGCCTTTCAAACTGTCACAAATTGACAATAGAATCGCATATTGGTGGGCTAACAACTCGTAATTGAACTTAACCTTCCTAATTCAATTACCGAAAAAAGTCACGTCACAAACACCTCGAATTCATCAAACGAACATCCCTGTAAGTGAGAAATAACAATAAAACCGATTCAGTTTTGTTTACCGATTGAAATGACATTTGTGCACGCTCTGCTTCGTTGTGTACATTTTTCCAACAACATGACCAATTGCTGGAGAAAATATTTCCTTTGGTTTGCCCAGGAACACGTCGAATTTCGTAATGCGGTAAGCATACAATAAAGCCAAATAAATGCCCACAATTAAACTGAACCCCTTTCGCAGGAATTTGAGTCAATTGTCAAGCTATTTGATCTCAAATACAAAATACTTACCGACGACCCATTGGTAAGCATGGCATTCATTTCTCAGATCACAGTTCCATTATACAAGTCATTAGAAACCCTTTTGGATAGTTGAATTTCCGGACGAGGAGACTGCTTTGAAGCTAGCCTCTCGATCGGTATCCTTGCGATGCATTTTCGAGCTGTGGTCACATTCAAAATCGCTTTCGGTTTTTCATGAAAACGTCCGTCGATACTTGTCCGAGCCTGGAAATGCAACGGACCAGTACTTCCAAGAGGACAGTTCCTTTAAGATCACAGTGGAAACTTATAACAAACACTTTAGTCAAAAGGAGAAAGTCCAGAAAATTGAAACATTTGACTATCTGCCGCTTCAAGGAGACGTGGATTTGAAGAGTCCCAAAGTGGAGTGGTGGTACATTGAATTTTATGGTTTGAACCCCCAGGAAGTTCCTGATGTACCAGATGACATACTTTTCGGACGACTGGTGAGACGATTGCTGCGTGACGGCCTGTTGTGACAGTATTTCTTTCAGATTGGCACCGGTCAGCGGCACTTGATCAAGGAGTTGTCGCTGAAGAAACGTAAATTTATTGGAAACACGAGTATGGAGGCACAGTTGAGTCTACTCATGAGCAATCAGGCGATGGTGCGCCGCGGAGATTTGGTCTTCGATCCGTTTGTCGGAACTGGATCGTTGTTAGTCAGCGCGGCGAAATTTGGAGGTTCGCAAAGTGGTTTCTTTTGGAAGATTGTGTCATTTTTGTTTGCTTCTTTAGGTTATGTTCTCGGAGCGGACATCGACTACATGATGCTCCACGCCAAATGCCGACCTAGTCGCATCACGCAAAAGGTCCGGGAGAAGGACGAGAGTATACGGGCAAATCTCAAACAATACGGCTGCGAGAAGCTTTACCTGGACGTTGTTGTTTCGGATTTTTCAAACCCCCTCTGGAGGGACACCATCAAGTTCAACAGCATAATCACTGATCGTAAGTTACAGCATCATAAATGCTGGATCGCTTAGAGAATAATTGTTCAATCCAGCTCCATATGGAATTCGAGAGGCTACGGAAAGAGTTGAAACAAAGACGTCCGCGAAACCAAACAGCCGATCTGAAGACACGCCGCATTATCCTTCCACTTCCCATTACTCCCTACAGCACCTGTATGCAGATTTGTTGATATTTGCTGCAAAGCATCTGGTAATGGACGGCAGACTGGTGTGCTGGCTGCCCTTTCATCGGTGAGTACCTCCCCACATGCAAGCATGGTGTCAGCATACTCATATGAGTGTTCCTAGGGAGGACTACTCGGATGAACTGGTTCCCTGTCACCCAGACCTTAGGATCGTTGCGAATTCCGAGCAGCCACTTACTGGGCTAACCAGCAGAAGGTTGCTGACGTATGAGAAAATTTCCGAATCCAATACCAACAGCAGCACAAATGCGGACCTTACCGACTTTCGCGAACGATACTTTGACAGTGGGCTGGAGTCTCGTACAGAAAGACGACTACGAAGAGCGGAACTGCGTGAAATAGGTCGACAGGAAGCGCTGAAAAGGGGAAAGGACATCAAAGTCGATAGCAAAGAGTTAAAAATAGAGGCAAATAAAAATCGAAGAGTGGTGTTATAGAGAAGTCATGGCGTCTTTAATAATTTGACTTTCACATGGTTCTACGTCACACTGGAACACTTTCCCGAACGCGTCCAGCAAATGCGGTATAGCCTCATCGATTGTAACGTCTCTTCCGAGTTCCCTCGACAATGATGTAACGCCTTTGTTCTCCACTCCGCACGGGACAATGTGCTCAAACCACGACAGATCTGTGTTGCAGTTAAGTCCTATTCCATGAGTTGCGATGTAACGTGACCCGTGAATGCCAATCGCACAGATTTTGTTATCACCAACCCAAATGCCGACATCAGATGTGGTTTTTGCATTCGGAATGCCAATGGACTTGCACGTCTCAATCACGGTGGTCTTCAGTTGGTCAACATACCATCGCATGCTCGGTTTGAATTGCTTCAAGTGAATTATGGGATAGGCGACAAGTTGGCCAGGTCCATGAAACGTAATGAGACCTCCACGATTAGTCTTGTGAAAGTCCGCTCCCAGACTTCTCAGATGATTCTCGTCATGTTCAGTGTATTCCCTCCTCCGGATGCCGATTGTGTACACGGGGTAATGCTCCAAGAGAAGTAAGTAATTTGTGAAGGATTCGACATTGTCTGCCGGTTGTGACGAGAGTTTTTTCTGCAGGGTTAACCCATTTTGGTAGCTCAACAGACCCGGCGGTTTTAGTACTTTTATAAGGCGATTCATTTGTGCAAAATCTTAAATTCTTCAATCAGCTGTTCCGTTGCCCATATAGACTGCTTGTTTTGTTCTTGTAGCGAAGTCATAAACCGTAATGGATGATTCGCAAAGATTGGTATCTGGTATACTGGTTATAATAGTTGTGTGTGGTGTACTTTTTCACTTATTTTGCGAAAAAAATTGATTAAAGAACCGTTTAGGTATACAAATTGTATTGTTTTAATTTTACAGCGCATACTTTAAAGTTGCAGCACGAAAATGTAATAACAAGTTTATACCATCAACTGCATTAATCCTGCAAATGCATCATTTTGCGACGATATATAATTTCAAATTATGAAGATAAAATTCATTTCATTGAAATTCTATCAATATCGTCAGAACATTAATAAAATAATCAAAAAACACATTATTCCGTGTTCACTCGATGAACAAGAAAAAAAATCATCATTGTGACTTGGCACTACTAACATTATTACAGTTCAGCTAATGACTTCATTTTTTGACAGCTGAATTCATGAAATCGGCCAACTCGGCCATTTTGTGTAAATTTCGACGGCAACTAAATAAAGCCGAAGATTTTTATGAAAACTTCGTAGAAGACGTGAAAAATTAAACTGAAAACTACGCAAAAACTCTTCATCATAATAGTGTGTACGGGAATTTATTAAATTACAATGGCGAGATATATGCAGCGTCCGGAAAATGCTCTCAAAAGAGCCAATGGTAAGTGAAAGAAGAATCTATATGTATGGCTTAGCCATGCGGCCACCTCATCTCATTCAATATGGAGGAACATCGAAAGTGATTAATTCAATATCAATTTTTCAATAAAGAATTCATCGATGTCGGGAAGCCGTTACGAGCTCTGGACACCCTTCAGGAGGTGTTCCGGAACAAGAAATTCACCTACACTTGGTCCGAGTCTGTGATCGAACCACTCATGTTTAAATATTTGTATTTATGCGTTGAGTTGAAGAAGTCTCATATTGCCAAGGAGGGTCTGTTTCAATACCGGAACATGATTCAACTGGTGAATGTGAGTTCGCTGGAAAATGTTATTCGGGGATATTTGAAAATGGCCGAGGATCATACCAAAGCCGCTCAACAACAATCCTCGGCGGCTGTAGCTGTGCTGGAGGTGGACGATTTGGACAATATCGCAACGCCCGAGAGCATTCTGATGAGTGCTGTATGCGGAGAAGATGCGCAGGACCGCTCTGATCGCACAATTCTGTTGCCATGGGTTAAGTTCTTGTGGGAGTCATACTGCCAATGTTTGGAGCTACTGCGTCTGAATACGCATTGTGAGATATTGTATCACGATATCGCTCGTATGGCCTTCCAATTCTGCTTGAAGTACAACCGCAAGAGTGAGTTCCGTCGTTTGTGCGACAAGTTGCGCAAGCATTTGGAGGACATTTGCAAGGGAACGAACCAAGCAAACGGCGTTAGTATTACTAAGCTGGAAACGCAGCAACTGTGTCTGGACACCAGGCTTCATCAACTCGACAGCGCCATTCAGATGGAGTTGTGGCTGGAGGCGTACAAAGCCATCGAGGACATTCATGGTCTGATGACGCTCTCCAAGAAGAGTCCAGCTGCAAAGACTATGGCTAATTACTACCAGAAGTTGGCCATGGTATTTTCCAAGGCCGGCAATCAGTTGTTCCATGCAGCCGCTTTGTTGAAACTCTTCCAGTTGACGCGTGAGTTGAAGAAGAACACCACCGAGGACGAGATGCAGCGAATGGCGTCGCATGTGCTAATTGCCACATTGTCGATTCCACTGCCGTCCGCGCATCCAGAGTTCGATCGGTTCATTGAGACCGACAAGAGTCCACTTGAGAAGGCACAACGGCTGGCAGTTCTCCTTGGACTGACCCAGCCACCGACGCGAATTTCACTATTGAAGGAGGTGGTAAGTACATTCGTCCTCAAAGCATTCATTTAACGGCTGTTAGAGGCGTTCTTTTTCGTAATGTACGTTATAATACGGATTTTTCTTCTCAGGTCCGCCTAAACGTACACCAATATGCTTCCGAAGAGTTCAAGAACCTCTACAACTGGCTGGAGATTGACTTCAACCCCCTGAGTCTGTGCAAACGCGTGCAGACTGTAATCGATGTCATCGAGAAGGACGAGAACAACCTGCTGACGCAGTACATCCAGTCATTGAAGGATGTGACCATCATGCGCTTGATACGGCAAATAACCCAGGTCTACCAAAGCATTGAGTTCACTCGTCTCATCGAGTTGGCGTCGTTCTCCAACATTTTTAACTTGGAGAAGATTCTGGTGGACTGTGTACGTCACAATGACATGCAGATTCGCATCGACCACCAGAAGCGCTGCATCTACTTCGGCACCGACCTGACGGAGAGTCAACGCGAGGATCACACTGATGGTCCTTCGTTGCAGTCCATGCCATCGGAGCAGATCCGTTCGCAGCTGGTTAACATGTCGAATGTGCTCTATAGAGCTGTGGGTATCGTCTATCCGCATCGCAAGAGGGAAGACCGCCAGAAGAAGCGCGCCCAGATGGTCTGGCACTACCACGAGATCAAAGACAAAGAACACCAGCGTATCCTTCAGCGGCAGAAGATCATCGAAGACCGCAAGGAGTACATTGAGAAGCAGAACAACGCTAGGGAGGAAGAGGAACAGCGTCGTCTGGAGGAGGCCTCCAGGCTTCTGAAGGTAGCAGAAGAGAAGCGTCTGCAGCTGGAGAATGAGGAACGGGAGAAGAAGCGCCACCTGAACGAGATTGCAGCCATTAAGGAGAAGAGCTTAAAGGAGAAGATGCATCAAATCTCTCAGACAACGCTTGGCAAGAAAATGCTTTCGAAATTGGACGAAGAAGGCATCAAAAAATTGGACGCCGAACAGATTGCGGCCCGCGAGGCTGAGGAATACACTCGCGAGCGCAAGGAGCACCAAACGAAACTCAAGTCGCAAGAGAAGAAGATCGACTACTTCGAGCGTGCCAAGCGCATTGAGGAGATTCCTCTGTTCGAGAAGTACCTTGCCGAGAAGCAGGTGAAGGATAAGGAGTTCTGGGAACTGCAGGAACAGCAACGTATTGAGAACGCGATTACCGAGCGCAAGGACGCGGTTGAACAACAGGAGCGCTTGAAGCGAATGTATCCGGACCGTGACGTCTTTTTGGAGGACTTGAAGAAGGAACGTGCCTCGTTGTTCGTTGAGAAGCTGAAGAACTTCAACATTGCACTTGAAGAAGAGCGCAAGCAGCGTCTTGCCCAGCGGGTCATTCAGAGGAGAGATGAGCGTCGCCAGAAGTGGCTGCGTGAGAAGGAGGACGAACGTCTGCGTCAAGAGGAGGAGATCCGTCGTGCCAAGGAGGAGGAAGAACGTGTGGAAATGGAGCGTCGCCAGAAGGAGCGCGAAGCAGAGGAGGAGAAGCGAAGGATCCAGTACGAGAAGCAGCGTCAAAAGGAGGAGGAGATCGAAAAGAAAATCCAAGAAGATCGCGATCGTCTGGCGCGTGAGGTTGCCCAGGAATCAGAAAAAGGTGATCGTGACGCCTGGCGTCCAAGTGGTGGTGACCGCGACCGCGACCGTGTTCAACGCTCAGATCGTACTGAACGCGGTGATCGTCCAGCTCGCGAGGACAACAAGGAATGGCGCCGTGGTGGAGGAACTGGTGTCGTTGCTGCTGCGTCCGAGTCTAATACTCAAGGAAGCGACTGGCGTACGCGTCGCGATGCTGAGGCTCCAGCAAGGCCAGCAGCAGCTGCTGTAGGCGATAAGTGGCGCCGTGGAGGTGGTGGTGGAGGAGAGGACGACAAACCCCGTCGCGATGACCGTGAATTCCGCCGCGGAGGTGACGATCGTCGTGGTGGTGACGAGCGTCGTGGTGGCGATGATCGCAGAGGTGGTGATGATCGTAGAGGCGGTGAGGATCGCAGAGGTGGTGATGACCGCAGAGGTGGTGAAGACCGTAGAGATGATCGATTCGCTCCACGTCGTCGTGATGGGCCACGTGAGCAAGAGAACCGTGATTCCGGATCGAATTGGCGCAACGCACGTTCTAATGATGAACGTCGGGATGAACCCCGCAGACCACCAGTCGACCGTGCTGAGCGCCCAGAGCGCGGAGCTGACCGAGCCGCTGAACGTCCAGCCCGCGCTCCTCCAAGCAAAGACGCATCAAGCTGGAGGCGAGCAGGCGAAGAGGAACGCAAAGAACGCCCACCACCACAACGCCGTGAAGAAAAGGGTAAGAATTTGTCATAAGTTTGAACATTTTTGTTAAAGGTTTTTTTTCTTCTTCAGAAAATCGTGATGACGGCGCGTGGACTAGTGTTAAGCGTCGATAAACATCTACTGATGCTACAGAACAAATTCTATAATGCAATTAACTTTTTTTTATTTTATTTTCTAACAACTGACATTTTCGAAGCCGATGCCGCACGCTGCAGTCGTTTGAAACCGATAAACACTATCGACAACTTGCAGGCGATGTGTAATTGTGCAAGAAAGCGTTTTAAATTGTATGTAGAACCCCATTAAATAAATAAAAGATAATCAGTGATGGAGTTCCCAAAAAAAGACAAATGTTTTCTTGTTCCGCTCGCCGGTGGGGGACGCTTCTCTTCAGCGAAGGCGAATATTGGCTCTGTGGCGTATGTTACACGACAAAACAGGTGGTATGTTATGAAAATGTACAACACGTATCAATATGCAAGATCATTGCCCACATATCACAGGCTAGCCGTGTGTGAGCATGCCAGCTAGTTGTTGCGTGACATTATGCTGGGTTTGTTTGTAAAAAAAAATACAGAAAAACGGGTTGGAAAACGCCTTCAAATGTTCAGGTACCTCGGTTGCTTAAAAAATGTTATATTTTATAAATATTAAATCCTCTGACTGCGGTTAAAAGCCGGACACATTCGTATTTACCTAAAATAATTTTACTTCTTCAATAAAGCGAATAAAGGTTACTAAAATTTAAAAAATTATAAAAGTTGAATATTTCCACTGAGAAAAAGTCACAACGTACATTCATACTATAACAACCCTGGTACATTGTGACCAACTGACATGCCGGTTGACGTGAAAAATTATACTTTTCCACGTGCTATGATTTTTTGGCATTTCTCAGTGACAGCTGACTCTACACTAATACACCTGTTCAGCCCGTTCGCGCGCCTATGTGTGCAGGAAAATTCAACATTTCATTGGCTCCTGCCTAGGGATTATCGCGTACCTATTCGTGCACACATTTCAGTCAGTTTCGCTGTGTGCGTGCATTTAGCTCTCTCTCCAGTTTTTTTTAGCATCGCCCCGACTCACGACCGACTGTCAATTGAATCAAGCAAGCGGCCCACGTGAAATTCGAAAGCCCGAAATTTATTTGTGCATATTTGTTGCGAAAAATTTAAAAACAATTAATACAAATATTCTCCATAGAAAGTGTACCAACTCGTAGATGTAATAAGTTCAAAAAAAAAATATATCAATTTAATTGCAACAGCTTCAGTTTTCCGCGGTATCAGAAGCAAATACAAAAAAAAATCTTCTCTATTCCGGTTTGCATGGTCCGCCGTCGTGTTCGTGGTTGTGAACGTCACCGTCGAACGCTCAACATGTGAGGTTAAAGCACAAATGCTTAACACGTTTTCAGTTTCTTTTAGTGCATTTATTAATTGATAGCCACTAAAAGTGTTTACAATACCGTTATTATTTGGATACATCAACTATTCATCATTAGGGTGAGTAAAGAATTCTGATAAATCATCTCAATTCGGCGAAAATGGCATTGTTTCGTGCCGCGAAAAAGGCGTGTGCGAAGTCATCTTGTATACGGAATTGTGCATACATATATGTATGCAATTTTGGTATTAGATCTGTAACTGAAACTCCGACCATCACAGATGTGTGATGAGACTTTCATTTTTTTTTCCACCGTTTTTCTACAAACAATTTCATTTGTTTGGCGTCCTCAGTTCCTGTCAATCTGAAGAACTGAGGACGGAATGTACGTACACAATGGTTAGAGATTTTCTTTGTACACACATTTAGGCATCATTAGAAGTCTGGGTGCAGACGTCCATGCGGTAGTTGCCCTTGTCAACGTCACTAAGACGACTCGTTGGCCATAGTGAATGTGATGTGTTATTCCACTTTCATCCGTCTCATGCAGTCGAATTCAAGTGTGTATATACGTGTCACTGAGACATTCTGCTGCCGGACACCTATTAAATTCGATTGTTTGCGACTTGCACAAGGGAATAGCTGATTTTTGTGGAATTAGAAGCACACTTAAATGGGTTTATAGTTGAAAATCCAGTTGTTCTGGCCCCCTCATCATTTCAAATATTTAACTGACGTACACGACCATGAGTAATTTTGTACGCACGTGGAATGCTTATGTACGATAAATGAGGAAAAAGCTTCCACGCTGCAAAAATGTGATTACTTTGTTGTTGTCCGTTTCGGTGTGCTGGTGTCGGGCGAGATGGAAAGGTTCATCAATTCTTATCGATAGGGCACCCATGTGCAATAAAATTGACAACGTTTATGATTTTCAATAAAAATCCAATGATCAACAATTTTTTTTTTTTTTTTGATTTGAATTTAAATTCGAAAATTGCAGCGCCGCATACATAGGCATGTGTAAATCGATTGGATTTGTAATCACATTGTTGCGCCATCTGGTTCGAATCGGATACAAACTCAACTGCTGGGGGCTGTCGAGGCGACATTTTTCGGATATTCCACAGCTAAGGCGAAGTGATTTTGAATTTAGCTGTTGCCTTTGACTGTTTTTGGATATCTTTAAATTGACTAGAACAGATGTGGGCTAACGTAGTCAAATTGAGAGAATAAGCAGCAGCTGTGGAGTGAAAGTTGAGTTCGTACTATTCTTTGCCGGAGACTAGAATGCATTGAACAAACGAACGATCTTTGAAAAGTGGAGCAGGAGAAGTTGCTGCCAACACATACACACGTCATGTTCTTTCAGCCTCCGGTATGATTCATTCACACGAGTTTTTATTCAATCATGGATGAATTAATGCGTTTTTGTTAAGTGTTTCATTTTCATCTATATCTAGCATTAAATGGATGAATATGCTCATTAATTGTTCAAAGAGATTAAAACGAACGAAAAAATACACGCGTTGCTGCTGTGAGAAGCGATCGCGTTGTTCATCAGCGAACACAAAGGCTGACCACAAAAGGAAACCATGCGGTTAGGAAAGTTATTCAAGAATTTTGCTTAAAATAACCTTCAGTTGGGGCAGAGATAACCAATTTTGACTGAAACTCTCAAAAACAGCTTAGGCACGGCAGTGACATTTTGGTTTTATCGGAAACCTCAATCACAGTACTGAGTCCTCAGACCTTCTCCTTCACATCAAAACTAAACTAAGCAAGATCTGTGGGAAGGAAAACCCAAGCACAGGCTTTATTAAAAAAAAAGTGCGGACAAAGGTCTGATTAGACGATGTTTCAAATGAAGCGCCACATGGTCAAAACGAACACATTTGTATGTCCACCACTATTTGGGTTCTTTTCTTGGCGTAAATAAAACAGTTCACCATTGATATTCTAAATTGATCGATTTGCACAAGCAACAAAGTCAAATTTTGACCAAACACATGTCGCTTAGATTTGTGAGGTTATGGTTTTGTTTGTGAAACGATATGAGAAGGAAATAAATAAAACACGCACAAAGCAGCTGTCAGTTGAATTGAAACAACCCCCCCCCCCAACCAGAGGTTGGAGGTGAGCATTGTTTCAACTTG
Source organism: Eristalis pertinax (assembly GCA_907269125.1). Taxonomy (NCBI): domain Eukaryota; kingdom Metazoa; phylum Arthropoda; class Insecta; order Diptera; family Syrphidae; genus Eristalis; species Eristalis pertinax. Next base: position 27,993,351 of record OU026145.1, read on the forward strand.
TTCCGTGTTTTGAAAGAGCATGCAATTTCACCTCGATTGAAGTCAGACGGAAAATGGTTGGAAATGGTTTCTAAATGTTTGACGAAGCATCAGATGGATTGTTCTAACCGCCAGAATTCGAATGTTCGATTTGAGGCCGAACTATAATGGCTACGTATTGTACGTCCATTTAAGTTAGGTTAAGCATTCGACAGCGGAAGTGATATAAGCGGCGTTCACACTCAACAACTTTTCGATACGATTTGCTTGACGACAAATTGGAAACAGGAGTCAAGATGTTTTTTCTACCGTATCACAAGTCTGTCAACTTGTAGTAACGAGCGTTCACATTGACATTAATCTGGCCCAACAAGCACGGTTGTCCAGAAAATTCGTGTCGACAGGTGGTTCAGTGTGAACGCTGCTTGTACCATTACCGCTGTCGAATGCTTAACCTAACCTTCTGGCGGTGAGAACAATCTATCTGATGTTTCAAACAGGACAATATTGACGGCGTTACTTTCGTTGGTTTCGTTCACATTTGCTGATTCAAGCGGGAGCGAAGTTAATCGCTTTCTACGATCTACTTTGCGTAGGTCCCCTAAAGGAATAAGACTTTGAAATGTGTTCCTTCTTTTTTTTCCATTTTAACATCAACGTAAGTCCATCTACGTTCAGTATGTTTTGTCTTTTAAACTCGACGAAGCAACGAACACAAAAAAGTCTTAAGTCAGTCTCCAAAGCAAAAGTCTATAGGGCCAACTATAATGCACATGAGCGAGCATGACTTACTTACTTATCAGGCCGGCGACCCATGGAGGGTCCGAGCCTGAACGAGCTTGAGCTACTGTCTAATTTTAACGAAATCTGCTCGTAGTTGGGCGCAGAGGCGATGCTAGCCTCGACCAATGGCGCTACAGCCCGTAGAAGGCCAGGACCTAGCGAGCATCGAACCTAGACACCAAGGTTCAAGTGCGCAGGAGTCGACGGATACACACTACGCCACGGCAACAAGGCTACAAGCTATTAACGTGTCCATTTAGCTTTGCGACTCTTCTAAGAACACACCAAATTAGTTGTAGTCGGGTTATATGTACCTGTTGCGACACCGGGATAAGGGCTGAGTTCGTAAACGTCAAAAAAAATGCGCATCGTGTAAGCGTCACTGCCTTTGTGATGCTATGTAATGATTTTTTGATGTTGCAATGAATGCATCACGATAATCTGTGATGCGCTGGTTGGTTGCTTTTGTTTGCGCACCGGCAGCTTTCATATGACGTTTTAGTACGCGATGCACTGCAACATTGCCAAATGTTTGCAATTAAGAACGCTTGACGTTGTAGTGCTGCGCTAACACTGCGTTTACGACCTCAGCCATGGTCGCCCCCTCATTTCGACTACATTTATTAGATTGATTTGTGTCGCTCATAGTTAGCTCGAGTTCCTTGCACAGACCCCCAAAATAAAAGCCTTTATCTATCGCCTTTAGATTTAATTGATCAAACTTACATATTATTCCGCAGAAAACTACGCAAGAAATATACACAATATGGATTCGAGGCTTTTGAATGCGTTTCACGATGATCCGTTTGACGGCAACTACGTCAAGTACGATACAGATTCACAATTTTGGTCTGGCGGAACTGAGTAAGTTACGAATAAAAAACGCTTAAATTCTAAAATGCTGACAAGTCATCTTTACTTTCAGAGCATTAGGTCTTCAGTTAACAGAGACCCTACATGGAATACTACCAATCGCACCCACCGAGGTGATCTCAACCAATCTATACAACGGTTCAATGTTAAAAGATGAAGATTACTCTCTAGAGAGTAAACACGATGCGAATACAAATTCGGTACGTTGTTGAATCTCGATGATGATATGAGTTGCGATGCGCATGGACATCCAAGCAAAATCTTATCGTTGTTTTTGTTTCATTTTCTATCCATAGATTATTTATGGAGGCTATGAAAATGGAGAATCACTTGCGATGGTCAACAACAAGAGGCAATTGGCCTCGCAGCAAGGAATTGAAATAGTCTCTGTCGATCCGAATATCGACTTTGATTCAGATTATCTAGACTCATCCGATGAGGAGAATGAAGACGACGAGGAACAGAGAAACAATGGTCTGTTGGGCGTTTCAACGTTCGACGAGGTCAGAAGTTGTAGTCGATCTACATTCCGTACTCGCACAGATAGCTCTTCGATCGGTGATTATGAGAGCCATTCCAGTGACTATTATGAGAGCGATGAGGAGCACGCCACTGATGGATTGATCTCCAATATGCGTGCGGACAGCAATATTTTGGAATTGGACAAATTCGATATGGGTGTTCATGCCGATGACGGTTTGTCGAAGAAGGGCGACGAGGACGTCGATGCGTTTGGTATACAAATTGACGGGAACAACTTCGATTTGGCAGCGTTTATCACTCAAGACGATCACGTCTACCACACTCATTCGTCGGCTGAAAAGGTGCAAGCTGTAAGCTTTGGAGAGATTATTGCTCCGATGAATCACTCGGACTCGGATTCCGACTCAGATGTGATCGTCGACGTGGAAACCGTTGAGAATGATGATGCCGGCGAGAAATTGTGGAGTGATGCGAAGGATGAAACTATCGAGGATATAGCATATGCGGACAATGTGAAAAGTGATCCATATTGGAGTCCGAGCAAGCATCATGTTGAGAAGAAGGAGGTAAGGTATTCCCTCAAAGAGGCTGAGCTCAATAAAATAAAACCCTATTTTTTACGCAAATTTTTAGCTAGTCAAACCAGCCGTTGAACCCAACTTTACGAGTAACTTCACCCTTGTCCCCAACAAACGTCAGTCTGACATCCTGAAGAGAAAATTCGGAATTGGTCGTGGGAAGAACATAAGTATGCACCGTAACCCGTCAAAGTCGACACCAAAGTCAGAGCCGAAAGCAAAGAACCTCATCAGTCAGGTTAGGATACCAGCTCCGGAAAAGAATATAGAAGCTCTTATCAAACAAGAGAAACCACCCATAAAAGAAGAGCCTAAGCCGCTATTGCTGCCTACGGCTGTACAAACACAACCGCTGGGCAACGGAAAAAGTATAAAACTCCTCAAACATGACACGGAGAGTATAAAGCAAGAGCCTAAGGAAGATAAGCCTGTTAAGCACGAAGAAGTGGCTAAACCCGTACAAGCTGAAGCAGTCCCAAAGAAACGCAAGCTAAATCTGGAGGAATACAAAAAACGACGTGAAAACCCGTCAGCAAATCCCCCAAATCCAAAAGAAATACGAACTGTCGATACACATAAGCTTCCGAAAACAGAAGCCGCCTCAATACAAACCACACCACACGTCGAAGTAAAACTACAACCAAAAATGATGGTTAGCAAACCTCAAAATACCGAAGTCACATCGATTGTGAAAAGTCTCAAGGAGAACCAATGCTCGAAGCGTTTTGTGGACCCCATCACGGAGGCAAAGAACAAGGTGTTGCGTCTGCAGGAGTTGAAAAAGGCGCAGCAAATCAAAATCATTGACTCGACAGTGTCTTCGAAGGTGGGAAGGGTAACTAAGATCCTTCCACTCAAGGACATCGTCAAGGACACTTATAAGAGCATGGACGACGAGGAGTGTGAAAGCCATGTAATTAGCCATCCGGACTACGAGGAAATCGTAATAGTGTCGATCGGTTGCAATACCGATGTAAGCATCCCTCCAAACGGATACAGCACCACCCAACCGAAGTCTGGCAAGAATATGTCACGTTCGTTGTTGAAATCGAACGTGCTGCTAGCGAACATAAGTAATTCATTTCAAAAGGTTCGCTCCGACGATACCGTTAAGATATCAAGCAATTCTCTCATTGTAAGCATACAGGATGTGGTGGTGAAGAACGCCCCTATGCCTACGGAGCCGATCAAGCCTCCGCAAAGTTCGTCTTCGGTGTCGGAGCACGGTGAAGATAAGATCATTATGCACTTACGGAAGGACAGAATACGAAAACGCAAATTCACGCAGTCCACACAAACAGAATTACTTCCAGAGTTCCCCGCATTGTGCTTGCCGTCGAATGGAAATTCAAACAAGAGTTGTGATAATTCGGTGAGTGGAAGTAGAAAAGAGAAACGACGTAAAAAGTATAGATCACGTCAGAATTCATACTCGTCCGATGAGGATCGCCGCACGTACCGCGATCGTAGTCGTTCGAGCAGTAGTCGTTCGGTGGGCAAGCGTAGTCGGCGTCACAGAAGCTCTATAAGTTCCTCATATTCGGAATCAGATGATTATCCAAAGCGTGGTGGACGGTATAGTGGATCTTCGAGCAGATCCCGTGAACGTAGCCTGTCGTCCAGTGGTCGGCGAAGTAGAAGTAGATCCTTTGAGAGAGTTTACAGAAACTCTAGGTCTCGCTCCTCGTCCAGATCGACGTCACGGCGAGGTCCGGAAGCTAATCGATTCGTTGACAGAAACGTATCCGCTCCAGGTAGGGAGTTTTACTCTGACAGTGACTAAGAATTTTCTTATGACATGAATTCTATTTTCAGCCGTTGAAGAGAGACGCATTGTGTATGTTGGGCGTATCGAGCAAGATACCACCAAGGAAATGCTGCGTAGGAAATTCGTTGCCTACGGACCAATTAAGCAAATAACTATTCATTATAAGGATACCGGGTAAGTTTCGTATTTCGTCGCATTTTTGAGGTGTCCTTGACATAAAATTTGGGGTTTGTGCTTGTAGAATGAAGTACGGTTTTGTTACCTATGAGAAGTCTGAAGATGCATTCAGGGTAATCGACTGCGGGCCAAAGGACGGTACAATAAATATGTATGATATCAGCTTTGGAGGGCGCAGAGCATTTTGTAGAGCATCTTATGCTGATTTGGGTAAGTTTGAAAATTCAACTCGCCTAGAAACCAATAAATTGTCCAACAATTCAAAGTTTTACAATTTTTGGCAAAGCATTCCCCATATTTATGTCCAACTTCAATTTGCAGATAACGCCGGCATTAATACGTACCAATCGTACGTTGTTCCACGTCCAGTTGCACCACCAAAAGAAGAGGATTCATTCGAAGCGCTTCTACTCAAAGTCAAAGCAAAACTAAATGCAACCAAAACAACAAATGCAAATTCAAAAATTTGACATTATTACTATGTTTGTAGGCAGTGTGTAGATTATGTTTTTATTTAGATTCATTCAAACTCCCTCCCCCACCACTCTCCCCCCACAAATATGCTGTACAATTTTGAGACACAAATCCCGCCACACATTATTTAATTCATTTATTTTTTTTTCCTAGAAATTTTGTTATAAAGTACTGAACCTTAGAGTTTTTTTTTTTTTTTTTACTGAAATAATAACAAATCATGGATATTTCATCAGTTTAAGAATTAAAATGAATATTTATAGAAAAAAAAAATAAAACAACTGAAGCAACTCTTTCTGCACTGAATATTAAAGTTAAGTTTTTTTTTTTTTACTAATAGTTTGTTTATACAATTTTTATGTTTGGTTCAAGATTCTCCAGAACGATTACTTCAAAGGATTTGTGTTTGCCTAGGGCTTTGCAAGATTCTCTTCAGAATTTAGTAGTGTTTTGTGAAGTTGATTTTTTTTGCGCGTTGAGGAAGTAAAAATGGAAAGCAGCAAACACAATCGAACTCTGCCGCCAAATGTATTTCGCGAATAATGTTTTGGTTAATTTTGAATGAATGTGATACAAAAAAACAGTCATTTTATAGCATGTAAAGTAATTAATTAAAAGGAAAAACAAAATAAACAGATCTTTTTTTTTCTCTATCTATGACATTAAACACACAAAAGCCACTCAAATACACTAACAACAATAGACTAAATGATATGAAGTATGTTTATATATTTATAACGGAATTATTTGTGCCTCGCTCTCTGATATTTGTGAGCTCAAGAAAACTAAACGAAAATACAGTTAACATTCTCTGATGATGATTTTGGATGATTTGGTAGACCTTTTGTATGGTGTGTGTTCAGTGACAACGAATATTCTTTAAAATTAAGTGAAGTTTGTTTCGCCATTATCTCCTTTATAGTTTTTATGAGATTATATTCGTTTAAGCAGGACTAGAACAAGGCGGCGTTAGGTATTGAGTAAATGTTTAGACTTAAAATAATCCCAGTAATGCCACGCACTTGTGTGTGTTTGTTAGTTTTGACTAACTGAGTTTGAGAGTAGATTTGTGCGATGTTTTAGATGAAAATGAGGGCATTTTTGTTATGTCATTTATGCGTTAAAATTCTATATTCGAATGTATTTTATCTCGTTGTCACTGTCTAATCCAGTTGGGGTCAGTATTTGGGATTCATTCAAGTTAAAGAGAATGCATTCAAAAGGAAATCTAGATAAATCGTACACAACAAAGATAACAATAAATAAAAGAAAGAAAAAAATAACAATAAAAGTTTAGGAACAAAGACCATAAACAAAGCAAAATGATATTAGTTTGATTTTAATAATTTTACCCGATTCGTTATTACATTACATTATAAACAAAAAAATAAAACGTTTTCTGTTATTTCATTATAAAACAAAAAAAAAAAAAACAAATAACATTTTCCTATATTAAATGTGTTAAAGTACATATTTACGAAATGCGAAATGAGATAATAAGACACGTTTGCGAAAAAGAAATGCAAAACAAAAAAATAAAAAGTAATAGAAATTGTGTTAAAGAACAGTGATGAGAGTTCTTAAGTGATTATAGGATATAGTTATATATATTATTATTTTGTTTTTTTTTTCAGTTTTCTTAAATCAATTTATTGTAATAATTCATTTATTCAGATGAATAATTTATAGCCGATAGTAGTATAAAGGCAGTTTGACAAAGAACACGATACAAGGTTAAAACTGATGATATATACACCTGATAAATGTTAAGTAATATAAAGAGATAAGAATGTTAAGATTCACTGATGAAAATGATGGTAAACGCAATTTGTTAAGTAATGCAATGCAAGTTATGTTATAGCTACATTTTTTTTGTTTATCTTTATTTTAATTCTTTTTTGTACAATTTCAATAAAAAGAAAATATAAATTTGATATGTGGCTTTCATTGAATTGGCGGCTTGCCGGGTAAGACGGCATACTCATCAGAGGAAATATCGGAATAGACTTCCGGCGAGTTTGCATTGTCCAAGGGACCAGAAATAAAACATAACCGCGAACTCTACGAGCTGTACCGGAAGGCAAAAATACATCGACACTGGCTCGGCCACATCGAGCGCATGGACTACAATGCTCCAGCAAAGAGGGTCTTGGAATCCGAGCCTACTGGTTCGAGAAGGAGAGGAAGAACGAATCTCCGGTATAAAGACCAAGTAATCTCGGATGCAAGATAGCTTGGTCTTGATGACTGGAAGCAGCGTGCCCAGGACTGTCAACGATGGAAGGCAGCAATTGCTCGACTCGGACCCTCCATGGGTCGCCGGCCTGATAAGTAAGTAAGTAAGGGGCCAGAAATACCAAAAGAAGAAGTTAAAAAGGCGCAAAAAGAAGCAACAAATTAAAAAGCGACAGATGGGATATCGAATCAGTTCTCAAGTTGCTTGATGAGGTAAAGGTTGTTTTCATAAACGTCACACTAACAAAGGACTGCGTTATTCATGTTCATTAATGATATACGATCATACTAAGCTACAGGACCTGATGGGAAATCGAATGCAGTTCTCAAATTGCTTGATGAGGTAAAGGGTGTTTTCATAAACGTCATGTTCATTAATGATCATACTATCTTAAGTTATCATAAAAACGTCAATAGCTCATCGATGTCGGGCAGATTGTGCAGTCATAATTTTTTAACTGCAAAAAGGGTTGATTGAAAGGAAAATATTTTGTATCAAAGCAAGCTTGCTGTTTGTATCACATTCTATCTTAGATTTTTATCGAGATGTGAACTTGCCGATAACTCACTCATAAAAGAACTGAATCTAGCTGAATCTAGAGTCTAGAAATCAATCTAGCCTCATTATATGACTAGCCATGTTCATAGTAGCTTTATATTTATTCTTGTTTGACTGTTATTTTTTTTTTTGTTATTCATTTATTTATTTATGTACTTAGTTATTTGTTTATTTATTCATCTATTTATTTACTTATTTATTATATATTTATTATATATATTTATTTATTTATTTATATACTTATCTATTAATTAATTAATTTATTTATTTATTTATTTATTTATCTATTTATTTATTTATTTATTTATTTATTTATTTATTTTCTTTATTTATTTAGTTATTTATTTACTTATTTGATTATTTATTTATTTATTTTTTACTTACTTATTACTAATTGTAATATATATACACAATACAATTTACATGAAGGTCTTTTTTCCATTTTTTTTTCCTTCAAAAGCATTCACGAGCGGCTAAAAATTGGAAACCTTAATAATAATATTCCAGAAGCAAGATAAATATGTATCAAATCTCTGCACACACATTTATACTGGAAATAAATCTATCTGGAAATCTTGTATCACATTCTGCACTGTGTGTGTGTTTAAAAACGCATGAGAAAAGAAGTGCGATTGGACTTGTGCAGATTCTCCTTGTTTACAGACATGGCAAAGTTCCGGCCGAGTGGCTTGAATCAACATTTGTTACTCTTCAAAAAAAAAAGAATAAAGCAATAAACTGCACTGACTACAGGACACTGAGTTATATGCTAAGGATATTTATGAAAGTGACAAATGTCTTGAAGAGGTCATAAGCAATTCGCATTTGGACTTTAGGAATGGATTCGGAATGCGGGAATGACCATTCGGATTCATTTAGATTTAAGGAATGGATTCGGAACGGGGGAATGACTTCGGATTCAATATGCTAATCCAAAGAAGCTTAGTGATGAATAAATCGGGTTTTGTGTGCACCGTCGACTACGAAAAAGCTTTCGACAAGGTGCCAACATATTGAGGACTAAATGGATAGATAAGAATGAGGTTAGAATTATTAAGAATCTATACTGGAACCAGCGTTGACCATTGTGCCATTATGACACTTTTTGATTGAAATGACACTGTGACACTTTAACATTGAATATGGCACTCTGGTAAAAATTAGCATATTTACATAAAAAATTTTACAAAAATTAACATATTTACATAAACGTTTATAAATGTATCACGCACAACGCGAGTGATTGTTGTGGAAGCTAGGACCAGGGTTAACCTCGGACTTTCACGTCTGTCGAGTTCATGATATCTTCGAGAGAAAAGTTCTACTTGGTATCTTTGGTGATGGAGAAGAAGATCAACGAGATCTGCACCTCATAAGTCTAGGCAGGCGTTTGGGGATGCAACACTTAAGGGACGTGGGTCATATAGATATCTTGGAGAACTTGACTCCGGCCTAAAGAGTCCGAACTTGTGCGGCACCGAAACAGCAGCGGACACATGTGTCTAATTTGGCGTATACAAATGGAGGAGGATCTGAACCAACTTGTGCTGTGTAGAGTTGGAAGAAGCTGATAGGCAATCACGCGGCTGGCGAGGTTAATTCGTTAAGGTCCAGCTTCACCCAGGGCTGTAGCGTTACACAAATATGAACAATACTCGCTCGTCGTTGCGTCAAAATAACATGATTGTGAACGTCAGCCCCAGATGTAAGATAGTTAATGAGATGCGAGTGATCACGTACAGTGAACCGCAAAAGTGAGTTAGTATCGCTGCATTGCTCACATCTGCCTTTCGAGCTGAACGATCGTTAAGTTTCGATGAAAATGTGTAAATGGTGCTTTATTTATTTATTAACTTAATTATTTAATGCATTTATGTTTGTTTCTATAATATTTTCTAATTAAGTGCAGTTCATAAAGTTGTTTGAAATACTCAGAAATTTAGGTTTTGTGTATATTTCCGTTTGTGACACCCATGGCTTTAAAATGACACTTTTTGGTAGCAGTGGTGGCACTTTGAAAAAAATTCTTCCGGCCACACTGACACTGACTGGAACCAAAAAGCAAAAATTGCTATAGAAGGTGAAGAGTCAGAAGAGATCATGATTCACCGAGCTGTCAGAAAAGGCTGCATTCTATCACCGCTACTTTCAATATGTCCTCTGAAGAAATATTCAAAAGCACACTAGTAGACCCAGATTGAGGAATAAAAGTACAATGGAGTTCCAATCAATAACATCAGACGTGCAGATGATGCGGCAATAATAGCGAGCAGCATCCATATTTACGTATTTCTTCGGTTGATTGAATAACAAACGACAGAAATCATTCTATTAATTAAGAGGAGGAAGATCGAGTACTGAGAAGCTAGGCACTGGCCATCTATAGCGCTGTAGCGCAACCCATATTATATTATAAGATCGAGTACTTGGGACGTCACGAGGAATAGCTAATATCAATTACTCCAATTGATCATGCAAGGAAAGATCGAAGGAAAAAGAAGTGTCGGTAGACAGTGATCCATGGTGGTTTTCAAACCTAAGAGAATGGCTTAGGCTTAAGTAACACTAGAAATATTTAGAGGAGTTACAGACAAACGAACAGTAGCATCGCATGATTTTCAACCTCCGGCCGGAGCATAATTATAAGAAGAAGACGAATATACCCTAGAATGATGCAGAACCCCTAGAATGATGCAGAAATACAACTGCTTCTCCAAATGAATACCACGACACCTGCGATGAAAAATATAATATCTATAACAATCAACTAAAAATTGAATTCCTAAACAAAGAGCCGTTAGGTTGCTGCAAATGCTTTTCTCATATTTTTTTATAAGTTGTAACGTAATAAATAACAATCCTGTTATCTCTACATGTCTGCAATGATCTATGTTTAAAAAAACTCAAGCACGGGATCTAAATTTTGATATGCGCCTAGAACTATTCCACGAATCTGTTCATCTCTTCATAACCACAATTCAGTGAAGAATCAATATTTAGAAAAAAAAAAACAGGTGCAGAAATTATTATTCACCCTATATCACACTTTCACCGAACGTAGTATAAACCCTTACTGTGCAAATCAGCTGTGGGGGACGTTTTCGATTGGGACAATTCTTTCGTGCTTGCGTGTGTGGGATAGTAGGGAATGTTCCCTTTAGAACCGGTATGGATGATTTTCGAGGTACCTCACAACGTACACACAAATTATTATATGTTTAGAGAAAAAGCATAAATAGTGATGTATGTTCATTTCAACAATTGACAAAATTCTGTCTGTGGTAGTAGGTGTTTGTAAACAAAAAGAAGTCTCACGAAAAGCTTAGGACTTCAAAACGTATGTACATCATGAGTACTTTTCGTAATCGTAACTGTTATACGGCCCCCTAAAAGCTCAAACAGGTAACATTTATGTATGGCATAAAAACATATGCAATCATATTTGTGTAAGGTTGTGTTAACACGAACCTGGAGATACACCGAATATCCCGGGTGAAATTTTGACCGCTCGTTGCGACACAAATTTCAGGTGAATTCTTTTGCAGAGAAATGATTGTATTTGTGTGAGATATGTTGTTTTCTGATAAATGATATTATGTACAGTTTAGTGAACATACCATACTGTGTATACAGGAGAATGCAACAAAAATGTAAAACAAACGTAGATACGTGTAGACCTACATTGGTGTGGTTTTATGTATTCCCTGGAATTGACTGCAACCTGTTGAAGCTTCGTTGAATGCTGACAACAGTCCCCTGTTCGATATTGTCTATGTGCATGTACCTACCTAGGCATATAATAATTATATGTAGGTAGGTATACAATTTTTGGTGGAAGAACTTTGTTTTGTTTCTAAAAGAAAAAATATATATGTATGTACCTACTTAGGTAACCAGAATGATTGGAGTTATTTAGCGTAGTGGATAGTAGCAATTATGTTTTCCTTCCATATTGTAGGTATAATGATACAGTAGGACTTTAATGAGCTGAAAATACAAATTTGGTCGTAGGGAGTAGGAATTAATGCAATTCAACCATGGTTGGATATCTACAAAGAAATTGGAAGTTGGTAGACAGTTTTGAATTAGATAAACCATTTGTGATTCTGGTTTCGAGTTAAGAAGTTCAACAGCGTTTATTTTGCAGTACATATATTAAAATCTCGATAATGTGAACTACGGACTAGTACAGCTCGCTAGTCCGGAAACATAAAGTTATTGGTTAGACCGGAATAGCGAAATGTCCGGGCTATAGAGAAAAAATAATGTTAAGTGGGCAACTAAAAACATCCTTTTGGCTTTTTCGCATAACAGAGCATTAAAAATCAACAGATCCATACGTTACCTTGCAAATCGCAACGGCACACTGTCTAGTCTTGTATTCGGCGTCTAGGTTCGAATTCCAGCACAACAAAAATAATTTTCACGGCCTCACCTCTTTTAAGTCACTGACAATGCTCAAGGAGTATAACTGTCTAGAAAAAGCTTCTCAACTTGGCCTTTCGGAGTCGGCATAAAAATGTAGGTCCCTTCCATTCGTGAGAGAACAGTAGCACGCATAACATGAGTGGTTGCTGAGAAGCTAGGCCTTCTACGAGCTGTAGCGCCACCCATATTATATTATTGTGGATTTGTAACCCCATGCTTCTGCGATAGTCCTGACTAGCCAGTTTCCAATTTTCTCAAAATATTAGCTTTTTCCTTGATTTTAAGCAATCTGTGTTGATTTTACTTCGAAATAGCCATACGTTTATAGTTTTAAGGAAGCGACGTACGAACTAAATGTAGCACATGGTCAAAAGAAACAGAAACAAAATTAAACCTTAACACCAGAATGTACCACCAAAAAATAACACACTGAGTCTGCTCTGGGATGGCGTCATATTCATTTTTGTTTTTGCTGTCGCCTAGTCCCTTTTAAAAACCGTACCTCCGGATCGCGGATGCAAGGTAGCTTGGCCTTAATAATTGGAAGCAGCGTGACCAGGAACCGTCAGCTATGGAAGGCAGCTATTGCTCAGGCACATGATAGGATCGCGGGTAGACGCGCAGGAGCATGTCTCACTTTAGTCCGTGTGTACTGTGGGCCCAGTGTGATGAAGATGATAAGTAAGTAAGACTTTGCAAGAAAATAAGAAAAGAAACAAAGACGAGCTAAAAAATGCATATTTCCGAATAACAAAAAAAAATAATTGGTCACGATTTCACATTTTCCAGTTCACATTATCGGGTTCACGTTATCGAGACTAGTGTATTAGCAATGCAACGTTTGATTTGTTTATAGTTTTAAACAATGGAAGAACACTTTTACCTATTTTACAAAACCTTATTTATAACTCAAGTTAACCCGAATCACAGGCTTACAATGCTGACTCTAAAGCTCGACTATCTTGCAAGACTTACAAGCAGCGTTGCCGATGTGGCACTATCGTACCATTATAGCACTTGTTGATTGAATGATTGGCACTGTAGTACTTTAACATTAAATATGGCACCTTGGTAAAAAATTTAAAAACGAATATATATGTATATTGGTATCATCGCTGCAACGCTTACATCTGCCATCCAAAAGAGTTGAACGCTCGTTAAGTTTCGAATATGAATAAATATTGCTTTATTTATTTATTAAATTTATTATTTAATGTAAAATTTTCTAATTTAATGCAATTCATAAAGTTGATTAAAATACACAAAAACGTATATTTTGGTATGTGAATTTATTTCCGTTTGTGGCACCAATGGTTTTAAAATTGCACTTTTCGGCAGCAGTGGTGGTACTAAATATTTTTCCGGCAACGATGCTAACTTGCTAACTTACGATCTATGCTTACAATTAAGGGATAATGTTGGAGAGAGAAATGAAATTTGGGACAAGTTCTATCGAACGCTTCATGTTAGATGTCCACGCGACAAGCGTGGCGAAAACTCTCCTGTGTTCACTGGGTGGAGGTCACATACCTATTTTGGGGTCATCGGACAGAGCTAGTCGGATGGATGTCTGACAGACCGATGTCGTTAGCGTTCATATGATCAAACAAGAAGGCTTGTAATAGACAATATTTTAGAAATAGTAGAATCTTGTCCAGTTTTTTTATTTTTGTATTTTTCAAGTCCTCTTGCACAACCCATGCCGTGAAGGCAACGACACCGCTACCAGGATAGATCTATTGTATCGGAGGGCTGGAGTTATCCCAAAGGCGTACTACTTCCCTCACGAAAGCGAGTAAGTGTTTAGTATGGAAGGTACGTTTCCTTAACCATATTAGTTCCGGACATTGGCATAAAATATGCTCAGAAGTTTCATTCTCTTCGAGGCATAGCCGACAGACCTTGTCTTGACACAGTTTAAATTGTTGAGGTTGTAGTTCAGGCCACAATGGCATGTACGTCTTCTTTTTGTCCTTTTGTTAAGATTGAGTATTTCCTTATATGAATAAGCCTGATTAAACGTTTGATTGCCTAGAGCCATGATCATGTGTCCACTAGTCTGGGCGAAGTTTTTTTGTCCCTGTGCCTAGGTGACCAGCCAAGTTTCACTTTGTTGTGTCTGGCAAGGGATTGTTTTGCGAATTTTTCGACCTTAGATAGAAAAAAAACATAATATTTACTGATCATATAAAAAGCTCTTATAATTTTCAAATTGCACAAATTGAATCCTTTCTGAAGAGAAAAAAGTCATTTATTTGAGCATACCACCCGTGGATAGTTTCCTCCTGTAACTGCCGTAGACCCTTTTGATTCATCTTTTGAAGCAATCACTAGCGCCTTGCTGTTTGGTCATTTGAACTGCATTCTTTATATAGAGTAGTACAATTTTCCATTATTCGTTATTTAGAGATATCAATGCAGTTTAAATGGTGATTCTTCTGTGTAATTTATTGTATTCAAGCGAATCCCGAGATTGATAACAAAACAGGTCTTTACTTTGCTGGCTATTCAAAATGACTCACCTCAAAAGTAGTGCGAACATGGATTCAGGTGTCGCATGTAATACAATCCAGATACTCGTCGTCAGAACACCGAAAATGTTTTCATCACACGATTGATGTGACTCGCGAAGTTCTCATAACGAGAAAATGCAACGGATGTATTTTTTTTCTTATTTTTTAAATGCCTCGACTCCTTATACCACAGTTCGTTATACTGGACATTCGTTATATCGGCATTCGTTATACTGGACGTCCGGTGTATTCTCAAACACAGCCATTTTTAAAAATGTTCAACTTTACTTTAATTCCTCTGCGAACAACATCACAGCTTGAACATTTTTCAGAAATAAAATTTCCTTCCGGTCGAACAGACAGTCGTCCACACGATCGAATACGTCTGTCCAACCAATGTTGAAAATCAACCATGTCAGTCCGACCGTGCGTCGTTTCTTGCGTTCACACGATCAAAATATGAGTCTGTCAGACTAGGTCTGTCCAGTATGTTTTACTATGTGAACACCCCCTTTATTTATATGTACAAATAATTCACAGTTGCAAGGCTTTATATTCAGCAGCTATTTAGCATCGTTTTTTTTGAACTGAAAGAATCCACCCACTGATCACTCACTTTCAAGCGCATCAGATCACATAGAAAAAACAACTCGGCTATAGAGAGGGAGAGACAGAAGGGAGTATCGCCACAACGCCTGTTATGATGCGCACAATGCACACCTTCCCATGTGTTTCAAGTCCAGCTGATAAGACTCTTGCCTGTCCATATGGCTTTCAGAAAAGCTTACCCAAAATGTATCTTTTCATCGATTGCTATACTTTACGCGAATAGCACAAGTTCTGCTGTTTTTATATATTTTTTTATTCTATCACGGCATAAGCTTTCATACTCGTGCACCTCTCTTCATCACCATTCCCGCTTCGAGGCAAGATGTTTTGTTGGGACAGAAAAGAAAACGAAAACAACAAAAAAAAAAAAAGAACAGCCACAGAAAGAAAGAAGAATCACATTTAGAGGGTGAAAAGCTCCTCCACTTTGCCCGAGATGACCCCCCCTCCCACCGTATATGTATCTCTGCTAGTGGTGATGGACATTTATGCCAGTTTTCGAATTTTCCGTATGCCACTTTCACAGATGTATTACTTTTTCTCCCCCTGAGAAAACCTCAGTTTAGTTAGAGTCGTTGCCGTGTTATGACCTACTTCTCTGTTCGTATGTCATAAACTGTTGTCGTTTGAAATTAATACAAATAATAAATATATGTACAAATAAAACAAAAAAATAATTAATAATTATAGAAATAAAAAAGAGTGTTCGATTTTCCAGGAAAGCGAACATCCAGAATACTGCTCTCACCTGAAATTTTGTATCGTTTGTCGATTTAAAAAAAAAAAACCCGCATAAGAATATATATATTTGTTTTTCAATTAACACAGTTTGTTCTGTAATTCAAAGTCAGTGCAAGAGTGCATTCTGATTGATTTTGTATCTTGAATTTTTTACAACACAAAAATTTAGTGTAATAGTGAGTGGGATTTGTGATGAACATAAGTTTTTAATTGAAATCGAATTGCGGTTCGGCACATTAGACGTACTCATATAAACAGGATAAGCATATCGGTGAATTTTTGGAGGAAAAAAGAAAAAAATCTACAATTTCTTTCCTACCGCTCGTCATCTGCAAGGATCCCTCTCTTCGGAGTCCCCCTACTTAGGTGAACGCAAGAGGCAAGGAAACAGCAAATAACATAGAAACGTAAGTTTTTTTTTCTGTTCTCTTCTCTTAGACAGTATAACAGTTTTAGATTATAATTCTGTACGTAATAGTTTTTATGGTTCGTGTCGTTATCCAGTTTGTTTTTACCACATTTTGTTTCTTACTTCATTTGTATCTTCTGCTGCTGGATGAAAAATATAAAAATTCATCCGATTGTTATGCACACTACTCTCTTGTCCACCTTTATTTACCCGCATTTGAACTGAAGAAGAAAAACACTGGTCCGAACCGACCTGTGTGTATGTGCAAGCGAACGAGTTGACTACCTTTTATCCCTGGGAATTGTGGCTGACTGGATTGGTAATGATGATGGCTATGATGGCACCATGGTGTACCATATACCGACACATTATGTCCCTACGAAGAACAAGTGCCAAACAAAGCCTGAATTCTCATTGAATCAACTCAAGAGGAGAAAGAAAAATATCTTGAGACTGAATTCTGTCCACTTTGCTTCTCTTATCAATTTAATTTTTTTTTTGATTCTGCTGTTTGTTGTTGTTTGTACATCTTTCTTCTTTAAATTATTTGTAGTTTTGTTAGTACATATATTTTAGTTTGTGTATCTAAAGGATACTTTTTTTTTTATCTTCGGCACCATTGTTGTCCAATTGCTGTGTTGTTGCGACCATTCATGATGGGTGAGTGCTGTGATTGCATCAACAATGGTCACTGATGAGGCGAGAAGGAAGCTGGGAATGGGCCAGATGACCATAATAATGATAATTTATTCATGGTGTTTTGCACTGCACACTGAGTCAGTTCAGATGTCTGCCCTGTGAGTTTCATTTTCTGTGCGAAATCAATTGAAAACTCGCACCGCACTTGATTTACTCTATTATGGGGTATTCCACTGTGTGGATTTGATACTTTTTTTTTGTTCCTTTCTTTCTTCACATCAATTTGATTAAACATTTTATTTTTTGTTTTAGTATGGAGATCTGCAAATGCAGCCAAAATGCATGGCTCTGACTACTGATCCCAACGGTGCAATATTTCGATTATTTGTGGGACTACATGTGTGTGAGGGGGAGTCTTTCAATTTCGCACCCCTCACTCTGGAGGATTGTGTGCATTCAATTTGAATCTTTTTTTTTTCGTTGAATTTATTTCTCTGGGGCTTATGTACGTTTTATAATTCGGTCGCTGTTTGTTAAGTGATAATACTCATGTGAGCGGGCTAGAGTACTTCTGAATTTCTGCTCTGCGCACAGGGATGGGGGTGTTATGGTGTGTTTTTCTATGTAGTACATATCTAGTGGACTATCGCGCTATCATAGTTGGTCAATTCCCCAATGATAGTAATGACAATAATCATATTATTATTAAGATTTATGTTTTTTTTTTCTGCTGCGCTATTGTACAATTTGAATCGCTGGCTCTTTTTCTCTCATATAAATTTCCTTCTTGTGGTTTTAGTATAGATTTGTACATGTGTGTGCACATACTTTTTTTGTTTGATGTATTGTAATTTAGCTATAGCTTCTGTTGGTAATGTGAGTCTTTTATAAGTAATCTAGGTGGTTTTGCTTTATGTTATGTTTTGTGTCAACTCCAAACAAGGCAAACATTTAAGAAGCATGTAAAACATGTGCTTTTTGTTATATACATACATTTACAAAGTAGCATATTTTATCTGATTGAATAAAAAGAAACAGTAGTATTATAGGAAGTGATTTACGAGTTGTGATATAATACTACTACCGTGATTTTTTATTATTCTCATACTTAAAAAAAAAACCAGAAGGTTGACAATAAAACGCCAACAATGACATCATATTTTTTGATTCGGAAATACTTTAATTCCACATTGAAATTGATTCCCTGGTTCAGGTTGAGCCAAAGGTGGGCACCTTTTTTTCTATAAGGTCTAACATTTGGGCGGATTCAAGCCTTCCAGAAGCATTCCTTGAAGCAGTCTTAATCATTATTCTATTTTACTGAAATGTTATCCCAAAAATGGTTTTAGAAGACAATACACATTAGTCCTGGGTTAAGGAGTTGAGTGGTATTTCGATGGATATTGTAGTGAACACCATATAGTTGTTGCTTCTGCCAAATCATCGAATTGCACGGTTGACCTCGACAATGTTACTCGGAAGGATACGGCGAAGCGAACAGCACATGCTGACACAAAATCTGAGTATACAGATAGGACAGATATCCACGAGTGTTTATTTTTTGTTGCGTATACGTCCCGATAATTCTCAAATCAACAAAGATCGGGCACTTTTGAAAATCGAAAATGCTTTAGTTGTCATATGCATGCTTCGATATTGAACGTCATCTGAATGGAGTTTTGAAACAAGATCCAGACCACGGCTTTAGTTGCATGGGTTTAGAAACGATTCATTTCGATTGTTATATACCACAATCCCATATTTTGATTTAAAAAAAAATGGATCGGAAACAACGAGTTTTGGGTATACAGTCGAAATCGATCGGCAATAAACTGATAGTGCCAAGACTGAAATTTACATGAAATTTTTTACCTCGAAGAGATTATTTGGCATCGGTTACGATAAGTCGAATTCTGAAGGGAAATTGCCAAATGCGTGGTTTTACAAGTTAGTTTCATAATGCATCGCATTCGGTGACACTGGGTGGTGTGAATAAAAAGTAAAGGAACACTCCGAGTGAACAGTCATGAGTGAAATATTTTCGTTAAAGTGAACACTCAATTTGGTGTGAATAAAATATTTCTTTAAAGTAGGTTCTTTTCATCAAAGTTGAAGTTTGAAATCTAGAGTTTAGAGCTGTCAAATTCATTTGTCAACATTATTGTAAGTTAATAAACAAAAGCGTGTACAAACGCGAAAAACCACGATCTATAATTCACGGCGTTTCAGGGACATTCGGGGATAATTTCAAGAGCCTGTATAGATTCGAGTTTCATAACATGGAATGGTTTAGCAATCAGTTCCTTTCCGATATTCATGAACAAAAACCCGTGGTGATGCTATACCAAGAATTGAGAAGAAGAGAAGCCTGTATTTTTCATATCCCCTTTTGATTTGACACTGACCATCATGTTTTCAATTTTTTTCCTTGTTTTTCGAGGTTATCAAATTGGCATTGCAGATTGATGGTTTTTTACTTAATCCGTCAAAGTAATCCCACGGCGAAACGGTATTCCTAATTTTTTAAAATTTGGGTATCCCTTTAAGTTACCTCCAATGCACACTCAACTTCTTCAAGTGTTCACGCCATACATTCCATCTCCATTCACACCAAAATGAAGGTAGCCTTAAGTAGGAACATCAAGTGGCAATTTTGAGAATATGTTTATGAACTTGTTTCTCCACCTCGGTGAAGTGTGAGGCCGATATAAAACTGTCATATCAACGAACACTGGAGTAGGGATGTATCATAAATATAAACATCACTTAGCTCCGGATATTAGTCGCCTCTTACGACAGGCATAACAGCTGGATGGAGTAGTTGGTTGAGTGCCATTGAAAGTGGAAGTTCTAAGAGAAGTTATTTTACTTGATAGCTCGAAGTCTTGTGTACTCGAATGTACTGTAATTCCATTAAAAAGTCTTTCAAAACAATGAAGTACTTCATTTTCATCTGAATCTATTGATCCTCTTCAAGCTCAACTGCAACTTTCCTGCTGCTGTCTAATCCTATCTATTAGTCTGTGTGTGTGTTTAAGCTAGCCGCAGGTCCACTTCGGACTGAAGCAACATTCACATTAGTTTATCTCTTTTATTGTATAACCTTAAAGATTCTCGTATTCTACTGCTATTAAGCAATGTGAGCTACCCAGACCAACATTTAGAGGAGCTGCATGCTGCGTAAGTATGATAAGGCATTGGTGACTTACTTACTTTTACTTAAGGTGGCGCTACATTCCGTGGTGGACCTGGGCCTCAACAATCAAGCATCTCCAGCCAGCTCGATCTATAGCTAGCTGCCTCCAATTTCGCACGCCTAGTTTCTTGAGTTCTCTTTCCACTTGCGTGCGCCACCTGAGTCGCTGTCTTCCTCTACTGCAGCGTTCCTCGGGGATGGATTCGAAGACTTTCCCGCCCGGAGCATTGGTATATGACCTAGCCATCTCAATTGTTGGACCTTCACTCTTCTGAACAGCTCATATAGTTCGTTGTTACATCTTCTCCTGCACTCACATCCACAGCCCGACGGCACCGAAAACCACCAGGAGAATTTATCTCTGAAAGCAGCCAAGAGCAACCTCGTCTGGCTTTGACAAAGTCCATGCCTCTGCGCTATATAGTAGGACTGCAATAGAGGGTCACTTTTGACTGCGACAATTAAGGTCTTATAGAGGGTCACTTTTGTCGTTCGCGTGAGGGCTTTGTTTATCAATTGCCTTCTTAGCCCAAAGAAGCAGCGATTGGCAAGAGTTATTTTTCATCTGATTTCAGCGCTGGTGTCGTTGTCTGCGTTGAGAGCGGTTGTTAGGTAGACAAAATCTTTGACTACCTTATAAGCTGTAATCTGTCTACTGTGACATTCTGTTCGAGACGTCGGTGTTGAGTTGCCCCCATTTACAATTAAACCCATCTTTGAGGCCTCCATAGAAAAAATCTCCTCAGAATCAACTTGGAAACCCCTTGTTGAAATGCTGGGCTGCCCTTCAATATGCGATATGCATAAAGGCCTTTTTCTTGTCTAAATTAGGTCTAAGTTCTTCAGTCGTATACTCTGGAAAGAAAATACGAAATTCAACATCAAATTCGAGTCACGAAATGTCAGTGTACACTGTTGCAAATGAAAATATTTAACACGCTAAGTCACAGAGGCAAGAGTAGTCAGTCTCCGAAGTATATAATGTCGATTAAGATTGATAACAAAAGCCGATATCTTATCATACTTTTCATCGCTTTCTATCAAATTCCGAGTATAAGAGAAAGTTCCGAAATATCTGGCAATACTTCAGTAAAATTTTGATAAAGATTATATTGGTCATTTTTGAATGTGGCAACGTACGAATTTAGTAGCGCCGCCGATAAGAATGATTCCAAAATACAAGTAAAGCTTTCGTAATTCACTTAGAAAAAAAATCGGAAATCTCCGGGTCAAATACAATTCATTGTTACTTAAGAAAACTTAACCCCACTTACGTCACGGAATCTTATCTCGTTTGAAATGTAAGCCAAAATTAATTTGTATCTGCCTTGAGTACGTTCGAAATAAATTGTTCTTCTATTTGTGTTTTCAATCAATAGTGATAAGGCTCGCAGAAAAAAAAGGTACGAGTAATTTGTTTATATTGCATTTCTAGTTCAGTGCTCGCTGTTTGTAATCAAACAGCAGATCGGTGAGTGAAATCTGTTGTTGTTCGATAATATTATGCATTGTTGTATTTATGTAACTAATAATTGTCTTCCGTGAAGTAATGTTTATTAATCTCGTCAGAATACAGAATGTAGTGTTTGAGAGTATTTCTTTTTCGAAACTGGGTCTTTTCGTTTGCACAACAGTTCAATAGATCATTTAGAAACGTTCAAGTTAAGAAATTGTTTTTGTCATCGCCGGAAGTCAAATTGATGCCCCAAATAAATCAGGGGAATCACTTCTGAGCTTTGTTTGAACGAATAAAAAAGCAAAACAAAACACTAATCATGTTGGCTTGCTTTTACGTTTTGTCGTATTTCAGAGACACACATTAGAATGTGAAAGCAAATCGAAAATATCTCTAGCAATGAAGATTTGAATGCTAGAAAATGAATCCACTTGAGTTCCATTGTCTTTATTGAATTTACATGTATATCTTTCCTTTTTTTTGGCAAGAGTTTCATGCCTTAACATCAGAAATAGAATTCAATTCATGACTTATGTATCGTACCATGCACGTCGGTCATATGTCTGAGGAAAGGTAATCAAGAGAAATCATCATGATAAAAGTTTCGAAATTACTTTTTCAAAGTCCAAAGAGTACCATTGACAATTTACATTCGTTTGGGGGGGGCAGTCGTTTTGTGGATATAAGTTAAGGCCTTAATTAAAAGTTTTTATGTCGGTTAGCTGCAATGTAGTTCATCAAAAGCACATTTCACTTCAAAATGGATAAAAATAGGTATACATTTTTTTTCTCGAGCAGTTTTCGTTGTCCTTTGATCAGAATTCAATTGCATTATAGTTTAAACTGCAAATAAGCTTGAAGTTGTTCCTCCTATTGGCCGTTAAGTTTTGCTGCCTATTGATTGTTGGTTTGTACCATTGATGATTGTAGAGAATTTTAAACTGGGTACTAGGCGTTCATTCCACATCTACTTATGTATATATAGTGTGAGCCATCTAGCGGTGTTTTTTTAAATCATAGGATATTTTGACACTGGCAGCTGTTTCCCGCTCGAAATCTAGACAAGCTGTCATTATCATACCTCCGCGGAACGAACTGAGTCGCTTTACGTTTGAACAACGTTGGAAAATATTGAAAATGTATTTCTAAAGAAAGTGCTGTGTAGCCCAAACAGTGCTTTTTTGATAAAAAGTTTTGACCGAAGAAATGAAGCACTCACCGCGGCTGCTTTACGCAAGTTTGTGAAAAAAGTTGGTGAGACTGGTATGCTAGTGAACAACACTCACGGTCCCCGTCGTCGTACGGTACGCACAGATAAGAATGTGGCTGCTGTGACCTTCTTTGAAAATGAGGCTGGGAACAACGCTTCGTCTTTTTTTTTACTGCAATTGAAGACATAGGTTTGGACGACCTCTGGTTCATGCAGGATGGTGCGCCATGCCACACAGACCATGCCACCATCAATCTTCTGCGCATCAAATTCCCGAATCGTCTTAATAGTCGCAATAGCAGTGTACCGTTTCTATGAATTCGCTCGATGGCTTAAGTTGACTAATAGATTAGATTTATGATTTGACTAAGGCCTATGCTTAAGACTCCAATATGGTTGGACCTTTAGACTTAACATACATTGATCCTCAGAGTTTGGGTTGGTTGTTCCTTGCAAGCCGTAACACGTACACTTACCCAGAGATTCATAATATTTCAAAGTAGAGTGAAGAGATTATATTCCACTCTTTCTTAACTCGTTCTCTGGATGGCAAGTACTATGATCTCTGATTAGACTGCGTGCATTTCTTCAAATGTACTCAAATACAATCCATTAATATTTAGGATTTGCTCATATAATTACACTAAGACTTTTGCATCAATATCATCGATTGACAAAATATGCTTGTAGTTTATTTATGTCAAACTTCGCATCTTATTGAAGACACACCTTCAAAGCAGAAATCGAGTAGTCAATTCAATCAAATGAGGCAGTGTCCAGTTACTGCGCCTACGAGTTTACTTACTTCTGTTTAATTCCAGGAGAACATCATCTAGCACCTCATTTGATTTAGTGCATGCCACATTGACTTCGCATGTATCCATTTCCGCCCACCTATGGTTGGTGTCTTTTATGGCGTTTGTCATTTCCTGAATCTGTGTCTGTAGCAAACCAGCCCACTTTCTTGCTAATTCATCGGCTCTTTCGTTGCATGACATAACTTTGTGTCTAGGGACCCAGCATATGGTAAGGTTGCATCTTCTCCTTTCTCTGTCGCCTAACTCTAAGGGAGATAGCGGACAGATGCAACCTTACCCAGCGCTGGATCCCTGGGCACATGCGTATTCCGGGCAACGAAAGAGCCGACGAATGAGCCAGAAGGGGGCTGAGTCTATCACTGGCACGAAATTAGGAGACACCCGACCCCCCAATGAAAGCGTTAAAATCAATGATACTGACAGACGCCAAAATCGACACCAATAGTAGAATCGAAAACGATGTGGCCAGCACTAGATCCATCAAAAACTAAAACTCTCCTAGAAATGGACAGGAGGAACATTAGTAAAGTAGTAGGCGCAATTACTGCCCATTGCCTAAATGGCAATCAAGCCAGAAGGCTTGGAGCACCCTACAATGACCTCTGCAGGAGCAGGAGCCGCATGAATGAGGAGGAAGAGAACCTGCCCGTCCCTTGCAGAGACAAGAAGAAAACATATGGGCAGCTATTTCGTCGATAGTCTTGAAGATTTAGCTAACATCAACATAGAGGACATCCTCAAGTTCATAAAAACGACCAACTGGATATAGGTATCAATGCACATAGCAACAGAGGGAAAGTACGAACGAGTCTAGTAGGTCATGGACTTTAAAGGTCTAAGTGAGACAAATCCCCGGGGGTATTTTTGCCAGCCACAGCTACCTACCTACCTACCTAATATTTTAAAAGACTTTAGAAGGAAAAGCTACAGAAAGATCTTAATTAAATCACAAAAATCGAGTACTATATAGCCGACTCCACAGCTGAACGTTTCCTTGTCCACCGACTAATTTGGGCGATTTTTTGACACGAATTCATTCAAATGGCCTCGTCTGATTATGGTCTGAGAAAAGAATACAATTAAGGGACAATATAGGTAGAATTCGGCTATACTACTTGATTTGTACTCCAAAAGCCATCAAGTCGAAGACATACTCTCCCCATTAGAACCAGTGCTTGTCGAGCTACAATCTATGTAGGTACTCAGTAAAAGCAAATTCCAATTGAATCAATGTAGACTCCAATTTTTTGTCTCATTTTGCAATTATTATTTGATTAATCTGCATTATGCTAGGTAACTGAAATTTACGCGACATGCTTATAAAAAAAAAACGAACGAACTGTATGTCACGAAAGACAAGCTGCAGAGGGGACGTCTGATGGTTTAGGCATCGTCAGTGGAACCATCAGGGGAAGCATGACAAAAGAAAAAAAAAAACTCCACATAAAGCAATCGCTCGACTAAATTAACTTCAATTTAAATTTATTCATGCAAAACGGCTTCAGACACGCATCATCATCCCTTACAACGCGCGTTGTGTGCGCCCTTCTACGTCATCACAGTGAATATTTGGTATTGCCTCCCTTTCTCCCCGATATGTACCCGTCGCATGTACATACATACATACTGTCTGATGAAGAGAAAATATATGCAAATTATCCTGACAAAAAGTGCTTTGCTCCTTGTATCCACTCCGCCCATCTGGAGATTCATTTAGGACTTTTTGTCTTCACTTCACTAGGGAAGAGACCAGCCAAATTGCTGGTTGCTGATTTGACACTGTTGTCAGAGGAAAAAAACCTGTTGAATCTGTATGCCAAGTGTGTGAGTTGTGTTTTTCTCGCTACCGCCGCGCCGCACCGTAAGTGGTGGGTTTTCTGGTGTCAAATGTAATCCCGTTTGTCAAACAATGGATGGCTTTTACTTATTTAAAAGGATTACCACGTCGATTGCTACAGTTAATTGCATTTAAATTGAGTAAACTAAGATTTCTTGGTACATTAATGGTGTTAGGGCGTTCAAGGGTTTTGCGAAAAGCATGTGTTTAATTGACCTACCTTAAGTTGAGAGGTTAGAAGTTTTCATTACAAGGTTTACCGATTAAGTTGTTTTGTCTCAAAGTGGGATGGCCTTTATGTTATTGGCTCCTGATACGGTTGGAGATCATTAGGAAGGGTAGAATTTGGGACAAGAACTCTCAAGTGGATTGTAGGGTTAGAGGACTAGGCCGAGGGACAGAAATCAGATGTGAGAGCAGTTTCAGTCATTATTTATACGAATTAAAGTATGAATTTTGTCAAAAATCTGGGAAAGGTTTCACTGTAGTGTAGAATTGCAGATTTGTGATTTTTGTCTCTTATTCCAGGGGAATGAAAATAAGGAGGAGGAGATTTTTGTAGTCATTTGCACCAGATTTCGGAACTGAAGCGATTTTCTTGTGCTTTCACAGTAGCCAGCTCATAAGATCCTCTAATAAAGCATTTATAGTGACTTAGTTAGCGTGTCCCTTCTGGTCAGTTTTTAAACAACAATTTGTTACATGTGTTAACATTTGCTTAATCTAGTACATTTGAGATTTATCCATCTTGTCTTAGTGACACTTACCTTCGTGGTCGCAATACCCACTGCGCCCGTCGACTCTTACGCTGGATGTCTAGTTCCAATTCCCAGCACAAACTACTTTCATAATCTACGTTTTCAGCTCTCTCAATTCTCTGGCAATACTTAGAGAGAAGCTAAAATAGTATCCCGAGTCCGAACGGATAAGTTTGAGAAGCTTTTTATGGACGAACATGTTGATTATTGTTATTTTCTTGTTATTCATGTTCGCACTTCTTTTTCTCATCATCAAACACTCCAAACAAGCTAATGTTAGGTGTTGTAAAAAGAAATCCATTATATTTGCACGAAAAATGGTCCGATTTAGGTCAAATATGCGCAATTTTGTTGGATTATTTGCTGTCAAAGCCTCCGTCCTTACTGGCGAAAAGCTAAGACAGTCTTATTTCACAGGCCTATCTTGAGGCGAACTTTTCAGGTGGACAGGTGGTAATCCCTTGGTACTCGGTCCGGCCAATAAGGTGGACCGAGCCCTCCCAACCCAGCTCCCGGAGCTTCTGGCGATTCGTTATCGTTGTGTATGGCCTGGCGAGGAACACAATTCCTCGCCTATGGGCCAAATCAGGCCGCTTCTGAGCGATTGCTTCCTTCAGGCGGCCCTATTTTGACAATTAAGTTCCGAATTCAGAGTTTTGCCGTAGGAGATCAGCTCATAGAAGATGATTCAATACCAATCCCACTAAACACACAGCAAGACCTGTGATTAGCAGATGGAAGTTTGGTCCACGAGGCTCTTTGGCGTTAACTCATGTGGTACCCATACATCGAGCTTATTTTTGTATCCAGCCTTGTTCAAATGGTTTCAAACACGCATGACATCCGTTCCAAAATGGCATGAAGGTCAGACTCGACGATTTCCATGATTTTATTCACATGCATCGAGACAAATTACCGGAACGGAATCGACGGAATCAAAACTTAGCGTGATTTACTGTTACAGCATCGGGAACACAAACATTATTCATATTTCAGCCGCCTGGCTTGCGTTTTCGCCTTTATCGAAGAAGAACTATAAAATATGGTGTATTTTGTCTTACAAAACTGAGAAAATCAATCAAAAAACTGTCCGCTAAGTGTTTTTAGTAAAGAGTCTTATCTTTCTAACAGCATTTAGTTTTAGTCCGATGATTCTTACATTACTGAAGCCATCTGTTTGAAAAATAATCGATTTCTTTTTACTCCACCTAAAACAACAACACCTCAAGTTTTGAGTATTCACATCAAAATAAATAGGATCCAACCCCGAAAAACCGTTAATTATTATAATATTTGAAACACCCTACATTCATTTGAATACGTAATGCTGCCGCCCTCAACTTAGTGTTTACATGTGCTTCAGCAAAACTTCAACAAGGAATGCTTTTGACATACGACAACACCAGATGTGCTCAAAACTTGTGATATTTGTTGACATTTATTGAATAAATACCACGTAAGCCTGCTTCTAAACTTTCATTCAACGGGTTTCTTTAAATCATCCTACACATATCCGTTTCGCAACTTGGTTGCTCGTCAATACGTTCGTCTACTTTGAACGCGTATTGCACACAGTCATCTGAATGTGATATTCTATATATTTTGACAGATCATGTGCTTGACGCAATTTGTCATGACAGCTCGTGTCATGAAACTGATGAGACTGAATTATTCGTAATTTTTTTGTTTTTGGGTGCCACTATATAGGTGCTCTCACTGATATGAACAACCAAGTTAAATGTAATCGTTGTCGCATTTTATTTGATTGAAGTGGCTTGTGTGTATGTGGATGGATGGAACAGAGTGGCAGGAGAAGGATAATGTGAAAACAAATGCATGAAATTGCGTCCACTGACGTAGGCACACACGTTTGTAGTTTCTATACGAATGAGCTAGATAGATAGTAAATATGCAGGAAGTGTGCTTCCGTAATTACTGAATTTGTACAAATGGAAGTTAATCCAAAATGAATCAATAGTCTCATCAGAATAAAAACAAAAATTATCAGTGAAGTGACAAATGATACTACTGTACATATTATTATCAATTTTTCGGGGAATTTCATTGAAATTTAATACTTTTTCTGTCGGTTTCTGTTTGCAAACGTGATTTTTCCATAGTATCCACTTCTTCTTAGGAGAAAACGGACGGTGATCATCGAACCACCTTCTACAGTTTAATGTCTTTTTTTTTTGGTTAAAAAGCGCAATCATTCATTTATTCAACTACCTACTGCCAAGTGGTTATTTCAACTTTCAATTGCATAGATTACTGTGCAAAGATAATGCGTTGATCTATTAAGCTGCGTTTTATTTCTTTCTGTGTTTATATACACACCTCTCAGATAGTTTAGGCCTATGCGTCGTAGCTTTCATGCTATTTGTCGTAAAATTAATGTGAAAACAAGTATTTTTTATGTTACCAACTTATGGTTTAGTTATTTCCTTCCGATATAAGTTTACTGATTTTAATTGTATCTCTTGACATTGGCATGCGTCATTTACAAAGGTGGGGTAAACGTTTTTTCTAAAAGTTCATACCGACATTTACTGGGTGCTTAAAGCACGCCCTTGACAAACATAAAAGGCTACCACTCTTGGCCATTCCGAAGTATGACGTTGTCGGGAAATTAAATTTCCAACAGAAGTTTGTTAACCAATAAGCTCAGCACCAAAATGGACAAGAGCAGTCAATTCATAGCCTACAGACGGAGCAGCAATACAGTAAAATGATATATAGACGGATCAAGAACTGTTAAAAGAACTAGAGCAGGGGTATTTGAACCCAGGACAAAAAAGAACCCACGGGCAAACACACCAGCATCTTTTAAGCAGAAATCTATGCCATAGGCAGATGCATTCAAATCAATCTTGACAGGAACTATACCAACTGCGATGTCGGGCAATGTTGGGCAGTCGAGCTGCTATCATGGCCCTAGACTCCTACATCATCAAATACATGCTCGGGCGGGAATGTCTACAAAAGCTTAAAGAGGTGAGTAGGAGAAACAAAGTAAAACCCCCAACCAACCAAATGGTCGACAGAATCCTTCATTCGGCGTTGTAGGCGATCATGTCCTCAGAGAAGAATTCACGGTACTAGAAAGAAGGAACCGAACATAGCACTGGCCTGATAAATGTGAAATTGTCAAAAACAATGCATCAAAAATGTAAACAAACTACTTTTTTAGCCGCTGACTGCTTGTATTTTGACATTTCTTCAGTTTTTTTTTCTGTTTGTAATCCAAATACATACAGATAATACCTTGCATTATTTGTAAAATAAACTTTTCAAAAAGAGACTACCTGTCCCTTTTCTGCCAAGTTGTATTCAAAATGCGAGAAAAGGGTAGGGACATACTACGATGTCAAGACATGATTTTCGAACTATTAGTTGTCTTATTTCCGGTCTGCAGCTCTTATTTTTGACCATTTTGCTCATAATATCTGCTCAGAAATGAATAATTTTTTTTTTAAACAAATAAAGTAAAATGTTACCGTAAAATAATGAAACTTTTGAACATGCTAAGAATATGACCCAATTTTTTGCGAAAAGCGCAGCAACTCTTCCAACATTGTACATATAGTCAACAGATGAAAATTGCTACAAAAATCTAAAAGTTATGTCGTATTATTTGGGCTTGTGTTACAGCAGAAATACTGTCATTTCTTTAAATAATTTTTCTAATCACAGAAAATCAAAATCTTTCTTAGTTATTTATAAATAATGAATCCTTGCGGGGGTGTATATGTATATGTATGTCAATGTCATCAACATTCATACATAATTTATCTCGGGAGGAAAATTACAATATTTTGTGTCTACCGTGTACATTGATTTTTTTGACATCAATGTCAATCATTCAAGGCTTCGTAAGGTTTATTGGTGCAATAGAAACGAAGATGTATTGCTTATTCCTTTCTTAAAATCGACTAATTCGTCTCAAGTCAATTGACACTACATGTCCATATAAAGGGTGTTTGAAATTTAAGTTGATGTAGAACATGGAAACATGATTTTAATATGGAAAATCATTTGACAGATAACTTTCTGCCATGGCGTACTTTTCTTTCACAAGCTCCTTGCAATACATCAGGCTGTATTTTGGCAATAATGCGTCAAATGTTGAGTCTAAAGTAACTCAAAATTTAGTAATCTTGTCTCCTGTATTACTAACCGTTGAACGTCAACATTTTTGGAGAAGTCCATTTATCCACTGATTCCTCCGGTCCACAAAGTGCAGTAAACGGTGACTTTTCCTAGATGTAATGTTGTTTTGACAATGGTTTCAGTTTGAGTTTCCTGAATTGAACCATGTTTTTTTTTAAATAAATTTGAACAATTTTCATGATGAATTGCCAACCAAACTAACCTCAGAACATACTGTCAATTCAGCTGTCGGAGAAAAAAGTTCTCCGCCTCTAAAAAAAACTCATTATTATGCAGGCGTTTTTTTTTGTCGAAAATTTTTGAGCCCTGCACTGGAGCACTCAGACTCAAAAACTGGGCCATTGTACTACCAGGCAGCAACCTACATTTAGTGTAATTTCTATATAATACCAACAGGCGCTTGAGGAGCCTACATCATCTCTCACCTTATCAGCACCAAATAACTGCCACCAGAGCCGAGCAAAGGGGGGACAGTGACAGAAGAATTGCCCTGCAATGTCGTTGTCTTCTCCACAGGCGTCGCAGAGGGTTTCATTGCTTAGGCCAAGCTCATGTAGGTGTTTGGCGAAGATATAGTGGGTCCTTAGTACACCGGGAAGTCGTCTGTAGTCTTTTCTGTTAAGAGGTAACATGAATGCCGCGGATTTCTTACAGACATTAGGGACCCTGAGCTTGGTTTGTCTACATCCTGGAGAGTCATGCCACTTCCGGTTGTGGTCTCGAGAAGTCCAACCATCCATGGAAGCCCTAACCAAGGACGCGGTTCGGGTCTTAAGAGTACTTCCTCTGATCCTTGTCTAGCAAGTTCATCGGCGATGTCATTTTCCGTGATACTATGGTGGCCCGGGACCCAGACAAGTCTCAGCCTGCCCCTCAAATTCAGAGAAGAGTTGCATTCCTGGGCTATCCTGAAAGTGGTTAAAGGGCCTTAAGTTCAGCTTAGCTGTCGCTACAGACACAAACACTTCGCCCCTTCCACCTGTTCTTCGCAATATAGTTCGTGGCCATTAGGATCGGACAGATTCCTGCTTTGAAAACCAATACAGATTTATTTAACGAGGTGTGCAGTCCAATGTTGACGCCCTCCACAAAGTCGCCAGCGTCAGACCCTTCTTGGTCTTGGAACCATCCGTGAAGATTCTACATTCCTATCCTGTTTAGAATCTGGCCAGAGCCCGTCTTGAGTGCAGGGATGTATGTGCGTCGTGCCGTCTAACGCAGTTACACCAGTAAGTCCGTGCGTCAGACGGCACATCCTTGAGACTAGGGTCAAAGGAAATACGGTGCGCAAGGGCATCGAAACTCCAGTACAAGCTCAATTGCAGGCGTTAATTCGGCTCTGGAGAAAGCGATGTTTGGCAAATACTTTATTTCCATGCCTTACGCTACATTTAATAGTCAGTCGCAATGGTTTCCAAATTATATTTTTTGAAGAACGTGGTTCGAAACAGTCAATTAATGAGTTTCCACATTTGTTTACTGTATGACGGGAACTTTATAAATATTGAATAGTTTTTATACGCACAACACACGTGCCTGAAATGCAGTAGAAAGGGTTGAATAATGAGTCAATATAAGGTGGTTCACGATTCACAAAATGAGCTCATCATCAACATTCTGACAGATGTCAATCCATGACATCTGTGCACGTTAAGTTGGTTAAGATTGAATACAATCCAAAAGTAGGTTAAACGCTAGACTAAATATTGACCAGCTGTTCCTTCCACAACCACTCCTCATTGTCTTCACAACAGGACCTCATTTGGATTTGAAATCAAAAGGATAGCCAGTATATGTCACATTAAAAATTACAAAAACAAAACGAAACCAAACAAAAAAAAAAATCAATTTTATACATAATTTCATTACGGCGAATGCCAACGAATGCGACTGATATTCCTTCGTCACAGAAATTCAAGCTCACACGAACGTAGCACAGACACATCGCTAGAATATAATACGCATACATAAACTCGTTTCAGATACTCCGCACAGAAATTAATCTGAAATCGATTTTATCGTCTTTAACTGAACCAAGGAGGACTTACGTATATACGAGTGAGTATTCTACAAACCTTATAGCTGTGTGTAGGTTCGCAGGGCCTACCCATCCCCGGTGACAATTATGTGGTGGTGGTGATGTTGGGTACCATCTACAATCAGCCACTATCGAAGCAAATATGAAAGATAAATACACCGCCCTACCTGCGCGATCTTCTGACCCAGCAACCATCGCTTCCAGACCGTCTCCTCCAATGGTACAACCCTCGCCCCCCACACCACTCTCCCACCCACGGGGGTTACCGAAAAAACTAAAAGCCCTGACGAAAGGACGACTCCACTATGACTACGACCATGACGACGACGACGACGAGTACGCTTTTGAGCACGGCAGTCGGTGGTTTTTTCGATGGTGGTCGTGTGGTGGGCCAGATGGTGTCGTTGTAGTCGTCGTTGTTGCTGTTGATTCTGTTGTTGTTGTTTGCTATCACAGCTGGTGCTCCTGATTTTGACGACGAATGTGCCGTTGTATTGGTTTGCAGCAAAGTATTTTCCACCTCTGTCTCTACACCATCCCTGACGGTGGTGTGTTTGTCTTGTAGGTTCCAAAAGGGGGAGGTGATTTGAAAAAAAAATAAGAAGAGGAAGGCTACGTATCAGGCATTGAGAGCGAGAGACAAGCACAGAAGAAATACAGAAAAAGAAAACAGAGCTTTTCAGGAAGAGCGTAACCTTGAGAATCGTTTTCATTTTCATTGTATTTTATTTATTTATTTATTTATATTTATTTCCATTGTGCCATTCCGTTCTGCTTTCCATTTGTCATTCACTGATGGGAGTGGAGGTATGTTATTCATGTGTAAGCACGTAAGTAAATATTTCTGCAATTCATCCCTCCTGCTGGAGCTGGGGTAGTGTTTAACATTGCTTGCAGTTGTTCTGTTGTTCTGCTCTCCTTTTTTCTTCAAATATTTTTCGAATCAATCGTCACATATTGAATGAAAGGCAACAAAAAAATGAAAAAAAAAGAAATACAAATTTGAAGAACTGGAGCTTTGCACAGGACTCACGAACTAAATTCTCTTGAAAACTGCAATATTGCAGAAATAAAGTTTTCAGCGACCCGCACACTGCAAATAGGACGATTCAGATTTTTCAAATATTAACAAGAGTTGGCAAGAGTTTTATTGTATCTTTTGTGGATGAAATGTGCTCTTGAGCGGTCTACTATTTGTTTTAATATTTATTATGTATCGAGTTTAATTAAACTTTTCGGAGAACAGGCCAAACTTGTGTGCTTTTTGAAATGTAAGCAGTATTCATGATGTAATGTATCGGTATTTAAGGATGCATTGAGAGTTGTATAGTTTGCTCGGGGGTTTGACTTTTGATTGAGTCGAATATGAAATTGACATCATTTACATGTGTACAGAGTGCACTGTTTGAACAATTTGAGAATTTTGCGATCCAGACGAACTTTATTTCAAATCTTGATTTTTATTGTAGTCTGATTTAATTGAACAAAAAATCATATAGCAATGCAAGCTTTGAATTTGAATTAGATAATTATAAGGAAATTATACAGACAGAAAAAAAATGGTTTTTGGTGAAGGGTTGAGACTCCTCAAATCAAAACTGGATTAGATCGACGTCAGTAGATATCATACAACGAGGAATGTGATGGTTGGTGTGGCTGAAGATTCAGTTGCTAAATTAAACGAGGTTTTGTGTTCAATAAGTGGTAAAAGAAAATGCTGTCATTCTCAATCCTAACAAAACCAATGTCATTCCATTTTCAAAACGCTAGCCATACCAATCAAATGTTCCCTCTTTAGAACTAAACCGTAGTTCGCAGTAAATCCTTATGCTCTGCTTCCTTAGCAGAGCACTTAGGTCCTATTGGACACATTGTAGGGGGGATTTCTCATCTTAACACCTTCCTTGTACCCGTCATGAAATCCTAATAAACCTGAAAATAGTGGATGTCTTGGAAGAAATGT
The DNA here is from genome assembly GCA_907269125.1 of Eristalis pertinax. Classification (NCBI taxonomy): domain Eukaryota; kingdom Metazoa; phylum Arthropoda; class Insecta; order Diptera; family Syrphidae; genus Eristalis; species Eristalis pertinax. The sequence goes on from OU026145.1 coordinate 28,028,045, forward strand.
TCTTCCATCGTTTTGTATCTCAACCAGCAGATACTAGGGCAGTGGAAAAGGTAGTGACGAGTATCCTCTCTTCCTTCTTACGTCGTACGTACGTACGTCTCATGTTCAATTCATGATTCTTCAGTTAGTGCTCCAACGACCATCCCGACCTACTTTTTGTCCCTTTAAAGGAGTTCGCCGGCTTTGCACTATTGAACTTGGGTCACATTTCCTCGACTAACACGACCTCCGCTTGAAAAACACTGCTCTAATTAGGGATTCCGATAGAGTGCATGTTTAACAATTCGAGGTTCTTTAGCCAGCTGACCCTGTGCCAAAAGACAAGTTTTAGTAATTTGTTGAAAAAGGCATTAAGTTCCTGTAGAATACGTCTTATGTATTTCCCAGAATCAATATACAGATTGCATGATAGAACTTCGAAACTTTACTAGAAAACGTGACGAGAATCAGTTGCTGAAAAACTTTCTGGCCGAATTGCCGTCATCAAGGTTTGAGCTATGAATTAAGGTTACTCGAGAATAGATTGATAGACAAACTAACCTTGATGTTGTTGAAGGAATCTTGGGAAGCAAAGGAAGCGTCTTCAGTCCTGCTTAAAGGAAAAGTGACGGACCCAAAATGCATGAGTAATTCTTTGCTGACGTTGGAGCCATCATCAGCCACACTTGATGTGTGGGTGGATGTTTTTGAAGGGAATGGATATGTGTTGTTGCCCATTCTCCGATCCCCTGAGGTCTATTCCAGACATTTATTTGAATGGAAAAGTGCTTCCCAAGTGCGAAAAATTCAAATATCTGGGATCTATGATCAATAGCGAAGGCAAATGGTATGACGATATCAATTATTGCGTAAGCGTAGGGTGCATGAAGTGGCGCGAAAACTCAGCCGTCTTTGTGACAAAAAAAAAATGCCAAAATGCCTACAGTTCACAAAGTTGGACAGCGTACAAAAGTACGGCAACAGAGATGAAGATGCTTCGCAAAACAGCAGGAGTAACAAGGCTCGACATAATAAGAAGTTCAAAGATCCGAGGAAGCCTTCATGTTAACGATCGGCTCAGTTGGTACTATCATGCTCAAAAGAGAGATCCTTCGAATCGCAGTAAAAAGGCACGCGAAAGAGAGGCAGTCATAAAAAAAAAACTCCTGGATCACACAAATGCAAAAACACCAGCATTTGATCGGCCTCAGTTGTGAAGTGATCCGAGACAGGAAGGCCTGTCGATATTTCTTGAGGGCGAATCGCCGAGCCTCACAGGCGGATCAGTAGGGATGTAGTAAAGTGTGGGGGGGGGGGGGGGGGGCGTTATGAATTATAATCCTCATAATTCCGATCATAAGCTCGTCGAAAAAGAAAAAGAAGTTGAAGGAATCTTGGGCACTTCTACTATTTTTACGTTTATTCTCCCATTCGGACTATTTACAAGCATTTCCGTTTGTGTAAAGAACTCACCATATCGTCTTGAGAAGCATTGTATTTCAGAGCCGTAGTTTGTCGCTATAGCTAAACAAGATCAAGCCTTTTCTTCTAGTAACAGGCGATTCATTACGACCTGATTTTTAAAATTTTAAATAAAACACATGAAATGAATTTAGATGGTGGAAAATTCATTGTGGATTCGGAGAACAGTGTCTGACATTTACTTTTTGAATATAATTTAGTGTAAATATTGCCCGTGACTACGCCGTAAAAGTTCTATTCTGAAGGCACAATTTTGGATTTCCACGTTGCAATCGGTATTCGCCCAGTTGCGTGAGTAATGTTGGCTTCCAAATCCCTTTCGATCTGGATGAGGTCTCTTCGGTTGCTTATCATCAAAGAACATAGACTGAAACTCGAATTTGCACAGGACTTTCGAAACTTAGGACAGCTGGTGTAATTTCTAAATTCATACCGGAGTCTAGCGCCATTTGAAAAAAAGATTATAATTATGATTTTACATCGATGCAGGGCCGATGCAGTGAGGCCCTTGTATAAAAATTCATCGATTCAACATTATTCACAGCATCACTTGTAATTTCGAATTTTCGTTAAAAAACAAAATCCTTAGCTGGTCATTTAATGTTGGTATTAAATCGAATGTTCATCCATTTAAGTGCAATAAACTCGCCACAAATGGCTACAGGGGAAGACAAAGCCATAGGCCACAATTACCAATTTTCCATTAATTTTTACGACCATGCCAATTCACACATGGAATACTAATATTTAACAGCCTCGCTCTGCAAAGTCAAAAAAAAAGGAAAAGGTTAAACAGCAACCATCTAACTTTTCTTCAGGAATTTGAAATTAATGCTATTCGATTATCGATTATTTTTTTATGACTAAATGCGCCTTACTACATGGAGATTTTGAAATAAAAAAAAATATGAATAACTTCTTATTCGCGGGAGTGAATTGGCATCGACGTCAAATGTCAACGAATTTGGATGAACTCAAATCGATGCATTCTTGTTAAGATAAATGGAATGCGACCGGGAACTGCATTCTGTTTCTCAATAGCGCCGACATAGTCTTAACGCGAATATTTCCTTTCTGCTGCCTGGGGCTTTAAAGGCACACAAACTGATTCGCTTCAGTGCTATTCTTCAGAAAAACTGATTATTCCGTGAGAAATGTCAATCTCTGATGAGTTAATGGCGGCTGACAAATTAACGATGCCGAGGAATACAAAAAATCAATAAATAAATTGCAAATTCAATGACGATCTAATTTATGAAACAAGAAACTAAAGAATAAACAAAAATAATAACAAGTTTTGTTTTACACCTTGTAGGCCTGACTGGCAGACAAAGAAACAACACAAGCTTCTGAAATATACACGAGCACTGTGTCCGAATTCGTTTTACTACCAGTAAACAGAAATCGAATAAAAGTTATGGCGCCAGTAAATCAACTTTGCTGCACGTCCTGCAATTAAATATCCCAAATGACTGTCTATAACCTTAAGGTAATCAAATTGCTCTTAAATTCATTAAAAAACACCCAAAATTAACATCAACTTTGATGTTCGAGGTTCGCCTGGCTGCCGTCAACGTCATTCTTACGAAGAAGATCTCTGCACTAAGTGCAAATACCTTTAATCCGATAACCGAACAGTTGTTCATCTCGAGAAGAAACGAATCATAAGAAACGAGAACAAAGACTGCAACGAACGAACGGAGACTGTGCTGCGATGACTTTGAGGGGAATTGTTAAAAATTCTTTTCACTTTCCCGGCCATTCTGAGCAAACAAAAGCAATGAATAAATACCGATACATGTGTGTACAGTCTCTATGTATCCGCCAGGCAAGGTAAAAAACAACAACATGCCAAAACATATAATCAAAGAGATGGAGCCGGGCTAAGAGTGTACCTGTGACTACCTGCAGGCACAGAAAATGAACCGAGATGAACACGACGTTAGCCAGGAGGTTAATGCGCTTCTTATTCAGTCATTAAAAAGTTTTGTTTTGATTTCATCCGACCGTCATACGGCTTGTTGCCCCAGTCCAGTCGTTGTGATTTTTCTTTTACTCTGACGCTGATGCTGGGTCTTGCACGTTAGCGGATGGAAAAGAGGGAATCCTTTCAATAAAACAGAACAGAAGAGATAACAAAAAACAAAAAGGGTTAAACACGTACGAGTCGAAACTCTTTTGCGAGTTGTTTGTGTGCATTTTCTCAGTTGCCAAGTGGTTGGGTTAAGTGGAGTTTATCCTTGAAATCAGTAAGTGAAGTTTAACACATTCAGTGAAAATTGATGAAGATCTAAACACAAAAACGCTCAAATGTAAAAATTGAATAGCCGTTTGGTCCGAGTCGCCTCATCTGAACATAATTTGTTATGATTTACTCACGTACCTTGTACGTACGTGTGACATTAGTGCATTTATTTAGAAGCTTTGGATACTTAAAAGCAAGTGTGTGCAGCCGCCGCGCTTGTGTTTGTTTATTTTGTTTGAATTCAAATAAAACAAAAACGAAACTAGGATTTGTGGTGTGGATCAAGCTGGATAAGACTGTACGTGCTTTTTTTTGTTTTGTCGAAATGCATTTGTTTATTGTGCATTGTAAGGAAATAAGCCCCATCATTGTATTCATACTTATTTTAATGACCGCGATGACAGCGCCTTTTTAAATAGTTCAGTGGCGTTTAATAGAGGAATTGTGTACGTTCACTTCTCAGATGGTCACAAGTGACTCGTCAACATATTCGTCGTTTTGTTAGAAATAGATGTTCACTAATGAATAAAAAAGGCGAAAGGGCAATCATCTTTCTAATGTTTCATTGTGCATTAATCAATATTGTGTTAATTTTTTCTTGAAACCTCCCTCCTGCCTAGAAACATATTTTCGAATAGCTGCGATCGTATATCAACAATTACTTGACGAACGCTAGCTTCGCTCGTTTATCGGTGTGATTTCTTCCACTTAATTGATTGTGATGCACGCGGAGTCACATTTTGTGAGGCGCCCTCTTAAAAGTCTGTAGAGGAATATGTAGATATTATGCGTCATTATTCTTGCAGAACACCGTCTAAAATTGGATAATGTGCAGTACCGTCGGCATCTAAACTGGTACTTAGATAGAGTCAACCATCTGATCAGGTGAACGGTCTGAAATCTCCAACACATCCTGTAATAATAGTGTTTAAATATTCCGGCCTTCACAGGCAGCATTTCAGAAATATCTAATACTATTTACATATGTAGCTTCTCTGTGAATTAATCCTTTCATTGGTGATTTGTCAAACTGAAAACGAGATCCACAAATTCGCGAGCTGTTTATATGAGCCAGCAACTGCGAATGTGAACTTTCATAAACAATCATTTTCAAGCAAATATAACTTAATTAAGGCGGCGCTACAGTCGCCTCACAAGCGTCACCAGCCAGCTTGACCTTCAGATGATTGACTCCAGTTTCGTACGAATAGTGCGTTGAGGTTACTTTCCAATTGCATGCGCCACCTGAGTCGCAGTCTTTCTCTACCGTTCCTTGAGAGTGGATTCGAATCATTGGTTTCCAATCGCTCTACCTAACCTAGCCACGTGAATCGTTGGACCTTCACTCTTCCAAAAATTTCTCGATCTAGTGTAAGTTCTCACAATTCGAACTTAACTGCTCTGAACTTTTTACTTTGGGAATTGGGAATTTACCATTTCCTTGGCGACTTGTCAAACTGAAAACGCGATCCACAAAGAGGCAGACTCTATCAACAAATTCACGTTTAAAAAAATCGCGATACCCGTAGACCGTAGCTATTTGTGAATCGAGAATTCCATGTGAATGAAATGTCAGAGTTTGCGAAGTTCTCAAGACGCGGCATGTGTACATCACTTAGCGCGGTCCGATCATCATCTACTTAAACGTCCAAAATGTACAAATGAGTAATTGATTAACGTGATCACCTGGCATTAGCCTTATATCACGAGTTCTTTTACTCCTAGGACCATTTAACGACCCTTGACCAGACACCTTCGGTAGGAATCTCAAGTTCCAAATTTAGAAATAAGCTCATGGACTTATTTCTCCACCTTGGTAAGGTAGTGAGTCCTACCCAAACCTCTGCTACTCTTTGGGTCGTAGCACCCGGTTGTATTTTGCAACTCCACACAGAATCATATACCTTTCACGTCTCGGAGTCATCCCTAACCAAGGTTGGCTCTCAGACATGCAGGTACAATCTCCATCTCTCCTCGCGACATTGGGTTTTAGATTGATCAGGCTGAAACCTAAGCTGGTCTCAGGGCTTTCCTGATCACCCGTGGCACCAGACTATAGCCTCTGGTCAAGCTACCAGTAGGATGCCATAACATCCCCAGATTGGCCGCTAATATTCAAAAAAGCCGTAGTCTTGTCAGCACCAATCTATGATTGAGATTGGCGCATCCTTCTTTTTCCATTAATTTATTTGCGAGCTTGCTACCATCATATTCGACAAGCACTAGCTGCTCTCAGCTCATGGATTTTAATCGCCTCTTACGACAGGCTTACTTACTTAGGGTATATTCTAACTCCTACCCGAAGGGGGAGCCCAAAGCGTACAGTAAACAAGTCTTCAAATAAGGCTTCCAGGCAAAAAGATTGAATAAGATCTTTTCAAATTCCACTTAAGCCTAAAGAGCCAGTGGTTGGTAAGAGCTATTCCAAGGATCTGCCTATTGAAACGCTTTGTGCAGGACATCAATATTGAAGACAGCGTATATATACATAGTTTGTTTTGCAATTGCTAATCGCCCGACTCCATTTCGGTGATCGAACTTGCCTTTCGATTTTGGGGTAGAATCCGCGTAGAAAAATTTTGATTCGCAGGCAAAAGAATCGCAAATCGCAAAATTCGCAAAAGAATGCACTAAGACGCCTGTGGTGTTAATGGGCACTTGCTACTTCTTCGGGTGGCACTACAATAAGGAGGTAGGCCTCAACCAACAAGCCTCATCAGCTGGCGCGATCTCTGCCTGACTACCTCCTCAACCTACCTCAGCAAACCTCAATCTAAGTCTAGCTTGGCCTTTGGCTAAGGGGATAACTTGGTTTTTAGAGAGACAGTTTTATTTCTCAAATTCGTTTTATTTTTGCGGTAATGTCGATGAGACTAAAGCGCTTGGGTGCAAAGAAATGTTCAACACATGAAGATTGTGACAGTGTGCTCGACACGTTGGTCCTCTTCGTAGAACAGCATGCACTTGGCTTTTGCTTCATCAACTACATGCTTTCGTCGCGATGTTCACAAATACCCAACCCATAGGCAATAGCCATCAGTGAAAGGTCGTGTTATTTCGGCTGGCGCTTGAGTTATTCACGATATTCTACAAGAGCTTCGTCGCTAACACATCTGTAAAGCTAGACCACCAAGGGGCCGTACCCTCCTTTTTTCTTATAAATTACAAACCTTTCTTTGTTTTCACGTCTAACCAGACAGAAAAGTTTTCACCACAATTCGAAAAAAACAGAATAACCCGTCTATCTGTCAAATGTTTCTTTCAGGTACTGTCAGTCTTTTCTTTAAGGACGCACAAAGTGTACTGATTTGTTTTCTCGCCTTCCCGTAAAACAGTTGACAACTTTCTTTTCGTTTCCAATGTCGCTGGCAACGTAACGTCAAACTAATGAGTTCTGAATCTTCCAAGCGCTTTGAATCTCTGAAATCCTTTTTAACATCACACTCCTTTGTAAGCCTAACCTCTAATTTACATAATGCTCCACTTTCCTTCGGAGAACGAAGAGATCCGCAACTGCTTTATATTCCCACAAGGTCCAGTTAATTAATTTAACGCTGTTTCCCTACTCAAGAGAAATGCTTCACTTTAACTTTTACTGCCCCAAGTACAGCCGTCAATTGTTCTACATTCTGTAAGAAAAAAAAAAGAGAAACAGTAAGACATCTCAGACATTGGGATCCTTGACGTGAAACAAATAACAACGAATGAGTCTCTTTCTTCTGCGAATAAACAAAAGTAAACAACGTCACTATTTTCCTTACAATTCTTTTGTTCTTCGAAACGCATTCTTCTTCGTGCTCACCATCGTCAAGGACATCTACACATCTCCTTGGCACAAAACTCCCCACACACGAATATGTATAAAAATAACAACCTGAATTCGCTTCGGCTCTGTCTCACAGTTCATGCATATTCCTACATTCCTATGGTAATTAAAATATCCTGAAATAACAATCACAACTGCCCCCACATGTAACTCAACGAGCTGTCAGGATGAGTCAAACTGTCAAGATGTCTTTCGCAACAACTTCAAACGTGCCGAATTATTTCACTCTGCAAGTCAACAATGTGTGATAAATAAGTTATTAATGCGATCAAGATTTGACATCTATTAATTTTGACGTTTATCTTAAGAGCCCCGTTGGAGCCAGTTGACAGTGACACTGACAGAAGTAACGCGCATCGAGTGATTTGTGTCAGCGAAACCTAATGCGAAGTCGAAAATCAATAAAAGTAAGCCCCTTTTGCAAAATCCGCCATCAGAATGTCGGCCAAACGATGTCGTCAAGAGTTAGATGATGATTATTAGCAGGAATTCGCTTAGCTCCGCATCGAATTGGGGGCGAACAAATAACACTGAAAAATACTTTTGTATCGTGACGTTACTAGTATTTATCACAGCTGTAATCGTAGTGCGGAATCAACTATGCTAATGTTACTCCTGGTGACCATTGCCAGTAAGAGTTTCCTAATGGCTGTGTGCATAGCTTGTGGCAGGACTAGAATTACACGTTCATATGCAGTCGTATGTTAAGTTCTGTATTCCATGCACAGGAAGAAGGCGGAATGAATAATTATTTTGCACTCTGCAATTTCGTATGAGAATACTGTGAGAGTCTCGAGTGGAATTTATGATTCTTGAAGACATGTTAAATTGTTTTCAATTAAAGCGTCTTAATCGAATATTGGCGCCAATCTGTTGTTCGCCTTAAGTGTCTGCCTAACGAAAGGGAGTTAGTGTGTAGGAAATTTGATTTGGCAGACTTTGGGGTGGTTTTGTCTGATCGTCTTACGCCAGCATTTGATATATATTTTCTGCAATAATACCAACCTGGAGAACAGTTTTTACGAACAAAGTTGTCACACAAGAGACGTTTAATTTCATGCAAAGATCCTAAATTTTTAAGAGAATTCGGCAATAGTTATGCATTACACGGAGACGAATATTATTCCACGTATATACTCGTACTCGTATTTGCCGCAGTACCATTTAAGAAGCAGATATAACCAACGTACCAAGTGAAGGATGAAAGACTGCCAAGATTATATAGACGGTGGATGCATGAGGGTGCACTACAGATTCATCATCATCTTCTGACCAGCATGATGCACTAAAGGGTTGGCGGGGGCAAAGCATGCACGAGAGATCTCCACGCCACCGACTTTAACTCATCAGGAGTTATGTCCAAGCGGAACCAGGCTACTTTTTGGACTTGGTCGAACCACCTCTCACTCACCCCATCACGGCGAGTAACTCCCACAACAGCAAGAAGAAATATCATCTCTGCAACTTGTACTGCAGACTTCCGGTCTGAAAAGGATTGACGAAGATCAAGGCTCTAGCCTAAACGTGCTTGAGACCAGTGGAGGCTATGAACTTGTCGGAAGTTACTTCCTATCCTTAGAAGTCTTTCATCCGCGTTCGCTTGATATTTATATCGATTGGTTATCAATTCCAGAAGGATTCCTAGAATCTGATAGGCGAAGCATTAGTGTCCTTGCCCTAGTTGTGGGCTAGACAGTTAAGTCGACGGATCTTCTTCACTTTCTGAACAGTGTTTACATTAGTGATGTTTTTCGTTTTTTATTACTCATTACAGAAAAAGTTCAGGGCGGCCAGATAAGAACAATTGGAAAAAGAGATTTAAATAAAATAACAACGGTGTGAGACATCTTGGCTTTGTTTTGAATTAACATTCATTCTAAATAAAGTATGGAATAACCCATCATTCAAATGGACACTTCTGCTTCGCTGGCAGTGCTTTAAGGGGTCGGTGCAACGTTTGATGGATCTGTCTAATATGTGCGGCATTAATCCGGCAGTGGCGTCTCGAATGTTGGGCTCGAGCACGTCCGAAGTGGATGGCTGGTTAGTAACTTGACTTAGTGCAAGTGTCATGATTACGGCGGTCAATTGATAACCGATGACCCAGTCAATCTCAAATTTTTCCTTTACATCTTCGAGGGTTGCATCGCTTGTGTGGCATGTAGGGCATTCTTGTTGGGGCCACAGATCTGATGAACCGATGTTGTGGAGATTTGGCCACAGAAAGTCGGTTAACATTTCTCTATACTTGAGACTGTTGACGGTAATGGTGTTTCATTCCTCAGATAAGATCCAATGATGCTACCATGCCATGGATGGTAGTGGATGTATATATGTTCGTCTCTCAAATGACGGCAATTTTGCTTGTTAACATAGCCGCTGAGGCAAAAATGAGTCATGTGCGGGCAGACAATTTTTTGGCCAAAATTTGGATCTCCGGCTAACATTTCCAGTGCCCATTTAGCGAACTGAAGGGGTTTTCAATGGTCTGCAATTCTTACGTCAACATCGTCTTATACGAATGTAGGATCAAATCCAAGAAGCTGATTCGAAATTTCTCGGTCTTTTTTGATATTTTTTTTTTTGTTTATTCCTCACTACTCTCTGTCTGGTTAGAGGCTTATGGTCCAAAAGCTGAAATTGCCTGCATGCATGATAGCCGACCTAACGACGGGTTGCATATTTACAACGAATATTTTTTAAAGAATGTGTACACTTTGACATGCGTGACAGCTGGATGTCATTGGTAACTTTGACAACTGCTAAAACATAACAATTGGAAAGACTATAAATGCCACCTGATCACCCTTTTGTATTGTTTTTTATACGACATGTGACTTTACAATAAGTATCGTTACTAGTATGATTTCGTTACTTGCCTATAATGACGTTCTAATTTTTGTTATGTCCATATGTTTTGAGTACGAAGAGCAGTTCAGTGCGCTTGCTGAACTGCTGTACTAGGAAATTAAGAAACATGAACAACTTTCATCAGCAACTAAACGCGTTGGCTATCTCAGACTTGACGTAGAGTGGACTGGATGCCCACGATCAATTACTTTGCCTTTGGGCAACCGTTACGCAGTTAAGCACCACATTCCCAACTGACCCCCTAAATTCTCAAGTACCTTTTTAAGGTAACTTCATATTTCTATGACTCGCCAGTCACATTTCTATGCATACAGCTTATAGTCCGGACCTAGCACCAAGTGATTACCACCTGTTCATGGCCATAGCTGGTGAAATTTTCACCTCAAGCCATCCTCGTGAAATAAGACCATTTTGACAGCCTACAAAAAATAAATATTTGTAACGAGTTTTCCGACCAAACGTATGCATAAGTCACTTTTACAGCTTTGTAGCTGGCAATGTCTTCTTCGCTCGACCAAAAATCTGTAGACCTGTGGATTCAGAATAATTTTACGCATATCCTCCATTTTTGCTGACTACCTATGGCATAATAGATTCTATACCTCGGCTCGGACGTCGGTTCCCCCTGTCACGAGTCTTGATTAAAACATCTCGAACAATTCGAAGAACCAGTGGCTGACAAATTAACATGAAGCTTTGATATAATCAATGGGACTATAAAGCGTGCCTTGACGTTGTCCATCAAAAGTGACTTCTTGAAAGTATACATTTCATTAAATAGCCTTACCGTGCATGTTCTTTTGTGTAAAAATCTCATGAAGTGCTTTTTATTATTTTCGAAATTGACAAATTAATGTCATACTTAAGACACAACAGTAGTGGCGATGGTTAAAAAATGTTGATGCGCTCGGCAATAACTAATGCGAGACATCGTTAATATCCATACGTATATATATGGGCTCCTTTCCTCAGTGATCAACAGCCGGAACGACGCGTCGTTGCTTGATGTTAATAAATAAAATTAAAGTGGAATTTTATTTTCACAGCCGGGTTGTCACTTCGACTAACGAAGACTTTATGGTCCTTCAAATTAGCGATGTCAATAATTCTTACCGAGCTGAGCTTCTTTATTGCTACTTGAAGAGCTTGTCCTAACCTGGTTTCGGACGGAATGGTCCAAAGGTTTGTTTTAATTTATTGCAAACACAAGGAGATCGTTGGCGTTACAATCCGAGGCGAACAAGGGTTTCAAACAAGAAGTTTACGATCTTTTGGTAGTTATATCGTGTCAGATTTCTTAATGTCCCTCTTAAAATCGTTACCGTGGCATAGTCTATTGCGTTGTTCCAAGTCTTGAGTTGCTGGTTGTTCTGACCGGATTTCCTGTTTCCAACATGGCCTAGCAAACTTGGAAAAGTCGGCTTGGTTATTTTCTTCACGATCAAGCGCTATACGCAATTCATTGAATTGTTCGCTTTCAATTTAAATACACTGTGTGGGACGGGATAAGTAAGGCGACTCCTACTCTAAAAGTCTAGGTTCACGACTTTGATATTTCATTGCTGCATTTCTCTCGAGTCATTGTTAATGCTCAGAGAGTATAACTGTCAAGCTAAAGCTTCCCCAGTTCTCCCATTCGAAGTCGGCATAGACCTATAGGTCCTCTCCATTCGTAAATGAACAATAGCACGTACAGTATGAGTGATTGCTGTAGAAGCTAGGCTTAAGTCATACAAGTGCGCATGTGTAGGGAAAGAACATATATTCTAACAAGATGGCACAACTTGTCATGTCACGCAATTGGCAGAGCAACGGGTTAGAGTGGCAATACATATAAAGGGAGATTCATTAATACCAGTTTCTTTAATTTTAAATAAAATACATAAAATTAATATGGATGGTGGAAATTTTATTATGACTTAAAAAACCAGTGGCTGACATTTACTTTCTGAATAAAATTTCATGTAAATGTTGCCCGTGACTACGCCGTACAACGTCAATTCTTAAGATCCGCTTTCAGCGTTGCTACCGGTATTTGTCCAAATTCGAATAATGATAACTTCTGCATCGTAGCTCGCTTATTGGGATGTGGTCTATTCGGTCTCCTGTCATCCAATAACATACAATGAGACTCGATTTTTCTAATGGTAAATGCAATGAAGGACACGGAAGGCCGATGATGCACGCCATATGTTGCTCGAAGTGCGCGAAAAACATTTCTCACTGATCGCTGATTTTCGTACTGCTGAATAATCTGGAGACGTTATTGAGGTGTGAGTCTTTTCATGATAATTTGTCAAACAATACTGAACAAGTGTAGCATGGCAACAAACCAGTCCAATCTGTCAAAAAAGTCTTATAAAATATACAGAAAAAAGCAAGGCGAAATGACTCAACCGTTTCGGGTAGTGAATCAGCTAATGTAAACATAGGCGACCTCAATAGTGGCACAAGGTTATCCTTGCAACGAACACCATACAACGGTAGTAACCATGATGTTCGATGAAATGCGTTTCTGACAATCCTTTCCTTCCAATCAGCTGTCATGCTCCTGACAATAGTTGAACAGAACAGGTGGCAGAAATTATGACAGGAGCTCATAAATTATGCTATAATGACAATAAGGTGTGCTGGACAGCTTGTCAAAACTTCCATCTTTTTCTTTTGTGACGTCAGTCACGGTCACTTTTTGACACTGGATAGATGTATAGCTTAAGCTTGCATCACAATTCAATAAAAAATAGTGTATAAAAATAAGATGAAAGGATTTATTTCATTTAGATATAATTGGCATTATATAGGAAAATGCAACAATGTGCAGTAAAAGGTTGTAAAAACTGCAAAGAAATCGATTTTGTTTTGTTGTTTTTATGTGTACAAATTTGTTTCCGCCTTTAAGTTTCTGTTGGCAATACAAACTCCCGCAGTGACGTCACACAGGTCCTCAATAGAATTTTCCAGCACGCCTTACTCTCCGTACACCATGCTCATAAATCATGGTCATAAGTGAGTGCAATTTGTTTCCAAAGTAAAGTGGGTCATTGTGTTCGAAAGTAGATAAATGTTGAAGACGAAAATGTTATCAAAACTCAAATGTCAAGCGCCTCGAAAGATGATGTAAGTGCAATCATTTTTTATATGCTGATAGGGCCGAAACTTAGGAACATCCTCGTCCATAAATATCTACATTTGCGATGAAATTTGCAAAAGCAAAGACTATGAGAAGGTCAACAGTTTAGCAGATACTCGGCGGAGAACATTCCATCTTCGTAGCAATTACGTCAGAGCGTTCCTTTTGTCCTATCCGCTGTGACCCTTCCTCTATTCCCTTTTTTTTTCCTATGCGAGGAATGTAATTTTGGACACACACACAAGTATGTAGCTACGTGGGTGTAGTTTATATACAACGGCTGCATTGGCTAAGACGACGGACGACGTCCTGTGTCTGGATGTTCCGCGCCTGTGTAGGTTTCGTATTGATTCCCCATTCGAAGTAATTTCAAGGTCGTTGGCGCCAAATTTATCGCCAAAGTTGAAAGTTCAAATTTGGCTAGGAACTGATTCCACGTGAAGAAGAGATAGTTCCACAAGACCGGTCTAACATAAGGATTCAACCCTCCGAATGAGTGGGCATCCGTTGTTACTTGCCCGGCACCAGTTTAGCGGTGAAGGGATGTGCCACGTGGGAGGTTTTGTATGTGCCGACTGCTGTGTGTGAAGACATACCTATTTTCGTATGAAGTCTCTAATGTCGCTTGAGCGATGCATGTACATAATATGTAAGCGTCGGCGGAAGGCTGGAAAAGGTCAAGTGCCAATAAAATTTGAAATTATTTTCATTAGCGTGTGCCATGACCAGGTCACGCCGAATGTAAATATTGTTCCTGTTCATTGTTCATCTTTGCTCTTAGTCGGCATCCACATGGCCGCGCACGATGTGACACCCTTTGAAATGTATTTACTGCGGATCAATAGTCTTTAATTAAACGTCCTTTGCCAGCGTCCGTGGTTGAGCGAATCGAGGCTGGTCGAAATTAACCTTCGCTGTCACTTTGGGCTTGTGTAACTCTCCAATGGTGAGTTATTCGTTGTGATTGATGCAGCACTGAAGGCAGGCAAATCGGGGCGTCCCTTTGCAGAGAATGAAGCGGAGACTCTATTTGAGGTGATTTCCAGTTTGTTTTTGCACGGTGTGCTTGAATATTCAATGAGGAAATTTCAAGGTCATTCAGAATATGGAATAATCACACAGTTACCTGCAAAAGAATATTATTTTTATTTGGTAACTTATTTATGAGGGGCAGCAGCTGCGGGGTTTGGGAAGATCCGAACTTAATGGGTTTTTGGAGGTTCTCTTGACACGAAATTGCAATATACATATATTTTTGTTTTTCCGTTTTGCCTGTGAATGACAAGATGTCGGAAACTACAATGAGGCAGAGACCTTTGTGCCACGCAAGGTTAAGGCACCGACTGGCGATAGTAATGGGATTGCCTTTGCGAATCGAAAATAAAAATTATGCAACGAGCAAGGAAATATAGTCAAACATTCTGCTGCATGGACTCTTGTAAGGATTTTAAGAATTGTAATTGTTTTGCGCTGCATGCGCTAATTGATGGTAGATTTAATTCATTCATGAATTTTATTTTAATATATTGTGGACAGCAATTAATTGCTGTCTAGGGGAGTACTGTTTGTTTTGCATGACTCAGCTCTAACGAGGTGATTTTCAACACATATCGAGCAATTATTCTGTCGTAGCTTAACGAGTTTGCGGATGACGGATAAATCGTTCAGGACAGTTTCCATCATTCCTGCAATAAAGTTTAACAGGCTATGCTGTGTAATGTACTGTTAAAACTACATATATGGAAGACAGCTTCGATTTGAAGACCAAGAAAGTCGGTTAACATACGACTCTAGCGATAAAAATTGACGGTGATCATTCCACTTTCCTAATTACCGAAGAAGTGTGAATCAGTGTCCACTCGTGAGAGAACAATAGGAATTACATCACGAACTGTAGAAGCTTGTCCACTCATGCCCACTTCGGCATGTAGTGTCATCAATGATACCACCAAACAGAAATGCGTACCACTGACTATGTGGACGGAATGAAATGAAAGAGCGAAAAATGAGCCTTTTAGCTGAAGATTTTGGGTAAGCTATATGTTCCATGCCTTTTGAAATAATTTTTCAATTATGTACAGAAATTTAGTGTTATTTAGAAGGGCGCAAAACCATGTGTTTTTCCTAAGTCTAAATAAACCAAAGAGTCTTTCAATAGGGACTTCCGAACTTTGACAGTTAATAGCAGCCATATTGTTCAAGCTACATCTGTCAAATTGGCTGTCGTTTATGCCAAATCACCATGGATGGCAAATGATAAAATTGTTTTATTAAAATGGGTTATCCGTTCGGGCAACATTGAGCGCCAATCTTACAGTCGCCTTAAGATGAGGCCCATTTCTAGAAGAAGGTGTACGTCAACAAAAAAAAATGTCGGATTTGTGACGATACCGATCCACATGAGATCATGCATGATCGTTGAATGCATGCCGAAAATGCCACTGTTTGGTGTGGATTTTGAGCTGGCGCCATTAACAATCCATATTTCTTAGAGAACGATGTTGCCCAGGCCATAACAGTCAACGGCGTGCGTTATAAGTCGATGATTAACAACTTATTTTGGCCTGAATTGGGTGATATGGAAACCATACACATGTGGTTTCAACCAGGCGTTACATGCCACGCATTAAGAATTCTGCACGAGCGATTCGAGGGCACGGTCATCTCACGAGGGCATGCGGGGATGTTAACTGGCCAACGAGATCATGCGGTCGACTTTTTCTTGTGTGGTTTGAAGTCGCAGGTCTATACGAATAAGCCACATACCATAGCATCTCTCATAGCCAACATCGGTCAGATTCAGCATGATTTATGCAACAGAGTCATGGATAATTGGACATTTTGCATGTGCTCAGAGAAGACGCCGCGTATTTGAACGATGTTATATTCTATACACCTGACATGGTTATGACATCGATTTGACGTTCAAATGAATGAAAAATGTCGATGATATCTCACACACACTTTGCTTTATTTAAACTTAAAGATAGGCAGCACTTAATGAAAGACCATTTACTACCTCTACTAACTTTGATGTACGTTTCAGTTTAACACGTCATTATATCGACGTTTTTTTGTTTAATGCTAACTGAAAACTTATTTTTTGGCTAATATTTCTTTCGTTATTTCGTTGTACTATTAACCATCTGTCAAGATAAAACAGACTGTCCCGCTAGAGAACACAAAATATTGTCCTTACTTGATTTTGTAAAAAAAGATATATGTAGGCTGCAACGAAAACTAGTCGGCTATCAGAATTGCTGCTAGGAACGTAAGCTAAGCTCCAATACTAAATTAAGTGCTCAGACAGCGATTAATTTCGCTCACATTTAAGTAAGCATACACCGAAAGTTAGCGAAGCGGTTATTACGGTCACAGTGTATCATATCTTTGTATTCGCACGTTTGCTTGATTTGCCTTAAGTTTACGTAGGTTCGCTATTGTTGCAACTTCACGTTCTGAGTGCATTTTTTATGTACATACATTTATAAATGATAATCAAACCTCAACCGGAATTAATGCAATTTCCATAAAGAAAACCTTGTCTGCTTGTGTATTCAACGAGAAAATCCTCAACACTGCCAAATTGGCAGATCCTTTGCAACACAATCATCATCTAAGTGGGCCTTTAATTTAAAATGAAAAAGATGCTTTCCTTAAATCACGGGTTCTGTGGAATTAAAAAAAAAAATAAACAAAAACAAACATTTACAATACCTTTCACATTCATTGGGACAGAAATAGACTGAGTGTCCAAGCAGAACGAAACGAAAATCTGGGTACAGCTCGTCCTAATGAGGATATGTACTTGATTATTTTTCCACCGAAGTGTCAACTCAGTCCTCCGTTTCAGTGGCAGTATTCGAACTTTTTGCTCGTTGAATTTCACATTCATTTTAATGAAAAATGAAAAGGAGTGGACGACCGAAGGACGAATCATTCCTAATTTGGTGTGATGTGTAATTAAAGAAAAAGAAAAAAAAAAAGTGTTTTGGATCCGGTCCAGGGAAATCTGTGTTGTGTTTTGATTAATGGCATGCGACCCATTTATGAGTAATTTTGATGATAGATCTGAAGGACTGACATTCATCTTCACGTGTTAAAGTATTATTAAAGTGTGTAGCGGGGAGGTTTACGTTGCAGCATCGTTTGGATGGTTCTGGAGGGTCAATCTGATTCCCATTTACATATACGTTGGCGAATGTATTATTTTACACTCTTGAGTTATGTTTGCTATTTCAATACACCATCCGGAGATTGACGATATGTAACTTCGTAGCAGTATTCACGAAGTTGTTGGTTATGAATTCATTCAAAGTTCTAGTTAAGTGGCTTTCTTTTCTTCTTTCGTAGTGAATAAATTAAGTCGATATTTTAACTCATAGCTAGCTGTGTTGATTAATGGACGGCACTAGGGATAGAGCGGAGAGATGTAGAGCTCCTCATCCTTGTGGAAACAAAACATCTTCTGCACAAATGCTTGGATAAGAAAAGTAGCCCTCTGGCCGGCCATCTTAGGGGATATTATATATTATATATTGATCAGATTTCGTTAAGATTTACATCTTTCCAGTGGTGTGGTTGGTCGCACATCAACAGTTCAGCTTATGAGCTGCATCTCTCGAAGTAAACGTTTGCAAGTAGCTAATGTAATTTGCACGTTTCTAGATAATTGAGGTGAAGTCGTGACATGCCTGGCAAGCTGTTCTGCTTAACACCTACCGGGAATATCTTCACCGTTTCGCACAAAGTTATTCTAACTACCCGTGTAATAATAGCCCCTCTCACTGGCTTGGTGAATGCACTCAGAGTTAATTATCCATTGGTGGAAAACCAACTGGAGCTTACGACGAAACGGTAAAGATTTCTGATGGGGATTTCGCATAGATCGCTGTGACCGTTGGGGGGAAGTGTATGTCCAATAAATGCAGGAGACGGTCACATACGTGGAAGATATGGGACACTTTCTCCTTGTCCGTCAACAATTCTGCAGGATTCATTCCTGAGGGTTCCTTCCTCGCTCCCTCAATAATGACAACAGTTAACGACCTGCTATGACATCATCTACTGCACTAATGTTTGTGGCAGATCGTATTTTTTTATTTTGGACTATCCATCCGTCTCGTTCAGACAGGACTGATGATGCTGGTTAAGGAAGAAGCAATCGAAAAAAAGCTGTCTTGTCAGTATCCACAAATGGAGTCTTTCGTCACAGAAATATAACACGTATACGCCATAGAAGTTTTTTATTTTTTTAACTGCTTTCGCATGGAAGTTTCATTATTGTTAAAGAAAAATGGGATTTAATAAAATGCATGCAATCTTATCTAGGTCGCATGGTCACTTGTAGCGGCAGCGCAAAGCCAAATTCTTTCAAGTCCATTTTTTATAAAAGATTCACAAACATAGCATTCAGCTATTTTGTTTCGAAGTATCAAGTTAGATCTAGATTTCTTGTTTAAGATATTTTTCTTCTAACTTAGTTTGCAAGCCTGCTACCATGTAGGGTCTGAGCCTGAGCTATAGCTGTTTTCCATCGATGACAGTTCTGGGCAGGCGACTTTCATTCATCGATGCGTCCGCGATGACGTGGTCTCTATACCGGAGGTTCGGTCTTCCACTCCCTCTCGAACCAGGAGGCTCGGATTTATATGATATCGTTTGTGGACTTCACGTTTGCACCGAAGTAGGCAATTTCTTAAAAAAATGTGTCTGGTCCCTACATGGCCTAGGGTGGCTAGACTCATGTCGCTGTACAGCACGCGCAGTTCTTGGTTGAAACTTATTCTCTAAATGCCATCCACGAAAACAGGATCAAGGATCGCACGCAGTACTTTTCACTCGAAAAGAACAAGACCCTCGTCATCCGCTTTGGATATAGTCAGTGCCCCTTTGCGTAGACCAAGACGGCGGTGATCAACGTCTTATACAGAGTCAACTTTCCCTTTTGAGAGAGGGTTCTGTTACACAATTGCCTTTTGAGCCCAAATAAACAGCGTTTGGTAGGAGTTAGTCTGCATTTGATCTCGGTACTGATGTTGCTTGTACTGTTTATCGCGGAACCGAGGTAGACGAAGTCCATTCTCGATGAGTCGTCGATGTTGTGCATCCTTTCTCGATGACAGCATATACTGCTTTTTATCCTCGACTGGTAGGCCCACTTTCCGTTTCAATGCCAACAAACGCCTTGTTGACGATTCGCTGTGTTTGACCAAACACGTCAATCCGTCGGCGTATGCTAGCAATTGAATGGACTTCTCGCATCTACCGTTGACGTGTAAGCTCTGCACAATCTTCACCAAAGACGAAAAATCGACGATAGGAACCACCAGCGCACTACGCGTAGACCAAAATAGTTTTACCACTATTATCAGCAATACAGAGTTGTCGTCATTAATGGACTATTATTTATTCTAAGCCCGCCCGTCGCCGAGATTATGTATTTAAAAACGTTCTATTATATTTTCTCGTAGTAATAAAACATAATTGTGTACATCTGTTTATCAAGGTTCAACTCAACGCATTGTGCACATTTACGCGAAATTAGCTTTCCAATGGTGTAAGTATCATGCCAATATGTTGAGTAAAACGGTGTGTAAGCGTACTACAAAAATGGGCAGCACGTATTTATACGTTAAATGTTCCATAATAAAGTTGCATTCACCGCTCACTCTCTGCAACTATCAAATGTTACCCAAAACGAAATGAATATTAGACAAAATTCACTTGGAACACTTGGAACAAGAAAACACTATACATTTAGCTTATTTCGTGTATATATTCACGCCATTTATGACTTTGAATGCGGTCAAGTCTTTACAAAACATTTTTTGTATCTTGGAATTCTTACAAGACTCGATTCTGAGATGATAGGATGATGTTGTTTTTGATGACTCTACAACACATATCGGTATTAACTCAGGCATAACTTTAAGAATATGTGATTTCAAAGCGTCAATAATATGCTGATTATGCAAGTTGACACAGCAAGTAAGCTCAGTTTGCATTTAAAGCACCGAGTTCAATGCTCCTGGCTCTGCACCTTCGATCGCGAACATCAACGGAAGCACAGCTGATGTGCCGATTTTACATGTTCCCGCCGATCCGTGTTCGTGGGTTTGTTATCAACTCGTACATAAAGCCCACAAGACGAAACAAAACGCCGACAAATCGCATAATTATTTATCTGACAATCGACTATAATCTGTTGGTAATGAGCGAAACGTACATACTTCACAATCAATATTTTGGTTTCCACAATTTTAACAGTCTCAGCGATCTTTAAACGACACACACTGTAAAATGGCAAGCCTTGGTTGACAGTACGGTTGACATTTGATGGCTGCAATTGAACAGGGTGGATTGAAACGAGTAGCAACGAAAACATTCCCATGTTTCCATTTTTTTCTCATTATTCTCGTAATGTATTTGTAGTTAAACACGTCTTTCCATTGTCTCTTGCTATGTCCGAAAAGTTTTGACATAATCAAAAGGAATTACTCTGTCCATCCGCCTTGACATCTTAGTTTTCAAACAATACCAGATAAATGTGAGGGGTGCCTTTCCTTTCTGATTCAAAGGTCACTCCAACCATTCACGTCACCTACACATCCTGAACCTTGTGAAACGAATCCAAATGATACTTTCAAAATGGCAACAGATTCATTTAGACATCTTAACAAAGTCTTCACTTCTCAGTTCTCGGTATCCATCTTTGAATGGTTCGTATGGTAATTCACTAGCTCATCCTCTCAGTCATGTCTCTCTCTCTCTCTCTTTCTCTTTCTGAATCCTCACACGCTCTTCCGCAATGAGAATCTGCATAAATCTCATTTGACCTAAATTTGTCATTCGGATTCATTATAATTGTTAACCGAACCCATACTACAACAAACACGAACACGAACACGAACACCAACACCTAAACCGAAACCAAAACCAATACAAGTACCCTCTACGAACATCATCAAAGCAGCGAAATGCTCTGCTGAATGCAATATGCTCCAGCATGCTAACATCACACTGCAGCTACTCCTCTTACACAGCAGTACTCAGTGATTTCCGCAGGAAACAATTTCCCTTATACCCTTGTGTACACGACTGTACGTGCCCACTTGTGGCCCGTGCAGCACTCATCCCTCTAATTTAGCAATCGGCAACCAACCTACCACAAACATCCACCCAGATCCCCACATTCCACCACCGCCGACGAGTGCTCACTGCTCTCAGGGCGGCAGGCAGGTCTCTCGCTGAAATCAAATTAACGTAATTGCAGTCACTTCTTTGGCAATTTGATGCAAGACAATACGGCGCGCAGCCAGCGAAACGATCTCCTTGTTATCTCTGTCAATTTTTTTCCTTAATTAGTTTCGCATCATTTACCCCTTGGGTAGTGATAATTTTGCAATTAGGTGCAGATTTATTCTATGATACTGTTCTACGGTGCAGTCTGGACTAGTCTGCTGGATTTCGTATTCCTCTTGAGCTGAGAGGAATCATCTTAATGCAACATCCGTTGGCGATGTACTCCCACGCCCAGTGGCAATTGGATTTGATTGGACTATTGATGGCGTGGCAGATACAAACAGACGTGAGCTCCTTCGACTGCAGAATGATTTAATTGGCATCGACCAACGAAGATTGCAATTAGTTTCCAGAATGCATCGGCGGTAGCACCCAGACAGTGGCGCGCCGGCCAGATTGCTGTCCTTTTAGTGGGTGCACATTCCATTTCTACTGCTTAGATTCTGAATCGGAGGTGAAATCTGCACATCTAACCCTTGGAACGGGAATTTTAAAAAGTCGATTGGTTTAACAAGCGGAATGTCCTCTGATAAGTTCAAGCATTTAATTAATAATTTGATGACGCCGGCAGATGGAAGAACGTTTGTCCTTTGTGCAAGTTAATTGGTTTGAATTGTCAGTCGAATTCGGTACATCTTTGACCTCTCTGTAACAATGTTTGCCATTGTTAAATATCAGAGTGCATACGTCCAGGCCAGTGGAAGATGGCGCCCAGGGTGCATTTGACCGATTGTGGTGTCATAGGGGGTGAATTGCTGAAACAAGTCAATTCGGACTTTGTTTGTTCGTCGACATTTCTGTTTTTTTTTTTTTTTTGGGTCTGAGTGGAAATTTCTTGTTGTGCATATGAGCTGGGAGTACGATGAGGGGTATATGGATTTCCTATGTCCTCTTGTGACTTTATTTTAAAGAATTTTAAACTCCGTCGGAGCAATCAGTGATGAAGCAGTCTTTTACAAATTCGGTATAAACATGTTTTTGCATTCCTACCGTGACCTACATCGAGTCAGTGGCGGTCCTTAAAGAGGATGGCTTCATGTGCTGTAGCATAAAATACTCTGAACCGCTGTGTTTGGGAACCTGTAGTTCTTCAACAGTCGTGAGAGAACAAAAGCACGCATACGTAGAACATAGAAACTAAACCTAAGTCCACCTCGAAGGGTACTGCTGTCGAAAAGAAATAAGTTATTGGGTTATTTTGTATTAATTTCAATGTAAAGCCTTATGGTTGTATTGAAATTCCTATACCGTCTGTCGTAATCATAAGGATGTAGGAAATTAATGGGAATATATACTAGAAATTAATCGTCGGAATAAATAAAAAATCACACTCACTTCTGACATCTGGTTTCGACTCACTTGACTGATCTGATGAGATCTGATCACAGGACTAAGAGTTAAGACTCGAACATGCTTGCGCTCTAACATATAGACCTCATTCTAAACACATTTATACTACAACCAAGTCAACTCTTACTTATCTAGCGGTTTTATTTCACAGATAGTACACATGTGGCAGGTGACTCTCCGTTGAAAGTTCTGCTAAAATCGGGCTTAGACGAGTGTAGATGGCGTTAAGAATTGTCCCATGAATGAAAGTGGGCTTCTAGGTGGTGTTGTAATTATTAGCTAAAGTCACAGTCCCATCTTGAAAGGTCTTGGTCACATGATCTCAGTAATTTCTCTTAAACAAAGTTGCGTTCACAATGGTTCTTAGCACTTTATTCTGTAAGAAAATTTAGTTTGATTTTGTTAGTACAACACCTGGGTTGTATTCAGACAGGTTTTAATAAAACAGGAACACAATTTCTACCACTTACACTACTTATAGGCAGTTCCTTTCATTTCTACAATTCTACGTGCATGCCATCGCACGGGTGGACAATTTTGAGCGTGAGATCATTTTTTGAGCAACCACTAACGATTCGGCGTCGATAAGCTGAATTGGTCATCGCCAGAGCATGGACATGTTTGACTCGAAAGAGGTGGGGCTGTGAAAAGTATTTCTTGTCATACCAGGAATCGAACCTAGACAGGTAGGTTCAAGGGCGTAGGAGTCGACGCGCATACCCACAACGTCACTATTGGGTTTACTTCCGTGCTGATGCTCAAATTTAAACCGGACAGTTCACAACAAACTGGGCGATGGAAATGTGGGCCGGAGATCCGGAATTTGGCTAAGAAATCATCTTCTCGGACGAGGTCTCGGCTATGACAACAACCAAAAATTGCGACAATTGGAGCGAACATAGCCCAGTGTTCGATGGAGCATCAATGGATTCACATAGACTGACTGTTTGGTGCGTTTCAAGGCATGGCGTCATTAGCGGACCTTATTTCTTTCGATGACCCAAAGATGCCAAATTTCTACTTCTAGCGTTGTCATGTAGTGCCGTCTTCTTGGAACAGCAGCTTAGATGTATCTTAATGTTCTTAATCTAAATGTTCACCATTATCTTATTATAGCTGATTCTTAGCAATGAATTTAACTACCCAGAATCAGAGAGTTTGGCTTATTTCTCGGTTTCATCGGAACAATGTGACTGAGACTTATATTGTCTGTATGTATAAAACGTTCTCCACACGAGGAATTTTCTTCAAATCCAGCAAAAATATTGTCTGGTTTCAAAGAGCAAAATATTTGCCTGAAATCCTCCTGGTTCCACGCCGAGGATCTTTCGTGGTTGTTTACTTTCTTCAACTTCAGCATTAAGAGCAAACTGTTTTAAAATGTGCAAAAACTTCAAACTCGTTAAGTTTGCTTACCTCAGAAGTTTTTTTCCTTAAAAAGTCTTGCCGGTTTATCTTATGCTAAGAGGATTGGATTTTTTGGTGTTTGGTAGTAGATTAGTATTTCAAAACAAATGCACAGTACTTACTGCTCATCTCTTTTGCATTCTCATTTTCAATTAGTATCGGGGCTGAAATGGGATAAAAAACCAGGCAGAAAAACTAATTTTGCATCACGATTTAAATTTCGAAATGACAATTTGACTTAATTATTCATCTCTCCTATGGAAGATTCTTCATGTGTCATTTGATGAAGCAGGCTTCACACGACTTAAAGTTCGAAACGCTGAACGGATTCTCTTAACTGCTGCACGGGATTGTCCTCCGAATGAATGTCGACACTCTCTATCGAATTTAGGTGGGTAATCAAAGAAGATACCAAATAACCGCGTACTGCTCTGCTCAACTCATTCGCAGATAAGGGTACCAGCCCAACCATACTCAAATAACCATTAAGTATCCACAATAGTCATTCTCAACGGAAACACCGTACTCCAATCGAAATTTTCGAATGTAAATTCAACACTTGCACCTGTGCCACATCGAGTGGCACTCATCGTGTCATTCCATCATCCGCTCCCCATTGGCAAGGCAAGGCAAGGCATCGAGTGAAACGTTTTGACCCAAGGAGCAACGAGAAAGAAAAAAAAAACGAGACCACCCCCATGCAAGGCGTGTGTTTGTTCACTCCCTTGTCTTCTCGTGCGTTCGAGCAATTGTCATAATTTTTCTTCTGTCATTTCGCCGAACAAAAGGACCGTTTGGAGTATCCTAGAATCGTTGAATTCTGGTGTATTTGATTTCTATGGCATACAACGAATCTTCCGAACGAACAAAGAGACTCAGACGGAGGACGACGAGTGTGAATGTAAAAAAAAAAAATCCAAAACACAAGACGGTAAAAATAAGAGAAACATTCGAAGATCTGGCAGCTGGTCGGTGGCGGTGTGGCGATGGGTGGTGAATGGTGGAAGACGGATGAATTTTCTTTATTTTTTTATTCTTGTTCTGTTTCGGGTGTCACCATACTTGGGCGTGCTGGCGTTCGCCGGGCGTGTAAGTGTTCGTTTGGGGGTTAGCCCATAAGAAATAAAGTGCCACTTGAGCTGTTGTTGTTTCGGGACACAGAACTCTAGTGAAATATTTACCGAGGTCAGCTTCATTAAAATGTTATAAAACTTTTATTTGCTCTTCAACAATGACACCTAGAGAAAATACAAATGGAAGAAGGCCCGCACTGGGGTGATGAAGGTGAAAGTGCAAGTGTGTGAGATTGGTGAGATGGTGCGTCGAGGCTTAAGTGAATTTTGCCGTGGTTAAGCTGCTCGGAGATACATAGTTGAAGACTTCGATTTGAGTTTGTTTATCGTAATGGATGGGGAATTATTGTTTGTTCGGCAAATCGCTTTAAAGTGCTTTGGAGATTTGTGTTGTTGTGAGACGGGTAAACACAGTAGTCGACTAGAAGTGAATCGGATAGAGGTTCTGCAAACAAATTAGATGACGCGAGACTCAACAGTCTGTCGAATTATGAGGAATAGCATTTTTGTATCACACGGTTTTAAGCGGTCTGATCTTGAATTAGAATAGTCTGGCCTTTACCACGCAGTCCATGCTATTTTCTTCAAGGCGGAGCTATTCCCTTTTAGGCTGCTAAGCTTCCACACGTTAGTCAAAGAGATCACGATAGTTGGAAAGGCTTGTCTGCCCGAAGCTCATCAGACCAACCTTGTGGTTAGACAAACCGTATTCCGAAAGAAGTGTGAAAAGTTCATATTTCTTTCTAGCAGAGCCGTATTCATAATGAAAGGCATATGCTAATACTTGCATTGCTTATATTCATTATAATTTCGAGCAGAACCTTATCAAAGGTGTTTCTTAGAGGCATAGAACTTTATGTTGGCAACACTATTTTAACTGGCGGCCATTTTGTCAGCTGACAAGTGATTTATTTTTCGTTTGATTTGGCATTTCAACATGAATAGACTGACGCCTGAATAACGCTTCCAAATTGTGCAAATTTATTTTGAAAATCATGGTTATGTTCGAAATACGTATCGCGCACTACGTCCATTTTCGCCATGCTCACTTTTGGCTGAATGAATACGTCAGTAAGCAAAACTGCCGTATTAGGAGTGATGATGATCCTCAAGTGTATGTTATATCCACAAAAACTGACTGTTTGGTGTGATTTATGGGTTGGTGGAATAATTGGTCCGTTATTCTTTAAAATCGACGCTGACCAGAACGTTACAGTCAATGGTAACCGCTATAGAGCCATGATTACTGACTTTTTCGTTCTTGAATTGAACAACCATGATGTGCAGCAGCTGTGGTTTCAACAAGACCGCGCAACATGTCACACAGCTCGTGCCACAATTGATTTATTGAAGGAAACGTTTGGTAACCGCATAGTTTCAAGTTATGGACCCGTGAATTAGCCTCCAAGATCGTGCAATTTGACGACGCTTGACTATTTTCTGTGGGGATATGTGAAGTCGCTAGTCTACGCCGATAAACCCGAAACGATTTACCACTTGGCGGACAACATTCGCCGATATGCGACCACAAATGTTGGAAATAGTCACCGAAAATTGGACCTCCAAATTAGACTGTCCAACCCAGCCGTGGCGGTCATATGCCATAAATCGTATTTAAATTAGAATGCCAGAAGATCATCTTTCGAATAAAGTAATGTCAATTTAAAAAAAATTATAATAATATGGGTGGCACTACAGCACGTAGAGGGCCAGGGCCTAGCTTCTCAGCAACCACTCTTGTTGTGCGTGCTATTGTTCTATCACGAGTGGAAGGGACCTACAGTTTTTATGCCGACTCCGAACGGCCAATTTTGAGAAGCTTTTTCTAGGCAGTTATACTCTTTGAGCATTGTCAGTGACTCGAAAGAGGTGGGGCCGTGAAAAGTATTTCTTGTCGTACGAGGAATCGAACCTAGACAGGTAGGTCCAAGTGCGTAGGCGTAGGCCACCATTAAAAAATCAGCTTTGTTATATTCCACTTCAAAGTTCTATACCTCTAAAAAAAACACCCTTTACAAGTTAATACAAGTTAATCATTATGAATACTTAAAGAAGGAAATGCTTACACTTCAATCCTTTACTTTAAAGCACTTCTGCCTTATACTTAGGAGGATATCCTTCGTTTTTATGAGTACGAGTCAATAATGTACAACAAATGTTGTTAGCAACAATCTACAATGGAAGACCCGGCGTATTTAACCAGCCCGTGGCACTCAAGACAACTGACAAGCTGAAACGTACACATATTTAACATTTTGAAGAAACACCTTTCGCCAATGGCCCGATCTGAATTGAGCTCCCCGACGAGGATTATTTTGCTAAGTCCACAACGGAATCAATCCAAAATCCCGAAACCGAACAAAACTAATCCGAAAGCATTTTCATGAACGCAAATCTCTGCGCGCCCACTTCAATTTGCTGCTACGCTCGTCGGGCGGGGATGGTGAACAGCGGAGCTCACCGCACGAACACGTGCATACAAAAATTTGTATTCGAAAAATGAAAATCCTCTCCCTTCATCCAGTCCGGCCGATCTCTCTTTTTCTATATGCTGCTCAGTAGTCCTCTGTGAAAATGTCTTATGCATAACAAATGAGTTTCCCCACAATGGGAGCACCCCATAATGCTACCCTAATACTACTTTGATTATTGCTAAATCTCTTGTATACAATCTGGCGCCCTTTGAATGCAAAAATGCGAAGACGAAAACCCGGTGGAGAAGAAGAAGAAGCTCTGCTGTCGAATGGACGACTTTAATGGGAACCACATCGGTGGCAGCGGGAGGTGCAGAATCACAATAACCCGTCCGTGATAACAAAATCTAATGATTTTCACGTATTTCTCATTGATTTCGCGGCGCAGATTCAAATCATCTGCGCCCACCACTGGTGCTTTATGGTATGTCCCCGGACACCTCAACCGATCCACCGCCACAATTGCTTCAGTGTGTGCAAGTGCGAGTGCGGGTACGGGCGCCGATTTGCTAGAATCTGGATGGTGTTCTCATGGGGACTACCTACTACCTACTGGATTTTTTAGCACAGTCACCAGAGTTAAGTGTTTGTAGCAGTGAATGAATCTGAACATTCAGTCCGGAAGTTACAATAGTCATTCACCCTTCAGAAATTGAGCTGTGAGAACGACGGCGATGATTCCGCATGATGATTTGGCGGCTGGCCGTGGTGTGAACAGCAAAATGTACTCGTCGGCTGCTGAATGGGCCGCCCATGTCCGGAAGACGATGAGGTTGGCGGTGACGTACGCTGATGATGAACGCATTTGGACGAATTTTTAAACGCATGTGAATTGAGCGGATGTTGCCCATTCGGGCGGCATTCAATCGAATGCAAGGATGAAATGCATTCCGTCTTGTTGGAATTTTCGTTCTTAAATTCAATCCATGGGCGTGGGCGAATGGGCGTCATCCTTTGTCGGTGGTTATCATGTGGAATGCATTGCTGGGAGATGTGCCTTCAAGACGTCCGCGTCTTGCTGGTGTTACAGTTGTTCTCTTTTCGTGACCTCTCCTGGATATTTCTGTTTACGTATTCGCCTGAATCGCAGTCTAATTAACTACAATATAAAAAAGGGAGTATTCGGACAGATAAAATAAAAAAAAATTGGCTCTCAGTCATGAAATGAAATATTTTATGACGCATCATTATTTGTCCGACGATGACAGATCAAAGCAGTTAACTTGGTCAATTAATTCGTCGGAGAAAAGGCAGTAATCAACGACAGTAATATCCTCGGCCATTCCCACCAAAAAAAAAGAGGCATTGCGTTTTGAACAATCAAAATGAGGCAAGTTAAATGCCAAACGATTCACCATAAACCTGAGTACTTATTAGCGGCGTCCGTTTGAAGGACCCTCCTGAACCTGGCACTAATTTTCAGAAATTCACTTTCGACTTTCGACTTGAATGGGGCCAACGCCTACTGCCACAATTCTAAGTGGATAAGTGGAGAGTACAAAGGTAGTTTCACTTATTTACCATCTGGCCGGTCTTGGCGACTGAAATTTAACTTCACCCAGACAATCTCGTAAATCATCTGGCCGTCAAGAGAGCGACAGAGAGGGAGGCAGAGAGTCATCGTTAATACCAAAGGTTGATTCGACCAATTTGCGATGACCTTTTCTGGTGGCACTGTCCATCCAACAAAGTCCTTGCTAGCCCAGCCGAAAAGTGAAAAAAAAAAACAATAACACAACATAAAATTTATTTAGTTTCCGCCTGAGAATGGGAAAAAGTAAGGAGCAAAGTAATTGCTTTGCACGACCGTTAATCAAACATGAAAATAATCGAAAACGACATCTGCACGTTCTAATTGTTAAATGAAATGTAAATAGGCGCTGCACAAAATTTCGCTGAAAGGGACATTTCCGTGACTTAAATTGATGTTTACTACTTGTATTTCCATGACGTGGACACCACCCTCACCTTATTTTCCTTCCACCCCCTTAAATGTATGTACGTACACACATAAACTTACAGTTTTGGTCGTTTTCTTCTTTCATTGCAGGCCAACACTAGAAACTACCATCATTAGGGGAGAGATACAGGCAACCAGGAAATAAGGATTCATTCGTTTTCCACGTTCAACACAATTTAGGATGTAGGACCACGGAATTTGTCTTCCTTGTGTGTCCTTTTTTAGTTTTCAACAACCGGAAGTAATTAAAATTTTCCGCATATCCATACGCGTGCACACACTACCAACAAACACACACCCACACACATACGTACGTAGACGGCGCACACTTAGCAAACCAAGGAAGCCAGCACGTCTTGCCGAAGGACCAGCGGCAGAGCAACAGACCAATAACAAGCTGCAAACGTTACATGGATGCACAGCTGCTTATTAGCCAGTGTAAGCGGATGTTTTCAGCAGCAACAGCAGCAGCAGTTCGTCGCAGCTAGAGTGCCAAACGGAGAAGACACTTCCTTCGCGCTTTGTGTTATCCCGGCTCTTAAGTCCACACACATACACAACCATACGCACACCAGTGAGTGCATGCACGAAGCTCTTCAGTGTGAATAGTTCGGATTTTTGTGAAGAGAGAATAAATTGAACCGTTAATACCCGGGTGTTTGTGCGTGGTGTCCGATTCGGTGCTCGACAGGTCGTCCGAAATAACAGCGGTTTTTAGGTGTTTTGAATTGTTTTGCGCGTGTCCTGTGCTTTGGCCAAGAGCCCAGTGTTGGCTGAAATGCGAGAATCCATCGAAATGGCGACGAAATGTAAGCTGCTCACGAGCAGTAATGTTGCAGCGTTCTTCCTCGTGCTGTTGCTGCGATTTTATTCGGTGAATGGGTCATTTGATCGGCTGGTGATTCAAACCACCAGCGGTCCGGTTCGCGGTCGATCGATAATGGTTCAGGGGCGTGAGGTGCACGTGTACACGGGCATACCCTATGCCAAGCCACCCGTTGATGATTTGCGTTTTCGTAAACCTGTTCCAGCTGAGCCATGGCATGGCGTTTTGGATGCCACACGATTGTCTGCGACATGTGTTCAGGAGCGGTAAGTATTTTTATTTTGAATTTATTTTAACATAGTTGACAACAGATTTATGAAAGTGTAATGAATTACCAGAAACTCAGTTCGGGTCTGTGTCTGCTTGATAGTCACAGATGATAAACACCAGTTTCCTTCTTGCAGCAGGAGACTAGGTTGCTGCAACAATCTTCTTCCGAACATTTTGTTATTCATTCCCCTGAAGTGACCAAACAGTTGCAGTGCAGTCAAGGGATGATTGTGCTGCTTTGTCCAAAGTTGTTTAGACAAAGCGATGTAGCAACGGTTCCCACTGGCGAGTCTGATTCTAACTATGTCCAAATCGTCTGCGTATTCTAACAGCAGACGGGACTGATGGAATTAAAACTGTCCACCGTACTAATAGATTCTCTTTTTATGTTCCTCAAATTTCACCGACGATTGTCGTTGGCGTTAAGCTGAGTACGATTCCATTTATAAAAGGTTGCAATATGTAAAGTGTGGCTTACACATCAGTCCTCTCTGTCTTCACAACCCTAATTTAGAACATTAATCCGTGTTCGAAGAAAGTAAATTGACAGATAATTGTATGACATTAATCTTTGAATGCCTAAGATGGCTAGGTCTTGTAGAGCACACGACTAATGGGCTGTATTTCGGCAATGACGAGGCTTCCAAGTGCAACTTTTATAAGAAATAAGTTATTAATGATGCCTCTGTACCGCTGTCGGTCAATGGTGGGCTGTCACGTTTTGATCATCATTATTTTTGAAGAAATACGGCGCGATTCATGATGAATTGCCAAACCAAAACGAACCTCCAAACAACTGATGACTGTCAAATCAGTGATAGCTTTTCCGCCTTTAGTGAGGACCGTTTGCTGATACTCATTTTAGCGCTTTAAGTTTCACTTCACAAGTTAAGACGGACTTACCGGTTTTTGCACGATTCTAAAAGTAGAGCGTAAAGTCGGCTAAGTAAGACGAAGTTGTACTTTAATGCTGACAGTTACATAATATCGTGGAGAAATTTGTGAATATAAACTTAACAACGAACGAATTTCAAAATAAATTATAATATGGATTTTGAATTACTTGATTTATTTGAAGATGATATGGAAGTGATAGAATATCAAGAAGGTGGAGTGATTTGTCAGGTCTACAACAGTAGTAGACCTGTAGACCCTTTGACGAACTTTCGTTTTATACACGTTTTCGACTTTTCGGCTATAAACGTTTTCGGTTGTAGCAGATAGAATGAAGTTTGGAATATCCTATCCATAGGCATGGTTTTCCTTATTAATTTGCAATTCAACGAAAATTTTTAATAAACATAAATTTTGCAAGAAATTGTTATTAATCAACTGCTTGCCACATTAAGTTTTTGGAACGTGGCTGGAACTTATTTGCAAAGCATTGCTGTTTTCCGAGCAATGCGAAACAGCGTCCATTTTAAAGAAACACCAAATTACTGAAGACAGCTTAGATTACAAATGCAAAGCAACATTTGCTTTGAATAGCTTCGTTTCCATTTGTGATTAGCGCCATCTATGGAACCCACATTAATATGCACATTCACCCATTAAAAATAACGAATATTTATGACATTTAAAATCAAAGCGTATCATAAAGCGTATTTTTTTTGGGATACTGAAACAGCACAGTAAGTGAGATCTGAAAAAACGCTCTTTACTGAGTTTTTTGTGTTTTTGTTTAAATAGTTGGTGCGTGTGATTACATTAATGACATCTAATGTCAAAATATTGTCATTCCCCATCAAGCGCGAATAAAAAATGTTAGTTCTCAGAAACAAATAAAGCTAAGAAATAATGAATTAATGAAATAGACGTTTGTTTTTCGCTTAACGCCACCTATGTTTAAGAATATTCAACGCGCAACCTTGAGTAGAGGCTGCAGGCAGAATTATCTTTCAGTAAAGGTAGGTGTTGTTGTTGCTTTGCGTTGAAATAATCCTACTCAGCTTTCCGAGTATCTCAAAAAAACACGCCTATAGTTAAATTCGACTTAAATACTTACGAGCAACGAAGAATAGGCATAAGTAAGGCATAACATTTAAGTCTAGTATCAGCAAACGGCTCTAAGTGTGTTTTTTGTTTGAAACACTTGGTTTAGTCAAGACTCAAGACGGTGTCTAACTTCGTGATGAAAGGTATGTGGTCAAATTGTTTCACTCACAAAGTACTGGTCACCCAGAAGACAAGATTCAGCTGGTGAACTTTTCACCCATTACATGAAATTCACCCACAAATTGTGCTCCTTAATTTCTCTATTCTATTAGAAGACACGACAAATTCCATGAAAATGCTGAATTTCAGGGATTTCACACTTATTTATTTATATTTGGCTAATTTCAGTATACTCTAGCTTGAATAGCTTGAATATTTAGTGTTTTTTGGCGAACCAGTCAATGCAAAATGAAGTTACTTCAATCAAATTGTAAACGATATTTGTTTGTTTGTTTTGGAAAATAATGTGACCGGCACTTAAGTTGTCAAATTCTTGAATTTGTTCTCTGTGCATGCGTCTAACTTTATCGCTTGAAGCATTAAAATGCGTTCACGTAATTTCGAAATTTTTTTTGGATCGTGAATCGTGAATCGTGTCACCCAAGTGAATCGAAATCTGATCGCGTATTCCTTGTTTTCGATTGGAAGATAAGATCGAACGATAATGTCGTGGAATCCCCAATTGTTCGGAAGTGTCAATGAACATTGTAATGTCTTGTGATGAATTTATTCTCTGCCTTTACTTGAGTTGACAAAACGCATTTACTTCAACAATATTTTATGTGTAACCTTCTCTAGATTATTCTCAATACAAGTTCACGACATCGAAAAAACAAAATTTCGAATATAGTCCACATGGAACTGTCCAAGATCATTATATACTCTGATGTAGATGACGCTACAGTACGAAGTGGCACAAACTTCCAAATTCGTGTTGTCCGTGCTATTGGCATCTTACGTGTGGAAGGAACATATAGTTTTATGCCGACACTGAAAGGCGACGTCTGAGCAGGATTTGAGACGGGAATTATGAATGTTTCTCGTGTGGAGTATTGAACCCTTTATTTAGTCGACAAGGCACTGCGGCAAGGATACTTGACTTAATTCCTTTACTCCCGCGGGGAACGTAGGGTCGCAACAAAAGATCTCCAACGTACACAATTCTGGGCCATCTGCTTTATTTCTCCCCAGTTCTTGTCTTCTTCTTTTATCTCCTCTTCTACGGACCTCCTCCAAGTTAACTTAAGCCTTCCTTTTTTACTGTTTGCTTGGGGGTTCCACTCTAGGACTTGACGGCAGATGCTCTTATTTGTTCTCCTCAGGGTATGTCCTATCCACGCAAACTTCCTTTTATTGGTGGCATCTCCAGTAGTGTCTTCATTCGCTGTTCTCAGTAGATCTTCGGTTGTTATTCTATGTGGGCGATGTATGATCAAAATTCTGCGGAGACATTCATTTGTAAGCACTTGTAACTTGTTAGTTACCGTCTTGGTAACTTTTCATGTCTGGCAGGCATAAAGAAGTAATGATGTTATATTTGTTTCAAATATCCGAAGTTTGGTGGCATTTGATAAAGCGAACGGGGGACCAAACTCAAAGCCTTGCTTCACAGAACTTGTAACAGCTTCTCAAGCTTCTTTTACCAGCGAAACCTCAAAAGTATCTGCTCTTTAGTTTTCCATAATTCAGTATATCAGACACTATTTATCGGAGCGAAAACTCGTAGATGTTGAAGCATCAGCTCTGGCGCGTTTTTTTTCAAAGTTTCTTAAGGCCCGACTAGAATGGACTTCTAAGACTTAAGCATCGTGAGCTTATGCAATATCGAATACCAACTGTAGAACGTATATGAGCTGTGTATTTCGCTCCCAGTCAAGTAAGCAGAAATTAACGAAACTTAACGAAACTATGCGAAATGTTTACAACGGTTTCAGCATCATTTCTGTGTCTTAGCGAACTTCCATCCCAAAAATAAACAAACATTAATAAAGCTCCCTCTTAATGCGAAATCCTGGTTAACACGATGGCTGCCACATGAATCACCGGTGGATCAGGAAATATTTCCCCAGAAGGCCACATGACCCAAAGCTGGTTATCCTTTTAAAACACTAGAAAACAGCACTCTTTTAGTAAAAGAAGTTGAAAAACATAAAACAAACTAAACTTTAAGAAACACCTAAGTGCCAAGTATGTGTTTTCTGATTTGCACGTGATCAGTCAACGTGTTAAATAATGCAGTATATTATCTCCAATAATTGCAAGTCATGACATGCACTTCCTCGGTACCAAGTAAGTGTTTTGAAGGATTTCTCATTCCACCGCACACACATAACCAAAGCAGTATACGTACATTTTGACCTTTACCTACGGCCCGTTTCAGAGCATCACAGCAAAGTCATATCGTAATTACCACGTCAAGGGTGTTCTGTGTATATGCAGAAGACCGAACATTTTACTGACACAAACGGTTCGACTTTAGCAGGTGCTCTGCCGCACCAACAACTCTCCGCCCATCAGCAAACCCACCAAAAGCGCCGAGCCATTTCTTGGCGTCCTCGTATTTCTTTTAATTAAGATAATCACGTTGATACTTTAGAAGCGGACAGGGGGAGGTTGGGGTGGCTTCGAAGGCGCACAGCGGAGCCGGGCAGAGCCTGAATATCTTGGAAGTACTCTTGGGAGCTGAATGGCAACGATGACGGTGTACCCACAGGGGAGTGCGCGCTAAATCACTTTAGTGACATGGTTTCCATTTGCAAATCACAACAGCTGCTCGGCTAGGAAAATGCAGATTCTTGCGGTGGATTCTTCAAAGGCTGGCGACAGACCCACTTCGGGATGTATCTCACCTCCTTTAGCTGTCTCTGCCTCTATCGTAGAAGTGCCACTGTTGCTCGAACTACGCAGCGCATTCAGACGATTGCTTGGCGCGCGGTTTTGCATGCTTCTCTAACCTCACCGACCGACGCCGCGGCCGATGAGGACGTGGATTCGGTAAGTCTCATCCCCTCCCCTCGGGCGTCAGCGTAGTGCAGGAGTGTGATTGGTATTATGGCGTGTTGCAGCATACACTGGTGGAAATGGCACAGTGGATGCAGTGGTGGTGTGCCAGGATATGCGGTCGCCTTAAGGATTTTCGCTCTTTCTCTGTTTTCATTTTATTTGTGCGCCCTCGTTGTGTGTTATTAATTCATGTCAGCGAGGGTAGCCAGCCAGCCGACTTGGATTTTGTAGTTCATGAAAACAGGTGAGTGAAATGCTGCAGTAGTGACGTCATACAGTCATATAGCTAAATAGGAAATACACTCAAGGATGTGCACACATAAATAGAGAGGATAGGGAGAACATACATTTTTATTAGGTTTGGGTTTTTGTGTTTCTTCATTTCTTCGGATCTGCTCGACGTGAAGAAGGAGTATACCCCCGAGAGAGGATGGCATGCAGAGTCATCGCCAGAGTTGCGAAGGATTATACGTGGTACGAGTAGTTATGCGAAACATTACAAGGACAGTAGCAATGCAATGTAGGTTTTCGGCAGAATTGCAGGGTTAATTATGCTCGACGATGTGCAGCGGAGTGGGCCTATGAAAGGAAGTTTTGGAACGACAACGATGCTCGGATGTTGATGAGTAATGAGAGCTGAAATGTTCATTTTCCTAAGTTCTCTAGCATTTTGAAATGCGATTTCCTGCAATTGCGATTTTGCAAATAAATTCATCGCTTGCAAGAGAGCTTCGTGCAAGTGCTCGTTCAGCGGGTTTTGATGAGCAATAGGCAATGTTGACGTCCATGCAGGTGCTCTTAAGGGTGCTCATTTGGGTACGAAATGGGGGTTGAAGGATATCAACGAGCTCATGGGAATTCATAAGAGGTCCGAGGTAATATTTCTAGGGACAACTTTGAAAAGCCTTGGACATTGATGTAGCATTTGCAATGGGAACATTTTAGGCTTGCATTCCATCGAATTAGGAACTTTAGTTTTCATTCCACATTTAGGCCAAAAAGGCAGACGTTGCAGGCAACAAATGAGTTCGCTGAAAAAAAGGAATTCCTTCTTCGAGTTGATATCTTTGTGTTCGGTTAAGCTGAGCACCCTGTAGTCTTCATATTGAATTGACAGGACATTTTAGATAATACTTCCTAGTTCCTAGCCTTTAGAAATATCTTTCACTTGTTGCTCATACAAATGTAGTGGATTCAAATTGATTGCGCTTTGAACAAACGTTGCCAAGTCAGCTTTCCAAATTGCACTCCTCTCCTCTATTGAATGCAATACTTGTCTTGCATTTAACCGAGGCAGAATGTTTCGCCGCCAAGTACCAGCTCTGCGTTTTTGCTTATCGTCCAGCTTTTGGTTCCCTACGGTGGAACTGGCTAAAGGAAGGACGATTCTACGTGCGATCTCCACTAGACTATCGGTCGTGAAAATCAAGTTTGCATCGACCGCGACGTAGGCAGAAAGTGGCATTAATGAACTTAGGCCAGAGTAGACCCATTGTACCGCCAAGTGGGTGTTCAGACAGAAAGAAAGAAAGATAAAGCGGGTTTATGACAGTCTTTTGGTACTCTCAGCAGATTTGACTAACGTTTTGACTTGTATTTACCGCACCGCGGATAGAGAAACTCCTTTACTACATCAAAATTGTAGCTGTTGATCGAGATTTTTATCCCAGACGGTGTGTGACGAAACGTTTTTGGCTCAACAGAATTTATTTTATCCCCATTAACCTTAAGATCAGCTCGTTTTGCATATTCTTCAATCGCCGTGAAAGCTTCCAGTACGGATCATTGAGAACGCGCGACTA
Organism: Eristalis pertinax; assembly: GCA_907269125.1. Lineage (NCBI taxonomy): Eukaryota > Metazoa > Arthropoda > Insecta > Diptera > Syrphidae > Eristalis > Eristalis pertinax. The sequence continues at coordinate 28,066,042 of OU026145.1, forward strand.
TTTCGAGCTCATCTGGGTAGAGCAAAAGTTGGTTGAAGTTTTGTGTTTATAGATGACTGTCGCAACTATCTGCTCCTTCTTCTTTATGTGGCGCTGCAGTCTGGGGTGGACCTGGTCCTCAACCAACAAGCATGTCTAAATATCGCGATGCCTGGCTAGTTGTCTCCAGTTTCGCAAGCTAAGATGGTTAAGGTCCTTTTACACACCGTTGGCGCGAGCGTGCTCTGTTGCCTTATCCCACAGGTTCGGAGTCGAAAACTCTCTGGGACGGAGTTGTCCATACGCTCTACAAGGCACCTTAAGCGTTGGATCCGTACACGCCTGGCTAGGCTCATGTCGCTGTACACAACGTACAGTTCGTTGTTGAATCGTCTCCTCCAAAAACCGTCAACGCAAACTGGACCAAAGATTGTACGCAGACCATTAACTTCTTCACCCGCTTTTGAGATTTGTGAACTGGGATAATCAGTGTCTTATATAAAATCAGCTTAGTCCTTCGAGAGACGGGTCTATTACTCAATTGCCTCTTGATCCCATAGAAACAACGGTTGGCATTAGCTACTCTGCGTTTGATCTCGGTACTAATGTTGTTCGTACCGGTTACTGCGGAGCCGAGGTAGACGAAGTCCTTAACTATATCGAAGTTATAGCTGCCCATTGTGAAGCTTTGTCGACGGTATTGTATGTCCTTTCTTGAGGACAGCATGTACTTCATTTTGCCCTCATTATTCTTCAGCACCAGATTGAATAAATCCCACGACAGCGCATTTGCGTGCCAAAATCCGGTGCAGGTTTGAAATGGCTCCGAAAACGTTACACCGAACTGCACGGTGCATCACGTATGTGATGGTGTTGTGCTACAATTTTCCCAGGATTCCGAATTCGATTATCGCATCAAATAGTTCCTTGCAATGTATGCTGTCGTATGCGGCTTTGAAATTGGTAAAAAGATGGTGTGTAAACTTTGCTGAAGTCTAATTATTTGGTGTATGGCAGATTTTCGTGGCCCAAAGTCAGACTGGTTCTTGCGCTTAGTGCTGCGCAACACAGTACATATAAAGACGACGTTGAGAAGGGACACACCTCTACAGTTCTTGCACGAGGTAGAATCACATTTTTATTGTAGACGGGGCATATGGAACTGATACTCTAGTCATCGGGCTTGCTCTTCTTCCCAACTTCTGTAAATGATCTGGTGCACACTAACTACCAGCACATCACTACCAGGTTTGCAGAGTTCATATTGTTGGAGGATCAATGACAGAATTTTGTATTTCCTGGTGAAGAGGACTAATTCTGTTTTCTGCGGATTGACAGCTGGGCTGCATTCTTTAGTTCATTTAAATAGTTCGCCGATGGTCGGCTGCATAACACTTCTTACCGTGGATATATATTTCCCAGAGGCCGAGATGGCAATATAGTCTGCATAGGCAATAACCTTGCAACCTGTGTTTTCTAGGGTCAGTAGAAGCTCATTCACTGCAACGTTCCACAAGAGAGGAGAGACCATTCCCCCTGCGGTGTGCCTCTGTGAAACGCTCTGCAGATCTTGGTGTCAACAAACTTGGAATCTTCATCATCATCTGCACTACAACCGGGAATCGGTCCTGGCCTTCTTCAACAAGTCTATCCACCGATCCTGATTATGGGCCGATGTAATCCAGTTTGGCATCCCTAGGCTGCGTGCGTCTTGGTCTACGCCATCCTTCCAGCGCAAGTAGGGACTATCCCACTGCCTACCTCCATAAAATCCGCCACCAAGGGTTTTTACGAGCAGGCTCCTCTTCGCTCATGCGAGCTAGGTGCCAAGCCCACCGGGGTCTACCAAGCTTTATCTTCTTTATCACATCTGCTTCTATGTAGATAGCGTACAACTCATTGTTGTAGTGTCTCCGAAATCGTTCTTCCTCACGTATTTCACCAACAATTCTCCGCAAGACTTTCCTCTGGAACACGGCTAAGAGTTGAGAGTGCATTTTACTGAGCACCCGAGTCTCGGATCCATACATGAGTACTGGCAAGACCATGGTCTTGTACAGCAGTAGCTTTGATGTGATAGATAGGTTTCTGGATTGCTCGCAAACTGTAACCACTTACATATATCTATGCAGCTTTGTTTTGTTTTCTTTCTTTGTTTATATAAAATTCGATTTTCCTCAACTGAATCACGGAACAGTTTCGCTTGCAAGTTTAGCTTTCGAAATTAGGTCCATCAGCCATGAAATTAAAATTGTCACTATCAGGGAAGTGTTGGTCCAATCAAGCTCAGAGACGCTCAGTAACATAATGCACATCTTTATTCTTCAAGCTAAATTTACTCAATACAAATTTTTCTTGCGTTTCTTTCCAGTTATGAATACTTTCCTGGTTTCTCCGGCGAAGAGATATGGAATCCAAATACAAACGTATCCGAGGATTGCCTTTACCTGAATGTTTGGGCTCCAGCCAAAGCTCGCATCCGACACGGACGAGGCGCCAATGGTGGTGAGGTAAATATTTTCTAGTGATTATCATACAAAATATATTTTATGGACACATCCCATTGCTGGAATACATAAGCAGCGACTTACTATTCAGGAATCAAACTGGCTGAATGGCTTAGGAACACGTGGGCAACTATTCTCGCACTCAACAAATTCCTATCATTTCCTGTTCACAAGGTTTTCCTCTCGGGGTTCAACATTCAACTGCATTGTCGAATAATTTCCAATTCAAGTGGTCGTCACTTGACGTGATTGTTGTAAGCTTTGAATCCCCCTTTAACACAAACAAACAAAACTACATTCGTCTGCAGAATGAAAATGCAAAATCCATTTAATTGGAAAGAGAAAGAATCGTCCAATTACCGTTTGCCAGTAGCCTGTGAACCTTTGACGCGCCATTCCAGACACCTCAAGTAAGTGCCATTTCACACCCCATTACGTTGAATCAGTGAATTCAGCGTCCCAACGACTCATACCGCCCCACCGGCGACGTTGGCTTATGCGCTTCCCCCGAGAGTTTGCCTGATCAATTGACGCGTGGGTGATTCCCTCAAATGTCACACTTTGACATTTCATCAGTTAATGACCTTCGGCGACCTTTAACACACTTCATCCCACCGCACAATCGATTCGGAGAGACAATCAAAAAAAAAAAAAAAATACAGAAAAGAGTGAAATACTTTTTAAATTCTCTTTTTCAGCACGCGGGCAAATCAGACGAACACAACCAGAACCATCAGAACACCAGCGGTCTACCCATGCTCATCTGGATTTACGGCGGCGGTTTCATGACCGGCTCAGCCACACTTGACATCTACAACGCTGACATAATGTCTGCCGTTGGCAATGTGATTGTGGCTTCGTTCCAGTACAGAGTCGGTGCGTTTGGTTTCTTGCATTTGGCTCCAGAAATGCCCGGCTACGAGGAGGAAGCACCCGGCAACGTGGGTTTGTGGGATCAGGCGCTGGCTATTCGTTGGCTTAAGGATAACGCCAAAGCATTTGGTGGTGATCCAGATTGGTTGACGCTGTTCGGTGAGTCGGCCGGTTCCAGTTCGGTGAATGCACAATTGATGTCGCCCGTGACAAAGGGAGTTGTGAAACGCGGCATGATGCAATCCGGTACCATGAATGCCCCTTGGAGTCACATGACTTCGGAAAAGGCAGTTTCAATTGGCAAGGCACTCATAAACGATTGCAATTGCAACGTGTCTATGTTGGCGGTAAGTGCTTTGATGTGTGTCTCTTGAAATCGTTTTGACATCATTTTTTTCTCCAATTGCTTTGTTTCATTTCCCCCCTTATTTAGGAGTCACCACTGACAGTGATGGCCTGCATGAGGGCAGTTGATGCAAAAACAATTTCTGTGCAGCAATGGAACTCGTATTCGGGTATTCTGAGCTTCCCATCGGCACCGACCATTGATGGAGCGTTCCTGCCGGCCGATCCGATGACTCTACTGAAGACGGCCAACTTAGAGGGATATGACATCATGATGGGCAATGTTAAGGATGAGGGTAAGTTTCAGAAGTCCTTCAATTATAAGTTTTCCAATTAAAGTGACAATGTGATATCACGATGCATTGAAGTCCGTCCGACTAAGTTTTGTTGGAAAATAAATTCAAAAAGCATCCATCGTCCTGAATGCGAATTGTGTGTGCTTAAAGTTGACTCGCATTAATTCTGGAAAATACCTATAGTTTGCAATGGTTTTTATAGAAAATCCATCTGGTATCCCCCTGCTTTTTAGAAGAGCAACTTTCTCTGCTTCCCCTGGAATGGTTGAGTGCATAATTATCTGTTCCGGCAAACGGATGAAGTTTTGCGAAAATATTTGAGAGTGTAAATAGTTATGTTAATGGTGGTGATGTTTTTTTAACTGGAATTACATTAATAATAATGGTTCTTTCATCAGTCGAGGCGAGTAACTTTTTTTTTCTCATATGATATGGAAATTATTTCATTGCATATTTTCAAAGTTGTGTTTCAAGGCAGCATGGACAGTGAGTTCGGGAACACATTGTCTTGTTGGCTCACCTGTGAACACTGCTGTTTAACCTAGAAACGAACAATCAGCCACCATATCGTAAACTTTTAAATATTCAACTCTACACTAAGAATTATTTTAGCAGAGGTTTGCGCACTTGTTGGCTGTAGAGTGTTGCCAAGACTACCACTTAACAATCTACTACTGATCTGCTGTTTGGTATACTTCTTTTTGTTGTGTACACCCAACAAGTGTGAGCTGCGTCTTTGGTCGAACGTACCGAACTCCCTAATTTTTCGAAGTTACTTACTTTACTTACATGTCGGGGTGTACCTGGGCCTCAGACCTGAACCTGGCGTCTTCAGCCAGCTCGATCTTTAACTAGCTTCAGTTTCGCAATTATAGTTGTTTGAGGTCCTTTTCCTTTTTGTAGTGGTTTTCCTCTATTACGCGGGTGGATTCGAAATCTTTTCGGGCCGGAGAGTTGGTTTCCATTCGCTCTACAAGACCTAGCCATCTCAGTAGTTGGATCTTCACAGACACCAGCATGCGAGCATAAAAAAAATGTGTAAAGGTGTTAAATCGACGTTTATCGAATTGGGTTTCAAAAGCCGATTGTTACACTCGCTGTGTATCTGTGGCGCTGTCTTGTTGAAGCCACATATCATTAATGTGTAGGCCATGCCCAAAGAAATAACGTTGCACCATGCCTCCCATGTGAAAAAGCACGGTCTTTCTTGAAGCACATGAGGGTTTTCACTCGACTAATACCACATCATCTGTTCGTTGACGAAGGCGTTTAACCAAAACTGCGCTTCATCACGGACGGGCTTCGTTCTTGAGTTAACTTTATCTTATAAGGCTGCAGGCAAATATCCTTTCTCACAATTCGCAATTGTGTGGTCTTAGCGATGCACAATTCTTGAGAACGCCGTGTAATTGACTATTTTGGCTCGTTTGCGACGGTCACTTGAACGGCAGCAATGTTGTCGGCACTTCGCCCAACCTGCTGTCTCACTGGCACGTGAACATGCCGCAAAAAAAAGCTCAGACTCCAATTGGTTCACTAGACTATGAATTGCTTCTCCAACGACAAAGCACGAGAATCACGACCAAAAATTGGCGCTAACGCTTTTTAATTTGCCGTCAACGATTCTGAATTTTGATGATAAATATAGTGGACTCTCTTTTAGTCGAAATCTCTTTGTGTAAGGGTGCGTCATTTGTGTAAGGTTGCGTTCACAGTGAGAGTTCAAAGCTGTCACGTCCCAATTCGAGAACCCTATATGTATATACGTGAACTGTCTTGTTAAGTCCAATCTCCATCATCAAACTACAGTGACACGTAAGACGGAAAAGACGCAATTTCATTAAATTTCCTGAACAACGTAAGAAAACCCAAAAACAGACAAGTGTGACAGTAGTTTGATTCGAACTTGCACTGCAGCTTCGAAAGAACCTTCGATACGTTCTTGTGGGTAAAAAAAGACTAGTCTTATGATCCATTCCAAGCTTATTAGTTTCATTGTTGCCTTAGAACATCCATCAGCTATTTCCCAACCGACTTACACTCCCTTAATTCAAAATTTACTATCTCTGTGGCTGGGCTTAGTAATTAACACTAGTTTACCTTGGCATGCACACTTACACTTTCTTACAACATGACTGAAAAGTGTACACAACTCGTTTGCGTGTGTGTTGTGTGATTATTCAATCAACTGTTAATGTCCTTAGCGATGCAATCTTTTCATCGCCAATGTGGCTTACGAACGCTATGGTCCCTAACGTCTAAGTTTTACGATTGGAATTATACGGTTTTACGGACGGCCGTTATCTGAATTATTTTATTACCTCGAGGTGACGCGAATGGAAGAAAATGGAGTTTAAGTTCGACCAGTGCCTCGCATTTATTGTTGAAATTTTAGCAATACACATATGTGCGAGTCCGCTTTAAACGATCGTTAGTTCGTGATACGTTGTACTTTGGTTACACAGACCATCTAATATTTGTTTTTTTAAAGAAATGTGATGCACCTTTTTCGTGCTTTTACTAGCCCAAGTGGAAGGTGTACTTCCATAGTACACAAGCTATAAAGGGCACCTCCTAGTTTGGACAGCTCATCGGCTTTCTCGTTACCGAAAACGTTCCTATGCCCTGATACCCATATTATGTTTATTTTGAACTTTTCCGCAACTGCAGCAAGCTCATTGCGCATTTCTGGAATTTTGAGGTTATGAAGGTTGATGAAACTGCCTTGATGGCAGATTGACTGGCAACGAACAGCTAATGTTCGGATGAGGTTTAAGTTGACGACACGCCTCCCTACTGGCGATGATATCTTGCATGGAAGATCCTGGCGTGATTTGGCGTATCTGAGCAAATCTGAGCAAAAAAACTGACCCAGCAATTCGTCTTTACACTCACATCCCGACTGAGGCATATACGCTTGCTATCCCAGTCTGCTAGCAGGGTGGAGCACGTCGGCATAATTGAAAACATTTGTTCGAAGCCGTATAAGTTCTCTCCGTATCGGATCCAGGATGCCTGAGACTGTGATCGCATTGTGCGTCTCTATGTTTTGAATGTGAAGGTCGACCGGTAGAAGATGGAGCATGACCGTCCACATGTCTGAAGGGGTTGTCCTTAACGCGACTGTTGTACTTTTTTGAGTTAAGGAATATCAGAGTCAGTGTCCATTCTTATCGCAGTATTTAATTGTTGACTGAAATGATTTGGCCTCGAATCAAAGATATAAAGCGATGACACATTTCACATGACCAATTTCCTGGATGAGTTATTTTGCGTTTTGATGATGTGAACAGCCTACCAAGAGCCTGGTGTTCTCTTTCTGTGGGGCTGTGCAAAAGATCGTGTTTGTCCTCAAATCTATGATACTCTGCGTGCTTTGAAATCTTATATTCGTCAAGTTCTGGCCGAGTTATTGCCCGATATGTGACGACAAGTCCTTGAATATTACCTTGTCTGAATCGAGTTCTGCATGAATTCCGTGGAGGGCAGTTTCTTGCTTCCCATCGGTTGCTCCATCGCTGGTTTCGAAGGATGGATCATACCTTCAACCACACATATGTCGAAAACCACTGTTTAATTAGAAAATTGTTCAGAAGCAGATACTTGTGTCGAAACAGGCTGTCGCCTGTGAACAGATTGACCAAGCACCTCCTAAGGGAAGCCTTGAAACCACAGTCCATACGAGTTTGACGCACTGTAGAGTTGTCATCTCGAAATTCCACAATAGACTGTGGCTGGAAAAAATATTGAAATCAGTAAGTCCCCTTCTCTCTCGCCATTTGTACGCCCCTTCAATAAATAATCGTCTCATTCCCACAAGCTGTCCAGTTCATTTTAAACACAAGTCTTTATTACGCAAAATAAAAAAGAATCTTTATCACCTTTTGAAAATAAGGTACACGAACGATGCAAGAGGCAGGCATTTGATGGGCTTTTCTCTCCTCGGTTTGTTGGCTTAACAAAGGTACTTTCAAGTTGCCTGAGTGTTCGGTCCCCTATTGGCCCCTTGATGACACAGTCGTATAACAGGAGAAGTCTTCAAATGTATTCATTTCTTGTGTTCCCTGCAGTAAATGGCAAGAAGATGCAAAAGGCAAACATCGACGTGGATAAAAGCCATGTTTTATTGCTCCGAATACCCGTTTGTCAGTATTTTCCGTTACAATAAATCTGTTTGCGTACATGCTTCCCTTAAAACTTGAGCCATTACTTGGCTGCAATGATGGAACAATACAACCGGGAAAGATGTGTATCCCGTCGTCGTTCTGCATCAGACGGCAACGGCAACTGATAACAATGTGGGTTGCCAAGATACACTTGGTCACAATGATGAGGACACAGCGGAAGGGAGTCGTGACATCTGTAAGACGACAATAACAACAATAAACGAACAATGGCAGTGGCAAATAGCTTAAACTCTTGCCATCGTCGTTGTCGTCGTCGTCAATAAGGGACATGTACGCCTTCTTGTACTGTATATGAGTGCTCGCTGTAAATGCAGGATGCAGTTTGTACAAGTCACGACATAATGTCGGGCGATGTGCAATATCTGCAGTGATGGTTGCAGCAATGCAATTTCGAAAGTATATTTTCCGCCTTCCTTGAGGGCTTTTAACCTCCTTAATATATGCATCCCATCTCCTTTCATCGCAGAGACACGCACATCGTCTAGAGGATGTGTTTCACTTTGTTGCTTGTTTGTCCTAGCCACTGAGTGCTTACTTATCTGGAGTCAAAGTGAAGTCACTGCAATGGGGACACAGATGATCTTATGTGTGGTATGTGGAAGACGCTGTTATTTTCCGATACTGTCGGACACTTTCAGGGTTGTCCTTTGTCACTCCATGACGACCATAGCGCACTCGATGGGGGGAGAACACTGCAAGAGGCTTGCTTCCGCATTGAAAACGTCCATTCATTTGTGTGTGAACTCTTTGAAGTTAAAGAGTGCGAAGCATTTCTATTAAAGACCTCGAGGACCCTCGAAGATGTTACGAGATGAAAGTGAACCATCCAATCAGCTTCACATTGACCGGAGAAGAGCTGTGAAAGGGAATGTGTTAGGCTGCAGTGTGTGGAGATCCTTGCCTCCATTCAAGGGGGACACTTGGAAAGGTTGAGTGCGGCCGGGATAGAGAAGTGCAGGGTCCCTCTAGATAGACTCGATTCAAGTTGAAAGAAGTGCCATTCGCAGCGCCTTTGATTTTCCAGAGAGGATGCACCTTGTCTCAAAGTCATGGTTGTTTGGCGTTGTTGAAATGTTATTTCACAGGAAGCCTACGTTGGTGCTACCGAATACCCAGCACATATTTTTGAGGCTACCCACACACATTTAAGAGAAATCGTGGGACCATCCCCATCGTCCTCCAAATATGTTCGACCATAACCATGTCCAATATCCAATGTCCAACGCACAAAAAGCGTCACCCTCCCCTCCCCGATGGGAAAACATACGTCTCCCGTACATATTGCTCTAGATTTCCCAATTCCTGCTCGCGGTATTCATTAGTATCGTTCGCACGGCATGAAATTAATGAGCACCTTCGAGTCTACACCGCCCCATTCCATAAAACAGCTGTTTCACAATTCTACAACCAGATGGGTGGAGGTAACCACAATGGAGCCACTATAGCGTGTACGGTACGTTACGACGACAATGACTAGCACTCCGCACCGTCCTGTAACATCGACCCAACGGCATAGCATGGGGCGCACCATACACTATCGACAACAAGCACGAGCACGAGCACGACAGCAACAAAAAAAAAGAAGCAAATGCGCCACTGAATATATAAATTAACGGATGCAGGGCAAAAATGTCCGACTGGGGGCAATATACCAACAAAAATCTGTTGTAAATAGTAAATGACCTTGAACTCCCAGCACACGGGCTGCTTGATGATGGGTGCCGCTCTCGCTGTGCCACCAACAAATCCAACCGTACCCCTTGTTGAGGGGGACACCACCGGAGCACAAGAGTATGTGTCTATGCGGGTATCACGTTACACAGCAAAGAAACAAAAAAAAAAAAGAAAAAAGAAGAAGAAAGAATGAAAGAAGAAACAAACAGGTCAGCGGCAGGGAATAATAAAGCTCCAACGACAGAGCAATAGTAGCAGCTGCACAGAGAGAAGAGCAGGCCTTGTTTTTCAGGACTCGGCAGTCGGCACACCTCTCTGCTCCAACTAGCGCGCTCGTAACACGAGCCACACTTTACAATATTACATTATATTTGCTTTATTACAGATATCCTGTGTGTTCCTTTGGTGTGTCCTGTGTGTGTTTGTTCATTCGCAGCTGGTCCCATTATGACTCTGTGTGTAAGTTTCGCATTCGAGGTAGAAAAGCTCGAGTCTAGGGCTTTTTTTCGCTCGCAACACCTCGTCACTCGTGGCACATGATAGGACGAAGCGGTGGCGCGGTTAGATAAAGAACTGGTTCTCGGTTCTCTGCAGAGAGTAGCGATTAGGCGAACAGTAGTGTGTGTGGGGGGGGGGCGTTGGGAGGACATGGGGCTTGAAATTGCCACGTGGATACATGTGGATACATACACATGGCCGATGTTACATAAAACACCTGGCACAACGAGGTATGTAGTATGTACGTAGTCGACCTCAGTGGTGTCGTCGTCTCTTCCTGCTGATGGGCCAATTTTTTTTCCGTTTTCTCCTTTTTCTTTCTTTTGCGTTATTTTTTTCCATCGTTATTTTACGTGCCTCTCTGCCCCAGCAGTAGTGTGTGCATGACAGAAACGCGGCAGAAGGTGTTGCCGTGTAAACGACTGAGTTTGAACTTGCTTGTGCTGTTGCCAAAGGTGAGGCGTTTTTAATTAAAAATGAAAGAACAGAAAATTGCGGTTTAATGAGAAAGCAGTCTTGTGATTTTTAGGCATTTTAAAGATGATGTTGTTGTGATAACAAGCCTTGAGTTATCGAACACACTCGCCGTTGGTTGACAAATTGCGTCAAGTCTTTACCGGGACACCGTTAACAGTTCATCAAAACAGTACCGTTAGGTGAAATTCTGAAAGTCTTTAGAGGCAGCTGCGGAATATGCTGGGAGGACGCGATTGCTTTTTCTGAAAAAAAACTTTGCCCGAACTTTGTGCACGTTTTGTTCTTGGGGGAAATTCATTGATCGATCGCAATTGTTGTTCAACTCGATGTCAGTTTTGTCGAATGGAAAAATGAATAATCCAAGTGTGGTACGCAATGGTACGGCGTTGTACCTAGTACCCAGGGGGCATATTTTATGGCCATTTATCCAAAAGTGGACAGCTTCAGTATCGCTATGGCTCCGGCGGGAGTTTATCTCTCTTCAAAAAATTAACTTTCAATTAAAGTCACCTGTACGTATTTAAAGGACTAGATCAATTGGTTGCTATCAGAAACCAAAAAAAAAACCAATTGGATGGTGCTTGATGTCGAAGTGGAAAACGAAAGAGGAAATTTTAAGCTATTTTCCATACAAAAAATGTATATGGTTCAAAAGAACCGATTCGGTAGTAATCGTACTAAAATTATAAATGCTGCGTTTGGAATGTTTGGATGTTTGTGGAGTTCTATCTCCTAAACGATGTTTCGGGTTCGAATAAAAGTTGGTTGGCAGATTGCTCCTATTTTGAATTAGGACATAATAATATGATATTGGTGGCTCTACGGCCAGTAGAGGGCTTGGAATTAGGACATAGACAGTCCTTTTTTTATGACATCAACATGGAAAGGCAACAACACGCAGAGAACAACACCGAACACCCTCTTTGAAATCGGTTTAATTCACTACTGCCATTCGTGCTGTGTTCAAAAATAGAGGTAGGTCAGTAATTGGTTGCCCTAATAGACTTATGGCCGTGGCTCACTTAGACCAACGTGTTGGCTCCGTTGTCTAGGGAGTGTTGAAACTACCGTGAGACCTGTAGTCCTGAAACGAACCGGATTCGTAAATTAATCTTAGGAGGCTTTTTAGTTCAGCACCGCATAAGTCTTCCAGTTCTATTAGAATGTGCTTTCCTAGAAGCTGTAGTCTTTTAATTGCTAGGGCTGATCATTCGCAGAGCAGATGTTGGAAAGATTCTGCATCTGCAAAAGTCGTTACGCCTGACGCAGCTCAGAGGCTTAGACGAACTCAAAAAGCTTCAGACACCACATAGATACGCCTTGTCAGAGTTGATGGTGAATTGTGATTGAAGGAATAGCTCCTTCATCATTTCTAGGGGTTAGTTTGAGCAAAAAAATAACTTCAATAGCACGTGTAGAGTATGGAGGTGTCGTAACAGATAAATAATAATAATACTATGGGTGGTGCTACAGCCCGCAGAGGGCCAGGGCCTAGCTTCTCAGCAACCACTTTTGTTGTGCGTGCTATTGTTCTATCACGAGTGGAAGGGACTTGCAGTTTTATGCCGACTCCTAACAGCCAAGTTTGAGAAGCTTTTTCTAGACAGTTATACTCTTACGTACCAGGAATCGAACGTAGACACGTATCTGCCACAAAAGTACCAACTTTCAAATATTGACACATATTTGCAAGACAATCCGACCACGAGTTGCGTCTTCTCAGTTGACTGCTGTGAATTTGGTTTCATCGGGCATGTGTGCATATATTGCATTTCCATCAAATCCAACTGAAAACATAGAGGGTTTCAGTTGTAGGAGGTGAACTTCATCAGAAGAGATTATGAGCTTCTTACTGTTGCGTAGTAATGAAGCGTAAATGCTATCTTTATGAAGGGTGGTTAAATTTTAAGGGCCGATGTTGAATGTGAACCACACCTAAACGTCAAGCTTTTTTCTGCATTTCATTTGACATTTCTCAATTTCAGACTAACTCAATTTGAATCATGGAAAGATACACAATCGAGCAACGCGTTAAAGTTATTCAGGCATATTATGAAAATGGGCGTTCAAATCAAAATGCATAACGTGCACTTCGTGATTTTTTCGGTCAATTTAATCGTCCAAATGTGCGTACAATTGGAAAAATCGTGCAAAAATTTGAGCAAACCGGGTCTGTAGGAGATGTGAAAACACCAGTGCATGCTCGTACTGCAGAAAATATTACTGCTGTTGCGATAGTGTGGCTGAAGAGCCGTCCACCTCAACTCGTCGTCGTGCCCAACAATTGCACCTCTCACGCTCGTCGTTGTTGAACATTATGCATAAAGACTTGCGTTTACACGCTTACAAGGTGCAATTGACTCAAGAACTAAAGCCTCTTGACCATTTCAAGCGTCGTCAATGGTCAGAATGGTGGCAAGAAATGGGAACAGTAGATGATCAATTTTCGAAGAAAATCATCATTCAATGGCCGTGTTATCTCACGAGGTGGCAATTGGCCGCCAAGATCATGTGATTTGACACCGTTGGGTTTTTTTCTTTGGGGTTATCTGAAAGAAATGGTGCAAGTAGATAAGCCAGCAACAATTCAAGAGCTAAAGCTTGAGATAATTTGGCACATTAACGGCATAGAACCTGAATTATGCTTCAGCGTCATCGAAAATTTGGACCATCGGATGGAGGTGTGCCGCCGAGGTCGCGGCGGCCATTTGACCGATATTTTCTTCTATACATAATTGAACCATACCAATATTATCATAATAAAAAGAAATGACAATGATTTCTTAAATAATTGGTGTTTTATTCAAAATCAACATCGGCCCTTAAAATTTAACCACTCTTTATAAACCTTTCTTTCAACTAAAGCATACGTTTATAAATTGGGTTTATTGTTCAACGTAGGCTCCTTTCAGTGCGATACACTTTTTCCAACTGAAACTGAACATTTTTTCGAAGTACGTTCGCCTACAGAAATTGGGATTGCTCCCTCATTTTTGGTGTGTAGTGAATCTTTAATTCATCAACTGTTACGAAAGAGTTTGTTTTGTATTTAAGAGCTCCAAATTCTATTTTGAAACCTTCACTCGACTATGCTCATTCACTCCATTTCGGCCAAATCTCTCAAGCCATCGTTCTTTCGGTCACAGTAAAAGCTAAGTGATGGATCTGTTTGATTTCGTTGTCTATGTCCAAAAAGAAACAATGGTGAATGTTCTATGAAATCCAAGCGTCATCTTTCATCAAAGCCACTGACACTATCGAACAGCCTCTGTACACGTACAGGTCTTCCAATAGAGACAACTTAAACAGTTGATAGCGGTCATATTGTTGAAGCTACATCTGTCAAATTGGCTTTGGATTTTGGGCTGGCCGCGTCATCGGTCGATATTGCTTTGAGAACGACGTTGGCCAAGCCATCAGCGTCAACGTCGAGCGCTATAGATCTATGATTAGCAACTTCTTTTGGCCTGAGTTGGATGAAATGGACAATAACGACATGTGGCTTAAACAGCACTCTATTTCAGTAACAATAAATCTACAGTTTGCTATGAAGTACTCGCAATTTACCACGCAGACAGTAGTTTCTACATACATAGGTAACTTAATTTTTCCAATTCAATTCTTGCGTCCCCCTTTTAATTTCATCGCGATAGGATGCCAATAAATGCTTGAAAAACTAGCTATAAAAGGGACTATATTGTCATCCAATCCGTTGATAATGATAGACTAATGGCAACACTAACGTATTGTTGATAAGAGAGCCTGACAACATATCGTGTCGATTGAATTTATGATTTCACATGGGTCTGCAATATTTCACCACCAACAGCACAACGTGCCTTAGAATGTCTGTTATCATACATATCACCCGGGGGCTGCTCCAAGTTGGCTGAGTGAAATTTGCAACTTGTGCCCATCTCCATTGGCAGCTAAGCGCATGTAGAATGTCGGTATAAGGCATGTTTTGAACGATGATTTAAAAAAAAGAGAAAAAAAAATGAATCGAAAACCTTGATGAAAGGATCTTTACTGATTTTTCATCCAACAACGTTTGTTGAGATAGGATGTAGATTCTCCCTTTGCCCGCTCCGTGCACCCCTAGTCACAGTGGCAAGTTGACATGTGTTCGCATCTAACTGCGCACAACGCACACCTGTCACGTGATCCTGTATGCATATGTAGGCTCTGAGGTGTATCCTTGCTCGGCACACGAAGACTGAGGTATTTCCCTCCATGGATGAATGTATTTGATTAATTTTTTATCCTCTAGCTCGCATAAAACAGCAAAGCTAAAGAACGAAAAGGGATATGTAATGGAGAACGAGGACGGAAAAGTATCATTTAAAGTGTTTTTTGTTTTCACTTTTCATTTTGTTGAGGCATTGTTTTTTGGGCCATCGCAAACCCCCCTACCCTACCAAGAGCAGCCGTGCGATGCCACCTGGTAGTAGAACAGAAGATTTCGGTTCGGTCCTCTGGGTGTGTTCCGTCTTTCGTTTGCTGTTGCCCATCGTGTGTGACACCATTTGAAGACTATCGATTTACCCGAGTTGCTTAAAAATGGATACGTGTACCGTTGAATATTTAATGAGGTAACACAAACAAATTTTTACAGACATTTTGGAATAATAAATGCCATCTGAGAATGGGCTTGAATAAGAAATGCTTGGAACTCTAGTGATTCGATGCGTTTCCTGACGGTTTTATTTAACCAACACACAACGGGTTGATTGTAATAAATGTGTGTGTGAGGGTGGATGGGGGGGGGAGGTCAGTATGTGGTTAACGAAATAGACTCTTTAGATGGATTTCAAATTTCAATACATTACGGCCTTCAATCAACGAAACTGAGGTTGTTTAAGTAATGAATTAAATGGAACACTTTCGCGGGAGGATGCGATGAAATGGGATTACAGGAAATAAGAAGTGATTACACGTGATCACGTGGTACGTACGAGCGTGTTACACCGCACCACATTTGATCACTTTTGCAGGAGGGTGAGAATAGACACTTTCGAATATAATGACACAGGTATCCAGTTAACAGTTAATTGCACGTCATACGAGTCACGAAGTACGTACCTACGTGATATACGTGCATCCTAAGTATACGTGCAATTAAGGCACGTGGTCACGTGTTGGTTGGTTTAAGTCGCTATCCGATTTGTCTCAAATCGAGTACAAGCAGTGTAGTTGCGCGCCACACCTCGTAGAGTGTGCTTGTCTGGATTAGCTAAATCCAGCCTTTGGAGTTTTGGTTAGCAATCTTGGACAGGTCATTAAGGAAGGGTTTCGTGAAATCGATATATCTTTGTTTGGCTAGTGCCGGACAGCTACAGAGAAAGTGAGGCAGACTTTCCTCTGAGTTGTTGTCGAGGCAACTGTAAAAGTGTGGGTTGAACGGTATTCCGAGTCTAGCAGAGTAGACGCCTATAGGTCAGTGTCTCGCGCTTACAGCCACGACTCTAGGGATTTCTATTGAGGAGGTCACTAGTCTTTCTTTTCGTGTAGGAAGGCCAGGTTATCTTGGAGACTTTGTAAATACTTGGATGACCTAGTCCACCACCTACTACTAGCTAATGACAGGAAGTGTTGATAGATGGCGTATTTTAGGTGGTTGATTGAGGGGCCTACCAACTCAGTGGGGGCGTTGTCGGAAGCTCCTTGCTTGGCCAGTTCATCGGCAAGTTCATTTCTCTCCATGTGGTTGTGGCCTCGAACCCAGAGGAGAGTAATATTACACCTGCTACTGGCCTTTTTAAATTCCAACTTACACTGTTGCGTGAAAGTTAGGTGGTCACGTGTACTCCCTAAATATATTGTTACGTATTTACATTTCCGTACATTTAACGTAGACTAGAAGTGGCACATGGATATTACAAATTTTCAAAAAAAACTTTAAATCGGTTCAAAAAATGCAAATTTACGCGAAAAAAAAAATCGCGCTGTGCCACGCGCAAGCAAATTTCACGATTATCAAATGTTCACGAATTTACGTGAAATAATAGGCTCTCACTTAGATACTGTCGTTGTATCATGTGATCAGGAAGACACTGTGAAAGCAGAAGCTTGCGAATTCGAAGATATGGGCGCACTCAGAAACGCTTTATAGGGCGTCAACCATGCCTGCGCGCCATCTCGTTCGAAGTTCTGCGATGCATTTGAGTTCTCTTCTAAAATACTAGATTCCCCTTTAACTGTTCTGCGCCACTTTTGTCTAGGCCGTCCCGCTGTTCTGCCTGCCGGGGTAAGCGGATTCCACTGCATGGCGTACGTTGCAAAGAAATTGGGTTCGTGCTGTAGGGTGTGTCCAATATACTGCCACTTTCGTTCCTGACTCGTTCTAATGCACAATTGCTCGTTAGAGATACGGTTCTGCCAGAAAATCCTAAGGATTCTTCTTAAACATCTGCTTACGAATGATTGCAGACATCGTGTGATAAAGGTGTCCATTTACTGCATCCATAAAGCAGCACGGATTGCACGTTGGAGCGGAACAGTCGCAGCTTGGTTCTTAAGCTAATGACATTAATTTTCAGAATGTGGATAGCATTCCGAACGCAGCTTTAGCCTTCCCGATTCTGCAGCACACTTCCAGTTCGGTGGCACAGCGGTTAGCAGAGACCAAACTTCCTAAATACAGACAGTTGTTAACTTTCTCGACCTGTCCGGCAATGTACAGTTGGGCGCCGTTGGCAGAAATGCTAAGGGCTTTGGTTTTTGCTGTATTCACTTTAAGCCCCGCTTTGTTTGCCTCATCTTCTAGATTGTGGGCCATCTAGTGATGGTCCATTAACCGATGCGACAGTAGACAAACACCGCCAGCGTAGTCAAGGTGTTTAAGGATGTCATAGTCCATCGAATGCCATAATTTCCGTCCGTCAATGCTGCACGTAGTGCATCGCTGATAACCACCAGAAACAATTGTGGTGATAGTATGCAGAAGCACGTACAATAACAGCTAAGAATGCTTTCTTGACAACAGACTCGTTGGCTTTGACCTCGAAAGCGTTTCAGTAGTGCACGTGCAGTCCCCTATGAGCTCTTGACTCTCATAGGATTGTGAAGCTTCGGTTTGCTTCAATTCGCAATTCCGACCACTTAGATTAGCGCAATCAATTATGTACAACCCCACCAGTCCTTTGAGTCGATTTTCTACGTAATTTTAATTTCCATAATCCTCAATAGCCTCATAGCAACTGACTACATTCAGTATACCACAGGCTTACTAACTGCCAAAAGCCCGATTAGACATTATCCCATGTTGAACACAATTTCATTACTGACACACTGCATAATCATGTTCCTCGTCAGGGCATCGGGTGAAACGCATCAATGTGCACTTCCATCTGATTGCCGCTAAATTACCCGGGAAAGGTCTTTCGCAATTTAATTGCAATTTTATTTGGAAAGCTATTGATTTTCTCTGGTTTATTATAAACAAATTACTCTCGTAGTCGCTGCCGACATGCAGTGGATTTTAATTGCATTCAGGCGGCCCGTGGGACGACACGAAATGAAACGCAGTTCAAGTGGATTTCTTCTGTTGGATTTCTTGTATTTTTGCTTTTAACGCTCAGCGAGGAAATTAAAAACGAGAAATTAATTTCAGAACAGTAATTACAGCATGGTGCGGTTCAGTGTGTGTGTGGCATTGAATTAATGATGTCAGGCGAGCAAATGTCAGAAATTTTGAAGAAGGACGAACCGAAGAACTGCCCCGTCTGTGTTATTGTAGCCTTCATACTAACTCATAAAGAGTCAACGACTCGAAGGAGGTCTTGCTGGTTTTATTGTTTCAACCTAAAAGACGAACATTTGTCCGAAGCACCGTAGCCTGTGCAATAGCCAGAGTGTGGGAAAAATCGAATGAGGTTTTGGAAATCCGCCAACTCCTTAGATGCTCGTGCTTATTCTGTGCCTCCTCCCCCCCTCCACAAACGCGAAGGGGAACATTTTGTGGGCAATTTGTTCGATGAATAAACGTGCAAGTACTCTTGGCGGGGAAACAAAAACTAAAAACAAAAAAATACAATTTCTTTTGGCAGCGATACAGAAGTTTGTTGTTTGTCCAATGATTTTAATAAGGACTTGGTAAGCGCTTTCAGATTTTGCACAGTTGTAGCACGTTCCAACGATGTTAAGTATTGCATGCTGCTGGTCGTGCTATTAAACGAAAACGACTTTTTCAAATTTATTGTAACTTTGGTTCATGTTTTCGAATTAAGTTATGTTTTTTTTTTTCTGATTTTTTTGGCCACCACATTAGGATAGTTAAAACGCGGAAATTACTTAAGGGTTGCATGTGCTGATTGAAATTAACGGAAGTCATGAGGCACACGCCATCTTCGGCAATGTGGTTTAAATTTGCCTGTCACAAGTCTAAAACGTCGATCTGAGGCGGTATATGAAACAGTCGGTGTCGTTGTTCAATCTCTTCAGACACAGAAGCTGTCTTTGAAGTGAAGGAAAATATAGTCAGCTTCCCATGGGATGTATACAAATAGCACCCAATGGCTTGGCATAGTTATAACGCATTTGTCTTACCAGACGTTCAATGCAGTCCTGAGTATATTTTGGACTTAGATATTTAGTTATTTGAAGTTTCCCACGTAGACGATGGTTACGACATGGCGCTGAGACGTCTGCAGTTAACATTGTATAATCATACATTGATTTGAAAAGACCTGAATTCGACAGATTCGTCTGCGGGCGTAATCACCGAACTTCTCTGCTCAATCTTCTGGATTATGGCATGGCAGAGATGACGTTAACATTTTTATTGGCAGGTGGGCGGTGATGAAATTCTGTTCGAGATGGTCGCATGTTGTCGCGAAGAACTGGACTCATAACACGTGACGGATCTGTGACGTTCATTGGCTTGTGATGTCTTTGAGTCTATCAAACCTCTGCTTGCAAACTTAAATAAAATGGTGAAAGACAAGTAGTAGTTGGAGCACTCGATGAAGAAACATGCAATGAAAATTGAATTCAGCAATAACAAAATATGCAGGGGTTGTAGCCAGAAAGAATAAAAAAGAAAACTCTTTACTACATCTGGTACTTCAGTATATGTCACTTCTTCCCAAAGTGCAAGGTATACAAACCTCTGAGGAAAGAGTGGTCAGCCGCGCCAGAGCCAGGCAGTAGCGTGGTAAGGCCATTGATACTACCCAAGGTGGCCCGGTATAAGACGCAGCCGGTATTACTTATTACCCTGGCTGGCAACCATCCAATGGACACGGATAACTTGACACCCTGAATTAGGGGGTTGACTGACCTAGTTCGTCAATCACTCCATCCTCATGATTGGAGCAGAGTTATTGCTTTCGCAGGCTTACGGGTCGGCTATCTACGGAAGTTCTGATGACGACGCCAAGTACTGCCAAGTTTGGTTTCATCCTCCCTGTACAGATACAGCGTGGCTTCAACACTCCTACTCACGTAGAATAGGGTAGGTTTAAGTGGCTGACTGGCAGCAAATAGCAGTCACACTTAGGTAAGTGTGGCCCCGTTGTGTTACCGCGCGGATCTAGTCGATCGTATTCCGCCGACCAGTTCGTTGTTTTGATAAAGACGATGGAGAAGATTGACATACTGAAACTGCTAAGTTCAGCCAGGTTATCGAAGAAGTAATCCCCTGGGAGAGGACGCCGCAATTGCAGAGAAGGTAAACAATACTTTCCTTCTTTCCCTCTGCAGCTTCTGCAGAAATCGTGTTCGTGCAGACCAAATCATGAGGTGTGAGTTTTAATGGCGCAGTGCCCTGAGATGACGCCCATTAGAGTCATTCTCGTCAGATCGTCACGGATTGAGAGTAGGCTATAATTCATTCATAATGGGACACCCTGTGCTATTAGACCATCTACGATTGGTATGTACAACTGTTCAGTAGATGTTTTGCAGTAGGCATGGGCATGGGTGAGAGATCTCCACCCGGAAAGACTACCGAACTCATACCTTTTTCGTAGCTAAAAGCTAAAATACTCGGTATTTATTTATTTATTTAACAACCGAGGACAGCAAATGGCTTGAGCTTAGAAATACTCGGTAATCTCGACAAGAAGTAGGCGTATGGCTTGCGTATGTAGCAGCGGAGCTTTAACGAGTTTTGTGCTGGAAAAAACAATGTTTTGGACACTCCTTTAGCCTGCATAGATTCAAATCCGTACCTGCAGACACAGTTATTCTGATACCTAAACTCCTTTCCGTGAAGTACTTCTCAACGAGCATCCTCCCAGCATGGAAGTCGAGCCACCATACCCTGAATAAGCCTCCGCGAATCTTCGCCGATGGATCGAAGACGGTCGAAGGCGTTCTCTAAGGATGCAATCTTCCAATAGCCGCCGAATCATTATAGAGTCTTCCAGGCAGAAACTATCGGTCGATATTGTACGCGAAAAAAGCTTAATTCTATATTTGTTAACTCTCATTAATTTGTACTGTTGTCGTCCAAGCTTTATGATCGACTGCACGTCACAATTTGCTCGTATCACTCGTTTTCTCTCCCTGCGTCCGTATTATTGAGGAGTACTGCTACAATATCTTTATTTGTTCTGGTAGCCAGGCGGTAATTACATCTCTGGATGCAGTCAGTCTTACCTCTACCCACGTATCTAAACTTGGCTTTTAGTTGTCCAACATTTCTTCAAATGTTAGCTCGTTGTGAAGACGGGAGTGTCAACTGGAATTAGAGTCAAGTGGGATGAATGTCGAGCAGGTTTTCAGGGAATGCAGCTCTTACCACGGCATGTTTACTAACTAAACTCTTGTGTTTGCCCAATGACAAATTTGTTTCCTCTTCTTCAAAATACCTATTCTTATTGTTGAATGTGTAAATCATCCACACTTGACTCCAATTCCAGTTGTTACTCTTGTACTCTTGGCGTCCTCTCCTTTCCACGTCGCCAAAATTACGAAGAACCCTTCCAAAAAACATTTAGATCGCCTTTCAGTGTCGATTTGTCTTAACAAAATGGTTAAGCACTAATGTCAACTGAAGCAGCATTCGGGTGTTTAAATAAAATTAACCGTCACTATACGTAATGGTGCTCTCCCGACACCTGGGTGTCGATGCGAAATTTACATAAGCACAATGTGCACATTAAAGGATCATTCTTGCGGCATGTTGGTGAATACATTAAACATTTTATTTCATTTTTTTTGTTTGTTTTGCTTTTCCTTTTTCCTTTGCTGCAGGTATTATGCTCTTATTTCGTTTCCCACGATGTATGTATGCTCACAGAGCTCACAGTTTTCTTGCAAATGCGGCTGCTACCGACTGATGAGGAAGCCTAAACTGTGGATCGTTACCACAAGTTCTGTGAGGGTTAACGTGTGAAAAGCACTTAAGCGGGAGCCTCCACGCTCGCCTCCTTTCAATTTGAATAAACTTTTTTTTTTTTTTTTTGTTTCGTTTTTTTCATCCTGTTTCGCTTGCCTCCTATGGGGAGGTATGAAAGTTCCATTTCCCAGCACCGATAGGGGTGACAAAATAAAAAAAAAGAAATAAAAACGAAAGGAAAAACAAAACGAACGGGATGGCAGAACGAAGCACACACAGAACCTCCCAAGATGGATGAAGTTGTGTTTTGTCTGTGTGCCACGAGTGTGCCGCGTAGCCCTTCAACGAGCCATATAAAACAATCATATTTCAATATGAAAGGCTCGCATAAAAATAAAAAAAAAAGAAAACACCCAACAGGAGGGAGAGCTGCACAACGATGACAATATCCTTTTGGGGGCCATATTCAAATGTGGTGGGCTATGGAATGGAGTGTAATTCTTGAAAAGGCGTGCCAAGGCTGCAGATTTCCGGGATGTATGTGTGCGAGTTTATGTAGTATACATAAGTATTCTATCACATCGTCCTTTGAGTGATTTATTTGCCCGGGGGTTTTCGTTTGCCACTGACTTCAAGGCAACATTTACACTTAATAATATGTAAATGCATATATTGGACAGCCAGGGGACCCATGTGGAGGCACGAGTCCTTTGCTTAAATCGTTAATATTTATAGAGATCTTATTAAATGGATTCCATCGAATCCATCAATTGTGTTTGCCTGCGAAACGAAAGTGAGTGGAATGTCATGCTCGGCTGAGGTAACCTTTTTCCTTGATAAATCGTTTTTTTTTCTTCTCTTAAATAGGCTATGCGACCTTGTTGTGAAGGTTTTTCTTCTGTTGAAAGTGTATTTAAAATGCTCCGAATTAAAAAAAAGAGTAAGTAGTCGTAGGGAATTAATTTGACTTGGAAAATGGACACCGAGTAACGAGTGCTTTCTAAGTGACATAGAAGAACAATCTGAAAGGTTCTTGTCACTCAAATTTACGGTGGGTAAAAACTCAAAGGCTTAGTGCGTTCCAGATTGCAAAATAAAAGTACCGCCGCTGTTCAACAATTTATCTTGATTACTCCAGATTGTCATCGAAATTTAATGGATAATCTTGGAATTTGCTGTCGTATCCTCATGGAACGATTCGATGCGATGGCCGAATACGGGATCACGGGAATTTTAATGTCGCCCTACGATAACACGACATTGGCGATGCACCATTCAGTTCGGCTCAATGATTTCCGAGCGATATGAAACCTGAAACGGAATTCGACAAGGAGATGCTCAAGAAGTTTGATTTCTTCAATCTGGTACTGGAGAAGGCGGGCAGCTATAAACACGGCAGGCACTGTCTTCTTCACCTCGGTTCAACTGTTGGGTTATGTATGTAGATGATATTGACATCGTTGCGCGTTCCCGAGGTGGAGTGGTGGAAGGTGTCATGGCGTTTGAAGACCAGGCCAAACGAGCTGTTCTTATGGTCAATGAGAACGAAAAAAATGTATGCTGTCGGGCAAGAATCGTGCCGTTCCTAACCTCCTGGGCAAAACTTCAACAATTTTGAGCTGACAGGAACAATTTTGAGGAAGTAAAGAACAGACGACGTTGGTGGTCATGGCTGTGCGTCGACTCCTACGCACTTGAACCTCGACGTCTGGGTTCGATTCCCAATACGACCAAAAATAATTTTCACTGCCCAACTTTTTTCGAGTCACTGACTATACTCAAAAAGTATAACTGTCTAGAAAAAGCGTCTCAAACTTGGCCGTTCGGGATCTGACATAGAATGGCCCTGGACAACAGTTACTACATCGATTTGTCGAAACAACTGACTCGAAGGACAAAATTCACGTTCCACAAAAATGCTAATTTTGGCACTCCTTCTATATGGAGCCGAAAGTTGAACGATAAGCAATACAGCAGAGCTGATTCTTGGTGCCTTCAAAAGAAATCTGCGTCGGATATATGGTACCGTCTGCGAGGAAGTTGAATGGAGGAGGAAGAGACATAAATGCGAGCTTTACAAGCTAATGTGGATGTAGTTCGGAAGGCAAAAATCCGTCGACTGTGCCCAGGCCTCATCGAGCGCATGGACAGCAATGCTCCAGTACAAAGAGGTTCTTCGAATCTGAGCCTATTGATTCGAGATGGAGAGTAAGATAGGACCTCTAGCACGAGGACTAAGTCATCGCGGACACAAGGCAGTCTGTCCAGGACCGTCAACGATGGAAGGCAGTTTTGCCTCAAACTCAGTCGAGGGTCTTTTCGTGTTTTTATCAGCCATTAGGTTTCGCGGCTGAATTTTTTCCTCGTTCCTCCTGCGGTACTCAGAGTTGTCGAGTTGCTTCGAACCGGTCTTACGTCTGTGTTGTGCATCCAACGAAATGGACTACATGCAGCATTTTTGACGGAGTTGTTTTGTTTTGGCACAGAGCGTGGTTTTATTATTAGATCGAGCTCATTTAAAAATGGCTCTACACAGAATCCGCAGAACTTAGGAGGAGTTGATTTTCAAGTGCAACTGCAGCGATTTCGCTGTCTTGTGCTGATAAAGGGCTAATAGTCGGCTTTTACGACGGATAAATCTTACATCGGGCACATTCTAAGGAAGTGGTAACGAGCTGTTGATTTATTTTTCGCTTCAATGGTACCGATAATGTTCACACTCATAACGCACAACTTTAAAAAACATGCAAATTCAAAATTCCCTTGCAAAAGGTTAAGTTTTCTACGGTTAAATGAAAGTAGATTAATAATGACTTATAATGACAGCTTAACACAACCAACCAAAGATAAAAACGTAACGAATTGAGGTTTATATTTTTGGGGTCAGCAAATCCTTATCGAATTATGCGTAGTTTTTACGTTGTTGTTTCAGAATGGGAGAGGAGAACATATATGTTTGTATGTTTCTTTGGTGAATTGCGTTAATATTCAAAGCTTTAATCCAACACGCCACCGTTAACCTAAACAGAAACATACACGTTTGACCTTTCACAACTTCCTCAAAGTTAAGAACACGAAAAAATACATAAATACAAAACACAAACAGCCTTGAAGTCGACACACTATTCCTTTGGCTTTAACCTAGAGACAAATTGGTGGACGACAAACAAAAAAAAAAAAAAAAACAACCCTCGAAAACCTCAAGGGCATCGAACTCGCCTGTCAATAACAATTCCCACCTAATCACTGAGGGAAAAAAACAGCAAAAATGAAAAAGTTAACAGCAGAAGGCATAACGCCTAGCAGACAGCCTAAGCAAACAAAGTCTTCGAAGTAGAAATTTGAATATTTCAGCGCCATTAGCAGGTGCTGAGAACAATATTCTAATTTCAATTCTACGCATCTTTGAAGCCGCAATCCGGAGGAATCCGCCGTCCGTCCTCAGTTGACCGAGGTCTTTCAGTTTTGAGTCAGCACCAGTATTTAAAGTTGTGTTTTCCTTACAAATAACCCCCGCTTCTGCGATGCCGACTAAGTGCTCTTTAGCCTTATCAAACCGTGGCATACACAAAAAAAAAAGAAAAAGCAGAGAAAAAAAGAACTTGAAACATTTTGTTACTTTACGCTTTATGCGCCAACATTTTACGAGAGAATTGTGCGAAATCCACGCACACACAGTTCAGAGCTCCACGGCCGCAGACGTTCGCATGTAGCACTGAGTGTAATTTTGGTTGTGTGTATGCGGGTGGTGAAGGAGGACCGAGCAGGGCCGTCGAAAAGAGAAAATGAAAAGAAAATCAACAAGAGTGAAACACGACTGATAAGGAAAAAAAGAAACAAGAAAAAGCAAGCAAAAAAAAAAATACACATTTTTACGCATTTTCTGCTTCGTCCTTTGACTGGGAATACACGTGCTGTGTCGGGAGGATACGATTACGAGCAACTCAGACAGGGGACAGGGAAGGGAAAAGCTCTTTAACTGTAATACTATGGGGAATGACATGAGGCATGTGCGGGGCTGCGATGGGGAAAGGTGAAAAATACACCTTCGCTTTGTGCGGATGACACTGTGGTAGTATCGTGCCTTTTGCTTTTATGCCAGGCTCCCTTGCTCTCTCACTTTTTGGCCTCAGAGAGTCACAGAAGTTTCTCCCGGGTGTTTCGAGCGTACCTGTGAGAGGCAGCTTTGAACGGGAATGCGGAACGTTTTCTTGCTGGGATTAGAAGAAACGAGTGTGGATAGGAATGGATTTAGAAAAATGAGTCTGCACGGTCTGAAGGAAACTCTCTGTAAAGGGTGTCCCAACGTTTACGGAGAATGCACTTTAATTCGTAGAAGATTTATAAATTTGACTGCAGATGCTGATGTGTTGAGGAGCACATCGGGTAGGAGGCTTCCATGGTTTCGTTGCTGTGATGCAAAATACTCGTGAACTGTGCACACATATAGGTAGTTGACTGAGGACAGGATAAATAAATTCACATTGTGTAAGGTTGACAGCTGCCCACAAAGCATAAGCCATTTTGCATGGAAAACATCTGTCAATAAAATGCAGCATGGTATAGACATTTTCGTTGCTTTGGAAATCTCCTCAAATGCCGTACAATTTGCGGGAAGTGTAACTGTTAGACTAAAAATCATGGATTGCTAATGGAAGCTTATAGTAAACGTGTTTCAAAGCGACGGCTATCCAAATGCAAACAATCAGATCCACGGCAAGAAGGTTATGCTATGGATGGATTGTTTGAGTTGGACTGTACGACAGGAGTAAAAAGGAATAACGTTACAGTGACCATTGAAGGCCAGAATACTCGTACGCCCAAAGACAATCGGGTTATTTTAATCCCTTTCCATCACCACAATGCTCGACTAGATGTTGCAAGACAAGTTAAACACTATTGGCAAGTTTTGCCCATCCTGCATATTCACTAGACTTGATTATTACTCATTTCGATCGATGCAATAGCTTAAAGTCGTTCTTTAACATTTGCAATTCGTTTTTTGAAGAAAGATTCAGCGTAGGAAACCTTTATGTATTGCTGGTACTTAAACCGATTAATTTGTACTCTCTCGTAAGATGATAAACGAAAATGTGATCAGGCGTCAACCTTCCTAAATCCTCTCAAATTAACAAGATGTTTCACAAAACAACAAACACTTTAAGCCTCTAATGGCTAGGCTGATAGCTTACGGGTGTCATTACGGGATAAGCATAAGAACACGGCTTACTTAGTCCAATCGGAATGGATTAAGCTGTACAACTAAAGGCATTTGGTTATTCTCTTTGGCATCGGTGACAGTGGAGTTTGGCTTCTAGCATCTTTGAGATCAAAGAGAGTGTGATTATGGTTGCTGAGCTGACTTTGAACTTGTTTGTAACATATTTGTTATTTTGCACTCCCTAGTAATTGTTATTCGTCGTCACTGATTTTGTTTCAATTATCGCTGTACATTAACACTAGAAAGACGGGAAAATCTTCGTACCAAGAAAGACGGCAAAGGTCATTTGACCCCATACAATAATAGATTTTGAGTTAGTAAATCATTTAAAAGTGTTAATGCTAATTAAAGTTGTGTTGAAGAACTAGCTGATTCCTCCGACGTGTTCCTGAGTTCGAGTATGAAGTTCCGTCTACTCATTTGATTGTTTACCACTTCCTGATATAGAATCCAAGCATTTATCGCAGCGAAGTCTAATCTTTATAAATAAATATGAATGTTTGTCTGTATGTCCTTTATAGTATCGTAAACCTTGATCATGTTATGATCTTTAGCAAAATTGTTGTGCATGAGCCCACGAAGGTTTCTGAGTTGGTACGACCAATTTTCGACGGATGGCGCCACTGTCATTCAAATGAATTTTATATATTGCGGTGACAGTTCTGCTGATTTGAATTAAAAAAAGGTACGGCTAGTATATTATAAAATACTTGTATCGGCCATCTTCTCGAAGCTGCCTTGACACTGTACATTCTAGCCATTTGATCAACACCGCATTTCGTTGAATTATAAAATGTAACGTTTTCAGGTTTTTTTCGGGGTACTTTCCACTATTTACAAAAAAACCTTACTAATTGTCTTGTGATTGATTGACTAAGTTTTATATGAGCGCCCGTCAAAGATGGACACCAGCAAAGAGAAATACGCTATATTTTACAGTGGCTGGAAATGTGTTGATGCTTATGGTCCTTATACTGTAACAGTAAATCGTGCGCGGATTTACTGTTACAGTTCTGGTAATTTATCTCAATTTCAACGATGCACCGCGCACTGGAAGGCCAATTATCGAAAATGTAGATAAAAATCTGATCGTCATGTAAGCCCGGTTTTTTTCGAGGAGCTAAAAACTGCAAGAAAAAAACCGCTTGGAACCACTTGAACAAGGCAATACCATACATGGGTACCATCTACCACACGAGTTAACGTCAAAAAACCTCATGTACAGAACTACAATCTGCGAATCACCGCTGAATCGCAACAACATCGATCCATTTTTGGAGTAGATGGTGACTGGTAACGAAAAGTGGATCACTTACGACAACGGGAAGCGAAAATGGTTGTAGTCTAATTGCGGAGAGTTGGATCCTGACCAAGGAAGGTCTTGCTGTGTGCTTGATGGGATTGGCTGGGAATCATCTGCTATGAGCTCATCTCCTACGATAAAACTCTTAATTCGGACCTTGGACGTCGTCAACAATTGGACTGTGTTAAGCAATCGCTCAGAAGCGGCCAGCTTTGGCTCATGGGAAAGGAATTATGTTCAATAAGGCAAACGCCAGACCACACATCGATAGCGACTCGCCAGAAGCTATGGGAGCTTGGTTGCGGGGTTCTTTTGCTCTCTATTACCACCTGTTCCTGTCCATGGAGAAGGATTTTACTGGTGAAAATTTCGCCTCAAGAGAGGCTTGGGAAGCAAGACTCTCTCAGTTTTTCGCCAGTAGGGACGAGGGCTTTTACGAGAGAGGAATAACCTAATATATTGCACAACCTCGAAATAAAATATACACACTCTCAATAATATTGTGCAATTCCAAACATTGTATTGCATTTTATATACTAGTGCATAGACATTAGAAATATAAGTCAAGATAGTGTTATGGATGTTACTGAAGTACGTCAAGAACGTCAAGCAAAAGTCATCATTGCACATAATTCTGCTTGTGGAACCACACTTAATGATTCTGTGACCTGTATTTGGATACACAAACACCTAACTATCTAATTGGTTCACCATTTCATACGTGATCGAAACTGAAGCAAATGTTTATATTCTGAAAAGCAGCTCGTCGCCTCTGACATCATTTGTGAGAGTACTCATTAGATTTGTGCCTAAATTGAACGTACTTATCACTTGCACACAAAAGATATTGTACATAAAAAAGAAAACAAAGAAAAGAATAGCAAATTTAATTTATTGTATATAAAAAGCCTGTGGTACACTTAATTTATGCAGTGAGATACAGTTTTTATGGCATTTCCCCCTAGAGGGCAATAATTGCTACTCGTATCCCACTGTGAATTTTCCAGAACCAAGCAGCTTAACAGCGCCGAGTTTTTATGATCGAATCAATTTTCTAAAACTGAGTCAATTCAAGTTTCGGTCGAGTGAGCCACTTTGACAGTGGTTACAACAACATTCAGTCATATTTCCATCAAATCATTTGGATAAACAATGGATTAAAGCGAACAGCATCGAAAAGTTAAAGGAAATCGCAGAACTTCCGTCCTAAAGGTCACATTTCCCACCAACCAACCCGTGCGTCTGAAGGTGAAAAGTCCTTTGAACACGAATAACCAAAAGAAAAAATCAACAACACATAAAGAAACCTATCCCAATCCATTTACTATGGTTCACATCCCTTTCGACTGTACATACATGTGTGCGTACGCGTCGAAGGAAAATTTGTGCACCTTCAAGGCCGTCGTCAACGTATCGAGTTACATTTTTTTCTTTT
Organism: Eristalis pertinax; assembly: GCA_907269125.1. NCBI lineage: Eukaryota > Metazoa > Arthropoda > Insecta > Diptera > Syrphidae > Eristalis > Eristalis pertinax. The sequence continues at coordinate 28,096,121 of OU026145.1, forward strand.
TTTTTTTGCGGGTCCCGACCGATTCCAACCAGTCAAGCTAGCTAGTCGTATATTAGATAATTTATTGAACGATACACACGGGCAGAGTAGATTATGATAGCGGCCACGAAAGTTAAGCTTAACTCTTTTAATGACTTGATTTAGGTATTTCAGTCACGAATCGAACTTTCGCATTTCAATCGTGTTTCGCACAATGACTCCTGTTAGGAGGACACACTCATACACAGGCGCACATGACGCTTTCATATTCATGCCACCAAAATGGAACGCACACATATGCTGTAGATTTTCGATACGAACATGATGGCGAAGACTTTCTACATTTCTATTTCTCATGTGGCTCACACTCAGGTGGATGATTACTTTAACGCTGCGAGGTGGAAGTCGTTGAAGAGTCCTTATGGCTTGCTTAGCGTAGCATACATACTTATGCTTGGATGGTTGTTTCTCCTCCGGGTGGAGGGAGAGATAGGAAAAAACCAAATGGATTTCCATTGGATTTCTATCGGATTTCTTTCAGAGGATTTGACCGAGAACACATTTATTTCGTGTATCGATATCTGTGTTTGTGTCAGCACGGTCTACAAAGGATAGAGAGAAAAATAAAAAAAAACCAAACGAGACGACAGGACGAACGGAAAGCGACTTTGATCCTCTTTAAACTGGGGTGTGATTTTCGCCCTCCGCACCCATCTGTGCGTGTCTTGGCAGCGAGCTTTCTCCTTAATTTGTTACTGCTGCCATCCCAGCCATTGTGGGTGGGACGCCACGCCGCGCCGCTACGTCGGGGAGACCCCGATCACGGTCTATATCAATTAACCTAGATATTAATATTACTAAGGATGTGTGTGGGATATAGACAGAAATTAATTAAAATTATAGTCTGATGGCATATGCACTCAGGAACACATCTGTGCTCTGTTGATGCCACAGATTTGCCCGCAAATTTATTTACTCTGCGATGTTGTCGATTATGTGAACTGACATTTTTGCTCACGAATATTAAATTGAGGTTTTTGTTTGACTTTAATTACAGGTACGTACTTCCTTCTGTACGATTTCATCGATTATTTCGACAAGGATGAGGCCACCAACTTGTCACGGGAAAAATACTTAGAGATAATGAATACCATCTTTAGCAAAGTCACCGAACAGGAAAGGGAGGCGATAATCTTCCAGGTAAGACAATATAATTTGCATTTATATTATGTTTGTTAATTTGGCATCACTTTTATGTCATTGATTGGGTGTCATGTCGGATATCGAATGAGATAATGGAAGCTATGTTCATTAGGTAGCAACGCTTTCTCAATTACTTATGAAATTGTCTGCTCAAAATTCAGTTTGAAATAAATTAGTTTTCGATTTTCGATGTAGATAGGGCATGTGGCATGGGCTTCTGTTGGATATTCATAAAATAATAGCCACGTAGAAAGGGGGGTGTCTTTTCAGGTCGTTACGTCCGATGTCAAACGATTTGATGAGGATCAAAGATTTCCTTTCACGGAGAATTGAAGAAGTCAACGACTAATCAATATTCCAGAAGGTAACATCATCTGCTGAATTTGGAAAGACGAAATCATATCCGATGAGAGAACTCCGATGATTACGATATTCTCTTGCAATAGTTTCTACTGTACATCCCTCATCGACGTCTCTCCTGTCGAACAGGTCCAACACTTCGTCGAAGAAAGGCGTGTCTTTTAAATTGATGCCCATCTGCAGGCATGATTGTGAACTAGGCTTGTGCGTTTTAGTTCATTCTAGAGAGCACTCAGTTTAGTTTAAATGTTTATTTATTGAAATAGTTCGTTCTTCTAGTTCAATGTAGTTCACTGCCCCGGAAATTGAGTCTTATGCGATTTTCACCGGGTGGTCGTCCTACACCTCGACCTACATTTTCAAAATTCCCTTCACATACACCACGGGCAACGCAACGATGCTCGATGAGCTTGTGTTGCTGTAGATAAACAAAAGCAACCCCGATATGCACAATACAGTTATGTTAGGATGTTAAAACAAAATCCATGCACACAAAGCAAAGTTCAGTTTAGTTCAATTACTCTTACTGAATTACACTACAGAACTAAATGAACTAAAATGTAATAAAATTATGAACTAGTTCACATTTTTAACACACTTTGTTTTTTAAAACTCTACATTGGACTACAGAAGAACTAGTTCATTCTACTACCGGGCAGCAACCTACATTTACAGAAATTTCATTGTCTTCCCAAGGAAGAACAGCAAGCACTTCTGTGACGAGGAGCCTACATTATCAGCTCTCACCTCGTCAGCATCAAGTAACTGCCACCTAATCCGATCAAAGACTGGACAATGGCAGATGAAGTGCTCTGCAGTTCCGTCGTCTTCTCCACAGGCATCGTAGAGGCTTAGACCAAGCATATTTAGGTGTTTGGCGAATGTGTAGTGACCCGTTAGTACGCGTAAGTCGTCAGCAGACTTTTTCTATATCCTGGTGATTCATACCACCTCCGGTTGTGCTCTCAGGTCCAACCTTCGAAGCAAGCCCTAACCAAGGACGCGGATAGTCCCAACGCTGGTTCGGGTCCTAGTAGTGTTAGTGCTCTTTTTTTTGAACTAGTTCCTTCATGAATGACAAGCCTATTGTGAATATCATAATTCGGCATACTGACTCAGATATTGTATATGGCCATCCAGGTTATTTTGCAGGACGTGGTCCTGTTTCGGCCATCTTTTGTTAGCCGGTATCTGTAGCTGGCTTGGCATCGATTTCACAGAAGTTTTGCTTGATGGGTAGTGGAATGTTATCAGGTTATGTCGCTAGTTGTACACCTAATTTAGCGTCCTCTTTCCAACCTCTGCATACCTGTCTAACTTACCGAAGACATCAGCTCTGTTACAGATGTCTTGGGGCTTATATATTGTCGAAATGCAACTCTACAGAAATTATAGCCGTCGGTAGTGAAACAAGTCAAGAAGATCAAAATCTATCGATTTCACGATTTCACGAATATCGAAAATGCCATCAAAAAGGCGCCGACCCTTTTTGATGGCATTTTACATCACGATTTGCATCTTCGTCCTTCAAGTTCAACTTACTCGGGAATTAAAGCAGCCTGACTACGGAATGCGTAGAACATTTGCCGATTGGTGAAATGAACATCAACGATAACTATTTTCTACACAATATTTCCTTCAGCAATGCAGTTAATTTTTCACTCGGTGGATAGATTAACAAACCAAAATTGTACCATATGGTCACATCACCATAGCATAAATTAAAGGGTGACAAGATAGCAATGATAGTTTTTCAATTGTTATGTTTCAGCAGCTGTCAAAGTTATCAATGACATCCAGCTGTCAAAATATTCAGTAAGGCATGACATTTTATAATGTCACCATTCCCACTTGCCGAACGTGAGGGATTTATTGAAAAATATCGATATGCCGACTCGGTTATACATAAATACGCAACGCGAAGTTCGTCGTGAGGTCGGTCGTCTTAATGTGCTTCAATGTGCAGGCAATTCGTGACATCGTGGAAAACGTTTGAAGATGAATGATAATTCGGCGACCGTCAGCTGAATTCATGAATGTAGCTTCAAATCTTTGTTTTTTAACTGGCAGCGTTTTTGTTTTCATTTCCTATCGTTCTTATCAGGTCACCGTGTACAAAAAGCAGCTGTATGGTGTGCAATTTTGTCTGATGGTGTAATTGTTTTCATACTTCTTCGAAAATGAGGAAGGTGTGACGATCACTGTCCTATCCCATCGCTCTAGCCAAATGTTATCGACTTATTTGACCTCAGAGAGAAGATGTAAATTTGAAAGACATGTGGTTTCAATAAAACGATGTCACATCTCACACAACACCACCCATTTTGGCTACATAGCAAGCAGACTTACCTGGACGATGAATTTCGAGTTTTGGTGTTGTGAAGTAGCCACTAAGCACTTGCTGGATTTCTTTTTGGGGGCTATGCTATGCAAATGATTGTGTACACAATCTGCCAAGTCGTGGCGCTTTGAAAACGAATATTTCTTAAGTTATAGCCGAGTTATTGTCCGATATGTGCCGAAAAGTCTTAGATAAGTAGAAAAATAGCTTGTCCGAATCGAGCCCAGCAGGAACTAGTGTGGAGGACGTTTGAACAATATCCCAAAAATATGGAATTGGATCTCAATCACAAAAGTGCTTTATTTTAATTTACTTTCTTAAGCACAATTTGATTGAAAAGATAGCACGAAATTTGATGTCTATCAAAAGTTGTTGCCACTTCTTGTGACTTATCTAAAACTACGAGCTACCAGTAACTCAATTGACTTTCAGTAAGTACCAGTCCATTGACGAACGAAAATTAAACGAGGATACAAAAGACGGCTCATCGTCCGAAAATAAACTCCCCATCAAGCATTCTCTTGAAAAGTCTTGACCCACTCAAGCAATTATTTCTCTCAAATTCAGGCCAAAATATAATGGATCATTTTGCTGAAACGATGTCATCAAGTTACTTGTAACGTAACGCTGCCCTTTTATACTTTCCAAAATGCATCCTCTCTCCGAGTAGCTTTCATCGCGTTTTTTCTTTCACCAAAAAAAACCACTTCCTCTGTCATCCTTTGATGTTAAATCAATTTGATTACGTCATCGGACAACTATTGCATAACTATCAATTTTATCTTCCGCCCGCAGCAAAAAAAAGCACTGCCCATGGTTTGGCAATTCTTTTTGTGGGCACTCAAAATGGATGCAGTGGGGTCTACCCTTTCATTGATAAGACTATTTATAGCCTTTTTGGAACCCATTTACATGCATGCATGTATGTGTTTACGAGTGTGTGTAGAGCTTCTGTAGAGGCCTCCCCAGAGGCAATCATGGGACCATCAATTTTGGCAGAAAAATTGTACATCCACGTACAATGGGCCAATGGGCCAATGGGCCATCCATCCCGTGTACACAATTCGCAGGCAGGAGATGCGGCCGCTATGACGTCAGCATTGAGGCGTGCAACATTGTATCGTGCAGAGGGGCATTCGCAGGATGTACAACATGTAGTAGGTTAACATTTTAATCGATTTTCCTCTGCCACTGACCCGTCCCCATCCGATTTGAGTAGTACTCGTGCAACCGCTCACAACTGGCTAGAGGGGCGATTGAAGGATGTCGGAAATGGTCTCGTCCGTTTCCCCCATTCCTCCCCACCGTGCTGATGTGTAGCATCGTGCTGATGCTGCTGGGAATAAGCTAATTAATGAACTCCAATGGAGTTATAATGGCTCCTTTGAATGCTCTAAATTGAGCGTTATTGATGGAAATACTGGCTTTTATTTGATTCCTTTCTCTCTCTCTATCTCTTAGCCCATGTGGTCGGTTATCAGAGGTAGTTGATGGTAATGGTTCGCTGGATGGTGGTCTGACGGAATGAATAGGGTCCTGGCCAGTTGTTTGTGGTAGCCGATGGATTGGTTCAACTGCTCAGTATAGCATCGCGAACTTTTGGATGTTCCAAGGACATTCTTGTTCTGTCTCCATCTCCATCGCCGGAAATGGCCGCTATCGCTCGTTCAATAATGGATCCGAGCTTCTCTAACGACGTCGTCTTGTTGGCATAAACCAAGGATTCAACGTGGACCTATAAAGTAAGTCTAAAGGTGTTCGCACGATCTGAGCGGCCAATCGACAGGACAACTTCTCGATGTAGCACGTTTTTGGAATTGAGTTTCCAATAAGTCGATTGTTACACCCGCCGTGTGCCATTTGGCGCCGTCTTGTTGAAAGCACATATCATTAGCTATTGACCAAAGAAATAACATGTATCTGTAGCGCTTTCTGTTTACTCTGACGATAATGAAAGGCATCCAGACCTGAGAGTGGACATATTCTGTTTGTTGACTGTAAACAAATATTCTTTTATTATATTTGTTGACAAAGCGAATGTGTCGCTTCATCACTGAAGATGAGAGAAATGAAATCTAGCGCTAAGAGACGACATTTCAAGAAGCTCAATCCGAGAACGTACGTACTTCGCTTCGTGTGATCGACTGCCTTTAGTTCCTGAGCTCATCTTATAAGGTTGTAGGCGTTGTGCTCAGGTGGGTGTGTGGTCTTAGCGATGTCCAATTCTTGAGAACGCCTTAGGATCGACTGTTTTGGATCATTTGCGAGGGACGCTTGAGTCTCGGCACTTCGTTCACCCACTTGCCTCACTGGCACGTGAGCATCCAGCATCGAAAATTAGGCTCAAATTTGTTCATTAGACTATAGGTAGGTTACAGGGTGCCTTTCGACCCTTTAGGCTGTGGCTCACTTGGACCAACTTGCTGGGTCCATTTTGCCCTTGTTTTAGGGGTGGTTCACCACCGTGAGACCTACTTTAGTTCCAAAACCACCCGGATTCACAAATTAAGGTCCACCAGCTCTACGGAACTCCCTCCATTTCTTTGCAAGTGCTGAACAGTCGAAGTAGGATAGATTCTATTTCTCCTTCATCTCTGCAGCTTCTAGAAAATTCGTTGTGCAGTAGGTTCAAACGTAGGCACAGAACGCAGTAAGGACTCCTATTAGCCTGCGTACATCCTTGCAATTTAGACCGATCAATAATGTTAATTCCTTTACGCTCAGTTCCGGACATAGATCACTCTCTGTTGCCCCCGTATTCAGGCTAAGCCATCGAGCTTTGGTTCTATCTAGGCAACCGTCCTTAAGTTTCTTTCTTATGGAGCTTAGTGTCGTATGCACGTACAGGATGGCTAGAGATTCTTCCAACCCCGAACCTTTCTTCGCGAGGCTGTCTGCCTTTTCGTTTCCTTGGGTTCCAACAAAGGTCAGTCCGCACAATCTAACCAGCTTCAACGTCAAAATGTCTCATGGTGATAGATTTGCAATATACGCTGTGAAATTTCAGACCTAGTGCTACCTCATGTACTGCAGTCACTTCCGCTTGAAAGACACTGCAGTCGTCTCTTGGCGTCAGGCATTTTCCGAAGAGATCACAGAAGACACCCGCACCTGTACCAGGGCTCGTCTTTGAGCCGTCAACTACTATTCCCAATTGTTCCTGCCATTGTATCGAGTCCCCGGAAAGCGCTGATTGGAAGCTCTTCTCCGTGGCTAGGATTGGTGGCAGATATTCTGTTTGGCCTATATTTTGTACTGCTGCCCACTTCGTTCATACGGCAGCGTGACGGTATGGTCTCTTCCTGAAGAAACCCGCTTCTCTGAGGCCGATGAGGCTATACTGTTGCTACAGAATACGGCGAGAGGAGGGAAGAAGAGAACGGCCTCGAGTGCTGCCATCGGTGTTCTTCTAAGGCAATTTGCCATACCTAGGCAGGGCGATCTTTGGACTCTAGACCTACTGGGACGAGAATTGCGACCAAAAATTGGAGTTAACTGCTCACTGACTCAGAATTTTGGTAAAAAATGTTAGCTTTTTGCAAACGTTTTTCTTTCGTGAACATGATGGAAATGTTGTTTTTTCTACTGAACGTGTTGACACTGACAGTTTTCTGATTGCTTTAAGGGTGCGTTCACAGTGAGTTATGTACAATCCTTGCATCTACATGCCACCTGTCACTTTCCCCCTGCCACTGCATAGAAAATGGCAGTAAAGGAGTGGTGACACACTTCTATTTGTGTTGTTCTATTTTTGCTTCGTTTTGATTTTTGATACAATTTGTTTTACACCCTCTCATCGAGTGCGCTTCCATGGCGGATGGCGTGTGGTTTAAATGACTTTCTTTTACCGTCATATCCTGGCACATACGTTACGTTTGTTATATTCTTAGTCTAACCTAGTACTATGTCCAATGAAATATACAATAATTGCTTTTTATTTCTATTTTCAGTACACCAGCTGGGAGGGCGGCAATCAAGGATTCCAAAATCAGCATCAAATCGGTCGAGCAGTCGGCGATCACTTCTTCACATGCCCAACAAACGAGTACGCCCAAGCGTTAGCCGAACGAGGTGCCTCCGTACACTATTACTATTTCACACACGTGAGTTGTTATTCTTATCCTCCGCAAAACAAAAAACAAAAACCTTACCAACACCAAGCGACCGCATCAGCAAACATCGGTTTAATCGTTTTTGTAACCGAGTGTCCTTTGCCCAGGCTATCGCCTCTCCATTTGTGCAGATGGCAGCAGGCTTCTGCTTCACTATTCCCCAACGCTGTGTCGACGGGCCAGGGCCTGGGCCTGGGCCTGGGCCTGGGCCTGGGCCTGTATCTGGTGTTGCGCTGCAGCGTATTTGCTGGATATTTTATTCATCATTTCTGCATTTTAAAACGTCATAGCTGGGTAGGGTTAGGGGATAGGTCATTTGTGAAGGTTTTCCTTTTCGGACTAACACACACACCCAAGCGTACGTACATTCGCCACGGAAAGTGTCCTCGCCTTACTTTCTGTGTTTCTGTGTATTCATTGGATGTCGTCCGTTCTCTTTAGTCGCCGACCTTTGCTGTATGGCACATCCATCTCTGACGGAGGGTACGTTCCATACATTTACCCATACACAAAGCCAGTCATGTCCTGATCAATTATTTAACCGAGATTTCAATATACGAATGCAGGGTCTGTACAGACTGTGTCATCCTTTTTTGTGCTGTTTTTTTTTTTTGTTGCTTCTCTTCTTTTTCACTTAGTCCCTGTCAGCCAAGTTTATTTCCGTCATTCAATATCCGTACCCTCACTCGGTTAATTATTCATTTATGGTGTTTTGTTTCCACTTGGCATTGTTGTTGTTTGCGAAAGTTGAAATTACTTTATTCCGAAGCAGGTCATAAATGCTCCTCTCGTATGTCGGAAATGCGCGTATCGTTAGAGCCGCTGCAAATAGCCTAAGCCAGGTGAAGCCTTTTCCGAGTCCAGAGCAAATGGCATAGAACGTCGCCCGAAGAGGCCAAATCGGTGCAATGATTTGTAGCCTCTCGTTGCCTCGCTCTCTCCTCGGCTTGTCGGTCGCCTGTGAACATTACTTAATAATTGAAGAGCACATTGCATGTCTGTAATTTGTATTTGACTAATATTTTAATTGTTCAGACCGCCGCCGGGGGTTGGCCAGCTATCGATTAGAATTTTGACAAGCACTCGTTGCGAACCACTCCACTGTTACTGTGAGAATAATTGGAATCATTTGAAGTAGTGGCTTCTGTTCGCAACCGCACTGAAAAGTTACCCTAATGTGTTTGACCCAGATAAGGGAACAGGTTAAGAAAACACCCGCGTGTAGTTTTGGCTTGCGGACGACCGCATGCAGTTGCGTGAGGTCGGCGACGAGGGTGTATCTGAGTGAATGGTTTCAAGGGCAGATAGACAATGTATGCTGTTTTGTGCTGCTGGTAAGTGGGGCTAGTTATTGATTGTAAATCGGCCGCAGGATAGTAATTAGTTCAAACAAGGGGGTTTGTCGACCATTGCGGTCGATATCATAATCACATTGATGTACTGTAGTGGCTGTTGGTGTTTGCTGGCGTTTAATATTTGAGACGGAGACATCGAGCCGGCAATGAGGCAATTTCCTGGGAATCAAAGGTGTGCAGCTCAGCTGGGTCTTGTGGTAAATGCGAATAAAATGCACACGACTTGGTCAGAATGCAGCAGTGACTGCCGAGCTGGTCAAGGGCTTAATCTGCCGGCATTCATTGTTAATAACCATGCTTCCCATGGTCAAATAGGCTTTGTGACTTTCTTGGGAAAGGTCAAGTTAGTTTCAAACAAGACTTAAATCAGTCTAGCTACGCTCTTTGGCGACGAGAGCACATGGTGAATTGTCTTTGGTGGATTCTTTATGCATTGATGTCAATTTCTGAAGATTCAACTGCAAACTATATCGGGTTCATACTGACTAACGTACATATGTACATGTACATTCACATGCCCGTGTGTCTCGTCAAACGTCTGTTGATCAAATGCTGAATCGTACGTCTTCAGTGCGGTGAAGCATTCAAACTCATTGAATTGCAAAATATATTCTTTTTTCGCCTAAGAGTAGGCCACATATTGCATTTGAGCTGAACTTAATTGAGTAACAGTGTTGCCAAGAGGACTGTAGATATGATACTTCCGTATGTTTGAACTCAACGTGGTGATGCTTGTACTCCAGTCTACGAAGTAGTTGTACCTGAAAAGAATAAAGTCCCCGCTTAAATAAGAAATGCTCACAATCGTGGCGGCCGTGGCGTTGTGGTTCTGTGCGTCGACTACTACGCACTTGAACCTACAGCTGATATTTAAGTAGAGTAGCGTCCTCTTTGTACTGTTTAAGCAGATTACTTCATTATCGAAACTACCTGTATGCCAGCAGCAATTGTTCCCTGCTTTCGAATTTTGGAATCGGAAGCATCTGCTCGAAGGTCTGTCGCCAAAGGTACGCCGAAATCTTCTTTGGGTGGAAATTCTAGACTCCAGTGCATAGTTACCAACTTGTCCGCCAACGAGCCGACAATTTTGACATCCGTGCTTTACTAATTTTCATTCTAGCAATGAAGCTCTGCTCGTATGTACATTGACGGAACATGTGTATGTTGTCTTTTCTTGTCAATGAGCATATGTCGTGTTTTTTTGTCAATAGCCAACATTGAGAAACGAATATGAGGCCAAACCATCGAAGACAATTCGTTATCCCCCAAAATTAATCGATTTTTAGAATCGAAGGCCAGTGGGAGGTGGTACGATTCGATGGGGGACAATAATGACTTCTACCCCGTCTGGAATCGGACGTCCGGAACTAGAGGCAGCTATCAACAGATCGTTCTAGCTGGAGAGGCTTTGGGTTTTCTTCGAATGCCCCTGATGCAGAGGTAAACAGTCGCCTCGGAATCGATTTATTTTGAGCCCAGCATAAAAAAGGTACTGACCAATGGCTATGATTGCCAATATTTACCTCAAGACCATCTGCTGACTGCAGTCTACAGCAGAGAAGAAGTACATAGACACACTGAAAATCGATGAGTACTAATCAATACACTTATTGGTCACTTTTCCTATGAACTCCACCTAATCGATATACATCTAACCACAGATACTGAGGAAATCCAAAGTCTCACAATGCAGCTTCGAGTAAAGTTGTGTTTGCTAGGTCGAATTGGATATTATGGTTGCTAGTTCATATAGTCATCCACTATACCACTGAGACTGTTGAAAGGATTCGCAAAGTCCGCCTTAACTACAGTTTATTCAGTGTCTTTGCGTTTTTGTTTTTGAACTAACTTTTGTACACAGTGCTGCTATTCTTTCAGGAGCGGATTCGGTATCAAGTTGGAAAGGCTTTCATGCCATCGGGCTTTTACCTTCTGTTGGCTTTTAAATAAAAATGACATGTATTTACAGAACTCTTGCCTTAGTCAATGATATTCACTCATTTACGATCGCTCAAATTATCAAAGTAAATAGAGAATCGTATGATCATGTAACATGTACATATATGTCAACATTATAAATATGTGAAGAGCAAAATAAACGGGTCTGTTCTAGCCCACCGCTTGTCGACGAAAGGTATTTCATTTGATGGACCACTGCCGGCCACCCGCTACACTTCCTTTCTGCAGAATCAAACAAGCCATGGGATAACTGACATTTCCAGCTGTTTGCAATGTCACTAAAGTCCATTTCATGATACTGTTCTTAAGCCTACTAATTGATTGCACTTACATCTTAAGTGGTGCTTAAATTATTCTACTTTCTTACTTAGTATTTAGAAGGGACTCAGCTCGACGCGATAACGTAGGTTTAAACGTAGCCAAGTTCACTGTATGTAGTTTTCTCTTTGTAAAACCAAACGAAAAACTTCAAACCTTTGTTCTATATTCTGATGTTTGTAATAAATTCGCCGGAAGTTGTTTGCTTTTCCCTTTATATGCAATAATTTTTTTTACTAAACTCTGAAGTTGGTCTAAGTGAGCCACGGCCTAAATGGTCGACAGGGTACCCTATTACCACCTACCTAGTACCTACCAACTAAGATGTAATATGGCATCAATGAAACACTAATTACGTAGAATGCTAAGACACAGTTGGACAAATTCAAACCAAATGATAGCATTTGCCACACTAGACTATTTTCCCATCGTACTCAAAATCTTTTTTATTTTTTTTGAATAACACATCTATTTAAGAGTTTTTAGTGTCTTGGCATCACTGAGGACAAGTTAATTGATGCTTTCAAGAACTCAGCCGGCTGCGCAGACTCTGCAGTCGTTTCTCAGATGGGGGTCCAAAATATTCAGAATAGAGGATATCTGCGTGATCAAACTATCGTTGAAATTAGAAATCAAGTATTATAGGGATTCCGACTCCACAGCTATTGCTCCTTTGTTCATCCAGGAAATTGATCGATTTTTTGACAGTTCTTCTTAAAATCATGTGAATGAAACGTTAAAAAAAGAGTGTTAACAAATTTCGGCTGCCTCTATAATAGATACTTGATTTCTGGTTCTAATATATGTATATTCAAAAATACAATCTTTACCTCAAAAATAGTTTTTATACGTCTAATGTTACGTAATCCTCCTTCGGCACGAATAGAACTGAAAATGTTCTGAAAGTTCCAGAGTACATCCTGGTTGAGTCGGATTTTCCTTTAAGTAGCCTTATAACTGTTGCAGTGTCGAATTGGATACTAAACCTCGCCTGTGCAAAGGTAGCTAACGTGGTTTTCATGTATTTCTGAACAGATCAATTTTCCGGAGTGTCATCAAAACAATCAAGATTTTCATTGAACACTTTTGAAAGATTCCGACTCGGTACCAGTCATTGTCAGTGAAATGAAAGGAGCAAATCCTGGCGTTTAAAAGTTAGTATCTTGTTCGCAGTAATCCAAGCCATTTCTACGCCTGGATCATGTGGAAATGTAAAAAACGATTCTTTTCCAAGATTTTAATTCCGTTCAAAGCTGAAGAGGCACACCTATCTAACGTCAAATACGGACCCTAAGTGACGCCACAAAGCAAAAAGATGGTGGTTTGACAAGCTGCCCAGCACATCCTACTTTTCTTACACCATGCCGCAGCACTGCCAATTTCCTTTAGATTTAGTTTTCGGCTGTTCTTGCTTCATGCATAAAACGTCGAACAGAATAAGAGTTTATCCCTTTCAATAGGTCTCTTGCGTTTAGAGTCCACTTGGCTATTCAGCTGCATACGTCAAATGTGTGACAACTACTGCGGCGTAAAAAATCACACACAAATCGAAGGGACAAAAAATATATATACTTGCCTTGTAATCCGTTATTTGATGAACATATATCCTTTAATTTCTTGATTAAGTTTCGTATCCAAAATTAAAGGATATATCACACGTTAAATATATGCACATGCAAAATTCATCCAAACTTTAAAACCTCTAAGAAACTGTCGCAAATTCCCCCCACCTACCCCCCCTAATGACCTTAATTAATGCAGAAATCAAATTACCAACTTCACACATAGTGCCACTCTCAGATCCCTCGCCATTTATCCAATTACCATGCGCTCGTGTATTTTAGAAACGTCCCACAAAATGCATCAGATCTATCAAAACCCCTAAAAAAGAAAACAACAAAAAAGCAGAAGAAATACTGCCATCCTCGTTCACATAATTGCGCACACACTCACTCACATCCCTAATGTGTTGATTAAGAAATCCTTAGCTATTCTTGACGGTTTCCCATAGGCAACGTGACGTCATTACGGATATATCAAGCCAAGAGAGTCCACACAGAGGACTGAGCAATAAATTCTGTTTTTGTGTCTCCTCTCTTGCTGCCACCGACGGTCGTCGTTGGGTGGCACTGGTGGATGTAGCTAAATTTCAAGGCACTGACGCCAAGCGAATAGTCGACTTTGGGAAGTTCGCATTTAGTTCTCGCTGCTGGTGCCGAAGCGTTTTAATTAAAAGAGGAAAAACTTATCGTTGTCCTAGTTGTTGCTGTCGTTGATTATGCATGCCAGTGTCATCTCCTTTAGAAGAATCTAAACATGACTACGTTTGAGTGTGTGCGTGTGTGCACAATAAGTTGGACTTCTTATTCTACTCTCAGAGGCGAGTCATAAATTTGCGGATCATTTCGGTATAATGAATGCCTGAGCGGAATGAGAGATATCGGGCTAAGAAGAGATTTCTTTAATTTATTCAGAAACTATTGGGATGCGTGTGTGTGTGTGTGCGGGAATCCTGTCACTACTTTGGTATTAATATCACATTTGAGGATGGCTACTTTTGGTCTCTTGGCGGTAAGTGGAAGGGTGTATGGAAGTGGACGAATATTGGAATTGTCTCAAACGAGACCCAGTTCAATATTCCGTGTACTGAAAGAATGAAATTAAATGAAGTTTGATTGTCCACTGGATCATAGCAAATTTTATTAGATTCAAGATGAGTGTTTGCTAAATTAGATAGGCTCAAACCCACCTCGCACTGTAGCGAAACCCTCTATTTGCTCTACCATTCTGCTAATATTATAAATTATATTGTCTGGATGCTTGTGGAGTTCTATCTTCTGAACGGCTATTTCAATATGAATATTAGCTTGAAATTTGATTGCTTATATTCGGGACGAGGACATGGGCTACTTTTGAAGTTTGACTTCAACTCGGAAAGACCACAGCACGCATCTACCTAAACCCAAAACCCTCTTGGGAGCTACTCAATCACCGCCGGCGCGGCGACCTTGCTGTATGTACAATTTTGTTGTTCAAACCTTGAATTGATTTCGGGAAAATTGAGAAAACGTGCTTCATGCGATCCCTGCCATTAGCGTATCATGCGGTGTGTAGGTTAAGTTAGCTTTTGGAAGGGGGGTCCATTGTGAATCCCTTCATTTGTTGGGTACATATTCTGTTAGCCTATCCTGTGGGGTGATGGCTTAAACCACCCCGTGCTCTTTACGAATCCTAAGATATCCTATATGTCTGCATTTGCTAAGTCCGCAGTCTCTCTGAAGAATCTTTGGCTCAGCGAGGCTAGGCGTCGATTCTGGAGAGCTGGGCAGTGACATAGCAGATGTTGGATCGTCTCGGTCTCTTCTTCGTCGCCGCAGCTTCGGCAGAGATCGCTGGATTCCGCGTTCCATTTCCGGACCATTGCCCTGTGATCACTCCGACGAGCTCACAAATCGAGTTGCGGTCTAACGCCAGAAGCTTCTTTGTCTTGCTGTTGTTAAGCTCTGGCCACGACCACTGACCTTGTCGTGTGACAGTCATTTCTAGTGAGCCAGGACTAGTTGGCTGTCGCTTAAAGTTCGGTATAGTGCACTGATCGGTGGTCGCAGTGATGTGTCCGCTTCGTTGATGTCCATTTCAGACCATTGTCTGGCTAGTTCGTCTGCCCTCTCGTTCCCTGCTGAGTTGTGACCTGAAACTCAGCAGAGTTTATCCTTATGTTGATTGATTTACATTAGTGAGTCGCGGCAGTTCATAACAGCGGTGTGTGAGTTGATGTTGTTCACATTTGGGTTGAAATGTGATCAAAAGGGATCTATGGAGGTCCCAAGGAATGGATGACTTAATCATTTCGATTTTTTAATGCACTAGGGTGAGACAAAAATTACCACGATAACACTTGCATAATGAATTGGATTGTCGTGACGTGCATACTACCTTCGTTTCTTAAGCTTAGACCCAATTGCATTAAAATTTTATCTACTGTTATCAAATATTTATCCAGTGGCAAATCTAGCCTAAATGAAATGACACCCAACATAAAATCGACAGGCAATGCATTTATAAACACCCTTTTTTTTCAAAATTGACTGGTCTTGAGAATCGTTTTCTTAAGGCGTTTTTTCTCATAATCGTCAGCCAAATAGATTGTTCGTTTTCAAAAATATATGATTTGTGGTCAAATTCCGTGTGTGTCCAAGTTTTCAGTTGCAGAAAATTGCAATGACATGAGGTGCTGTGTGTGTGTCAATACATTAGTTGCGACTCGAAAAACAATCTCAAAACGTTCGCTGAGAGTACTGCGTCCGTCTAGTCTACCTTCATATACAATCCTTAAAGACTTTCTATTGCAAGACTCACCGCCGTTCACACCCATGTCGTGGCGTGACACTCAAAGGGCTATATTTGCATAAACGGATGGACCTGCTCAATCTAGATGATACGCTTGCTTACACACAAATTAAAGCCAACACTTGTTCCCCCTACCTTCGTTTAATTTGCGCATTTAAGGGTGTGGAAAGGTCATACACTTGAAGGGTTTCCCTAACATACTTATACATTCATATCACCTCATGTCCAAGTACATACTTCATTAATTACTACTTGAATTCAATTCAAGGGGATTAACACCTCCCCTTTTCGTATAAATCTTCTTTCATATCGTGGTCCAATCACGATACAACTAACCTTATCGCCTTAATCATCGCTCACGTAATTAACGGGTTCGGTAATAAATGTAATCTGAAATTACGATCTGCATTTGTTAATGACTATGCGCCTCATAATCGTCATCAATTAATTATTATCCTCCGATATAATCGGCTAAACAACAAACGCACACTTGACCAGGACAACATCGAAGCGAAACACATAAAAAAAAAGAAAAAGAAAAACAAACGGGTCGGGGGAGGGGGACATAATTATTCTGTCGTTATACGACACTGCACCATTGGTCCCGGCCCCAGGTCAGCGCCACACAACACCCCTTCGCTCATGCGACGCCTTATGGCCTATGACAGTTAATGTATTCACTCACTCCGAAATAATAGCTTTCACTTAAGCTTTTGATATTAATCAGGCGCACACCATCAAACTGCCCCAATCCAGTGCTCCTGAACAGCACACCACACCACACCACAGTCCACAGCTAACCAGAAGTATCGTCGTGGGGGCAATAAATGAGACTTTGGTCAGAGCCGGCATTAATTGGTTCATTTAATATTTTCGCCACCCAGTCCCACTGGCCGGAAAACCGCAGACCTTTAATTATAAACAGATTCTCGGAGCATGTCCACTCACACGAAACACATTGCAGCGCATGCAGGTGAACTAGTCGGACACCGCAACGACAGGCAACATTCTAATGTCAGTTTGACACTTGTGATTGACAGACAGGCCAATCGCAAGGACACTCTGGTTAAGTTGTCTCACTCTCTGTTAACACGTTCCATCGGACATCCTTTGATTTGTCATGCAAATGTGTGACATGAGAATCTTGTGTCGCATGGAAATGCGCGCTTGGCCCTGCACACATGCATGCATCTCTGTACCGGGGTTAAGGAAATTACTCATTGTGGATGCATGCAAGTGGACATGCAACATCAGTCGGAGAAGTGTGATAGGGCCGGGTTTCAATGACGTCCGAGAGAGAGCTTGTTACTTTGCGTTGCGGATGGACGGCTAGAATGGAAACGTATTGTTGAAAATGGCATGAAATTGGATTATTATCGATTCGTCCTGAAAGCAGGGATACAGATATCCTTGCACATGTTCACAGGACGACTAAGTGCAAGATGTAGCTGCACTGCACAGACAGGAAGAGCTGAAGTGCCAGAGAGAAAATTCAGAGCGGAAATTCAATGAAACTGTGAAGTAAAAGAAGTCTGATGTGTGCCATTAGTGAAATGATACAAAAGATAGAAATGAAAGAAATGGGATCTGCACACGTGCCTCATCGAAAAGTATGTTCTTCAACCAAGCCAATCAAGTGGGGATATTGCGGGATGCGTTTGGGAGAAATTGGCAAGAATGTAGCCAACCTGGGACCTAGGGAGCAACTGAGAGACGTTTTCCTTGACTGGAACATTGACTTGGAATATAGATTCGAAAGTCAAACAATGTGCCTTAAGAGCAAATCTATAATTTGACACACTTCTGTCGTGAATCCGGTTTCATTGTGGATGTTGGCGCCTCATTGAGAGTGGTTTTGATTTCTCGAATGTATATGTTTGGGAAAAGAGAGGTGTTCTTGACAAAGGCGAAGTGTTTGTACGTCCACACTGGGTTTGGATGATGGTGGTCTTTTGTTATTCTTATTTGGTCTAGCTGGAGAGGGCAATGTTTCTTCATGTTTGGAAACATGTCCCTATATCCTGGGCAGCAGCAGGTCGATCATTCCATGCACCCGTGCATTTTCTTGATAAAACAATAGTATTTTCTTCGGTCAAGTCAAAAGGCTTTCAATAATATTCGCCGGTGATAGTTTAACTCTTTTCAAAATAATCGATGTTAACGGCACCGCATGCATTGCAAGACAGAGCCAAGCCCACGACATAGCCATTTTGTTTTTTAAATTCCTTAAAATGCATGATGTTCAAAATGGCTCTCTAACAGAATCTAAAAGACGCAGCTTGTAAAAAACTTGGCAGTGGTATATTAATAGATAGAATCCTGTTAATTTACGTACATACGTAGACAGCGATTGATAACCATTAATGTAACCAAAATGTTAACGAAACTTAACTTAACTTAATTGAGCCAAGTGATTTGTTTGGTAAGTGTCGCTCGTCCGCTTAAGTTGTTTTAAGTCATCTGTTCCATACAATCCATTGTTTGAACCCTAAGGATGACAGTTGAAGTCAAGTCAACCTGGTAGACCGGTAGAAATGCCAGTAGTAAACAATATATATGTAAAGGATGGTTAAATTTGAAGGGCCGATGTTGTTTTTGAATAAAACACAAATTATTTAGGAAATTATTGTCATTTCTTTTTATTATGATAATATTGGTATGGTTCAATTATGAATAGAACAAAATATCGGCCAAATGGCCGCCGCGACCTCGGCGGCACACCTCCATCCGATGGTCCAAATTTTCGATGACGCTGAAGCTTAATTGAGGTTCTATGCCGTTAATGTGCCGAATTATCTCACCCTTTAGCTCTTGAATTGTTGCTGGCTTATCGACGTACACCTTTTCTTTCAAATAACCCCAAAGAAAAAAATCTAACGGTGTCAAATCCCATGATCTTG
The DNA here is from genome assembly GCA_907269125.1 of Eristalis pertinax. Taxonomy (NCBI): domain Eukaryota; kingdom Metazoa; phylum Arthropoda; class Insecta; order Diptera; family Syrphidae; genus Eristalis; species Eristalis pertinax. The sequence goes on from OU026145.1 coordinate 28,114,998, forward strand.
GCGGCCAATTGACATCGCCACCACGTGAGATAACACGGCCATTTAATTAGTCGCGTAAAAAAAGAGCCATTGTTTCGTTAGCTGTGTGGTAAGTGGCACCGTTCTGTTGAAACCACATATCGTCCACACTCATATCTTCCAATTCGGGCCATAAAAAGTTCGTTATCATTTCACGATAGCGAACACCATTCACAGTAACTGCCTGACCGGCCTCATTTTGGAAAAAATACGGCCAGATGATGCGCGATACAGTCACTCATTGTGGGTGCATTGGTTTTTCGACAATATCGCTCTTGGATTATCATTCGCCCAAATGCGGCAATTCTGCTTATTGACGAATCCACTGAGGTGAAAATGTGCCTCATCACTGAAGATGATTTTCTTCGAAAATTGATCATCCACTGTTGCCATTTCTTGCCACCATTCTGACCATTGACGACGCTTGAAATGGTCAAGAGGCTTTAGTTCTTGAGTCAACTGCACCTTGTAAGCAAGGCTTTATGCATAATGTTCATCAACGACGAGCGTGAGAGGTGCAATTATTGGGCACGACGACGAGTTGAGGTGGACGGCTCTTTAGCCACACTATCGCGAACAGCAGCAATATTTTCTGCAGTACGAGCTGTACGAGCATGCACTGGTGTTTTAACATCTCCTATAGACCCAGTTTGCTGACATTTGCTCACAATTCTATCGTTTGTGGACACAAATTGGTCGATTATGCTGACCGAAAAAATCACGAAGTGCACGATATGCATTTTGATTTGAACGCCCATTTTCATAATAAGCCTGAATAACTTTAACGCGTTGCTCGATTGTGTATCTTTCCATGGTTCCAATTGAGTTAGTCTAAAAATTGAGAAATGTCAAATGAAATACAGAAAATAACTTGACGTTTAGGTGTGGTTCACATTCAACATCGGCCCTTAAAATTTAACCACCCTTTACATACAATATCTGGTAGTCGCCGTGACGTATAGGACGCACGGAAATTTATTCCATGACATAACCTTTTTAGAAGCAATCATAACCAAGAATAAAACCAAAAATTGAGTTTAATTCGCAAGTAGATAGTTACATATTCAACAGTTTTCCAAAACGTTAGAAAGCTTTTTGTCGAGTTTGGCTTAGTTAAGGGCACAAATGGATTTCTTAATTTATTCTCTTTTCAAACCCACATTGACGATTGACTTTCCGCGAATTTGAATGATTATACTAAGCCTGAACTCCGTGGCGGTATTTGATAGGAAGTAAAGGCTAACACAAACGAACTCACTCACACACTCACCAAAGTTCTTTATAATAATTTATTTTCGTTCTTAAATATGACTCATCATATTTTTTGACTGCGAATTTGCGGAAAATCCTGTAACGAACATGGGTACTATTAAATTTTGTTTTCTTTCCTAAATAACTGAATTCTCAGCTTACCACCGAGAAGCTCTTTTAAAGTCATTCGATTCCCAAAACTTAAAATGCACATTAATACTCACACAACACACAGCATACTCAAAAATCAATTTAAACGCAGGTCAACTAAAAGTAGTCAAATGACAGTATATTTGGTCAAATGTCGACATTCTTTCCAATAGCACTCGACGACTAACCAAGGACGACGTTAAGTGGATATCCGTGTAAAATTAAAAGTCTGGTTAGATGTGTCTCCGATTTTGCTGTTTCATACCTTTATCCCACATCCCCATAAATCAACAGCCTTGCTAATTGCTTATTCTAATCCTCTGTACACTGACTTGTCATTCATCCCTCCAGCTCCGTGCATGACATCGGTTGTAGAACCCTGATCAGGACGTCATTGTTGACTATTTCACCTCTGGCTACACAGAGATGTGTTTGTATTTGATGAACACGCTCCGAAAATTTTCAAAAACAGATGTGCAAAGTAGATGTTGGTTTTTTGTTGATTTTCTCGAAACCATCCGAGAGAGGAAGTGTACAATTTTGCTTTGGTGCTTTATTGGGTCATGTCGAAAACGGCTGACTTGTATTTTGGTTCCACTCTTCCGCATTTGGTATCTTTGTGCGTTCGTCAAATGTGTCCTTTAGATTGTTCGTTATCACATTTGTGTGTCTCTTGTTTTTGTTTCTTTCAGAGGACCAGCACTTCGTTGTGGGGCGAGTGGATGGGTGTGCTTCATGGTGACGAGATTGAGTACTTTTTTGGGCAGCCGTTGAACCAGTCACTCCAGTATAGACAGGTGGAAAGGGATCTTGGCAAGCGGATGTTGAATTCAGTCATTGAATTTGCCAAAAGCGGGTAAGTTATACTTTTTGATTTTAAACTTTACGGTTATTGTAGTCGACATTGGAGCAAAACAAGGAATTTAGTTTGTATTTTCCCTTCATCATCCTGAAAAGTTCGGTATTTCCCGAGGCAGAGCATTCGACCTAAAAATTTATTGAAAATTGTGTTCGTCCGAAGTTTTTCAAACCACTGCCAGGGGTGTGTTTTGGATACTCATCCTTTTGTCAAAACATTTGTGTTCGAAAGGCAGAGTTTAATGGGTGAGTGTGTTGCAGTTTGAGAACGATATGAACACAACAAATTCAATACGTACGCATCTAATTTAGGGCCAATAATCACCTTGCTTGCTAAGCGTTTTTGATTTTTTACGTTGTCACCAGGAAATTGATTTCAAAATAAGAGGCATGTCTTAAAAGTGCAACTCAGCCAAGCTAGCGGTCAACACATAGAGTACTCCGGCACATAGAGTACTTTAAATGCGTCAACATCAGCGATACTTTGACGGATACATAAAATACATGCGTTCTTATGGGATGTGACACATAGCCGACGCAACGGGTGTAGTTGCTCAACTGCAACTTTATGACAGACTGCCAATAAAATCAGCTGTGCGTTGAAGTTGAAGAATTTATTGTGCCACCACTTGCGTCAGGTACTTCACCGTCATTGTATGCTTTGACGCTGATGCTGACGCACGTAAAGTATTCTATGTGGCGGAGCCTTTATGCAGTCATGTAGAATATATGCAAGTTAATCAAACACGTGCAAGTGCGTTGAATTAACCTCGTTCGTAGTAAGCGCAAGCACTGCACTTCCGATCGGTTACAACTCACCTCCGGGCTTGAGAATACTTCACTCTGAGTCTGTGAATCCGTGGGAAGAGGGGTGCACACACGTGGAGAAAAACCTTGTCTAGGCGAACAACGTTTGAGACTGCTGGAAAGAGACCGTGTCAATTAGACGGGCTTGGTGTTACAGAAGAAAATTCTCCCTTGTCAACAAAATGCTGATACATAAGTTGATTTTGTAGAGATTGCCAAAGAAGGGACGACAATGTTGATTCAATCAGACATCTGTTCATTCTTTGGTTGATGATTAAGGGTGGTTTAATAGGCTTTCCGGATGTCTGTGCAACACAACGACATGACAGGTACAAGGAAGGTGTTAAGAGGAGAAATTCCTAATGGATTCAACAGAATCTAAGTGAGACCAACTTAACCTAACCTAACCTAATCTAGTGCATGTCGCAGTGGTGTAGTCGGTGAGTGCATCGAGTTGCGTGAATTAAATTCAAACTTGGACGAGAAACTGACCGAGATAGTTCAAGTTCAACTTAGCGGTATTGATTGCCCCAGTTTCTCCTTGATTCCGTGTGTGTATCACTAACTACCATTTGGAAAGGTTGATGCAGTTAGGTCATTACTAGATGACTTGTTAACACCAAACCTTTTAAGTCACACAAACAAGCTTGAACCTTTGTAAGTTGCTCTCTAAGAACAATCCCATCAGACGCATTTAACGTAATTTCCAATCAATTTGAGTGCTTCTGATATTTTCATCCAACAACAGACTCCTACATATTATGATTCACTCCACGTCGGAACAGAGATGGGCGTTAATTTCAAAATGAGGTGTAACAGTCTCGTCAGACGCGACACTTCTCTGTCTCCTCCAATGGCATGACGGAGTTTGGTAGATATCAAGCTGTATTTTGTCGCCTATGGTATCGATGAATCCTTCTGCTTTGGATTTGTAACTACCTTTCGAACCGTTAAATTCAAGGTGTTTTTGGGATGGTTTCAAGTCTGATATCCAGCAAACAAATTCTGGAATTCCCCAAGGTTCCGTTCTGTATCCGACAGTCTTTCTAATTTTTTATAAATGATCTCTTGTCTACTAATTATATTGTAATTCACTCCTTCGCTGATGACATCACATTTCATATTCCTTCCAAGACTCACGACCCCACCCTTCGGTCGTAGAACTGGAAAGTCAGCGAATGTTAAGCACATTGAATTCCGACCTTGACCGCATAAGTAACTGGGGTAAGAGCATTAGAGTGGATTTTAATGCTGCCTGGTGTCACTTAAGCGACCCTCTAATAATCAGCTAATATCCATGAATGGCGCTTGTGTCGATGAAACCGGAAAACTGTCCATCCTTGGTATGTGTTGCAACTTAGTTGGAACGATCACATATTCGATGTCGCCAAAAATGCTGCGGAATGTCTGGGTTTCCTTAATCGATGCAGGAAATATTTCACCCCCTCTGATTTGGCTTTAATTTATAAGGCTTATATCCGCCCTAAGCTTGACTACAACACTCATATCCGGTGTGCTACCCACAAGACCACCCTGAAACTACTAGATATAAGAGAAATACATAAAGTTTAAACTGAGTAGAGTCGCAGAGCACTGTTGCCGTTCTAGTGACTTTGTCGCTATATCTGGTGGAATTTTCAAAAGTTTAGTGACAAAAAGCAGAAGTACTCAGTCGGAGACGAATTCTAAATACTCCAAAGAGCAACTTTCTCCAATCAGACCCAAACAGAAATTCAGAGTACCTCACATCTGTGTCGCTCTCAGGTTCTGTCGACACTCTGGTACAATACGTTGGGAACCTACTTACTTAATGATCTCTGCGACTTAAGCTCCATCCCCGTGGAGAAATTACATTGCTACATAATTAACACGTACTGGCTTGCTTCCACTGGCTCATGAGTTACTAAATATGTAATTCTGTGTGGTAGCACAATTAAACGTCAGTTCGGAGCGGATTACTAAGCGCTGGAACATCCCTCAGCCTTGTGTCGTTTACCATAAAAGGTGACACAAAATTTGGACAAGCTTAAAATGTAGAAGTCCATTGATTTGCACTGCGGTTAGACTGTATTATCCTCTGCAAAACTTATCCGAGCCTGCAAGGATATGAATCACAGTCGGTGCTGAGAGCACTCACTTCTGCAGAATGTATAACGGTAACCTGTAGGCAAATCACCCGCAAAATCAAACATTAGCGACTAAGGAAACAATGTTCTGCCCTCCCGAGCAAGGCTGCTAGTGCCGATGGATTGTCTGTTGAATTTTTCAAAGAAGCTGGGGATGAACCAATCTCTGTGCGGGTAATCGAAGTTCATTACTGATTAGACATTTGCATTGCGGCAGGTCTGGCAAAAGACTCGAGAGTTTCAAATTTATTCTCTCCATCAGTACATCCGATTTTAAGATCGCTTAAGACAGAATTGAAACAGTCTGGCATTGTCTATCCCCGCGAAACTCGTCGGTCTTTGCAGAATGACATGGGATAATGCCCGTTGCTCTGTCAAGGTCCAGGCTTCACCGAGGCGTTTGATCTCAAAAAAGGATTTAGGCAAAGTGACAGAGCGTCATGCTACTTTTTTAATACCATTCTCAAGAAGACCGCACGCACGGACTTCTCTAGTCCCAATCCTGCTGCATGGCCTTTATCAAAAACGGACGAAGAGATTCTTGTTCGCAACGAGCGAAGAGTCCTTCGGCTTATTTTCGGTCGCAGATGCACTGATGGTGCTTGGAGGAGGAGACTGACTGACTGACATCAAACTAATTCGAGTCTCTCGCCTTAGATGGCTTAGTCAAGTAGAGCGAATGGATACCAACATTCAAGCTCTATTTTTCTTCAAACTCTTCGACTCCAAAAACAAGTGAGAACCTCCTCTGCTGTTGAAGCGGTCTGACAAGCCGTAGGTGCTCACATCTAGGGTCCTACTTTTTCAACAACCTCAGCGAACTAAAAGCATTAGCCAACTAAACCGCTTTATCACCAAGTACCAACTGGTTCCAAGTTTAGGGGTAGATAATCCGCGTGGTATCACAATGTTCCGGCCTAAGTGTGACAGTCACCCACCACAGCCTAACCTAAACAGGGAGAAAGAACTCACCTTTTGCGGCGCGTCCACCTGGAAAGGGTAGTCAGTTAGTTGAAAGAGCGAAACTAGAAGCGCATAGCGCAAGACAATGCAGGTTGAACAGGCATGTTGCCTAAGGGACTGCAGAGCCAGCCGAAGAACAAGACTGACCGCTGCCTTGTGATGCGCCATGGCGCAGCACATCAACTGGTTTAAATTGCTCAGCAAATATAATATTATTAGCCGAAGATTCATCCAATGCAAGTGTCCTCTGGGGACACATTTTGCTAAATCGTTAAAGTTCTTTCTTTCTTTCCAAACAATGAGTCGACGAGACGTACGACGATTTTCCATTAAAATCGCCGTCCATTGCGCTTGTAATTAACTTAACCATCGCATTGAAGTGTCGAGCACAACAAGACCGAAACCGAACTCTTAAAATTGAACTAAATACGAGTGTGCTCAACCAGATAAATAAATAAAGAGCCACACTCACGATGCTGGCAATTTAATATGCAAAAAAAAAAAAAAACAGAAAAGAAAAAAAGCCAATGTACAACTGAACACTTTTAATAGGAAAATCAATTGTGATGTATTTTTAATTAAACAGCAGACACGATAGGAAGTGCCTATGAATGCATCACACGCCTGGGAAGTGGCCAATTGTGGTTGGGTTAACTGGTCGATGGCCACTTGTATGGAGTGCGGCAGGTTGCCCATGCTAAAGGCTAAAGAATCCTCTACCTCTGCTCTCACAAACAAACACACACGCATACACTCCCCCGTCAACAGTTCATTCGTTGACTCCACAAAGTAACCTCACAGCAGTTTGGCTTATGGTCGTGGTCATCAGAAATGTTCTCCTTGTTTGCTTAGCCTTGGTGAATCGGATACATACTCGCATGCACAAGTGCATGGGATGCTGGATATGTTCTCTTTCCAAAATTCGCTTGTACTATGACGTCAGACCGGCGGTTGAGCTTTTTCGGGAAGCTTTCAACAATTCAACGAAACACACATAACTCAACGATTTCAATGAAAAAAGCTTTCCCCGACTAAATTCACTCCGAATTGAGAGCTTGCCGAAGTCTATCGAATATCAAAACCAGAAGTGTAACTTTTTCTCATGTATTTTACAGAAATCCATCAATAGATGGCGAACCATGGCCCAACTACAGCAAGGAAGATCCGGTTTATTACATCTTCAGTGCCGAAGATGAGAGTACCAAGAAGGCGGAGAAATTAGGACGCGGCCCGATGGCATCGAGATGTGCATTTTGGAATGAGTATCTACCGAAAGTTCGCAGTTGGGCAGGTAAATATGTGTGCATAATTGTGAAATTTTATCCTCATTTTTCAGCTAGTTACCGATGATTTCATGGAATCTCAAAGATGCACTCAGTTTTCTCTTCTGCACCGTTATGAAGCTTGTAAAGCACTTTTGCATGATTAAGTTTGAATATGTTTATTTTTTCTCTGTTCTACAATGACACTGAACACTTAAGTATTCCTAGAAGCTAGTTATTTATGTATTTAATTTGGTAAATAGATATTTATGTTTGTTGTTGTTTTTTTTTAAATCGTGCTGAGGATGGTACATTGAAAGGGGAATGAATTGTATCTGTTTGTGAATGTTTGTGAAACGCCCTTAATAAGAATATATGTAAATGTACACCACCGCTGATAGGATATAAAGATTAGTAGTAAGTGCTGTCGCGTCTGCCGAATTATGAAGAATGGAGTTGAGGCAGACAAAAATGCAACAGCATCCAAAGAGCGACTGGGTAAACAAATATTGAGCAGTTACCATATATGTCTGCAGTTGTACACGGAATTTTGTTAATCTCATTTTAAGTTCCTTCACCACTGTTTATCTTCTTGTCCACCGTGAAAGTTATCTCGTTTGCCTGATTGAAAGACTGTAAATGGAACGACTCATATGATTGAATAGAATAGACATTTTTCCCTGACTCTCGTTAAGGAAATTTTGCGTTTGTGATCAAAAAATGACAGAATTTTGTCAGAAGTCTACTGTTGACCAAATTGATGATACGACAGAGGGGTCATTAGAGCTTCAGCTCTTCGGAGCAATAGGTAGCAAGTAGTTCCAGTGACACGGAGAGGGAGTGTGGTGACATTCATGAATTATGCGTTTGCCTTGGCGTAGTGACTAGTTGCGTCTACTGCATTGGTTGCCCAGAGTTAAGACACGAACAGCTTTCGTTATTCACACCTCTTCCTCTTTCCATTCTCAAAGAGTCTATCCGTCTAGAGAAATCTTCTTAAGCTTTGCTTTTTGGAGTCTGCATAAAACTGTAGGCCCTCTGCGGAAATATTATGCACATCAAGAGGAGTATTACTATAATTTTAGATGCCTCTAAGTTCCGGTACCAAGATCTGAACTGAGCTCCTATCTCGGTCGAATATTGAAAATATTGATATCAAAAAGCGTGTTGATTGCATGGAATTGTTTCTTCGAATTTCAGTGAATTCAATCTTGTGACAAGCGTCACTAATTTAGGGCTTCTACAGCAACTGCTAGTGTTCTGCGTACTATTGTTCTCTAACGAGTGGAAGGGACTTACAGTTTTATGCCGATTCCGAACGGCCAAGATTGTGAAGCTTTTTCTATGCAGACAGTTATCACTCTTTAAGCGTTGTCTCGAAAGAGGTGCGGCCATGACAATTATTTTTGTCGTACCGGGAATCGAATCTAGACACCATAGGTTGAAGGGCGTAGGAGTCGACGCACAGACCAACAAAGGTTTGAAATTTCAAAGTTTAGTGATTGGAACTTGTATTCTGGATTAACTCCCACTCCCCAAAAACATTTTTTTCTTTCGCAGTGATGAGCTTACTGCAAGCTTGCCGACTGTGGCAAATTAACTTTTAAAAATATATTTTATTTAGATTGAAACAGAGGAGAAGCCAGTGAATTGGACCCGTGGGTTCTTTCAGACGATTTCGACGAATATGTGAATGTGAAGTTACGTCGTCGGACAATATTTAAGACAATGTGACTCGCTTTCAAGAAATAGGTGGTGTTAAATTCTCTGGTGGACAAGTAATCACAGTCAGCTGCTATAGCTATGAGGTAGTCAAGGACTGTTCGCCTATCTCAACTCAGGATTCAAGTCCTTCAGTCCCTCCTCAAGGAAACAAGTGGACTTTAATTTAAACAAGAATTGCAACCAATTAAGTAATCCAAGCGTAGTAGGGAATTGTGGTCATTTGCAGAAAACATACGAACTCCTCCTTCAGTTCGTTTTTAGTGACACTCTGTTGATGGCCAGTTCTTTTGAGAAATCAACCCATTTTGCAAATCAGTTTGCTGCGAAATCGTCGGTGCCTGGTTGTGTTTTGTTCTGTTCTTTTCCCAGCTGACGGATCGGATCGATCTTTGCATCGTTTTGGAGAAAGCAAGATTATTGCGCTCGATATTTCAAAGGAATTTGATAGTATTTGGTATCAAGCACTTTTATCAAAGATCCGTGCAGCCGGTCTTGGTGAATTTCTGCTTCGCTGGAAGAGAAGCTATCTTTCGAACGACTGTGTACAGTCAGTATAAGTCGGCTGAAGTGGGCTCTGATCCTTCTTTCTACATTCCTTAATGATCTTCTGTCTGAAAAAACAGATGTCAACAACGGTTTGAAGATTCCAGGGATGTACTTGAGCGTCGTATGACCATCGTCATCATCTGCTGACCCACATGATCAAGTAAAGATGCAAAGCACACACGACAGATCTCCAGTCCACTCGATCCTTCGCCGTCGACTCTAACCCACCAGGAGTTATGCCCAAGCGGAACCAGGCAAATTTTTTGATTTGATCCAACCACTTCGTCCTGAGTCTACCTAGCGGTCACCTACCTGTTGGAGTCGCATTTAGGGCACACTTTGAAAGTCGTGATGAAGAGGACATTCATGCCACGTGACCAAACAATCGAAGCATTGCTCTTGTCATTCGAAGAAGCAGCTGCTCAATGTTGAGTTCCTCGCACATTGCCGTGTTTCTCACCCTATCACGGCGAGTATCTTTCACAACAGCACGAAGAAATCTCATCTCGACAGCTTGTATGCGCGATCGCATTAATTCGGTCATTAGCATCGTAGTTCATTTAATTTAGATCCATCGCTCAATTGGGAGCACGTACATAACTGCGAAGAATTCAGTGCTTCCAAAAGGTAAAGAAACTCAGCTTCTTTGTCATTGTTTATGAGCGATGGCTGCAGGTGCTAAAGAAATTGAACCACTTTACATTTATTTGCACGATTAATACGCCAGCTACGACACAGTGCTGGGTGGCGTGTGGAGGACGTCTTTGGTACAATTAAAAAGAAACAGAGCTTGGACGGCATTCGAGTGCACTGTATAACAATAATAATAATATAGGTGGAGCTACAGACCGTAGAGGGCCAGGACCTACCTTCCACAGCAACCACTCGTGCTGTGCGTGCTATTGTTCTCTCACGAGTGGAAGGGACCTACAGTTTTATGCCGACTCCAAACGGCCAAGTTTGCGAAGCTTTTTCTAGACAGTTATACTCTTTGAGCATCTTCAGTGACTCGATAGAGGTGGGGCCGTGGAAATTATTTTAGGATTCCAGTACACTGAAGTGCAAAAAAAAGTGTGTCCTTTTCTCTGCTTTTATTTATAAAACAAATAATTCCTCTTACATTTCTGTGTCTTGAAGATTTTCGCATGAATTCAAATGTTTGATTATCTCAGTCTCCTCTTTCTATTTTGAAAATGCATGCTCTCGTCTTTTTGATTTACAACATTCATTGATACGATTCATTAGTGTGTATTTAAGAACAACATGACTTACTTCTTTTTTCGTTTTTTTTTCTAATTTGTTCCGACAGTGGTTACAAAACGTTAATGAAACTGTTTTTGACGTTCATTGTTTCGTTTAAACATAACTCCTTCTTGTATTTATTCTTCATTGCACTCTTCATGTTCCGTAGCACAAGCTAGCTTGTGAGTTGTGCATGTTTAAAAGGTAAAATGTTCAATATTCCGCGTGTACTTATGTCAAAACAAAGTACATGGTGCACGGCGAGGAGCTTTCAATATGCGATTATAAAAATGTGTTATGTCAAAACGCTTCAAAAACTATAAGTACACACATTTCATGAAATGATTTATTTATCTGTTAACCAACCTTATGGAAGAATGAATGTTCAGAGTCTTGAGAAGCAGTGGTGTCATAAGAATGTCGGCAAAATTGATTAAAACACGCAACCGTTGAAAAGTATTTTACATAAAAATTCAGGGAATACATCGGAAATGTAGTCAGATGGTTGAATGCTTTTAAGACTGCCGAAATCGGTTAGACACTCATCATATGTACGCGATCGACAGTAAGTGGCGACATTACGATCGGAATGAATGTACTCTTCATCGTTTAGAGTGGACTACATTCTACCATTGACGCATGCATTTATGCCATTTACTGCCAGTGACAGCGTTGGACGAAAACTCTTGAAGCTTCAACTGCCGAAATTGTATCACTACTGAAATCTGAGACATTGAGTGTTAGTTTTAGCATTTTTATCTGACGAAAACGACATTTTACGAGGCATTTCCGGATCATCCATTTTGTGGTGCCGAAAGTTAATTTAAATGTAAACACGCATTTCGGTCGAATTCTTATTTCAAAATATTATTTGGGTCTTGTCCAATGGAATGTAACATACATAGATCAAACGTCCTCCATGCGAGTTCTTGCAGGATTCGATTCTTCATTTTCGACGACTTTTCGACACTTATCGAGTAATATCTGGGCTATGACTTGATGAATATCACTTTTCGAAGTGCCAAGAGTTTCCGAATTTCTGTCTATTCATCAGCCCAAAAAAAAGCGACGAGTCACACGATTATTGAGACCAAAAGGGCGAAATAATTCGTCCCTGGTACGGTTCTTGCAATAAAGCCAAAACGAGAGATGCAGGGTGAGATGTGGCACAGTCTTGTTGAAACCACATGTCTAGCCCTTCAATTTGAGGCTAGCAGAATTCTGTTAACACGGCGATAATACTTGACGGTGAAGCTTACAACCAAACATTAAACTCAATGTATGCAGTCAGAGTTCATTTTGACGTAGAATGTGATTGAAACAACATCATCATCATCATCTCACCCGCATGATCCACTAAAGGGGTCCTGGAGGACAGCGTTTACTAGAGATCTCTAGGTCATTCAATCCTCCGCCGTCAACTCAACTCATTCGATCCCCCGCCGTCGACTCTAACTCATCAGAATTTATGCTCAAGCGGAACCAGGCGAGATTTGGACTTGGTCCAACCACCTCGCCCTAGGTCTGTCAAGCGGTTGCCTACCTGATGGAGTCACATTCAAGGGACATCTTGGAAGTTTTCATAAAGTGAACATTCGTGCCACATTCCCAAACCATCGGAGCATAGCCCTTTCCGGTCGAAGAAGCAGCTGTTCAACATTGAGTTCCTGCAGTACTACCCTATCCCGGCGAATAATTCCCACAACAGCACAAAGAAATCTTATCTCGGCAGCAGGTATTCTCGATCTTATTTTGTATTTTGTCGGTGACCATAGGTGAGAGTTGGAACAAATAATGGTACTAAGCTGGGTCTTGGCTATCTATTTCAAAATTGGCTCAGCCTGGCCAATCCTGCAGAAACAGCTCATCATTACTTTTCCCATGACCGCGGTGGTTAAACTATTAAGCTGCAGGCATTCTAGAATTTACCGTAGTCTCTGATTTGTCCAATCTAACCATCATTTCAGCAACAGTACATTCGGCCACAAACCTATCGAGTGCGTGCTGGAGTTCCGTGTCTGTCTGGGAGGATATGAGGATAACTGAGTCATCGGCAAAAAGAATATGACTTAATCTCAACTCGCACAAGGTTAAATATTCCTCGCTTCGGCAGCGCTGCAACAACCGGTCCATACGTATAATGAAAAGGAGAGGTGACAAGATGCACCCTTGGCGAAGTCCAACACCCACAGTGAATGGTGTTGATTTAGCACCACCCGAATACAGCTGCTTCAGTTTGTGTATAGACACTGAATGGCCCTCAAATAGGACCACCAATAGCATACTTCTGCAGAGCACTCAGGAGCTTACCTCGAGGAACTCGGTGGTATGCCTTCTCCAAATCTACAAAACAGCTGTTGATCGGTTTGTCCTTCTCGAGTACCATTCGCAAAGGGAAAAGCTGGTCGGTTGTGCTTCCAAAGGGGCGAAAGCCGCACTCATTGAAAGAGCTAACTCAAAACTTATATCAGGTTCTGTCAGAACAGGGCCCATCTTTATTCTTTTGGGTGGCAAATAGGCAAATATTTGCGTCTACAGAACAGTTGGTCTAGTTGTGTCGCCACCGGCGCCGACTGGGGGCATTGTTCAGAGAACCATTTAGTTTTATGGATAGATCTCCAAATATACTTGATGTCCATGTGAGATGCGCTATAAGCTAATTTAGAAAGCGTACTCGGAGAATACTTGTTATTGAGGACAATGCCGAGCAACGACAAAGACGTGCGGGATCTTCCTCTTCCTTCCATCGAGCACATTGCCTAGTTGGTTTAAATTCCCTTTCATTTGCTCAGCGTAGTCGTGCTCATTGCCCACGCTATCGCACTGGTCGATTTAAATAAATGTATACATGCCCGATACGTAGTTTCGCTCGGTCTACTGCAAATTCATTTAAGCTTAACACATCAGCTTAGCTCATTATTATCAGTCTCAGCGAAATCGATACGACTTCAGATTGTCCACCACACAAGATCATCTCTCATTCCCCGTCATGCCCTTCTCCTTCCTCTACCCCATAGATCAATTGACAGTCGTTGTGTTATTATTTCCATGATTAATTACCAAGATCCACTTTGTTTACTCAATTCGACAGACAGAATTCTATAAATCCAACATTTTGATGTGACGGAAGCATGTTTGTGAAAACGCATTTCTAAAGACCGAGCAATTATTTTGGAATATTCAAATGAACATGTTCCGCAATTCGAGCCGCGCTGATGCTGCTACCTGTCTCTTCCGTGTCATCAGATGTGTCATTTGCCAGATTTATCGACTGACGCTGGAATACATTAATTCTGCGTCTGAAATATTGTTGTTTTTTGTATTATTCAGTTTTGTCAAAACACAACTGTGATCTATCTCTCGGAGAATGTGAATTGCGAAATGCCTGCGAATGCGAATGTAACCGTCGTCGATCGATTCAGTTTCTCTTGAAGTGACTTGTTTCCCTGGCGAGTGCAAATATTTACTTTGTAATTTTTCGCACCATTACCCGGCTGACCATCGACTAAGAGGCTACAACGTATTTGGGGCCAATTCATTGATCTCTTTGAGTGATTCATTAAGACGTCGCATTGATTTTCACCGGAATACATTAAAACTTTTGGAAACCCAGCCCATTATCATACACGAGTGGAAGCTGGCAGCTTCGGTTCTGGTTTTTGGTCTCAATGAACAAGCATCTATTCGTTCTGTTGACGTAATAACATCAGCTTCCTTTCCCACTGAGAGGCACTCCTAAATTTAAGTACAAACGTAAAATGTTCGATAATTGCCGGAACCTGCTCGATAAGCGGATTTGAATATTGCTCCGAGTTGGAAGACCTGGTCCATCTGCTTGGCAATTTAGTGAAGGGCTTCTATATCTGCTGCTAATTTTCTGATATCTAATGAATACGATGTTTCATTATTTTTTTTTTGTTAATTTAAATAAATGGAAAATTATACGAATAAATTTGATTCGAAAACCACAGCGTCACGGTTGGTCGTTAAATGTCAATTCATTCAACGGTTTTCAAAGGGTCACAGCCTATTCTCGTTCTATGACATCCACGATAGCTTCGATCCTATAAATAGATTGGGTTTAAGAACGTAAATCTTGGCGGCTTCTTGTGGCGCGGGTATCTAAAATTACCGATTTTGAAAAATCGAGTTTAATTTTGTATGTGGTCACGCATTAATGGGAGTCAACTACGAGGAGCTCACTAGCTAATGAACGTTGTGGTCGATAAGAGACACAGTTGAAAAGGGCTCGTTGAGCAGATGCATCTTAGTTTTTCTCAGAAAAGGTGGTTATCATGTCTGCTTCTTGACTGCTGCAATCAGACTGACACGTTATCTGCCATCTTCTGTTGCTAGCTCTAAATTCACAGCAGCCAGCGATATTTTGTGAATAAATTTCCATTGGAAATGGATTGCGTATCACAGCCGCTTCGCGAGCTTGCCTCGGAATGCGGACGGAAATGGATGTTTTATCTATTTCAGATGTGAAATGGCGACTCTTCGCCAAGAGATTCCTGTCCTTAGTGCCTCCCTCTTCGCGTAAAATATACCCGAGGTAAGGCATTCCTGTCGTAAGAGGCGACTAAAATCCTGAGCTGAGAGCGACAGGTTTTAGGAAACGAACCTACACCTGTGATCGTTGAAATGACGGTGGACGGTGACGTGGACAATGTCGTATCTCAATCATAGATTGGTACAAACAAAACGATATGACTCTGTAGCACGGCGGCCAGTCCCGGAATGTTATGGCATCCTACTGGTAGCATGACCAGAGATAGGCTGGTGCCACGGGAGATCATGCAACCCTCTGAGACCCGCATAAGCTTCAGCCTGACCGGTTGAGGTTGTCCCATAAGTTGGAGCGTCGTGGTGTCTGTGGCTTAATACCCCAAATAGCGGAGCGAGGTGGAGCTTACCTACATGTCAGCTTACCTACATGTCTGGGAGTCAATCATTGTCCATTGTGGAGGTAGCTAGTGCGAATCCGAGACGTGACAGGTTCGTCACTGAAATCTGTGTGCAGTTGCAAAATACAACCGGGTGCTACGACCTTTAGATCGGCCTCATCACTTCATTAAAGTATAGAAACTCGTCCATAAGCTTATTTCAAAACTTCGTACTTGAGATTCCTACTGACGGTGTCTAGTCTAGCGTCGAAAAATGGTCCTAGGAGTAAAGGAACTCGTGGTACACTGGTAAGCCTGTCGGCAGGCGATCTCGTAAATCAATTACTCACTTGTCCGACCGACCGACCGGATTCTGTATTCTGATACCACGAGAGGTCAGAAACCTAGTTTCAGCCTGATCGAGCCCATTTATGAGAGGATCGTGGTGGCAGTGGTGTAGATGAGTTGGGATTTAATACCAGCGCATCATGGCGACAATTGCGACTATCACTCGTGGTGACCGTGCTTGAGTCTGAGATGTGCATGGTATTATGATCCATCTTAGTAGAGAGTTGCATTAGAACCTGGTGCTATGACCTATAGAGCAGCAGAGGTGTTATATAAAGCTCGTCTTTGCCAAAGTGGAGGGAGTGCTCCTTTAAGGCACGGTCTCAGTTGGTACTTGATGTTAAACTCAACGCGTAGCGTTGGAAATCTAACACGCAATTGTTCTTTCTGCTTCTCGAGCTAGAGCCAGTGGCTTAGGAAACATTCCTACTACAATGATCACTCCTTCGAAGACGAATGTATTTTCATTGACAATGTTCAAATTTATCATAGAATAGGCGACTAGTCCTAGATGTTATGGCATCTTACTGGTAGTAACTATTCGGTTGCGAAAGCTTCACCGGAGGCTGGCTATAATCTGGAACTACGGCGAACAGGCCCCCGTGAAACATGGTTTGGTTTCAACCTGATCGGTTGAGGTTGGAACCCTAGTGGGATCGTCGCGGTTTATACCCAAAGTCGTGGTTAGTACTTCGAGATTATGCACGACTAAGGATGGTATCCGTGCAACACTCTGAGATGTAAATGGTATATGTTCCAAATCGGTGCGGAGTTTCAACACAACCAGGTGCTGCCACCCAGGGCTGCAGATGTTAGATCGGCATCACAGTTCACCAAGGTCAAAGAATTGATCATAAACCTAAACTTAATTGGCACTTGAGATGCCTACCTCAAGGCAGTGGTTTAGCGAACTTTACAAATGGGAATGGTCATCATGGTATTAGCCCAGCGGCAAGGATCAAGTAAATCCTAACCGCTTCCTATTTGTGACAACTGCAAGATGCCTTGTTTTATTGAAAGTTATTTCAAAATTCATCAATCTTACATAAAATGGACGCAAATGTGATGGAAATTGGCAAAATGTCATAATTGTGGTTACAATGCAGGTCAATGGGGTCTTTAAGTTGTCAGCCAATACAACTGTGTGCAGGTACCCGTATGTCAGTCCCTCCTCGTACGCAATCAATACAAATTTCTTAGAGACCACAGTTTGTCTCTCCGATGTAACGTTGAGGCCAGACTGAACCCTGACTGGAACCGCAATTGGTTACGTCATGTTTCCTTAAGTCGCGAATTGACTTTCATTTGACTCACAAGAAGTTGCAAAATGGACATTTTTCTTACTTTTGTTTTCGAAAGGAATGTCCGACTTTCTTTTAGTTTTGCCCCAAGTCAAAGGCAAAAGGAAGCCTGCATTTGTTTGATGTAACGTAACAGATAGAGGCGATTTATGTCTTCCAGTTCTCGGGCAGCCAGGCTGCCCCTTCAAATTCCACGTCAGAACTAATGATCTGTCAACTTGATCCCCATCTAAGCTTTCGTACCCGTCTTAAAACAGTTTCTGCAATACCCGTCTCGTGCCAGTTTGTAAGACAATTTATCTCTCCGAGCCAGTATGTGTCTCCGCGCAAATAAAACATCATTTAAAGTCATTCGCTATCCCACAATCCACATCAATCGAAGCAGCTAGTGTGTCGTCGCTAATTAGCGATATTCATCACCGGATCTCTTCTGCTTAATCCTCTCCTCATGATGCTTGATGTAATTCTGCATAGTCATCAGAAATGAATTTCGGGCATCGATCAGTTTCTGCGATCAGCGCTCAGCGTATGATGTTCTCTTTTTTTTTTTTTTCTTGAATTTATTTCGAAGCATCATTTCCAGATCGGCTTGGTGGAGGGAACTAATTTATACGATTACCTGATTGCAGAGTTTGAGGGTGAAAGTCAAGTCAAAGAACCGGCGATAGCTGGTCGCACCAGACATTCAGTCGTCGCTGTTGGCTGTGCCCGGCTTCGCAAATCGGATCGACTTGTGGCATTTTGAGCATCGGAACACGTGTTGTAATACAATCCTATGCATGTGTGCTGTTTAATGAAGCCTTCTTTTGACGGTGACACTAATTAGGTTGCCGGGATTCATTATGCGCGTGGTCTAGTGAGTAGTTCATCAATATGTATGAGATATCGGTAGATTTTTGACCCGCCGCCGATGGATGTGACGGTGTGTTGTGGGAAGCTAACCGCTTAACTACCATTATTGGTTTCTGCATGAGTGTCTTTTGTTGCTGATTAGCATGTGGACATGTGCGAGGAAATGGCCGTGCTTTTTTCTCTCTTCATTTTGGTGTCAGTTGGTGTCAGATGGTGTTAGATGAGATCTGATGAAATTGAGAAGCAATGTTCAATGGAGAGGCTCCCTGTCAAAAATTGCAATGATTGCAAAATGGATACGAAAACAATCTTCTATATATCTTACGTTGATTTGTAAAGGCATATCTCAAACAGTACTTGAATTTCCGATTGAAATTTAGACACAAAGTTCACCAGAGCCAGATCTTCCATATCAGAGCCAGATCTTATCCATGCTTAATCATAATGTTGGACTGAAATATAAGTCAGTAGACACCGTTGTGGACAGAAATAAAGCAGTCAATTTTCGAACTGACTTTTTAAATTAACTGGATTTCCTGGGGGTCCCACCGCACATATCGAAATTGAAAATCGTAGCTTTACCATGCCAAAACTCTGCAACGACTTGCAGTCAAAAAATGAATGAGGAATGCAACGGAAGCAGCAATTTCGACGGAACATTTCAAGGGAAAAGTGGTCCTCTTTCCTCGAATCAACATCACTTCATCCGATACTACTTTTCAATTTATGCGACATTTTAACGACAATCCCTCTCAACGAGGCCAACTGATTGCTTGGCCCATGGGCAATTCTATGTTGAATGCGCTAGGATTGGCAAACCAGATAACCTTTTCAATAGCGCATAAATATTGTATAGCCACAAGTATTTGAATTAATACAATTCGTATGGAAAGGTTTCATTTCTTATCCGTCCAACGAATACAGACAAGTGTGGCAGGATATAGCGAGTATAGAATAAATGGTCCTTCGCATTTGGCAGACACCAGTTTCAATGCGAACTGAATACTTCCAATTTAAGGGCTAATTGACTGATCGAATGGACGTAATGGATGCAGCCTTTTCTTATGCAGATTGTCACTCGCCTCTGTTCTACTAGTTTATTTATATTTATGCGATCTTCTGCTCTTAAAGCGTATCCCTTCTTCTTTGTTTGGCGCTACAGTCCTTCTCCACTTGTGTGCACTATCTCGTACTAGGACGCCCTCTGTTGCGTTGTCCCAATGGCTCGGAATCGAAGACTCTTCTGGCCGGAGCTGTGGTGTCAATCCGCTCTACGTGACCTAGCCATCTTAAGCGTTCGATCCGAAGACGCTTAACTAGGTGCATGCCGCTGTACAGTTCGTGGTTGAATCTCCTCCTCCAGGCGCCGTTAATACAAACAGGACCAAAAATCGCACGCAAAACTTTTCTCTCAAAACGACCAAGAGCTTCTTTATCCGCTTTCAATAGCGTCCATAAGAGTTTTATATATAGTCAAATTGGCCTAAAGAAACTGCGATTGGCGAGGGTAATTCTGCGCTTGATCTCGGTACTGGTGTTATTCTCCCTGTTTACTGCAGAGCCGAGGTAGACGAAGTCCTTGACTACCTCAATGTTTCTGCTGCCCATTATGATTCTCTATCCGAGACGTCGATGTTGTGCGTCCTTTCGTGATGACAGCATGTACGCTGTCCTATGCGGCCTTAAAATCGACGACTAGGTGGTGGGTGTCGATCTGCATCTCTTGGGTTTTTTCCAGGATCTGCCGCAGTGTGAAAATTTGGTCGATGGTGGACTTTCCCGGCCTGAAACCGCACTGATCAGGACCTATCAGGTTATTGACGAATGGTTTCAGGCGTTCACACAAGACGGCGGAGAGGACGCTATGTTAAGGGGAATCATTCCTCGATAGTTGGCGCAGTCAAAAGGGTCTCCTTTCATGTGGACCGGACAAACGACGCTGAGATTCCACTCATAGGGCATGCTTTCCTCCGACCATATCTTACATATGAGCTGGTGCATGCGCCCAACCAGATCATCTCCATTTGCTTTAAACAGTCCGCCCGCTCCAGCAGCTTTGTTCGACTTCAGTCTAGATATCGCTATCTTGACTTCGTCTAAATCGGCGGAACAGAATTCTTAGTCATCCTCATCCAAATTAAGTGGAACATTCTGCCTGACAGAGGAGTTTGTGTCGTCATCTCCGTTTAACAGTTTGTAGAAGTGATTTTTCCAAATTCTCAGCATCGACTGCGTATCCCACGGCGTATCCCACGAAGTCCATTTACCGATGTGGTCAAGAGGTGCCAATCAACGCCTTGAGTTTCCTCGTAGGTACCAATTCAATTCATGTCCTAAGGAAAAAGCCCCAGAGCTTGGTGAAGTGCGGCTTACACAAAACCTTTTGTTGTTCCTTGCGTGGCAGCAACAGCTTTGCTATGCAAATCCACACTCTGGTGAATCATTCCATTTACATCTCAGAGTCGATGACAATGAGACGTCATTGGCGTCAACCTTCCGAGACATTTGGGCTTAAATCACAGCCACCTCTATGTTTCGACGACGAGGTCAACTGCTTGATCTGTTGGTTTCAGGAGCGTCTGACCTCGCAGTTACCACGAGGCTCCCACGACGAGGCCAACTGCTGCTTGATCTGTTTCTGAAGCGCCTGACATCCCGTAGTTTCAGGGCGTAGCATCGGGTGTAGCTTCGAAACCGAATGGGATCTCAGAATTGAGTGTCATAGCACCCAGAACCAATGCCCTGTTCTTAAGAAAAAAGGAAATTTCTATTGAATGAGCCAATCTATGGAAGGATTGTCTTTTGTTCAGTGGAAATACATTACGACGAGCCCTTTGTCTTTCAAAGGTAAGAGGTATCCTACACCAGCGGCTCAAGCGTTCTGAAGTGATTCGTGTCTAAAATCTGGAAATCAAAACATCGTCCGTCGTTGATCCGCAGAGAGTTAAATCTTCATTCTATCTCCTTTTGATTCTTCAAACTTCCACTGAAGACGATTCGCCCTCGATGTCTCTCATTGATGAATTTCACGATTTGCGCAATCAAAGTGTCGCAAAAATGCTAGGCTTCTGGTTTTGTGAAAGTATCCAATGCAGTCGTCAAAATAATGCCATAAAAACTGTATACAGACATTCCAAGTCATTACCACTCAACTCAGTTGTATGCCAAAAAAAAACTTCGGGTGGTTAAGCAAAAAAATAAAATCTCTTTGTTTAAGTATCTCTGATTATCTCTAGTCATTGTGCTCCGAAATTGCTGCTGTTTACGTACCACAACAACTTAGTCCGCAGAGATAGAAGAAACCACGTCCACAACTCATGTTCAAATGCAAAAGCCTAGGTTTGGCATAATACCCGTGAGAACTAATCCTTTTGTTCGTTCTGTCCATACGCGGGTATCCGATGGAGAAATTCATATTGTCTAATTAATTGCTCCCCGTAACCAATCGAGGGCCATAAACACACGTGTTGTCAATAATTACAATCTCCTCTTGCGGTTGTGTTCGTTGGTTCCGAAAGGAACACAAAGCCTCAGATAATAATTAGTAGACATTTGCATTTTTGATGTTACCTAATTAAGCACAGGTGGCTTTTGGGTGATATTCCCCAATCGAAGCGTGACAATAAGCACACACACACACACAAATACTGATGAAAAAAAGAAAACCAGTCAAAGCTTTGATTCTCGATCTAACGTTCTTGAAGGTTCACCATCCTTTAAGTTGACCACAAAATGGGATGGGACAAAAAAAACTGCAAACTGAGTTACGGATTTGATATTTTCACTAGGAGAGGTGAATTCAAAAAAACACCGGGGCCATAAAATTGGTAAAACCTGTTTCTCTCCTGTCGACGCTAGCTTGTTGCCAGCTAACCCACCAGCAGCGTCGAGCTGTCTGCCAAAATTTGTTATATCTGATCTTGGGAGAGGTGTGCGCATACACTCATAACGAATGGGCAACCTCAGAGCGATGCCGAGACGATAATGCCACAGTAAGAGGTTAATGATATGACTGGAGAGTGGGTAAGTGTAAATAAAATAAATTAATATGCAATTCGATTCAATGGATTAAGGATCTTGAAGTTTTACGAGTTCGAAGAAATGATGAGGTGCTCTTTTTTGAGACAACAAAGTCGATACGAATCGGGATTTGAATTCGCTTGGTCTGAATCCGCTGTTGGTCAGTCGGTTGGCGTGTTTTTGTGTGTGAGATTCCATTCAAATTGAGTAAGGTCTGCGTGGGAATCAAAAAAACTAGACTGCTATGAATAAAAAATTAGCCAAAAATCTGCCACAAGACCTTGACTGGTGTCAAAGGAACACGGTCGACACTACGCTGTTGTTGGACCTGACCACTGACTGATTGCCCGTCAATGCAGAGTACTTTACCACAACTCGTTCGTAGTCTCTGCGATCTTTGTGTGAGCAGTGGAATGCAGAAGCAGTCTAAATCTGCTGTTTTGAAGCTCAATCTGAGATTCCTTCTAGCTGCCATGCATGGATTCAAAGTGCGAACTTCGTCAGGGACTAATTACGAGTACTGGTGTCTTTTATTTCTGGCTTATTTATTGCTGATCTCTATCGAGTGGGTGGTTTATTTTTAAATTTCTGGGAACCTTCTGGTTTTGCAGATATTTTGCGCGGATTGCATTTTATTGACATCCAAAGAATGCTGGTGAAGTCGAATATCCGTTTGTCATGACAAGTGTTGTGCTTATTCCGGTCCATGGTGTCTGAATGTCTGGAAAGTTAAAAGTAGTTAATTGTGCAAAAAAATAAACAATTATTTGTATTTAATTTAAAAGATGGTATCACTGAGACATGCACTAAATGCTACGCGATAGAAGTGACTTGAAAGTGCTTCTGAACCGGAGCAGGTCTCTTGTTTTGATTTGGACATTCCACGCACCCCATCGCAGATGGATTAATTCAATAAAACGTAATAGATTACTGCTTTAGTAAAAAGAAACGTACTCATCAGACTTGGCTCCGTCTGATTGTCACCTTTTTGCATGAATGGGACATGAGCAGCGCTTGGGTTCTTACGAAACTGTGCCTCGATTACTGGTTTGCCTCAAAAGAACAACAGCTTTTCTTGGCGTCAATACTGCAACGCATTTACGAACGCCTTAAGCTTAAGTTTGACAGAAGACAGACTGTCAAAAATGACAACGGTGGCAGATTTGCTCTTGATTTGGCCGCCAATAAATTAAGCCTTCTTGGTTTCTTTGAGGTTAAATGACGTGTTATGTCTTTTATTTCACTCGCCATCCTGTCGTTGAGCGTCTTAAAATCCGGTGGATTCTTTATAGTTTCGTATGTATTTCCGGTGTAATATTTAAATACCTTATAGAACATACTCCATACAGACAATTTCTGCAGTTGTAGTCTGAGTCTTATTGCATGTTCTCCATTGGGAAGAGGCATGTATAGACATGTATATCATAGTTTTGGGATATCCTGGCGATGTCCAAATTAGGCCATTCTGGATGTTTGACATGTATTGCCTTCCAGGTAGAAGAGGTTGTAGAAACCACAAATCACGTACTCTGCTAGTACTTACACCTAGGGACCTAATATTTCGATAATCTCAACGAGCTAAACAGCGCCAGCATGTGCCAGCTAAACCGCTTCATAGTAAGAACCAACTGCTCCAATGTTAGGAGAAGTCAATCTGCGTGGCATCACAATGGGCCTACTTTGACATAATTATGACTGCTTTCCGCAGTCGGACATTCTTACCTAACCTAATCATTGCCTTCGATCCATCGTATCGTATCCTTCGGCGACTGCAGTGTAGTGGCTTGACGCATCAATTCCTCCTTTGGATGTCTAGCTTCAATGCCCAACATGCGCAATTATCAAATTTAAGACTCCACATTTCAGAAATCTCTGAAAATACTCAAAGAACATATCTTTTCTTGCTTGGCAAGAAAAATCTTCTCGAACTTCGCCGTTTGGAGTCGACATAAAGGCCCAAACCCATAGAATCCGTTGCGTAATAAGAACAAATTTACAACTCATAAGCCCTAATGTGAGGTAGAGAGACAAATGCATACCACAAGTGGAATGCATCACGCCGGATGAAACTGGTCAACATCTAACTTTTGCATGCTTTGACAGTTCCTTTCTCACACACATCATTTTACTCTGATGTTGTCGTAGTGGGTTTGTATGGATTTCGGACGCAACGAACGTATTCATTGGGCACGTCTTTGCAACATGGCAAATACGATTTTTGTAAATTGTAAACGCAACGCACGCAATGGGTGTGTGGGCTTTGTGGAAGAACGGTAGAACGTACAAGATTCACGTTGAATTGACCCTAGAATCAAGTTCATTTCGAGACGTATGGCTGCACTCTTATTTTCTACACTCGAACGACAAATTGTTAATACTTTAAAGTTGGTAGATAAGTTAAGATGATGTGGCAACTTTCATAGGGGACTGTGGGCTCCAAAAAAGTGGATCACTTGGTGCTTTTAAAAATGCGATAAAGATGGCGGTAGTCTTGGCCAGATTGCCGAAAAAGTAAGCCCATAAGCCACTATATCTTCGAGAGGAGAGAGCGCTGTAAGAGCATAGAAGGCTCCTAGAAGGCCCATCCACCTGAGGTGGACACTCCAGCATAACCTAACCTAGGACTAAGATTATTTTTGAATTTTTCACCTGAAAGCCGGATTGTTTAAGTTATGTTTAGATCGTCCATCTCATATTTCCAGTAGGATCTGGTTCAGAAATCTACCAGCAATCGCATGGCATGCGGACCCTGCTTCTCTCTTCATGGTTCGTCGGCTGATAATGCGAATGTCACTAAGGGATATTTCGTTTCACTGATGCGGTTACGACAAACCGTATGCTAACCAAGTCAAATTAATCTGAAAATTGCGCCTTAGAGTGCAATTTTGCGACAAACTTTGAGGAAGCAACTAAAGAAGAGTGCCACTGAATGACACACTTCGGGTATACTGAATTTTCGCGAAGTGCTACAATCTCTGTGCAACACGCTAGGAAAGGGTTATGGAAAGTCTGATGTCGAGTTTGTTGAGGAGGTTGGCGCTATTAGCCACACTCACTTTGTTCTATCTTTCTGTATCAATATGGTCAGAATGCATGAAAGGTTTAAAGGTTTCTATCCGGGATCAGGACCAGGAATGCACTCTAGTGCCGTGTGGTGGAGAGTGTTTGCAAAATGACCGAATAATTGATGCTCGTACTGCCATTTGAAGTACAAAACAAAGTGAAAAAATGTAGCTGAAAAATTGCACATGTTGGTACGAATTACGATTTCCTGCTCACAGGCCACTTTTCTTTACCGTCTTTACCGAATGGCTCTGGTTAATTTTTGTGTTACTTTGTGTACATTGATTAACTGACTGTAAGTATAATAATCGTATCTGCCTTTGATAGAGACATCACTTCATAGATCAAGCCTGGCCTGTTCCACGTGTCCGTTCACAAGTTCTGAAGGAGTATCTTCAGAATGGGCTGAAATTCCACAAAATTGATTCTTCTTATTTCTTGAGGAACTTAAATTTGCTTATAACGTCACTTAAACGTATTCAAAAAAATATTCTCGTACAGCTATTACTAAGAATTTGAAAAAGGTTCTTGGTCAATGACGACAATCCAAGGTGACGAAGCAAGTAAATTTAAAAAAAAATTAATCGAACAGTGCCCTGACATTTTGAGTTAATCAAATTTAATTTTATTTGAGACCGGTCCGGTTCCTGTTGCCCAACTTGATTATTGACAGTAATGTAATCGTTGACGTTTAATTTCTTCCGTTTAATGTTTAAACAGACAGCGCTTCAATCTGCTGTCATTGTCAAGTCGGTCCTGTCAGAGCGTTACGCACATATCATTGCAATTATCCAATGTTAAAATGTTATTGACACCTTTGCGACGAATGAGATGCAGGTTTGACGAACTAATTCTGAGGTGAATGCGGCCTTATTAAAATACATGCTAATGAGGTCAGACTAATCTGAACTTTGCTACTTAGAGCGCGTTACTTTTTTTTTGCAACAAACTTTGAAGCAGCAACTAGAGAAGCATCTGGGACATAATAAAGTTTAGATGCCTCGAGAAATTTAGTTTTATGTGTCTGTTAAGTAAAATAAATACAAACCTTCCTAAACTGCTTTATGTCACTTACCACTTTTAAATGTGAATTTTGAATAAAGTAAAATTTAGTAAATTTATGTGAATAACGAGTGATTTCTCACAACTAGTCTATATATATATATATGTGTATTGCTTCCTTGTTCACGGTGGTCGTTTAATTTCTTCTTCTGTAACAACTGATGTGCCTATCTTCTATCTTTCTATCAGAGCCTTGCACGCGCAACAAGCTTAACTAATCTCTAAATCTTCGCAAATAATAAATATGCTTAACGGTTCGCGTCAAAATCATAAATCTAAATATACTTCCGACACTATACGCATTTAAGTAAAAATAAGAAAAAAAAACATCTTAAATAATTTTTACATGTACAATTTGTGTTTTGTGTGATGCACTTAAAATTACAAAAAGAAAAGCTACAGTAAAAAAAACACGATATTCAATAAGAAAAAGAATAACACACGTTTATTGTGACTGGCAAAGTGATTGAGATTGTGCATTCCCAAGACTAGTACGCTCTGGAAAAATAAATACGTAATTTGAGTGAACAAAAAAAAATAAGTCAGTCAAAACAAAACCAAAACGATGTTATTTGGTTTCTTCTTGAAATGTGGTTTTATGAATGAAGACAAACAGACAAAAAAGAAAAGAGAATAAAAAACAGAAAAGAAAAATATATATGTTCTAGAAATTGAAAGAAAAAAAAAAGGTGAGTAACCGAAAGCTTTGCACTCTTTGCATGATACTTACAATTTTCATTTGCTTGCACACTATTCTATTTGCATTGTCCTACTGTTTCTATCAGCATATTCACATACACATATTCAGAGAGAAATTAGATATTTTTTTGTTTAGTTGTCTGCACTATTGGTTAGAGTTAGACATTTAGGCAATGTTATTTGTTTAATTTGTCATCTATTTTTTGTTTTAAACTAGTTGACACTGTACACTTTGAGGGGGTAAAAGTTGTTCACTTGTAAAATATGGCCTAGGAAATAATTAACTGGGCTGTATCATTCAATTCTTTGAGATTTATGTGGAATGAGGGCTTGAAAAAATATTTATTGCACCACATTTAAAAATGCATCGAAATCAGCATCCAATCCTATCGATTTCAAGGCCACATGGCTGTCAATGCCTAGTTTTGACATTCTTGCCAAACTCGTTAGGATGTGCAGAATAACGATATACAATGCTCGTTGCTCCATCAAAGTCGGTAACAAACTCACCGATACCTTCAATGTCAGAAAAGGATGTAGACAAGGCGATGCGCTATCCGAAAATAAGGGAACCGGAAAGCGATTAAATAATTCAAGGGTCTGCGGAGCTCCTCTTCTTTTCCAAAAGTGTTGACACATCTTTTGGAGTTATTTTAAGCCGTTTAGTGCCACGATAAGAATTACAATATTAATATTTAAAAAATAAAGGGTGTTTTTTTTTTAGAGGTATAGAACTTTGAAATGGAATAAGACAAAGGTGATTTTTTTTTAAATTGACATGAAATTTACGTTATTCGAAAGATAATCTTCTGGCATTATAATGCTGGCTCGGTCGTAGTCTAATCTGGAGGTCCAATTTTCGGCGACTTTTTTTTTGTGGTCGTATATCGGCAATAACGCGGCGAATGTTGTCCACCAAGTGGTCAATTGTTTCAGACTTATCGGCCTGGTCTAGCGACTTCACACAACCTCACAGAAAATAATCAAGCGGAGCTAAATCGCACGACGTGGAGGCCAATTCAT
Organism: Eristalis pertinax; assembly: GCA_907269125.1. Taxonomy (NCBI): domain Eukaryota; kingdom Metazoa; phylum Arthropoda; class Insecta; order Diptera; family Syrphidae; genus Eristalis; species Eristalis pertinax. Next base: position 28,143,200 of record OU026145.1, read on the forward strand.
GGGTCCGTAACGTGAAACTATGCGGTTATCAAACGTTTCCTTCAATAAATCAATTGTGGCACGAACTGGGTGACATGCTGCGCCGTCTTGTTGAAAGCACAGATCCTGCACATAACGGTTGTTTAATAGATGAACAAAAAAGTCAGTAATCATGGCTCTATAGCGGTTACCATTGAGTGTAACGTTCTGGCCAGCATCGTTTTTAAAGAAGTACGGACCAATTATTCCACCAACCCATAAAGCACACCAAACAGTCAGTTTTTGTGGATATAACGGTGTCTCACCATACACTTGCGGATTATCATCACTCCAAATACGGCAGTTTTGTTTATTGTTTTGTATATTAAAGTGAACATGGTGTAGCATGGACGTAGTGCCCGATACGTATTTCTAACAGAACCATGATTTTCGAAATAAATTTGCAAAATTTCGAAGCGTTAGTCTAAACATGAAATGCTAAACCAAACTAAAAATAAATCACTTGACAGCTGGCAAAATGGCCGCCAGTTAAAATAGATTTGCCAACTTAAAGTTATATACCTCTAAAAAAAACACCCTTTATATAATAGTCGCTGAATTTTTTTTATTAATTTTCTTTTTAATTTTTGCATCTTCCTCAAGTCCAAACAAAATATCTACGGAGATTAGATATTTAGCTTGGCAGTGTTAACGTCTATCAGTACATTCGGAAATAGATTAAAATTAAATTCAAATAATTTGATTTTATTTAAATTTTTTTTATACATAATTTTATTAAATATTATCAAGAAAAATTATTTGTTAGAACTGAGGTATAGGAACAGTTTAGGAAATATTGGCCTTAGAGTTTACTGGGAATAAATGGCTTAGAATAAGAATAGTGTATTCATTTTACAAACTTCTTCTTGGCGGACAAACACTAAGAAATCAGAAATAAGAGAGCAAGGAGATATCCAAAGTCAACCTCCCTTGCCCCTTGATTTCATCTCACAGTCTATGAATACGTGCGAGCTGTTGTGAATAGCTGACACGATTCTCCAATGGAGGAAGTGGATTCGTCGATTTTGTAAAAGTATGTGAACAAGGGACTTCCACTACTCTATCATTTTTCGTACTAGTGGCCAGGGGGTAATTCTGGTCAAAGTTGTTTACCTCCCTGCTCTTTTATTTCTGTAAGTAAAGCAAATGATTCGGTCGTAATTTCCTCTGTAAATGGAATAAACTTTCACTTCCGTCCGATGACAGATTGAACGGAAGAAACGGAACGGAAGAACGTTTTCGACGTCTCGCGGTTTGGGCTTTGAAATCTTTATCAGCTGTGAGGGAATTTCGCACTCATCCAGGGTTTACTATAGGAGCTCCATCGTGCATTTTAAAAGCAGAATCATTTTCGGCTCGGGTTTGAGTCAGTAATTCTTCATACTATTTTTGAAAACTAAATATATTGGTGGCCCGTGGCGTTGTGGGTATGTGCGTCGACTCCTACGCTCTTGGACCAATCTGTCTATGTTCGATTCCTGGTACGACAAGAAATACTTTTCACGACCCCACCTCTTTCGAGTCACTGACAATGTCTAGAAAAGGCTTCTCAAACTCCACACATGATAGAAAAATAGCACGCACAACACTAGTGATTGCTGAGAAGCTGGCCCTCTACGGGCTGTGTAACACCACCCATATTATTATTATTATTAAATGGATTCATGGATGGTAAAAATGATGCAATTTTTCTTAGATTCCAGACGACTTCTTTGAAAAAATGTCCATCGGTGTGATATTGAATGATCTTGGCAGCATGAGGATAGTCAATTGCTGAACTGATTATTAAGCAAATAAATTGAAGAACTTGGGGCGTGTCACAGCAAGACACTAGTACCGCGACCATAAAAATCTATTGATCTAGGATAAAAGTGCTGCCTTCAGAAATGTAACAACTCTTCCAGATAGGAATTCTTGGAAGACGTTCCCTGTCATAGATGTTCTGCTTATCATTCCGGGCAAGTCGTGAACAGTCGATTAGTATGTTCTCCACAGTTTCCTTCACCCGGCCACAGTGCCCACAGATTTCTGTACTGCTAAGGCCCATTTTATAAAGGTGGTTATTACAGGCCTCTCCCTGAGGTCAGCTTTATTAAGTTTTGGAGCTTCTTTGGGTCGTTTTTGTAGTTTTATTGGACTATACCTTTTTGGTTGTTCCAAAACTGGTTAATTTGTTTAATGACCCATTTGTGTAAGTGATGGTTAGTGTCCGTATTGTTGAATCCATAAAGGGGGATGGACCAATGAAGTGTATCTCCGCACCTGCCTTGGCTTGTATATCAAATGCCTTTTCGTTTCCTCCATGAGGAGCTTCAGAAGAGTTCAGAGAACTCAGCTAATATTTAGGGACTTGTCAACAAAAAAATGTGTACGTAAATTAAATGAATCGGCGATTATCCACGAATAGTGTCAATCACCATAAAGTCGAACGCTAAGTCAGTTTTCACGTTCTTCGTTTTTTTTTTTTTATTTTGGCTGGCGTGGTAAATGTTGTAACAGAATATCCTCTAAAATCTACTTGTGCCCCTGCACACATTCCGGAATTAAAAATAATTCATTATTTGCATTTTTTCCTTGCTTCAGTTGTGCTCTGCGGTTCACATTAATGTCACTTATTTTCCACTAATCTCGGGATAGTGAGACTTACTTAAGAGCAACTCTTCATGGACAATTCCCCAAAAGCCTGATGTCCTATTTTCCTTTTTTATTTTATTGACCAAAAATAATGATTTGGCTTGCTTGTTATTTTTAGTCTGTGTGCTGTTTATTCTTACGACTCCAAAATATCACTATGTGTACCATACGATGTTATATTTGCTTTTTATAGGTCCGCTTTGTAATGTCCTCAAAAATACATTTTATGTGAACTATAAAAATACCAATCATCATGTCAACCATCATTTTTGAATAATAAACCTCACTAACATTGAACTGAAAAATAACGAACGAATTATATTTACTTTTTTGCAGCGGGTGTATGCGATGAGAATGAACAATTCAACAGGATATCATCGTCATCAGGACAAATTCTACCAAACATCGGGATCATATTAAATACGCTTATATTAAGTATTATTAGTTTTTACAATTAGACAAACTGACATTATATATATATAGGATATTCTAACTCAATAATGAAACACACACTAGAAGAGAAAAGCTTTTAAAACAAGAAAATATTATGTATTAACACACTTCAAGTCACGAATTTAGTATTTTTTTCTCTTAATTTCTCCTGTTTTTTTCATTATTTAATTTTGAACAATTGTAACCACTCATTTGAACATGTGACAAAGCGGAAAAATGGAAATATTTATATCAAATTGCAGCAACAACATGATATGTATAAATTTCCCCCAGCATTAGTCAATGAAGAAACAAAATAAACAAATTAAAAACGAGTGCATATTGCTTAAGTAACTAAAATGAAATTTAATTGAAACATATCATAGATCATTAAAAAAAAAAACGAGAAATAAAAAAGTATTCCATGTATTTTAGAAATAGAAAAATGTGTAAAAAAAATGAGTGAACCAACTCAACACACATGCCCCCAAGATATTTATAATCTTGATCATTGTATTTTTTTATAGAAAAATAAAATAATTGAAGAACATTCGTTTTACACGCTTGACTTCATTGAAGGAACGAACTTTCCGTATTCCAAATATTATTATTTTTTTGAAAGCCGTTCAGTATGTTTTGGCTGCTTTTATTTTGTTTATTTTCCTAAATAGGTTTTATCGCCTGTTTTGTCATTGCACTAAAGTTTAGCTATATTTTCTACCGATAAGCTGGTTGAAAACATACATTTTTCAGACAAATGCTTATATTCTTTTCGAACCCAATGTTCTATTTGAATTGAATAAGTGGCTGCTGTGAATATGACGAACTTCCGAAAGCGAATCCAGTCCGAAATGAGCAATGCGGGTTAGCCACGGTCCGAAAGCCTCCACGGATACATAAATACGTGAGCAAAGCCTGTGTCTTGTTTTGGTCTGATTCATCGGTATAATTCTTTTTTTAAATTGCTTTTTTCAAAGATTAGTTGTCAATGACTGAAAACTAAAATTCCTAATTTTCAAAATGCCTAGATCAATTTCGAAGAGGTTTCACAAAATTTCAGTGAAGTTTCCCCACAGTTTTGACAACTCTTCCGTCAATTCATGTGCTTATTTTATAATATCACAGCAACCATCCATTTCCTTTTTTTTCTCTTAAATGTCTGATGTAATTAACTGAAACTGAAGAAACATTTCGTAAGTGCATTACCAACTCTGACTTATTTCCTAAATTTTTGTACAAGATTGATACATTTTGAAGAAAAAAAAGACATATTTAAATAAAAAAAAAAATAAAGTTAAGGAATTTATACTTGGGATCCTAGAAAATAAAATTTTAATGACATTTTTTAACAAAATATTGGTTTTTGAATGACGAAAAAAACATCATAGATCTACATTGAAAAAAAAAAGAAAACAAAACATACATCAATTTGTAAATCCCTAATGAAAATACAATCAACAAAGGAAAATATTTAATAAGAAACCGAAAAAGAAAAATATATACATTGTAGTAAAACTTTTTTATACAGTTCCTTAGAAAGGACGAACAAAAAAATTGGATTGGATCAATTTGGTAAAAATATGATATTCCTAAGAAAACAACTTTCTATTTTTTGGAAAATTTGGAAAAAAATAAATTTAATGAAAACAAAAACAAAAAAAGAATGATATTTCCATTCGTTGGGTGTAGTTTAAGGAGAAGATACATTTTTTTTAAAAACTGATTAATTGTGTGCGCTTTAGCTCCCCTCCCAGAGGTTTATAGCAGATTTGATTTTTTTGCATAAGAAGTCAGTAAATGAGTTTTAAATAAGTGATGACATTTGAAACGAATTTCTGAACGCCATTAGTCATCAGCGGGATCACAGATCTTGTCCCTTTTGTGGGGACACTAGCTAATGAGTACACATTTGGTGACCGATGTTGCAGTATTTCATACAATATGTGATTATTTCAGCATTAAATTGGAAGTATTTTCAATGTGGTTTGGGTTTTAATTTCCCAACCATATTGTCTGAGATAGCAAACTCAGAAGTCAATTGAAGCGATTAGTAAAATATTGCAATTGTTTACTTTAAAAAATAGGCTTTTTTATTTTTTTTAAATCAATAAAAACTCAATTCTGCACCCACTAAACTTTTCTTTTCCTTTAAAAATAGTTCATTTGATGACTTCTTAGCAAAAATGTATTTTTTACATAAAATAAAGAAAGCCTACATATATAAGTCCTTGAAAAAGAAACAAAATCATGAAATAAAAGATTTATTGTGATAGTACTACCTACAGTGAGTAACTTGCCGGAAAGCTAAAGGATTCTTCAGTTACGATTTTTGACATTTCCGTGATTCCCTTTTAATTTTTTCCAAGTATTATTTTCAAATTATATAGCTATGCGTATTTTACCATAAGTTGTGTTGTGTGCGACATTAATGCGACGAAAAAAGAATAATTGTCTATGCAATTTATTTTATAATGTGTTTTTTTATAGTTCCTCGTATGAAAATTTGATTTAAAAATAAACAAAAATGTACACGAACAAGAAAAAAAGAATAAACCGAAATATGATACTTTTCGGGAAATTTAAAAAAAAACAATTCTATTTTTTTACGAACCTTTTGTTTTATTTTTCATTCCTATCATTTATGGCAACACATTTTTGATTTCTCTAATTAGTTGGCATTGTTTTGGTTTCGATTTATTCAAATGGCTCACATCGAAACGATCAGCAGGTGGTCGTGGAAATGTGAGAAGTATTTTGAGGTTGAATGCACTATCTTCACTACAGCAAGGCCATAATCATTGATAGTGAACTGAAGGTTCACGCGTGAAGAGAAGAAGATTCGACGTCTGTTTGAATTCTTTATAGTTTTGCATTTTTTATTTACTCATGAAATCCGTTTCCTCTCGTATGATTATATTTGTTTGCATATATTTTTTTTACACAAATAGGAAAATTAGGCAAAACACAGTAGTTATTTGGAATGTACCCCTCACACTTGTAGCACGAATTGAATTTATATATAAAAAAAACATAAAAAAGAATGTTCATTAGAAAAATAAATTAAGGCAAAAAATAATAATTACATTTTATAGTAAATCCATAAAAAAACAACAACATTCTCATATACGAAACTGCATATACACATTCACAACCTGTAACCTATTCTTATGGTAAAATGAAAATAATTATAAAATTTGTGTGTAATAAGAAAGTAATTTCAAAAAAAATGAAAAAGAAAATCATCTAAAATTTATAATTGTTATATGAAATAACGACTTATAAGAAAAAGAAAAGAGAAAAATATTAAAATAACATATCAAGTAAATATCATATTAAATATTATACACATAAATTATTTTAAGCAAAACAAAAAAATGTCAATATATATCAGTGTAGCAAAGAAAATGTTTTCATATGTGAAGAAATTGAAAACAATTGCCAGAGCCTATCATTTAAACTGATGTGAAACCTATGATGAAAATATACATATATGTGTATGTGTATGAATGCATATCAATATATTATTATATACCAAAAACAAAAAAAAAAAATGGAACAAATATTTAAGAGAGAAATGTTAGATATACATATATATATATATTGTGACACCTGGAGTTTTAAACTTAGTGAAACATTTAGTTATTCACATATAGATATGAGCGATGTTCGCTTTAATAGTAAAGTAAATAAAATTTAAATGAAAACTACATGCATACATACATATGAGAATAATCAATAATACTATTTAAGATTAAATGTAGTTTCCAGAACAAGCTTTTAGAACAACAGTTGGTATATATTATATATAAACTAAATATAAATTATAAAACAAAAATAAAATAAAAACAGAAAACAAAAAAAAAAAAATAAAAAGAAAAACAAGAAGAAACATGTACGCGCACTCATGCAATTAATAAAAACGGCCTTTCCTTTTATATTTTTTAATAAAAAAAAAAACTAAATATATAATATATATACAACAGCTTTCATACTTGAAAGTTGCAATCTTAATGAAAAATTAAATAAATATAAATCATTCATAATGACAAAAAGTAAATATATATAAAAGCAATCTATTGCTAAAATAAAAAGAAAAACTTATATGATATAATGTTGTGTATTCATATATAAGTATATACATACATATATCAATTTATATTTTTATACAAAAAAAGAAAACAAAATTTTAAGAAACTTTTATCTTGAACGGAATGATATGAAATACTTGTATAATTAAACAAAACAAAAAAAAAAAAACCACTCAAAACCAAACTAAAAGGCACAAAAACTTCCTCGTTTCAAAGAAGAAAAAGAATATCCTTCCTTGTGGCTTTTAGTTTTGCCCCCTCTTTTATGGACCAAATTTGAGAGATTGTCTATGGTTTTCTTTGTCTGTTTTCAAGGCCCAATTTATTTCCAAACCTCGCATTCGCTTCCAAAAGCAAACGAGAATAGATTATAAATGTTGCCTCATTTACAATTTGCCCCCACCCCCCGCACTCGATGCATGTTTGTTTCTGTTCTCTACAATGCCTTCAATTACCTTCTACTGCATAACACTGCAAAGAGAAAAAAGCTTACAAGTTTTAAATATAAAGAAACTCCTCTAAATTCGAATGTACCGATTTTAAGGTATAAGTAATAAAAGAAATAATAAAATTTGATATAAGCATAATATAATGAAATAAGTCTCAAAGAAAACAAAGCAAAACTGTATCGTACTAGATTTAAGACAAAAACCAAGAGTTGAAATAGTGTTTAAAGAAAACTATACCCTACCCTATTATACAAGAGATACACATATTAAATCTAATCATAATAATTGGTACTAAAAATAAAACAAATTTAGCAAGAAGCAAACAGAAAAAGAAACGCTTATAAGAGAATGTATATGTATACATACTTTAGGATCAAAATAAATAATTTACATACTATTTGATTGCCCTATCCCTCCCCACTTGGTTCAGCTTGAGTTCATTTCGAACGTTCTTCATTTCATTTCCCTCTCAGACTATAGTTTTTAATTTTTTTCTCAACTGAAACAAGGACACTTGAACAACGTAGTAAACAAGATTATAAAATGTTAATAGCGTATATATATATTTTTTTTTAAATGTAAAAGTGCTTTACAAGAAAGATATTATTATATATGAATTCTTAACTAAGTAAAAACAAAGCTATATAAGAGAGTAGAAATATAAGTGTGTTTCGCAGCAATCGAACTTAAAAACAACACAGAAAAAAAAATCCATGCAGGTAGCTATATAATTCGCGAGAGATGATTTTAGGGACAATTTGTAATATTAGGTTTAAAAATAATTTTATGTACGCAAGAGAGAAATATGCAAATTACACAAAACAAACAAATATATAAGCACACACAAAATGCTTTATGTGTATACAAAATGATACATTATGTGTATAGGCGCAGTTTTCGCTTATTTGATTTTATGTGAACAAAAAATATATTCAATAAATATAAGTATATAGTTAAAATACAATATGTATGTGTTTTGTAACAGAAATTTCATGTTATTAATCAAATGTATATTTACAGATCAATGTATTGTCAACAGAACAGACACACAAATGACAATTAAACGATTTAAAGTGTAAGCTGTTTGTTTTTTGTTTAATACACCACTATTTACTACATCAAGTAAACTACTACTACTACTACCACACTACTACTTCTACTATTTCAACTACTGCAACTTCAAATTGACACTGAAGTGAAATCGAATGTTTCCACAACTGGAGCTGTCAGTCATTTCTTACAACATTTTATTTTAATTTTCTTTTATTTTTACCTAAATACGTTTTTATGTTAATAACTTTTGTTTCTTTCTTTAAGTATGGTGAATTTGAAGAGCGTACACTTTTATGTTAAAATCGATAATAAAACAAATGTTCAATTGGCTGGTTCTGGTTTGAGCTGAATGAAATCTGTTTAGGATGTAGTTTGGCAAGTCTGTTGGGATTGTTAAAGTTTCACGATGCAATTAAGATTCGAAGAAATTATCGTAAATTTCCAAGCGCTTACATCTATCTGATGAACGGTTTGGAGCTTAAATCTAAAAATTCCCTATCATGACTCTTGAAGTTGATCAACACACCATTTTGGGATGAACAGCTGCACAATTTTGTTCATTTAATGAAGTCGAAGTGGTATTGCTTAAATGTGATAGATGTTTTTCCTCATTTGATGCTAAATGATCGCTGATCGCTAAAAGACCACAAAACTCTTAGATGGAAACATTCTATTATTCATTCAAAAGAAATAAAAATTGACGGCCGAGGCTCGTGCCCTTTTTTTGTTTTGTTTTGGAATACAAAAGTTGAACGTTCGTCACGAATATCCTCAATTTTTTGCTGAGCAACGCACTCATGTAGCCCTGAATTTGACCCTGAAATACAGAACAGAAATATAAGCTTGTGTTCCTGAGAACTATAGAATTTCTAAACCAATGCATAAGAATGTACGTAAGTAAGTTAAAAAGAAAATAAACCAAATTCACCATACGTCTCATTTACTATTGTTTTCACCATTCGCACTAAACTCTTATTCAATGCAATAAGAACACACATTGTATATAAACTTCAAATGAAAGTTATTATCGTTTTATTATGAAAATACACAAGTATCAGCTATGACATCTGATAATAAAAAAAAACAAAAAACAAAACGAAATGTGAATTAAATTCAATAAATGAGAAAAAAAAGTATATACACATTAGTTTAATGAGGAAATGAACAAAAAAAAAAAAGCAAAATGCCATCTAAGGCATATATCTAGAGAAAACCACAAAACAAAACAAAAAAGAAGAAAATCATATATAAGGTTTAATGTATAATAATATCAATACATATCATTAAATGGCCTCTACAGTGCATAAGAGATTAAAGAAAATAAACGACATTGTGAAGTGAAATTAATTATATAGAAAAAAATCAAATACTTTGCTTCTATTGTTTGTAGCTACAAATACAATACAAAAACAACAAAAAAAAACATAATTATTTGAAGAGAATACAAATATTACATAAACAATGATTGCATGTGTTCCATTTTAAACAAGAAGTCAATAGATAAATCTGAAAGAAATATATATATACATATGTTAAGTTTCACTTATTTCTACGCAGAAAATTATTTAAATTTTATTACTGAAATAAATAAATATATATATATACACAAAAATCATATAAAAATGTAATATTATTTTCAAACAAATAAGTAGGTCTTAAATTATACACATGAACAAGTAAAGCAAAAGAAAAGAAAACCAACAACCAAACATTTATACTTCAATGTGATATTATTTCATTTCAAATATTTTGCCAATGAAAAAATATTTTGAAGAACATTCAATTAAATTCCACAAAATTAAATAAATACAATTAATATATGTACAGCCCTGAGCAAACAAGCAGGTAGCATTTTGTGTGAAGAGTTACTTTCTAATTTTTACATCATCCCACCACCCGCTGCTTCTTTTAAGTGTTTACTTTCCTTATTTCTTCAAGGTGGATACAAATAATGAATAAACATGTATTAGATGCAAAAAAAAACAAGAATAATAAAGAAATAAAAGCAAAACCACTGTAAAACATATACGTTTGTGTATTTCAATATAAATTATGTGCAAATAACAATTATTACAATTATGAATGTAGAACAATTGTAGGTAAAATAAAACAGTATACATATAAGAACAAAAAAAAAAAACACACAACAAGAAAAACAAAAAAAAAGGGAAAACTTATTTGTACTGATATCGCTATTACTTATAAGGGAAAACAAGAAGAAAACAAAAATGAAATGAAAATAATATTCTAATCTAAATTTAGCAGTAGTCATATACAAGAATATACATAATTATATATATATATATATATTATGAATGACAAAAGGATTACATAAGAAGAAACAAATGAATATTATTTTCGATTTTCTTTTGCTTAGTGTTCAACGTTATATTTTTATTTTTTAATGAAAAAAAGGAAAACAACAGCAGTTGTGTGTATTTCAAAATGAATTAATTATATTTAAGAGAAACAAAACAGAAATAAACTGACATTGAAAATAAAATTGTAGGGATCATCTAAAACAAATAAATGAGTATTACAACTAATTGAAATAAAATAAATAAATATATATAAAAACAAACAACAAGATATTGTGGGATTTTTATTTGAGTTGTCCTTTTGTGATCGATGGCATCTATGTCAAAATGTATGCCAATTACAGACTATCTGCGGTCCTAAAACAGATGCAATGATGGGGCAATTATCACTCAAGCTGTTGACATGAGGCGCATCCAATTAGCGGTCTCCATTCAACTAAAATTTCATCTTGGATCTTGTAAACATATTTACTTTAAGGCTTGTCATGGATCGTTCAAAAATCGGGATGAAGTTATAATAATTCTGTAGATGGTACATTTCTCGCATTACAACCAGATTATGGTCGGTTACGGTGATCGCCCACCTGAGTGTACTAAAGGAGGATTTTTAAAATGGTGTTTAATTTAAAATTAAAATCAGGAAAATTGATAAGTCAATGCTTGTCATTTACTTTTGAAGATTATTTCAAGGATACGTTGACCGATACGAAATCCAATTTTTAATCACTTTTTCACGCGTATTGGCTGGTATCTCGCCAACGTGTAATTTTGGCGGCATAGACGAGTGATTTGTCGTATCTCCACAAAAAAACACTATTTAACCGACCAAATTCACCGGTTCAAAATTGTTCACCGAACGTGTGTGTGTGACATATAGTTCTGTCAAAAGAAGTTCGAAATTATTCAACGATACTGAGCGCCATTGACAAATGGACAAACAGTCTTCATTGATACTGGCAGATACAGCAGTAATACATTCCTCTGTACGCACTCAGCAGCTAACACAGGTAGGTGGCTAAATGTCCAATAGTATGAAATTGGAGTCAAGTTTGATCGCTAAGACTTGAATTGCTCGCTGAGTAGGTCGTAGGTTCCCAAAAGAGGTTCACGAGCCACTGTTTGTTGTGGCCCCAGTTCACCTCGGATTGTAGCTCTACACATAGAAGAAGAAGAGGAATGAAAGCTATTCGATTGAGTGTCCATGAGGAAATGGGAATGCTAACTGAGCAAGCTTAAGACTGACACATGCCACGAGTCTGGCGGAAGCTGTCAATAATAATAATAATATCCCGGTGTAGAAGCCGATGCACCAACCCACTCAAAGCTGTCAGCAGTCAAACCTGTCACAGCTGTTAAAAATAGGGGGCTGAAGAACCAAACACCAAACAGCCACCCTTAAAAAGTCAACTCACTTAAGAGTTGAATCCAGCTGACCACGAAATGTGAACATGCGCCCATTAGGTATTCAAACACCAGCATTTGGATATCCAATTTTTACACGACATTTTCTTCAGCGATGAGGTAAATTTTTCACTCGATTTGTCACCAAGATCGTGTGATTTGTGGCCGTTGGATTTAGGCGAGTGGGGCGTTTATGGGGCTCTGAAAAATATCGTGAAAACGCTTTGAAAACGAATATTCGTCTGGTCATAGCCGAGTGACATCGCACGACACGTCGAAAATGCGTTAAAAATTGTCTTATTATGGTTAACTCCTTGAGGACAATGGGAAGTACTGAAATAAGAATTCGTTGCTTGCTAGAATTCTGGTTTGCTTATTTGCTGATACCAAAAATGCGAAAGTGCTTGCCCAAAACTTAATATTTACACGACGCAACACTAGAATGTTCGTAGAGGACAGAATGAAAATGTTTGTTGCAATTGCTTGTGGTATTCCGTCAAATGATCTTGTGTCTGAAACAGATTTTTAATTTAAAGTAAACAACGTATACAAAAGAGGGGCAGTTTGCTGATACTACACTTAAGTCAACATAGCCAAGTTACACTTAAACCTTAAGTTCAACTTTACCTATTCTTCGTTGCTCGTAAATATTTAAGTCGTACTTAACTATGACCCGGTATTTTTTAAATGCAACCAAGTTCACTTCGATTTCAAATGTCATATTCGCCATTTTGAATGAAGTTCTAATATGGATTCCATAGACGGTGCCAATCACGAATGGAAACGAAGCTTTTTTAAGAAAATGTTTCTTGGTATTTGCAATAAAAAAATAGCTGTCTTCGGTTCTATCGCTAAGTGTAGTATCAGCTGTCTTTGGTATTTTTATGTTGCTGTTGTTTCTCTTTCGAGCCTGCAAAACAATCTTGTATACACTCGACGCATGAATTCCCCCGAAAACAGCAATGGCCCACGTAAAACCTTAATGCGACAAGTAGTCGATGCAATCGAATTATTTCTTAGAAATTTATGTTCATGTGAATGTTCAAAAGAATATGGAAAACCGTACCTATTGAAAAGACATTCCAAATTTGATTCTATCTGCTGTAATCATGGACATAACCGTGATTGTTGATTATGTTCTTGGCTAGCCAAATTCGTTTATAAAACGAGAGTTCGTCAAAGCTATAAAAATATTAATTTCTATCACTTCCTCATCATCTTCAAATAAATCAACTAATTCGAACCTCATACTCATTTTATTGCATACTGCTGAAATTTTGTTCACAAATTTCTCCACGATACATTTGCAATCCGAATCGTGCAAACCGCTAAGCCAAACTTAACTTGTGAACTAAAACTTAAATCGCTAAGTGTAGTATCAGCAAACGGACCTTAGACCAAAATGTTGGGTCCATTGTGTCCTCTGGAAACTAACAAAATTTGACCCAAGAATCCAAAAATGGACAAGTCCGTTAACCACCCTCTGATCTAGAAGACAATCACTTCGATTACGAAATTCGTTTTATTAAATCAACAAAAGGCTTTTTGCGAGTCGAGTCCATTTATAAGCGTTTAAGAAAGACCTCTTTCGCCACTTTATTTATTTTAAGATGTTTTAAATTTGTATCCTTAAGAAATAAATAATAAATACAAAATACATGTTTACACCATTCCAGTTAAAGCACAAAGAAAACTCATGTTTTTACTTGATTTTCCATATGAGGCTTTTACAAAATTGAAATCGAATTCATTTGTCGTTTTACTTGGCGTTGTAGTGTAATAAACCGACTGATCAGAATACGGATACGCGGCAAGTGTCACACAAGAAATACGTTCCACATGAGGTTAACCCCCAGATGTCGTTTTATGACTACTTTATCGGCAATCATAATATCGACATCATTAAATCGTTATAAGACAAGGCGTTAAACGACTTTCGTAGTTGATGTGATTAAGATTGTTTGGTATTCTGACAAATTCACCAAATAGCCCCTCAGATGAAATGTTTGAGAAAGAGGTACTATTGAAGTATACAATGACTGAAAATAAAGGTGATCATGAATTACATATGATTTTCTTTCCGGAAACCGGTTGCACGCTCTAATGAGCTTCAAAATGTTTTTGGGATCCTCTGGTTCGATCGGTAGGCGGATGCATTCCCTTGGCCTGTTAGGGATCTGGTCAACTGACAGGACTTCCAGGCGAGCCACCGGCCATAATTCATCGCAATTTTTTATAAGTCTTACGACCATCGATCCGCTACGACCATATTGGCAATTATCTTGAGGTTCCACTAATGCCAGTTGGGCGGATTGTCGGGATAGTCACCCAGAAGCCTAACTAGAGTGCTGTCAAGTCTTGCTTCCAGCTTCCGCCATTTGTCCATCGGGATGCTACCATCCGGGTCCGACCTGTCCACGATTGCGGCGATGATCCGGTCTATGAGGCATTTTTCGTTTCTTAAAAGCAGGGTTGGACGTTTCTCCCAGGTATCTGTTTCTTTTTGCAGATTTAGACACCATGTTGTTCGGTGTGTCCTGGTTGATAATCTTGGTGGCCTACTCGAAAGATGTTTTTTGCTTCTGAGACCAACTGTCTGGGGGGCTCTGGCTCAGTTTATGGAGCACGTTTTGTGCGGCACGGCGGTGTTTGTGCAGAAACTTGGGACCTTGATCCGAGCTGGATAGTTGGGGAGGTTTTGCCCTGGCGTTGTCTTTTGCAGTGGTATTTTGGACTGCCCCCTTGACACTGCTTGTTGAGGCGGGTCCTTGAGCTGAGTCTTTGACGGCAGCACTTTCCCAACGTTTGTCCGTGTGGGACGTTGCTGCCCCCCTCAATAGGTATTTGCAGTCCTGTTCCAGGTTCGGTTGCCGTGGTTTGGGCTGCTACGCTAGTCGGAGTTAGCATAATAGTTATACCAGGACTCTGGGAGCATTTGTGTTATTTTTGCATTCGAGTGTTCTCGCAGGTGTTTAGAGAGGTCCACCTTAAGTCTAGCTAATCCTTATTCAACAAATGCGTCCGTCTGCAGTGAATTGTGCCAGCAGATTGCCATAATTCCGCCTATCTTTGATGTAGCCATGAGCCGAAAAAACGAAATGTAAAATATTGGCTATGATTTCGTTTTGATTTCATTGACCTGAAAATTGTCGATTTAAAAAATCGATTCGAAGGTCCCACTCCTAAAGCGCAACCCGTTCATTCACCTTGATGGAGCCATGTGATTTCCTATCCCACAGCGCGACAGACAGGTAAGAAGACATCGCAAGATTAATGTTTCCAATTAAGTGCAAAGGTGTTACCTGTTTTATTTGAAATTAAATCTACCCACTTCTAGCCACAAACACATATCACTAAATACCTCAATCAACGTTTCTTCGGCAAATAAAACCTTTTCAAAATGGATTCATAAAACACGTTGCTGCACATTTCATCTGCATCTGTGCCAACGGGTGTGCGGTGCCGCAGCCGCTTCTATTTGCATACGACAATGAGGATGGTTATCTATCGAAGGTACACGGCGCGTTTCCGAACTTCATCGTCGTTACACGACCTTAATCCGACACGCGGTTAGTTGCGATAAATTGGATTGATTGATGGTGTTTTCGTCGAAACACAACAAAAAAAACAACGCTCCCAATGCCAGTGCTCGGCTAGTGCAATTAATTTGAAATCTTCATTCGTCTCGAGCTTGATTAACCGCAGAGCTAAGCACTCTTGATTGAAGTTAACGCGCCCCGACGCCCAGTTCAACTGCAACTGCAACCCCTAAACGAGCTAATAACATGCTGTAGCTGGCAACCTATAACATTAAAATAAGACACAGTGCCCATTGGAGTGGCCGACACTCGCATCCGATACACACTTAATCTCCTGAAGTTCGTTCGAGTGTCGTATTGATTGCCAGCCAGATTATAATGGCCATAAATCATTGTTTATCAAATGTATGTCCAAGTAAATGTTGTTGTACTCGTATATCGGCATCGTGTTAATTACCGCGTCTGCTTGACTCTTGAAGCTCACATCCAGGAAGTGTCTGCGAAGTGCACGTATCAACATGAATATGATCAATTAAAAATATTTGCATTATCGCCGTTTGCCTCTAACCGTCCAGTTCCTTTCGATGATGAGTAGCGACTCTGTTGAACCGGTCATAAATATGGATATGCGTCTGATCAATCAATAGTCTTCCTTGTCAAGTGATGGGTCAAGTTCTGCGACTCACGGTGGAGTCATTCCAGCCGACCAGCGGTCTATCGTTGTATGTCATTCTTGCTGAGGCCGCTGTTTCATTGAACATTTTCGCTTAGTTTCTTCCGCGTGCCAGAGTTTTGTTCTCACACGAAGCGGGAGACCGACATTTTTCTGCTGTCTCAGAACGGAGGCGTTTGAGAGGCCTTACGAGACTGTTTCGTTGCCAAGAAATGGGGATTGTTGTTTATAGAAGCACTATTTTCCAACGGAGACGGTCACACATTCATTGCCTTACAGATGGCGGTCCTGATGCCTGCTGCTGCTTTGAAACTGAATGAATAGGCCTTTTGCTACTCTAATTACTTGTTATTTTTGTGTAGCTATATTCCGAGGTGTTGCTGAACATCAACTTACGACCCTCTCCAGATATGGGCATCGCTGGCTACGTGCCCCCAGTTGCGTACTCCAATTGGCTTCTCCACTTGTGTGTGTCACTTTAAACACGGGTGTCTTCTTTTCCGTTGTCCCACAGGCACGAAGACTCTTCGGTCTTATACCTTGGTTCCGTAGACACCTGGCTAGACTCATATGCATTCTATTTTTAAACTCATCTTAATTCATTATTCTCCGTTTGATCCCGGTACTGATGATGTTAGTGCGGTTCAATCTAGATCTGATGGTCCTGATTACATCGAGTTATAGCTGACCATTGTGCCCCTCTGCCGAAGGCGTCCAATTTTTGTGTCCTTTCTTGGAGATCGTTTAGCCCTCGGTCAGTGCTGGACCCATTTTATCCGCTTCCATCTCAATCCTAGCTAACGTCTCATTGGTGGCGTATGTAGGCACGTATGACGCTTGCAGTTGTATGCACTTTTGAATTATCGTGAGACTAGTTTTGGCCAGTGAGTTGTGCACGATCGTCTCAAGAGTAGCGTTGAAGAAGTCACATGACAGCGCGTCGCCTTGTCGAAAGTTTTTTTAAGATTGGACATCTCGGTGAGTTTTTTACTGATCTTGATGGATCTCCTTCGCCATCCTGCAGAATCTGACGTCTTTTTGTTCTTCTTCGTCACGCTAAAGGAGACTCGCTAGACTTGGCTAGTCCCTTGCTTTAACTCCAAGGCAAGCGCTACTGCATGGGCCAGCAACGAAACCAGTGGTGGGTTTTTGGAGTCATTGCCTTGAGATCCTCACCATCCTCCATCGATGGCCTAACTACTGGTGGGACTGCTCCACACATCTGCAAAATAGATTCAGCACAACCCATCAGTGCTTCAGCGCAACTGACTTTCTGCGGAGCAGTCCTAGTATAGTTGGCAGATGGCTGGTCTATACCCTTGGATGTCTGTTTGAGTGATCTGTGAAGCCTCAAATGCCATTCGTTCCAAGGCACAATAGTACATAGCATATATTGCTGGTTTTTCGAGTTGTTCTAGGTCCGCTGTACTCAGTGAAAGCAGGGCCATCTCGTGCAGGAAGGTCTTGGAGGATAGACTCCCTGATTTGAACCAAATCTCGCCCCCAAACTATCTGCATTTCTTTTACATGATCTCCCGCATCTGGCCCCTTGAAGAATCCTTCGATCTTGGGCAACATTGGGATCTAAAGGGTGTTTTTTTTAGAGGTATAAAACTTTGAAATGAAGTGAAACAAAGAAGGTTTTTTTTAAATTGACATGAGTCTTCCTTTCTTGTGTATTGGCCAACCAATTCTGAGAATACACTCGACGGGCATGCTTTCCCTCCACCATATCGTGCAGTCGATGTGCATGTGCCCGACACGATCATCTTCAGCTGCCTTTAAGATTTCAGCGGAGTTTAATCTCGATATTGCTTCCTTGATCATATAAATCGGAGAACTCTAGCATCGTCCAGATTGAGTGGAACATTCTGCCAGACAGTGGTTCTTTCGGTCCTCGTAGCCGTTTTGACAATCTACAGAAGCGGCTCCTCCAAATTCTCAGTATCGACTGCGGCTCTGCCACCAGTTGTCTATTCCTGATCCAACAGGTTTCCGTCCAAATTGTATTCAAACGTTGAAAACCAATAAGAGTTAGTACGTGGAGCGTGCCTAATGTGTCATCAAGTGCGCCCCTCAGATTACATTTGATGACATTTTAGACGGCCATGCGCCTGTTCCTCCACCCCACTGTGTGACAAATGAACAGCATAATAATTCATTAAGGAGACACCCAGTTGGTCGAGACCACAGATCATCACGTGTCCGAAGAGATTACCATCGCAGCGCAGCCAGTCGGCAATGGATTATCCCCAAAGAGACACATCCATGGCTTAACCACACAACATGCCGCTGCTGATAAGATTCACATTCGATTGGACAATTTATTATGGGATAACCTGCAAATGTTGTATTCTTTTTTATGGGCGATTTATAATTTTTTTTTATTATTTTCACTTTTTAGACGTTTCGAACGAACGAACCTTGCCGATCGGCTATTGCTGCCAACAGCGGCGACTACGAGTTTCTAATTGATTTGTGAATGCTAATGGCGATTTGTGCGGTATTCAATTTGTCAAGAGATTTACTGCATCCAATGCTGTTGAGCATTAACGATGCCATGCTGGGGGAAAAAAACAAGGCTGACTGGATATCGGTTTGCGTTTGACTGCAAGGTAAGGCTGTAAGCGGTTTATTGAAAAAAGCACAGATGTACGTGCCTACGAGTGTGTGATATTTTATTGTTTAACCGTTGAATTACGAGCATGCCGCTTGATAACGATTTGCATTGGTTTAGGGATCTGGGTGGGATGTGTACCTGGCAGCTACTTGATGTTTATGAATAAGTGCCATCGATCAGAAATATGAATTTACGAATGACGGCCGAATCAACATGTCAGCTTAACACCATTTGTCTTAGACAATGGACATGTCTTGATGAATGGGACACACCGGCCGTCTAAGGATTAACAACAATAATTCTTCGACTCATTAAACGGGCTTAAGGGTCGTTAGCCATTTGCACGTACGTCGTAGTCGAGTTCAAGGCTGCTCTTGGCTTGACGTAGAGTGTCGTTTCAACCGTCCTGTCAATCTCGTTAGACCTTGAAATGAAAACAATGAAGATTTCGTGCAAAAGCCTCTGATCTGTAAGGAATCTGTACAGTTCCTTTTTTAAGATAATGACCTTGTGTTGTTCGAATGAACTTGGTCAAAACATCGCTATAACTTCGATATAGTCAAGGACTTCGTCTACGTCGGCCGCGAAGTAACGAGAAAGAGCAGATATTGATCTCCACCAGGCTCAATTGGGAGCAGAGCCAGAGAAACAAGTTAGCCTTAAGTTTGACAAGAAATGTAAACCATGTTAAGTAAGTCAAGCCCCTTGATATCCACATCATGGAAGGCACTCTCAAAGTCATTTTCCGCTTAAAAAATAAGTGGTGTTTGGTACAACTCGCATTGGAGCTTTGATGACGTGCGCACCGTATTTCCTTTGACCCTACTCTCGTGGATATGCCGTCTGACAGTATCCCAGCTGCGACGTACATACAAAGTCGACTTTCCCTGCACTCGCTACTGGCTCTGGCCAGAATCTGAGCCAGGAAATAGCTGCTGCCGAAGCTCAATGGACGGCGCCAAGACCTATGGTGGAGGGCTACAATATTAGACTGCAAACGTCTTTAGGTAAATTTGCGTCGATTTTCCAAGCGGATATATGCGATCCTTATGTCCACTAGCTATATTGTGAAAAACGGGTGAAAGGGACGAAGTATTTGTATCAGTAGGGACAGCCAAGCTGTGCTTAAGACTTAGCTCAAGCCTGGAACCACTTCCAGGATAGCTTAAGAATGCAAGTCTTCTCTGAATTTGATCGGCAGTCTAAAATCGCTAAAACTTATATGGGTCTCGGGACTATCTACGTCCTTGGTTAGAGCTTTGATAGTTAGACCTCTCGAGAGCACAGTATGATACGCTGCACATTGTTGCAATTTATTGTCCGTGTTAAAAAAAAAGAAAATAATTAAAACGGTATTTACCTTTCGGTTACAGCAACTTGAGCTAAAATTGAGAGTCTTATTCGAATAGCCAAACTAGACTCCCAAGATTATTCGTTTCTGTTTCTTTGATATCTCCTTAGCAATGGGTGGTCCAACGAAAATGCACGATGATAATTGTAAATAAAAAAACACGTTTTCATAGAATTATCTTAATGTTGATGACAATTATGTGTGAAACAAAATAGCGGCCAAATGATCGCCACGGCTTCAGTGGCATACCTCTATCCGATGGTCCATATTTCCAATGACTCTGAGACATAATTGATATTCAATGTCGTTAATGTGCCGAATTATCTCATCATTTAGCTCTTGAATGGTTCTTGGCTTATTGACGCACACTTTTTCTTTGAAATATCCCCAAAGAAGTCCAAATCACAATGATCGCGGCGGCCAAATAACATCGCCACGACGTGAGATAACACGACCATTGATTTTCTCGCGCAAAAGACTCATTGTTTCGTTGGCTGTGTGGCAAGTGGCTCCATCCTGTTGGAAGCACTTATCGTCCAGGTCCATATCCTCAATTTCTGGCCACAATAAGTCCGTTATCCTCTCGCGATATCGTACTCGATTCACGGTAACTGTTTGGCCTTCTTCTGACACACTATCGAGAGGAACGGCAGTGTTTTCCACAGAACGAACTAAGCGAGCATGCACAGATGTTATCACATCTGCCTACCTACAGACCCGGTTTGCTGAAATTTGCTCACAATTCTACCGATTGTGGACATATTTGGTAGATTATGGTGACCACAAAAAATCACGAAATGCATTTTGATTTGAACGCCCAGTTTCGTAAAAGGCTTCAACAATCTCAACGAGCTGCTCAATTGTGAATTTGTCAAACACCGAAACAAAGAAATGTCAAATTAAGTTTGGGCAAAAGCACTTGACGTTTAGGTGTGGCTCACAATTAACATCGTGCATTATAATTGGACCACCCTTTATAAAAAGCTATTACGAATCTGGTTATAATATAAATATTAATTTTCTGTGAGGGCCTTATGTTTGTTGTTTTTGTTTTTATGTGTCGTAACTTTGGAAAGACTTTTGAAACTGTCCCCCATCTTGAAATGGAGCTTAAAGTGTTCTCCTGGATGCTGTCTATCAGAATCCATTCCCCCCTTTCACAACGCATACATTTTTTGTTAAAAAGACATAGATGGTCTACCTGCGATGAAGTTTCTAACTCATTTCCACATCCGGCAACACATTTTTTCGTTGTTTGGGTTATTTTTAATATTCTTTAAAGGATAACTGCTTAAATGAGTTGCATTTGCAACAAAATTCGCACGCGCTCACTTAAGCCTTGCATTTTGAATAGTCGTTTAAAGCGGTCAGAGCGGCCATTTTTGCGCAACATTTTTTGATATCGCCATTGATGCCATCGTCTGCCTCTTTAACGAAATTGATTCCAATGACGATGTCATAGTCATAGGTGATTTTAACCTTCCCCGTCTACAATGCGTTCAATCTGATGATGAGACACATTTTGGCAATCCTAATGCAACTACTGAAAAGGAATTTCTCTTTCTAGATTGTCTCTCTAACCCCGGCCTATATCAAATAAGTGGTATGAATAATTGCCTTTTTACCTATTTATTAATGCCAAGCGAAAATGTGATAGTTATCCTCCTAATCTCAAATTTGGCAACACTGCCTCGTCTGATCCCGAAACCATCGCAAATCTATTCGCTGATTTTTTCAGTCAATCGAACAATGAACAATGATTGTTGTTGAAGATTACTTCTCATATTTGAATAATTCCGCTCAAACATCATTTGCTTCTATTCACGTAACTGCGCGCCTTGTTGAAGAAAAGATCAACACATTTAAGGACGACAACAAACCTGGCCCCGATGGGTTGCCCACAATTGTCCTTAAAAAATGCGTTGGACACCTGGCTCAACCCCTGGCAACTCTTTTCAATATGTCCTTGTCACAAGGATGTTTTACCCAGCTTTGGAAGATTTCTTTTATTGGCCCTATATACAAGAAAGGTCCAAAAAACGGCATAAGACCTATCGCTAAGCTATATTGTATACCTAAACTATTCGAAAGCATTGTGTACGACTCTATGTTTTTTCACTGCAAAGCATAATTTTCACCTTCCCAACACGGTTTCCTGAGAAGCAGATCGACAACTACGAACCTTACTAAAATCTGTGTCTAATGCTTTAAGCGCATTTGAAGATCGCAAAGATCAATGCAATAGCCACCGCCTTTAGTAAAGCATTCGATAAAATTGCACACCAAGTCTTTATATTTAAACGTCGTCTGTCTCCAGGCCCATCAAAGCCACTTCGGGCGACCACAAGGTAGCCACCTCGGTCCATTAATATTCGTACTTGTCATCAACGATGTTGAACCTTCCTCCCGATCATTCCGAATTAACGAGCTTTTTCTGTACATCGCATTTATCAGACCCATTCTCGAATATGCCAGCCAAGTATGGTCACCACATTTCGCGGTCCACATTCGTCGTATCGAAGCTGTCCAGATTAGGTTTCTCCGTTTCGCTCTTCGTGATCTGGCCTAGACTGACAGAACCAACTTGCCTCCTTACTCTGATCGCCTTAAACTTATTCGCCTTGAGTCCCTCCAAAACCGTCGTAAAACCACCAATTGATTACTGGTAATACAGACTGCCCCACACTTCTGGAATTTGTGTCTCTTAGCGCCAACCCCTACAATTTAATTACGGCTTCAAGTCACCGGTATAGAGAATGTTAAGCCTGGCTAACACTATGGAATACTTATATTTCGATTTCCACCTCAGCAGAATCTCACTTCGAAACCACCTCCAATCCCGTTCTTTCGAAGCCTAGCCCTGCCTTTAGTTTTTAAGTTTAGATTCTTTAAGTTTATCGCTTGTATTAAGCTTAATAAATTGGGAGTGTTGCCCCCACTGCCATTACCAAAATGAAATTTAAAGCAATTTTTGATATATGGAAAATCTCCAAGTTTATGTATTTATTAACAGCAAAACTTTGAACTTAGTAAGCGTACGATGGTTCAATAGGTCCAAATAGGAAAGGTGCATGAACTTCTGAGCATTAAATCATCAAGTGAAACTGCTCTTGCTGCTGAAGTGTATTTGCGGTCGTCAGGTAAAAGAGATGCGGCAAAACTGGTAGAAGAGGTTCATATTACAACTATGCCAGTTGTCCGAAGAGTACTCCAGCAATAAGGAATACGGGCTTATTTATCTTCAGGAAGATAATTCAAATAGTGACGTCCTTAACCTATTTTTACTTTCCTCGGATCCATATTCATCGAGCCGAAGTATAGCGATAAAGAAATCCACTCCCACAGGAAAGTTATTACTATTCGCCCTTGGTCAGCTTAAGTTCTTGCTTATATGACATCCGATTCTAATTCAACACTCATCCAATTCTTAAATAAAACGCCCTCACTAACTCGATTTCTCATGCCGTTTTTTTGTCTGATATCAGGGTCTTTCAGTCGTATTTAGCAGCCGCCCTTCCAATCGATTCAACGAGAATTGGTTTTAATGGCAGAGAGATGCCCGATAAGACACCACTCAACTGCGCACAATCACAAATCGAACAAACTATACTCACACTCATTAAACCAGAACCAAAAATCAGGTAAAGCATCTGCTGATTCATCACAATACGGAGGCGTAGACGTGTCTAAATGAAATAAAACCTGCATATCCACATCCATTGTTCGTCACAAGGAGTAAAGTTCCACAGTGATTCGTGCGTGCTGTTGTACTCTCATCAGCTTCGGAATATAAGTCAACCACACCATCGGAATATAAATGCGAATGCGATTCGCGTGGACACCGTTCAACGGCGGCGATTCCAAGAATGATGTCCATCGTCCAATGACTCACAGAGAACCGCAATCGGATGTTGAGGTTACACAACCGCGATGTTGTACGTAATTTATTGTCTCAGAACTTTAAGTGAGAATCATCGATCGACGAAGAAAGTCCGATGACAGAGAAAAATTGTCTGCATTTCGAGCGGAGATTTCAAAGAAGGGCAACTCTTTTGGGCTGTCAGTGTGTCCCCGTTTGTGGATTTTTTCACGTTTGATAAGCTCCGCCGCGTGCTCTGTGAGCAGCATTTTTAATGCCTTCGCGATATTTGCGATTCATAAGGTTAATGGACAATGAATCAAGCGGAAAATGTCTTCCTTACGATTGTGTCGTTATGCTCCCCCTCCCCCCCTAACCGAACACCGGCAACAGCAGAGAAAAACTTGACCTACAGCTGCTGCTGGTCAAGTGTGTGAACCCGGAATACTCACAAACCACCACACCTATCGACAAACCATAAAAGTCGCCGTCTCCATGTCATCCACCTTGCAGTCACTTAAATTAATTAAGCTCTCCTGGTTATTCGATTTGTGGGAGTCACCATTAATACAGCAACTACACTCGGTCGTGCGCGGTGCGTTGCTTTTGAAAAGAAGATACCATTGAGCATTATACAGAAAAGGTTAATTGATTTCAATTTCTCAAACTCACGGTGCCACGGACGGTGTTCAGTCCATTTGTTATCCGCGAGATGTGAAACGATGCGACGGCTTGTCGCATGGTGTCGGTGGTGACGTTTATGATGCTTTAGGCTCGTTGGCCTTTACAGCTATTTAATGACTTCTTTATGCGGCCATTAGGAGAGAAATTAATAGTGATAGTGAATGATGGGGGAATTAGCTTAAGGCAGCGCACCGGAAGCTGATTAACTCACAGAAATGAATGCGATTAGCTGCCAGGGGCAACTGTTGCAACTGTTGTCTGAAGTGCATAGCACGCGTTACATGACAAGTAGGCATACGCCGGAAGGACGGGGTTTTTTTTTGACAAACGATTCGTCTCAAATATCCTCTTCTGTTCTAAACGCAAAAACAAAGCGAAAAGGGAAATAAAATCGACCTCTCACCACTGGGCATCCATCAAAGATTCCTCAGATACACATGTTCCTGTTGTCGACGCAGGGAATTGGTGTTCCACAGAAAATGCTCGGATCACTTGTTGCCCCCGAAATGGAATTGAATTGTTCAAACAAAACTGTCACATTCTACAAATGATTATGGTATCCAATCCTTTATTTTGACCAACAGACACATTACTTGCGATATTTCACTCCATCCCTTCACTCGGCTGAACGAGGCAGTCTCTGGGACAACACAAACAATAGTGATCAATCAGCTGGAAAATGGATTGACATAAAAGAATGAAATGTTTCTATTGGATACACAAGCGTCCCAATACAAGATGAAGTGGTAGTGAGTAGTGGATAGGGTTTTTTGCAGAACAGTGCGGTTCGGCGGATGTAATTATTTAAAGAGCTGCCATACCAATTGAAGAGAACACTCAACAAATGACACTTGTCAGTGGGAAGGAGACACATTTGGGTACTTTAACTCTTCCGAGGGAGTCGTTGAGAAGTGGTGACTTTAAAAATGCCTGCATTTGAATGATGTGCAATTATGATGGATGTACATATGGTGATGAAGACGAAAGACCGTATTGACGTTGAAAAACAAATACAATTCATTGAGTGGGTAACAGGTGAAAGGAAGGCATAAACAAACGGCCTGCTGGATTGGGACATATCATGCCAGAAGAGACCCCATAAGCTGTAAAGGATTAGCTTAGAGGCTTAGGGGGAAAGCTGACTTACATATACACTGCCTATCTGTAACGTAGCCTCTCTCTCTTTATTTATTATCCAACTCTAACCTATGGGCATGCAATTTGGTTAATGCCCGAAAAAATAAGATCGCGAGGATAAGCTGCCGAGATGAGATGTCTTCCTTGTGGGAATTACTCGGCGGGACAGACTGAGAAACACGGCAGTATGCGAGGAACTAACTATTGAGCAGCTGCTTCTTCGAACGGAATGGGCTATGCTTCGATGGTTTGGTCACGTGGCACGAATGTCCTTCATCACGACAGCTTGGCAGCACCAGGACGAGAGGGTTGGACCAAGTCAAAAAGTTGGCTGGTTCGGTTGAGGCATAACTCCTAGTGAGTTCTAGTCGATGGCGGAAGATCGAGTTAACTGGAGATCTCTCGTGCGTGCTTTGCCCATGCAACCCCTTTAGCAGATCAGGGCAGAAGATGATGATGATGACTTATTTTTTTATTTTTTGATGATGACTCCCAGTCAGTGAACAGCAAGTTGCCTTTGGTTGGCAAGTTGGTCTTTCGAATAGAGGTTCGGTCTCCCTCTCCTTCTCAAGCTACAATGCAAGGATTCGAAGTCCCTCTTAGGTAGATAAAGGGGGTGCTACTGGAGCTGACTCCACTGCATCTGGTGGTCGCAGAATGTGCAAATAAATCAATCATGAGAATGGCAAAAGAAGGGATAGGAAAACACAGGTGCATCGAGACAATTCGACGCACTAGTCAAAAAGCTACCACTCCTCGCCATTCCGAAGGATGACGGGATTAGGTAATTCAAAAGAGTTTACCATTAAGCTCAGCACCAATACTGGAGCAAAAACAACCTCCCGCTGTAAACTCAGGGAGCACCTAGGGAAACTAGGAGTATCAGAAGATCTTTTGCAGATTCTACTGGGATTTTGTGCGGCGCTATCCCACAAAAGACAAAGACCTTATATCAAAGGAAGAATTTAAGGCACTAGAACCAGCTCTCATTCTCAGATTCCTAAAGGAAACTGGCTTAGAGAGAATACTCTAGGACAAATGTCTTCTTCGCGCAATAGGAGCAAATAACCCTCAATACGACTCTGAAAAGAGCTGCATGGGAGGGGAGTTCTTAAGAAAGCAAATGTATGAATAGGGATCACAATAGATCTTAAGGTCGCGGTGCAATTTATCCTAATGAATAATAATACTAATAATAGGTAGAGCGTAGAGTAATTAGTGTCGTCGATGCAGTCGATGTGCCCGAGTCATTTTTTGTTTCTCGTCATTTACTTTAACCAATTAACAACTAAAGCAACTAGTTTCGCATGTTCTTCAATCGATGTGAATGCTTCCACCACGGCAGGTTGGGAACGAGCGAGATTTTTTTTGTTTGTGGAAAGTTCTTCTGCTCCCGTCTCCTGGTCCAAAACTCCTCTTGTGCTGGCCTTGTTGTATGATTGTTCTTATGAAATAAAATTCTCATAAAACCAATTATTTCCCAATTCAGGAACCATACTTCAGAGTCCATGCTGGTTGCAAAAAAAAGTATGCGGGTTCGATATAATTCGGAGGACCCTTGCAATGTCAGGTTGTACATTTGATTAAGGTAGTTTAAAGCACCTGGCTGAAGAAAGCAGTCATTGGGATTATACTTATCATACTTATCAGACCAACTACCCTTGGAGAAACTGAGCCTGAAAAATAGCTGGAACCAATTGGCACTTACCACAAAGCGATTTGGCTGTCTTATGCTGATGTCGTTGAGTCCGCTCAAGTAAGATGTGAGTTCGGTTATGTAGAGCAGATGTTGTGTTATCTCATCTTCCTCTTCATCCATGCAGCATCTGCATAAATCATTGTAAGGGACAGCCATCCTGCGGCCTGCCTGCCAATTGCACAGTCTCCAACGTCAGCTCGTGAATGATAATTTATATTAAATCGATTAGAAAACCAACACAATCCTGAGTAACTCCATTTTAGAATGATTAACATTCTTGTGTTTTTCATTAAGCCAATAATATGCAGCCCATCTTGTCCTTCTCCCACCTACTGCTCGAGGTCAAGTTAATTGACATTTGATTTTTACGCTATCACAGTGACTCAAGCTGTACCGCATATTGTTGATGAGAATTTAAAACCTACAATTAATGTTTCTGCAGAACTAAAATCAGATTCGGAGAGATTAGGAGTTAGTCAATATTTTCTACATTAAGTTGAGTAATTGCGGCCGCCATGACGCTGTCGGTACGTGCATTCATTCATAAATTGAATTTGTAGGTTCGATTCCAGACACAAGTGCATTGATATTCATGTCACCACCCATCCCGGTTTACTGAGAGGTAAATCAGAGGTTTTACCTGCAAAGGGGTAGATTCTCACACCTCGTCAGTTTCAGAAGAAAATGGTAGGGGACCTCCCCTCGTAGGAGAACACGCGATACAAGAGTGGTTCCTGGAGATGGTAGACACACACAGTATTCAAAAGACCAACCATCAAACCGTGATTTATGTCACAGAATTTTCGGAATTCGTATAAAGCTTGCACTTAACGATTTTTTAGAGGCATGTACTTTGGGTACAATGAACTAGAAATGATGAAGGATTGAATTACTCAAAGTCACCTAATTTGGTTTTTATTTGAAAAATGTGATCGTTTTTTTTTTATGATTCACAAAGTATTCAAAAGTATTAATCGATTAAGTGGTTTCGAAGAATTTCCGTTTAGGTGCCTTGCATAAATGTGACTGATTTTCGGTGAACAAAGAAATGACTTACATATGTGGTGACTAGGGATGTCCCCGATGGGCTTTCTCATCGCCAAATTCTCGGGAATAATCCGACTTTTCACTAATGTTAGAGTTTGGCAAAATATGACGCATAGATGAAGGATAATTATTAATTACCATCACGATGTTCATTTTGCGTTCTCATGAAAATATTTGAACTTGAGCTGCACTGTAACTTCAACTGTTTTTTTTTTTATATTCTTGGTGAAATAACTGTGAATAGTTTTCATACTTATCAAGGCAAGCCTCAATCAGCTTTCCATCGATGATAATTCATCAAGACCAAGCTGTCTTACGTCCCGCTATGATGTCCGCCTTTCTACAGGAGGTTCGGTCTTCCTCCTCTTATCGAACCAGGAGGCTTGGACTCGAAGATCCTCTTTGCTGGAGAGTTGTTGTGGTCAAGCCAGTGCAATCGGCGGATTTTTGCCTTCCGAACTACATTTACATATTTTTACAGCTTCGAGAGTTCGCTGTTGGGTCTTCTCCTCCAGTCACTTTCCTCGCAGGCGGGACCATACTTTTTCTTTCGAAGGCACCAAGAGTCAGCTCTATCATATAATTTGAAAAATGGACAGATGGTAGCTTTTAACTGAAATCCTCTTGTAAGAATTGACAATTTGTACATTTTCTGAAGCTAAAATTGTACAGGTTTGAGAATTAAGCCATCGGAGTGAACATTTCCGATTAAAGCTGGACCATAAGAACAAGAATAGCGCTGATTCTTGGTGCTCTCGAAAGAAAACCTTGGCGTCCCCCTTGCATGCACGAGCGGTGTTCGACAAGTCAAACACTGTGGAATTAAATATGTACTTACTTGCTTGGATTTATTTTCCAACGTAGTCACCATTCAGCGCCATACAAAGATATTCCAAACGATTTCTGAAGCCCTGTAAAATAGGCCGATGAATTCATCAACTGTTACGCTACGTAGCAAAATTTCATTTGAATTACGCTTGAATAGTTCCAAGTAATGTTTTGTAACCTTTTTTGGTCCCGCGTCAGCAAATGCGACACCCATCTTGAAAACGGTATCATTGGGAATTGGTAACGAGCCATTCATTAAGCGCTTGTTATTTTTACATTTAAACAAAACATAGTAGTGAGAAATAGTGTGAGAAATAGATTGTTTTTATTTGTTTGAAAGGCATAACGATGTCATTGTATATGGAATATAACATCGTTCAAATGTCTGTCGTGGCTTCTCTGGGTGGTGCGTATCCGAAATGCCCATCTCCCATGTCTCTGGTGCATAAATCTGGCTAAATTGGACCGATGGCATGGTGGGTTGTGTTGGCTTTGAGGGCCGCTGACTTCAGAAAACCCCGCAAGAAAAAGTCTTAATCGCACATTCTCGGCGTTCATATCACCTCCACGTGAGATGGCCATACCCTCAAATCGCTCGAGCAGAATTTCCAATGCGACGTGAGCTGTGTGGCATGTCGCCGTCCTGTTATAACCACATGTCGTTGGTGTCCATATCATTCAATTCAGACCAAAAGAAGTTGTTAATTATCGACCTGTAGCGCTCGCCGTTAACGGTGATGTCCTGGCCAACGTCGTTCTCAAAGAAATCTGGAACCAGCCGAAAATCCACACCAAACAGTGACTTTTGCATTGGATGCTCTTGTATCTCATGTGGATTGGCTTCGTCCCAAATTCGACAATTTTGTTTGTTAACGTACCAATTCATCCAGAAATAAGCCTCCTGATTGATGATTTTTCGATGAAAATTAGGGCGAAGCGCGCAGAACGTTGGCCAAACAGAACACCCATTTCAATAGAACAATTTTGTCATTTGAACGTACAATTTGTCATATGTATGTAAAGGGTGGTTAAATTTTAAGGGCCGATGTTGATTTTGAATAAAACACAAATTATTTAGGAAATTATTATCATTTCTTTTTATTATGATAATATTAATATGTTTCAATTATCAAATGGCCGCCGCGACCTCGGCGGCACACCTCCCCCCGATGGTCCAAATTTTCGATGACGCTGAAGCATAATTGAGGTTCTATGCCGTTAATGTGCCGAATTATCTCATCCTTTAGCTCCTGAATTGTTGCTGGCTTATCGACGTACACATTTTCTTTCAAATAACCCCAAAGAAAAAATCGAACGATGTCAAATCCCGTGATCTTGGCGGCCAATTGACATCGCCACCACGTGACGGCAATTGAATTTGTCGCGCAAAAGAGCCATTGTTTCGTTAGCTGTGTGGCAAGTGGCACCGTCCTGTTGAAACCACATATCGTCCACATTCATATCTTCCAATTCGGGCCATAAAAAGTTCGTTATCATTTCACGATAGCGAACACCATTCACAGTAACTGCCTGAACGGCCTCATTTTGGAAAAAATACGGCCCGATGATGCCGCCAGCCCATAAACCGTACCAAACAGTCACTCTTTGTGGGTGCATCGGTTTTTCGACAATCACTCTTGGATTATCATTCGCCCAAATGCGGCAATTCTGCTTATTGACGAATCCACTGAGGTGAAAATGTGCCTCGTCACTGAAGATGATTTTCTTCGAAAATTGATCATCCACTGTTGCCATTTCTTGCCACCATTCTGACCATTGACGACGTTTGAAATGGTCAACAGGCTTTAGTTCTTGAGTCAATTGCACCTTGTAAGCGTGTAAATGCAAGTCTTTATGCATAATGTCATCAACGACGAGCGTAAGAGGTGCAATTGTTGGGCACGACGACGAGTTGAGGTGGACGGCTCTTCAGCCACACTATCGCGAACAGCAGCAATATTTTCTGCAGAACGAGCTTTACGAGCATGCACTGGTGTTTTCACATCTCCTACAGAGCCGGTTTGCTCAAGTTTTTGCACGATTTTTCCGATGGTACGCACATTTGGACGATTAAATTGACCGAAAAAATCACGAAGTGCACGATATGCATTTTGATTTAAACGCCCATTTTCATAATAAGCTTGAATAACTTTAACGCGTTGCTCGATTGTGTATCTTTCCATGGTTCAAATTGAGTTAGTCTGAAATTGAGAAATGTCAAACGAAATGCAGAAAAAAACTTGACGTTTAGGTGTGGTTCGCATTCAACATCGGCCACTCTTTAGCTAAAATAATATGGCCACAACTGTCAAAGTTTGGAAGTCTACTGGAATGCCGTTTTAACTATTTTATGAAACTTGACCTGACTATCGAGGAATATTCGATTCGAATTTTTTCCTTCACATCCAGGACATTCAATGCTTTCTGCAGTTCCTGTATCCCGTTGTCAGTTGTGGGTATAGGCCCTCAACTACGAACCAGTAACGCTCCTTTTTCAATGACCATGACCATTAGCAACGCTTTACAAACGGCGTAAATTTGAAATCAGTGGACTTACCTTCCTAGATGTACTTCAATATGCAGATCCTTGTATATTTCTTCGTATTATTTGTTCCTTTATAAATCAGCATCAGCTGAATCCTTAAATTATGAGAAATCCCTTTTAATATAACCAGAAACAAGGAGTTCCTGGAACCAGATAAAACCAACATATTCACCCAACCTTGAGCTCGATGTGAAAACAATACGAAACAATATGAAGGAAGTCCCCACATTTAAGTATGCCAATGTAGCTGTCGTTCTAAGCACACAATTAAAGTTCACAAAGCATTTCTTTTGCAACCCTGGCGGCAACCACACACCCACGAGGCAACCACCAACCAACCATCCACCATTCAGAATACATCCGAAGGGTTTCCCGTCGTCACTGTTTAAAAATCTCTTTATGCAGTCATAAATAATTCAGATTGTTTTTGTATCTGAATTTTGTACATTTTTTTTTTTTTTTTTGCCTTCGTTTGATTCTTAGGAGTTGACTTCGGAACGACTGGTGTCACGGGGTGGAATTTTAAATGATTTACGCTGGTGCTTCATGCGAGTGAAATGCTAATAACTCCATCGAACAAATTATCCTTTAAAAGGTTCTCGGATATTATGCAAAATTCAGCATGCAGCATTCAATTGTTTTTCTCGTATTTTTCAGCACCCCCTTCCAGCCATTTTTCCTCTTGCTTCTCTCGTGTAGAGATTATTCAATCAGAAAATAATGTTTTTAATGCAAATGGTTTTAGCGGAGCTTACATTATTGTAAACTCAAATTCAGTGGGAGTTTCGTTGCGTTGAGCAGGTTGTGGATGAAATTATGATGATGTGAATGGATTATATTATTCGCCATGGAGCCTATCTCCGTCAACAGAGCTGACGTTGTTGCCGCACGTGCATTGAGCCGGTTTAGGTCATAGTTGTTGATTCTGGACAAAATTCAATTTGCTGCATTATTATTACTTGGAGATAATTGAAAATTTCATGGAGCTAGTTAAATGTTTTGGCGAGGTGAAGCATTTTGCATTCACTTTCAGCGTTGTGTCATGCAGTTATGACAGACGTTTTTATCATGAAACACACTGTATCTTCTAGGCAACGTATTGCACTCCAATTTGATATCAAGTACCGGTATCGTCATCTGTTCTGACAGCCATGCGGCGATCAAACCTCTGAGCGCAGTCGCTTTTAACTCTAAGACTTCCCTAAATTGCAGCCTATTTCTCAACGAGATGGCCAAGTATTTTAGCATCCAACTTATGTGGGTGCCGGGACACTGTGGTATTCCTGTGAACGGATGGACACCTACCATCCATGCCTATGCAAGGCATCTACTGAAGTTTCAAACGCTTGCTCACATAAATCGTAGATGGTCTGCCGGTACTGGGTGCCTCATTACAAATCTGATATGACCTACCATCGATCTAAAACGCTCACGTAGCCTGATCTGATTGAGTAGACATAACGTTAGAACTATTATCGGCGTCATATCCGGGATTGTGCTATTGCTAAACATGCCATCAAAGTAGGCCTCCCCTATAATGATTTCTGGAGAAGCTGCAGGGACTAAGAGGAGGAAGAAACTATTGCA
Source organism: Eristalis pertinax (assembly GCA_907269125.1). NCBI lineage: Eukaryota > Metazoa > Arthropoda > Insecta > Diptera > Syrphidae > Eristalis > Eristalis pertinax. The sequence goes on from OU026145.1 coordinate 28,177,162, forward strand.
CACCTTCTATGAAACTGCAGTGTTATCTCTTCTCATAGAAAAGTCACCTAGGCGCCTACTACTATTTGAACAACCTGACGGAACTAAGTACTAATTAGTTGTATTAAGTCGTGACTACACCGCGTACTCATCAATGACCGTACCTCGCGATCCAAAGACGATGATTCACCCGATCGTTATTCAGTCTCTCTCTCTCATTAATTCAAGAGGGTAGCTTATGTTGATATTTGAGTCGATAGAGGAAAGGGATGACTTTTATTTCTCGTTCAATATCGCTCAACATTATTTAGTGAGTAGCTTTAGTATAAGACAACTCTTTTGCTTTATCAAAAGCGCTAATTGGTTTGCGGAAAAGGAAAAGTTGGTTACGCAACGGATCTACTCTGTCCTAAGTCTGACTGTTGCGAACCAGGAGACAGCCATTCCAACCTAACAACCTAACAACCTAACGTAACCTATTGCACTCTGATGTGGGGAGATTTGAACACATGGCAAATACGTTAACCCCACTTTATGGCACATGATCTCTTGTAAAATATACCCCAAAATGCCAGGCTACTGATACATCAGCTGAGTCTAACTTACCTAAGTCTACACTGTACTTAAGATGGGAATCAAAGCGAAACTCATAAAATTGCAAATTGATAGTCATCACATCTTCACTCATTTTGGAGGGCCACATTACAGCTTCCAACAGCTTTATTGAGCAGACTTCATGCTTACTTACTTACTCTGTAATGTACTCGCAAATGGTCGGCACTTGACACTTGTAGGATATCGAAAGCGATCTGGCCTATGCTAAATCCAGGAAGGACTGATTACCTCCTAAAGTTAGACAGGATGGTTATCAGTAGAGTAATAGGCTTGCTAACTGGCCACTGTCTTATAGGCAACCAATGTCAGAAGACTTAGGGCACCTTATAACGACTTCTGCAGAAGCTGCTTGGATGAAGAAGGCGAGGAAACAATATAACACTACCTCTGAACATGCTTTGCACTTGCGGAAACAAGAAGAAGACTACTAGGCGAGTACTTCTTCAACCACCTTGACGATCTGAGTAACATTGATCCAAGTGATGTACTACAATTTCTTAAAGCCTCTAAATGGCTATAAAAGAGGTCAGAAGAAATCACATATGGCCAACACATCCCAAAAGGAATACAAAAATCGCAAGAGGGGATAAAGGGTAAATGGTTCTTGGACGCATAGCCGAACGTGACAGCAAAACGGACCGGATGGTCTATGTGAGCATGACTTCCAATTTAGTCATGCAGTCACCCTACCTATCTACCTACTTACGCTGTAAGCGAGAATCTTAGGTAACGCTGCCTTCTATTCTTGAGGGTCACAGGCACTCCGCTTTCTGTTAGGTTAGGTTAGGTAGAGTGGGCTGCCAGCGAAATCGCCAGCACACTTAGACTATATGTTGGTGCATTGTGAGACTACTACCACTGATCGACAACTCCAGTGATAGTGCCGTTAATTTGATCCCAACGGCAAATGGTAGCTGGACCAAGTATGAAAACCGGATAAAAGCGTATTAACTTTGCTTTCAGTGGGATTCGAACCGAGGACCCCTCTAACCGGGGGCAGCCACTCAACCAACGGCGCAATCCAACAGTTCTGCTTTCTGTCACCAAGACCAAATTTTCTTACGCTCGTGACTTAAACCAAAATGTTCATTAATCCTCTTCCGCTCGGAACTGAAAGCTAGGATTGGAAGCCAGTGTTCATGCACTCGATGTAGTTGCTCCAAGTTTTTATATTTCAGGCCTTTACCTTTACAACTCGAAGAGTTCGTGGTTTTTTTGTCTATCTTCTCCACAACCAGAATCTGACATAGAATATGTCGAGTATGATATTGGTCCGGTGGAAGATGTTAGCAGCAGCAGCTAACGTGAAGTTCACATTTGCTAGAGGTTCACATGCTCGTTAAGTATGTATATCGAAATTGTAGCTGTTGATGGTGAGGTCTTACCACAGGTGATGGCCGAATTATGGTCGACACCATATAAAACCAGCTCCCTTCATCTGGTTTTCAATTCCCGTTACAGCTCAGACATTGGCACTCAGGGAGCACCGTCGACGTTAATGTTATCTTAACAGTCACACTTGTATTTACAGCCCTATTTTATTCATTTCGAATTGAGTCTACGTAATCACCCACAATGGACCACTGTGCGCCGGCACTACATTCACCAGGATTGAAGACAACCCACGACGGTGAATTTTCTTGCCGAAATTTGTTGAAACATTCGCACGGCTGGGAGTTTCTTAAACGAAACTGCATGGTACGTTACGTCAATTTCAAAAATCAATTTCCCCGGGACGCCGAATTATTCCATAAAGCATTGAATAAATAGTCGTGCGATTGGTCTCGTATGTATGCATGTGCTTTGAATTCGATAAAAAATGATGCGTGACGATTTGAAGTTCCCTAGTACTTTGCAATATTTGGTCTAGTCAACTGTCCGTAATTGCCCCTCAGTGCGGATAAGAGCTGCAGTGAGTCGACGCAAAAACAAGCCATTCGATGATTCCTCAAAATGACGTCGAGCTGGTCTTAGAAGGTCAAACTCAGAATTTCAACGAAACTCAACGAAACTGAGTCTCCAACAGCTGCGCGTTCATCTCTTCTGAAGATTGGAAGAGCGTTCACGTCCACCCTGCGCTGTTCGATTTGTAATCATTTCAGTCATACCTAATAACCATTGGAATGGAAATGCCTTTTAAACTCATCCAAAAACATCAAAGAGTAATGCAAGCTAGCTTTGTACGCCGCTACCGTGCGAACATTATTTTAATCAGTAATCAGACAATGTTTCATTAAATCGACCATCCCGTGCAAATTCATTGTTACACCAAAGCAATCACTGTCCATTTCTGTTTCTCTTTTCAGCGTTCATTCAAGCCGTTAATCACTACGTCGATCTCATGTATACGTGCGCCAAAATATGGTTCTTCAATGGTTAAGCAGACCTTCACCAAAGCATGTACGTCCTGTCAACAGTTGCCAGAACCATTGAACAGCGATTACTTAAGCGAAAACAAAAACCAACAAAACACATCATTCCTCACCCACAGACGAAAAACAAAAACAAAAACCAAAGTAAACCGAAGCCACAGAGTCCACCTCACACCTTCGACATCGTCACCTCATCGAATCAAATCGTATTCACAAGCGAACTGAGTTGGATGCTTCTTAGGACCAGAACCCGAACGCAAAACGTCAAACGCAAACCAAAACCATAAATCAAATAAAAGGTATTCCACAATGTATTCCTGCGGGAGGTAGTGAGGAGGGGTGAAGAGTGAGTGAGTGAAGTGGAGTGGAATGGAATGGTGCAGAGAAGATTGGTAGCGATTGTCTGGAACTCGGTCAGGCAAAGGCCATTGCTCATTGGACATACAATGTACATACTTTGTCTGCCAGCCCCAGTCATCGGAATCGTGCATCCTCAAGCTGGCACTCAAGCCCGCCACTAAGGCCGAGACAGTCTCCAACGGAGCACGCATCGGTGAATCAAATTAATCGTTGATAAGAATTTATGAATCCACCGGCTTTGAGATTGGGTAGAGGGTCATGATGCGGACGAACGTTGTATCTCAATTCGATATGCAGACAGCGTTCCGAGCGGATGGCTGCGGCACATTTTTCTCCGTTTGGCGATCATTTTTTTTTTATTTATTTAATTTTGTTTCTTTTTTTTTTTTTTTGTATTTCTTAGTCGATAACACACTTCGATTTTCAATGTTGAACTGTAGATTACTCAATCAGAATAAACAGTGAAAAATACTTTCGATATTGTTTTGCGTGCCGAACAGCCGATGCGGGTGCCGAAGTGCGTTCACGTTCAGGTTCGGCGGGCGAGAGGTGGAAGTTGGAATGCCAGTTGCATTGGAAAGCGAGCGAGTAGATTGGCCCATTAACATGAATGCCAATTCAGTTAGAAGCCGCACCGCCGTTGGATAGCAAGGTGCGACGTGAAGCACGAACTGAGAGCCGGGGTGACGCCCTGCTGCTGGGAGTGTGTGTCGTGCGAGGTATGTATGCAAGTGGTATCATGTGCCAAAATCAAGGTAACAAGGTCGAGGGAACCTGTAAACTTTGTTATCGGAGGGAAACCGATGTCTGCCAGAGGACTTGAGCGTGAGTTTTTCGATTTTGAGAGGGTCATGCCAGGGTGTGGCGGAATTGTTAAAGAAGCCAATTCACACATGGAGGCGGTTGAAGAAACGGTGTAAGCAATGCAGACGGCAATTTGAGCAAATTGTGGTACATGATCCAATTTGTTGTCTTGCCGGGAGAAGTATGAGGAGTTGCTTTAAATGCGTAACATCGCTTGAGCCTTCTGTTCTGCGATCACAGAAGGTGTCTGCAGAATATCGAGAGTTTTTAAATTAATTTCAATCTCTGTACGTTTGATGGAGGTGATTAGAGGAGGTCTTGAAATGTGTTTATTGAATTTCTGTCGTAAATTTTTTTGGACTACATTCTAATTTGGAATATGATCAATCTATCTGGCGTGTTTCATCAAATTCTGAGCAGCCGTTTAAGAGCTTCAGCTCCGCAAACAGTCACATTTTCTAATTTATATTATCATCTGGATCTATGAATTTACGTTGATCTCATCTTGCTACTTTAACTTGCATATTTCCAAGAGACAGTCTTCAAAGATGCGTTTAATCCAAGTGAACTTTCATGTATTGACACTGGCTTTAGTTTGATTTTCTCGAATTGAAGCATGTTTTTCAAAGTAAATGTGAACGTGTTGCTCCGTTGTGAGTCTATTCATGGTGAATTGCCGAAACAAACAAACCTCAAATCAGCTGCCATAGAGATTATTGCTGCCGTCGTTATGGTTCTTCTTCGTTATCTACTGATGGTACAGTCTGGGTTGGCCCTGGACCTGTCACGAGCTTTAGTCAGTTGCCTCCAATTTGAATCTTCTCCTCTAGATGCAGCCAACGCAAACAGGACAAAATATGTCAGAGTTCGCTGTCTTTAAAAAAAACCCTTTACCTTCCGAAACCAAACAAGAATCCCGAGAAAATTTGGTATCGGAAAATTAAGCCATCGGAATCAGAGTAACCTTTGTTGAACCAGACCAAGAATGTGAGATTGTGGCAATCAGTGCGTACAAAGCTACTCAAAAATCCATGGAAGTTGGATGTAATTGTTTGAATTTTGATGTCCTGCTGCTAAATAATCGTCCAATTGCCATTCATGGACTCATTCCAAAGATTGATGAAAGGCTTTGCAAGGAAAATCACAAACTACTACAAGCCTACACGTTGTTACGATAAAAATCCACTCAACTCAATATTCTTAAAGAGACGCCGAAATTGTGGCATTCAATCGCATCGTATCGATCTCTTGTCCACTTGCTAAATGTCAACGTAAATCTTTACATACACTTAGCCGTGTTAGTGCGAAAATTGTACTTGACTCCACCCGTTAACCTTGACTTCGACTTTGCGGCTGTTCATTAAGTATGTTCTCAACGTCTTACAGTATCTTTGTTGACGAAGTGTTCTTTTAACTGCGAACGTCATCTGTGGTAAGTTTGGTCGTTCTTTTGATTTATTCCTTTGTGATTTTATTGCACAGGGCGGATTTGAAAGCGCTTAGACTAAGGCGCGTGGATGGTCTTCGAGTGGTTCCACCCAATCATCGCGAGTCTAGTTTTTCTTTGTTTTGCTTGAGGTCATTGACACGAATAATGTTTCGGTTTTATGGCGGATGGTCGAGCGAAACATCTGTGATTTGAGCGATTCATAGTGGACAATGAAGATGACTCAGAAGATTGCACATCTGTAGGAGCGTTCCCACAATTAAAGGTTGCCCTGGAGAAAGGAAGGAGTGGATGGTGGGTGTGACGGAAATGGGGTAAGTAAAATATTGTTATTGTGGGCGATTCATAAGACCTGTTTTTTATTTATTTTTAAAATAAAACATAAAAAGAATTCGGAAGGTGGAAACTATGAATAGAATTTCGTGTTAATGTTGCCCACTGCTACGCCGAACACGGTCCATTCTGGGGGTCCAATATGGTATCATTACCTCCAGCGGCACGACCGGTATTTGACCGATTACGCGAATAATGTTGGTTTCCAAATCCTCGCTGATGGTTTATGGGGCTTGAGGCGGTCTATTCTGTGGCGTGTCATCAAACGACGTACAATGTGACTCGAACTTTGCTGATGGTAAGGGCAGGAATGGATTCGAAAAGTCGATAATGCGCAGCATGTGTTGCTCGAAGCGCACAGAACGTTTGAACAGCTGAATAATTTGAAGACCGTCGATGTTGAGGTGTGATACATTCCATGTTGAATTGTTAAGCAATACTGAATAAGAATAACACCATGAGGCCAGTAACGAGTCATCTGTCAAAAAATGAAAACTTATTGAGCGAAAAAAACAATTACTCATTATTTCCCATTTCTCCATGTCCACCACGTGGTTTAATCTATTTAAAATGTAAAGTATCCAATGACTGCAGACAATTGGGCAGCGCTAGGAATGCATAATCAACAAGCAAATTCTGATCATATCTCTGGATTTCAGCACGAGAGTAATAAATAAAATATAATTACATTCGAATGGATTTTGGTTTTTTATTGAATAATCGATCAACACACGTCTGGTCTCGACGAATCGTGGTGGCACCGAGCTGGATGTGTGCGTCAGAATCGGGAAGGCTAAAGCTGCATTCGGAATGCTATCGGACCAAGCCGGAGTATCAGAGGAAGAGGGAGATGTGTGCGACACGCGGAAACCCCGTTAAAACTCCAAAATTGTCGGTTGCAGCAACACCCCGGTTTCACTCCATATCGCTATATTTATGGCGTATTTTCCTCATTTCCTGATGATCCTGGAAGCAGTAACACCTCTCACATGCTTCATGATGTTTTAAGAAAGATTATGATGAAGGCAAGAACAAGAGTGTGAGTTCATAAGAAGAGCATCACTTCTCTCCGGCAGCATTTCCTATTCAAGCGATGCCTCAGCACTTTCATGCCAAGCAGTCTCACCTTGCACAATCCCAATTCCTAGTATCAGGATTTTCTCCACGAGAAATAACCAGGCACAATCACGTCAATTTTGTTAGTGTCAACATAGGTTAGTTCAAGTTTGATTAAAATAAAAAGCAGTCGATTGTAGACTGATATAGTATGGGTGGAGCTATAGCCCGTAGAGGGACAGGACCTAGCTTCTCAGCAACCACTCGTGTTGTGCGTGCTTTTGTTCTATCACGAGTGGAAGTGACCTACAGTTTTATGCCGACTCCGAACGGCCAAGTTTGAGAAGACACTTTGAGCATTGTCACTAACTCGAAAGAGGTGTGGCCGTGAAAAGTATTTCTTGTCTTACCAGGAATCGAATCTAGACAGGTTGGTCCAAGTGCTTAGGAGTCGATACACATACCCACAACGCCACGGGCCACCATTGAAAGAACTTGTTTAAAAAGTAGCCTCCTAAGTATGGACACCTACCACTGGCCAGAGCACTACACGGGCAGAGGCGTTTCTACCTCCCCTCCGTACACTCATCTTCTGCCAAAATTTTTGTAGAGGATGCCAACGCTGGCGGCGAGTGTATCAATTGAGCAGTGTCCTGAGGGAAGGAGAATTCAGAATCTCCTTTGTTCTGCGGCATTTGTGGTTGGTTAATTTTATTGTATGAATCTTAAGCAGATAGATATGATAGGCTGCGGCGATGGGCAGAGGGTTGTCCCACACTTAGCGATTGGTGCTATATGCCACCTCCAACTTTTGGTCATAGCGACCGAATTTGGCCGCGTTTCCGTTTGAAAAACAACAACTTGACATGGTTTTCTATCCTCTCCTAGGGGCTGCACCTTGCTAATGGCTCGTATACAAGTAACTACCGGCTTGGATCACACATAGCTCTTCTTGAGAGGTTCAATTCTTGCGCATGTGTGGTTGAACTTTCGACCACTTTTTCAGCAATGTTTTCGACTGAATGGCCATGATTTCGCTGTTCACGCGTGCCAAATTTAAAGTAGCACGCTCAGTTAGTTCGAATTGATAGACTTCGACAATTAAAACACACCAGAGCATCTATCCATGACTAGAATTCGCAAAGGCTGTAGATGACGGATGTTGATAAGAGGCACTTGTTTAGATTATCTAGGTACGCGTGGCTGACTGCAGATTATAATCAGACTTAGGCTGCCATGGTTCCGATGTTCGTTCTGCGCTCACTTCGATGCTGTGGTTGTTCAGGTCGCTTGGATTGTTGAAGAAGTTCGATCCCAAGCTCGTCCTTACTGTACATGGAGCGGGAGATGATCTGTCATGATTGCCTCTACCACGTCTCATCAGAATGTTACACGGAAGTCATTGTATAGGAGATTATTAGGTATCCTATATGAATATTTACTGATACGCAGTGCTTACACAGTGTCTTGACATGCACAACAAGTGAATGTTAAGATGCTTGTCGCATAACGATTCGGAATTTTAGAGTGGTCTTAGGACAATGAACCTGTGCTGGTTTCAGTATAATTGCTGACTGTTCTTAAATCAAGGCCTCACTCATGCCTCTTCTTCATCTCGCTCTTGTGTAATTGTCCGAGCCTCAGACAACGTTGCTGCAACGTGCAATTGCGTACCACAAGTGAGTTGAGTTACTTTTCCTCTTATGTGCGCCACATTAAACGCGGGCATCTTCTGTTGAATTGTGCCACAGCTGTAAAGCGTGCCCGAAGACTCTTCGGGCCGGAAACATTTTGTTCACGTGCTCTACAGGCCCAGCCACCTTAGGCGTTGGATGCTTAGGTGTCTGGCTATAATACAACTCAGACAGTGGATCTTCTCTAGCTGCTATAAGCGCAACGTCTCTCAAATCGTCAAATAACTTCTTCAACCTCTATTGATATTGTGAGGGATTTACAGGTATCGTATGTTCAGTGTCGTACACAACGCCAGCTTTGTACTTTGGGCGATTCAATGTGTCCTAAGAAGCACGAGTTATTCTGTGTTGGATCTGTGTACTGACACTTACTGCGGAACTGAGGTAGATAAAGTACTTTTGTGACGCTTTGTCCAAGATGTCGATGTCCCTCCTTGAAAACGGACATGTGTACGTTTTGTCCTCGTTCACCGCTGGCTTCCACTTAGGCGCCTTCGTCTCCATACTAACAAACGCCTCATACAAGTCTCACTTCATTCGGGCAATAACGTCAATGACATCCACCTTAGCAACAACTGGACGAAGGTCTGCAAGATAGTGGCTCTAGTGGTGGTCTACGAGTTTTGTACCGACCTTCTCATAAACAAGTTACACGACAGCTTGTCCAAAACCTAATTTTACAAGGTAGGTCGTAATGAGTTCGACTTTGATGGTGCAGCGACAAGTATCCATCATCATCCTGCACAACTTGCCCAGTTTGGCAGTCAGAACTAGACGGAGTGTAGCTCGGCTCTCTGTAGGCTATCACATTTCGACGAAGAACGTATTCGCTGTACTCTTAACGAACAACCAATTCGTTGTTTGGGTCGACTGAATGAATGAGTTTAGAACCTCCCGCCAGACAGTCCATTCCGCCCCCGCAATGCGCAAAAGGTTTGAACACGTTTTTTAATAGATTTTTATTCGAGATGGCAGGATAAGGAGTTAGAAATTTATTCAAATGTGCGAGCTTAACAAGCTCTTTAGACAGACGAGATAGAATATTCACCGCACATGAATGCCGTTGATCACAGCCAATGCCATCTGCAGATTTCGTATGGATCAAGTATCTTAAAAATAATAACTCTTCACGATAAGGGCGTCGATATTCTAGTCCAAGTCTCACACCCTACACAGCCTCGATAAAGCCCAATTTATCCACACGTGTGACTGAAAATTGGAGTACGATCTCATTTCCCGAATATCGACCGCTTCACACAATTCGGCTGAATGTTGTGAATCGTACGTGCTCTCACACCTTTCAAATGGAAATCCATTTACAATTTGGACTTGTGATTCAACTCACGTGACCATTACAAACAATTAGATCGGGAGTGATGCCAAGATCAACATGGATCTCGAGTCGACTCAGAGCGCACCAGTTATCAGAATTTGGTAAACTAGTGCGGTCACCCTGTCTAGGCAGCCGGTCAGCTTTTGTGCGAAGAACAATTAATCATTCATTCATCCTCGCCGATGGAATGCCAATCCGAAGACTACGCATTTAGCTTCGTGCATACCCGCACAATCGAAGCCCTATAATCGAAGCCATGTCCATTCCCAGGGCATTTACAACACAGCACTTGGCACACAAGTGTGGCACGTTTCGATGTCAAAGTTTTATGCGAATCCAGCGTGGATCGCATGCTAAATTAAGAAGCTTGAAATTCTTCGGGAGAGTAGGCGAAGCAGGTCTTCTATCTGTTCATCCTCTGCACTTCATTAATCGCTCGCAGACTAATGGCCCGTTGAAATGTCATCATTAAATCTTTTCATTGTTCACGGTAATAAAGCTCCAAAACCTACACTTCTAAGATGCTAATGTTCCACGCGCGTGTTGCATATATTTTTCAGAAAAAAGAAGAAAATAAAAACGATAAACACCAAAACAAATCAGCCAACAAACAAAAAAAGAAGTATCTGCTGATGGAGAGATGAACGCAGAAATAATGACGAATTTTTCGGGAATACGTATCCGCAGGTGTTGCTATAAAGATCACTCGATGACAGCCGATCGCTGGATACGACGAAACTAGTTTCATGTCAAAACGGTCTATCTTAGACGCAGATTGCCGAGGAAGTATGTACGTGACTCGAAGCCGTACTGTGCATGCGTTGTTTTGACTTGCGTCCATCAATTCTACGAACGCGCCACTCTTCGCGTGCGTTTTATCTTGGATTTGCATAGATCGCATTCCGTGCCAGATTGGCAGTCCCTTCGATCTGTGATTGCGACCAAGTGTCCTTAGTGGCTCGCTGTTTAGAGGGCTACAGATCATTGCCCTGCGTTGGCTGTGCTCTGTTAGCTTATCTGAATGTGATTTATGTCATTGCCACTTGGAGCAGTCCCCAGTCCGAGTGAGTCGTAAAATCTGTCTTCAGGTTCTGTTTGAAAACACTCGTGTATGGTTAAGCCTAAGAGCACCCATAGTTGGGTGGTCAATTGACGGACGGCCAAAGGATTGATGATGACAAGTGGCTTAGAGGCAATCCATCAAGGCTCTGATATTTGTATTCTTGCCGCTTGTTCAGTTTTATTGTAAACGAGACGTGAGCTCGGGCCGAGGGTGGCCGACAGACTACTGTGGATATACGGAATTCAGATTAACTACCACGATAAATACGGGAAAACTGTACGAATTATTACGGATATAGTTGACAGAAGTCGCCAAGTCAATTCAAGATAAAATCATAAGTTATACGGAACAACAATCGAAGGGGACATGTGAAGTATGTAGTGATCAGAGCGGACATTGAGTGTTTGGAGCGCACCAGCGCATGTATTCAGAATGTTTTATGACACATAAATGCCAACGATCCATGGCGATGTTGCGTATTTCCAGAAGATCAAGACCTTGAGTTGGTTTAAGACAAGTCAAGGTGACGCGTGCTTGAAAAATGGCGACCAGGATCGAGTTCAATCTGTGCAACTTTTGCAATACCAAGAAAACGAAGTACATCAAGTACGAAGCAAGAACGGAGTAGTGTGACATAGTCTTCAACGAGATCTGTGTCGTTTTCAAGGACAATGCTTTGAAATGTTGCACAATTATTCGAAGGAAGTTTATTTTCCTATTTTCGCGTGTAAATCGTAAATACGCGGGTAAATTGAAAATAAATAAACCGAGAAACATGAGAGTTGTATTATAACAAGCCCTTGTGGGCGTTGTTTCATGGTAAGCGAAACAATTCAAATGCCAAGTATGACTACTAAGTCAGGCACAGTGCAATGCATCTGTACACATGGCGTGTTGCACTAGATGGCCAATGTGACCAGAGAGATCCAAACGATGAAGCATTGTTACCTACAACGCTACGCGAATGGGAAATTAGTCTCGCAGCATCTCAGTTGCAGGTTATGAAAGAGTCTGGGAAAGTAGAAGACTAGAAAATAACCAGGTGGCATTAGAAAATGCAGCCAAGCTCTTCGAAAACATGACTGTTATCTAGTTAGCCTAAAGTCGATACATTTAAGCAGATGCTTAACAAGGGTGGACGGGAGAATGTGGTAGAGAACGGGGAAATCTTAACTCTAGCCATTGCCTGTGTAACTGACATTTACGTCCCATAATGCCTGCTTCTACTCGACTTTCTGTCGTGGATAAGGACCTGAAAGGAAGGAATTGGCGTACGAAATTGGACGCACCTGGCTAAAGATCGTTACAAGTTGAAGAGGCTTGTTGACTGAGGCACAGGGCCACAGCTGGCTGTAGCGGCAGAAAAAGAATATTGAGATCGAATTGGCCTTGCCTTTCCTTCATTAATTTTCAGCGCAAATGTAATCGTGAGACAAAGCGTCAGTAATCGTGAGTCTCCACGAGCATTTCGACACTAGAATTGGCCGAAGATGATTCCGTTTCTATGGTGGGACTGGCCTGGCATCGTCTACACCAGCAGAAGTACTTTGATATTGTCAATAGGTAGCAAATTTCCCGACTCCGCCGTTTACGCCTCTCATGTTACACGATTCAGTGCGAACGAGCCATAGTGGAAGTCATTGTCGGCCATTGCGGAAGAGCCCTGTATGATGATTCATCAGAAAGTTCGAGTGTTTGATTCGGAATTGTGAATGCGCCCATTTCGTAGTTCTGAGACTGGACTATCTTTATTTCAGACCTCTAGTGAAATCTCAGAATTGGACTCTTGCACAACCAAGGTGAACGGAACTCAACCACGATCATCCTTTGTCAAGTTGTTTGACACATTGTAATCGACGTTGGCGGAAGAGGAAATGTCGCGTGCAGTCTCAAATATGGCAGAGATCAAAAGCGTGGTTCTACCGCAACACTGCCACGATGAGTTACTTGAAAGATGTTCAGAATCAAGTCTTGATTTGGTCATTCACCCATAAAATGGGCGATAAATTGACTCGCTCCTAAATCAATTGCCTTTGCTTGGAAATAACTGTCGCTCTGGAGATTATTGCGTCTATAAAAACTGCTGCTCCAGAGTCTGTTTCTGATTCTGTTTTAAACATCTCATTCCGGTTGGAATTTCCGTCAGCATACAAATTTGTTCCTGATCGTAAACTTCGTAAAAATATTCGCATTCGAAAGCGCGGCGCGGGCGTCTATTTATAAACTGAAACACGTCAGCATTCCGATTGTGTGTGGAAGGCTGTCTTCTGCCGGACTACCGAGAAGGGTTCCCTTTCGTGTTCTTCACCCACTTCGGCAGAACCACGATGAATGTCGAGCAGTTCCTGTTGACGGACCACGGCTCTTCCTGGATAAACTAATTTGCATTCTTCAGCCCGGTGACTCCGTCGTGTATCTGAGTTTGAGTCTGAGTCGGAGTCTGAGTCATTCCCCGTCGTAAAGTCATGCATTTGATCATATATCAAACGACGCATTCAAAAGTCGTCGTTTAGACAAAATTGATTGCTGTTCGGGGTGTCGTTTGGAGACGTTAATCGATTGGGGTATTTCTCGTTTTGAGGAAAGCGTCTGTGGGATTCTAAAATAAATGTTAATTTTCTTCGGAATGCCGACGACGTGAAAGTATTCTGGAATTTCTTTGTCGTCCACTTAAATGTGGAGTTTCATTGACGCCATGCCATCCAGTTGCCAGTGGGAGGGGGACTTCAGACTTTGAATAATTAACGTATTATTGACTGTACATTCTAAACAGAATCAAGGCGCCGTTCCAAAATGAATTAGATAAATCGTAACATTGACGTCAAATGTGTTTCAAGCAAATAATGTGACTCCTCGGACACCGTTCGTGGTGTCGGATTTCGTCTTCGCGGTCTTTTTTGTGGCTTGTTGATGGCCAACTGTATGGTTAGGCATTAAAATGCTTCTCACAGCCGATTGTATAAGAAAGCGGATATGTTGTGTGCCGAAGTTGTCAATTGAACATCAACAATAATCAGTCAGTTGGTGGCGATGTTGATGTTGTTGTCGTAGGCTATCAGGATCGATTTCAGGAAGATCATTTGGACGTTAACCTTGAACTGCGGTTTGTTGACTTTCATTTGTGACGCTGAGCCCTAAGGGGAAATATGATTTACACCATTTCGATCAATTAATCTAATTCAGCTAAGTGACTTGGAGTTCATCTGTCATGTGACAGAATGTGATTGGATGATATCTGGACTAGAGGCAGGGCAGGACGGCACTTAAAAATTAGAACAAATGCCTCTTTGGTATACTTTGGTACAATATTGCATCTGCAGAGCGTTCGCAGAAGCTTGTCTGGGAAGCGAGGAAAAAAAAAAACATCCGAAAGTCTTTGTTTTTTCCTTCTTTGGCCGGCGCTACAGTCCGCAGTGGAATTGCAGCTCGTTTCTCTTGCAGCTCGCATTCATTTTCTACGTGCTATAGTTCTGAGGTCACCCGAGTGGAGGAGACCTACAGTTGTATACAGTCATCGAACGAAGTTGTAAAGCTTTGCCTTCTCACTCTACTCATTGAGCCTAGTTGATGTGGATATAGGATGGAAGTTGATGTGTGCGGAATCGGAATAATCCTTGTTTTCTTTTCGCTTTCAGCTTCTTTGCTAAATAACCAAGACCTTTTAGGTGTGGTAGCAGCTAATTGCAATGAATTAAATAAATGTAAAAGGTGTTTTTTTTAGCGGTATAGATCTTTAAATTGTGGCAAGTGGCAACACCATTTTAACTGGCTGCCATTTTGCCAGCTGTCAAGTGATTTATTTATATTTTCGTTTGGTATTTGTTGGTTAGCATAGCATCGTTGGCATAGCAAGGCGTAGATTCTGTGAATGGGTCCAAAACAAGATTGCCGTTGATCTCAATTTGCATAAGCGAATTTTGGTTAGCGATGAAACTCACTTTTGGTATTTGGAGTGATGATAACCCCGAAGTGTATGTTGAGACACCGTTGCATCCATAAAAACTGACTGTTTGGTGTGCATTATGGGTTGGTGGAATAGTTGGTCCGTACTTCTTTAAAAATTAAGCTGGCCAGAAAGTTGCAGTCAATGGTAACCGCTATAGAGTCATGGTTACTGACTTTTTCGTTCATCAATCGAACAACCACGATGTGCAGGAGCTATGGTCTCAACAAGACGGCGCAACATGACACACAGCTCATGTCGCAATTGATTTATTGAAGGAAACGTTTGGTAAAGTTACGGACCCATGAATTGGCATCCAAGATCTTGCGATTTAACGCCAATTTGAAAAAATCATCTTTGTTTTATTCCATTTCAAAGTTTTATACCTCTAAAAAAAATGCCTCTTACTGACTTCTGCCTCAGTCTCTTCAGTGGGACTTTTGGTTATGTACGTTGGCAGTCCGTTTTCGAGGTCACCTGGTTCCTCTACCTCTTTCACTGATCTTTTACAACTGCTTTGCCCTATTTCCATGGCCTAGTTTTCTGAAAATAAGGCAATTTACTGTAACAGTGAGGTTCTGAGGCCGGATGCAGCAAATGTCTGTCCACTTACCTTACAGCCGAAATCAAAGTGAATAGGCTCCATTAAATCTGTACACTCATTCTCAAGCTTGTGCAGTGGCCTGCGTATACAATTTTTCGTGTGTTCGGCAAACCCGCGCTTGGGGAATTCGGTCTCTGGGCTCGATACGATGTGCGTCTCGAAACAACAGCCATCGTAGAACACTTAGTCTTAATACGAACTTAGTCTTAAAATGACAACATTGGATTGCAGTATTAGCTTAGGCACCCCTCCATGGATCATCGCGATCGGCGTGACTGGATGCTCAAACACGGTGGTTTTTGTGGGTAACGACAGAGTGGAAGAGCTGGCTAAGAGTGGATCAGCACTTAACACTTCTTTGGCGAAAATAGTTGTGATTGTCAGTTGCCTAGGACTCTAAGAACTCAAAAGAATTTCAACTCTGGGCATGTGAAACAAGACGCAAGGCACCATGCTTGCTAGAGACGCTTTTTGAGATCCCTAGTGGTAGTGTTACACCCCGAATAAGGTCCATGATCTTGAAAGTTTGAAGATGGTTTTCCGTAACCAGATAGGGCGAGATCTATTCGGAAAAAACAGAACTCATCAAAATAATAATTTGGAATGGTTAAAGCTTCTGGAGCCTCAACAACAAATGACTATCGTTTCCATTAAAACCCATTCTCAGTTCGAACAATTTTATGTATGTAGGTTCCGAGCAGATCTCGAAAACACGATTGAGATGGAACGATAACAAGAACCTTTCTCAGGTTAGCGCAGATAAACAGCGATTGTCTTCGAGTAACACGTGATCAAACAAGCATCTTAAAAGTCTTCCGGATTCCAAAACAGAGACGCAGAACTTCGAGTGCCTTGCAACCGTGTTCAGATGGGAGGGAAAGTAAAAGTGACTCGTAAACTAGTTCACGGGAGGATATTCAAATCGCCGTCCATTAGTCCATTAGATTCAACCTTCACTTGTAAAATGTTGATTCGCAGTAGGCACATGTCAAATTTAATTGCAAAATTTCGTACGGCTTCTCCCTCGCCCATGGGCTTGTCGGCAAGTAATGGTCGACTTCCGCAATTGAATCTGATCTGGATTGACGAAGCGCGTAATTCATGCCGCTATTTCAATTCATACACATAGATACACACGTGCGGCATCATATTTGGCAATTTAATAACAGGCACACATGCGATTTTTGATCAGAAGTCGGCATTTTGAGCGATTTCTATTCGGCCAGGCAGGCCAGTGGGTGCTACGAAATTCAGTTCGCCTATTCGCCGGATTGCATAATGCTGTCAAAAGCAATTACATTATGATATGGTTAAGGAACGAATGAATGGAAGAAGGAATTTGAACAGGGGCTACGTGCGTTGGATTGGTTATTCGGCAACAGATCGGCGGGAAGCGACGCGACGCCTTTAGGCGGACAGTGCCGGGTGGATATTTGTTTGCCCAATTGATCTGATGATCTACTCATGAATCGGGTGCAGATAGTTGGAAATCAGTGATTCCCCACGAAAGCCGGGATTAGAACGCGAAGGAGATCACGTCTGAATTTTGTGCCGGGGACGTCATGCTAAGATCTGCTTTTTTTTTGGAAAAAATGTTGCCGCGATGAACGCTTAGAATAGGCGGCATGGGAAGTGAGCTGAATTTAACAAGTTGTGTGAAAGGCAGACGTGACAAAGTGGACTGGGCGGAGGAATTTAGTTAGTGATTCTCTGTTCAATATTTTGTTCGCGACCAAGATCTTTTCTTTCTCTCTTAACAGCTGAATTGTGATGGAAGGCGGTAGCTTACTTTGCTTCAATTTTGTCTGCGGGACAAGGCGACAGAAACCGTAAAAAACATCTTCTACGGTAGCTCTTACGAATGTGAGGAGACGTCCACAAATGATGTCACTAAGTGTCACTCGAGGCATTCTCTCCCTTCACAAGTACTTAGTTAACAAGATTGCATCTCACGTAAGGTCTGGGCCTGAATTATTGATGCCATACATCGATACGCACCACCTTTCATCGATTTTAAAGCAGCATACGACCGCATTCATCGCAAGGAGCTATTCGATCCGATGGACGAATTCGGGATCCCGGGAAAACTGATCCACCACTTCGGTTCAATAATCATTGAAACGTTCGAAGCCTGCACCAAATTTCGGAAAAGGTGATGCGCTGTCGTGTGATTTTTTCAATTTAGTTTTGCTGAATTTGTTGAAAGCTGTGACAGTTGCTAACACGAAAGGCACAATCTTCTAAAAGTCAGTCCAACTGTTGGGTTACGCAGATGACATCAACATTACGTTCCCAACGTGCCGCAGTAGAAGCGTCCACGGCGATTGAAGAAGAGGCGAAAAGAGCTGGTTTTAAGGCCAAAAAAATATATTCTGCCGCCCAAGAAACTGCACGCCACACACCACCTGGGCCAAAGCATAAGAAACGACACCAATAATTTCGAAGAAGTGAAGGAGCTTGTGGAGATCCGACTTAGAATCGCCCTTGGCAACCGATGCTATTTCAGTCTGACGAAACAACTGGCCACAAAGTTCCTGACTCGAAGGACCAAGATCATGCTCTACAAAAGTCTTATTTTGACAGTCCTGCTATATGGAACCGAAAGCTATACGATTAGCAAAACAATAGAGCCGATCCTTGGTACCTTCGAAAGAAAAATTCTATGTCGGATATGATCCCGTCTGCGTGGAAGGTGAATGGAGAAAAAGACACAGCCGCGAATTCTAGGAGCTGTGCAGCTGCACTTGCTCGGCCACATCTAGCGCATGGAGAACCATGCTCCAGCAAGAGGACCTTCGAATCCGAGCTTCCTTGTTAGAGAAGGATAGAAGGACCGAACCTCCGGAATAAAGACCAAGTCAACTCGAACGTCATATGGCTCGGTCCGGATGACTGAAAGGAGCGTGCCCAGAACAATCATCGATGGAAGGCAGCAATTGCTCAGGCTCAGGCCATTCATGAGTCGTCTACCGAAGCATATGTAAGTTCATCAATTATAGTCATGCTGCCTGTTGTCAAAAACATGTTGTCTACTGTCTGCGATAACTTAATTATTGTAATGCGCCGTTAGTCTTCTTCACCTTCTTGGCTAGAGTGGGATCATTCTTTTGAAGCCCCCATCATTGGGCCATCTTCTTAGACTAAAGACTAAAGGACCGAGCCCATACAGAATTCTCTCTCGAAGCCACCGCGATACAAGTCAACTCGTCTGCCTACCGTCCACATTTCGACACAATTTTGTTCAGCAAGTCTTTGGTTCATCTAGTGGTAAGTCGTTTGGTAAAACCGCAACAGCAGTCTCGTGCGACTACTCCTACATTAGGGTCGCGCAGTGAGAGGCACTGAGTGACTCAGGTTCGAAATAAAACATACGAACTCGTATAGTTGTGGTCACGTAGATTTGATGGGCCTTGTTGGTAATTTTAGATCTGGGATGAATTAGCTTGTCTCATCCTGTGGCACAAATTTTGTCAGTCAACTGAACTTAGAGTGTCACTTGAATACGACGTTTAAATTAGCATCTGATCTACTACAGTGCAGACCAGCGGATATTCTTTTGAAGTCTTCGGCGAATCGACGTACAGCAATAATGTTCGTCAAATTTGATGCAGACTTCTTCTAGTGTAGGTCATTGTATTGTTATTTCGAGGCAAATGATCCTAGTTTAGGATTCGCTACATTCATTTATTGTTACATTTCGGCATACCGTCGACTTCTGTTACAGCTGTCGGAGGTTAAGCGCTTTACAGGACCTAGCTTCCTTAGACATTGAATCCATAATTGTCTGATCAGAATCACGTTACGTACAGTCGAATAAATCCTTCCTTCGCCAAAGTTGTCATTGTTTCCGTTCTTGGGACAATTTATTCTTCGTCGCCCTCGTTACCACCAGACCCAGTCGCTTCCGTTTCAATGTTCTAGTGACAGCACACTGTGTTCGACAATTATAAGACCTTCTACTGATGTAGCCTCTTCTATTGTCCAGTTAACCAGTCCTCTTATGCTAACATCTAAATTAAGGCAAATTATTGATTCCGAATTAAAGTAGAACGATCTAAATGCCAAGTTTGGAATAAACGCATAATTGTGCCCACGTTTTTGAAGAATCAGCCCGAATAACCCATTTCGTTCCAAAAAGATACTACACCCAATTTGCAGTTGACAGTGAATTGCCCCGTCGTCACCTCACACTTGCTTAAGGTTGAGGTTAAGCAAACACAATAATTATCGTTCAATTCACTACTTTGCATGGTATTGTATTCTCTCTCAAGATCTCCCTCATGCGTATCTGCGTTTGTATCTTTTGTATCTTGGCTTCGTTTATGTTTTGCGCGTGGAACACCGGTTTCCCATAACGAAAGTCTGCAACTGGTTTTCTTGGTTAACATTCGCCGGCTCGGAGGCCCAAACAGAAGACACACTAACAACCGAGTCGTTATGACTCAATCAAATGAAATTGATGCTACCCGCTGCTCACTGTTCTCGTTAAGAAGAAATTGATATTTCTGCTCATTCGATAGAGCATCTCAAATTGCTTCTCGGCACACGCTGTATGGCTGCATCTTAAATCACTGCCATCAGTCGGTGATTTGTGGTCTTTTTTTGGGAATTTTCCCAAAAGATGACACACTTTTTGATTCAGTTTATTCAGAATATTTAAACCAAAGGTGATTTATCAACGGAACGCACCCACACCTTCTTTTTTTCCTTTTTTTGCGGCTGATTTCTAGACGTCTACATGACGCCATTGGGCAAGGTGATTCAAGTTTCTCAAGCTGATTTGCACAGATATCCACTCAAGGTCCATTAAGATTTTAGGTCAATATTGGTGGCTGGTTTTTTTCTTTCTTTTAATTTTCTTATCAGCAATTCAGGAAAAGAATTCGTATTCAAATTCGGTTTCAAAAAAGTGTTTCGAAATATTTCATTCATAAACCAGCGCGAAAGGGGACGCATTGTGTTTGCGGTGACTCAGCATGAATTCGAGTCACGACGCATCATCATGATAAAAATCGACTGCATTTCGAAAATCATATTTTCGACTTCACTGAAAAGTGCCGCCCATGGTCATTGCGTGAAGCTCATTAGCATCACATAACCTGCATGCATTGAGTTAGAAATCGCGTTTACAGCACAATAAATTCGCACCCGAACCGCATTATTTTTGAATAGAAATAGATTGGCAATTAGTTGCCCCGAATTTGTGGAACATTTGGGGAATGCTGTGCGCTCTGAACGTTCGGCAGGCTCGTGACATAACGCATTTAGGTGGCGCCCGGAATTCATTTGGCTGCACTTAATTGATTTTGTGCGCATTCAATTTGGTAATTTCGAGAATTCATTTGCTGACCAGCAAATTCATTCGATATCCAAAATGAACGTGATTATCGAGTGCATTTGTAATTTTGAAATGAAACGCGGTCGATAATTGGACCACAAAATTTGGGATAATGTGACCGAGAAATTAATTATTGAGAGACTGGACTTTTTTTTTCAAATAGTTCCATCATAACTCGTTGATTACTTTAGTCATTGTTCGGTTTTCGAGGGTATATGGACTCATATAAATTTCATATGCAACAAACCCGTACCCGCTACGTGCAAGTATACTCCACTGATTTAGGTTATGAGAGGACGCCGTCCTCCTTCTCAACACTAAAGGTACATCTATCTCTCTTAGCCTACTGCAAGAAAAAGGCGCCCCATATGAGCATCGAACTAGGACTGATCCCCGGTGCACACATGCGTTATTTTAATGCACGGTGCTGCAGCGTTGTCGTTGAACATTGATAAATAATTCTATATCAAATTCTTCCATGTTTGACATATTTCTTTCGAATTAAATTTGTGGTTAAATGACGTATGTGTGTACGGCTCAATAACAAACAATGTACTGAAAACGCACCGGTCTCGTGGCAACCTATGAGTCTTTTTTAAATAACACATGTGTGCACCGGGCCTAAGAGTTTCATGCTCTACGTATCGAGCTTGCTGGGCTGCTGGCATTTATCAGCAATGTTCGGGTTCTTTACGAACCTTGTTCGCCAAACGAAGCTTGAAAGGCAATGTGTTAGTTGGGGGCCTATAACACGCGTAGTTTCATGTTCAAGGGCCAAGCCCATATAAACTGTTGCCTTAAGCTTCAAGGCAAGCTACAGTATCAGTTGCGTAGTGTCAACAAATTTACCACTCATACGCCCTAGCGAGAGGGAGAGTAAGTATGTACCACAAATGGATTGCATAACAACGGAAGAAAGTCAACTTTTAACTTGTTCATACTTTGACAGTTCCATTCACACTTATATCAATTTATTCTGATGTTGTCATAGTGCGGTTTGGCATCTATCTGCAATCCGGCAACTACTATTTTTGTCGATTCCAAACGCAACGCAACGGACAACGGATTCTATGGGTTTGCATTTTGTTCACTGTTACTCAACTCTGGAGGTGGTCTCAACTCGACTACTCACAAATCGATGAGATATGGTATAATGCACCATCATTTTTGTCCGCTTTAAGAGAAGAAACCAATAACCGTTGCAGCGAAAAATCCGTGTCTTTTTGGTATTGTTGCAGATCTATTGATACAAAAAGTCATAAGGTTCAAATACATAAGCACACCCTTCGTCTTTGCATACTTCATATATTTGTAAGGCTCAGCGTTCATAACGTGGAAAAATTTAGTTGAGAAAATCAACAGTTGATAAACTCTCGAATTGTTAACTGAAAGTAGACGCCATAGAACTTAAGTGATTGAAAGCAAGTCCAGAAGTTAAAGAGACAAATCTTAAAGTTGTGTTTAACTATTAAATAAAATCGCCCTTAGTGTACGTCTGAGTCTTCCGGCCACTTTGGGAGAAGAAGCCACAAGCCTTCAAAATGTTTGTCTTCAAAATTTCTTCTGTTCACTTTATTTTATTTGTCCGTCCATACCTCCATGGTCACAAAACGGACCAGGCTTAAGTTTGCAAATGGGTAGTGTATGAGTAAGGGGACAATAACTATCCGACGAGCTGAGTCATGCAACCCCAAACGTACCTTCGGATTCTGAAGTCGCACTGACAGCTCCTTATCAAAAACAGCCGTCATGTGCCAGAATAACTTTCAGTTACCGCAGCAGACCCCGTAGCAATGGGTTGTACAGGCCTTGACCTTGTCTTACGGCACATTATGGCGTATTTTGCATCTTTGCATCAGCATCAGTTGACCACGCCATGGTAGAATATATGAGAATTGAGTGCATGGGAAAAGGCGTTTGGATCACAGTGCCACATCTCACACAATACGATCCTTTTCGAGTTATTTCGCTTTTGGTCCTGGGAACTGGCCACCAACATCCTGTGATTAGTTTCCGTTTGTTTGCTTTTTGATGAGATAGTGTTTATGGATTGAATTCATACAAATATTCGCCAAGTTACAGTCGAGTTGTTCCCCGATATGTTTAAAGTAATTAATTTCCTTTATTGCTTTTCTCAATAACATATATAATTTAATAGATGGGGTTCCCATTTTCCGATTTGTGTAACAAGAGTCTACACGAAATTGATGGGTATCTGAACGAAATGTGAGCGAAATGAGCAAGCAGAGCAACTGAGATTTCTGCCTAAAGATCGAACAAAAAAGCACTGATTTCCACGGAACTACTTGATTCAATTGATCAAGGAGGTCAATCCTCCTGTGCGTCACAACTTGCTTCACCGAATAGAGATTTGTATCAGGTCGCAATGACCCAACTGACTTTGATCTAACAAATAACCTAATGAGTCACAGAATGTTGACTCACGACTAGAAAGTCATCCTTTCTCTGCTTCATCATTATCATCATGTACTTTCTCAAAATTGGCAATCGACCATCAATTCAGATCATTGCCAAATTTTTTTTGCTGATATTACGCATGACATAGTTTACACGAATGTGAACAGTAACCGAATTTCGCAAAACGATTTTGACAGGCTTTCCTGGAACGCTGTACTCATGCTGTGACTCAGTGACTCATGACCAGCATGTGCCGTTCAAGACGAAGTTCCGAACGTAAAAAGCGACGTATGCCATATTCGTCCATTACACTTCAGTTTTTTGTTCATGTGGGCATACTTAGTGGCACAACCGTTGGATCTGGAATAGCTAATGACCACTTAAGAAACGAGCGACACATTAGATAAGCCGATGTTCTTCGGAGGAATGTGATCCACAGGAAATAGTGGATGTGTTAAAGGAGCACTTCAAGGATCTGCTTAGTCGGCATGCCTTGCAGAAAGTGATAGGGAAGGAAGCTGTTCACAGAAGACGTCGGCACCTCCATCACAAAGGTAAAGAATATCAAAGCTACACGTTCAGATGTTTGACCACCAGAGTTCCTCAAGGCCGGGGGCGATATTCTGGTAGGGACCATGCACCATCTGCAGAGTTGGAGAAGACGAAATCATGCCCGAGAACTGGAATATCAGCTTC
Organism: Eristalis pertinax; assembly: GCA_907269125.1. Classification (NCBI taxonomy): domain Eukaryota; kingdom Metazoa; phylum Arthropoda; class Insecta; order Diptera; family Syrphidae; genus Eristalis; species Eristalis pertinax. The sequence continues at coordinate 28,201,217 of OU026145.1, forward strand.
ATGAGCTCCAACCACAACCTATAAAAGTATATCATTGCACAACCTCGTCTATAATAGGCTGTCCAGCGTACAGTGTGAACGTCTGAAGACACTGCATGTCCCATGGAAACAAACACGTTCACACAGTTCTGATGGCACCACTGTTCGGGTTAGACCCGCGCCTCAACCAACAAGCCTCCTGACACGACTGCATCCAAAATCACACGGCAATGTGGTTGATGTCCTTCTACACTTGTGGGCGCTATCACAATGGCGCTGCACCGGTTTCGTGGGCGTCTTCTTTTGCCTTGTCTCACTGGTGCGGAGTTGACGATTCTTCAGGCTGGGGCAGTGTTGTCCAACGGCTAGACTCATCTCTCTGTACTGCAGTAGGATTTATTTTTACGTGGCTATGCAAGATCGTGTCTGTGCGCAGAATTCGGAAACTCTTGACGCTTTGGAACCGAATATTCGCCAAGTAATGGCCGATTTACTGCCCAATATGTGTAAACACGTATTGGGAATTGCAACCGACCCGAAGGCGATGCCCCAAAAATCCCCTGCCGTAGAATTCGGAGCACCTACCCACTACGTCACGGCGGTCATCATCTCTTTATCGATTTCACATCCGCAGGTGACAACCTTCATTGCAAGGAATTATTCGATGTAATGGTTGATTGCTGTATCCTTCGAAAACTGATACGGTTGTGTCGCTCCAACGCGATGTACCGATCAGCTTGATTCGAGGACTTCTTAGCCATTTGAAACCTGAACGATATTTCAGCAAGGAGATGCATAATCGTTCATTTATTCAATCTGGTACTGGAGAAAAGTGAGATCAGCGTGCACCTAAAACTCTGAAGCCACTTCTTCTTCTTTGGCCACTTCTTGGTTCGGGGTGAACCTGGCCCTAGACCAACATGCCTCCCCATCCAGCACGGTCTTGTGCTACTGTCTTCAAGCTACGCACGTTCAGCTAATTGAGGTTCCTTTCCAGCTTTACAGCGTTGTCCCTCGGGATTGGAGTCAAAGACATTTCGGGCCGGAGCATTGGTGTCTATTCGCTCTACATTACCTAGTCATCTGAGACGAGAGACTCGAACTCGTTGGTCCAGATCCATGTCGCTGTACAGACCATACTGTTCTTCGTTCAGTTTCCCCCTGAGTCTTCTCTCGGCCAAACATCTCTTCGTCCGGTGGTGTCATCGTTTGTGTTATCGCCGGAAGTCAACGGTTGCGTTTCCAAAATGCAATTGAAAGGCAGGCGGAACGAGCTGATCTTAAGGTGAGTGAGGATAATCTCTGGAGCATGAATTAATCTGAGATTTCCACTTCGGAGAAAACCTCACGATCGAAGGCTACAATTTTGTGGTAGGTAAGGAGTGTGGCCTTAACGTGGCAACTGTGAGCGCCTCAAATGACGTCGTAGCGATCCGACGTAGAATTGCTCTTGGCAATAGTTGCTACTTCTGTTTTCCGAAAAAAAGGGACCAAGATTATGTTCTACAAAGCTCCTGTTTTTCCAGTCCTGCTATATAGCGCCGAAAGCTGAACAAAATATGCAAGGCAGGGCAGGATAGAAGACACCGAGATCTTCTACAGGAAATGCCTGTGCTGGATGTACGCTCCTGTCAATGAGGGTGTATGGAGAAGAATACCAAACCGCGAAATCTACTAGCTGGTTAAACGTGAATGTAGTCCGGAAGGCAAGAATCAATTGAATATACTGGTTTGGCCACATCGAGCGAATGGTCACCAATGATCCATTTAAGAGATCGAGTCGAAGGTGGACTGAGTCATCGCGGAAGCACGACAGTTTGGCCTCGATCGAATTAGCGATCCCCTAGACCACCATGATGGTTCTTGTCATCAGGCGATCAAAGATGAAGGGACTCAATGAAATTAGAGAAAATAGAGCCTGCTCAAAAATAAGAACCTGGTCCTTAAACATCAAGCTAATCCAAATCGTACGATCGTTTTCTAGGTCTTTCTAATTACGGGTGAGTTGGGGTTGAGTTCTCTCTAATCTTGTGGTCTGCAGCCCAGCTTGTAGAGCATAATATAATATAATAATAATATGGGTGGCGCTACAGCCCGTAGAGGGCCAGGGCCTAGCTTCTCAGCAACCACTTGTGTTGTGCGTGCTATTGTTCTATCACGAGTGGAAGGAACCTACAGTTTTATGCCGACTCCGAACGGCCAAGTTTGAGAAGCTTTTTCTAGACAGTTATACTCTTTGAGCATTGTCAGTGACTCGAAAGAGGTGGGGCCGTGAAAAGTATTTCTTGTCGTACCAGGGATCGAACCTAGACAAGTAGGTCCAAGTGCGTAGGAGTCGACGCACATACCCACAACGCCACGGGCCACCTCTTGTAGAGCTTGTAGAGCATACGGATTGCAATTCGAGCTGTTCTCTTGCTAGTAGCGGTATACAGTTTTACGACAATTGCGTGCAGCGAATTCTGAAACGTTTTTCTTGAGAGTTATGCATTGTCAATGATCCAAAGGAAAGGGCGACGAGAACATAGACTACATTGATTTGTGATTGAATCATGGTCTAGATGTCGACATATCGACTATCAAACTCGATTGTATTTAAAAGACTTTTTGGTTCGAGCACCAATAACTGCTTAGTTTCAAACTCTGGATCCACATATGCCCAAGAACTCATCTATTGTAGCGGTTCGTGGTCGAATCCTCTGCGTTAAGGTGAAGATATACTTCAGAGATTTCCTCTTGAGTCGTCTAAGCACTTCTCCGTCTGATTCCCACGTCACCGTCCCGTAAAAGAGAGCAGCATGATCAGCGCTTTGTATAAAGCCAGATTGTTTTTTAGATAGACGGCTCCATTACTCGTGGACATCACATACAAGCATCCCATGTCAGTTAGAACTAAGAGACTACCGTCCAACTTGGTGCACTGCCACCATCATGGCTGTGACATTTAGCGGCCACTTCCTCTTTCTTTCGATTGCATGATTAGGTCATTCGAAAGAGATTGCGTCCGGCGTTCTTCGAGACATTTAAGAATAAACGCCAAACAAGCCCAGTGCCATTTTTCCGTCTCCATACATCTTAAGCAATAAAAAACATCAAGAAACCACATGAATGAGTCGGCGACTAAGTCGCGTTTCAGTCATCAGCTTAACCCAATTCAGTCCATCATCCTCTAGTCCACTGATGTCTAAACTGACACACCTCATGGGAGACAATTCGGAGAAACAAAAAAATTACCCCAACCGGCAGACACAAACACACACACACACACACACAGACCGTTCAAGGTTGAGATTAAAATTTCGAATATGATTTACATGGGCCCACCTCTTCTTACATAAGCTCATCGCCATTCAAGCCGAAAACAGGTTACCTGAGATTAGATCTGCGAATAGAAACGGACAATAGGCGTTCAGATTTAATAACAAGCTCCATCTCTTCTACTAGTTGATCCCCCGTCAAGTGAAAGCGTCCAATAAATCCGAACCAAATCCAAATCCATCCGCGGGTGTGACATTTAAATGAATGTCACATGTCACGATGGCATTTGCAAGTCAGTCAAACCGTACGCGATCTTGTTATATCAACACAATTTGTCAGACGGATTCGCCCATCAGTCTTCCCAGGCCCCCACGGCATGGCATACGTTAGCATTGAACTCAATTTTGAATGCAAACAATCGAACCAATTGTCCGTCATTGACAGATCCCGCTGATTGATGTTAAACTCTCTCGTTGTTTCTTTTTTTCGTCAGTGTCAGCTTTTTGACAGAAATTGACATTATGCAATGCCGCCAGCGCGCTGTGGTTAGTAAGTGTGAATTGTAGTTAAAACAAAACACAATTCTCACATTCGAAGCGGAATGAATAAGAAAAAAATACATTTCGGATGCTAAGAGGCAACGCCAATAGAATTCAAAAAAGGAATCAATGCTTTTTGTTGGTGGTCTAATAGGTGAACGTACCTCAACCGCATTTGATTGATTAGCTATGTATGAATGTATGGCCGCGGCGATAGATGACACGAGCTAGAACTTGTTAGCAGATATCAAAAGGCTATTTGATGGCCTGCGTGTCACCAGTCACCGCAAGTGTTAAGATTATACGAAAATAAGCTGAATGGGTTGGTTGGACAGATGTCCCGAGATATTCTTAATGAAGTTCGTTTTATGGTCATCATACTCATGTCTAATGTCGGCGCGTTATGTCACAGCAAATCCAAAGAGGTGGATTCATTCAGAGATTCAGCAAGCTTTGGATTAATGGTCTGGCCGCTCACCCCTGGCCCGACCACTCACTGAATGAGCCGAACGGCACGTAAGGCGGCAATAAATATCCCTTGTCGGCATTGTGATAGAATTTCATTTCTGAATAAATGGGTGTCGATGTTTATCCGCCTCGAAATGGCACTTTAAATTATGTGAGGAATAAAGGCTTCGGACGTGGACGACAATGGTGTCAGCATCTTCATTTTTCAGATGCGGCCAAGAATAAGTGCGTCCTAAGATCTGATGGAAAAGCTATTGGTCGCTATGAAGGACGGTGCGGTGCAGCACTCGCCTATTCGATTCGTACAGTGACAGGGGCATAAACAGTAGTTTAGGAATCCGACGCCTGAGTTAATGTAAAATACAACTTTGAAAGAATTCTTGACATTTTCAAAGACGAACAGAACTCAAGAGGCGAAGTTCCCACCAACCATTAAGTATCCGTTTACCTGTGGTGTAAGTAACCTCGATTGTGGCGCCCCCTATAAAAAGTGGAAGCTTGAAGGAGATTAGTTTGGATGAATAATGGATTAGAGAACGCATGGGCTCCTTTCTGTTAGGAAAAGCGTCGCATTTCAAAATAAAATACAAACAAAAATTCTCAACTTCCTTCTGCAGCATGTGGTTGGTTACATTTAAATCAAAAACTGTTAACCTCGTTATTGTTTCGCTTGTATGATCAATAGAATGTTCGTCCATATCCGAGGATGTTTATTGTCCCTGAACTAGTCATTTCTCTGAGTGGTGAGGGAGGTAACCCCTTACAACCCTTGACTGGGGGGCTAGGAACGCATCCTTGACGGGCGAAGTGTTGGTATTCATCATTCCCTACGAGATAGGGCTGAGGATTTGGAGAAATCAGCAGAAAACTAAGAATGTTGATTTAGACTAAAAAAAAACAACTCTGGATGTAGATGCGGCCAAGAAGTACATATCGGGACTGAAGTCTACCAACACCTCTGGCGCGGGCTAGTCGCTAAAATCTTTGAAGCAGCTTGATCCTGTTAGGCACTTACTCGTACACCAGCAAGAGGGACAGCGCGACGAATGGAATCTCAAAATAATATACATTTTTCCTGAACCAACAGTCGAGGTGTAAGTCTACCCAAAAACATTAAGTCTCCTCTAGACATCGCATACATGCTGAAGACTGCCAGATGAGTCCTCGAATTGACCAGATGCGGCAGTTCATGGAATAGACTTAAGAAATGCAGATCGGCACTGAACACATATTCGTTGATTTCACGGTCACATATAACAGCGTGTGTAGAGACGATCTATACACCATTTCCACCACTTTTGATATTTCTGCAAAATTCATCGGGTCATATAGAATGGCCACGGAGAATTTTCCTTACTCCTAAGTTACATGACGAACTTATCCATACCTTCGATGTCAAAAAAGTTATTAAAGAAGGCGACGCCGCCATTTGACTTTGTCAACAGCGTTCTTGAGAAGATCACATACAATCTAGAGGCCAACAATAGAGGCACGATTTTCTGGGAGTCCGTGAAACTGTTTGCTAATGCGGGTGACTTGCACGTAATGCTTGGATAAACCGAGTCATATTTGGTCTAGGGATAATCGAGGTACACGCAATGACACACTTGCATTAACATACAACAGACAGGTATAACTTCGTAATAATAAGAGACTGCATTTTCCCAGAGAGCCAGTCGTAATGACCTAATCAAAAACAACACTTTATTTCATTTTACTTACAGTCCGATTACTTTGAAATCCAAACTTAGAATGCATTCTTTATGGCTTCTAACATTAATATAAATAAACACAAGTACACTCCTATTCCTTAACAGGAAGATAATCAGTAAGGCCGTATATGAAGAACAGGTGGAAGAGGCGAAGCATTTGTGTCTGTAGCGACAGCCAAGCTGTTCTTAAGTTCCTATTCAATCCTTTAACCACTTCCAGGATAGTCCAAGAATGCAAGTCTTCTCTGAATCGGATTGGAGGTTCCGATGATCCGAGATCCGAGATCGCCGATGAACTAGCTAGACAAGGATCAGAGGACATACTCTTAGGACCCGAACCTGCGTTGGAACTACCCGCGTCCTCGGTTAGGTCTTCCATCGATGGCTGGGCTTCTCGAGAGCACAACCGGAGTCAGCATGACTCTCCAGGATGCAGACAAACCAAGCGCATGCTCCCTAATGTCTGTAAGAAATCCTCGGCAGTCTTGTTATCTCTTAACAGAAAAAACCTCAGACGACTTAGCGGCGTACTAACGGGCCACTACACCTTCGCCAAATACCTAAATGTGCTCGGCCTCTGCGGCGCCTGTAGAGAAGACGACGACACTGCAGAGCCCATCCTCTGCCACTGTTCCACCTTTGCTCAGATCAGGTGGCAGTTATTAGGTGCTGATGAGGTGAGAACTGATGATGTACGCTCATCATCACAGAAGCACCTACTGATATTCCTCTGAAATACCATGAAATTTCAGTAAATGCATGTTGATGCCTAGTAGTACAATGGACCAGTTTTTGAGTCTGCGTGCTCCAGTGTAGTGTTCAAAAACCGCCGCCAAGACAAAAAAAAGGTAGTAATTCGTTGCCTTCTGCCGGCGCTGTGGGAATGAGGAAGAAATATAAATCACGCTACATTACCTCGATACCTGTCTAGCTCTTGCAAGAACAAGAAAAAGCACCTTAGGCTACTACATTCGGCAGCCTAGAAGAAATTTCAAACATCAAGATTCAGAACATAGCAAAGTTTATCTATAAAACAAGCTGATCACAAATAGACCAGCAGGTATTTCGTAACGAGGAATCGATGTAGCAATCACCGGATAGTGATAGCACAATGGATCCAGGCAGGATCTAAGTGTGTCACAACCGATTCAGCTGTGACAGTCACTCCAACCTACCCTAACTCCTGGCGTAGTGGCTAGGCCCTGAACCACCTTGGACCTCTAGCCCTCTCTAGAAGCATCAAGCATAGATCATCCCAGTCACGCCTGGAGCGCAGAGGCATATCATATCAAGAAGTCTTTTTGGAGAAAATTGCCTTTTTCAGCAGAAGCCGGCCGAGTTTAGGTTAAAAAAAATTATTTATTTTGAACTTCTAGTTACGCATCAAGTTGCGAATCCTTGGCTGAGCAGGTAAATATGGCGTTCCGTTGATGCAGTATAAGGGAGTCGTTTCTTAGGTGATGTGTGCGGTGCGATGGGAAGAAGTGGTGAAAGAAGCGAACGAAGGACATCTACCAACATGGTGTGCACAACTCGAGGCATCTGGAAAAGCTTATTGGTTGGGGGTTCTAGATTCAAGGTCCTAAGTTCGTCCCGAAATTCAGCGCCATACAAAGAAGAAGACATTTCTTTCTGAGCACAGTTAAGACATATGTATATGGGCCTATTCAAAGGCAACTCCATCATCTCAGATCTTATGTAAAAGTTGCATTTCTTAAAGACGAGGAACTTTAAATTGTCTGCAACGTTTTGAAGACATACTATTCCACCGTCCAACTTTTTCCGGATGTACTAATTATGTTTCGGCAATACCTTTAGTCTGAATTTCTCTGTTTTCGCAAAATAAATTTAAACAATTTGTAAATTATCCTTTCGCGGAGCGTGGAATTCATGATGAATTGCCAAACTAAACTAACCTCAAGCCAACCCAGAAATGTTAAGTCAAGGCAAACTGTAACATGTATCGAAGCTTGACGTTTGTTTGAAATCGTTTTTGAAAACATTCTAAAGGGCCAACTATAATAGGCATGAGCGAGTGTCAAACGTGAATGGGTGACTGAGTGAATACCGCATGAGAGCGACAAAAAAACGTGTCGTTAAAATTTGACATCAGCTCATGTTTGCTCATGCCTATTATAGCAGGGCCTTAAGATTTATACTGAATTGGAAAAGCTGACGACAATGGAAACTGTCATCGCACTTAAAAATCAATGTCCCTGTCCATCACTCACGTTCATCACGACAATCTTTAATAGAAGCCTACATACGTATGATTACCTTATTTCCAAAGTATTGTGATTCACAAAACCCATTTTTTCGCTATGCAATATCACTGACAGAAGCTCGTCATGTAATACTTACCTCAATTCATTTGCGTTGCACACTCTGTCCTGAAATTACTCTTGCCCGTCACTCAAAAAAACCTGTCGCACTCACAAAGCTGTAGAAAAAACCTTTTAGCCTAATGAATACATTATCAAAATTTGAGCCATCCACCCCGGCGGTGACTGGTAAATTAAATAGTGCACCTTACCTGCCAGCTACTGCCACCACAACGAGAATAATAAATCAAATGACGTTCGGATGTAAAAGCCAACAATTAATTAATTACCAACAGCTCACCGAAAAGCAAAACTGGTAGCTGACCTACACACCGAACCGGGCTTATGAATGAAAAGCCAGCATTATGCTGCGCATAAATCATTCTCTAATTTGGGAGTGTGGCCGCTAACAATTGAACACACGCATATGATACGGATTTAGCCGTTTCTGTGGGGTCTGGTCTACTGATGAGCTGATGAGTTGGGTTTTGGTTTTGGTTTTTTTTTTATTTTCTTTTGTATCTTCCTAACAATAAACACAAATACATCGCCGTGCCGCGAAACTGGAACCGTACCTCATTTGCAACACGTGCTCTCCGCCGGCCGGTACGGGCTTTTGTGTTATTCGATTTCCTGCGACTTCTTTTTCTCTTTTTTTCTCTTTTTTGGTATTCTTCTAGCTGATTCTGCGTTTCAATGGTTGCTTCCGAATGGCGTGGCGGCACCGAATGGGTTACGTTTCAACTCCATCAATGTTCGCCATGACGTGCAGTTTATGAAAACGTGTTTGACTAACGTTAACATATTTTCTTTCTTTGCGTTGTTCCTTCGGGTGGGTAATTGATTTATGAATTTGAGAAAGAACAACATTGTCTTGCCTAATTATGGAAAGCTGTTCTCTTGTATTCGTTTTTTTTTCTTCTTAACTTCTTGCGGCTGTAGAATTTGTAATGCGATCTATCAGATCTGTGATACTGACGCATTCTGCCTTTGGGGTGGGGGTGGTTGTATGTCGAGGTGAGGCCTGATTGTTTCCTTGATAATCAATCAAACGGTTGAGTGAACACATCGGAAGCTTGGCATGTGCAGCAGAATTTGCTGGCATTTCTTGGGGGAATTTGACTGAATCTGACGGAAGGAGGTGACTTGCTGAGGGTTGATGTGAATTTGCATTCACTTCTTGTATGAATCTGGTGATGCGTGGATAAACGTACCTGTTTGTTGTTTTGGGTTGTCAGTTTCACTAAATGAAGTACTAAATCGATTTAGATTAGTTTGCTTTAGTACTAAAATTTAGTACTGAATTAACATAAATTTAGTACTACTTAATAGTGTACTAAATTGACTCAGACTCTATTTAAATGTAAAATCTAAAGATTTTGAATGAAAATAGGGAAAAGAGCTGTTTCTGTGGATGTAGTACAAGTTAGAGTTATTACTGCTTCCCAGGAGGATTCTACAATTATTGGGAAGACATCAGCATTCTCATATGTTTGCCTTCAAAAATCTCTGACAAAAAGAAGAAATGGGACGCCTTTTTATCAACTACACCAGTGCGCGACCACAACGAGAGTAACTTCAATTTTATAAGCTGCATAGAGAATGCTAAAAATGAGCTCACCGTAGAGTGTCATTGGTTGAGTTCCAGGTTAATTTCTTCTTCCGAATGGGGCACCGTGACCACCTGCTCCTACATCTAGCCTACTATTCCATTCTTCAAGAAATCAATTGACATTCACTTCGAACAGTCTGACGCGCAGTTTCATCATATTCTTGAGAATGACATCTTCAGCTGCAAAAGGTGCAGTTCCTCTTTCGTTCACATTCAACTTCGCACATAAATGTCTCAACTTGTTTATGATATTATTTGTTCCGGCACGTTCGTGTTCGGCAGATAGCCATCTACAACGTGTTCAAATCATTGGAAACGGAAATATCTCATTTCACACATCAAACGCGCGAATTGAAGGAAACAAGTTTACCACTTGTGTGTGTTATGTAATACTTGTCCTTCTAATTGAAGGCACACGAGGCCCCAGCTCGACTCTAACCGCACGCTCTTTCACACTCTTGCCGCGCCGGGACATACACATGGCTGTTTGGCAATGATGCATTTGCATAATTAATTCTGTCAGAAGATCACTCAAGTCAAGATGTTGCCTTTCCTTTCAACACGCAAGCCCCCAAAGATCGAATAAAAGTTCATGCCGTACCACGGGCAGGGAAAAAAAGTTCTAAAAAAAAAGAAGAATACAACTTTCTAACACCAATTCACAAATCTTGGTAATTTATTCAGACAACACGCTTTTTTTACAAATCTAACCAGTTACCAACTGGTACAGATGTAGTTGGATGCCGCACTCCTGGCCAGCTGGAGCTCGGAAGACAATGATTCTCTGAGACGAGCAGATGGTTTCGACACATTTGAGACGAGTAATGGCCGTCCGAGATCGATTAGCGATAAGGTAATGGGTTGCGAGAATGATCAGTCTTATCCGCACTGAGTGGAGATTCTGGTCTCGAGGGCGGACTTCAAGATGAAGCCGAACCGCAAATTGAATCGAGAACAGAAATTGTCTTGTGGGTCGATGTGATGGTTCTTTTGAGCTGGTCCTTTTTAACCGACGGACTTCACGTCGATATTAGTTCGAGGATCTGGTCTAATTCAGATGTCGGTCTCATGACTTTCAACTTCTGCTGTCACTGGGTATGATAGTAGTACTAGCGTTGATGGTTGGGTTTCAAATTACTGTGTTGAAATCCTGAAACCGTCTTTTCTAGAATATGGAGCAATTCTTCTTTTATTGCTTTATAGCCATGGCAGCCTTGTATTGATTTAAAGTTTCACATATGAATCGAGAATTAATACTCTCTCTCTTTGTTTGCATCTGGCGTAAGAAATGTCTTAAAGTTCTTGTACTAAAAACATGTTACCTCTAGAAATATCTCTTTTATTATTTCAGCCCATAGATTTCGTTCACGAAAGCGAGCAGTTTCCTAGAATACACGGTATCATCATAAGACAGTTTAGTTTATATCATCAACATAAATGTCAATGCTCGATTCCGGCCGCAGCAATTCTCTCACGATACCCGCTCTCTTATGCCACCGACAAGGTCCAGAATTGGAGTCGACATATACTCGTAGGCAGGTGGATCTAAATGGCTGTTAGAATGCACTCAGACCTGACACGTTCATTATACTATCAATCGGATCGTTTGTTCGAATTATGATAACGTACCCCACTTACGTAGATCACTTCAATCGTCGGGAAGTGAGCACTCAGCTGGCTATATCTGATAGACATCAGAGCTGGATAGGAGCAGAGGTGCTGCTGCACACTTTCTACTCGCATATTTCACTCACTGTGTTGACTTGAGAGTTTATGTGGTCTGAATTACAGCACAGGCCAAAGTTGAACTGCAATTTCCTACAAGACGGCATACAACGGAGGAAGAATAATAGTACTAGGTGTAGTAAAAGGAAATCTATTACTTTTTCGAAATTTAAGGCTGTATTTATAATAATGGGTGGCGCTACAGCCCGTTGAGGGCCAGGGCCTAGCTTCTCAGCAACCACTAGTGTTGTGCGTGCTATTGTTCTATCACGAGTGGAAGGCTGTATTTACCACAGCAAAAATTGTCGCCGTTTTGTTGAATTATTTGTCTTGTTTCAGAAGCCTCTCTCGAGGTAAACTATTCACCAGCAAAATCGTTTGCCATGGACAGGAACAGGTGGTAATCACTTGGTGCTAGATCTGGATTGGATTATAAGGTGGATGTATAAGGCCTTCCCAACCAAGAGCTTCTGGAGAGTCGCTATCGTTGTCCTCGTGGAACATAATTCCTCTACTATGGGCCAAAGCTGGCCACTGAGCGGTTGCTTCCCGGTCTAAATGTTGACAATACAAGTTCGAATTAAGAGTTTTGCCAGGAGAGTTATAGGCGTTCAGCTCGTGGTAGATGATTCCCTGCCAATCCCACCAAACACACAGCAAGACCCTCCTTGCCGTCAATCCTGGCATGGCCACAATTTCCTCCGACTCACCGCTATTCGACCACGCCTGCGACCGTTTTTACTTGACGTTGTCGTAAGTGATCCACTTTTCGCCACCAGTCGTCATCCGCTTTAAAAATGGATCGAAGTTGCTGCAATTCAGCAGTGATTCGCAGATGAAAATTCGGGTCATGAGTTTCTTTGGCGTTTACTCGTGTGGTACCCATACATCGCATCACATACTTCTTTCTTATACAGCCTTGTTCAACCACGGCTATTTGCTCCTAAAATATAGTCCCTAGGACGAAACGAGATGACTACACAGTCATATGCACAATTTGAAGCCGAAGAGAAGAGAACATCGCTAACATCAATACCATCCCTACATTTATTGTTTAATAATCAGCTAAATGCCAGCTTTAATTTAGGAAATAGGACAACACACCCTCATTCATTCGCACCAGTAATCTGTCATCATACGAACTTCCCATCTCCTTCCTACCTGTTCGCCATCGTTGTCATACGCAGAATATTCTCTTGACTATTTTGAAGGAAACATTTATCCTGTTCGACGTTGAAGCCTCCCCGGTTATGTGTTAAGTGGTCCATCTGATAGCTTGTGCCGATATTATCTGGAACGCTCAAGCATTTCATCAACCAACTGTGAAAAATCGTTCATTTATTTGTTTCTTGTTTCTGGACTCTATTCACAACACAATTTCAAAGGAAATTATGTGCACACAATTCCAGGGAAGTGTTACAACTGAGTACAGTGTTGCAAAAATGTGAACCCAAATGAAAATGAGAGCAGCGTTAACGTAGTACACATTCTTGACATTTCTTAGAAAAAAAAACAGTTCTACCACCACCAAAAATTTACTAGGTTGAGAGTGGGGCCTGTGATATCAATAATCTGCCCTAGTCAAGATTGCGATCGAAGCCCTTACCGGATAATGCGCATTCCAACTAGACAGCTGTTGCAGGATCTGTTGCAGGAAGGGACTTTTTGACAAGTACGAAGAAGAAGTAGCACAGAAAGCCATCATCAGATGGAAGCAGAATTCGTCGAGCTGACTAACGAACTATACTCCTAGATTTGTGTCCTTGTTTTGGCGCATTCCCCTCCAATCCTTTGACTTGGCACACACCTTATTACTATTATTGTTGAGGGTAAATTGCACCGCGACCTTCAGATCTATTGTGCCGCCTAATCATATCTTTGCTTTCTTAAGAGCTCCCCTCCCATGCAGCTCTCTTCAGAGTCGTGTTGAGGGTTATTTGCTCTTATTACGCGAAGGTAGAAGTGATTTCAGAGCATTCTCCCTAAGCCAGTTTCGTTTAGGAATGTGAGAATGAGAGCTGGTACTAGTGACTTCAATCCTTCCTCTGATATTAGCATCTGCCCGGTTCCTTCTTTTCATTGCCTTCTATCCCTGTATGGCCAGATATCCGACAGTCTTTTACTCTGTTACTCCTACTCAGATTCTGAAGCTTCTGTAGACATTCCAACACGAGCCTGGATTTGATGATATAGGAGTCTAGTGCTAGAATAGCGGCACAGTTGGTATAGTTCCTGTCAAGATTGATGTGAGCGCATAGACTTCTGCTTGAAAGATACTGGTGCATTTACCCATGGGTTCCTAGTACTTTGTCCGGGGTCCAAATACTCCAGCTCTTGTTCCTTCATCAGTTCTTGATCCGTCCGTATACCATTTTACCGTATTGCTACTCAGTCTGTGAACTATGGTTTCATTGCTCCAGTCTTTTTTGGTACTGAGGTTAATGGTAAATTCCTTTTGGAAATTGAATTTCCTAATCGCGTCATCCTTCGGAGTGGCCAGGAGTGGTAGCTTTTTGACTAGTGCATCGAATTGTCTTGATGTAATGCACCTGTCTTTCCATACCCCTTCTTCTGCCATTCACATGATTGTTTTATTTGCACATTCTGCGACCACCAGATGCAGTGGATGCAGTGGAGTCAGCTCCAGTAGCACCGCCATGGCGGCAGTTGGGCAAGTTCTCATGGACCCTGTAATACAGAGGCATGCCAACCTTTGAACTTTGTTGAGTGTCTCTCTTGCGTTGATCAGGTTGGTTCATTTGGACCGTGCTATTACACCGCATGTGATTGTAGGTCTAACAGTAGCTATGTACATCAATCTTAGGATACTTAGACTGCAACCCCAGGATTTGCCAGCTAAGCTTCTATAAAGGCACGCACCTTGCTCTGCTCTGGTTAACAAAAGCCGTCTGCTCGGCACTCGCATTTCTTGCCGCGCACATTATACTTGGACTCTCATCTTAAGCGCTCATTTCCGCTTAAGCAAGTCAATAAACCTCTTTTTTCCCTTAAATTGAAACCATAATTTGCTTCATTGTTCTATTGTCAAAATTAGGTCTGTTAAGCATCACCATCACAAGGGCCATGAAGGTCTGGCAAATAAATTAAGCAAAATTCATGTCCATAAACCATTTAATCAGTTTGCATTCACACGTTCCGAAAGTAAAATGTTCTCAACAGAAAAAAAAAAAAAAAAAAACCAACAAACCAGAACTTTGATAAATGCCCAGACCAAAGTGATATCACACAATCTACGACGTTCAGTTTGATTAGTGAAACGGAAGATAACGTGTTTATCTAGCACGTCGTTGGGTATGTAAGCAAAGCCAACGAGACAAATTACGTACGTTACTTTGATCGGACGATGGCGGTAGGCTCTTGGGTCAGTTGGTCAGTCAGTTGGCCATGGCAGGGGTATTGCCTTCAAATGAAATGTTAATTTTTGCTCCAACACATCTTGTTTCCTGAAGGTCGATAAGGGTCTTTAAGTGGTTTCAATTCAATTTCAGAATTCAGAATGAGTTGTTTTAGAGCAAGTTTGTGGTGAAATGAAGTGGCGCATTGATAAACTGATGACTTGACGAAATTGAAAATGGGGTATGTTTTAGCAGGGTTTTGAGGTGCCTTCTCCTTAATCGGGGTTCTTTCTTTCTTCTTTGTTTCGAGGGCTACAGTAAAGGAGTTACTATGGACAACTGCTCCACCAACTGAGGGTAGAAGGGCGACCACGAGAACATCGACTGCAAGTGCACCATTTTGTCTGCTCCGAAAGTCTATTTAAATAACGCACATTTATGATTTACCCTTCGATCGAAGTGATGTGCTAAGCCGAAACTTTCATATTCCGAGTTAATCCGGGTTGGAATTAAAGCAAACCGAGTTACAGAGAGTACAGTAGAGTAGGTGGGCTGTCGGCGAAATCGTTAGCACATTTAGCCGAATGTTGGTCCATTGTGATACGCATATAGTCAGACTACTACCACTGATCGACAACTTCAGTCATAGATCCGTTAATTTGATCCCACCAGCAAATGGTGACTGGACCCGATTTGAAAACCGTACAAAGCGTATTAACTTTGATTTGACTGGAATTCGAACCGGAGACCCATCAAACGAAGGACAGGCACTCAACCAACTGCGCCATCCAGATACCGATACAAGCCAAACGTTTTTCAAGGCAGTGTGCATTTATCGAATTTGACACATATTAACGAAGATTTTCCGAAATAAATTGTTCAAGTCTTGTCGAATTAAAGGACATGCCGGTTGAGTCAAGGGTCGGACTACCGCGTGCCCACTGTATGTGTTGAAAAAACGAGAAACAACAAGAGGAGCAAATCGACCGCATGCCACCATAACCGTCGCACGTGAAACAGAACCAATACCGAACTCTGTTTGAACAGAAGCAATGTTCACGTATATGTGCAATGTGCTCACTTTGTCATACAGTCATAACCAACCGAAAGCGAATTGTGTTTTTACTTCACATGTTGAATTATTCGATTCATTTAAGTTTCGGCAACTCGAGTTGAACCATCACTTATTCAAATGTCTTGACATAGGGTCCCTTGCAGGACTCGATTTCGACAATTTAATTTGCGATGACTTTTCAGCACAATTCGGGCATAACTAAATGTTGGACTCTAGTTTGGACGCTGTGTTCGGTTTGACCGTGCCTTTCACCGCAGCCGAGGTTATTCGCCGAGGGTGCGTCTTTTGTCACCTCTCCTTTTCATTATATACATACATACTTATATGGACTGGATGTTGCAGCTTAGCCGAGACCAAGAATGCTTCACATTGGGAGAGTTGATGGCAAGTCAACCCCTTTTTGCAAATGACTTAAATATCCGCACATCCTCTCAAACGGAACTCCAGCGGGCACTCGATAGGCTTGTGCAGATGCTGGGATGAAGGTTGAGATGAGGTTGTAGTCATTGTCTTAAATGCACTATACATGTTAGTGGGTACCATTGATGCAAATATAGAAGTTTCGCGGGTTCCTTTTCAGGAGTGATGGGAGGAGTAATGGTTTAATTTTATTGGTTCACTTTTGAAACAAAATTTCAAACAGACGAGTCCAACATCTCGCCTGGTTACACTTGGGCATAGCTCCTGATGTTCGTACGTGCCTTGCCCCCGCGACCTCATTAGCAGATTATGCTGGCCACTGAAGTTGGTGATGATGATGATGTAATTTATATAATTTAGGTAAACCTGGGACTAGCTTCTACAACAACCACTCGTGTTGTCATTGCTCCCTCATGAGTGGAGGACACCTGCAGGTTAATGCCGATTCCGAACGGAGAAGTTTAAAAATCGTTTTCCAGACCGAAGACACTCCTTGAGTATTGTCATGTACACCAAAGAGGTGGAACTTTGAATCTTGAAAGGTGTTCATGTCCGGGGAAAATATGCAGAAACCGTTACCCATTGCTATAGAACTGGAATCTTATCAATCTTTTCAAAGACCTTGCTTTAGCACGGAGGACGACTTATGAGCGTGTTGCTGCACAGAACCTTGAAACCGCCTGCTCTGAATGCCTAATTGACAGCAATTATTACGACTTTTCCGGTTGTCACAAATAATTGTTACATCGTTACATACTTCATTGCTGGTCAACAGGCATGTACTCTACGAGGGTGCACAGGCCTTGGTGGACCTGAAGGAAGGTAACTCCTTACGAACAAAATCAGCGAAGTAGAATCATGTCAAGAACTCAATTTCCTCGCGATTCATTTTCGACTCCGAGCATGTAGGCCAACGCAACAAGGGCCAGCCGCATCTTAAGTAGCTCTGTCAGGAAGCACCAACCTTGAGTCAGCATTGGCGAGCAAAACTGGATATATCACTTCAGTTTTTTCCTTACTACGGTTTTGATTGAAATCGGACTGGATTCTGTTGATTTCCACTTGTTTCTAGTGTTCTTCAGTCCAGCTTTTATGTTCGTTGCAGAACTTTAGACGGTCCTTTATATTTTATTTTCGAAAAGCGATGTCTTTCGTTTTTGTAGCGGAGACAAGCCAAATACTACACAGTGCCGTTTTAAAAAATACTCGCGTACATTTCTGCGGCTGCTTTTGGAGTTTTGGCATAATTTTCCACGCCATAGCGTTCTCAATACCCACCTGTCAACAGGTTTGGGGCCCATATTTATTATGCAGCTTCTGAATTTGTTCCATTTTTTGTGACATATTTACGGTGCGATGGCATGGACAAATATCTGTGCTATGTCCCATAATTAAACACCTCTTTGAGGCAGCAAATCGACCTTGTTGACACTACTATTTATATTATTTCCTATATTTTTCTTAAATTAAATATTAAAAATAAAAACTTAAAAATAAATATTTGATTTTTCAACTTGAATGTCAGTACTATCGCTCAGTGACGAAATGTGTATATCAGATAATATGATACGCCAAGTTTTGACCTAACGGTAAATGCACAAACAAAATAAAGAAAATGCAAAATGGTTACCATTTCTGCCAGACAAATAAAAACAGACACGATTCAACACACTGTTCTGACTTCAAAATGCATTCAACAAATGTCATCCAAATTGAACAGAACCGCCATCGCCGTCACGTCGAACTCCCCACTGAATCACCACCTCAATAAGCGAAATTAAGATGTTTTCAATTTTTAAAGAGATCCGTTCACCCACTGTTTACTTAGCTGTTTGTCAAGCACACAGGAAATTCTCGCTGTCTACCGAAATTTTTCAAATATTTCTTAAACAACACAACTATTTGCCGTGAAGTTCTCCGTCACGACTCAAGTTTAAATAACTTCCGTCCACTCGTGTTTCTCAATGAATTCGGTACAAACTACGAAGTGACGAATAAACCAAACCGCAAACATAATTCGACACAGCATTGAATGCCTCTCCAAGCTATGATAGATATCCATTAGTGAAGTTAACCCTCGCCAAGGCACCCCCACGTTTCACAACACACAAGTTATCGCACATTGAACCCGTCGCACACACTAAGTGCTCGGCATTGAAGGTTAAACGCTCGATTAAGAGGCAGGCACTAATTGAAGCCCTTTGCGTGCATTTTGTATCACCAAGTGGCTTTAAAAGGCTTACACAGATCCATTAATTTGATGCGATTAGAGTTCACATGCAAACGACAAGCACAGACGTCTGCAGACTTCGCGGGGCCAATTTATTGTTCTCTCTCCACATCCCCCCTCCCCCCTCGCCCCTTTCGAGCTTAAAGTCAAAAAGTATTTTAGGTAGAGAAAGAAACAACAACAAACAAACCAAAAATGAAAATCAATTGCGCACCTGTTGAGATGAAGAAGTTCCCAGCGTCTACAGCTCTTCTTTCTGTTTCGTGCATTCGCACAATGAAACTCATTCGGTCCCAAGGTCATGGCGCCGCTTGTTTTATCCGCCGAAACACAAGCCATATCTTACAGTCCGTGAACGTAGTTTACTTAGTGTTCTTGTTGTTCTTTTGATGTCGTTGTTGTTGCCGCTGGTGTTGAAATGAGTGTTGTAAACGGAAAATGTGTGCGGGTCTTGTTCTCCGTTTCGCTGGTGTTTGGTGTTTTCCACATCCGAGCGGTGTGGTCCCCGGGGGCCAATATTTCATGATGAATTTGAAATTAACACAAAAGATAGATTAACTGGATGTAACCCAATTTTGTGAGTGTTACGCCACAGTCACGAACTTCTGCTGTTGCTGCTTCTAATTTCTGATTTGTTGAGTCAGCAACGCTCGTGTAGTGATGAGCCTACTATTACGCACGTGCGTGGTGCTTGTGTCGTCGCAAATCATTTAATTCATTAGAACGTGCGTTTGATGTGCGCCGTTGACGCAACTCATTCAGTATTCAATGGGCTGCCGTGGAAATTTTACGCGCTTCCTTGGTCAAGGATTTCGTTCCACATTTTGCCAGTTTGCGTTATGCTGCGAAACACTTGCCAGTTGCTGATGGGTGTGTAAGAGAACACTCCCCACCTACACCGTGACCTCATTTCCTGTCGAGTAGGGAAGGTCATCTTCTCTTGCCTTTCTCTTGGTGATGCCCTACTGACTGCATGAGTCATGCTGACAATGCAGGTATGCGAATGACCCAGAAGGAGAAGGAGATGACATTGAATCGCTTTTAACTCGTTGTCCTGGTACCCTCCTACGCGCTGTTTTCATTCGGGGGGAATGCCAGATTCACGTTTATCCGACTGAAGTTCTGAGAATACGCGATAGCCTCGGGCAAGTATTCCTACGAAATTGTATGATCTTAAAAACCAGCGCCATCCACATCAGGATTATGCTGGCTTTAGAGCTGTTTTTAAATTAAATTCTGTTTCGGTTCCTTGTCGAATGAGGCTTGAAAAATGTTGTTCGGGCAAAGTTTTTCTTGTCATATGTAACTGGGACGGGTGTGCGTATTCAGTTCGTGAGTTTGCAAATTAGAACGTTTCTTCGTTAATTTTTGGTAGAAAAGTCAATTCCTTTTCCTGATGAAATGGACGCACAGACTTTTTTCCGCTCTCCCATACAAACCATCTCACAGTGCGCCGCGCCATGGCGTTATGATAGAAAGCGTCAGAACGTCTAGAACTAGATGCAATTTTCGATATGGACAAATCGACAGCGATTCACTGACAATAACCCATATCTAAGTAAATACGACAGTCGTTTGATAAGTCAGCGAATTTTTGAATTTCTCATACAGTAACTTACATGCAACCCTGCTTCCGGCAACTGTCATCTACTAATTGGTAGAGAGGGTAGAAGCAGTGCTTCGGTGAGAACCTAATTAGCACTATGTGCCGTTTAAATGTCACTGCCGTGATACCTTATTTATAAGGTTTATTTTTGAACTATCTCCAAATCCAACGTGAGGTATTTAAGAAGGACATTAGTTCCATAATATCCTTCGCAGAAATCTCTTCAAGTGAGTTGGAGAAGGGTCTACCAAGCCATCGCTACTACTAATAGACTGCTGTCAAGTCTTGACTTAGCTGCGTCATTCAGTTTGTCTTTGACAGCAGACAACCTCATGACTTTTATGCGCGATTAACCATTAGCAACGCAAGTACTCACTGCGTCACAGCAGCCACATTTACTTCCGAAAATGGGAAACTTGAAGAAGATCGGAATTTGGAGAGGTCCATGTAATGCGCCCTTTCCACAGTTGCCAAAAACAGTAGGAAGAATATTTCGGGAACGAATCAAAGAGCATTTATTGTAGATTCAACTAACGATGTCGGTTTTGCGCAGCATTCTTCTGCGTCGTCCACATTAACACCATAAGCAAATCATAATCGAGAAACGCGTTGGATACTGACATCTTCGCTACATCTCTTGTTTATCGACTTCCAGAAAACGTTAGATAGTTTGAATGGAGATGCCATCTGGTTGCTCTTGCACAGGAAAGAGGTTCCGGTCATAGCTATTATAAAGATAACATACAAAGGTGGTCAGTTCCACTACTTACACAATGGTACGTTGTCAGAGGAGTTTGAGGTTCAAACTGGAGTCCGTCAAGGGTGGATACTGTCACCACTATTGTTTGTAATGGTTATCTGTGGCGTACGCCGTGCAGTATTGACGGGAACAAATTATGGAGTCCGATGGACTATGAAATTTGAATATAGAATAAATCTACTACGTTTTGTTAACTAAAAGTAAGCGGTGGTGTTTTATTTGATTCGTATTAAAAAACGAGGAAATATCCTGACATCCGTAAGACGTGCTAACATCCGCAACCAACCGAACATTGGCGAGAAATCTGCACCTTTCTATACATATTTAGGAACTGGATGTGTGCAGCAGAATCAGGAGGACTAAAGCTGGGTTCGCAATGCTACCCACGACCTGGAAAAGCCGTGTCATCAGCTTGAAAACCAAACTACGATTATTCCGCTCCAATGTGGCATCGGTGCCGATTTAAGTGAACACCATTCTCACACGAAAACTGTAATCATTCGCAAATAATTGTTTAAGAAACATCCTCGTGACGGTCAAACCGATTCTCATTTCGACGTCTAATGTTTAGTCCTCGTCAATGGATCTGCTAGAATCTTTGCCGAACGAATCTCACAGAAACCCGCTATAAGTTCGACGCCGCTTGCTCAAACAATCAAAGAAGATTCTAGGCGTTGTGAAGAAGTCATCAAAGAAGCATTTTTGGACACCACCAATAAAAAAAACCCATGGTTTGGCAACGGATGCAGGCAGGCACATGCAGCGAAACTGGAAGCCCGCAAAGCAATGCTGTTATGAACAACGTGAGCTATTCGTGAGCTCCACGAACAGAGACAATGTGAAGACTTATCAGAAGTAAAAAGAAAGGGCATGAACGAGATCGAAGAGATGTAGAATGCTGTGCCAAAGGGCAAAATAATTATCGAATTGATTTAAAGTTAGGAAAGAAGCTCGTCGAAACGAAAATGGACAGCTGGTAATAGAGTCGCAGTCGATATCAAAACTGAGGTCTACAAGATGTCGGTGCAGACAGTCACGCAGAAATCCTTGAGGCAGCTGGAGATAATCCGGTGAGGCGCTTGCAGCTCATCTGTAAGATATAGTCGGAGGAATGCAAACACGACAAGTGGAATCAGATCTCAGTGTCGTTTGCTGATCCACAAGGAGAATCCTTTGACTGCGTCCAATATAGAGGGATAAGTCGGTTTAGCACAAGACAATATCTAAGTTAACACGCTCCTAAAGTTGCAAAGTGTGTAAACAGTCAGACGCTAGCTCAGTGTTTTAAGCCGAGCATGCCAGACGCAGCGAAAGAATCCGACACCACCGTGGGAACGTCGCCGACCATCCACCGTGGGACCGAATAACATCAAGGCCATCGTTCAACGACATCGAACGATTAGAATAAGTAGAGCAAGCTTAGTTTTTAGTTGACTTCCGGCTGAGTAACGTTAGCAAGTTAATTTTAATAAATAAAATCCCTCATAGAGGGAAACGAAAAAGAAATCGTGTTTAATTTCTACTCTGCAGTTT
The DNA here is from genome assembly GCA_907269125.1 of Eristalis pertinax. Classification (NCBI taxonomy): domain Eukaryota; kingdom Metazoa; phylum Arthropoda; class Insecta; order Diptera; family Syrphidae; genus Eristalis; species Eristalis pertinax. Next base: position 28,223,811 of record OU026145.1, read on the forward strand.
TATGTGCTCGCCTAAAGCCCTAAAACACAATCTGATAAATCCATATCAGTGGGTCTTCAGGCCAGAGAAGTTCACAATATACCACATTTTCCTGGAAAAGACCCAAGAAATCGATTAATCGACACTCGCCACGTCGATATTAAGGCCGCATATGACAGCGTGCATAGAGACGGGCTGTGACATGTCTAGTTTTGAAATTCCTGTCAAAATCGTCACGTCACGTGCGTGATATCATGTGATCATGAGCTGTTAGCATACGTTATGCCCGTTTGTCATTTAGACCGAAGCGGCTAAACTGGGTCCAGCGGTGAATGAGGGTAAAGCGAACTACATGCCGTCCTCAATAAAAGACATACAGCAAAGATCTTGGACAGAGCGTCACAATGGGCAGCTTTAACTTCGCGGTGGACTCGGATTCGGATTCAGCGACTAGGGTGGCTAGGCCATATAGAGCGCATGAACAAGTTAGCTCTGGCCTGACAACGCAACTATCGAACACTCAAACGCGTGCACAGTCCGGGAGGCGAGAGTTTAAAGTTTACTGCTTCGACTATATCGAGCACACGAGACATTGACACATACTCGGAATCCAAGGCTAATTGAGAGAGATAACTTAGCCTCTGCTATGATAGTTGTAATGATAGTTGATGACAAGACAAATTAGTCTTGACAAAAGGATGCACTGCAGTTGGGCCCTTCATCATCCTCTGACCAGAAAAAGGGATGCTTCGCAATCATTTTTTATTTAGAACAGATGCATAGAATCATCAGTCTGCATGTCAGAGTCCAATATTCAACTCCATCACCGGTCAATGAATGATATGCCAGCCTCACACATCAAAATGTCAAGGAGCGACAGAAACTTAATAATAACAAAAAAAACTGATTGCATTCTGTTTAGAGTCAAATAAATTGAATGCCTCCCGGGCACTAAAACTAACACCGCATAGTAAAATATTTTAGGAAACTATTTCTGGTTCAGTCTGCAGAGGTTTTTTGTTTTATTTACGTGCAGCCGTGGGTAGATAATTGAACGCGATTCGAAAACGCAAATTCATAATATAGTACGTCATGAAAGCATCACCCACATGCCGGAGGGAAGTGTTTTGCTCAAACCGTTTGCATTGTTATCAAAGTGACGGGTATGGATAGTTGCAGAACATTTGTTTGCCTGTGGCATGTGCTAAGTTAAAATGTCGTCATTTACATGGTGTCACTCCGATTGTTGTATTAGCAGTTGTCAGTATCGGTTTTTACACGTAATTACATGATGTTAGGTTATGGTAGGTAAGTGGTTTGTTGAGAATTTAATTAGCACACTGTGGCACACCACCGGAACCTTATTTATAAAGTGGAAAAAAAGATGTAGGCCCCACTAGAATTTTCGAAAAGTCATTGTTTTCTTGTTTATGTTTAAATTGTTCACTAAGACCTCAAAAATGATGTCCCAAAGATGATGGTCGGAAATAATCTCTAAGTACACAGTTTTTGGAGTTTAGTACAAGGCCCGCTAGTCTTCGTTTGTGAGCGCTCAAAACAGCAAACGCGTATCTCGGCATTTTTTTAGTTGGCCGGAAAGATAACTCAGACAATTTTCAACCGATTTCTTTGAAATATTGAATATATCTTAAAAAATACATTGTCTACGAATGTACGCAATGGCATCACATGCGCTCTACGGTCGACACCAACAGACGCTCCGATGGTAAGACTACATCTTCTACCTCTGGACCTCTAACACATTAAAAGCACGGCTGAGTAAGTAAACGCTCTTGTGATGCTATGCACTGATTTTTTGATGTTGCGATGCATCGCTATAATCTGTGATGCGCTGGTTGTTTTTGTTTGCGCAGCGCCTGCTTTCATATGACATTTTAGAATGCGCTTTGACAAATTTTTGCAATTAAGAACACTTGACGTTGCAGTACTGCGATAATACTGCGTTTACGAACTCAGCCTACTTTACCACACAGCGCCATCAGTCTCAGACAGTCTGGGTGCTGGACATCAAAACCTTATGGTCGTAGATTTTTTATAGAGAGAGCTCGTATAATCCTCAACAGACTACACGATCCCCAGACATAAATTATCAAACGGCCTTGATACTCCTATCCCCGATAGAAGGTGCGGGGATTTTAACTGGGAAATCTACACTGACGGCTCTGAAATGGGCGGTGCGGTCTCCGCGGGTGTGTTCTCAGAATTCCTGGGCATTTCAAAAGCCTAGACTGCCGAACAATTCCAGGCGGAACTATTAGCAATCCGGGAAGCATGTCGTCAAGTCCAAATTCACCCAAACATCCTGCCAAGACAGAAGGTTGCCATAAGGCCAAGTAGCCATTAAAGCTATTGACACCTTCACTACACACTCCAAGCTTTTAGAGGAATGCCGGTCCAAGTAAGCGTCTTTAGAAAGCCAGCTCAATGTCACTTATCTTGGTTCTAGGTCACAGCGGCATCTCAGGAAATGAGAAGGTCGATGAACTGGTGAAGCAAGGATCTGCTCTTCATTGCTCGCCTGCAGAGGAGGTGGACATCGGAATACAAGCAGTTAAGGCTTGTATCTCTATGCACTTCCGTGACGAACCTCAGATGGGCCAGACTGACTAACTATGCTACATGAAGAAATATATGGCCTCAGTATAACCGACCCAAAACAAACGATCTTATTCGACGAATTCGACATTATATCGCTAGATTGGTGGCTGTTTGCACGGCCCATAAAACTAGGTATCCCACACAGCACACAGTCGCAGTAGCAACAACACTGCTCAGAGGAAGACCTAACCACATTTCATTTGCAGCTGCCCGGCCCTTGCTAGAGCCAAACAGCGAACACTTGGTCGACCCTTCTTCAACTGACTGAATGAGATTTCTGCAAAGGATAATAAGGAACTAACATCCTTCATAAACAACACAGGTTGGATTTAGAGATACTTCAATAACACACCTCACTTTAAGTATTAGAGCTGTGACAGCAAAACGGCACATAGTACTTTTTAGGTTCTAGTGAATTTGTTACTAAAAATTAGCACATTTTTCGCTTTCCACTTTGGAGGTGCGCCATTTGGCAACAAATTAATATATTGAGAAAAACCTTTGTACTTCTATAGCTGTTATTATATAAAATCAAAAAAAAGTATAGGATTTTTATAAAGCAAAAATTACAGCAGCGCAGCTGTTTGTCCCGCCGTGGATCCTGCACAAACAGAGACTTCGTCGGAAAAACGCTGCACAGCCGTCATTTTGAAATTAATCGCAAAAGATCTCTAGAGTAGCGTAACCCCTTAAAGACACAAGGATCGCTTTCGTGTGAACGTTGTAGAAATCAATAAAATGATGATGATCAAAGTGGATTCGTATCGAAGTTTGGTACAGTAATTTCAATTTCACATCACAACGTGGGCACTTAATTTAAAATGCTATTCGACGTTGTCGTTGTGGGTAGTCGCGTAGAAAATTTACGCTGGCGGTTCTGAGTTGTTGTGTCTCACAGGTTCCTACTCGAAAGTGCTTACATTGTGTTGTCGAAATAGCTTAGACACACTGTCTACAGACACCAGTCTAGAGTCATCGTTTTTTCCCGCAAATTAAAGCTGATCTAACTAACTAAAAACATATTGTGATGGCTCTGTCGTTGCATACTAAAAACTAATCAAACTGTGATGAACGGAGAAACCGTGAAATTTCAACGAGTAGCGATTGCCGATAAACACATTCACGGACTTTCCAGTTTCGAAGGAATGCTAAACGATAAAAATAACCTTACTCAATAAGATTGAAGTGAATTTTTATTTCAAATGCACATTAATCTTCTGACAATGGAGAAGTGGATATTAGCTTCCAGTAGCAAGGCGTTCGTGTTGCAGAATCTAGGCTTCCCCGGAGTGTAATATCAACCGAAGATGGAGTAGATTCGCCAATGAACTAGCAGGCCTACTGAAACTCGGAACAATTTACAGAAAAATACGACAAAAGAAGGAGCAAGAACTAAATAATTAAAAAAAAACCATAAAAACTTTAATCCATGCCAGCATTTGTTCTGGGTGTGAAGTTGTGAAAATTGCTGTTCATTAAATCGGACTTTCATGCAAAATATCAGACGAACTATGATCGTTGTAGATGGAGCATTGATGAGTAAGGCATGAGATTTTCACTCTCAGGCTAGCGATGGAAAAATGTCTGGAACATAATGTTGCATTATACCGCCTGTTCATAGACTTTAAGGCCGCCTATGACAGCATAGCCAGAGTAGAACTATATAACGCCACGAGAGAATTTGGCATCCCTGACAAACTGACACGACTATATAGGTTGACCATGATCAACTTAACAAGTCAAGTTAAAATAGCCGGATTGCTATCCAGACCTATAAGCATCTTTAATGGACTCCGACAAGGAGGTCTGGCATGCCTTCTCTTCAACCTGGCGTTGGAGAAACCAATTCGAGACTCTGGCACAATTACAAGAGGGACCATCATCACCAAGTCCAGCCAGATCTTGGCTTACGCAGACGACATAGACATCATCGGAAGATCCGGTCGAGAATCCTTCACCCAAATTGGGGAGCAGAAAATGGGGCTGCAAGAAGGAAAAACTAAGTATACATTGTGGTCTCGTCTGCGAGGAGAACACTCAAACAATCAGGGTCAATGAGCACGAATTTGAAGGAGTGCAATCCTTCAACTACCTTGCGTGGATAGTAGCAGCCGATAACAACATTGATGAGGAAATGCGCGGGCGACTGCTCAAAGCCAGCAAAGCCTACTATAGTCTGTTAAGGCTCATTAAATCCAGAAACCTATCCGTAACATCAAAGCTACTGCTATACAAGACCATGGTCCTGCCAGTATTCATGTATGGCTCCTAGACTTAACCGCGTTCGAGAGGAAAGTCTTGCTTACATACGTAAGGAAGAGCGATTTCGGCGAAGCTACAACCATGAGTTGTGCGGTATCTACCTTGAAGCAGATGTGATAAAGAAGATAAAGCTCGGTACACTCCGGTGGCCTGAGCGAAGAAGAGATTTTATGGAGGTAGGCAGCGGGGTAGACCCCGCTTGTGGTGGAAGGATAGCGTAGACAAGGACGCACGCAGCCTAGGAATGCCAAACTTGATGACATCGGCCCGCAATCGGGATCGGCGGAGATTCTTGTTGAAGGAGGGACCGATTCCTGTTGCATTGCCGATGATGATGATGATTATTGAAGGTCTTAGCGCAGTATCACTGCCGCTCTCACTACTCATAACGCTGTTCCTTCTTGGTCGAAACCCAATGTAGACTTATTTGTGCGAATTTAAGGTCTGTGTCAGAAAGCGTCACCGATGGGTACATTAAAGTGCAGAGGTTCGGAATTTTTTTAAATTTTTTTTGTGGATCGGATTTGGTGTTCGTGATAAATTGAAGTAAATTGAACAAAATTTACTGAAAGTTTGAAGACGTTGCTAAATGTTCAGAATTATTTCTTTTAAAACGTCTGTATGGTAGGAAACCCTCGAAATGCGAGTGCTATTCACTCTTGATAAATTTTATTTGTTGAGAAGAGAATAGCTTCTATCACGCACAACTTGAAGTACGGATTCAGGAAAGACATGCAAATGTACCAAGCTAAGAACACATCAACCTCTCATAGTTTTGGAGCAGGATGAGATCGGCAAGACCATGATCAAAGCATTCATGGGCTCTTCATCTGCCTAAGATGATGCCAAATGCGAAAAACTCTTATGTTCATTACTAATTTGAATTGTACTAGTCACATTTTGCACAAACTCCATCGAAAGGTTAGAAAAACTCTATACTTAGAGGATCATGTAACTTTGGTCATTTAACATTTGCCGCTAGCACCTCTCGCATGCTGGACATTATCACAATAACTGGTATATTCCGCCTTTTTTACGAGCTCTATACGCTGCCGGATTTGGGTTTTTCTAGGTAGATCAATAAAATTGAATACAAGTCAATCCAATCACTGTCAGCACACGACTCGGATCGGTTTACATCATTCGACTGATCGGTCAGTGATGGATGGAAACACTCTAAGAATGATAAGCCCCTTTGTTGACTGGCTTTACGAATTGTGTTCGCTGATCAGCCTCATATCGATTGTGGAGATATTCGACTTCATTCTCGAAAAATGTCTAGCTGGCTTTATTTGTTTAGCATCCACTGGAACTAATTTTTGTGGGTTCTTCAAGCAGACATAAATTCAAAGGAACTTCAAAAGTTGTCATCGATTGACCAATTACTGCCATCCATGGTTTGAAGAAAACGATGTGTGTGGACAAGCCTTTGCTTGTGAGATTTGTTTACTCTTGCACGAACCCTGCCGTAAAGGCAACGACACCGCGACGTGGAGAGATCCATCGTATAGAAGGGCTGGATTTTATCCAAAGACGTACCACTTTCCTTATGAAAGGTAGTGAGTTCTTTGTAGTGAATTTCTTTAATTCTTTAAATCATTCATTAACCAGGGTAGTGCCGGACATTTACATAAAATGTGCTCGGATGTCTCATCATCCTCAAGGCAAGGCCGACATACCTTGTCTTGGCGCAGGCTCATTTCGTTAAGGTGGTAATTCAGGACATAGTGGCCAGAAAGAAAGCTCGTTAGAAAACGTTGTAGCTACTATGCAGTTAACATTTCAATACGAATCAAGATCTGTGAGCACAGATTCCCAGCCAGCCCTAGTGAGCTCATCTGCAGATTCACTGCATTCAATCCCCTTATGTCCATAAGCTGAGCTTTTTTGTGTCTGGCAAGCGATGATAAAGCGTCGTAGCAACTTTTGTAGTCCATTTGGTAAGACTCGACCCCATAGGTAAGGAGATCCATGTGTTGGGTCCACAGACTCCAGCCCCGACTCCAGAGTCTTTCTTTGATCCGTCTGTGAACCATACCAGAAATCTGAACACAAAATAAAAAGCTGGTAGTTTTGATACGCTGTCCAGAACACTCTGCTTTCCTTAAACCATGACTGTGTTCTAAATAAAAACTTCTCCGTGATGGTCCTGTGCGCACTTTCTATTACAACAACCACCTGTATTATGCATGCTACGTCTTTTAAAGGGTGTAACCTATCGTTTTATTCCGACTCGATGCGGCTAAAAGACCCGACCATTACTGACTTCAGCTGAACGTGCGAAAAGTACCTAAGCTCATTGTCACACGTCAAAGTCTGTATAAATGATTCCGGAAATTCACGAGTAATTCCAACGTGAATTGCAATTTACACACTTGCGTTAAGTGGCGACAGTGATTGTACTTGCTCTAACTTAATTAAATAAAAATTAACGAAACTTAACGAAACTGAATGAAGTGGCTATTATGAACACAGTGTAAAATTTATGCATTTTCGTGCTATTACTTAAGTTGAATTAAGTCATTTTACGTTCTTTATAGGTGGACATGCAGTTCGACGAGTACTTTCTGAAAAGGGATACTCTTTGATAATTGCCAGTGAGACTGGAGAGGTGGCTCCGGTGTCAGGAATTGAACCTAGACATCTGGACGACAGTGCCTCAGTCCCAAATGTACATACATGGTTTCGAATAAGAGACAAGTGGAAAATGAAAACGGATGGCTCAGCCTTCTCTGTCTCCGGATCAGAACAAAGGAACGTGTTTCGCAGTGACCTCAGGCAATGAACAAACTTTTATTCATAATCTAAGCAAAACAAAATATAAATGACTTCAACATTCGAAGAAAAGCAAAACAAACAAAAACAGATCCACGTGCACCTCGCATCCGACCAAAAGTCTAGTCGCCGCCTGACTTTGAGTACCGTTCCCAGACGGGTTGCGCTAACCGAAAGTGAATCAACAGAATTATAAATCAAGGAGCTCTGGGACCAATCTGAAAAACATCAATCGCAACAAAAGAGAACTGGTATCGGTGACAATAAAAATCAAGCCGTAAATACCGTGTATCTGATGAAGTAGTTCCGAAAATAAATTTACCTAGTCAAAGTGATCAAAGCGTAGTGACTCGCGGTGTCACACTTTGTTAATAAAAATATATTCCCTAACATTTTCAAATAAACAAACGCCTGACTCACGATAAACCCTGTTCACACACATCTGTCGTTTGAAGCAAAACAAGACAGAAAAACTTACCGAAGATACTTAAAACATTATCACAATATTTCGATACAGATGAATAGAATACAAATCCAACGATACGAGGCACACGAGATCGCCGTAAAATGGTAATAAACTAAAATAAAGAAAAAAAAGTAAAAAAAAATAAATGATAAAAGTCCATAGATCACTGAGAAACAGCTTCTACATTATAATTTCCATCCTAAACATTCCGTTTGATCATCGCTTTCACGGTGAAGAAAACAGAAAGAAACAAAAAAAAAGGCAAGAACCCATATCCAAGCGTATCATCTGTTCCGATAGTCGTCGGAAGAGATGCAAAGCTCGCCACTAGCTGACCACTGGAATGACTGGAAAACACGGGCACGACACAGGCGGAGCTTTAATGGTCAAGAGTGGCTCTCTTTTTTGTCGCTCTCTTAAAGCGACGCGCTTCCACTGCTCCACTCACTGACCACCAGCAGGGCGGCAAAGGCCAGGATCATCGACAATCAATTTTGATCTTCCGATCGAAGTTTCGACGATCGGTGGGTGAGGAGGGGGCGGAGAGGGAGACGAGGCACCGATAAAGCAGGGGAGAGTGTCTGAAGACAGGTGGCGCACAAGACGACTGTATACATGTGTATCTACAGATACATGTGTGCGCATGCAAAATCTCACTCACAGACTAATACGTCTGAGGTGTATCTTCGGTTGGTGGTTTTTTTTCTTTTCGATTGTTAATATAAAAGCAACTGTCGGTATGGTCCCCGTTACCATAAGACGCCTTCAGGTCTAGCTGACTGGACATACAATACGGAGAGAGGTTTTAGCACTACTCGTGAGTAGTTGTGTTGAGTAGAAACCTGCCGAAGTCTTGTGTTAGTTGTGCAAAATTATTCCTTTCAATTAAAAACACCAACAAAAAAAAAAAAAAAACCCCCCACAAATTTGTGTGAATTTATTCAATTCATTTTGTGATAAATTAAACGCAAGGATTACGAAGAGAAAGGATATAATTTTGTTAGAGCACAAGAAATTCAACGAGGCGGTCGTGTGTGATTTGAAAAATTAAAAGAAAAGAAAAAGTGTTGCAATAGTGATAGATATCTCGTGGATATCCTATCAAAGTGAAAGTGAACACAGATCTTCTGTTAAGTGACAAAAAAAAAAAATACAAATAAATTATAAATAAAAGGTTAAAGGATACGGTACCGTAACAAGCAAGAAAATGTCAAAATCATTCCAACAAAAATACCTCATTCAGGCCGTGATACTCCTGGTATCATGCAGCGCAGCATTATCCTGTCATGGTACATTGATAGGTAAGTGATTCTCTTTTTTTTCTCCCCCCCCCCCCACTCTCTCTCTCACTCGTCCCTTTATGATTTATGTGTAACAAATCATTGTTAGAATATCCAAGGACATGCACACAACAGAAAAAAAAAAAATGTATATATGAATTGTATATATTTTTGAGAGTGTTCCATTCGAGATAAGGAAGTGTGCCATTAATCATGAGATCAATTCTTTGCCTCGTCGGCAGAACGTCATCCAAATCAAGGCAGAAGAATGAAAAAAAATGAAATGAATTTCGGATTGAATAATACACAGATACATGAATATTCACTTCCCTTTATTTTTTTGCTCTCGGCTAAGTGAGCTTCTGAATTAATTCCTCTTCTTTTTTTGTGCTGCTATTGCAACGAGGAATGAAAAAAATAAACATCTTAAATGTCATATCTTTGAATATTCAACATCCGTTGATGGGGAAGTGTTTAGTTTGTTGCAGACTGCGCCTAGTCTGTCTGGTATGGTATCTCTTGTCGGTTGGCGGTGTACAAATACAATTTGCATATCCATTTTAATAGGCTTTGCCGGGGAAGGCAGGTGAATGCGAATGGCGTGTATACACTTTATTTAGTCCACATTTGGATTGTCGGCTGGCAAATTGTGTTCGAAATTCATGTGTGGAGTTAAAAGGTGGAACAAGAACCGCATAAATGGCCTTAAACTTGAAGAATCTGATGGAATTGTGGCTGCTACTACAAGTTGCGGGCAACCGTCTTGTATTTTGTAACTTTTTAGTTCAATGACTTCTGGTCTCTTTGGACTACGTGTGCGACTATAAGAATCTGATGGAATTGCGGCTCCTGCTTGGAGTTGTGTTCATTGATTTCTGGTCTTTCTTGACTGCTTGACTGCTTGAACTCGAAACTGTTTACCTTCTAATTTTGAGCAGTTCTTCAACATTGGCCCACAGAAACAACTGCTGCCATTCGAAACATATTCATTTGTTGTATGGATCCAAAATTTGAACTTCAACAAAATTTCGATCAGTTCAAAAAATTTACTCTTTCCTTATTCGAATCCAATCCAATCCACATTCAAATCCATTGAAAAAAGAACGTATACTTGGACCTAAAGTGCTTGACCTACAATTGGGATCAGTTCGACGATTATGACCTAAACTTATTCAAGTGAAATCAAACGAAGCGATCAAGGGAAACGTCGCTCTTGACGCGTATTTAAAAAATGGGCAACCACTCAGACTGCCAATAATTTGGAGTACCTGACTTCGGAATGGAAGGGATTATTTTTCAAATGTTTTTTTAACTATTGCCAGTTAGGTTGTGGTGGCTGACTGCTAACGGGCAGTCACTCTAAGGCCACGCGGATTATCTACCCCTCCACTTGGAACCAGTTGGTGCTTGTGATAAAGCGGTCTAGCTGGCTAGGGCTTAAGCTATTTAGCTCGCTGATGTTGTTGAAATAGCAGGCCCCTACATCTGAGTACCTACAGCTTGCCAGAGCGCTACAGGAGCAGAGGAGGTGATTTAGATTTGACTTTCGTAGTAGGTTTGAAATTTATTTAAGAAGTTTTCGCCTAGTCTGAGCCTGGTAACAGTTGTAGCCCCCAGCAAGGTTTTTTCTTTTAGGCAGTGCCTGTAATTAAATTCAGTAGATTTGTCATACAACACACTTGCAGATGTTGCTCTTAGATGAAACAAATTTAATCAAATAAGCAAACTATATGCACACGGTGGGCAAAATTCAAGTTTTTTTTTTGAAAATGCAATAAAATGAACAACATTAAATTTTGTCCATGTATTATGGCTTTGTTAGTAAGAACAAATATTCCCATTAACTATGAAAAACAACGTGGTTCAAGTGGATAAACCAGAGGTGATCTATTGTAAATCCATATCTTCAATTTCAGCAAGAAAAAAAATCGATTAACATGGTTTTGTAATGCCCACCGTTGGCTGAAACGTTGTTCCCAGCTTCATTTTCGAAGAAGACCACATTTTCATCTGTGCGAACCGTCGACGACGGGGATCATGAGTGTTGTCCACTAGTCTCAGGAACTTTGACAGAAAGTCAAAACACTTGCGTACAACAGTCGCGGTGGGTACTTCATTTTGGACAACACTTCTTTTTTTCAAAAAACGCACTATTTGGGCTACATTCACTTTGGATATAAGTTTTAAATTTTTCCCAACGTTGTTCAAACGCAAAGTGACTCAGTTTGTTCCGCGGAGGTATGATACTGACATTCTGTCAAGTTCGTTCAAGCGAGAAACAGCTGTCAGTGTCAAAATAACCTATGATTTAAAAAAACAACCCCCAGATTGCCAGCTGCCCAGCTAACTCGTCCCACATTCATCCATCCATCCGTGGAACCCATTGAATTCTGAATAAATTTTAAAAAATCATAACAATGTCTCAACAGCGCCTTCCTCAGTGCAACCCCCTTGAACAAGAAACACTTTGATTACATCGAAAAATGATCAAAGACCGCACCAATTGCTCGCATCACTGACCTCACATCAAAAATGTACTAGATCGCGAAATTAGAGATTTCCACAACTGCCACTCAATTTGTATTTTATTGTCATAGGTCAGTGCGTCGAACGTAACATGCGCTCAATGGCCGTGTTTTTCGCATGGTTTCAGCGCGCGTCTTTCACGAGCGATAACGCTTTGATTAATGACTCCGCTGATTCATGATCCAAGAGTCGAGTTAACTGAATTTGAATTGCTTTTCAATTTCATACAAAAACAAAACGTCAACGTGATCCTTTCGGCGACGACGGTCGGTGATTGTCAAATGAAATCGATCAGAATAGCGCGATATCAAATTTCATGGGGACCGGCCAAATTCGCCTAACGAGACAACAACTAAAAATAAAATCGAATAAATTTCAAATCACTTGAGCCTGTATTGAAATTTGAATCTACGTCAATGGGGAACTAGTTTATGAACGATTACTAATATTTAACAGTCAAATTAGATACATATTCATGGATGGGGGGGAAAAAAATCAATGGAAACATTTTGCCGGTCTTTGGGCAACTGCCACCGGATGATGCCGAGCGCTGGTCGTTAACCATTCTTTTTTTTCTCCGTCTTCGTTTTTTTCTTCTTGTTTTTTGACAATTGTAGGGAAATTTAAATCGAATTCATGATGATATGCGATAACAAACAAAAGGCGTTGGGCACGTTTTTGAACTTGATTTCGACCAACTGCGTACATATTGATCGGTTTTGAAAGTGACTCGGTGCGGCACACTTTCGAGTCCGTAACCTTGGTGTATCTGGACATGTGCGTCGGTCAATATTTTTTTTTCTTGTCTTGTTGACACGGAATGTTTATAAGCGACTGATTGCAGGGTGTGTCAAGCTCGGCAAGCATCAAGTTGTGGTCAACAAAACTATAAATATTTATTTTTCATCGCACACAGACGAGGTGAATTGCCTGACCAAACTTTTGCTTGAAGGATCACAATGGAAGAAATATGTTATGATAATTTCGAGTCATAAATACACACAGAGCGGCCGATAACTAATAGCACACGATGGTTGAGGTTGATGTCATATTTTTGTTCCCACTCTGGACCAAGATTAGGTCATGCAGTCATGTCAATTTACATACCTCGCCAGAGAGCCGAATCGAAAAAAGAAAACCGAAACAGACGTTCCAACACTCCACTCGGTTATTCACCTCCGACGTCCGACTGTCGACCGTTATTTGTCGTCGTTTCCACGCTGAGTTAATGCCCTAAAAATAGCATACTTGATCATCTTGGGCAGTCTTTTGCGCAAGGTAACAAGCAATTAGCATGGATTATGTGGGGGCATCTAATTAATTCAATGAATCGCACATGTGTCACTTGCCTTAATAGAGATTTATGTACAAAAGGCGATAAGTGTTTGGATACATTGAACAAATCGTAAACCACGGTCATGGCTTAGTGCGGCGTATTCGGCTCTCCTCGGACCACCGGGGAACTTGTTGCACACCCAAAAGGCACGCATCCTTTATTCGCAAATTTGCGGCAATTTATTTAATTTTCATGCACGCTCATTATGTAGGCTCTGCGTTCACTTGGCTTGCGTTCGCGATAAATATCAGTTGAGGTGACGGGTAATTGTGAGTAAATTACAGACACTTGTGATATATGAGATGGTACATGAGCTCCTCAATTAGGTGCTGTTCGGACATGAGTTATGTAACATGTGGTTTCTGGTTTTTTTTAATGGCTTTCGTTTCATCGGAAAATGGTTTGGTTTCACAATCAGATGGCAAGAGGAGTGTCCACTTAACCAGTGAGGAATTGTTAAAGCGAGAGGAACTCTAGTCGCAGGGGACCTCTATACATCGGAGGACACAGCTGGCCTCTACTTACGAAGGACTTCATATCAGAGGGGACTTCTAGGTACAGACGACATCTAGCCGCAGGGGATAGCTCGTCACAGGGGACTTCTAGCTTCAGGGGATATCTGCTCTCAGAGTTTTAGTAGTAGGAAACCTCTAGGCACAGCTGATTTCTAGATACAGGCGACTTTTAGTCACAGGGAACATTTGGTCTCACGGGAACTCTAGTCGCAGGGAACTTCTAGTAAAATACGACCTTTGAGGATACCTAGAAGTGTACGATTAATTTGTATCATACAGTGACACGGAAGAAATGTCTAAGTCGGTGTGTTGTCATTCTCCACTTGTGATCCAGTTGAAGGTTTCAATCTAATTATACTACAGAGTGCATAAGCCTTTGACAAATTTAAAAAGTTTGACATGGAACACAATCTAGACACGCTGGCATTTAATGAAATCGAAACAGGAATGGCTGCAAGCAAGAGCAAACACATATTTTTTGCCTTCATTTAAGCTTGTTCTAATTTTCTTAAAATTCTTTGATTACGCACTGAGACTAGTACGTTTCTGCAGACAATTCTTGGTGGTTGTTAGTCCTCATCTCCAGAGGACATCGAGAGTCGTGAACAATTATTCAAACTTCGATGTGCATCTTTGCAAGAGAAACCCTGCCTGGCGTCGTCAACTTGAAGTATAAAATAAACAAACAAATAATTTGATTTTTATTAATTTGCACAAAAATGGAAGAAAATGTCACCTTAGGCATCCGCTTATAAAACTTTTACCTTACATTGAAGCAGCCGAGTATTCTTTGCAACCTCCGATTTTCACCCTCAAATTATTTCCCCAGCATCTCAACGATGAATCAGCCAGTCTACTCAAGACTACACTCAAGACTTTCAAAACGTGCCAATGATTTATTGACGCTTAATGGCTCAGATAAAATCTAGCAAAATTTCGATGCGTTCTGCTCGTGTCTAGATTCGCCGACCGCGACGCTCGCTCTCCAGGCACCTGCTGGCTTTTAAGAGACTGCCATCGAGACGATCGACATCTTGACTCATGATATACATTTGCAGTTCAGCATTAACTACTCTTAAATGATATCAATCTCCACGAGAGAACTAACCAAAGAATTTTATTTCCGTCAAGTGTCACAGCCCCTGCTTGCTTAAGGTTAGACACGAAAAAAAAAGAAGAATTGAAGTAAAACACGAGTAGTTTATTACGGCCTCGTGCTTTTTGTCTGATTGAAATCTATTCTAGACTTCTCTTAACTGGACACCTCAAGTTGAAGTCGCACATTTCGGTGCGCTGACTTGAGGTATTTAATTCGTCGCAAGTGCGCAACCCACTGTCCATCACCTACTTTCGAACCAGTAGTTCTCAGCACGACATCCGCCAACCCGAACCAGTCTTCAGAATAGAAGTATGCTACCGCGAATCCAATTAAAAAGGAAACATCATTTTACGATCATAAACCCCATCGCCGCTTGCCCATTTATTGTTATCGGCCGTATCGGCTAGCCGTGCAATTCATTTCACATTTACTCTTGTAATTGAGATATCGATAAAATAATTGTCCACTTAATTGCATGGCATCTTGTTTGCTCTGGCGAACGATACTCCGGTGCACGCCTCGCCATGTATGCATTTACTCAAAAGATTCCGGATCTCTTCACGGTCGATCGACTCCAATGCTCGATACCCTGCAGCTTCTCACGTTGCACATACACTGCGTTGCATCCCATTGGATGTTCATCTTGGAGTAATTAACTTTATTAACATGTCACTTAAGTTGTTGTACAATAAATTGCAACGCTACCTTGCTGGCGACGACTTGGGACAACTTCGTCTTCATTGACATCCTTTTCGCATGGCACATCGCTTCATCTCTCGCTCTGCCTTGACTGAGTGTAGTGAGAGTGATGATGATGATGAAGCGTAATGCATGATACGGTGTTCTGAGTGGAATCTGGGAGTCATTTGTCGAGGTCTTAATGTTGACTTGGCTGATGCCAATTCACTGACAATGGCTTTTTCTTCGTCTTTAAATCAGTCAACAAGACCCTCCAACGAGCTCGATCTCTATTTTCTGCTCTCTTCTTCTTCTTCTTAGGACGATACAGTCCGCAGTGGACCTGGGCTTCAAGCAACAAGACTCACCAACGAGCCCAATCTCTAATTTCAGCTAACAAATGTAAAAATCGATCGCCAAAGTTTACTGACTTTCTCAGTTGAGGCAACTAATGCCAGCATCCAGGCAATTCTCACCTGTGCCAATGCCTTCGACATGACTGACAGCCAATAACTTCCGTGAATTGAACAAACATCGCCTCGGTTGTCGATTGTGTTCTTCTCTTACTAATTACTTAGTCAAACTCAAACTCAAACCCCACACACACGCACACACACACTGTCGTATCAAGAACAGACGCTCAATGCCACAGACACGACGCCACCCTCGCTCACATCGGCACCTCTACGATGAGCTTAGAGCGGGGGGGAGGTAACTTGTCTTATTATGACTTAACCGTCAAAAGGATGATTTATTGACTTTCACTTCAATTCAATTTGAATTCATGATATCACACGATAATCACTGTGCTCGCCGCGGCACGTCACATGTTATGCGCTGGCTTGTGTACAACCGTGTGGATTGCTAATTAGAATACTTGTGGCTTATGGCAGAAGATTGCACCGATCGCACCGGCCATCTATGCATGCGTACTCGTTCGTCGTTCTATCTGGATGGTGGCTATGCAAAACTCGAAGTGAAGTGATTTAATTAGCATTGATGTGTCCGTCTGACTCTGTCCGACGTTCGCTATTCTTCGCTAATCAACGGACTAAGGTGCTAAGTTGATGTGCTTTTATTTGTCACATAAACGCGGCGGCTCGCTGTGCCGTGTACTGGTACAGAGAATGGTGGTTGAATATTTATTAGGCACAGTCCATCGATGTTCGCATCACATTTCAAGTTTGAACGGCTCCAACTAACACACCGAATAGGATGTGATTTTAGATTTCATTCACCTCATGGTTTATTTTTTGTTTTTTTTTTCTTCTTCGTTTTTAATTTAATGTGACTGCTTTATTTTTGTTGTTAAACGTGTGCCGTCAATCGAAAAAGTGGCCACTTGCCGTCTGGTTTTATGCAAAAATTGGGACGAGGTCACAAAAATTAGGTTTTTCTACGTGAAATTCTGCAGAACTTGTTGAATGAATGAGATCATCGCTGATTAAATGAAAATCACCTTGACGGGGTGATATCGGCTGCGTATGAAATTGGTGCACGATGGGGGACATGTGACACTTTTGTCTGTGCTGGTGGCGTCAACCGCAGAAAAATGGAGAATGGCCTAACGTGGAGTTCATCCACTGATCGACTTGTGAATTCCCCTTATGGACTACTCCTAGGACACCAGCGTTCTCCCCTTCTTCGTCCAAACAACTCCTGCGGCACTAGTTTGCGTCCATTCCCCCGTGAAACAGGACGAAGATCTTGTGCTTTTGACGGCACAGCTCATCGCCAAAAGTCTCGAACCCCTAACAATTCGTCGTCTAAGCCAAAGTCAATGCTCCTCAATACACGTCAATGCAATGAATAGGCCATGAACCTTACAGAAAAACGAACACACATAAATCTTGTCACAGCATCGAGTTTGCCGGCCATCCCCTAACCCGTAAATTTAAATTCAAGCCAGCTGCTTCGACTTCAACCCACTCAATCGCCAAAAAAAAGAAGAAGAAACAAATGCCATTCACATCTACTAGGTACACATGTGTGTGTATCATTTCACAGAGCAACCCACCACCTCTCGCCTGACGTGTTCTCGTTATTAATTGTCGAAATGAAAAATCCATTAGACGGGCATTTGGGCACAGAAAAGCACACAAACAAAATAAGCGTTATGGTCATCGACCCGACACACATATTCGTTTCAGCTTCATTTCGCATTCATCGATGAGTAGTCTCAGCAGAGCCCCCACTTGATCATCGTTCAGGATTAGGAAGCGATCGACAACGTGACACGTGAGTGGCCGACGATGAGTGCTTGACGAAGACTCAGCACACGTCACAAGCTTCTTATCCGGCTTCAGATCTCTGATAGAGAACTCATTGCGTCCAGACGGAGCCACCCGACGAGTCATACTTCATTTGTCTGAAAACGCAGTTCCCCAACCGCAGCTGGCCCGAGAGCGCCCTCACCCACCCACCAGCGACGGTCAATTGTTTTGAAAGTGAAACCGAAGTAGCTTGAAATCGACATGGGATAGGTCAATGGAATCTGGGCGCCAGACGCTTGTTGTTTTGCTTTTTTTTTTTTTGCAAATCCCCCTCAGAATGTTCGCGTTAATTAGTCTGTTCTGTTGGCTGCGATTTAAGTTCAATTAAATTAGGTTCGGTTTTACCGCGAAATCGCTCGTTTTAATGGCGAGTACAAGTACCGATGAAGTGTGTGTGTGTCCGTCTCTTTATTTGCTCGAAAATATTTACAACACCTAGTGGGTACTGGTCATTGGGACACGGTTGTTGTTTTTTTTTTGCCGGTACACATTTTCAATATCGCTTGCGTCAGAAAGTCGTTGAGAGTGTTTGAACTTTGAATTCCTGAGGCGGGGAAGTGACGGAAACTCTTATTGGGTTTAATTTTGTGATTTTTTTCGAATGGCCTGTAGCGTGGATATGACACGTATCACTTCGGGGGGGATATGCTCTTGAATGCTCGCAGAGGGGCACTTATCTATCAAACGAAAGTGAAGCTGTACAGGTCTTTGAATTCGTAATGAAACTAGTGTACGTCACAGAACTGGAGGGGTGGGTGGCTTTTCGCTTTTCGGGTATAATTTGATTCAAATGACGCACCGTGTGTGGCATGGAAATTGCTGAAATCAATCTCAAGTAAGGAGGATGATGATATGTGTGAAGTGTCAAACTTTGAAGAGCCAGGTGATAAAATAAACTCCAAAGGCTGCTGTCATTTTGGCAGATTTTTCTCGCCTTTTTTTAAGAGGCAAGCTGTCAGTAAATGCCGTGAAATACCTCTGACAAGAGACCACTTTGATGTTGAGTGCTGCAATGTTGTCAATTACACTCGCTCCACCGCTGAATGGCTAATCGATGCATTTGCTGTAAGCAGTGTTACACCATTTGAATGGATTTTTGTGTCAATTACGAGATGCACACTTCACGGGAAATGCTTAATGGTGTTAGTGAAGATTGACAGTTGTACATGTGTCACAGTGGCGGTGGTAATTCAATGCAATTAGCTTCATTTCTAGTCTTTGGCTGGTCATTTGGCCTACAGCACTTGAAAGGGACTGAAACTGTGATCCCAGGATGTTCATTCTGACCGGTCTGTTGTTCTGGATGACTGACTTTTAAATGTCCATAAGAATATGACGACATTTTTTACGATCTCTGGACGTGACGTCTTGGATAAGAACATATAGCTATAATCGGTGGCTGACCAAACTAAGTTCATGGGATGCTGGCCAGTTTGGTTAGGAGTTTTATGCCATTTTTAGACTTAAAGTGGTCATCTGACATCGCCTCGCCTCTTGCGGATTTCTGACAATGCTTCGGCAGTAAGACGCACTTCTTCGCCCAGCTGCCATGGAAGTGCTTATTTCGATTGAGAAAAGTCAAGGCGGAAAGCGGGCACACACATTTCCTAAGAAAGGCCAGTCTATATGGACTTGGACCTGACTAGCTGCCTACATATCCTGATTAGAACATGTCAAGAACAACTGAAGGAGAACTCGGACAGGCATTAAATTAACGCATAACGGGAGCAACTAGTGAATTGGTTGAGCGCTGCGACGGCAAAAGAACTCTAAAAAGTTTGTTCAACCAGTACGAGCCTCTTGCTTTTAGGCAATGTAACCAATCAAAACAGACATCCCTTAGAAAATTTTCCTCCGCGGCTGCAACGATGAGGCAGAAAGAGGAACTTTGACTTACTTTGTCTGTGCTGGCCTGGACTTACTAGAACCAGCAAATGGACTCTGCAACGGTGAAGCAGAAATAGAAACTTTGGCCCACTTTTATTTGCGCCGGGCTTGCCAGGCAAAACTTTTCCTCGATCCTCGATCCTCAATACCTTGCTAACTCCGCACGATGGTTCTAGAGAACTCAAATAAAACAAAAACGTTCAGCCACCTGCGAAAGCTGTGGCATAAAATGGACACTTATTTGGTGTCTCTATTTCCTTGGAGCCGCCGAGAGAAAGGCTGTCAAATAATTATCAGGCTTCTCTATTCGAAATCGGCAGACAATTGAATCGGTCGGTCCCCAGTTCATGTGACCGATTCAGAACGCGTAGCTGGAAGAGCTGAATAGTGGTTCTTCACGAGCTCTTCTTTTTTTTTGCCTGGCGCCGGTGTGGATTAGGAACTCAGCCAACGAGCCGTACTAAAAAAGAAATGTACATGGCGTTACAGTCTGAGGTGGATCTGAGCTTAGGTTCTACAGCAACCGCTCGTGTTATGCAGCATGTTTTTTCTCTCACCACGGCGGACTGGATCTGGTATCATTAAGTTGGAAATTACCAGTTTAACGTCGGGACTAAACCCAGACTTTAGAGTCGACGCACTTACTTACTACGTGGCACAATGGATCCAACAAGCTGGTCTAAGTGGGTCACTGCTTAGCTACCTACCTAATAACTGCGTCGCGGTGGTCAAAGGATCTTCTTTATCCCATTTTGTGTTACAATTTCAGATCTGGATACCGAATCATTTTATTCTGGCTTTTCATCTCCTATGCTTTTGCTTTTTGAAGATTCATTATTCAACTACGCAGACCAACCACTGATAAAATCAACGCGTCTTCCCAAGAACAAGAACCGCTCCAAAGTCTTCACAGACATCATTAGAATTCCTCCTTCCGCTGACTGCCATCGAGATGCCAAAAATGTACATTCCCAGGACCACTGATTCCTCCTGTGTGAACCACCATTACAAGGATCCATCTCAATTGGAGGTCAACCACAAGAAGCATCCACTCCGATGGCGACTGCATGCAAATTGGCTAACCCAGTTACTAGGGCCAGACACGAACCAACCACCATGGATTTGCTTGAAATATCTGCGCTAAAAGACCACAAATCAAGAATTCATTTATTTCCAATTAGATATTCAAAAACCAAAAAAAAAATATGTTTCCTCTCTCATTTCTTTTGAAATTCAGTTTTTTTTCTTATTTCTCGCGATTCTTGTTTCACAATTATTAGTTTCCTTTTTTTTTCATTCTAAAATCCGTACACGTGCCGAGCACGAAAACAAAAAAAAATCTTCTGAAAACAAAAATAAGACGAAATTATAGCCAAACACAATCAACAGCGATCCCATGATGGGGCCAACTATGATCGGTTGAATAAACTTTTATCAGATTAACAAGTTTCGCCAAGCTCGCTGAACGAGATGAAGACGGGCCAACGAAAAGAACAAAAATATGCCATTTAACACCAAATGCTAATCAATTTTAAAGCCATGCACGTAATATTCGCCGAAAAAAACGACGAAAAAAAGACCAACAAAAAGGAAATGATCATATTCCCAGCCCGGATAGATATATCCACATACACACTCGAATACATTATAAAATATTCAAATGAATCCGAAAATTTGTATTCAATAAATAACCATTAAGATTATATTTCCTAAGGCTACCCGCAAGATGTATAGACAAGGAACTTGGTGGTAAAGGTGCAAAAAAAAAAAGCCACTACAAAATAAAATCAACAAATTATTCGGTGAATATTAAATTCAAAGATATTGGACATGATGTATACTTAACGATTTCGCTTTTGCCACTTGATTCAAGAACTAGTTTCATTTTCTCTTGCCACAAAGTTTGCGCACAAACATTCGCTGTCTTGTCGTAGGCCTTGTGCTGCGGGAGCAGGACATCTGGATAAACCTGACTGCTAATTACAAGCTTTTTTTCTTTCATTCGTGTTTCTAATTCTGTGTGTTCACCGGTTACAGTCGATGGCTGTTGCTTGGTTGGTGGGGTAGTTGAGGCATTTGATTTATTTTATAGGACTTCTTGGCTTGGCTGGGTGGCAACCCAGCAACGGGTGGATGTTTAAAAATATCACACACGAGCAACTAGTGAATTGGCTGTGCGCTGAGACGGTAAAAGGACTCTTCGCAGAGTTTGTTGAACCAGCCAACATTTCATTCACTTGACACACTTCCTAGAGACTTTATGAATTATTCATGAAAGAAAAAAGACATAACAAAGATTTAGACAGACCTTGACTTATGAACAATCGGTCTGAACTTCACACCGTTTTTGGGAGATTGTGTTGGCAACATCCACCCAAACCAGCCCAACAATGAGACTCATTTAGCTTAGCTCCCAATCGGGAGTAACAATGAGCGCTTTTGTTCTTCTCCGAGCGATTGATGCGTAACCTTGCCGGGCAAGGTTAACTGGTTATGAATCTCTGTCTGGTGAGAAGTGAAAAAGAAGGTCACACAGCGCGATGTGTCATAGGCGTGTGGCCAACTGAGACAAGGCATCACACCCACCCAGCCAGATTTAATTGCTACACATTCATGTGAGACTGAGAAGGTTTTCTGTGTGCTTTGTGACGCATCTTCGGTTGTATTCACTCACTCAACTGATCTCAAATCGACGTCACACGAGCAAGCAGCACAAGCCATCATCAATATTCGCACAGAATGCCAGCTTGCCGTTGACCAACAATCACTGGACAGTAGAAAACGAATAAAGAACAATATCCAAGGTTAACATCTATCAAATCCATGCCTTTTCCTCGTCGGCTTAATCGCAACACTTTAATGCTATCGCGTTCTTTTGACTTTCGAAATAAATCCAATCCAAAAGAGTAGTGTCTTGGGAAAATCCCGCCGATTAAACCGTATTCTTTTTTTTTGTCTGAAAAAAATAAAAAATGTATATCGGCAACAAAAAATGAAAAAGAAAAAAAAAGTCATGATCATCAAGACGTGTGCGTATCTACGGGACTAAAAATTGAAAACTGATTATACAATAAACCAGTCCGACGAATATTTAACCAAAAAAGACTACACTATAATTAGATTCCTAAACACAAAAAAAGAAACAAAAGACACTAGATGTATAGAAAAAAAAAACAACAACAACAAATCCATATGTGGTACATCGCATGCGAGATACTCGTATTTATGGAAAAACGTTTATGTGACCGTGATCGCTGTCATGGCTATCGACACTCTTGGTCTATTAACATTGTGACTAGTGACTTATAAAACGAAAAAAAAACCTAATTAATTTACGTATCCTAAGAATGAGCAGTCAAGGTTATTTTTAAAAAAAAAGAAGAAAAAAACAATCACCCAAGTAAATGAATACACCCAAGATGGATAGAGTAGATAATATGTCACTATTCCCGTTCACCAGAGTCCAGTCCTTTCACAGATGTTATGTCATGTCGTGAGGTGTATCTTATGCGAGAGATATTGATGAAGATTATAAATTGATAGGACAGCGTTTAACCGTGAACCGAAGAGATGTGCTGCATAAACGTGCTGAAAAATTCTGAAATATGCATACACATACATTATGGAAGAGATGAGATATTGCATGCTTCAGGAGGAGACCTTGAAAAAGATTCAGATTTTGTTTTTATTTTATTTTTTTTTTTTTTTGTTCTTGCATTTATTCTTTTCTTGTTCGGTTTTATGTTTATTTATTGCTTAAGTGGTGCCAGACACTGAGGCGGCAAAATGATTGTATCTGCTATATTAATAATCGTTAATGAAACAACGAACAGCAAAATCCAAAAAAAAAAAAAGATACAGATTTATCTGTGAATTAAGAATCGAAAGAACCTGATTCTTCTTTTTTTTTTTGTTCCTCTTTCTTCATAAATTTATGTGCTAATTGTTGTCTGTAAGGTGATGTGTGTTGATACAATGTTGGCAGTTGTCGATGCCTCAGACCAGCAGAAAAGGTGCTCGATGGGAACTGGTCAAAGCCAGGGGGATGTTGAAGACCGGAAATTATCTGATCGAGAGCGGAGCGGCAATGGATTTACTTGAGAATCACTGAGTCAGTTAGTCAATAAGGCGGCCAGTCGAAGAGGGTCTGCTGACAAACCGTGGGATGTGTTGCCAGAGCAGTGGATATTCAGGCATTAAGCGAAACATGCAGATTTGTGTGTGGGCTTGGGTGTGTTGATATTTTTAGATGTTGCTGCTGAAATGTCACATTATACGGAAGTTGTCACAGCTGAAAAGGAATGGCTGCTGTTTCTTCTTTTGTTCGATCAAGGCGGACGTTTTAACGGCTTGCTACTAAGACGTGTAGACATTTTCGTGTGACATGGGCTTCTACATCTTTGAGGTCGTGTTTCTAGACAAATCCGTTGCTGATGAACTCATTTGTACATCCTCGAGGGGCTGGTCGGATGCAAAATGCGAACATGATCGTCGGAGCTAACCGCTCAATGTCACTGTACATCATCGCGACGAAGGCCCTTCTACTTCTCTGAGAGGTGCTAAACGCCGGGGTGAACCAGGATCAATGCAACATGCTTCTACATCTAGTCCGGCCCGTGGCTATGTGCTTTCCTGTGCTATGGTGTTGTTGAAGACTCGTCTGAACTTTGCGTCGGTGTCCATGGCCTTCGTCTGAGAAATTCAATGACACTGTACGGCATACATCCTATACAGCCCTCCAGTCGGCTATCAGACCTCAGTCACCTCTCGGGATCTCTTGGTGTACACATCTTATGTTGCTTCAACAACTCAAACCCAGTTCCAATTTTCCAATCATTTCCCAATCGACCAAACTGCTTAAAGCCCTGCTAAGGTTCACTAAACTAATCACTCGCATTCGCCGCCAAAGTCCCCTACATCCCTCATAATCTGATACATCCAAATCTGAATAATCAACAAATGTTTGCATGTGGCAAAATCTTTCCACGATTCCGTCTCAAACACTTCACTTAACATTCGTCTAAAGTTCGTTGCGAAATAACAACAAAACCAAAAGAATCGAACCGCCAGCGCAAAAAGAGACAAACGAACGAACGAACGAACGAAGAAGAACAATCAAATCACCTATTGATGGGTTATATAACAAAGGCTTGTGTCGCATACAAATGAGACGAACGAACAAGTGGATAAAGCACCGAACTGAGATATCATATCTGGAATTAGACGAAACAAGAAGAAGAAGAAGAAAACTCGTCTGCTTCTGAGAGTGACTTGTCTAGTTGAGCGTTTGATCCAACAAGACCACACACACTCATTAGGAATTCAATTTCGAAAAAGGAGTGCAAAAAAAAAAAAACAGTGTGGACTGAGTTGTTCGCCAGCCCTACGGTGGTGGCTTTATTTCTTTAAACATTTCTATAAATATTTGTTGTTTATCATTGCTGATTAAAGCTCAAACAAGTATCTCCGCGTGTAGAGGAGAAGAGCAGGAAAACAAACAAAAAAAAAAACAGACGTTTTTTTTTAAATTTATCTGCACACCCCCAAGAACGATTTGAATATTTGTCGTCGCACGGTGTCGCGAACCTGAATGCGTGCGCCTCGGCGTGTTTAAACTTCCGAAAATAGCCGATGATATAACTAACGAATGGCATACTAATTAGGTTCCTAATTGAATTCATTCCCAGCTACATCTGACATAGTTTTGAGATACAATACATGCACAAGAGTGGTGAAATCTAATGTTTTTCTTTTTTCTTAATTTTTTGTCTTTCAGCTACGGGAATCACAGCCGACGAGAAGAGGGCTATCCTGCAGGAACACAATAAATTGAGACAACTAGTAGCCACAGGCGGTTTTCCCGGTCAGCCAGCTGCAGAGAATATGCAAGAGATTGTGTGGGACGATGAGCTGGCTACCCGTGCTCAGGAATGGGCAAACAATTGTGAATTCAGGCATGATCCGCATAGAACAATAAGTAAGCATTAATGTATTCAGAAATTGTGTATCTTTAAGTGAACTGAATGTGAACAATGTACGGGCAATGACCGCCGTCACGCCGATGTGGTTGTGTTGCGTTGGGGGCTATTGCATCGGGCTGGTGGCTGTTGTAATGCTAATTTGTTTACTTAACTTACTCGTATATTTCGCCTTCGGTGTAAGACTGCTTGATTTAAGACGGATTTTGATTGTTTTCCTTTGTTGTACTTGTAGATCGGTTTACGATGGGACAGAACTTGGCTGTGATCTGGAGTACGGCACCACTTGAGGCAAACGATGGTGATTTCCCATCACGCATCAATAATTGGTTCAACGAAGTGCAGAAGTATTCATTCGGAGCGTCATGGTCACCAAAAACGGGTCATTACTCTCAGGTAATTATTCATTTTATGTGGATTTGAGGTGGAAAGTGCGAATGGTCAGTGGATTGGAGGTGCAACAGGGGATTTGGCAAGGTTTTCAGGAAGTCGTCTTTTTGATAGGAGAGGTACACAGTGTCACACTGCTGGATGTTGGTGGCTTCTTTGTCATTCACTCGTTCAATAGAAAGCTACGGGGACCATGTTGACAACCAACGTTTGAAGATCTTCTTCGTCTGAAGTCGAAGGATGAGACAAAGACTTTCCAAAACTGATGCAAACTCAAATATGAAAGAAAATCACACTCATCAGGCAGGCTTTTGTTCACTCCATGCCTGCGTGACGCAAACTAATGCATTTGTTCGTCCTCAAGCAACAAAGTGTCTTAGAAGGACATCTTCGGCGTTTCCGCCTCGACTTTGTTGCCCTGATGGACTATACTTGGCAGGCTATGGCTATTTAATGCTCACTTATGCTGATAAGGGCCAAAACAATGCAAGTGGACATGTCGGTTCATTCGGCGCAGGATCAATTAATCAATCCAAAGAGCTACGATGTGCAAGACGAGCTCTTAGGCAGATCGGTGTAGCGATGCAGATGCTTAAGCCACTAAGAGCGGAGGGCTTCGAGGTGACTTAAGTGTCGCTCCATTAATTGGAACTCAGTCTGTCACATTAAACCACTTTTTAGAAGGATTCATGAAACTATTGAGTGTCGCTCCATTAATTGGAACTCAGTCTGTCACATTAGACGACCTTTTAGAAGGATTCATGTCTGAATAGTGGCTCCACCGGATTGTAGAAACCCTTGTCTGTACAAACCATCTCCCGACAGAAACGAATGACAAAGCCTGATATCTCTAAGCTGCCATTTCTGACCATTCATCTGATCGATTACCAACCACAATTCCCCTTCACAAAACGCAGTTCTAACCCAAATTTCCTCTTTTCCCATTTCAGCTGGTCTGGGGTGAGACCAATCTGATCGGATGTGGCTTCTCCGAATACAAGGATCGTTCGAAATACAACAAACTCTACGTCTGCAACTATGGCCCAGGGTAAGTGTAACGCCAACAAATCCCATAATCACAAATCTAAATAATTTTTTTCTTAATTTCTTTACAGTGGCAATGTTGTTGGTTTTAATCCATATGAAGTTGGAAAGCCCTCATGCAAAAGTTACGGAATGAATCCGTCCCCGCGTTACAAGGGACTCTGCATGGATCCATCACTCAATCCAGCCCGTGGTGCCTCTGTTAATAAAATCGAAACGTATGAATACAAGCAAAACACATTTAACACCAAAACATCGTACTCAAGCTCACAATTTAATAATCAACAACTTCAACAGGCGAAAACCCAACAGCAGCAGCAGCAGCTCCAACAGCAACAACAATTATCACTACTATCAAACCCACCAACAACCCTCCCAGCACTCATATCGTCCTTCCTCCAGCAGGAGCCATTACAATCGAAAATCCTACCCCAGTCTAATCAATCAGATCAGCTACAATCAACGGAGGAGACTCAGAACGGCGTATCCATCTCTAAGAGTCCCATTGGTGAACAGTCAATATTAAGGGCAATCCTAAATCCAACCCAACCACCACAGGAATCCCCAGATCAGACGTCCACGTCGTTCGATTCACAGTCACAGCAGCAGCTGCACCAGCAGATAGTCTCACAAAGAAATCCAATCGTTGCCCAACCCACCCCTAAAGGCGGCTGGAGTATTCTAACCTGGCGCGGTTGAATTCTGTTCCATCCCCCCTCCCGCCCCATTTGCTTCATTTGTCATTTATGCATTGAACAACCGCCTAACAAGCCGCCCAGTTCATATTCCAAAAACACCACTGCACTGCACTCCATTGACGATTAGACTTTAATGCCCATATCTATCGAGTTTATCAAATGCCAGAACGTCCAGAAACCCAGTGAATACCGACAGAGATACTGATAGAGAGACGTACTCTTGCCATATTCCTTTCGCTTCGTCGACTGTGGTGTTCTATCATTTCTATTGCTCATACTAAATTCCAAAGCAAACACACACAAAAACACACACCCATCCCCACAAAATCAACAAAAAAAAAAACGCATATCTATACCATCGCAGCATTTATGGATGTATCTGCACCCAAAAACAAAACAAAAACCGTATGAGAGGAAAAATAGCTGAATTTCATAGAATTATATCATAGAATATAGAAAATGAAAAAAAAAAAAAACAAAACACACACAAAAAGTACTGAAAGACTTAGAACGTAAAGATTTCGTTAGGTTAATAATTTTTTTTTTTAGATATTCAAGTATCTTGTTGTAAGTGAGTTTCAAATTGCTACGATGCGATGAGGATACAGGTTACTCTCGAATCACTAGACGCACGCAGATGATGTTGCTGTAATCTGCCAAAGAATGATGATCATTTTGAACTGTTTGTTATTTTAAGGATATTTTGACGAAGTATCTATACTACTTCGGATATTTTTTATGCGATAATTGCTTTTTCATTTCGTTGGTTGATTGGCATGGTATAATGCTTTAATTGTCGACCTGTCATCATAAGCATTGTGTCACTTTGACTGACATGACAACTGATGATGGGATTGATATTCGAAATTGCTCCTTTCAGAGTTATGCATATTCTAGTACAAACGGCATCGATATTTTGACAATTTATGATGATGTTTAAGCTGCAGGTGCTTTCCTCAGTAAAATGCTGCTGTCGACATTTTGACAGCTTGTCAAATTTGTGTGCATTTCTAATTAATGCACTCGATGGGAAAGTGCCCATTTGACGATCCATAATTATTTTTTAATTTCATTTTCAAAACGCATCCCCTGCTAAAGCGAGTGTCACAAAAACTATTGTCCGAATTTTGACATTTGGTGAAATTGATGTGGATGACAGTTTTATTTTTAAATGAAAATTTGGTGCATTTGGCTGGAACCATATTTTTTAAATCAAAAATTTGGTGATTCCCGCTGCTTCAAGAGTTTCATTTATTATACAAAAAAAATGATATGTCATGTGAAAAGTCATCACAACTGACAATTGTTAAATTGCATTCATTTTTCGCTGAAGACCCTTCAACCAACCACTAGCTCAAAATCATCGCTTCTAACTTTTTTCTAAATTTTTCCAAAAATTTTCCAAAAAAAAAATCAATAAAAAACAATATTTTGAACTCAGCTTCAATCGTCAGACATCATGCTTAAAGATGTAACAAAAGATTTACAAAATGTCATAGATTCTTAACAAGAAGCAGATGGTGTTCACCGACACATCTGTGCATTTTTCGTTTTTATTTTTTTTTTATTTTCAGTTGTAACCTGTATCGATTCGTTAACTAGAAGCGATATTATTGTTTTCCTTCTTCTCCATTGTAACTAACGTAGAGTTAATGTTCTCGCAATTGTGGCATTTCCTTTTTTGTATGTTCATTTTTTTTTTAGTTCTTTTGTATATTTTTTTTTTACGTAAAATTGACGCATGCCTGTGGCGAATGTTTGTATCAAATGTTTGTTTTCTGCTATCCTATTGTGTTCTTAACCAAAATATAATGAATGATAATAAAAAAAAATACTTGCTAAAATAAACATTTTGTTGTTTTTTCTTTTGATTGCTGAAACTTGGAACTTGTTTGATGAAACTTCCACTCGTTGGGCTGCAATTGTTGTCAGTCGGTTGCTGAAAATCATTCTGTTGGAAATCTGCTGGCCTGGGTGTCGTGCTTTCAGAAGTACCACCACAGGACGCCTTTTCGATTCGGCAACATGCAGGCGCAATATCTCTTCTTTACTGAGCATTCTCGACGTTTACGAAAACTAACTTACGCGTTAGTTCGACTTTGAGTTTTAGGAGCAACATATTTGTTAACCGGAAGACAATCTGAAGTAATGGGATCATCTTTAATTCCAGTTGGAAAAAATCATATCAAAAGCTATCGTCACATGGTACTTATTCTACGCCTGCCTCGGTGTTTGGCGGTGGCAAATAATTTGCAGGGAATAGCAGTAAAAAAGTCTATCAGATTTCGTAGTCCTGCTTGGCCCTTGCAACATTGAAACCCAGTCACACCCAAAAGTGCAAATTTACTCATTAAGAGATTAATACTGTTAAATAGAGTCTAACACCTAAAGATGGATCTCAATGTACATGTGGGCCTAATAAAGGGTGGTTAAGGGGCTTAAGTGGTTTTAAGGGCCGATGTTGAATGTGAACCACACCTAAACGTCAAGGTTTTTTCTGCATTTCATTTGACATTTATCAATTTCAGACTAACTCAATTTGAACCATGGAAAGATACACAATCGAGCAACGCGTTAAAGTTATTCTGGCTTATTATGAAAATTAGCGTTCAAATCAAAATGCATATCGTGCACTTCGTGATTTTTTCGGTCAATTTAATCGTCCAAATATGCGTACCATCGGAAAAATCGTGTCAAAACTTGAGCAAACCGGCTCTGTAGGAGATGTGAAAACACCAGTGCATGCTCGTAAAGCTCGTACTGCAGAAAATATTGCTGCTGTTCGCGATAGTGTGGCTGAAGAGCCGTCCACCTCAACTCGTCATCGTGCCCAACAATTGCACCTCTCACGCTCGTCGTTGATGAACATTATGCATAAAGACTTGCATTTACACGCTTACAAGGTGCAATTGACTCAAGAACTAAAGCCTGTTGACCATTTCAAGCGTCGTCAATGGTCAGAATGGTGGCAAGAAATGGCAACAGTGGATGATCAATTTTCGAAGAAAATCATCTTCAGTGGTGAGGCACATTTTCACCTCAGTGGATTCGTCAGTAAGCAGAATTGCCGCATTTGGGCGAATGATAATCCAAGAGTGATTGTCGAAAAACCAATGCACCCACAAAGAGTGACTGTTTGGTGCGGTTTATGGGCTGGCGGCATCATCGGGCCGTATTTTTTTCCAAAATGAGGCCGGTCAGGCAGTTACTGTGAATGGTGTTCGCTATCATGAAATCATAACGAACTTTTAAGACCCGAATTGGAATATATGACTGTGGACGATATGTGCTTTCAACAGGATGGTGCCACTTGCAACACAGCTAACGAAACAAAGGCTCTTTTGCTCATGTGATTTGACACTACTGGATTTTTTTCTTTGGGGTTATTTGAAAGAAAAGGTGTACGTCGATAAGCCAGAAACAATTCAAGAGCTAAAGGATGAGATAATTCGACACATTAACGACATAGAACCTCAATTATGCTTCAGCGTCATCAAAAATTTGGACCATCGGATGGAGGTGTTCCGCCGAGGTCGCGGCGGCCATTTGGCCGATATTTTGTTCCATACTTAGTTGAACCATAACAATATTATCATAATAAAAAGAAATGACAATAATTTCCTAAATAATTTGTGTTTTATTCAAAATCAACATCGGCCCTTAAAATGTAACCACCCGTTACAAGTTTCTTTTTAAAAATACAATAAAATGAACAAAATTAAATTGTTTCCATGTATTATGGCTTTATTAGGAAGAACAAACATTCCCATTAATTATGACATACAACGTCATAAATACATACTCCCACATTGCTGCATGATGTAGTCAGAAATAGAGGCGTTCACATGTTCATGTGAAACATAGCGGACAGCCATGGTTTGACAGTCTCCAACTTGATCATGTGAACGCAAGAAACGACGGCCAGAAGGACATGTCGGATGTTTTTTTCAAACAATGTTGATATTTTGGTGTTTAGAAAAACATATTCGTTCGTGTGAACGGGTGTCTGTCCGAACTGAAGGAAATTTCATATCTGAAACTTTTTCAAGCTGTCAGGTTGTTCGAGGAAGAATTAAAGTGGAGACATGGAAAGTAAAATGTGAAGAATAAATAATAAAAAAAACTTTAGTTCTGTTTAGATTTAGTGCAGCCCTAACCGCTTGACGACCTACAAATATCTATATCATATCCCATCTACAATGTGTCGTTTATCCCGTTTGTCAGTATCAACTGACCACACTGCCTCCAGTGTATGTTGTGGTGTTTTTTGATCCTATGCCAGTATCTAACCCGCCTCCTTCTTTGCTAACTCATCGACTCTTTCGTTGCCAGGAATACACTTTTGCCCTCGACTGTACTCTTTCTCCTTCATAAACAGGCGGCAGAGTTTAACCATCTTGGATTTTATCGAGCGTCTTTCCAGAGCCTTGATATATGTATAAAATAATAGATCTTCCGAGTGTAAGACTCCTTGGTCTTTTGAACAGTTGTTACTTCTACCTCGAATACACTGCAGTGGTTCGATAGACATAGTTTAAATAAAAAATAATT
Organism: Eristalis pertinax; assembly: GCA_907269125.1. Taxonomy (NCBI): domain Eukaryota; kingdom Metazoa; phylum Arthropoda; class Insecta; order Diptera; family Syrphidae; genus Eristalis; species Eristalis pertinax. Next base: position 28,256,167 of record OU026145.1, read on the forward strand.
TTAACTGGTCTTGTTTAACACTGGTCGATATTGCTCTTCTTTGTGTGACATGCCTCTCCAGCTTGCCTGATGTTTAGTTAGATTAGTTAGTTTCCAGTTGCGGAAAATAAATAATTGAGAGGTGTTCAGTGTAGAGAAAAGAAAAAGAAAAACGTTTTCCATTCACCGAGTCTCTTTATTGACTGCCTTCCTCAATGAAAATTACAAACAATGTTACTTAAAATTAGTCAGCATTTATCGAGCAACAACCTAAGGTTGCTGCTTGACCTATTTAAATCTACCGATGCAGCATATTTATGTTTCGCTTTTCTGTTGCTTCCGTTGTTGCTCAACATAAATATGCTGATTGTTCGATTGCAACAACTCAGGGTTGTTGCTCGATGTGGAGGTCACCATATACATACATACACTCGTACGCCAAGTTGGTTGATCTCCTTCTCCGACGCTTGTATGCTTTGCTTTAAATGAGAACGTCCTCTATTGCGTTATCCCACTTTTCAAGTAGAACGCTTTTTGGCCCGAAGCAAATGTTTCCTTGCGCTCTGTACGGTCCAATTGCCTTCTTTTTCTAAAAGTTTGTCTGCTACAAGCGCAGCAACGAGCACGTCCACCATCATTGAAGTTCACTTGAAAAATGTTGTCGGACGACATGTTTGATAATGTGAATGATAATTACATCGGTCTGTCCAGTATGTGTATCCATGTCCTTGGGCAGCTTGCGATAATCATTATGAATCTAAAGGCCCAACTATAACGCGCAGGAACTAGTGTCAAACGCGCATGGGTGACTAAACGAATACACACACCCCCATAAGACCGCAAATATTGGAGTCCACGCACAAATTTGGAATTTTCGTTGAGCGCATGCAAATTGGACAACCACACAAATGTTTCGTTAAGCATAAGCTGGTTCAATTTGAATCGCACCGTGCATGTGCGAATGTGACAAATGAAACACAGAAAAATGAGCAAATAAGCTGATATTGGTTTGGAATTCGTATACATACATAAATACATAATAGAACTGAAAACATGAGAAATTCACAACATATCATATTAAAATCATGCTCGCTCATGCGCGTTATAGTTGGATCTTAAGACAAACACCAGAAGCAATAGGAAAACATTAAAAACGGTGGCACAAAATAAACGCAACATTTGAATTTGTCGCAATTTGTGCAGTATTTTTTTGGCTGAATATATTTAACACTGAAATAAATAAAACAAGTATACATCTGACAGATTAGGGTTATTAAAAACTAAGCGTCATCCGATACAACAGAATGTTTTTAATTATTGAACAATGTCTCAATGAAAGTCCGAAAACTTCGGCGTCACTGATAAGATTTGCAAATTTCAAAAAGCTCTTTACAGCGTGTGGTCACAAATGGTCTGTGCGTCCGTGCTTACACAATTTCAGTTAAGACACCAATTGCCCACAACCACCGGTGCATCAACAATATCAGCCACATAGCAGAATGGCCATGTAAAATTTCGACAAAAACGTATGTGGCCGCAAATCCGTGGAGGACATTTGTCCGATGTGTTATTTCATAAATAACCATATCCTATGATATTCTTACGATTCAGTACAAAAATATCAATCTAAAGACTTATGATGTAAATAAAAAATGTGATAGCTATTTAATTGAAATCTTGCGTTAATTTTTGAGACACCCTTTATAAGACAGACTAGCATCATCATCATCTTCTGACGAGCATGATTCACTAAAGGGGTCGTGGGGTCAAGGCACGCACGAGAAATCTCAAGATCAGTCGATCCTCCGCCACCGACTCTAACTCATCGGGAGCCTAAGCGCAACCGGGGAAGTTTATGGACTTGGTCCGACCAATTCGTCCTGGGTCTGGCCAGCGGTGGCCTACATGATGGAATCGCACGCCTCGAAAGTCGGAGGAATGCCAAACTTGACCAAACCATCGAAGCACAGCCCTTTCCGTTCCAAGAAGCAGCTGCTCAACGTGGAGTTTCTCTACAGCGAGAAAATTTGTCTACTACACTCATCGCGGTATTCCTATTGATGCTGGAAAATCAGTACTTATGTGTTTAAGGAGACAGTCCCGAGGCGGATGCAGATCAGCAGACAAATGTCGGAGCATAAAGATAGTGATCCCTAACGGTACGGATTTAACAACAGACAAAGATCTTGGCCTTAACTTCAGGGAAAGATTGAAGTTTAACAGCCACTGCCACTATGCTTCCATCGAATCTATCCCTTGATGCGTAAGCCAAATGGATTAAGGGCGAGTTCATAAACGTCGAACTGCGGCAGCCCTGCAAAATTCGATTGCATAAATGTAAATACACTGCATTGACTATGCATCACAGCAGTCGACAACTGCGTTCATAATGGCGAAGCGACAGTCAAACTGCGATCAAGTTGGCAGTGATTTTTGTTTTGTTGCAGGATTGCAGGGAAACCGAAAGTTGGACTTCTTCATTCGAAAGTGGTTCTTAAAAACATTATCCGGAAATTCTCTTATTATTTTAAGGACATTTGGGTCCTTTTTGGAAAACGTCTTGACTTCCAATTCTTTTTATTTGAAATCATCGCCCTTTTGCTTCGTGTTTTTTTTTTTGGCAATACAATTAAACATCACTCACCTTTGTATTGCCTACTGATGTTGCGCGCATGAATATTTTTTCGACAATGCTGACCTGCTGCAAATTCGCGGCAGTATTTGTATTCATGAATGCTTCGAGAACATATTCTATGCGATGCAGGGGCAACAATGTTGCAATTATGAGCTCAACCTGTCAGAGGACAAAACTGCTGCTCTACAAGCAGCTAATACGCCCGTTCTTAACTAACGGCTTCCCAATATAGCACACCATTTCTAAGATCAGCAGGGAGAAACTAGCAATTTTTGGAAGGAAAATACTGCGAATATGTACCGGTCTCCCCTTCGACGGGGACCGTCGAAAGCACCGCAGCAACAGGAAGCTTTACGACGAAGCACACATCATCCCCTTGCAATAGTACATGGTGACACTGTTTAGAAAGCAGCTTCTAAATATGAACAACAACAATCAGAAACCTGAGAAACACCATCCCCGGACAATGCTAACTCAACGCGCTAAATCTGCTAAGCGAGCAGAACTTCCCAACGACATCTAACAGCGAGTGGCATGACATCTACCAGAGCAGCGATAGCAGTCATCATCGAGCCTAAGTCGGCTACCACACCGATCAGCTACCACACCGATCGGCTACCACACCGATTTAGGCTCTCAAAAGGAGCCACATGGACTATATTGAACCCAATGTAAGCACTGGACTTGGCTTTGAGACCGACCTTTCTGATATAGGATGTGAACTGTCTTGGCCAATCCTACAGGAAAGCTCAGAATTACTCCTCCCATCATTCGCGAAAAAGACCCCGAGATACTTAATCTAGGTACTCCACCTGCTGGGACTCCCCTAAGATGTAGGGTGGATCAAGAGGTGTTCTGGAAATTTAAGCCTCCTCATAGGTTATGCGTATAACCTAAATGAGCCTTGACTTCAATTCAAAAAATCAACGTGCACTATGTACCATCTTGGGCTCGACACAGAGAACTTGAGTGTCCGACGATCTCAATCATTGACAGCTCGGCGGTCCATCCTGTCAGCTCCACCACACGACGCTCATGCTCCTGTAGCTCATTTCTCCTCTTTTATATGAAGATTCGGTTGGAAAGGATTCTCATCGAGGGAAAAGTTCTTTGAAACGACAAGACATAAGCATCCCCCATCGGAACGAATAAATTGATGTGAAGCTGGACACAATTTGCATAACCTCAAAAGAGCACTCTCCTGCACATCCCAGTCACGTTTTCCCAGTACATATTGCTGCGCATTGACAAGCAACAAATTCAAAAAGCATTTAAAAGTGTCCGGTCACGCTTTGTAGCGTTTACAACTTCCCGCCGAGTCGTAAGGGCTTACAAAGAAACTCATTTGAGTTCCTCGAATTCAACCAGAAAAAGTACTTACAGCTTAACAGCTACCATTTTTAGAGCGGCATTCCCTCTCGAATTGCCGAATGCCATTTCAGGCAACCAACACCACTCGGGCCGTGGCAATTTACATTTTTATTGAAAGTGCACAAGATTAACATTCGGATATACGACCACAGGCTGAAGGCTAAATTACCCCTTTAAAATTCCAGCCACTCACTCATCCACTGTGCCAGGGCCTTCTTTGAGTGGCGAGGACTAACGCGAAATGAAAAACGAACTGGGAAAAAAGAAAACACCATCGACGGGGTGTATACAGTACATGTAATGCCACCTTGATGCAATCAAAATCACCTCCTGCTCCGGCAGCTCGGCTCGGCTGGGGGCGAGGAGCAAAAGCAAACGCAAAAGGCATTCACCATAAACAAGGAAACAATTCCATTGAAATGAACTTCGCTTTTATTTTTATTTCACACATAAAATAACGGTATTACAATAGAATTTCATACAAAAGGATTCTCATAAAAAAAAAAAAGGAGGGAAAAATAAGTGAACAAGGAGGCGGTGATTGGTGGCCCAACAAAAGACGAAAAGCGTCGAGGAGTACCGCGGTAATTGACTTCGGTGCTTAACATTGTTTGTCCCCGCGAATGGGCGTCCGCTGAAATTGACTGAAGGATTGGCTTTCAAATTACGGGACAACTCATTAAGTCGGCGCCCGCACATCAGAAATCGGCTTCGTCGTCCTCGTCGTCGTCGATGGCAGCGATACGGCGGCGCTTGGGTTCCTCGCCCAGTTTGGTCTTCCCCGATGGGAGTTTTTTCCGCTTGATGAAGAGCTCATCATCATCGTCGTCGTCCTCGTCATTGTCCTTGGGTGTGGGTGCTACAGTCTCATTATTGTCACCATCGTCGTCGGATGCGGAGCGAAGGCGTTTCTTTGCTTTAACGTTGCTTGCTGGTCCAGGTGCTGGTGCATCCTCAGCTTTATCGTCGGCATCCTCGTCGGTGTCTGAATCAATTCGATTATGACGGACGCGAGAAGCATTCGCTCCTGCAGTGGGGGTTCTTTGAATTACGGTCTTCTCTGCCTCGTTATCCGACTCGGAATCGCTGGAGCCGAGCTCGGCCAGCCGTTGACGGTAGTCCTCCGAATTGAAATCACCGTCATCGGCCGCCTCTTGAGTGCTGCTGTCGTTGGACCCCTTAACCATGTCGAAGAGGTTCATTTTGGCCGGCTTTTGTTTGGCCTTCTTTGTTGGCTGTTCGCTTGCGCCACCTTCGAGACTTGCCTTATCTCCATCGGACTTCTTGGAGGACTTCGAAATTGGCTTTTCCTTCGCCTGCAACGGCTGGCGTTGTTCATCTTCGTCGTCGCTCTTGTTGTAGAGCAGACTATTCATTTGCTCGCGACGTTTATTCATGAATGCGTCGAGGTAGTCCTCCTCGCTCTCCTCGCCAGATGACCCGCCATCGACTTGTGTCGGTCCATGTCCATCGTCATCCTCGTCCTCGTCCTCGTCTCCAATCAATTCGTTATCAACCTCCTCGCCGCCGATGATTCTCTCGCGCATTTTCAAATCAGCGGCATTCAAATAAACCGGAATCCTCCAGTAGGTCTCCATCTCCGCAATCGGTGGCTGGATACCGAGAGCCAGAAGTAACTTCTGAAAGTCATTGTCATCCATGGCGTCCTTCTGCACCTCCGACAATGGAAGCAGCGGCACACCATCGTCCTCCTCCGCGGGCGCTTCAGTGTCCTCAGCTGCGTCGCCGAATGATTCCCTCAGCCATTCCAGGGCGTCTGCGAACTTCTCATCAACATTACCCAGCAGCGACCGAATGGTGCCAGTGTCAAGGGGAGTGCGAACAATTTTTCTCTTCTGCTGCTGCCTTGCTGGGGCGTTCCTCTCTGCCGACGACTTGGATTTTTTTCTGCTCTCGCCTTCGGGCACACCCTCCTCCCCGTCTGCGGCGCTTTCCTTCTTCGATTTCCGCTTCCTCGGCTTGGCTGGCAGTATTTCCGATTTATCCGCAATTAAATGCAATTGTATCATCCGCTTAATGATGTGATTTTTCGAGCGTCGCTCGCCAAATGCGTCCAACATTCTCTGCAGGCAGTCTGTAATAAGCACGATTCAGGGGGCCATGGAAATGACAAAATGAACCTCAAATACTCACCCTCCTCCAGTCGATGCTCATCATAAAGTGCCTTCAGTTCATCATCCTCCTCGGACTGCCACAGATCCTTGTTGGCCGCCGCTGCTGCTGACTTCTTTGTCGGAGCCTTGAATTTCAGTCCGAGCTCCCGCAGCTTTTTGAGGACACCACGTCGGGTGCGAGTTTTATCGATTATATTCTCCAAAATCCAATCAATCACATCTGGCAGAGCATGAAAGAGGAGAGAAAGAATGAAAGAAAGAGAAATTGCGTGTTCAACGAGATGACAATTCGAGATGATGTGTAAACGTGCAGTTGGGATAACGGGGCGCACTCTGTTCGGGGGCTACAATTTATCAAATGAAGATACGCATCTCTTTGAGGACACGAGGGCGTAGGATCGCGGGGAAGGGGGCGGGGTGAGGAGAAAGATGTACTGGGTACTCACCCTGATCCGTTTGGGGATTCTTTTGGTTTTCTTCGAACAGGAAGCGGAGCTCGTTCTCCTGCTCTTCGGTCCATATTCCCTTTGTGCCACTGTGTTAGGAGAGAAGGGGAGGGCGGACCAAAATAAAATACAATTGAGTGGACATTCTCTTTATCGACTGAGGCTGATTGAACTTACGCTTCGTAGGCATCGCAGTAACCGGTTTCCAGTTCATTGGCGTCCCTGATGGTCTTGTAGAAGAACAACTCGGCGTAGATCTTCGGATTCTTTGGGGCGGTTTCAACGAATTTCCGCACCACAAAGGTTCCCAGACGTCGAAGCTCTTCGGAATGTGGGTCACGTGGAGCGTCGAATACTTGTTGGAATACCTTAAAAAGAACCGCCTAAGAGAGAGAGAGAGATGAAAACAAATACAAAATAAGTTGAATGCTGGGAATGGGCTCAATGACACATCATTTGCGTGTTATTGAAAAAACAAAAATGCTAGAAGTGGGAGCGTCCTAGACGTTCGATTCAGTCTGTCTGCAATATTTCATAAAAAAATTGTTTCTCTTTAAACGGGACGTGCCTGGCATATTCGACGGTCACTTGGCAGCCATCAAATTGCGGTTGCATAAGTGGCAAAATATATGTATATCAATAGAAAGCTGGCTCGGTGGGTAAGTCCGAATTGCTCGGACGTGAAAATAACAACGGAGCCTGCCGATTCAGGTGTGGATAAGGAGAGCTGGGGCTCTTTGTTAGTCAGCACGTCGTCGGGCCGTCTAAATATTTCGGAAAGATTTGAATTTTTTCGTAAATTATGCGGCAGCGAAAAGAGTGCGGCTTCGTGAAGATGGAGTTCAACCGCAACTGAAATCGGGTTTGGTGAGGTTACGGTCAGTTTATTGATTTTGTCAAAAGTCAAGTTTGGGTGACTGTTGGAAAACAATGCAACGGCAGCATGTTGTATGTCATTGATGGTGTCAATGTCGGGCTTCAGCCATTATCGCATCATACTCTTTGAAGGAATGACGGTGGTCAGACCAAATCACCTGTAGATAAAGTTGTTGCCATTCAAATGCATACTTTTCAGGCGCAGAGCATGGCGATCAAAAAGGCACTGTTTAGGGTGAAGAACAATGTGATATCCAAAAGGAATGCATTTACTCCTCTTTTCGGCCCACTATTTTGGCGGATTGGATAACGACTACTCTTGTAACCATGTGTTACTTGCTACGAAGCGATTCAGTTGGCTCTTGCTGACATAGCTCAGGTCACCTAAACGCGTATGGCAACTCCTTTTTCCGCAGTTTGGGAGAAAAGAAACAGCACGTCTTTTTTGAAAAAAGACATCAATTATTTTGCAAATGATCATATGTGGTGGTCCGTGGCGTTGTGGGTATGTGCGTCGACTCCTACGCACTTGGACCTACCTGTCTAGGTTCGATTCCTGGTACGACAAGAAATACTTTTCACGGCCCCACCTCTTTCGAGTCACTGACGATGCTCAAAGAGTATAACTGTCTAGAAAAAGCTTTTCAAACTTGGCCGTTTGGAGTCGGCACAAAACTGTAGGTCCCTTCCACTCGTGATAGAACAATAGCACGCACAACACGAGTGGTTGCTGAGAAGCTATATCATACACTGTCTGTATACAAGGTATGTGTGAAATAGTGTTGAACAAAAAATCACTAACTGCGATTTTTTCACAGTGATTGGAAAATCGCTATCCATGATCGACTGTGATTTAAACTGCGACTGAGATTTAGTGATCCAAACTGCGATTGCGTTGGTAACACAAGCAATTTCAAATCACTGCGGTTAGAAAATCGCAATCACAGTTGTACCCGTGAATATAAAATCGCAATTTATCCCAACTCTAATGCGTATTTTCTGTACCGCGGTTTGTATGTATTCGGTTTTCAGTCAGAGAAAAATGCAGAAATGTAAAACAAACAAATTGCCAGCTGAAAAATGTAGATGGGTTACATTTTTATGTTGTCTTGTAAAGGGTGTTTTTTAGCTATTATCTTTTTGGCAACACTGCTTTAAACAGGTGACGCACGTTTCGTGTTTTGTTTCACTGTCAAACATCTTCAGTTTTGTCTATAATTTAACCATGAATCGTCTTACAAACGAACAATGCTTGCAAATTATTGAATTTTATTATCAAAAAGTGCTCTTGGAAAGTTGGCCGAAGATCCACTTTTTTACCGATAAATTGTGTTCAGCGACGAAGCTCATTTTTGGCTCAATGGGTACGTAAATAAGCAGAATTGTCGATTTTGGAGTGAAAATCAGCCAGAAGCATTGCAAGAGCTACCAATGCATCCAGAAAAAGTTACAGTTTGGTGCGGTTTATGGGCTGGTGGCATCATTGGACCGTACTTCTTCAAAGATGATGCGAATCGTAACGTAACTGTGAATGATGAGCGCTACAGTGAGATGATATCCAACTTTTTTTTGCCCAAAATGCAAGAGTTTGACTTGCATGACATGTGGTTTCAACAAGACGGTGCCACATGCCACACAGCACGCGCAACAATGGACTTATTTGGGGGCGAGTTCGGAGAACATTTTATTTCACGTTCGGGACCGGTCAATTGGCCGCCTAGATCGTGCGATTTAACGCATTTAGACTATTTTTTGTGGGGCTATGTTAAAGCTCATGTCTATACAGACAAGCCCGCTTCAATTGACGCATTGGAAGGCAACATTGAAGCATTTATTCGTGAGATACCGGCCGAAATGATGGAAAGAGTATGCCAAAATTGGACTAAGCGGATGGACTATTTGAGGCGCAGTCAAGGTCAACATTTGCATGAAATAATCTTCAAACATTAAATTATATGGACCGTACTATCGATTCAAATAAAGATTTCATGAATTTTTCTCAATTTTATGTTTTTTTTTTGAAAAACTTTCCTATAGCTTTTAAAAAATCACCCTTTACATACGCACTTACACTTAACAGAATAGAAACTGAATTGATCCAATTTCATTTTAAGTGCAATAAAAGTGGGGGGTAAATGATAGTCTCATACGAGCTATAGACTTTCGAAGAAATAGGCTCCCCCGCAATTACTGTGTCCCAGCACCCATTTGAGGTGAATGTTAAAATGTTAGGCTATCTGGAGACATAGTCGGCAATAAAAGGAAGTATTTGACTGTAAGCCGACGTTGTCCAGCGGTTTTATCACAGCTTCACAGTGCGAACACATGGTGACATTGTATCTAGAGATGCCAAGATAGTCGCCATGATGTCCGCCTGAAATACGCTATAATATGTAACTTGGAAGGCATAATGACCATAGCCTTCTCTGGGCAAATGCAGTGTCTGATTATAGAGACATCTAGAAGAGAATGCTGATTGAGAAATTATTATTAAAGATGCAAGGATTGCGGTTGACGCGAAGGGTGGAGTGACGTAGTGCCTTGATTATCCAATGTTACATAGCTATTAAACCCTTTAAAGTTTATAATATAATAATATGGGTGACGCTACAGCCCGTAGAGGGCCAGGGCCTAGCTTCTCAGAAACCACTCGTGTTGTGCGTTCTATCACGAATGGAATTGACCTTCCGAACGGCCAAGTTTGAGTTTATGCTAGTTTATACTAGTAATTAATGTTAGGTTAGGTTAGAGGGTAGCAGCATAACATTACATAGAGCTCATAGTGAAAAAGACCTACTTGCAATTCACTGTAGCCGTATTTAGCTGGAGTTTTGGATAAGCCTCGGCAGATGACCACCAACCAAAAATGCTGCCACTTTCGTTCAGTTTATAACAACATCAGAGGTCGTGCGATGCATGACATGCAACAGCTCCCTCCGACACCTTCATACTAGTATTTAAAGTTTAAAGCAAATAACGTTCAACAATCAAACCATTCACTGACTGCACACCAGCAAGGTTCATTCCGATTCGCATCATCATTAAAAATTCTTCCCAATATTTCCGAATCAACACTCGACTATGGCTATCGCATTGCTGAAGATTTAATTGAATCAAATTGCAATCATTACGTAAGCTGATTCGAAATATGTATTTCGATTGTAAATTCTCACCGCCCGTAGTCATTCGGCATAAGCGGCAGAAGTACTTCCACATAAGCGTGCTTGTAATCAAGTGCACGGAGATAGAAACCCGAATCGATTCACAGTTCACACATCGTGAATTCATTTGGTCATAAACGTAACCTCTATGCACAAGTACAGAAGTCACGCAAATTGTCGGAAATGCCAGAAAGGTAAAAATGTATGCCCACTTGATGTACCGAGTTTAGAACAGTACACGGGGTGTACAAGTGATAAGTGGATCATATCGTACCGAGGTTGCACACGATTGAGGCAGGACATGGGGAGCTATAATTTGTTCAACCTTTTGTCAAATTTTAGTCTTTCTATATTTCCTGTGTGTTCTGAAATACGTCTGTTGTCATTATTATTATTGAACAAAACTTTATTAATAGAAAATAATAGAAGCAAATGAAAGATATTTCACAAATTTTAGAAGACGACTGCTCCGTTCTACGTGGAAGGAGGGAGTGACGCTTACACTAGAACACATGAGAAAATACACAGCGGATGCGAATGTAAAAAGGAACTTAAGGAATGAATGTACTGCAAATCATACGTAGGTGACGCTACCTTCAAATCTAATATATCATTTCCGTATGTACTAGATTAGGTACTAAATTAGCTTGAACGTTTTGCAATCAAACATGTCTAAACTCAATTCCATTCTGACAAGTTGGGTTCAGTCCTTGCCCAATTTTGACTAATGGGCGGCTTCACTCCTCACTTTTCCGCGACAGCAATAGGATTCCATGCCATAGTATGGTTAAATTGCAGCTGTCGCATTTTCGTTAAGTTTTTTTAAGTTTCGTTAAGTTTTGTTATGCTTCGTTAAGTTTATTCCGACTGGCTGAAAAAAAAACTCAGTGAACAGTAGAACATCATTTTACGAAAAATATTCCTCAGTTGGCTTAGGCTTCATGATATCTCCAACGGAGAACTTCGTCAAAGAGTCTGCAACCGTCGGTCTACGCCATTGGCGAATGCTTGTAAAAGTGCAGCAAAAAACATCATTCGTTGGTCCGGAACGAGATGAACAAAGGCGGACATGAATGTAGCCCAGAAGCCATCATTCATTGTCTCGATAACGTCCATTCAATGAACTGCATTGCCTCGATCAAGAGTGCATTCGAATCACAGGAGAAACGCGGAACCTCTGAACCGTAGGCCTTATACATATACACACACTAAGCTGGAGGGTAGTCCTGGCTCTGGCGTGTGCATGCAAATGTCCGAAAGTTCAAAATAAATTAAGCGCAAACTTGTGTTGGTCATTCTTTAAAAAGTTGACCGTGGACACAAGTATATAATCGCCAGGATGATGCACGTTGTCCCTTAGCAAGGTACGATACTGCCTTCAAAATCAAGCAAAAGTTATTTTAGAGCGACGGCATGGCGTGTGTTTAGGTTAAGACCCCGACACTTATCCGAATTCACGATTCTACATCTCACGATAACAGAGGTTGACCAGCCCAACGACACTGCTCAGAGAGCATTCCGGTCTAGAACAAGCTTCTCGAACTGTGCCACAACCGGAGTTGACATAAAACTGCGGGCTCCGTACTTGAACCCAACATTTCGAAGCCGAACATATGGTTCTTTGGCACTCCTTTAAAGTGGTCACACTGCTGCGCGTATGCAATCGGACCATATCGCGCAAGAAAACATGCCATATATATATAATATTTATGTAAAATATGAGTACCCGACGCAAAATGAGCCACCTTAAGCACATTAGCTCTTCGCTCGTCCAATATCGTGTTGGAAGTTGATCAGTAACCGTAGTATTTATCAACCTGTCCCTGGTTTTCGGTGATGGCTTTTCGTACGTAAAAAGGCATCCTTAATCAGCCCTTGTTCCTATTTTTGTTAAAATTAACTGTCTATCTGTCAAACACAAACGAAATACGCGGGAAATTAAACAAAAAGTCATTGACTTATCAAACGACCCTCGTCAGTTGAAACGAACTAACAACACCGGCGTTCTTCGAAATGCTCGATGCAGCCGAATCACATAGACTGGGCTTTTTCTCACCCCCATCAACAGTAAATAAGAATGCCATCAATTAAGCCCAGATTACAGTCAGAGTTGCTTACTCTACAGGACAAGCAATCAGCGTCCTTCTTTGCGGTTCGTGTTTTTCCCATCTCCATTACTCATCATTACCCCATTCGATTTCTTTTGACCACTTCGTGGAAATCTTCTTCCAAAGGTCACGAGGCATCACATCTTGGCCAAAGTGGGCAGCAGAAGGCGACCATTCCCCACGGGCACTGAGTTGAACTTTGAAGACCGCCGCCTTCGGCATAAAACAACCTGAGCTTTGTTTAAGTTTCTGACGTTTCTTCGTCAATCAATCTCGTACAAATGGCCGACGGCGAGACTATGCCCCTGTGGTCTCCAACTGACTCCCCCCCCCCACCAGTCACTTTCGTTAAACTTGCCCACTCGTTGTGATGCCATTTAATTCCCAAAGGATCTTGCGTAAGTAAGCAACCTCAGTAGCCAGATGTGTGAGTGCACGGGCTGGGGTGTGTTCGAAATGAATTCACAACAAAGATCCGTCTGCTACACACACACACACACACACATACACCCACGCACAGAAGAGGACTTCACGGCCCTTTTGTTTGAGTCGTTCCATTTGATAATCACAAATGTAAATACAAGGCCAATTCCCATGGTGTTCCAATAGCGTCGTGCCCTTACCCTGTCCGTGCTTTCACATTACGACAAACTCATTTGCAACCACGTCAACAGAGCGCCAGCCAGAGGAGCTTAGACGCCGAAGCGGCAGAGGACGAGACAGGTACACCAACGTTGTCGTTAGGGATGGACAGACTTACGATAGAATTTTCCCATTTTGTTTTTTTTTTGTTCTGTGCTCCTCCTCGGTTGGAGGGGATCTCCCGGTGGGACTGGCTGTGTACCCTCTTGGTGATGGCGTTCACGAACAGACGACAGAATTTTACCAAAAGATTAACTGTGATTAAACATTAGACAATTTCATTTGCATCCAGCCGCTCTTGTCGTCGGCGTCGGCGTTTGTGTTGGCGTTGTTGGTGTCACGTGGAAGTTGTGTATGGCTCCACAGCCCTCAGGTACGCGCGTTGTGCTGCCATTTATCCCCCAGCGTCCGCGAGTTTTTGTTCGTTGTTTTTTTTCCTTCTCTGTGTAATATCACTGAGTAATGTGAAAAAAGATTAATTTTACCACCCCCACAGAATGGTGGCGCTCAAGGTGGAGCTTTCTTTGCATCGGCTCCCACGCGCTGCCATCTTCCGCCCGCTGACTTTGATTTATGCTTGTTTTGCGAGATGAATGAGAAGCGAAAATCGTGGCACAACTGAACGTCAAATTAATTGCCGGGAAAACATTAGTTAAGCGACGGGCGGATGCGAAGAAGTGAGAGAAGTAAGCGCGTGCATCAGCGACTGCACACTGCCGGTTGCATGGATCGACTCTACCCACCTTTAAACACACACACAAACATTCAACTTACCTGATACAGCATGGCCGGGCAGGAGCAGCCGTACGCGATGCGATGAAGGATGGTTACGGCGCTCTTCAATGATTTCGTTGGCATTTTTTCCCAGTCGTCAAGAACGAAGCTGCAGGCACGAATGATTTTCGGATGTAAAAGTCTGCAATTGAAAAAAGAACGAACGAGAATGAGACGAGCATGAGCGATGATGGCGTAAGGAAGCGTGCAAAAAGAAGCAAACGGCTAAAACTAGAAAAAAAAAAAACAGAAGGAAAAGCAGACTGAGCTGCACATTAATTAAGATTCAGGATGGAATGAGAGCCAGTCCTCCAGCTTACATCCAGAGAGGGTAGCAACCTTCCAGCGTCGAGGATGAGGAGGGTGCTATTAGCGCGCTAAAAGACATTTTCCAGTTATGACGTGATTAAAATTTATGAGGTGTACCTGATTTAATTACTGACTGTAACTAGATGCACATGCATCTGTGCTTTAATTAAAAGAGAGTAATCACTCTTGTTCGAGGATCGTGGAATGCTTTGAGTGGAAGGAAACATTAATGGCTGTCACCGATGGAGGGGGATGAAAGAAAAAAACGGCACTAAAACAGTTCGGCGGATGCTTAGAATTTAAGTTGAGGGATTAAGTTAAGGGCGCACGAAACGAGGTTGCAATCAACAGCACTTGCTTTGTGGCAAGCAAAAACTGCACAACCATAAAACAGGACGCGCATCTGTTAGTTTGTAGGTTTCGAAACGGAGCCTGACGACGATGGCAAAGCAAATGCACCTCCTGCTCAAGCAGGCAGAAAAGTAAAATGCTTGTTGCATCTCCAACAAAAGTCGAGTCGTTGATGATAATTTTGTTAGGGCATTCAATTGTAGCGTACTCTAAGTGATTTTGCAAAGTTGATGACAGATTTGAATAGTCCTCTATAGACTCACATTTAGAGACGTCGTTGTCAGCCAGACACATAAGTCAACAACTACTTATTTCAAACACATCGCCTTCCCTGTAAAATGATGTGGAACTGTGGTCATTTGCTAAGGCCCCCTCCTTCACAGAGGGCTCACGAATGCATCGTGCATTGCCTCAGACGTCAATCCGGACATTGGCTATCCTCAATTACAAAAATGCATCCTAATCAGGCCAAACCGCATTGTTTACTTACTTACTTATCAGGCCGGCGACCCATGGAGGATCCGAGCCTGAGCAAACCGCATTGTTTAGCATTTTTAAATTGTATCGTTTTGTCTGTCTTCGTCTCTGGTGGAGCCATAGCATTATATTCCTTTCCTCAGTCAAGAGGAAGTGCTTTTTTGACGCTAAGAGTGTGTGATCTTCGTTCTTTTTAAATGAAGTCGATTCAATAAACCAAGTGTAATCGTTTAGTAATCGCTGAACGCACGGAAGAGCGAGCTTAGATGCAACAGGGGTAAATTGTAGCATAAAAAAAAAACAGCCAGCCTTGAAAAAAAAAATACTTTAAACAGGAAAATATGGTTGAGTTCATAATTGCAACATTGTTGCCCCTGCACTGCATAGAATATGTTCTCGATGCATTCATGAATACAAATACTGCCGCGAGTTTGCAGCAGGCATTGTCGAAAAAATATTCATACGCGCAACATCAGGAGGCAATACAAAAGTGAGTGATGAAAAAAAAAACACGAAGCAAAAGGGCGATGATTTCAAATAAAAAGAATTGGAAGTCAAGACGTTTTCCAAAAAGGACCCAAATGTCCTTAAAATAATAAGAGAATTTCCGGGAAATGTTTTAAGAACCTCTTTCGAATGAAGAAGTCCAGCATTCGGTTTCCCTGCAATCCTGCAGGGAAATTGCCAAACTGATCGCAATTTGTCGCTTTGCTTTTATGAACGCAGTTGTCGACTGCCGTCATGCATAGTCAATGCAGTGTATTTACATTTATGAACGCAAATTTTGCAGGGCTGCCGCAGTTCGACGTTTGTGAACTCGGCTTATATTACGATAGCCCAGCAACTATAGCCACCGGCATATCACATAAACCAAAAATGAAGCAGAATTCACATCACAAAAGTAAGCAAGCACACATGTACATCACTTAGGGGGATCTGCGATTATACGGGGACTTATGGCAGCATCTATCGTGGTCAATTTAGTTCCTGTTGACCAATAAATAGATGGGTTTGGTTACTGAGTCAAAACCATTTCCAAACAAAACTTAAAATGGCCATTTATTCGTAATGTAAAATAAATGCATTCGTTCTTCTAAATGAACATGTTTCTGCAGGCGATTTGTTATCATCGTTCGTTACTGATCTACTAAATCCAACAGAATCTGATCATAAAGTTGTTTTCCAGTAGAACAACAGACATCTGAAACAAGAACAGAAATGAATCCGTGTGTAAAATAGTCTTCAGGCATGATACTCCAGAAAAACAAGTGCTTCTTGTGTACGTAACTGTACCGCGGTTTGTATGTTTTAAACAGAGAAAAATGCATAAATGTCAAAAATCAATCTGCCAGCGGTTGAAATGTGGTTGGGTTACACATCAAATGGATTGTTTCTGACGTTTTCATATGTATGGGGCTAGTGCGTGCGAAATCACACGGCAATTTCAATAGTGAATTTTTGGACTGCTCTGATTCAAGAAATGTTGTACCACCACGATTTATTTTAATGCTATATTTTGACATATTCTGTACTTCTGTGTTGCTGAGGATTTTGGTGGAATTAGTAGATTCGAGTAGATTCGACGATTTCCCGACTTACATTCACGGTTTAACCCTTTAAAGCCCAATTTTTTTTTTGGAAAAAAAATGATATGTTGTAGAGGAGACAATTCTGAACAGCTTTTGTTCTACGACTTTTCATATAACTCACCTGGGTATGTATGACAGGTGACAGTGTGCCATTTTGGGCACGAAAATCTCAAAAAATTATGGAAATTTTTTTATTTTGAACACTTGCTTCACTTTCTAGACACTGAGTATGAGCATTTCCTCAGAATTTTGGAGGAAATGCTCCATCTGGTGTGAATAAAAATGTATTTCGTTAAGTTTAACGAATCCTCTCCGCTCACATATTTTGACAGTTGAGTCTTACCTCCGTTTTGGGTGTGAATAAAGATGGAATGTATTCAGATATCATTTGTTGAAGTTGAGTGTGCATAGGAGGTGACTTTAAGAGACATTGTTTTCTGTGACAATTGCTTGGAGAGTTCTCGTGTGTTTTGAGATTAATTTAGTTTGGCTATGGAATAGGCTCAGGCAGAAGCAACGTTTAGAAATTGTTAAAATTTATTTGGCAATTCAAGAAACTCATACTAAAGCCATTGTCGAAACGCCATTACACCCAGAAAAAGTCATCGTTTGGTGCGCCGGTGGAATCATTGGTGCTTATGTCTTCAAAACGTTGCAGTCGACGGTGAGCGGTACAAAGGATGCGCGAAATGCAGCCTGATGTACTGCGAACAGTACGTGAACGCTGGATCTACAGATTACGTCATGCACCCGCCAGCCGCTTTGGTTACATTCCCGATGTTTCTGTGTTTAATTTCAATTTAACGTTATGCGCTTCGTTATTGAAAGCCTTTATTAATCAAGACGGACTGCCATGCAGAAGGTGAGAAATGGCAACTCTGTTTTATTTGAGAGTCAATGGATCAGGCGAAGAAAAAAAACTTCATAGAACTTCAGAAGAAGACCATTGAAAAATGTTTCTTATTTTACAAGCCAGGGCGAGACAGTCTGCCATAGGAATGCCTTAGTATAAACTCAAGAGCTTATTAGGCTTCCGTATCCTTTCTGCTTCATCAGCAGGATGAATTGTGGATTCACAGACAGTCGCAGTGGTGAGACTGCATGACGAAGACGAAGCTCAGACAACCATTCCCTCTGCAGAAAGTCTTCATTCAAACCCAAAACCCCATACATCTGCTCCCGCATTGCCTACTCGGCTATAACCACGATTAATTCGCTCGTGTTTACAGCTCAATAAATGGCCAACCCCTTCCTCATATAACCGCTGCCGTGGTACTTATTATTCCGACCCGTCGTACCGCTTCTGACTCTTAATCGTTTCTCATTGCGATCAATTCCTTTGTGCTCACTGATTTCAAAAGGTTCACCCAGCCACTGTCGGCCGTTTTAATGGGATGCCCAGGCCCGCTCCCTCGTTCCCCGGGCAACTCACTCACCACTCACTCTCGCTCAATCGCATGTCATGCGGATGGAGCGAATGGCGAATGGCGAATGGCGATGTAGTAATATTTAATGAAAACATTCCTCCCGCCTAAAAATGAGCACAAACCCCCCGGCCCGACAGGAATCTAGCGAACTGAGAACGGTTAATCTCTAATTAGCTCCCCTGGGGCAACAAACATGAACGAAATTGTAATCACAAGCAGATGGGAATAAAATCAAAAGTTTTCCACACTTTTTTCCTTTTCAATGACGCTGCGCGTCGACAGGGCGGGCCCGGTGATGGGTAAGGACTTCGAGTTCGGTTTGCCGAGAGAAAGGATTTGCGAAGATAAATCCTGCCGGCATCAGACGAACCGCAAAACCACGAGCGAGAGATGTCGAGGAGATATGCTGGCTTTTTTTGTTTTTGCAGTGGTAAGCGCGGAGCTGAGAATGAAATCCCTGTGCCTTGACTTTATTTGCTGAGCCTCAAAACAAACAAATGCCATCATCACAAATGAACTTCACTCTGAAGGCTCGGTTAATTGCTTGCGGAGGACTTAGGTACTTAAGCTTTTATTAAAATCTTTTGTTGCTTCTTTCGTCCCACTCCTGCTGAGGCGGTTGCATGCACTTAATTGTGTTTAGACGCGAACGTCTGGAACGTCTGGAACGTCTGTGTAATGTGAGGGGGGAGGGAATACACAGGTGCAGACAATAAGGAGAGACTCACATGAGACTGCATTAGACTTTACTGTTTAAAATGATGGCACGAGAAAAAGGGGGGAAACAAAACTTGAACAGGAATCAAGCAGTCACTGTTAATCCAGAATGTAAGTGGTAGTCCCTGTGGCAGTCCTTTACAGTTAACCTGCGACTCACCAGCACGTAGCGCAGCTCTACTCAGACCGATATGCAGCCAAAATGAAGTAATATTTTATTGCATGCTCAAGGGATTACTAATACCCCTAAGAGTCCGCGGTCAAGACACTGCACTGCGGCCGAGAGTGTAGATTGAGAGGAGTTTCTTGTGCCAACTGGTTTTAAAAAGAGTGGGGCTGAAAAAAGAGTCTCTAGATTTAATTGTGCGTCCGAAAGCAGGCTTAGGGGTAAACTGATGGGCATTCCTGATGGGACGGGTATTGCGGGTGAATTCATGGAGAGAAGGAATGCAATTGGCTAGCGCACTTGAGCATTGTCTGTGAAAATAACGATTAAACCGAAACAAAGAAGACACGGTACGTCGGAGTTCGAGCGAATCGAATGACTCTGCGATATTGTTGTCTCCTATAAGGTTAATCTCTCGCTTTTGGATTCTATCTAGTATGTGCAGAGTGGTCCTGAAGGCAGCAGAGCAGATTTGAGCGATGTCAAGCTTAGGGCGGATATATAAGCCTTATAAATTAAAGCCAAATCGGAGGAGGTGATGTATGTCTTGCATCGATTAAAAAACCCATGACATTTCGCAGCATTGCTGCCGACCTCGAATGTGTGATCGTCGTTCCAACTAAGTGCTGTGTTGATACACATACCAAGGATGGACAGCATTCCAGTTTCATCGACACAGGCGCCATTCATGGATAATGGCTGATTCGCTTAAGTGACAGCAGAAAGCATTGAGTTTTTGAAGCATTGCATTTCACTCCATTGTTTTTACCCCACTTAATTATGCTGTCAAGAATGGGAATTCAATGTGCCAATTCTACGTGATTCTTGGAACGAATATGAGAAGCTGAGAGGGAAGAAGTGAACTGGATTAGAAGTAGCAGACATTTATAAAAATGTGAAAGAGTGTCGGAGACAGACCAGAGCTTTGAGGGACACCAGCATATTTGTTGGATATCAGACTTGAAACCATCCAAAACATCTTGAATCGAAGGATTCAAAGGTAGCTTCTAATTCACAAAAGAAAACATTCATCGATACCATAGGCACGCATTTTTGACAATAAAGCTTGACGCCATACTCTGTCAAATGCCTTTCGTCTGTATGCAAAGATTGGTTAGAATATCGATACTTTTGAATTGAGCCGATTTCTATTGTTGATCCAACGTGCTGCTTCATCTAGGGCGTAGCGTTCAGCTTGGAAGATTGTGGATTGTCCAACAATGCCTGCTCCTACTCCATTTTCCGACTTCGACACGTCTGTGTACCATTTTTGAACGTCGTCATCCATCCAAGGAGGTCTGTTGGCTCATTTTTCTCTTAGGTATAACCATTTTGTATTTTTTGATGAAGTCTAAGACTGCGGTCAAGGGATCGAAGATCTTGATTTGTCAATTATATTTATCATTTGTGAACTAGACAGCTGCAGTACACAAACAGACAAGCAACGGAGCGTCAAACTCGGCAAGAGCGTGAAATAATTGTGTCGACCAATAATCGGTCAGTGATGTTAGCGTAGCGTGAATTTCGCCGTCGATTTCCTAATCGTGTCGCGCTAAATGGGCAAACATTTCGGTAATTAGCTACTCGACTCGAACAGACTGTTAGGCGAAGAACGAAGAAACATCAACCAGACGACGTGCCACGCGAATAGGGCATCACCAGACCGACCGCGACCCTACATCGAATTTTAGTGAAAGACCGTGCATTAGTTATACCTCCTGATCATCAGTCGCGAGTGAATTACTGTCAACAACGAAGAGGCACATTTCCACTTAAGCGGTTACCTTAATAAGCAAAATCTTCGTTTCTGGGGAACTGAAAATCCGCTCGGAGACCCATTATATCCACACAAAACCACTGGGTGGTACGGCGTTCACGCGGGACGAGTGATTAGGGTGTATATTTTTGAGGACGTCATCGGTAATATGGTCACTATTAGTGGCGAATGCATGTAGCACGAGCCACAGTGGATGTTATGAAGGAAGTGTTGCCTGGTCGCATAATCTTCCGTTTTGGCATGACCAACAAGATCGCCCGATTTAACCATTCCACACTTCTTCCTTTGGGGCTACTTGAAGCTGCGAACAGTTATCATCAGAAATCTTGCGGAATGTCATGAAAAATGCAATAAAACGGGCACAAGTATGTATCAACAGATCCAAATAAATATTTCCATCACTCAAAAACATTTTTTTTATTTAGTAAAATAGCCAATAAAACACTAAATTTAATTTTGTAGAATTTCCATTCCTTGTCTGGACAGACGTCTTGGATAGAGCGGCATAATGGCCAGCTATAACTTGGAGGTATTCAGAGAGTTCGTCTAACCCGGCTCCGCAGTAAACAGTGCAAACAACATCAGTACCGATATCCAACGCAAAATAACTTTTCTTTGGGTTCGAGCCTCTCGAAGGACCACGCTGACTCTATATAAGACACTGACTAGTCCCAGTCCTGCTGTACGGCGCACATGCATGGACAATCTCAAAAGCGGATAAAGAAGTCCTTGTTATCTTCGAGAAACATGTTCTGCGTGCGATCTTTGGTTCTGTTTGCGTTGACGGCATGAACTGTACGGGCTATACAGCGACATGAGCCTAGTCAGAGGTCTATAGATCCAGTGGCTAAAGAGGCTGGGGCATGTCCATGTTCCTGTCCCAAGAATCGTTGACTCCTAACCTAGGGGAGAGAGGACCCCTTTGTTAAGAGGACACACCCAAGTGGATAATGAACTCAACCAACGTGGTGTGGGTAACTGGATGCAACTAACCAGAGGTGGCGCCACATAAAGAAGACGAATGGTCTGAAATAAAGTTAATGCTGATACATCACTTCCTTCCAAGACCGCAGGAAATCAGGAATGTCCATAAACAGCTACAGAATGTAGCTTTAGTTCCAATTGTGTCTCCTCCTCGCCTTGAATTAATTTAATCTTATAAATTAAGAGAAGCTTTTCGACAGTTACGGCATTCATTACACTGCGGCAGGGAACGCCTGCTCTCAGATTTATGGCTGCACGTGGCAGACCATCACCCAGCCGCACATGCCTCATAGGCTCGACACTACACAATTCAATACCCATTCGCAACTCCTTTGAAGGCGGTTCAAAATCACATAAAGTGTGTCCATTCAAACGGTCGGCACCACCATCATCAACCCACAGGAACGCTCATTCGAAAGGACATCTCAAGTGTGAGTGCATGAATGGAAGCTCTAACTACCAGGCCACAAATTTGGGTCAAAATTATTGCCCCTAAATTTGTGCCCAGCGGCATGCGGTGTTCATGTGAATCCAACACAATTTAGACTTAACAAGTTGACAGTTAATTATGCGAATGATTGAGGTCAGCTATGGCGACCCGCCCACATTCACTAGAGAGTGAAATGTTTTTGCAGTTTTACTTTGTCACTTTCATTCGCCCGGACCTCGTCCCGCAGCTTTTCCATTATCTCAGGACGCCCTTTTACGGCCGCCACAGTCTCTGGGGACGTCTTCAAAGCGACGGACAATGTCTTAAGTGTCGGGTTAAATTAATTTAGTATTTCCTCCCCCAAGAAGGACAGAAGTGGCCAGTTCAAGGGGTTGCTCCCCGTACGTTGTCCGTTGTTGGTTGCTGGTTGCTGGTGATTTCTCCCCTTGTCCATGTCGAACTCGTTTGTGCCGACTAGATGGGGTGTGAGTAAAAGTGTTTCACAACTGAAAGTGGTTCCAGTTAATAATTTATTAGATGGCGTATAGCAACGACGCGGCGTCGGGCTTGTAGCGTCTAAGTAAGCGTTGCAAAACGGCATTTTTAACTTCTAATTGCTTAATGGCCAATCCAAATTACACGCGGGGGGGGATTGCAAATGGTAATGTGCGTCGAGAGTTCCAAAGAGCGCGACACCGTGGCCACCGGGGAAAGGGTCAACTAATGAAATTTCAAATTAATTTCAATGTCCTGCCCAAGCAAGTGAGCGCAAATCAAGGAAACCTTCACAAAAATCCTTTTATTTGAAAACACACTCGCCCCCGATCCCTATTTTGTACGTTACGCTGCCGGAGATTTGAAAAAAAAAATAAAAAGAAAACTTAAACGAAACAAAGAGAGAGAAAAAAAAATAATGGCGGCCTCGTAGCACCGCAGGATGCCACCAACAGGGCCGTGAAATACAGAAATGAGATTTCGTTTTGCTCCTGTGACACGGTAATGTTTCCGCGTTACATTTTCCCATTATTTTTTCTGTTTTTGTTTCTCGTTTTCTTCCTTTTTTTTCCCGTTTGACGTCTGAAATGAGCGCGTTTTCATTGAAATAAAGTCACAGCCCGTGACAACAGATGTCAGGTGTCAACGGCAAACAAATCGCTAATGTTAATAAGAAATGTCAAATCACGCAGATTAGTGGAGTGGTGCGGTGCACTCAACGTGTCATTTACAAAGATCTTGTTTTGACGGGTTTGACAAAAGTAACCCCCTCTGCATGGGGTTGGGTCCGGTGTGCTATTAATTGTTTCGAATTTCTTTCTCTTTTTCATTGACTGCTGGTGACGGCGACGTGATGTATAATGCTTGTGACAGGGTATGGGGCGGGCCATGTGCCGACTTTCAGTGCAGCTTCAAAGGGGGTGTACATACATACTCTTCAAAGCCGGTGGCTATGTTCTAGTAGCGACCATGCACCAGATCATCTGCGGAATTTTGGAAGACGAAAGCATGCCCGACGATTGGAACACCAGCCCTATATGCCTCATCCACAAAAAGGGCGACCCTACCTCTTGCAAGAACTACAAAGGCATATCCCTGTTCCATTTTAAAGCGGACACGACACAGCAATCATCACAAGGAGCCATTCGATGCCATGGCAGAATTCGGGATCCAGGGAAATCTGATACGGTTGTGTCGCACCACGATTCAAGAACCTCTGAGCAGTTCGAAGTCTGCAACGGATTTTGGCCAGGAGATGCACTGTCGTGTGACTTCTTCAATCTGGAGAAGATAGTACGGCGGGCTGCTGTAAGCCCGGAAGGTACTGTCTCCTACAATTCAGTCGAACTTTTGGGTTACGCAGATGACCGCGACATCGACATCGTCGAGCATTCCCAACGTGCGGTAGTGGAAGGTTTTACGGCGATTGAAGGAGTGGTCTGGTCTTAAGCTCAACGAGGTCAAAACAAAATCAGGGTTATTCCGTTTGTCATCAGCATCATGGGGGGAAGGGGAAAGCGCCCATTATGACGCTCTATCCAAGACGTCGATGCTGCATATCTTCTGCTTCCGTCTCAATGCCAGCAGAGACCTGATTGACGGCACGCTGTGTTCTGCCAACCACGTCAATGTCATACGCGTATACTAACAGTTGGACGGACTTGTGGCAGATCTACTGTTGGCGTGTGAGTCGTGCACGATCTTCTTCAGGACGATGTTAAGGAAGTCACATGACAGAGAGTCACCTCCTATAATGTTTTTTCAGATAGAAGGTCCTGCCAAGTTCGTTACCGATCTTGATGTTCTGCAGAACCTAACGAGTTAGACGGCCTTTCATATGCGGCCTTGAAATCGACGAATGGGCGGTGGTTGAACTGTCAACATACCTCCGTCCCCATTTGAAAAGGGATGTGCATTACTAGTGATGAGCTCGATTTCGAAATGCCCTTCAGGTGTTATTTCCTGACAAGGAAGAAAGGAGTGGAGTACAAACAAACCCATCAATAACTCGACCATCCAAGTTAACACGAACGGATCGAAGATGAGTATATGGCTTCGGTATCTATTCTGAATTGTTAAATATGCAGTGTTCGATCAGAACCCCTGCTCACGGCGGAGGTCCTGGCAGTCAAAATGATATCAATGTTGAAGATACCACCGACAGTCCACCGGCCATTAATTATTAGTAATTTCGACAACAGAGTCAAAGCTGGTCACATGCTGTTGCGAAGAGCTCAAGGTTGTCAGCAGGCAGCACTCGATAACCTTCGAGTCGGGTCCCAGGAGACAGGGCATAGCCGGCAACGAGGCAGCAGATGAACATGCCAGGAAAGAGACCAAAGCTGACTGGCAGATGTTAAGAGGAAAGTAAGTGATAGAATCATAGAACTAGCAAAGGAGCAATTTTCTAACAACCTGGGAGACCACTCGAATGTTATGCCCCAAGTACAACAGTGCAAAACACCGACAAACTCCTGGAATGAGATAAAAGGCTGCAACTGGTCATAATCATGTGAAGTATCATGAAAATGAAATCAGACTTACTCATGACGTGATGTAGAGGAAATAGAGGATACTATTCACTATCTCTCTTACTGCCCCAGCCTCTACCAGCTGAGGTATCGAACACTGGGAGAATACTTCTAGCAAGACCTGTATGATCTAGACAATGTGTCGCTTAAATCTATTTTCAGGTTTATCATGACATCAGGATGCACGCACATCGAGCAATCAGAAGGGCTAAGAGGCACTTTTTTTTTAGCCACCGAGCCTCGAGCCACCAGACGTGTTTCGGAGCGCTTACCCACCAACCTAACTTTACGTAACCTAACTACTGATGAGTTTGTGTTTGATGGTTTGGCCTGGAGATCTCTCGGGCGTGCTGTGCCTCTTCGACCTCTTTAGTGGTGTAAGAATGGAAGAATGAAAAAAAGAAACTACAGAACAGTGAGATGCAGCAACATTTTGCACTGCACATAGCTGAGAAGTTTGAACGAATACTGTTCCATCGCATGTAGAGGAAGAATGGCGACTGTTTTCAACAGCTGTCGCCTCTGTACGTGCTGTTTGTGGAGTGAAGCGGCTTAAAGAGGCGGCTGGTGGTTTAAAACATCCGGAGTTAAAGAAGCCATCAGAGAGAAGAAGAGGACCTACAGAGACTGGGTTCTCTTGGGGGACTCTGCTTCTCGTGACCGGTACACTGAGGCGCGATGAACTAGGAAATTGGCTGTGCGAGCAGCTAAAGAGCAGTCCTAAAAGGAGTTCGGAGCGAGAAGTTGGAAGGCGACCATAGATCTGCGAAAAAGGTGTTCTGGCAAACCATTCGCTGACTCAGAGGAAGGAAATTCAACATCATCGAAGGAGTTGGTGTCTGGCTTTCCAATGAGGTAGACATTTATGGTAGATGGAGCGAGCATTTTTCAGGGCAATGCTCATTCCCTGTCTCAATTTTGAAACAGCCTGTAAGCCCGAGCTTGGTTTTAAAGCCAATTTAGCCGTTTTCAATTCAGTATTTGTTCCAAATCTCACCTATCGTCCTGAAATTTGGGTAATGACCGAAAGAATAAGATCGCGAATAAATATGCTGTTGAGATGAGATGTCTTCGAGCTGTTGTGGGAGTTACTCGGCGTTATAGGGGAAAAAACACGAGCAGCTGCTTCTTCGAAACGGAAAGGGCTATGCTTCTATGGTTTTGTCACGTGGCACGAATGTTCCCATCATCACGTCTTTCGAGGCGTACCTTGAATGCGATTCCATCAGCTAGGCGACCACTTGGCAGACCGAGGTCGAGGTGGTTTGGTCAGGCACCAGGTTGTACTTGGACATAACTCCTGATGATTCAGAGTCGATGGCGGACGATCGAGTGGCCTGAAGATCCCTCGTACGTGCTTTGCTTCCGCGACCCCTTTAGTGGATGAAGCGGGTCACTGAAGATGATAATGTGGATGATGTGCATTAAAGATCTTGATTGAGCCATTAAAGGCCTTAAAAATGTTTTACGAATTCAATGCCTCTCCACTCATATATCCAAAGGACGTAGAAATTAAGATACGGCCTAAAATGATCACGTCCCATGAGACTAGATCTCCTTCCTTCCGATTTCTGTCAAGTGTTCTTTTATGCTTATAAGGCTCTTAAGTGTCTTGGATGCTTGCACTCCTACTTCTGCTCAATCTCAATCTCTGTAGCATTGATGAGGAGTCCGGGGGAGCAAGGCTTCCATCGCTTCTGTGTATCCCATTGGTACTCAGAACTGGATACACAGTGGACATTCTTTCGTCCTGCGTACCATTTTCTAGCACTTGGCAGCTTACCTAAGTATGCAGGTTTTCGTTAATGGACCGACTTCAAGGTACTCTTACGATCAGCTTCCCGTATTAATCACATGATGTATGGCTGAGTTCACTCTGAGACTTCAATTATGATGTCCTAAACCGAAATTTGTTTTGTTAGTGGGCCTAAAGACACCAACATTTGCTCAGTTCTCCAGCAGTCATTAAACTGCTAGAAACACCGTCCAATCCAAAATGGAGCAAGTCCCACTCTGTACAGGAACAACAAACAAACTCCTTCATTAAGACGTCTTCCCTTAAACTCAGCTGCATTAGAACGCGAAAAATCTCCGGCTCACTCGAGCTTAAAATTCCCACAACACTCAGTCCGTCGAACGACACCCGCTAGCTCAGTCCGCTTCCTTGCACATTCTCGCATACACTCAAGCGAGAAATCATAAAACATGCCTCGTTAAAGGGAAGCAGGCCCCCTCCCCCCACCCGCAAAAGAATATTCTCCAGATTAAGCTGCCTTTCATCAAGCATCGTTGTCAAGCATTTGTTAAAAACCTTCACGTCCGGAATCTCAATTTCCGGCTCTGACACATATCTTAATAAACACCAGCGTGCCCTCGTGGACCCCACCCGGGTCGGCCGGAATTGGTTCCGTTCTTTCCTGTTTATAAATTAGAATTCGGGATGAAACAAGTTATCATGTTGAGTCGGTTTTTAACTGCACAATAAATTCCGTTTGGCGCGAATGTAAAGGCAATTAAGTCCACTTGATTTACCCCGTAAAACATAGCCGCCGCCACCGCCCGCCCGACCGGCCGGATCGGGGATTCGCGATGTCAGAGTGCTTAATGCACGGGGCGGCAATCGTGCCATCAAGCCATTTCTATAGACCGGAAAAGCGATTTCATTTTTAACTGCCACCCCGATGTCGATGTAGGCCATACGTACGCCGAAAACCAGAAAAAACCAAAAAAAAAACGAAAAAAATGTTCCGAACCCATTCCAGACTGCTGCTGCTGCTGCTGCAAGGACTGGTGTAAATTGCCTTCCATTTTAATGACCTCTGAGTTTCATAAAAATTTACATAGCAAAGCGGTAAAAATAAAAAGTACACCGAATGGGATACCATCTGTAGCCAGTGCCCCGCCATCGCTGCCCGCTTCCTGCGGGACACTGGCCGATTCGGAAGTGGTCCGCCTAGACAAAGCCGCTTCTTTCGAGGGGACGACGATGGCGCGGCGATGGTGTGTGCCCACTGTGCGGTTAATTCCTCCTTAGGTGCAAAATTGCAATAACTCGAGACTCGGGATCTTTAATGATGCCCTCCACCACACCAGCAGCGTCGCTATCGAGCCGCTCAAGTTTTATCTTAAGCACATTTAGTTTAATTGAATTTTATCGCCTTCGGGGGATCGCCGCCGCCGCCGCCGTCGCCGCGATGCGCTCCATTCCGAGATGGTACAGGCGACGGTGGTGCTGGTGCTGGTGCTGGCGGTGACGGTGAAATGGAGTACAAGTTAAATGAGTTTCAGTTTAATGGCCTTAACCTGTGATTTTAGATAAATGAGCTATGAGGCGAGTCAAAGTTACTTCGGCAAAGTGAAAGCCACTGCGCTGATACGGTGAACAGACCTTTATTGGTTAATTCGATTAATGGATTGCTGTGAGCGCCGATGGGTGTACGCTTTGTGATACTCGGTGGT
Source organism: Eristalis pertinax (assembly GCA_907269125.1). Classification (NCBI taxonomy): domain Eukaryota; kingdom Metazoa; phylum Arthropoda; class Insecta; order Diptera; family Syrphidae; genus Eristalis; species Eristalis pertinax. Next base: position 28,285,006 of record OU026145.1, read on the forward strand.
TCTGCATTTAGTGACGCACATTAATGGGAGCGAACACAAGTGTGTGTGTGGAGTGCGTTAAGCTACTGCTTCATGTACCGGATTTTCTAAAGGTCATCGAAGTGGTTTCGTGATTGTTTCCTGCTTCGGCACAATGCTTCAACATATTAGAGTGGAGGCCAATTACGATGAAAAGGAGAGTATGGTCTTGTTTGAATTGAAAGTGACGAAGGTGATGTTCAGATCCCACAACACTGACCAACATCGAATTGATTTTAGAACGTCTCTTAGAACCCACGACGATGGGCATGACATTTGACGAAATTTGCCTTTTGCTGACATTAGTCGATGTTCCTGCAGTTTCTTCTTCTTCCTTGTTTGGCGCTACAGTCCGGGGTGGACCTGGGCCTCAACCAAAAAGCCTCTCCAGCCAGCAGGAACTTTCGCCAGCTGCCTCCAGTTGTGCACACCAAGTTGGTTGAGGTCCTTCTCCACTTGTGTGCGCCATCTCGTTCTAGGACGCCCTCTGTTGCGTTGTCCCAATGGCTCGGAATCGAAGACTCTTCGGGCCGGAGCTGTGGTGTCAATCCGCCTACGTGACCTAGCCATCTTAAGCGTTGGATCCGAAGACGCTTAACTAGGCGCATGCCGCTGTACAGCCCGTACAGTTCGTGGTTGAAACTCCTCCTCCAGACGCCATCAATGCAAACAGGACCAAAGATCACACGCAAAACTTTTCTCTCAAAACGACCAAGAGCCTCTTCATCCGCTTTCAATAGCGTCCATGTGTCTGCGCCATAGAGCCGGACAGGGATGATTAGAGTGTTATATAAAGTCAACTTGGTGTTTCGAGAGATGGCTCTGTTACTCAACTGTAAAAACTTGAGACCAAAGAAATAGCGATTGGCAAGAATAATTCTACGCTTGATCTCGGTACTGGTGTTATTGTCCCTGTTTACTGCAGAGCCGAGGTAGACGAAGTCCTTGACTAGCTCAATGTTTCTGCTGCCCATTATGACGCTCTGTCCGAGACGTCGATGTTGTGCGTCCTTTCGTGATGACTGCATGTACTTGGTTTTGCCCTGGTTCACTGCCAAACCCATTTTAGTCACTTCCGCTTCAATGCCAGCAAAAGCCTCATTGACAGCTCGCTGTGTTCGTCCAATCACGTCAATGTCGTCCGCGTAGGCAAGCAGTTGAACGGACTTTTGGAAGATCGTGCCTCTGGTGTTGACATTTGAGTTTCGCACGATCTTCTCAAGTATGATGTTGAAAAAATCACATGACAGCGTGTCGCCTTGTCTAAAACCTTTTTTGACATTGAACGACTCGGTGAGTTCGTTACCGACCTTGATGGAGCAGCGAGCGTTCACCATCGTCAACCTGCACAATCTGACGAGTTTGGCAGGAATGTCAAAACTAGACATGGCGTTGAAATCGACGAATAGGTGGTGGGTGTCGATCTGCATCTCTTGGGTTTCTTCCAGGATCTGCCGCAGTGTGAAAATTTGGTCGATGGTGGACTTTCCCGGCCTGAAACCGCCCTGATAAGGACCTATCAGATTATTGACGAATGGTTTCAGGGGTTCACACAAGACGGCAGTGAGGATCTTGTACGCTATGTTATGGAGACTGATCCCTCGATAGTTGGCGCAGTCAAAAGGGTCTTCTTTCTTGTGTTCCTGCAGTTTTCCACCTTTAAAAACTCCTCCAAATACTTGCAATAAGTTCGCTAAATCTCTGACAAATCCAACGTATCTACCATTGTTGAGATATCGAGGTACTCTTCGAAAGTCTGCTTGAAAACGCCTAATGTTGCGAGGCCGGATATATCCGAGGCGAGACATATCCGATCGGAAATCTTCGTCTTTGCTATTGTTCTGCTTTGTTTTGAATTGTTATGATTGACATTTCTTCTAGGCTGCGGATTGAATTGTCGCCTAGCTTGGTTTTCCTTGGGCTGGACAGGTGCCGAGGTAGGGCTGGGTAGGTGCCGAGGTAGGGCTGGATTGGTGCCGGCGTAGGCCTGCACAGGTGCCGAGGTAGTGTAGCGAGGTTTCCACTTCTTCCTCATCCTTGCAGCTCCAGTAGAAGTCGTTGTAGAGAGCTCCCTGTTATAATCCCTATGACCTTACGAATTATATTCCTGTTATGACTTGGGAGTGTACTTGTCCTTTTTTTGGATTAATTAGATGCAAAATTTGCCACGAAGTCCTGCAAGGGTCCAGTTCCACCCATCTCCGCTTGGTGCCACGGTCTTTATTAGTCCATTAATTTCAGTCCGCAGTCAATTGCATCAAAGTTCCGCATTTTGAGTGTGAGTCTCAGATAATGTCACAAAAGTCAAAAACTTTAAAATGCCACAACAGCTCTAAGCATTCACACCCACAGAAGTGCATTCCATTGAATGGCTAAAACAGAATGTTCGCATCAATTCATCGGAAAATCATTGAAGTAAGAATTTCTTCCTCCTCCATGGACATCGCCGGCAAAGTTTAAGGCAACAACAATCAGGCATCCATCGACTTCGAGACCCGAGCCATAAATCATTTCTCTCCTTCGCTCCGGTCTGATGGTCTGAATGGAAGCAAATTCAGCCATCTATTAGTCGACCATCGTTTCCAATACAAAACCTTTTAATTTATCAGCAAGTAATTGAAAATGCATTTATACCCCATTAGGCATCTGATACCACCGCATAAAAGTGTACGACCCGGTCATAATGGATGCACGATGCAGGACCTCCTCGTCCTCATCTTCATCGAGCCGAGCATTCAATATAACAAACAATTTCATAACAAAACCCTCTTGCAGCAGTCACCCAAGCCACCCGCTGGAGAAGGAAACATTTTAAATCACTTTAACCGCCCATCCTTTTAAACTGCCAGTTGGGTAATGTTTCGTCCCTCAATACAAAATCGTTGCAAGGACGATGCAAGCAGAGAACAAAAAAAACAAAACGACCTGCAACACCATCAGCAGCAGAACCCTGTCATTCTCGTTTAATGTTTTCTTTCTTCTTCCTTTTTTTTTCGCTCAGCTTCCCCTGGCGCACAACTTTGTTGAATAGAATTATTGCTGTGGTTGGACATTTCCTGCGGCATTTAACCAACCAGCTCTCTCCCAGTTGCATGGGGGTCAGAGCTCGGCCCGCGTCGTCGTCTTTTTTCGCTAAAGTCAAACCGCAAAATGCCTATAATTGCTCGTGTAGTGCCCGCATACGAGACCGACAATGGCAGCCGAGCCGCATTAATGGACCGACACTCAATCGGAAGTGCATGTTTCATGAGTTTATTGGAGGCCTCTGATTTTGTTTCTTTTAATGTAATTATGAATAAATTCAATAAATTATAGCAGTGGGTGAGCTAGTGGCGGCAGCTCTTACTGCCCATGGGTCTGGATATTATGCAGCGGCGAAGGATGCAGGACTCTGTTCGGAATGGCAACTGCTGCAGTTGTGATAGTGTGGAAGTGACAGGGAGATGCTATAGGGTGGACACCCTTTCGACATTATTGGCTGGGTGTTAGCCAGCAGAAGCCAAGTAAGCTGTGCTGTTTTGGAGAAATCTGTGAGACGCCGTCTGTTCAAGATTATTGATCGTCGATATACACATTTTATTTCTCTGATTTTTTCTTAGGAATGCACATTAAGATAGGAATCTTTTCCTTAACGTACCACTAGTACGCAAAGTATTCCTTATATCTAAATTGAAACTATACTGGAAGGCAAGGAGTTGTCTAAGGGCCGTTTGCTGATACTACGCTTAACAATTTAAGTTTCACTTTGACTTAACCAGCTAAGTTGGACTTAGCCGCTAAATTCGAAAAGTACATCGACTATGCATAACTTAAGTTAAGTTGAAGAAAGAGTGTATCATAAGACCTTAACTTGTACTTCAATACTGACAGTGACATAAAATTGTGGAGAAATTCGAGTATGGAGTTCGAATTACTTGATTTATTTGAAAATGATGTGGATGTGATAGAAATTTAAGAAGTGGGTGTGCCCCGTCATGTGCTCAACAGAAATTAATATTTTTTATTGCTTTGACGAACATTGGTTTATAAAAGTTTTCGGCAAATCAAGGACATAACCAACAATCAAGGTTATGTCCTTGATAGCAGCAAATAAAGGATGGTTTAATTTTGGATGGTGAATGGTTGAATGGCTTGAAATGGTCAAGAGGCTTTAGTTCTGGAGTCAATTGCACCTTGTAAGCGTTTAAATGCAAGTCTTTATGCATAATGTTCATCAACGACGAGCGTGAGAGGTGCAATTGTTGGGCACGACGACGAGTTGAGGTGGACGGCTCTTCAGCCACACTATCGCGAACAGCAGCAATATTTTCTGCAGTACGAGCTTTACGAGCATGCACTGGTGTTTTCACATCTCCTACAGAGCCGGTTTGCTCAAGTTTTGACACGATTTTTCCGATGGTACGCATATTTGGACGATTAAATTGACCGAAAAAATCACGAAGTGCACGATATGCATTTTGATTTGAACGCTAATTTTCATAATAAGCCAGAATAACTTTAACGCGTTGCTCGATTGTGTATCTTTCCATGGTTCAAATTGAGTTAGTCTGAAATTGAGAAATGTCAAATGAAATGCAGAAAAAAACTTGACGTTTAGGTGTGGTTCACATCCAACATCGGCCCTTAAAATGTAACCACCCTTTAGAATCAAATTTGGAATGTGCTTTTAATAGCTACGATTTTCCATATTCATTTGAACATGCACTTGAAGATATATTTCCAAGACATAAATCGACTGCACCTACATATGTCTAGATATCGTAGAAACTTATTTGCAGATCATTGCTGTTTTCGGAGAAATTCCAGTTTCGAGTGCATTCCGGATGGTTTTGCAGGTTCGAAGGCCAAAAAGCGTCCCTTTTAAAGTAACATAAAATTACCGAAGACAGCTATTGAAATTGCAATGCCAATAAATAATTTCCCTCGAATAGCTTTGTTTCCATTTTTGATTGGCGCCATCTATGATACCTACATTTAAACTCACGTTCACCCATTAAAAATAGCGAATATGACATTTGAAATCGAGGTAAACACGGTTGTATCTAAAAATGATGGGTCATAGTTAAGTACGACTTAAATATTTACGAGCAATGAAGAATAGGTACAATTAAGCTAACGATTGAAGTGTAAATAACAGCAAATAGCCCTAAGAGTGTGACAAGTGGAGATAATCAATGCGGTAAGGAATAATGATGGTAGTTCTAGAAAAGCGGATGAAATTCAGTCTGGCATTCAAATACCCGGTATTGCGGTTAATAACAATGTTGTGATGTACTGGAGTTGAGCTAAGTTGATTTCATATTCACAGGTACAATTGTGATTGCGATTCTCAAATCACAGTGATTTTAAACAGCGATTTCTAGTTATGAATTCATACTTTTTATATTGTTATGTCATTCTCCCCTGTCTAGAAACTCACACGATTCTATCCTAACGAGGTCTTGTACAACGAGGCAAACTTGAACAGGATAGATAATTTTATTATTAAGCTGATCAGAAGGCATATTGCACGAGCTATGACTTCTTCCAACAGTCCGATCTCTGGGGCTTACTACCCCAATGTTATGTACCATGAGACAGTGCGCCTCGCCGGCTTTATTAATCCTGAAGCGTTCCTCTATCTCGACACAATTGGCCCAATACAGGATCCATAAGGATGTCCAGTCGCCGAACAGTGGACAGGCGACTCCAATACGAACGGGCTGTCGCTCTTCTCCGGTTTAGTAGATAGATCTCTGTCCGAGACAGGAGAGAGTCTGTCAAAAAACGGCAATTTTACTGGTGGTTACACCAAAACCAGTTCCCGCCGCCGCTGGATTTTCAACATGGTAGTTGGCCACCGTGGCCAACTTACATTAAATTTTTCAAAATAATAATGATTGTCCATAAAAACAGAAAAAAAACCAATGCTTGCCCTTGCTTCGCCCACTTTAAATCGAAAAATTCGTAATATCGAGCAAAATATCCTCGTACGAAACGTTAAATAAATTTATGAATATTGTTTCTGCACAGTAATAAAAAGTTGAAGTATATACCAGTTTTGCAATAGACCCATAAACTGCATACATCCAAAGTCAAGCGAATTGCTTTATGCCCTTCTCTAAGGGAACAAACAAATTCGCTACATCGAGTGTCAACTCTTTTTTTCGTACGCTATAAAGAGACACTAGTGCATTTGGAAAAGTGTACGTAATTGTTCTCTCACGAGTGGAAGGGACCTACAGTTTTATGCCGACTCCGAACGGCCAAGTTTGAGGAGCTTTTCCTATACAGTAATACTCTTTGAGCCTTGTCAGTGACTCGGAAGTGGTGGGGCCGTAAAAATTATATTTGGTCGTATTGGGTATCGAATCCAGACACCAAAGTTCAAGTACGTAGGAGTCGAAACACAGACACAACGCCATGGCCATCACACAAATGAATTATTATTACTACATATTAAATGTACACATATATATTTATATCCATTAAATGTAATTCAAATTCCATATGTACATATGTGCCAACTTAATAGTTAGTAGTTCTTTGTATACAACATTTGCGGTTGTATGATCTAGGGTCAATAAATGCAAATAAAAATACTTGGGAGCAGGCTACGTAAAGCTGTCCATGCCAAAAACAGTCATTACTTAGTTTGACTTTGAGCCTTATTGATAGTTACAGTAAAACATAATTCAATTGGAACTGTAGCCTTTTAAAAGGGAAATGGTCAGTCCAAAGGGATCATCGGTAATCGTGGAATGAATACTTTCTCACCTGTACTTGGTCCTATTATAATAATCGCTTCAATCACATTAGGTCTTAAAGCTTCAACCAGTAACCCTGTTCCATTGCACACCTTTGGAGGACATACATTTCGCAGAAAAATCATTGACACTCCTACTTTTAAAAAAATTCAGTGCCCTCGCCCTGGTGCACCTGCTGGATTCGTAGAATTTAAGAATTTCGTTGAAATATTCACTGAACCGTTCAAGCATAGAATAGCTCAAGTGGTATGAATACATACATGCCTACCCACAGATTAAACACGCTAAACACAAAAACGCCGCTTCGGCATCGATAGTGGCATTGGCCTCCACTCGTCGTATTTGCAATACAGTGCAAGTATATATATTTTGTGTTGTAAAACTGATATAACTTTGAGCTAAGATAACGTACAGAGATAAAAAAAAGCCAATTGATTTGTCAAAGTCCTACATAGATATGAAAATTAAATTTAGTTCTGTTTGGTGAGAGTTAAGAAAAATTGAGATAAACCACCGATAAATGGGTAAATATAAAATTTAATAATTTTTTTGTTTATTTAGGCTTTTGTTATAAGAAACTTAATATGTTGTATAGAAAAAACTCCGCAGCAGAATTCTGCATGTATAGGAGAAAACTGCACTCAAATCCGTTAGGTAGATTCGGAAATTTCTTAGCAGATACATATAGACACCGAATCTGACTTCTCTTTTATTGAAGTAAGTGATGATGAAAAGTGCGTGTGGGTCAGTAAATTTTTCACAGATCAACGAGCGAAGTAAAGGACGATAACTTTGGGAGGGTGGGGGCCTATTTTTTATAGTTTAGGAGGTAAGGGCAATTTAAGAACAAAATTACTTAATATACTAAATATAAAAAAAAAATGCTTGTAAAAACCATACATTTTTGGCGCCAAATTCATCGTGCCGACGACCGTACGTACAAAAGAGAGACACTAGAAACAAAAAAAAACAGCAGAGAATAGCCAAAAACTTAGAAGTTGTCACAAATTTGCTCGACATTCGCTCAACTCTAAAATAAGCTGCTTTCACGACCTGAAAAATTGATGAAAATTGAACTGAAAATCCTCTCGCATTTCATACTGGTCGTTCCAACTGCCAGTTCGCTATTGAAGGTATCTCAGGAGAACACTCTACAAGGGCACAGTGGTCGGTCGAAGTCATCTGCGGTTTAAAGTTTCAATGTCACTGCCTACAGATAAGAAGTCCTTGTAATAATGTTGCCATTAGCAGAATGAAGACCGAGATGGATTTATTCTTGCCGTTCGATTGGGAGGGACTCGAGAAAATCTCAGCTCAACAAAACCACTACAAGTACAAGGCCAGTGTCTCAACAGAACTGTCACGTTTCCTGATGCCTGTGCTTACCGCCTGGCAAGGTGTCAATAGTGGTGGTGGTTCGATCGGTCGGACTATTCGGGGATAAATGGAGTGCGACATTATTTTGTCAGCCAGAAAATGCCACATTGAATAATTAATTAGATTTTCAAGAGCTTGTCGCCTGTGCTCAGCAACTCAAACAGCAAAAGGCAATCAACTGCAGCTGTTCTAATCCCACATTGACGACGTCTGCCACGCATGCTGCTCCACCGGCCTCGTATCCAACAACCGATGCATTTGAAGCGATTGAAGAACCTCACCTCCGGTGAATCAACGACTATCGAGTTGCTTATTATTTCAAGCAATTCCCTCTGCTCCTCCACCGCTGCTTAGTTCAAATCCTGGCTGGAGGAATTATTGCGCTCCAGCAGCTCCGATCGATAGATGGAAACAAGGTCTACTATCTTCTGGATGAAGTTCCTTTTGGCAGTCAGGCGTATGCAAACATGGTTAAGTTTACCCCTCACACCCACCCCCGCCGTCGCAAGGATCTATTTCATGCACATCGAGTGTGATAAACGGCTTAACCGTAGTTGAGTTGCATCCCTATCTCCCGCCGGGCTGTCTCATATGCAACGCAAATTAAAAAACAACACTGACGCCGTCGGCTGCTTTGCTGTCGTCAGATGTGAATCGGATGTGAGGCGGATGTTGTTTGCAACGCAACAGGAATCCCTGCAGATTTCCGATATTATGAAATTAGATTGTCTCGGATATTTGCATAAAGGATGTGCCACGTCCCACGGATACAAACAGCCAGCCAGTCACCACCACCACCTGACGTGAAACAGAACACCCGCAGACTGAGCTAAACCGCTCAGCTCTCAGCTCTATCTGCCGCTGGCAACCTCCGACTGCATACTAATGTGTGGCTTGTGCCCTGCTCCTTCAAATTGTATTTATTATCCCGAAGACAAAGTGTGTTGCGATTAACAAACCCATCGATGCATGTCACCATAGATCTAGAAGACGGCTTCAGTCGCTCCGCTCGTTTGTAAGTGGAAATCCTCAAATGAGCGAATGCCGTTCCCTACGGTTTGCTGTGCTTGTGTGTGTGTGTGTTTGTTTTCGTCCTTTCAACTCTGATAATGGTACTTAGTGCTAATTGGTAGCCATTGACGATGAATGGCATGAATTGAAGTGACCGTCGTTGCCTTGCGGTTGATAATTGGTGAATTGCTCCAAGACCCATTGGCCAGGAACAATCGCCATAAATTCTGATTTAATTAGCATGTCCTTGGGCGGAAGTTATGACCCTTAACGCACTGCTCCTCCACTGTGTTTCGGCTGGCGGGTTGGCAATCGGCATTGTACTGCATTGTCATAAACTGCACTGGCTGTGGCACTAATTAGGTCGTCCGTCTCTGTGCTGCCTTGGGGAAGCTGTTAAGTAAACACTTGTCCTGCCATTGTTCGTCACCGGTGCATGGGAATGGGAATGAGGCATCCTTGGGCATACAAAATGGAGGGAAATGGACAAACGCATGACCAAAGTTGATGGTCACTTAGTTGTGGAATTCATTTCACAATTCTTTCGCGATGAGCGGCTGAGGCACGACTACTGCTTGAAGGAAAGAAAAACGTGTGAAATAGTGTATTTGTTGCCACGTATCCATGAGAGATCTTGCTCCGTAACGTCGCGACGTCGCGACGTCGTTGCACAGTTGATTTTGTTTTAATTGACGCTCAATAAAAGAGGATCCTCAGATTCGTCGCTTAATTTATTGTTGCTCAATGGCTTAGCCGGTCGCCCGTCGCTAATATTGCCAGCCTCAGCCAATGGGGCAAAGCAGTTGTTTGAGCAGTACTGGCATCATGAAGTAGTTGTGATGAATAATGACTTAGTTTTGGATTCATATCGATCCAGAACATCGCTTCTACCATCATGTCGATGCAATTGTGATCAAATTCTTCTTAAAGTGTGGATGCAACAAGAATGCCTGTCGATGCAGTACGTACTTTTTAATTCACTGAGGTCGCATATATGCTTAAGGTGGAGCGATATCCTTAAGATTATAATTTAGAAAGTGTTGATGTTTGCGGAGCTCTAGCTCCATGGCAGCTGTTCGGATGATAATGGAACTTAGGAAGTAGATCGTCTATCTAGTACACAGGCATCATCTCAAAAAATCCACAACTGGCAGCTGCACCTTCTGACATTTTTGGGAATTACTCAAAATACTACCGCTGTCGGTGATGTGTGTAAATTATCGAACGTGCCGCTCTAAGAAATCGATAAAATAATGGTAGAAATTATTTCCAGGGGTAGCATGTACATTTAAAGAGTCTTCCAATAGGTCCTCCCTTTGACCGTTGATAGTGGCCATATTGTTGAAGCTTCATCTGTCAAATTGGCTGTCATTTATTCTGTCTTTCTTGCGAAATGACCATGAACAAACCATAGCATCCACATGAGATACAAGAGCGTCCAATGCATCGCGGAAAAGTCACTATTTGGTGCGGATTTTGGGCTGGTGGCGTCATCGATCCATACGTCTTTGATACGTCTCGATGATTACCATAATCTTTTGGCCTGAATTGTATGATATGGACACCAACGAGATGTGGTTTCAACAGGACGACGCTACGTGCCACACAGCTCACGCCACATTGGAAATTCTGCCCGAACGATTCGAGGGCATGGTCGTCCCACATGTAGGTGATGTGAACTGGACACCGAGATCGCTAGAGATGTTGTGTGGACTTGCCAGTTACGTCTTGTCCTCCTCAGTTACAGTCCACTCTAGACACTTTGTGGTGGACAGGACTGTGTCCGCAAACAGGAGGAGGACAGGGCGAACCTGGCAAGTCGAGAGAACATAGTCAGTTACATCACATACTCCGTATCCTCTTGCGTCCTTCGAAATTCGGGGCAGTAAGGCGAGTTGTCGTGTCCGCGTTTGAATAAGTACTTGCGCTAGCCGCCGCGCCCAGACAAAAACTGCGTAAGGTGGCAATTGCAGTCCCCTATCTACATTGATGTCCAAGGTCGTTTGATTGTTATAAGGTAGAGGGTTCATATTCATTTGCCATAGCCTTCTGATCTAGCCCCCTTCTAGCTCTGTATTAACTTTTACTCTTGACTATTTGTGATTCGCCGAAGGGACAGCCTTTTGCATCTCATTTACGATAATGTCTGTGTGGACCATACCGGCTAGTACGCAAGCTGCTTCTTCATCTGAGATAGTTCTGAAGCCGCAAATTCTCCTGATCGCGCAGAGCCTATGCACATGGCCATATCTCCAGCGAATCCAACGACCTTGACTACGTCTGGCAGCGTTAGCAGCAAAATACCGTCATACATTATGTAGGGGGTTCGAGGATCGATCCTTGAGTACCTTCGGCTGTGACGTTGTAATGCCTGACACCATCGTCAGTGTGGTACATCAACTGCCTATCTTAAGCAAGAAGTTTGGTGAATCCATTCTGGACAAACTTGTTCTTATGTGCGTCCAGTTTGCCGAGTTAAGCGTATTCATGACGTCCAGTGTATTGAACTCTTGAGGCATTGAAAACGAATAATCGTCAAGTTATGGTCGAATTGTTGTCCGATGTGTGTCGAAAGGTCTTCGAAAAATACCTCTTCAGTACTGCTGTGGTCTTTGAAACATATGATTGCTATGCATAATGGCAAGATTCAGACCAATAAACGTGTTTTATTTAAATTTACCATAAAATGAGGAACTGAATGCCTTGAATGCGATTCCATCAGGTAGGCGACCGCTTGGCAGACCCAGGACGAGGTGGTTGGACCATGTCCAAGAACTCGCCTGGTTGCGCTTCGGCATAACGCCTGATGAGTTAGAGTCGATGGCGGAGGATCGAGTGGCCTGTAGTTCGCGACCCCTGTAGTGGATCATGTGGGTCAGATAATTATGATGAGGAACTGAACTCTTGGCGTGCAAATATTGCTCCCAGTTCACCTTTTTTTGAGTAGTCTGTGCCCAAAAGCTTGCTCTTCTATTCGAAATTGTCTTGCGATACACTTGCTAAGACAGAAGCGTCTGGAATGATTTGTTGCCTACATCCGCCACGTAGTAAGTAAAGCAACGCACTAAGCAAGTAGCACTCTTCCTCCTTTCAAACACACCAATCCCTCACAAGAAGAACGCACAAAATTAGGATCTCTCGCGTCAAATAAGTTAAGTTGGCTTGTGTACATACCTCTTAACGAAGTCATCGAACTTGAAGGTCTTCTCAACGACGCCAGTGTCACCTGTCAGTGGGAAAGTGGCAGCAATGAAACGTCTTCTCTCCCAGAGCGTGTCTAAAAATGCTTACCTTCTTCATCGTCGTCCTCCTCTTCGTTGTCGTCATCCTCCTCCTCCTCCTCCGCATCAGATGTCCGCTTCTCTTCTGCAAATAAACAAGACAACAATATTGATTAGAATCTTCCGCCCAAATGACCGCTCTCTCCAAGCCAAAAACAAAAAAAAAGGATACAACAAAGAGTAAGACCACCCAATCGCCGCCCACTTCGGCGGCAAAACAATTGACTTTCCACGAAATTACGGGGCAGCGGCGCGGTGGTAAAAAGCTGGCAGATTTCGGTGCCCGACCACAGCCCGGGCGCACACAGTTTAACAATCACTGTTTGGCGTAAGTTTAGTCACCAGAGGCGCACAATTGGACTGCTCGGTGTGAGAGGTTAATTGGAAACTAACAAGAGTTCGGTAACAAGGCGGATGCAAACGTCCGTCGGAAAGTTTCTACAAAGTTGCCCATCGTCTCCCATCAGCGAATATTCGGGTTAAATGGAATACCATCGTTCTGTGTGTGTTCTCGGGGTATTTTTGCTAGATTGCCTCATTCCCGGCTCGACGTGCGGATGGGAAATTAGTTTGTTCGTCCGTTTTCAATTAGAAGTGACCCGAATGTAATATCCTTTTCGGAAAGTGGACCAACATCGTTCGTTCATTTGTACGGATTTTAATATTCTCCGACATTTTTTTTCGTTTTTTTTTTGCTGTTTGTGTTTGAAAATGCTATCTAATTGTTTTTCGAACGTTTTCGGTCGATGTTGTCGGTTTTTTGTGTTTTCTTTTTTTACCACTGACGACGTGCAGGGGATGTCAATAAGGGTTCGTTCATTGACAGAATTTGCCGTCAACAAATAGGGGATCGAAATGGAATTTGTTTTTTTTTGAGCTGGTGCTGATTTGGATATATTGTGGATCAGAGCTCTCTCAGACGGAGGAGTCTGGGATGTGAAGTTGATTTAGGGCCATTCAACCATGTCACGGCAGATAAGGTGTTCGTTTGATTCCTCACCTTTCTCCAAAAGGCTTCTGTCTGAATGAGAGCGATGCACTTCACAACAGAATCGAGACATCGAGTAATTCTCTCCCTCCGCAGTTAGATGAACAGCCGACCTCCACGGCTCGTTTGTTTAGGATCAGTTTAGGGGAACGCTAGCCAATTTGACGAGTGAATTTGAAACCGGAAAGCCATAGCGGGAAGGAAGTCGATTATCTGGCGTCGTACTCAAGACCTCGACCTTTTGTGGATTCGAGGCTTTTGAGAGTTCTGTGCCACGGTCATCTTCATATAAAGGCTGCACTAACCCAGGAACACTGTATTCAACATTTGTAAACATTGTCAGCGACTCGGGAGAGATTGTATGGTAAATATGATGGTTATTGTGTCCCGGAATCGAAACTAAACCTTCGCCAAAGAAGTTCTACTCTACAACGGAAGCAAAGAATACGAACTGTGAACAAGCCGCTACGCCGGTAGTCAATTGAAATTGTTTTCTGGGAAAAGCGATTCTCTGAAGTTTGCGGTTTAATCGGATTTGAATTTGTTTCTCGTTTTTTGACGCACGACAGTCAGGATTTTCTGAGCGGTTTTGGTTTTCAGTTGCGTCAAACGAGACTCGCGGACTGCAGTGAATCATCTCTGGGGCGGGATGGGGTGGTTGGTCTGTTTGGGTTTGTTGGGGTACATGCGAGCTTTGAAGTCAAGCTGTGGTTTGATTAGTGTTCTTGAATTTCTGACACGTGACCTAAGCGGAGTCATCCATCGAAAATGATTCTGTTTAAAACTACATAGCTTGAACTGTGATGTTGACTGGAACTGATTTTAAAAGTGAAGCACGCAGATTCGCTTCTCAGTGCTGGTGGCTGCTAAATTGGGGTATATCCGGAGGATAAGGGGTTTATTCAGTGGCAAGACAAAATTCGTCTCGCTCTGTCTGTATGCACTTTCAAAATTCGAGAGACGTCCACCTTTACTGCTTGCGAGTTCGACTAATTTTGACTCTGTGGCGTCGTTGCATACTTATTTACATATCAGGTCACCGACTCCTGGAGCGTCTGAAACTGAGCTATAGCTGCCATCGATGAAGCTTCCAGTCATGAAGTGTCCGCAATGACTTGGTCTTTATGCGGGAGGTTCGGTCGTCGTCACCTTCTCAAACCAAGAGGCTGGAACTCGAAGACCCTCTTAGCTGGAGCGTTAGTGTGCACGCGGTTGTTGGGGCCTTTCGGACTACATCCACAGCTGGGTATAGCTCGTAGATCCCGGTATCTTCTCCTCTATTCACCTTCCTCGCAGTCGGGACCGTATATCCGACTCAGAATTTAGCTTAGCGTCCAGCTTTCGGCTCCATATAGCAGGACTGGCAAAATAGAGTTTCGTAGAGCATGACTCCAGGTCCTTCGAGTCGGGAATTTTGAGCCCAGTTGTTTCGGCAAATAGAGGTAGTGCCGGTTGCCAAGGGCTATTCTATGTCGGATCGCCAAGATGTCATTCGTTGCCCGAGGTAGACATACATCACCTCAAACTTGCAGCTGTCGACCGTGATGTTTTGTTCCAGGTGGTGTGTGGCGTAATGTTTCTTGGTCGACAGCGTATATTTCGCATCTCCTTGCCGAAATCCGGTACGGGTTAGGTGGTAAACCATCTCAGACTATGGCTTTGTTGTTCTTCAGCTTTTTAGTGGCTGTGCCGAATTCTTTGAAGTTGAGTGGTAGGACTACTTCGTCGACTGAAGTTGGGATTTCTTGGGGATCCGCGGGGAACAGTGGATGTATTAGAGCAGCATTTGCAACAGCTTAAAGGGCCTGACCAGGCGAGAGTTCCCTATCACTCTCGCCTGGTCAGGCCCTTTAAGCAGCTGTTGCAAATGCTGCTCTAATACATCCACTATTCCCCGCGCGTCAGGAACAAGGTAACCCTCAGATCTTCGAAGAGCAAGGGTGCCTTTCTTAAAGCCTTCGAAAAGACTTTTGACATGTTTTTTTTTAAAAAAAAGGCCCGTATTTTTGGCTTGTCCCCAAACTCTTCGATATCCTTGAGCTGGAAGTTTGCGAGAGACATTTGCTTAGGCGAAGAATCTTCTTCTCATCCCGTTTTTTAGTCCGGTACCCACTCGTCTGCTCTTGTTTTCCGCTACAGCGCTTTTCGGTATGCCTCGTCGGTAGCATGTTGCTTCTGCTAACACTCGCTATCATAGCACGGGTTTCTTGTGGGACGTGGTAGATAGCCTAAGGTCATTTCCGCTACCTCTTTGATGGCCGAGCGGCAATGCAACCTCATCTCCATGGCGTTTGTGGTCGATGAAGGCATACTGGAGAGCCTCTCACTTAATTGCTCTTCGTAGGCTCTGGCAATTTCCGCGTGCTCAGGCATCCAATGTCGAAACTCCTCGTTGTCGACTGGTGTAATAATAATGGGTGGCGCTACAGCTCGTAGAGGGTCAGGGCCTAGCTTCGCAGCAACCACTCGTGTTGTGCGTGCTATTGTTCTATCACGAGTGGAAGGGACCTACAGTTTTATGCCGACTCCGAACGGCCAAGTTTGAGAAGCTTTTTCTAGACAGTTACACTCTTTGAGCATTGTCAGTGACTCGAAAGAGGTGGGGCCGTGAAAAGTATTCCTTGTCGTACCAGGAATCGAACCTAGGCAGGTCCAAATGCATAGCAGTTGACGCACATACCCACTACGCCACCGGTCGACTGGTGTAGCTTTCTGTTAATGGACAGTCTAGCTCTGAATAGTGCTGTTACGTGAAAATGGTCAGAGTGAACGTTTTTTCATCTGTTCATACTTCTTCCATGTCGACGTGACGGGGAGCGTTGTTGAACATATTTTTTTTGGTTAAAGTTTAATGAAATGGATATAGGTGGCATGTGGTTTCAATAGGACGGGCTACGTGCCGCACAGCTACATACATTCTGCAGGACCGGTTTTAAGGCATAGTTATCTTCTGAAGGAGCGACGCAAAGTGGTCAACTAGACATTATCTTGGACCGCTACCTTATGTCGCAGGACTATGTCCTCAATCCGCAATTGACCTGGGCCGTTCAGAGTCGTCATAACTCAAGTCATCGTTCACTTGCAGTCTGATCTATGAGTCGAAGTCATCGATATCTGTACCCCTTAACAGAGCCATGTCATATTAGTTAACGCCGAATGTGTTGAAGCAACGCTGTCGGTCGATAATACTCGAAAAACCTCGCCAAAGACCAGTCCTCGCTCTCTCTCCGAGACATCTGTCGGGACAAACTGACGGTGAGATCGACAACTGGTCCTAAGTAGGATCCCAAACCGACCTGCTGACCCTACATTCCGATTTGGAGTTGTCCTGCCTCGAAAGAGGCAGTAATGAAAAAAAAATCGATGAATTCCATTACGTCTTTGAAGGGCTTTTCAAATAAAGTTCGTTAGCTATGTACAAACGGCTGTCACAGCACCGGAAGCGTACCACTTAGATAGCCGACAGACTGATCCCCTCTGCCCACCCTATAACATCCGAGAATCCCACTGTGAAGCAACAGATAACATACAACAGTCGCCCCCCAACCACTCTGCCATCCAATAAGACGTATCAGCATGTCGTCATTACGTACCCACCACCTCCCGAACGAGCGGCCATATCTCAACTTGTCCAAGGAGATCATGCTTGATGAAGATACAAATTCCATCATCAATTGCTGCTGCCCGTGTAAGACCTCCAGAGAGTACACACGCAATCTACGGCGCTGCAGTCAACATTATCACTGCCATCAGCACGAAACATCAAAGCTGCCGTGTCTTTAGGTGGGAGCACCACCCCCCACCTCCGTCTAAACTCTGGTTCCAACTAATATCGGATATCTTTCACCGGCATCCAGCTGATGATTCAATTTAGGACGTCGTTTCTTATTTATTCTCCGTGTTTCACCACCCCACACAGAGACTTCAGTTTCACGGTCCATTGCAGTATTAAAAGTCTGATTTGGCCTCATATGGTCACGAGGACCTTAAGGCAGGCGGCAGCGCAAGAAGGCAACAAAAAAAACAATCGAAATCTTTTCACTCAAGGGGTTTGAGGGGGAGGGAGGGAGGGTGGTCGAGGCACACGAGTAGAAATGAAAATAGACGACAACGGCGAGGATGGTTCAAATAACACAACAGAGCCACACACCAGCACACACAGCCGTGCCTGCTGAATTCATCCCTATGGGGCATGTAACCGTATATCACCACTAATTCATTTGAGGGCACATCTAACAGATTCACTGTGCTTCCTCGCTGCTCCGTCGCCATTTCTTTAGATTTATCCGAGGGTGATAAATTAGATCCGGCAAGAAGTTCTCTCCCCGAAGAATGCCGAAAGGAAGATAACACACACACACACACACTCACCCACACAGTCAACAACAAACAAAAGGAGGACGAGAGAAGGAAAAAAAAAACCGATTTTCGAATAGGAAAATAATAAAATGAAAGGAGGCGAGGAGTTTGGGGCAGAAGCCCATCTTTTGTTCGGCCGAGCAGGGTTCCCTCGCAACAATGGGCAGCGGTTGCGATGGCAGTTGCAGATGGCTGTCGCCCAGTGCGGCACCACACGTAGCCCCAAAATCGGGTGTCGGTCATGGTCTGGTGATGTATCTCTGCGCTGCGTCCACCGACGGGCCGGGCCAGCTGATGTAACAAGTGGCCATTGTGAGCTGTCCCCTTCCCGGAATAACCTCAAATGAATTGCCATTGCAGTAATTGGAATCCGAGAAGAGGAGGGGGTGCTGAACGAGAACGAGGCGAAGTAATCGGAAAAGCCCTTCCACTTCGATTGACCGGTGCTTGCCTTGGAGATGTCTTGTAATTAAATCTCGATGTGTGCAGTGTGTGGGCGGGCGGAGAAACCTGCACACATCTGTGAGAGCAACAGGGCGAGCTACAAATCCCATGGGGGGGAGGGGGGGGGGGGGTTCTTCCGCCAGTCGGAGCAGAAGTGCTGGAGTTCGGTAATCTTTGAAATCCTCAAACGGAATAACACGAGTGGGCTTTGGATTCGATGAAACTCTGGTGCTGGCTTCAATTAGTGACCTGATGTGTCTTAGGAGTTTTCACTGGTTTGGGAAGAATGGTAGCTAGGAAAAGGCCTGCTGCTGGTCCGTGGTGGCCTGTCGTTCTCATATTTCCTTATAGGGACCGATTGTTTCGAAAACTGCTTCATCAAGTGTAAAAGTTCATATGGATCACAAGTGAAAATGGAGAAAATGGACGTAAAACGACGTCACGCTTGCGTCAGCTTCTGAATATTTTTTTTTCACGGCGGAATAAAACTGGGAGCATTTAAGCGAACGGCTGATGATATGAAATTATCTTCTGAATAAAGAAAATTTCATGAAAAAACAATACTATTTACAATTTCAATTTCTAAAAAAAAACACACAACTTTATCTAAACAAAAAATTCATCGTAAAAAAATTAGTCCAACCTGGATGTAATGTATTTAACGTAATGGACATAAAAACAGCCTTTATGACGGTGAAAGTGAAACCATCAGCTATCCACAAAACCGCATTCGTGACGCAAGATGGAGTGTATGAATTCCTAAGGATACCCTTCGGGCTAGCAAACGCTCCCAAAACAATGGAACGCATCATGCGACACACGTTCAAAAACACCATCAACACAATAACATACATGGACGACATTGGTCAATCAGCTTCGAACATCGACATAGCACTAAACAATTTCGAAAGCGCATTACACAATCTGATTAAAAGCGGCCTTCGTATCTCACTTCGGAAATGCCAACTCTTTAAAAACGAAATATTCTTCTTGGGATATGGCATCTCCGATGAAGGTATTCGTCCTGATCCCAATCGCATAAATGCCATCGACCGCTACAACAAAGAGTTCAAAACCAAAACAGACGCCAAGTCTTTTCATGCATTCGCATCCCATCACAGAAGATTCATTAAAGACTTTTTCAAAATCGCCTTGCCAATACGTAGCGCCTACAACACGATTCCATTCATCTGGTCTAAAGAAGCAAAAACTGAAATCACCACCAATACTCGCCCACTTCATTAACGATTGCGAAACAGAGGTTCAAATCGATGCTTCATTAACCGGAATAGGAGCTGTTCTTATACAAAACCAAAACAAACGAGAAGTTGTCATTGCGTACGCCAGTCGTGCATTAGCAGACTCTGAGAAAAACCTTCACATAAACCAAATCGAAAGTCTTGCTATACACTGGGCCATTACCAACAAATTTCACATTTATCTATACGGTTTAAAAGGGTTTACTTTAATCACAGACAACTGGACAACTGCATGTTTGCTACAAAACAGTAAATTCAATCGCAAGTTTGCGAGATGGCTCTTGGACCTTCAATCGTACAACTTTACTATCAAGCACAGAGCTTTCTTTTTCAATACACCGAGAGATTCTCAGGGAACCAAAGAAAAAAGCTTCAATTTGATGAGAGATTCATTTTATCAAGAGTCTACGTACATACTTATGTAACAACATTCAACGGAAGCACATTCGTTAGCCGCGCTGGCGGCCCAAGTAAGGATAACTCTACCATGAAACAAGTAGTAAGTACCCCTGGAATCGTTTAGAAACTCTCCGATTGGACAATGAAGCTTCAAAAATTCTACGGAAACAAAGCAGCTACCCTCTCACCCTTGTGACAACTCGTAAAAACTACTACAACTGCCCCAGCAGACATCATTCATCTGTCCATTTTGCACAGGCAACGGACAACGCTTACAGATAAATGTAGTTAATTTTGCTCACTGCCTTCACAAGCCCATAACCACGTCCCATGTGTACACATGTCAATGGATGCCTCGGCTTGTCGTTGCCGCTGTGACTTTCATTTCGATTTTCTTTCGGCTCCAACATCATGCCCGACCGAGTGGCCGACCAACAGACCGACCACTGCTCGAATAAATGCCGAATAAGAATCACCCATGCATAGTTCACATTTAAATACCCGTCCAGTCGTAAATTCCACTCTTCCAAACTAAATATGTACAAAAGTTATGGTTCCATCCAGTCGAGGTCTTGGTCCAGTCCACAGATTGACCAAACAAAAAAAAAAAAAAAAAGAAGCCGAAAGTCCATCCATCCTGGTAAATGGCCATTTCCATATCAACCATAGATCCAATAGCCCCTAGGGCCATTCACAACCCCTACCGAAGCCCGTTTAATTGCTTCCATTTTCAGCCAGCCCCTCCCACGGTCTGGGATAAAGATCAAAGAGACATCATGTAGCCGAAGCCCTGTGTCCCCCACTCGTCGTTTTTATAATCTCTCCGTCCCACATAACCAACACGGACGCACACAAAAAAAGAGGATCCACACTTTTTTTTTTATTTAATTACACCGGATGACTATAATTTTCAGCAAAAAAAAAAAAAAAATAGTCGAAGACGTCTGTGTGGGTGGTGTCCTTCAGTCGACGGAGCAAGGCATTCATAATTGCTGGAACGCTCTCGTCCGAACAGGATTTGGAAGCACAACCATAACACAGGCCTCCTCCTGCAGCTGCTCCCGAGACCTGACGTTCGTATTCCGGGCGAAAATGTTGGAGGCATCCATGAGGCGGCGGCTGCAGCCGTGTTTAGGAATTAAGGCATGCATGTGATACGCCAGCCAAGTGTAAACAGACGTTCTCTCTCCTTTCCTCCGAAATCCTCGGCCTGTCCTCGGATATAGTCGGTGTGTCTGGTTGTGGGGAGGAAGGTTGAATGGAGCTACGGTTTAATTGGAAACGTTTGTCGACTAAGTGAATGTTTTTCATTTTTTCGCCCGAATTTTGGGGTTTATTGGCGGTCGGACGGACGTCCTCTTTCGCAAACCAGTTGAGGGGTCGTGTGGGATGGGGATCGAGTGATGTTCCGGCTCGATGGGCAGTTTTATTAAATTTGAATGTCGGCGCGGTCATCTAATCGGGATTTCCTGTGGCTCTGTGATATCGAGATAATCTGTATTTGTTCAGGTAGCACGTGACGAGTGTTTCATTAATGGTGCTCCTATTGGAGGCTTTTTCAGATTAAATAGAAAACATTGCCACCGAGCTATCACTATCAATGGATTAAAGGTATTTAAAAGCAGTTAAACCAGCAGGAAGCGCCGATAAGGGTTATGACCAACTGTGAAATGCAGCATAAGCCAATGAATGTTGTAACAAGTAAACAAGGGAACGCGGCGCATTGGATACAAATCAAACGTTTTTTCTTATTTTGATTGTTTTTTTTTTATAAATTGTTGAAGAAAACCGTTCTGGTTCGTTCTTTTTCATTTTATGTAAGTTAGTAACACTGGGAGGCTCAGTAAGTTAACTTTTCACCCAAAAATCGCCCGTTTTGATACATGGAAGTGATTTTTTTTTTTGTTCTTAAAGATGAAACAATGAATCTTCCCTGTCCTGTCCGTGTCTCTAGGTGGCGCGCATCCAAAATGTCCAACTGTCGATGACTCTTGCGCATAAATCAGGCTGAATTTGACCGATGGCATGGGTTGCGTGGCTTTGAGGGCTGCTGCGGTTTGTGGCTTAGTCTGCGACTTCAGAAAACCACTCGAAAAAGTCTAACGAGGTCAAATCGCACGATCACATCATCTCCAGGTGCGATGACCATGTTCTCGAATCACTCGAGCAGAATATTCAATGGGGTGAGTTGTGTTTGTCCTGTTGACACCACATGTCGTTGGTGTCCATATCATCCAATTTGGGTCAAAAGAAGTTCGTAGTCATCGACTTCTCTCGTAATCTCGACGCTCGCCGTTGACGTTGATGGCCTGGCCAACGTCGTTGCCAAAGAAATATGGAGCGATGATCCAAAATACACACCGCGAACAGTGACCATTTAGGAATGCATTGGACGCTCTTGGATCTCATGTGGATTGGTATAGTCGCAAATCCGACAATGTGGTTTGTTGACGTACCCATTCATCCCGATGTGGGCCTCATCTTATGGCGACCGTAGAATGGGCGAAGCGCGCTTAGCAGAACACCCATTTTGATGAAACAATTTTATTATTTGAGAGTGTTGTTGAACGCTACGGCCGTCCATGCTGAATTGGCAAAACAGACCGAATAAATTGTAGCCAATTTGACAGATGCAGCTTCAACAGTATGTCTACCAACTGTCAAAGTTTGGTAGTCCTTATTGGAATACCCTTTACCAATTCCAAACATTTCTAAGAATTTGATTGACAACTGTAGACAACTGTGGAAATAAAGCCAGACAAACTATATAAGTCTGCTTTATTCCATATATTTTATATCCTTTATATACGTCTTCAATTAACATCATACATGATTATTTTGTTTTTTTTATTAATTTTCCCAATTATGGTGCATATTTTCATCCTAAATCAAATTAGATTCAATTCGATAGGACTCAGTTCTTGAGATATACATTTTTGTCACTGTGCGTCGTTGGCAAACGCATGAGCTCTGGCATAGACACTAATTCGATGAATGGTCAAGATACCAACTTCCACTTTCACAGTACAACTACTCTTAGGCCCTGACCGCAGAACAAAAAAATGATCAGATTGTTAATTGCTCCTAACAAAAAAAGGAACCAACAACGATCCCTGTGAATAATCAGGATTCAGATACAGACTTACGTCTGAATAGCCTGTATAGCGGCTAAAGTCAGAGGTCATACACTACAAGTCGGTAATTAATCACCACATCCAAGTCAGATGCCACAATACCGACGAGGATGAATACCGCATCACATAGGATTTCTATGATCTCCTGGACGGTGCCTATAGAGACAGAGACTGGCCAGAGTATGATGCACTCAGAGACTCAAATGTCAAAATCAGCAAAATAGAATTTCATCGGCTCCACAACACGATACCCGTTGACGCCTACCAAGTCATGACATTTTGCGAAAGCGATTAACGTAATGTGGTGGCCCGTAGCGTTGTGGGTGTGTGCGTCGACTCGTACGCACTTGGACCTACCTGTCTAGGTTCGATTCCTGGTATGACAAGAAATACTTTTCATGGCTCCACCTCTTTCGAGTCACTGACCATGCTCAAAGAGTATAACTGTAGAAAAAAGCTTCTCAAACTTGGCCGTTCGGAGTCGGCATAAAACTGTAGGTCCCTTCCACTCGTGATAGAACAATAGCACGCACAACACGAGTGGTTGCTGCGAAGCTAGGCCCTGACCCTCTACGAGCTGTAGCACCACCCATATTATTATTATATATTGACTTAATGTCCGACCAACAACTTGGCGATCTTTAGATGGTACAGACATACAGTGGTTACCAAGTGGAAAAAAAACAAGTATAGTTTTTCGATTCTGTAAATATGTACAATGAAAAACCTAGAATTGCGTTACAAAAGAGTGACACGAAATCAACGTAACGTTTTTAATTAAAAATACTAGAGTCGCTTAATAAGTCAGTGTCTTTTTAAAAAATTAGATCTAATTTTGGCCTGAGAGATTTACCAGTAATCCATTTTGTATTCCCTCCAAATGAATGGTTTTCTCAAGGTCCTCGAAATGTGCGTTTGTATGAGGGATGACCGCGCATCAATTTCTTCATATTTCGAAATTGGCTAATGGGCTAAATCTGGAGATGGATGAGGTAGCAGTTCGTTCGCGAAATTTATGAATTTTGGCCATGGTGACTAAGTAGGTACGTGTCTCGATGTAACATCACTTTTTTCTTCGTCAAATGCGGTCGCTTCTGCTTCTATTTAATATCGTATGTGTCCACTGACTCTGAATATTATTCGCAGGTGACCCTTTTGCCATTTTCAAGGTAATCAATGTGAATTACACAAGAGATCTTAATCAAGTGTTGTCAAAACCTTGTTGGCCTATGGTGCACGTTCATCCGCAAGAAACCCACTGCTTTGATTGTTATTTTGAGTAGTGTGTTGGCAACACTACGGTCGAGTGTGAGAGGTGCTCTTCGATATGTCACAATACCCATGCCATGCCTCTTAGTTCTCATCTTTGTTGTCTCGTATGCATGTCCAATCTTGTGATTTGATCACCGGCAAGCGCGGATGTACTTGCGAGCAGATGCTATACTTCGTCTCTGGTGTACTGTGTGGATCCATTTTTCGTCAAGGGCAACGAAACGGCCCAAAATCTTGTTCGGATTGCGGGTGAACATCGCTAAGCTCTCCTTTCAAGCTAAGCATACACACGGTTGAGCCTATGGACTACGGGGATAGCTTACTTGTGTAAAATGTGATGTTTCCGCCCAATTCATGACTGAGCCCATTGCACCCTAATTCACTCGAAAACCAAGTTTACCTCACAGGACACAATCCATACCAAGCATCCTTCTAACCCAACAATAAGAAGGCTATGTGAAACTCGTCTCAGCACATGTGTCAGATGACACAAGCCGTGTTCACCCATCAGTTCAAGTTGCGCAACACGCATCGTTTGAGAAGAGAGTCCTGCACCCCCACGATCACATCTGCATCATCATTCAATCACAGTCCATGCAGAAGATCTCCGAAGCCATAGCTCATATGTACCTGGCTGGGAACAGCGATAAAACATTGATTCCCTCCCCCGGTTTGAAGTGTAAGTCATTAAGCTGTTAATTAAAGCGATCACGAGGCATATTGCCTAACGCCACCACTCCCCCACGCCATCCAGTTCGAAGCGGAGTTATGCACAACACATAATTAGCCCCAGCCAGCTACAGGAGCAAGTGCCCACCCCTCCGGCTGAACCACTTTAAAATCCAATTTCGCATTAACGGAGCTAGATTGCTCGTCATCGATTATTCGGAACTAGAGTATGCCCGCTCTGGAGCACATCCTGCGACCGAGTTATTAATTGATGCACGTAAATTCTTATCGCTAATTATCATACACATGCTGCGTGTGGGGCTGAAAGTTATCGTTTACACAGCCCAACCCACCCCACCCACTGGAAGTCACCCACAGCATGTGTCAGTCGACGCTCCCGCACCCCCCCACACCTTGTTCGCCTTCAGTAATTAATTTATGAATACATTCTAATAAGGCCGCAATGCAGGGAGGCTGCTGGCGCTTGAGAGCATGAGAGTTGCGAGCTGCCTTTCGCCAATTTGAGCTGTGGGTGCGCGGTGCGGTT
The DNA here is from genome assembly GCA_907269125.1 of Eristalis pertinax. Classification (NCBI taxonomy): domain Eukaryota; kingdom Metazoa; phylum Arthropoda; class Insecta; order Diptera; family Syrphidae; genus Eristalis; species Eristalis pertinax. The sequence continues at coordinate 28,310,510 of OU026145.1, forward strand.
ACGGAAAGATGGAAGGTATTGCGCACAAAAAACTGCACACCAAGGATACACACCACCGACATAGCTGTTGCTCCTTTTGCATATTAATTGCAATCAATTGCGAAACCGACACTAGTCCCTCGTTCCACATCGACCGCTGCCATTATGCGTTACAAAATGTGGTTTACATTACGGCAGCAAACTCAATTTGCCACGAAATTAAGCGTGTAGTGCGTGCCAAAGTCCTGGCACACTCGCAGTTCGCACACATGTCTGCGCCATGCCACCCCCTTACACATTACACGGTAATCAAGGCAATGAACTGACAAACTAACTGTGCCCTCTCGACCCGGTGTATTCCAATTATGATGGCAATAAAGTTTAAAGTTTCTGCGGTTCACATTTAATTCTCTGGCGGTGGTGGTGGGCAACCGGTCCGCCAGGCCGCCACTCCGCCGGACATGATAATTTATTGTTTGGCTGTTCCAAGGCATTGGAGTGGGGTGGGGGATGGGCTGATAAAACTACTATTCACCCAGCACACACACACACACACTTCCACGTCTCTGCTGTGCGCGGAGATGGGCGGGGAGCATGATATAGAGCTCTTGTTTCGCATTTGGGAAGGAAAATTGTAATTTAAACGGGACCGGCATTTGCAAGTCCACAGGATAATTGAAATTTATCACGGCACTGGATAAGTTTATCTCAAGGGATGAAGATAGTTGTGCATGTGTGCGAGGGTGTTTCCGACATGAACTAATGTGGGGACCATCAATAACAGCTCGGCATTCAGCAGACTGATGAAGATACACACGCGCCCGTGCTTTGAGGAGGCTAGAGATCATGGCTATTGCGGTGGGAAATGGCCGTTTCTAGGAGGAGGGATGTATTAACCTCATTTGATCGCGAAGGAGTTATTCCATTGAATATCACTAGTGTCATTTTGTATTATGTTGATCGTTTCAGATCATGAAGCTGCAATATTTCTGCTTCGCTTATAATCAACCATGTTCTACGTTGAAGGTCAACAACAGTTTTCATATTTCACCGTACATCCTCTTCCAAATGACTGAACATTTCTCATAGTTTATTACTTCCAACAAAAGCCAGAAAAAAGAATTGACTTATGTAAGTAAGCTCAAGTTTATGTCAGAAGAAAATGAAAAATATCACAGCAAAAAAGTGTTCCAAAGTGCCTATGTACGCGAAATTCCGACTTTTACTATGATTTATCTACGTAGAACTAAGAGCGACATCACTCTGACCTAACCACAAAAGTGAACGAAACTTAACGATACTGAACGAAACTTGACGAAACTGAACGAAGTGGTTATTTTGGTCACAGTGTATAATTTTGTGTGTTTTTGAGTTTTCTCGATTGCGTAACTAAAGTTAGTCTCCATACGTTCATTATAGTTGGGCAATTAGCAGTACGGAGACAGAAACAACTGTATGTCCCCACTAGTCATGACTTAACGGAAGCACGCAGTGCAAGAGTGGTTGCTAGAGATTAAGACAACCTCGGATTGCAGCGCCGTCCATTCATTTCATTTGGCATTTGATAATGCCCTTATGACAATGGCACGGATGCCGGAGGGTTTTAAACACTACACTGAATTACTCGGACTCGAAAACTGGTCCATTGTATTACCATGCAGCAACCTACATACATTTTCTCGTCGTCTTCTCCACATGCATCGCAAAGGGGTTTCTTCGATTAGGCCAAGCACATTCAAGTGTTTGGCGAAGGTGCAGTGGCCCTTTAGTTCGCCGCGCCGGTAATTCATCTGCAGTCTTTTCTGTCAAGAGATAACCAGAATGCCGCGGATTTCATACAGACCTTAGGGCGCCACCTCCGGTTGTGGTCTCGAGAAGCCCAACTACCATCGATTGAAGCCCTAACCGAGGTTTGGGTCCTAAGAGTACTCGCTTCCGATCCTTGTCTAGTAAGTTCATCTGCGAATTCATTTTCCGTTATCTCGTGTTGGCATTCCTGAACTATCCAGGAAGTGGTTGAGGGATTGAGCAAGGCCTTAAGCACAGCTTTGCTGTCGCTACAGACACAAATACTCCACTACTTCCACCTGTTCTTCACAGCTTCACGATCATTGAAGCTTGATGAAAGCAGCAGTTACATACGTATTTCCGTAAAAGTTTATTCCACCAAACTAGGAGAGAAGAGGCCTTATCACAGCCCTGTAGACCCACATTTTGGTGATAGACTAAAAATGCCCTTACTCAGCCATATAATTGACAGCGTTTTCGATTCAATATGCCTTTTCCTGCGAAGTTTTCACAACACCCAGATATTTAGCTTCATCGAGAAAGCGGATGGTGACAGCTTTTAGTACTAGTTGAGTTAGACCAGTGAATTTACTTCTCCTCGTGACGAGAACAACCTCGGTTTCAAGAGGGTTAACTGAAAGTCCATTCCTAGAACATCTGTCGTTGACGTCTAGAGCTGCCTGCGCTTTTGAACACACGGCCGCTAGACACGATCCGGCAGACAGTACAGCTACATCATCCGCATAGGCTTGGAAGTAGATGCTAGAGCTGTTGAGAGCGTGGACTTGGGAATGTCTTGACATGCCCGTGTCCGGTTTCGCTAGAACTGGGATGGAGATTTGCACTGAGTTGTTGAGCCTTGAGTCGTGGGTAAAAACGCTTTCAGCGATCTGTCTGCTTTCAGTGTTCCACGTTGAAAAACGCTCACAGTGTGATTGATTCCGAAAGATTATTCATCACTCCACACATGGCAAAACAATTCGGACGATTCTGAAAATGACAGCTAAAATATAATTTGTGTCCGGCCAGATTTTACTGGCTTCCCAAAAACTCGGGGTAAGCCCTTTACTGTGGACTGTATATCATTACTTATGTTTGAAGGAGAACTTAGCTTTCGGACACGCGGTGTCAAATGGACCTTCAAATTCTGGTGTTTTTAATCCTTTGCTGGGGTTTCATTGAACACACTCAGTCCTTCTCAAATTGTTCTCGAACCCCAATCAAATGTTTATCGCTGCACCATTTGCTTGGCTTTACATGACACGTCGCATTTGAAGTACATCTCAATGGAAACACGCTTCCCATCATTCGGCGCGACCTCAAAAATCGAACCTTGGGCGCTTATGCGTCCCCCATGAGCCTGTCCCCAAGCTAGGCACAAAATGAAGAAAAAAGCCACCCCATCAAATCGCAATCAATGCATTTCAATCTTGTCGAATACAAAATATTGATAGTCAACGATATCGTTTTGAGTTTTCATAGGAGAAAAAAAATAAATCGCATTAAATATCGACACCACACGCCCCCATGCCCGCGGCGTCGTCGCGTGCCTAATGACACGCCGCCTGACAAGGATATCAAGTAGATACATTCGGTTTCTTCTTTTTTTTTTTTTGCTCGCCAGCGCTGCGCTCTCAAGTGCCAATGTAACACAGTATATCCGAGTATCTTCTATAAGGCAATTTAGATGCCAGCAGAAGATATCGAAATGATTTGCGTGCCTCATAGAGAAACCGAAGCAACCCATTACTTTGTCGCTCCACGCCGCGCCGCGCCCTGTCAACGTTGCCTCCGGGGGTAATGCGAGAGAAGCCACTATGTACCCTTTGCCGAAGGGGTGAGCACTGAACGTCAGCTCAGGACAGGAGAGCGAGAGGGAGACTCGCAGTTTATTGGTTTCTTTTAAGCGATTTTACGACAACCTAAGAACTGGCGCTACTGGGATGGAGCATCGTTTTCGCAGCTGCATGCCTCCCCGCCTGACCCAGTCGTCCTCGTAACGTAACTGTAATGCGAAATTAATGATACAATAAAGGCAGTCGTAATTTATTCGTATTTCTCTCGTTTTTTTTTTTTTTTTTTGTTGTTGCTCGTGTTGCTATCCTTTTCTCCATCTCGTCCTTACAAATGCGTTCGTCGTCCTTATATAGATTAAGGTCCCTTGGGCGGGAGGGGGGCTGCATTGAAAGCGCGCGCTATTAGGGTGTTCTGCTCGTCGTTACGACAGAGTCAGTCATAACTGGTACACTTCCTTCCGATTGATATAATTCATTGAAACGTGATTTACATCTTCGCGAGGGACATCGACGTAAGTCTCGACACAGCAGTCCCGGGTGCGATATTGATTCCGAAGATTAATGGGGGGATGAGTGGGCACCGCCTTCGGCTGTTAGATCACGGATAACCAGTGTTGGCTGTGAACAAAGTGGCCTCTGCATTGAGTACATATTCGTTTTTTTTGCGTTGGCTTGTGGATTGAGATGGAACTTAGAGCGGCCTTAGCAGGATGTGGGGTTTTTCAACTTAAACACCCCGATACTTCAGCGAAGGGGTGTTCGTATTGCTAAGATAATTTTTGTCAGTGGCGTTTCGTTGACATTCCGGTGATAAGAGATGTTTGCTGAAACAGCCGTTGATAAGATTAGAGGGAGAAGGCCTGTGGTTTGGCTACTCGGTTTTTTTAAACATTTTTACTGCGTTTCATTTGGTTTAAGGATACAAAATCATTTTTCGCGCCAATGGGGTAGTCGATTTATTCTAAGTCATTTACGTACGCAGAGAGCGATTGATTTTGTTCCCACATACTTAAGAAAAAGTGAACGAAACTTAACGAAACAGAGGGAAATGGTTATTTTGGACTCATTGTGTCATTTCTTTGTATGCCCTCGTTTGATAAAGTTGACTCCAGCCTTCTGACACCTATTACGGTTGGATCTTTAGGCTCCTACGTGACTTTAAATACTCAGAAAGCAAATCATTCGAAATAAATATCCCAACGTTAGAGAATAGGCCATACGGAGTACTTGCAGTTTTTTTTTCAATTTTTTGGGTTCAGTAGTTGCCACAGTTGCCAAAGACTTTCACCCAATTATGGCTTCAGCGTATAGGCAATTCGTCGCATGGTAGAATAGTTTGAGCGTGAGTGCACCCATTTGCACCTTAAGCAGAGATTGTTGCAAAATGAAGAAGACGTAACTGGCAGCCGTAGCGACCAGAAATGTGGATTCGGCTACGGTAGTCTGAATTGGGTATCGCCAAAAAGTAAACTCGGCTTCATTTGTGGTTGGATGTGGACCCACATCTGGATAAGGTTGTGTTGATGCAAGAATTGAAGCAGGACGATCATAGAAGTGAGTTCCCTAATTGGGCGTTAGAAAAGTTGTACGGATATCTGGTTTTGGCAGAAGTTCTCCGAAAATTGCCATCAGTGGGCACAATTCACAAGTGTTCGACCAATCAACGCGGCATTCACAAAAATCCACTGTTTGATACAGTTTATGGCATGGTGGCATCATCGAACCTAATTTCCTTTCAAATGAGGAAGGAGTGGTATAGAGCTATGCTTACGACAAGGCGGCGCTACATGTCAAACAACGACGATAGGATCTTGGGACTTTCAAGAGCTCGTGCTGGAATAACGTCGCAAATATTGGACGGAGTTATCACAAGTAGCTGCTCATTGTGGCATTCCATCAGTTTCATCGAAGTTGTGTGGTAGTCATCCAAAAGAAATTCCTGGAATAATCTGGATGACGGCTGTGTTAAAAATCGCTCAAGTCATTGGAAGATCGTGCCTCTAACTTTGACCAAAAATCGCGATCTACTCAAGGAAGATGTTGTGCTTCACATTTTCGAGATTAAAGATCTCGACCTGTTCTTCTCTACCGACTATCATGAAGCAACAGGATGACGATCCTGTACAACTTAAACCCGGGCCTTCAACCCAAAGAAAGAAGTCTGGAATGGTTAAATCGGCCGATTTTGCTGGCCAAAACGGGAAATTACGAGACCAGGAAACTCTTCCCTCACAATTATTCCTCGCTCTTGCGGAGTGTAGCGCTCCATTGCTTGTCTGCAGCTGTCTAATTCACAGATGTCAAGAAGGCTTAGACGTCCCTGAATTCTGTAAACTACTCAATCACCCGTCTTTGAAATTGACACACCAGCTAACTACACCTCAAGGCCACACTTTCGCTTTCTTAGGAGATAAAGAAAAAGTATCAAGCAGTCACAAGACTCCCGTATCGAGCAAGGGAACGAGCGATCACCTCAAACTTTATGCGGACCTCGCACCTTCATTAGCGGCAATAAAACATTTAAATCAGCATTTTTAATGACGATCATCGACATCATCCAAGTGAGATCATCGCACCACCATCACCTGAGTAAAAGTGTTCGAGATCAACTGACTCCTGGACGAAAGTGCGTGAATTATTTTATATTTTAGACCAATTCCTCTGGCAGTTGTGTTGAGGTCAATCGTCTCTCTATCTTGGCGCTGGCAACACTGTCACACATCCATAGATCTTTGCACTAATCTTCGGATTTCGTCCATCCGAAGTCCACAAGGAAGCTATAAATAGTTCAAAGGGGCGGACAAGTTCTTCTAACGCATTTCCATAAATATCCCTTAAGTAGGTCCGGACTATCCATTGTGTCCGAGGCATTACCTATACACACCCTCCTTGGCGACATACACGGCTCCTTGGGGTCAAATAAAAACACACACACACACATCGACAAGACAGCAGTCATCGCCATCGGAACGAGCGGAGGGGAAGATCCAAAATTGAATATGTTGGCAATTTGAATGTCGTCTTTTGAGTTCCGTTGTATCTGAACGTACATATATATATTTTTTTTTATTTCCACTCGTCCTGTTCTGTGCGACAACGACGACTTGGCCGGTCTCCTCCGATGCTGGTGTTCACTAAGAGATGCCACCACGCGGCCTCACCCCAAGGCAAATCGTTTTGTATGAGATTGGGCGTGCATCAGCAACTTTTATTTCTTCACCAGTCATTTTCGTTGTCCTTTGCGTCGTCTTTTCATGCAACAAAGGATATCGAAAGTAGTTTCTTATTGTTGCTTGTCGTTCTCATTGCCTGTGTGAGTGCCACATGTGTAGACCGTGTGTGCGTGTGTGTCTCTGGTGCAAAAAGGAAGTAGATTCTCACATTCGGATGTTCATTCCGCAAATGCCTAATGGCAAGTCCTGGTCGTCCTTTTCTGGATGTAAGCCCGATCGGCCTTCGACTATGTCCCTTTTCGGCCCCCCTCTCTCGCTGGTTTTCTTTATGTGATTTATGATTTTAATGGACTTTGGATATTTTGTGAGAGAAAAAGTTTCCAGACAATTTTCTTCTATATGGATGGATGGCCGTGCAACTGTGTGTGTGTTTGTGTGCGTACGGTGGGTGAATGTCCTCCCAACCCACCGAAGTCTCACAATGGGATTGTGTATTTGATGCGACAATTCGAGTTTTTATTGCCAATTATCGGTGGCGTAAAGGAAGAGACGATAAAATATGTTGACAAGGATGGGCGGGTGCTGGGCAGGCTCTCATTGCATTGAAGGATTCGATAAAGTTTCACTTGCACACAGTCTTGGCATCGATGTGAAACGAACTCGACTGAACAAGAAAAAACTAAAGTGAGCGAGGAAAACAGAAAAAAATAACAAAAATGAGATGCTTGACAGGATCTGCAAAAACTTGTTGGAAGAAGTTTTGCCACCCCTTTCGGCGAGTTCCTCTGCTGTTTGGGATGGCATTCTGTTCTCAAGTCAATCTGCTCAGTTAATAAAGTGTCCGTGTTTCCTTTTCCCGTCGAAAGGCGAGGGGCACAGAAATGTATGCAGACGGCACTTGAGGAATGCCAGCAGACTTGCAGGTGATTGTTACGAGTTGAGTGGCATCAAAGTTGCAACTTCTCTCGGTATCTGGTAGTTCATGTTTCACAACTTTGCTGGAGGAAATAAGGAATTTCAATTATTGGTCAGAGTCGATGGAAATTAAACTCGAGTCATAAGGCGCCTCTGAAGATTGCCTGATCGCAGGAATTTGTGGCTGATTATTGAACAAGGAAGTGATGTCAAGGGAGTTGTGGTTTAAAAGATTAAAGGCATTGGCACGAAGCTCGTTTTTCAACCCGAGCCGGCAAGACTGCATAAAATGAGCTCGATTCGACATGTACATACAGAGGGGTTCAAAATAATAGTGAAAGAGCAAAACAGAGATGTTTTCAGTTGCGCCCGCAAATTACCGATTTAGATTGGGGGACTGAGAAGGTCATGGTAATACCGACAGTTTATGTCCTCCAACCAAGCGCTCACTAATTTTGATGAGTGCTAGGGATCATTGTCACGTTGGAAGGGTCGTCTGAGCTGCGTGTTGTCCCTAGACTACGTAACATCATATCCTTTGAGATATCACTATTATTTTAAAAATAGATCCACCACCAAACACCAACACCCAATGTTTTTTTTTTTTTTTTGTGGAGCTCTTTTTCTTGATGTCGCCGAAATTCCGTCAGAACAACTGTCAGAACCAAACGAATTGATTTTCGTTTCATCACCAGAGAATATTGCAAAACATCTCTTTAGGATGGTTCCTAAAACTTGGGGCCAACTCTTTTCGTTCTGTTACACTCCTTTTACTTAGTAATGCAACTTTGCGAGCGATTCTTCTGGATAGCCAATTTTACAGCAATCTTCGCCGTACCCTTGGGGCACTGACTACTTTGTTTACTTCCACCTCAATGGCCTTTTATAACATAAAGGGATGTAAGATTATACGGTAATCGCGTTTCTTGGTATACCTCGTGTTTCTTGTGGATGGGTTCTTAAAAGTGCACTGAAAACATAAATGAGCGATCAGTCTGTTTGCATTAGTGGGTGATTCTTTCGACCTTTTTTTTTGTAATTTTAAGTAAAACGCATAGATTGAGTTTGGACGGTGGAAACCTAAGGATAGGAATGTGGGTACACGTGCGGATGCACGTCTCACTTAGGTCCGTGTGGACCCATTGTGTTGCCCATAGGAGGAAATGTTCCTCCTTGTACCCTTATCGCACTCATCGAGACGTTGTATTCGTTGTTGACCTCTCGTCGTCGAGCCAGCCCCACATCCTAATGAACCTGAAAAAGTTAGATAGTCGGATGTTATGGATTTCATGCAGGTCATGGAAGAAGAATTCTCCCATGGTCCTGTATCGCAGTTGGCTGAGGCTTGGACAGTAGCAGAGATAGTGAGAAGTGTCCTCTCTTTCTTCTACATCGCCTGCATATGTAGTCATGGGATAGTCCTATTTTTGTTTCATGGTATTTCAGATATACCATCCTCAGTAGGCTTTTGCCACACTGGAAGAGTTTGTCGGTTTTAGTTCTATTAATATCGGGCCATAGCATCTTAGTTTTGATTGAACCACCCTTTTTTTGCTAGTTCTAGAATTTTTTCATCCACATCTGCCAGTGGTGGTTGAATCAATTCGATTACCTGGGATGTGTCTTTTTCGGCCCCTTTTCTGGCAAGTTCATCAGCTGCCTCGTTGCCGGATATGTCCTTGTGTCCTGGGACCCAGCATAGAGTTATCGTGTGTTGCACGCTTAGAGTTTTGAGCTCCTCGCGGCAGCTCGCTACCAGCTTGGACTTGATTTCTTTCGCCGAAATTGCTTTGATGGCCGCTTGACTGTCCAACATTGTTATCATTCTGGCCGCTTCTTTGACTGCCAGGACCTCCGCTTGAAAGACGCTGCCATAATCAGAGATCCTGATATAGCAGTGCATGTTTAACAATTCGGAGAAAATGTCCGCACCTGTGCCTGTTTGCATCTTCGATCCATCAGTGTATACTTGGATGCTCGAATTATTGATGGGTTCTTTTGTGGTCCACTCTTCCCTCGTCGGGAAATAGCATCTGAAGGGTATTTCAAAGTCGAGGAAGGGGAGTGTATAGTCACTTTCGGACTGTTCTATTTGTAGTCTTTTCAGTATACTAGCATGACCAATGGTACTTGACAGCCAGCATATAGATTGAATGCTTATAATGGCACTTCTAGCAGCGTTAGCTTGCATGTAAAGGTCAAGTGGAAGAAGGTTTAGTAGTACCTCCAGGCCCGCGGTTGGGGTAGTGGAGATAGCGCCTGTAACTCCAAGACATGCTAGTCTCTGTATTCTAGTAAGCGGTCTGAGGTTGGTGGATTTCAGTGCGGCCTGCCACCATACCACGCTGCCGTATGTCAAGATTGGCCTTACAATCGCTGTGTACATCGGACCCCACTTTTTGCCGAATATCCTGTTGCTCAGGTATAGGGCACAAGCTCCCTTCTTGACTCTTTCCATTAGGTTGAGTTTCCAGGTTAGTTTCTTGTCTAGGATGATCCCTAGGTATTTCGCGCTATCCGCCAGATTGAGGGTCGTGTCTTCAATTGTTGGGCGGTTAAAGCGTGGAATGACCCATTTGTTGGTGAATAGTACCAACTCAGTTTTTTGAGGGTTGATTCCTAGACCACAGGATTTCGCCCATATTAGGAGGGTTCTCATTGCGTTCTCGATTAGCTCGCTAAGAGTCGGGAGAAATTTACCGCTAGCTATAATCACCACGTCATTAGCGTAGGCAATTGCTCTGGTTCCCATTAGTCTGCGCTCTTCTAGTACTTCATTAATTACTAGTACCCATAGGAGAGGGGATAGGACCCCTCCTTGAGGAGCTCCTCTTGCAGCTGCAACTTTAATTGTGGAGTCTCCTAAGGTAGCATTAATTATTCTCTTGCTGAGCAGACTTACTATCACTGCAGTAAGTGATTGCTCCACTTTGGCTTTTCCAAGGGCGGACTTAATTGCCGTGGTCTCTACATTATTGAAGGCTCCCTCTATGTCTAACTTTTAAAATATATACGCTTGCTATCGTCATCATCTTCTGATCCACTAAAGCTGGCTCGAGAGCAAGGCCGCACGAGAGATCTTCAGGCCACTCAATCATCCGCCATCGACTCTAACTCATCAGGAGTCGACAAGGCACCCTGTCACTTACCTAAACACCACGTCCCTAGTCTGCCAAGTTCTCGCTTTCCTTATGGAGTCGCATTCAAGGCACACCTCGAAAGTCATTCGTGCCAAACCATCGAAACATCACCCATTCCGTTCGAAGAATCAGCTGCTCAACGTTGAGTTCCTCGCGCACTGTGATGTTTCTCACCCTATTGCTGTGAATAACTTCCACAACAGCATGAAGAATTCTCATCTCGACTGCTTCGCGATCATATTCTTTTGGTCCATACGTATGAAAAGGAGAGGTGACAACACGGTGAAGGGTACAAACGGTTGCTAAAAGTTCTCAAATTAGTCAAAACTAAGCAAGCATACGCCGTCTACTGCCCAATCCAGCGCTTCAGTCAAGTGTGCTGAAAAAAAATCTAATTGTAACCGAAATTCAGAATTCCACATTGAGTTCAACTCGACGATAAGGTGTCTAACTCCACATGACCACATGGTCAACGATTTAAAAATGCATGGAAAGGTGGAAAAAGTGAGAGAATTTGAATTTTTTCAAAGCTCGACGGTGTCCATCATGACTCAAGGCAACAAAAATGGCCAGGAAGTGATTCCCATCAACTCTGCACACACGATTAGCTCGATGCATCCGGCTTCCACCTCACTGGGTTATCAAAGTCCCATCTAATGACGCGGAGAGGGGTGGTGGGAAACACCCACAGATCTCATGTCTCGAAGAAGAGTACACAATCGCTGCCAGACAGGTAGGCAACCTGTCCGAGGTGGCCCCCAAACTGTATTCGTGCAGAAAAATATTTATCTACTTCAACCTCTATCCATAGAATCGACACCCACAACGTTGATGACGGCCCACTAGTAGATCGAAGGAGAGGCAGAGAGAGAGAGAGCAACCACCTCGAATTGCCACAAGCAATTCTGTGTATCGAAGCTCATGCATATTTGATTCTAGAACCACAAAATTCAAAGGATCCCATCGCCGCAATGTAATATCTGCAAATACCACCCACCCCACGCTACCACATCGGCGCCCACACGAAGAAATCCTTTTGTACATGTGAAATCGAAAAATAAACAAACGACTCACCGAAACTCGAAAGTCCTTTCAACTTCCAATAACGCAAACGCAAACGCACATGTACATGAATCCTTATCGAAAGAGTTTCCCTGCCATTTGCTAAGACCTGTTTGAACCTCGCTGACATCCATCAAATGTACCGGGCCATTTGCATAAAGCTTTCAACTTAACAGTGCCTTTGTCTGTGTGCGTCCCCAACTGCAGCCACCCCGACCTGCATTGTAATGCCGGTTGATATGAATTTTGATTGATACCAAACAATAATGTTTACCAACTCGATTTGAGCTCGTGTCCTTTGCCCTCTGCACGGCTGCCGATGATGCCACTTGTGGGGTGGATGTACTATGGTGTACTATTGAACTTCCATCTACAATGGCGGCGTGCTCGTCGCTTCAAATGCATTTTTAATGTCGGCCATATTCAGTGCCCGCATTTAGAATGTACACGTCTGAATGGCGGCAGACAGACATTTTGAAAATAGTCCCCGCGGGCTGCGCGTCGTCTGGGGGCGGCTTTGAAGTGGCTTCAGAAACTCGTGCAGTCGTCGTGAGGCAGTTCAATTTTAAAGCTTATTACAGACAAATTATCCTTTACAGCGGCGGCCGCTTCGTGCATCGTGCTGCGCTCAGTCGTCGCCACCGATGTTGCCCCGACTGTCCCGACTGTCTGAGTGTCGCCATGTGTTTGCAGCGTCAATTCGAACGTCGGGCATTTTATTAAAATATATATTTGCCATGGAATGGGATTAAGTGCTTTGTGCACTTCGACTTTGAAGGCGTAATGACTTTTTTATGTCTATTGATGGGGCTTTGTGATGGAAACGGGTTGCAGGGCGAATGGTGGGCCTCATGGGCTTTACCTGTGAACGCCTCCACTGGACTGAATTGATCCAGGGTTATTTATGAGAGGAAACGGTTGTTGTCTCGACCACAAAGTGCACCGGGGATCGACACCAGTGCGGTAGGGTGTCCAGACACTTAAACACTTGAGGTTTGAACAGGAAGACAGGACAATATCGTGTCAACAGATGCGGTTGCAATGGATGAAGTGGGCAACGAATTTTTTGTGGGTTTCGTTCTCCTTTTTCAACAGTAGTTCTTTAAATTTTGGGAGTCTCGAGTAAGGCTTGGTTGGGGTAGCTCCTTATGACGTTTTGAAGTAATGTGTGGACGGTAGTGTCTCACCCGATGACGTTTAGTGGACGCTGGCGAAGAAAGAACATTGGTCATGTTTGCAGTTGATTTCGATTCACTGACAGGTCGATTATGCAGACAATTTGATGTGCATTCAGCCTTTTTTAACGAAATCCGACTGCCGAGCACCTTTGACTGAAGAGTCAACCCTCGTGGGACGTCGGTGGCGGCTGCACACGAGACAGTGGGGAGTGTGGGTCTGAACTGGGACTCGTCTCACTCAAGAGGGGCTACTAGTCAGCTACAAGCTCATCTCCCTCTTCAGAAGACAGCAGAGGAGTTAATCAATTGATTGGCCAACAGGGGCGTCTAGGTCAGTCAGCAGAATCTACTAGGCCGACATATTCACAGTTCAGGTTTAAAATGGGACTTTCAAGGGTGCGACTGGTAATAAAGATGATGCTTAGATCATCAGCGATGCCAGAAGAATCCAGACCTTTCACACGATGGTCACATAAATGGGCCTCACAGTTGGGGGTATTGCGTGGGGTAAACTGCCTCACCTCGCAAAAATGCATAGTTTAGAGCAACTACAAGGCTGAAATGTGATGTTCCTGGACTGCTGTAAAGCAGACATCACCGCAGTCCAGGAAATAGGCATGGCGCACAAGTAATGAAAACCTACGACATTTAATGCGGTGATTGAAACAGAGAGGGTGGGGAGCGCTCATTTGGATGTGGATCTGTTGCTCGAAGCAGACTCTTCGAAAATGACGTAAGCTTTGACTTTAAAGCGAATAAACCATAATAGGACGCATGCAAGCTAAATTCGGAAACATCACCTCAATCTCCGCACACAGAAAGGCCAAGGATGACAACAGGACAGATGGCTCCTTTGATATCCTAGGAAGTACATAATACCCCAGCTTCGACAACAAGATCTATCGAGATCGATTCCGACGCTAAGCTGAGTAAGGAGGACAACTTTGCTAAAGTCATCATCGGGAAAGAGCCTGCACGACGCTACATCAGAGAATGGACTCAGACTGGTGAACCTGGCTCTCTATACCCACATCTCAACATCCATAAAAGGATGGTCAATGATCAGCCAGATTGATCACGTTGCCATCGAAGTCAGACACCCGTCCAGCATTCTCTCAGCTCTTTGATGTCCGAACTTTCTGAGGAGCCAACATACATTCAGACGATAGCCAAGAGGTAAGATCCAGGATATCAAGAAAACAACGGAGTCGATAGGGAACACCAAAGGACTGCTACGATCTTTGTCGATTGAGTCTCACAGAAACTCTCTGTAAGTGCATGGCGCCTGCACAAGCAATCGAAGAAACCATCAAAGAAGGCGCCACTCCTAAACCTAAAGTTTGACAACGTGTGAAGGCAGGCATATGCGTCGAAGTTGGAAGCCTACAAGGCGACGCTGCAACTGCCAACAATGGATATTCATGAGCTCAGCAACTGGCAGTAAAGTCGCAGTCGATCCTAAAAATTTGGAGGGATCACTGCTTACTTATTTACTTAAGGTGGCGCTACAGACCGAGGTGGACCTGGGCCTCAACCAACAAGCGTCTCCAGCCAGCTCGATCTTTAGCTAGCTGTCGCCAGTTTCGCACACATAGTTGGTTGAGGTCCCTTTCCAGTTGCGCGCGCCACCTGAGTCGCGGTCTTCCTCTACTGCGCCGTCCCTCGAGGGGTGGATTCGAAGACTTTTCGGGCCGGAGCATTGGTTTCCATCCGCTCTACATGACCTAGGCATCTCAATCGTTGGATCTTCACTCTTCTGGCTAAGTCGATGTCGCTAAACATCCCGTATAGTTCGTCATTATATCTCCTCCTCCATCACACGAAAAATGTTCCTCTCGAAGCAACCAAGAGCAGCTTCATCTGCTTTTGACAAAGTCCTTGCCTCCGCGCCATATAGCAGGACTGGGACGATTAAGGTCTTGCAAAGCGTTACCTTGGTTGTTCGAGAGAGGGCTTTGTTTACCAATTACTTTCTTAGCCCAAAGAAGCAGCGATTGGCAAGAGTTATTCTTCGTTTGATTTCAGCGCTGGTGTCATTGTCTGAATTGATAGCGGTGCCTAGGTAGACACAGTTTTTGACTACCTCAAAGTTAGTTCTGTCTGCTGTGACGTTCTGACCGAGACGTCGGTGTTGGGTGTCCTTTCTCGTTGACAGCATATACTTGGTCTTACCCTCGTTTACCGCTAAACCCATCTTCGCGGCCTCCGTTGCAATACCCACAAAAGCGCCATTGACATCACACTGCGTTCTTCCGATAATGTCAATATCGTCGGCATATGCGAGTAGTTGGACGGACTTCTGAAAGATTGTTCCTCTGGTGTTGGCGTTCGAGTTTTGAGCAATTCTTTCAAGAACGAAAAAGTCGCATGACAGCGTTGAAGAAGTCGCATGACAGCGCGTCGCCTTGTCTGAATCCTTTTTTGACATCAAAAGTCTCGGTTAGGTCTTTACCGACCTTGATGGAGCAGCGTGCATTCTCCATCGTCATCCTACACAAACAGACGAGTTTGGCAGGGATGCCAAAACTAGACTGTATAGCTCGTCTCTATAATACTATCATACGCGGCCTTAAAATCGATGAAAAGGTGGTGGGTATCGATTTGTTGCTCCTGGGTTTTCTCCAAAAAAGTGTGAATATTTGGTCGATGGTGGATTTTCCTGGCCTAAAGCCACACTGGTATGGACCGAACAGGTTGTTGACGAATGGCTTTAGGCGTTCACACAGTACGGCAGATAAGATTTTGTATGCGATACTTAGGAGACTGATGCCTGTGTAGTTGGCGCAGTTCGAGGTCACCTTTTTTCCCACAACACCCAGCCATCGGAGCAGACTGTTAAATAGACATAAGGCATCTCAGGCTGTGCATGTCCGAGAAGAGACCGTCGGTGTCGAAAAAATTCTTAGACAAAGCCACGAGTTGTCGTGTGAGTACTTCAACATCGATCTTGGAAGGTTTTGTAAGACTCACAGGCGAACATTAGAGACACGATCTTCTACTGAGAAGTCCGTGCAACAATAGCGTTGGCATGATTGATAGAATGAAGCAGCCACCAACAATGTTTTCACTAGCACTATATGGAAGCGGTTTAAATTGGCCAGGCGGTGAATGACGGGAAAACGAAGTGTGTCTTCTCAAACAAGGACGACAGCCACATCGGCAGCTATCGTCTATCTTGACTGCGCAGTGAATGGTACGATCAACAGCTGTTATCGTCATCATCTTCATCTTCTGACCCCCATGATCCACGACCGAGGTCGCAGGGATAATGGACGCACGAGAGATCTCCGGGCCACTCGATCCTCAGCCTTCGACTGCACCTCATCAGGAGTTATGTCCAAGCCCAATCAATGCGCAACCGAATGTCCTCGTCAACAGCTGCACCGGGATCAAACTCAAAATAACCCTCGTCAATCACTGTTTCGTTGCTTCTTTGTGCTCAAGAGGCAATTAATCAAACTCATCTGAAAAAATACAAGACATTGACCCTCCCAGTCCTGCTCTATAGCGCAGAGGCATCGACAGTTTCCAAAATGGAAGAAAAGGTCTTTGGACTAGGTTATGCGATCTTTGGTCCTGTTGGCGCTGAAGACTTCTGGAGAAGGAGATGCAGCCGCGAACTGTACAGGGCTGTACACCGACATGCATCCACGAATCCAACAGCTAAGGTGACTGAAGCATGGAGACTATATGGATCACCTCGTTTCGGTCCCTGACTCTGAGCTTGTGCCACAACGCATCAGAAAACCCCGAGTCGAATGTGAGGACTCACTCACACAAAGTGGCACCAATTCGCACATAAATCCTCGGAGCGCCCTCTTATTGCTGCACCGTACTTCATAGAGCCCCAGGAAATTCACAACTCACTGCATTTCAATGTACGCAACGCAAAATCAACCTCGTTACCCACCAACGATGGATATAAACCGGATCAATCCGATGCGAGGACATGCACATCTTCGCACCCAACAGACAGCCCCATCGTTCGCACACATCTCTGGCCGAAGTCGAAAGCTGCCTCTGCAACATCAACAGTTATGACTCAGCAGAGCTCGAGAATGCAAGCACTTCGGTTCAAAGAGGACACTCCTCCAAAAACCCCTAATGCTTCATAAATTCACGTTGCCCCACTCCAGTGTCCTTGCATTTTCCACAATTTCTCGATAAGTGGCTCCTCTTGCCGCAGCAGCAGAGCAAACAGGAAATCACAAAGCACATCACAATCACTACTACACCACAATGCATTGATTTTCCTCCCGCCGTCGCCGTCGCCGTGCCGTCACAGACAACCGAGATCAGGTGCACGTAATAGGATTCCACTGATTCAACCCGCAACGCAAACTTTCAACTTACCTCCATCGTCGTCGTCGTCCTTAAAAACGAATGAATGACTCTAGATGGATCCGGCTGAGACCGGGATGGGGGGGATCGGGATGAGGACCAAAAATCCTACCGCATAATTTATAAAAGCATTTATTTTCTGGAATCTTGGAGCACCCACCGCACTGCTGCTGCTTTCGAAGCCAGAAAATAAGTTGCACCCACGCCCAACCACCACCACCCAGCACCAGCGCTGCCGTCACAGCCTTGCTTCAGTCCATTTTAATCCGGAGTCGCAGCGCAAGCATACGAACAACCTCCAGCATTACCACAGAGTTCAACTTCACAGCCAGAGCACTTAGGAATCATTACACGTGGGCCACAGCGGCTAGGGCGGCAGGTGGGGGCGGAGGGGAATATTTTTGCAAGCAAGGACTAAGAGACTGCCACCAGTGCGACTATGACAGGATTATGGTGGTTAAAAAGTTTCCCCCGAAAAAAGGGCACGACAACGAACGAAAAAAAAAAGGATTGCCTGGCTCCCATGGTCGGGGATGCCAGGCCAAAACAACGTCGACAACGACGGAGACAGTCCATGGGTCCCTAAGTACCTCGGAGGAGTGTTCTTTGTTCGGTGCGGAGACGCCGGCGATGAGGGAACACGCAAGAGAAAAAAAAACCCTCAAGTGGGTACACTCGAAATGAATTAGAGAATCCTTGGCTGAGGCAGGAACGAGTCCAGTTACAGGTGTACAGGTCCTCCATGCGGATGTGAATGGCAAGCCATTCGCTTAGGAATTCTCTGCACGAAGGTCCGTGCCACCCTCCCCCGTGTGTCCAGCTCCAGCCCTCCGACCCAGCCAAGGTCTCGAAAGTTTTCACCCAGATTACCAAGAGGTGTTAAATAACGGTGTAATCGGTGTTCTAAGTGCTTTCCAATATGAATTACACTTTTCGTGTTCGAACGAGATCTTCAGTGCGATTGGAAAAGATTGTCGAGAGAGGTGGCACTGGGAGTGGACGGGTGCAAGCTGTGTCACAATAATGGCTGCGGCTACCCCGGGTTGCCGATGATGCTGTGGAACGATGAAATGTTTACTTTTAATTACTTTTGGTAGCGTCGCACGGTGCGCGCGGTGACTCTGAGACGCATCAGCACTTATTACGGCAGATGAACAATTATTAAATGGTTCTGGTGCGAGCAACTCAGCGATAATTGCTCTCAAGGCACGTCGCCGTCGTCGTCGGTGGTGGTGGGCTGGGCGCTTCCTCTCATTTATGCCTGCAAGAGGTCGATGTGAAATATTTTATGGAGCATGAACTTTACGGTAATTAATTGCGATTTATAATGAAGGAGTTATGTGCGGTTGTTCTCGAGTACGCGAGCTGGCATGTGCACGCAAGCGGATTTACGATACGTTCGGGACTCGCGAGGTGGTCTGCAGCCTGCAGTGTGACACTCTCTTCCGGAGTTGTGCTGTTGGATCGGAAGTTTGCGAGCGACACACCTTTGAAGGATCCATCTCGTTGAGTCACCGAAGGTCGTCCTATTTCTAAAAGTTGGTCAACTTTCGAAGGGTCATTGAGAACAAAAGCCATTCATCAAAACATCAAGGCAGAACATGACATGAACAACTCTGCAGCCCTCCCCCCACAAGTGGTAACATGCTCCGCAGACTGAAGCCCATTAAGGCACACCCCCACGGTGGGTGGTTTCTCTTTCCGCCCTCTTCAACTTGTTTAAATTTCTTAACAACGCAGCGGTGCAAGTTTAGCTGCCGTCTTGCCGTCCCTGCTTCGCATTTCGAAACTGAAACTTTCCGCTGGCAGTCTTTATGCTCGCCGAGGGTAAACTATTTCGTCATTAATCACCCCATTTTTGTGCTTCCAAGTGAATATTCATTTTCGCAGCATCAGCATTCCTTGCAGAGGCCAGAGAGAAAGTAAAATATGTACGAAGTCTCGCCGAGGAGAGCAATACGGGCGAGCGAAACAGAAAGAAAAAAAAAAATAAACAAGAGG
This sequence comes from Eristalis pertinax, assembly GCA_907269125.1. Classification (NCBI taxonomy): domain Eukaryota; kingdom Metazoa; phylum Arthropoda; class Insecta; order Diptera; family Syrphidae; genus Eristalis; species Eristalis pertinax. The sequence continues at coordinate 28,329,883 of OU026145.1, forward strand.
AAAAGTCCTTAAAAACCCCCGCACGTTGGCCGAATGGCCAGACGCCGAATAGATACTTGATTAATGGATACTTTCGCAGGATTCGATGCCTAAATGAAACTAATAAATGGCTCAAATATCCGCTAGTAGTTAAGGGATGTCGGTTCATCGGTAAGTGGCCGTTTTGTTGATTCAGTGGGAGTCTATGGAGGCGGGGTTCAGGGGGGCGAACACTCTTGGCTTGATGGCATGTGGCTGAGATTCCCCCGCTTGACAATGGGGTGATATATAGTTCATCTGCAGGCTGGAGGATCTGTTAAGGAGGCTTAACGACTTTTGAAATTAGTTCAATCGTTTTGATGTCCTTTTATGGGCACTGTCGAGAGAGCTGCCACACTTGGAGTGGATTGTCCTCTTCTCGGTTGGACTCGAGGGCTGAGTTGAGAGGGAAGTGGTGAAAGTTTGAAGGACATTGTCGCGCGAGTAATTTTAGTAGTTTTCCGTTGTACAGTCGCTTTGAAGGACTCTCATTATGTCACCATAATGAAGACGCAGCGCGGGTTTTAAGAACAGAGGTGTGATTTCTGATTTGTCCTGAGTGTGGCTTTAGTCGCGGCAGAAGTACAATCGACCAGCTCTTCACTATAAGAATGGTACTCGAGAAGGCATGGGAGTATGCCAAACTGATCCACAGTTGTTTTGTAGATTTGGAAAAGGCATACGACCGAGTTCCTCGAGGTAAGCTCTGGAGTGTTCTGCAGGAGTATGGTATAGATCTCCTCTTTTGAAGGCCATTCAGTCTCTATACACAAACTGTAACAGTTGAGTTCGGGTTGCCGGTGCTAAATCAACACCTTTCAACGTTGGTGTTGGACTTCGCCAAGGGGCGTCTTGTCACCTCTTCTTTTCATTACTTGGAATGGATGCTGCAACGCAGCCGAAGCGGGAAATGTTCCACTTTGGGCGAGTTCGGGGTGAGTCATTGAGTCGTCTTGACTTGATCCAAGACGGAACTCCAGATCGCATTCGATAGAGTTGTGGGCGTATGTGCTGATGCTGGGATGAAGGCTAACGCGGACAAATCAAAGGTTATCAATCATCGTTAGCTGCTTCTTCGAATGGATATGGGTATACTTCGTTTGTTTGGCCAAGTGGCACGAATGTCTCCTTCATCACGACTTCCTAGGCGTGCCTTGAATTCGATCAGCTAGGCGACCACTTGGTAGACCCAGGACGAGGTGGTTGGTCAAAGTCCATAAACTCTCTTGTTGCGCTTAGGCATAACGCCTGATGAGGATCTAGATCAAGTCTCTCGTGCGTGCTGTGCCCCTGCGACCTCTTTAGCGGTCAAGCAAGCCACTCAAGATGATGAAGAAGGGACAGAGGGTGAGACGACATCATGTAAAATAAGCTCAGTAAACCTCCAAATGGTATCGAAACCAAAATGAGAAATATAAGTTTCCTCAGATTTCAACTTCCCATTTTTATGTACAGTGATCCACAGAAATATGGGTGCAACGATGAAATTTGAAAAACGAGCTTTTGTCCACAGAAGCAACGTTTTTCATCAGGTTTCGGGATGTTGGACACAGTCGGATAAATATTAAATCAGTTTGAGTACATCAATATGTAAAAAAAGCGAGATTTAAGTGTAGGTGCTGAAATGTGGAGTATTTCGGTATACACATTTTACGAACACCACCACAGAGCCCAGACATCAACCTGATTGAGCACGTGAGGGAAGCACTAGAAAAGTTTTAGGTCTTCCCTATTGAACTCTAAGATATCAATTTTTCGGCTTTTCGTTCAACTGGTGATTCCTGTGAACACCTGTCAATCCCAGGATGAGTTTAAGTACAACAAAGGACACCGCATCACCTTGCAACGAATTGTTATTTTCACAAAAGTGGAGGTTTTCAAGATGATCATTTTCACTCGCGATAGCAAAAATCTCAGAGATTTATGAGAAGAGATCCCGTAAAAAACTACGCTGTAGTCAAGGTCCTTTTCAATTAGAATGAATCCTGCGTCGAGAAGCTCCAGGCGAACTGCGATGTAGTTGAAGCTTTGAAGGTTCTTGAAGAACCGCTACAGCTCCTAGTAAAAGTGGCCAAATTCGGAAATTAAGCCTAGAATCCCTACCGTCGCAGTCGACTTACCTATACACTAAGCCACGGTGCACAGTGGTGCAGAATAACCAAAAATCTGATGTGTATTCCTCAGTTGCAACATCAATCCAGCTTGGTTGGAAGGATATGGTAATCGTGTATAGATTGAACCGCCTCTTCTTTCATCTTTTCGGGTGGCTTAACTCCCGCGGTGGACCTCTCAAAATGCCTCTCCAAATAGCACTCCAGTTTGTTTTACGTACAACTGAATGAATTCCTCCTCTAGCCGGACACGCCACTGGAGGCATCTCTCGGAATCGGAGACTTCCCGGGCCAAAGCATTTCACTTTCTGTGAAATCTTGTCAAATCTATTTCAACAGCAACACACAACAGTTTCCACGTGTCATCACCGAAAAATCTCCATGTCCGACTTAAATACCACGAAACATGTCTGCCGTCTGGTTTCTAAATAAAGGTAAATTGCATGCTCGATGGAAGCCCTTATTTCTTAATTGCCCGCAAAGCTCAACGATTAGATATCCTCTGGCCAGCTCAATGGCCAGCATTTGATTTCAATTCATGGAAATGTACATGAATCTCTTTCGATTGTGATCAAGCAACAGGAATATATTCCCCAGCTGAGTTGAAAAGGTCCTGAGCAACTGCCTCAATGGACGCATAATCGAATAAATCAACCCTTCAGCACAATGGACCAAATGTTCCTTTTGAGAAAGAAAATACGGCTTTCCATTGTCTGAAGCAACTCGTATTCGTCTGCATGACAAAGGCCAAAATCAAAAGGGGAGAGTAAGAGCTGCAAATGTGACCCACCACAGGGAAAGCGTACACATGCGACTACAAATTCAATTCATTCATTTTCGAACATGGCTGTTGTTCGGTGTAAGGTGGTCAGGCTTGGTCAACAGATGTGTACTAATGCACTAGTGCAACTTTAACGCTACAAGAAGAGACTTAATTAACTTTTTGGAAATAAATAAAAAAAATCATACGTGAAATAGCAACAGAGTTCCAAGTTAAAAACAACTCAGTTGCTGACTTATTAAAAAAAGAAGAATGAACTTTTAAGCGAATAAAATGTTTACAATCTTATCTGTGGTTGCCGGAAAAAAGCCAAACTCCAGCCATGGAAATTAGAAAGCAATCTGCGTTGGAAGCTATGGAGGAACAAATTAAAAAAAAATCAATGGCGTCAATTTGAACTTATCGGAAGTCCGGAAAACAATTGAAAACATGAAGGCCCGCTCAAATAAGGGTAATCTTACTATGATTTAAGGACCACGAGAAGCAACTAAAAAAATGTAATATACAAATCTATTGACAATTTGATGTACATATTTATATAAAAGGAGTTTTTTTTAGAGGTATAGAACTTTAAGTTGGCAACACTATTTTAACTGGCGGCCATTTTGTCAGCTGTCAAGTGATTTATTTTTAGTTTGGTTAGGCATTTGTTGGTTGGCATAGCAAAGTGTAGATTCGGTGAATGCTCCAAAACAAGATAGCCGTTGATCCCCAATTTTCATAAGTTTCATAAGTGTTTAGCGATGAAACTAACTTTTGGTTGAATGAATACGTCAATAAGCAAAACTGCCATATTTGGAGTGATGATAATCCTCAATCCTATGTTGAGGCACCGTTACATCCACAAAAACTGACTGTTTGGTGTGCTTTATGGGTTGGTGGAATAATTGGTCCGTAATTCTTTAAAAACGATGCTGGCCAGAACGTTACGGTCAATGGGAACCGCTGTTGAGCCATGATTACTGACTTTTTCGTTCATCCATCAATTGAACAACCATGATGTGCAGGAGCTGTGGTTTTAACAAGACGGCGCAACATGTCACACAGCTCGTGCCACAATTGATTTATTGAAGGGAGCGTTTGGCAACCGCATAGTTTCACGTTACGGTCCGGTGAATTGGCCACCAAACTCGTGGAGAGGGGATATGTGAAGTACCCAGTATACGCCGATAAGACTGAAACGATAAACCACTTGGAGGACAGCATTCGCCGATACACGACCACAAATGTTGGAAAACGTCATCAGTCATCGAGTGTAAAATTTTGTATGGATCACAAGTGAAAATGGAGAAAATGGAAGTAAAATGACGTCACGCTTGCGTCAGCTTCTGAATAATTATTTTTCACGGCGGAAGAAAACTGGAAGCTTCTAGTTCAGTCTGATTTTAAGCCACGCTCGGGCGTTCATTTAACCAAACGGCTAATGAAATGTAGGAAAACATCTACAGGGTGGGGCAAGTACAAGTTTCTTTTTAAAAATGCAATAAAATAAACAAAATGAATTTGTTTTCATGGTTTATGGCTTTATTAGCAGGAACAAACATTCCCATTAATTATGAAAGACTACGTCCGAGTCAGCCGTGGCTTTAAATTATAATGCCAGACGATTATCGTTCAAATAAAGTGAATTTCATGTCAACTTAAAAAAATCATCTTTGTTTTGTTCCATTTCAAAGCTCCATACCTCTGAAAAAGCACCCTTTTCAGAACAATGCGGTGAATATGGGCATCATCTGCTATTTCAGGAGGAAGAACTACCAGGAGCATCACGGAGCATTCATAATAAGTTAATAGCCTTGACCTTTAGCAGGAAGTACTGCTAGAGCAAAAGTTGTTGTTGTTGACAAATAAATTTGACAGTTATCCGCTCTAGTTTTCTAACTTCAACTTGAGTAAGAGAACCTCTTTTGAGGAAATTGTTTCTTCACACCAAATGGAGTGTTCCATTTAAAGAAAACACTTCACTCATCAGTTTTCACTCGGAGTGTTCCCTCAATTTTTATTCACACCACCCATTGGCTGTGATAGCAACAAGTGCAGACATATGTAGCAGTGCCTCACTGAACAAAATCATGCACTTTTCAAGATAGCGTTGCCATTACGCGGAGCTGGAGGGTGGTCTGTCAACACTAAAGCTGAGAGCAGACCGATATGCATAGAGCACCCGCACTCACTTGAAACTGTGTGTCAGATGTACTGTGATTGCAGATGTACCTCTAAGTTGGACCTTGTGATGGTTTCTGAATCTCATTTTCAAGTGTTTTGTGGATTTCAGTCATCGTCAGAGAATGTCACATACAACAGAGCCCATACGGATGTCACTTCCGGGACCAATTGAGTAACTCTAACTCCCATTTTTCTGAAATCTTTCCGTCAACGAAGTCAACCACAATCCTCCGGCACCACTTGTTCCACGTTACGATGTCCTTGTGACCCACAAAATATCCACTTCGTCCCAGCAGAACGAAAAACTTTTAATTACAATTCGTAATTCCATTACACTTGGAAAACCCCCCACCAGCCAGCCACAATCACCAGAATCACCATTAAGCATCATGTAACTGTCAAATTTATTTAATTTCCATGCCAAAAATCCCGAATACTTACAACCACAGGATCTGTTCCCATCCACCCGTGACTTGACTTCAAAAAAGAAAAAACAAGCATCCCTCCCGAGAACATCACACAGAAAGCGCCCACCTCGACATATGCCGGAGCATCTCATTAAAAAACCGTATGTACGACGTACGTACACATCGCCCCACTGCGAGCCCCTGAGCTCCTGCAACCCTTACGGCGCGGCGGGGCGGGAGCGTTGGGAAGCCGACGGAACTTTTCTGCAACTGATAAAAATGATTTAATTGCATAATTCAGAATAATTGCTGGCAAACATCCTCCTCTGGCAGACATCCCACTCGCAGCATTTGGCATCCAGAGGGCTAATAACGTTACAGGGTTGCGCCGTCGCCGCCGTCGCCCGGGGGAGCTTCAAACTTTTCGACTATGAATGGTGAAATGAGTATGATGACAATAAGCACCCAAGGATGATGATAATAACAATAACTACTCTGAGCGGGGACGGGGGGAGGGATAACAAAACACGGCGAGGCAGCAACTCGAATCTGAGTCCCCACCTCCGACGTCGTCGCCACTCGTAGGAGTGCCCTGCTTATTTGCACCCCGAACAATGTAACGAAATAAATTTCCTCGCAGAGCACTGGTGCGATCCCCAACCGCTCTTTGTCCGCCTAGCAGTCGCTCTGCTCTCCATTATTTGCCTGTTTGTGAATGGAGCTGGCTGTGGAGTCGGCTAAAGGGTTCTGTTTGTCAGAAGTTCTTATCTAAAGAGCCCTACGTTAGTGGGAACAGTTTAGGGAAAAACTTTTCCAGCGAAATAAATAACAAACGTTGCTCTTCGTGGTGAGTTTCAGCCAGTCAGCTAGTCATCTCCACCCCCTCCTCACACACACACTCTCAATGATGGGCAGAGATGCAGAAAGGTGGGGGTTTGGGGGGCCATTTTAAAACCTTAATTACACCTCGGTATACAATTATTGCAGTAATTACAATGAATTATCTCGCTGAGTGATTCATTTCCGGCGAGCGAATTCCTCGGTGTGGGAATGTGTGCGAGCGCTTGCTTTGCGCTGCGGCACGCAACTCAGCACTCAGCTGCTGAAGCAGACGCGGTAGCAATTGGCAACTATGCTGCGTGTTAGTGTGTGCATACCGCGGAAGTGTTTGACTACTGGCAGCGCTAAAGCAGGCGGAAAGCATTTCGTTAAATAAGCTCGCACGCTGTGTGCGAGAATTTGCTGTTGACACTCCTGTGCGAAATGGAATTTCAACGGTGGTAGACAGTGTCGAACAGTGTGTTTGACAAGGCGGCGAATGAGGTGTCGATTGGCACGCATGCAGCAGTGCTTTTGTTCAATTTGTCGATGACTGTCATTTGAGTGCAGACACCGCGTGATAAGAGGCAAAGGAAGAGGACAAAACTGGGCATTCTGCCGCAGAAAGTGTCGAGCGTTTCTTGACGTCGTTCCAGGCTTCTGGGAATTTTCTTGGATTAAACATCATTTCTCCTACTCAATGTCATTGAATTCATTGTAAGAAGCAGGTGAGTAAAGCGAAGAGTACGAATTTATTAACAAGCGAACGAATTCAGGAACTTTTAGCCTCATCCAAACGGAGCATGTTGAGAAGCTCTAGATCGTCGAATCTTCTGGCGCTGCAGTCCGGTATGAACCAGGCCCAAAGGAGGAGTACGTGGCGTTCTATACGTCCAATCGGAGCCATGGGAAAACGTTGGGCCTTAAACCGCGGCTGATACACTGGTTGTATGCTAAGACCCATCATGACATACGGTCTCTGGTTTGGTGGAAAGCTTTGGAGCAGAAGCATCTCTTAAGGCAACTCACAAAAATGCAAAGATCGTCCTGCCAAGGAATAACAGGTTGTATTAAAACAACACCGACGGTAGCCCTTGAGTCTGTCCTGTTCCTCCCTCCCCACGATCCATTCTGTAGCAGCAGTGCAGTCTCATCGGCTCAGTGAGGCGGGATTCTGGAAAGATAAACCATACTGACACGCTCAAAAGTTGGACAGCAGCACAGTACAACAATCAAATTGAGTGCCTACCTCCAACACTAGCCCCGGAGAAAAAACTTTCTCTTTTTCTACGCTTTTCTGACCGGAAACAATGGCAAGAACCACTGGTAGTAGCAGAAGGGGAGTTCGTACATTGAAGGCCCAAAGACGAGCGCGGGTACAGGCAATTCCTGAACGGCCACTTCCAGAAACAACTGGTACAAAAAGACGTCTGCAGAGTTTACCAAGCCGAAGTGGCTGCGATACACGATGTATTTGGAAATCTTAACTAATTTTCAATCACAAAAAATTGACCGTCTTTAAACTTTCCGACCACACTGTGCACGCCGAGTTAAAAAAAAAAAAACATTAATAAACTCAACCTAACTGCAAGACCCATCTTAGATGCAAGCCCAACTCCACCACACCCACCTCTTGAGCGAACCGTAATGTGTGCGCATTAAAGCGATAAACACCATCGCACCGTAGCGACCGCCCGCTGTGCCACCCCTATACACCCCCTCCCCCCCATCCAACACTGCGGTTGATTAATCAGAATTATCACCTTGCGTGAACGCACCTTTTCATCACCTTCAAAGGGTGTCGAGCAGAAATAACAAAACGCGGGTGGAAAAAAGTTTGCGACGTAACACAATGTGACAGGGTCGTTGCAGGACACCGGATAGGACTGCTTTCACTGCCCAACTCCTGCGCACGGGTTCAGTCCACCCCGGTGCGGTGTCTGGCCGCCGGTTGCAACCACACCTCAGACATCGGTTGGGTTCTGATGAGTTAAAGCCATGCAACGAGACAGTTGCCCTTATTAAAGCCGCCCTCACATCGCCGCACGATGAAATAAATTATCTATTCGGGAACTTGCCTGGACGTGGCATATGAAGTCACTAATATGACAGCCCATGTTACAGTTAAGACCTGCTGTTGTTGCAAGCACGGTCCAGTCTCCAGTTGTTGCCATTAAACAGTCTCACCCTCGTGTCACAATATTAAATATCCGCATGGTCATGTGTCATGAGTTAGCCAGTCACACTGCGCCGGGGCCGAAGCGGCGGTCGGGGGTTGTGGTGTGGGCCGAAGGACTACAGCACTCGTGTGTTAGAGGTATTATTACACTTGTAGTTCGTAACACGATTTATGAGCGTGTCTTCTTCAGCACATCGAGGGAGTGTGAGTGCAAGGATCAACAACGTCCACGTCCAGCATGAGACCGGGACGTCGTCGTCGAAATGGCAACGATACGTGCAGCTCTGGGCAACAGTGGCCAAGTCAAATTGTTAATTAAACGAACACGTAATTAATCCGAAGATGAGGCGACACTTTCTACTCCCCGTCTAGCTGGTGGAGCTTAGCCTTCCTCGTTCGTTTCATTTTTTTTTTCTTGTTGCCTTGTCGCTTACACCCAGGCACATGCTTGCATGTCCTGTCCAGACACCGCAGGATGAACGATGTGAGATAAAATTTGTCTAGCATTACGGGGGATGTCTCTATACATGGCGACCGTGTGTGTGAGGGAGCTCGTGTTGTGACTGCAGCGCGGTGGGTGGGAGCTCGCCTGCTTCGGAGTGATTGTCTGGGCCACAGTCAGTAGCCGGTGATGTGCGCAAAAGTTTCCTCGTTTCCCCCCCCATTCCCTCCTTGCTGTGTATTCCAATTACACATTCAAAATAGGAATTCAGAATGTGCATGCGAGTGTGGACCTGTGGATAGCCCGAATATGCCGCCTCCGGGCCTGCGGGAGAAGTCTCGATATTTTTTGTTTTGGACAACGACCTGACAGTCACGGTTGATAGCGATTAAATCCAATCAAAATGTTGGTTTCCGAAGGGTGCCGGTTCGAGATACAGGTTAGCTCTTGCGGTTTAGGGGACACCACGATAGGCAACGGAACATTTGAAGGCTTTGAGCGATTTTTTATCGCCTGACAGCCATTAATTTCACTCCGTTGTTGGGCGCCATGAGTGGCGTTGCGAATTTCGCCGCATTCCAAATTGAAAGGGTTGCTGTTTTTTTTTGTCTTGTTCAGTTTCGATTTCGACTCGAGTTTCCGGCTGAGCGGAAGCAGTCTTACGATCAATTTCAGGCTTTGTTTAGTGGTTCAAGGGCTGCGGCGGGGAGGCAGGCACAGGGTTTACTTTCGTCTGAAAGTGAGAAGATACAATAGAAAAAAATAAATACAATAGAAATACAAAGGCTAAATGAGGAGTATCAATTAATCGGGCTGTTGTTATTCAGCTCGATCAAGCTACAATGCCTGGGAACCAACCACGAGTCACTTGATAGTAAAAATGGATCAGATTTAAATGTGTAAGCATCATTCAACTTTACGGGCGTGTCAGAGAAGGATACGTCGACGGTATAAGCCGAATAGTCAAGCAGTCAAACATGAAGAGTCTATATTTCAAAAAGTTGAGAAAAGGGAGATGAGTTGAGGCCGAAGAGACACACAATGAACAGCTCTTGTGAAGAAAATACTCGTACACCTTAGCGTTCAACAAAGAAATTTCAAAAGTGACTCTTTGGACATTCATCACATCACAAAGCATGACAATTTGCATTGGATCAGTGACAGAAGCCTGTCCTTGGGAATGATGAACCCGGGCTTTTCGAAATTGTGACGGTGCTCTTGTTACAGACCTTCTTATAGGGGATTGTGAACGTATTTATTATATTTAAGTAGCACCTTCCAAGAGGTAGGGAATCAGGAAATCCCAACTCCAGTCGACGAAGTAGTCCACCAACATAGCCCTGATGAAATTGGCGCATCCATTGAAATGCTGAAGAACAAAAACGCTGCACGCTTAGACGGTTTACCATCAGAGCTCTTCAAGGCTGGTGGAGATGTTCTGGTAGGGGGCATGCACCAGACCATCTACAGAATTCGGGAAGACGAAAGCCCGATGGCTCGAACATCAGTTCCATATGCCGAACCGACGATCCTACATCTGCAAAGAACTACAGAGTTATATCCCTCCTCACAAGATCCTGTCCAGAACACTGTGTCAACGTCTATTGCCGTTTTGCACCGCACTAGTCGGCACGTACCAGTGCGGCTTCCGGACCGCTAGTCGCTGTTTAGTTCAATGCGGACAAAATAATGCTGTCGAGAAAGAAACCTTCCGCCATACACAACCTGGGACAAAACATCGCCATCGACAGCTACAAAATTTAGGTAGAGAAGCAATTTGTCTGCCCCGGGGCAAATGTGAACTCCACAAATGGCATCCTAGTGGATATCCGACATAGAATCGCGCTTGGCCAGCGATGTTACTCGGTTTGACCAACTTCATTCTACTCAAGCCACGCTAAACTATGGAGCCGAAAGTTGGATGATAAGCAAAACAGTTGCAATTATTTCACGAATAACACGCGTAATACTGGCTTCTAAGTTTGCACTTCATTCGGCATAGACAAGCGATTGTGTGATAATTGGTCATCCAAACGATGATGTTCAAGCTATTGGTGCTATTGGTGCAAATCCGAATGCAAAATACGCAAAGAGACAACTCAGTTTCAGTAGATTTGGATCTTCCTCTTTCACTAACGGCAGCCATATTTCCTGTAGAGCCTTCATTTATTATGTTACAAGACATCGGTCTTTTGGACTGTTTGTCCATTTTTGTTTACAGTACACTCAGATGGACGAACTACTTTGCGCGAAACATTCCCACTACATCATCACTTTTTTCGTGACACATTCCGTGATTGTAATTCGGTTTAGTGTATGTATGTTAAACTCAGGCCTTGACCTGGATAACCTGTATACACAGCATTCCTGCTCCTCTCGCGATCTTTTCCTCGAATGTCCTTTGAAACATGACAAGCTCATAAAAAAAAATGCTTAGTATACTGCCATTGTCACCAACATTTAAATGTGTCCAAACTGGTAAGGGTTTCAGAGCTAGAAGCCGACGCAGAAATGAGTCCCGGCATTTTGATGCTTCATCATTTGCAAGCACGTCCACATCCGGCTCGCAATGTCATCAAAAAGGCGAAGTCATCTCTGACTTCTCACAGAATTCCAAAACATCTCGCATAAAAGCGTTGCTCAGCATTTAGAAGCAGATGTCAAGTCTTTTATGCGCGATCATCAAAAGGATTTCCCCTCCCCCCGTTCCATGAACGGAAATAAGTGCATCCGCCCATAACAACATCATAAATTAATCTTAAAGCATTTAAAGATAATTACAGACCGCCATTAGCACTGCCTGTCAGTCTCCCCAATGGCCGGCCATTGACGCAGTGCTCATCAGGAATTCCTGTCATCACCTCCAATGGCACTTTGTGAGCAAACACAGCAAAAGGAAACAAAACAAAAAAAAAAAAAAAAATGGTGAAAATGCGTACAGACTCTCCAGTCTCCATCCACCGCTCCACTTGCACGTCGTCGTCGCCAGCACACCAAACACGAATGTCCCACTCACTGTCGTCGGAAACGCAATAAAAAGGCTTTGCAGCCCTTCATAAAGTATTTACGCCGCGCGCCACCTCCTCTTTCGCGCACTTACACCCACTTTAAGTGAACACACATGTCCTGCCCAATTCTCTGCCGCTCTCTCTGGGTCTGTTTTATTTTTTGTGTGCGTTCCATTTCCTATTCAGGCGACACACCCACACGCGTACACATGTCGCACTCACGTAGTTTTGCCTAGAAATCCTGTTTATCCTTTCCCGTTTGTAAAATATGCGTGGGTCCTTGGAATGGATTCCTTTGTTGGGCGCCCCCATCACCAACCACCATCCCCGACAACAGCGGAGTCCTCAGCGACAGGAGTGAATTATTTTGCGTTTTATCTAGATCCCGAAGCTTGGCAATGATGTGATGAAATCGAAATGGGACGTTGCACAGACTTTGGGGATTTTTGCGGAGTGCGCTCTTTAATCCGCCGCAAATCCACTTTAATGGAATTCATTGCATGGCACTTTTTTCTGTGACACTAATTGAATTAATTGGATTGTCAACTGGAAGCAACTGGACACTTGCGGGTGCCACATTAATGCCCCCGACTTCGTGGGACTGCGACACATGGATGGCCGCATTGTCGCGTTTGATAAATCATCGAAATCAACTCGTGAATTATCGAGTCCATGCCTCATTTGAGCTATCTTGTGGGTCCTAGATCCAATCAGTTACGAGTGGTGAGGGATGACGCTGCACTTTGGGAATTGTCCGTTTCCGTTTCTTTCGTAGGCTGTGCAACGCAGAGTCGATTTGCAGGAGACACTGATGGACACTCTACCATCTGTCGACTAATGTACTGTCCTTCATTAACCCCGAACGGCACGAGTTAACGAAACGTCACAAATCCGACGAAGGAGCACCGTTGCGAGCCGAAAATTCGTCGATGTCTAGCCGGTGTCGAGAAAGATTAATGACTCGGTTGGTGATTTGAACCTTTGACTAACACAGCGTGCGCTGGGAACGAGCCCGAATTCTACATCCACAACTGGATTTTCAGTCAAGTCAGCCTGTGAGGGTGGACCGTTGAGGAGGGTCACTCAGTTTGTCCACACTCCACAGATGGATCGGCAGTTCGGTCAGAAGTGTTGTTTTTCTGGGAATAAAACTAAAAATCATTGACTAGTTATATCCATGTGACAGACCTTCGTGAAGTTCAGTTCTGCAACCGAACCGATGGACCTGAGTACTCATTTGAATGTCATCAGCAGATAAGTGGAGTGAAGCGTTTTTGCAAGTTGTGAAGAAGTTCTCTCTGAAACATTTGCTTTTTTTACGGGGTAAGGGAGTTAACCTCACGCACAACCCTCAACTGGGAGGCCAGGCACATTTTATTAGTCATCAGGCGAAGGTTTCGGACGTTTTCGGTGCCGGTAAACTCGCTGAGGCTATGAGCACCGCCGTAGACTCTAAGAGGATTGGGCTCGTCCGTCGCCAACTCTACTCAGTTTAGACCTGAGCTCCGAATATGTCTAAGCAGCTCTAAAAGGGATGCGCACCAGGAAGACAATGCACAGAAAAGATGAGCCCTGGCACAGACTCACTGTCCGACGTCTTAGACAGAGCGTCACAATGAACAGCTATAACTTCGAGGTAGTTAAGGACTCTCAAGTAAACAGTGCGAACAACATCAGTACCGAGATCAAACCCAACCGCTGTGTCCATGGGCTCTAAAGGGCTCTAAAGGCAATTGAGTAATAGAGCCTTCTCTCGAAGAACCAAGTTGACTTCACATAAGACAACGATCATCCCAGTCCTGCTGTACCGCACGGGAGGCATAGACAATCTCAACAACGGATGAGGAAGCCCTCGGTCTCTTCGAGAGAAAAGTTCTTCGCACGATCTTTAGTCCTGTTTGCGTTGACGGTATTTGAAGGAGAAGATTCACCACTGCATCAGACCCACTTTTTAGTATTAAGTTCTGGGTATCTTATTCGAGGTACAGGTCTCTTTTCTTTTTTCGAAAATGAAGCATCCCATGAAGATAGACTTTTGAAGACGTTGGCAGTCAGATTATGTTAGTTAGACTTAACGTTTTAGTAGCAAACAAATGGTTGCAGCGATTTAGAAATTTGAAGCTAAACGATTTAGTACTGCATTTAGTACTGGATGAAAACCAACCAATGGTAGGATGGGTTGAGGAGATCCAAGTTGAACACTTTATTGTATTTTATCGCCACTATGGGGGACTTCTACACTTACTTACTAACTTGTAAGTAGCCACAGCTGCCATCCATCGTTGACGGTCTTGCGGACGTTGTTCCATCCACGATTATTTGGTCTTTAAACCGGAGGGAGGGACAGAAACTAGTGTGATGTTACTCCATTCAAACCTTTCTAAAAACGAACTTATTCTTATCTTTCGATGTCCTTTGAGTGATGGACTTGACAGGGCTCGGTCCTAGGGTAGAAGGTTGGTGGCGTCGAATGAGCTTAGCATCGTACACTCCCACAGACAATTGGTGGTGGTGTCGATGTCAATTGCCACGTCTGGTCACATAGCGTACCCGACTTAAAATGCTGAGCTAGCGTCTGATCGCACAACGTTCGCGTTATGAGAGCCTATTAACTTATATTAGGAAAGGACTGATTGGCGCGAATAGCTACTTTTATAACTCAGCATGGTTCAACAATGTGTGTACTAAATTTTAGTAAATTTGAGTTATTGCTATGTCCGGTATAGGGGCGGTCCGTTATTTAGGGGTTGAAATGCACGAAAAGCCCTATCGTCATGACAGGAATATGACAAGTTGTCCGTAAAGAGAGGTGTTCTTTTTAGAGGGGTGTCCGTAAATCGAAGTTTCACTGAAGAACCTCAGGTTCTGGCACAACATTTTATTAAAGTTTGATTAAGTAGATCAAAAGCTTTGCCAAACTGAACCCAAATGTCTTTCAGTAACCTGTGTTGTTTTGGGCATATATAGTCAGGTGGCCATAAAGGCTCTGGAAACACCATCAGGATGGTAACTCTGCCGTTTATCTCTAAAGGAGGTGGCGGACAGATGCAACCTTATCCTATGTTGGGTCCCTGGACACAGAGATATTACGGGCAACGAATGAGCCGATGAATCAGCAAGACAGGGAGCGGGTCTGCCACTGGCACGGAATTAGGAGACACCGTATATCCTTACTGAAGGCAATAAAATCACTCAATATGTGGGTGGAATTACCAGCAAAGCTACGAAAACGATGTGACCTGCACTAGAAATAGAACCGAAGCTCTCGTAGAGTAAGACAGGAAGCATATTAGTAAACTAGTAGGCGTAATAATTAGAAAGGTAGGTAGGTAGCCAAGCCAGAAGACTACAATGACTTAGAGGTAGAAGAGACGACGAGGAAGGAGAATCAGAACTGCACTACCACGGAACGTGCGCCGCCCTTGCAGAAACAAGGAGACTACTAGGTAGTTATTCTTTTAACTGCCTCAAGGAGTTGGTTAACACAAATACAATATATATCCTAAAACACATCAAAGCCACTAAATATTTATGCAATAGACGAACCAGACATCTTAGAATGACTAAAAGTTCCCTAACAGGAAAATGTAGTAAGGTCAACGAGGGAGCCGGTTTGCAAAGCCGGAAAGTGACAGCACAGTGGACCATAAACGTGCCATGATTCTGAAAATGTAATTTAACTGACCTTTCCGATCGGCCGCATACTGATTTCGCATCACCACAAAATGAATGAAACAAAAACGTGTACATTACCTAAAACAACGACCTTCTGTGTACCACCATCAGGGCGGCAGAGATTCCCCGAAATCCCCCCAGTCACGCGACTTGTTCCCACACCAACCAGACGCTCAGAGCAAACATTGCATACGGTGATCAGTTAAATGAATGAAATCAACAGAATTACAGTTTAAACGAAGCGTAAAGCACTGATCAAATCAAAATATTTGCCAAAGTGCCACAAAAAAAGTTTGCAAAGAGCAGACAATAGGTTGATGCAGCTCCAAAGCCACCTGCCTCCCCTCCCACACGGCTCCGCATTTTCGGTCAATAATTGCAATTAAATGCGAACGATTAATTAAATAAATGTCCGAGCAATGAATTCGTTAATATTTTAATTAGCAATACGCCCCCGAGTGCCACTCGCTGAGGAAAGCAAAAAAAAAAGAAAACTCCGATAATTAAGCTCAAAAATACACGTTCATCCATCAATCGAATTTAAATCGAATTCACTCTTCCGCGCCATCAAGTAAATGTAAACTTCCACGCAAGCAAACATTGTAAACGGCACAAATCCGCCCATAAAACTGGCTGCACCCCGGCGCATGGGCGTCTAATTAAATCCAAGCACCACGCGGCAGAACATCATGCCAGATTGATGGCGATTTAAGGATCGACCAAGAACGACAGTCGTATAAACAACTCACAAATTGGACGTACAAATCGATGAAGGGGAGACGCAGTCCTCAGTCCTCAGACTGCCATACCGCCATCGAAGCAATAAAATGCAGTTTTGCCATAACTTAATGACGCGTCCATAAATAGTTCCGCCACTTGACGTGTCTGCGGCGCACGGACACGCACACACCATCGTCTTGTGTGCACACAAAAGTTTGCATTTGATGATATCGCCCCCGTCGCTCTTCGGTGTTCCTTACAATCTATCTTTTATTTCAGCCCCAGATGGTCGTCTGCTGAGCAGATTCCATTCATTCAATCCGCACTCACATCGAAACAACCATTGCGCTCCCGAACAACAATGCTCGACTGACAAAGGAATGAGAGCTGCTGTCAGGATTTGCTGGTGAAAAGTTACTTTCGGGTGCGATGATTTGGGGATATTCCCCCTCTTTGCTGTTCGGATACTTAGTCCAAAACTGTGCTTATTGCCAGAAGATATACTAGCAACATCCCGCCGAGTTGATGGGGAGGGGGGGGGGGAGGGATGTCTTATTGGGTCCCCTTTGCATGCATTGACAGTTTGCCGCAGAGCAAACACATCCTCCGCTGTGTTGATACCCAGCAATATGTTGCGCGCCGAAAAGAGTTATTACGTTCGAGTGTTTCAATAACTTTATCTGTGTGAAAGGATGTTGCCTCGAAGTTGAATTTGCAAAAGACCTCGACTGAGAGGGAGACGACGACGACGACGTCGACTGTTTAGCATGAGGGGGGACGGGACGAGACATAAACGGCTTAGGAGGATCCTTTCCTCTCAACTTATTGCAGTTGGACTCGTTTTCGTTTTCGTTTCCTTTCCAAGTTCGTGCTCCTTTACTTTTTCCATGTTTGGGGAGGGAAATCCATCCCCCCTCCCCCCTCCCCCCGCCCTTGCGCTGGATGAGTTGTCGAACGTTTCATTATGTCATGAGTAGTAACATGGGTTTGGAAATGAATTTAATAACGAAATTTGTGTACGCGCGCTCGTGGGGCAGCGGCAGTCGCGGGGCTTGATGGTGGATTTGTCTGCCTTTTGACTGGTTTCCCAACTCTGTGCCAGAGTGCAGTGTAAGCCTCTTTTTTTGTTGCCTTTGTTCGAGGAGGAAGGATTTCCGAATTCGCTAAATGGAATTCGTGATGAAAGGGTGGAATGGAAAAAAAAAAAGAAAGGATTTTCGTCTATTTTTCCTTCCTTTTTTTTTTTGTTTGCTTCGACAATGCTGGTGTGGTGGTTGCGGTGGATTGTGCTTCAGAGGAATTTTCATTTTCGTTGAAAGCAGAGACTCACCATTTCCCACTCTGGGCGCACCGTACTGAGTAATTCTTTGAATTGACAAAAGGGTCCGCTCTGGCTTCTGCTCGTCGGAGAGATAAAGTGAAGTTATTGATTGTGAGTGTCTGTCTGGTGTGGCACATCGTTTTGTCCACTTGATATCTATCCATGGGCCACTCATCGAGTAGTGCTGGAGCATTCAGGGCACGTCCTCCTTCAAAGGACTCAATGAGCGGTCGGAAAACACTGGCGGCTGTAAGGAGTTCTTACATGTGCAACAACGCAGACTGGCATCAATCGCATTTGGACCTGAGTGCTGAGAAAAGATGGCAGTTTGTGCCAAATGCGAAAGGATATCCTCTGGTTGGAAGTGGTGGCGTGGAATAAAGGTTGTCCTTTATCTCGACTGGCTGAGTGTGGAACTTCAGAAGTCAAGTGTTGGAAATAAGCTGGTCCTTCTACCAATACCCCGAGTCGATACAAGCGGTATAAATAATATATATAAAATATAAAATAAATAAAGTAAAATTGTATATTGTACGTTGTTTATATGCAAGAAAATATTGAATTTAAAATATTTATCGCTATCGCTGCGGAGCCACTTGAATATCAAAGGCTGTGAAGTCTGTGGTCACATGTCACGAACCGAAACAAAGTTTCGTGTTCCATGTGCCGACTAGCGATGGGAACTATCGAATGAACCACACTATCGATGGTTAGTAACTGAAAGATTTCAACTATCGAATAGTTTTATTCATTCATGTACTTTATCTTCAAAAATGTGTCCGGAGGGGTGGTGGGACATCTCCCTTTGCACATCACTCACATTCGAACCATTTTCCAACTGATTCCATACGAGTGAAAAAATCATTCAATGGACTCGACAGTCCAAAGTCCATACAAGTGAAAAAATCATTCATTCAATGTAAAAACCATTCGAACATTTTTCCAACTGAGTCGATAGTCCAGCCAAACCATACAAGTGAACAATTTCCCATGCAAATATTTTGGCAATGTGTGTATGCATACACGGAATTCTCTCTCAGAGCTTAATGCATAAACTTCTCTCTCAGCAGCTGCAAAAACCATTTGACTCGATAGTCGAACCAGCCATACAAGTAAAAACATTTTAATGTTTTTTTTTTTTCATTCGATTGGATGAATGAACGATTTTCGACTATAGAATAAATGAATAGTTTGCAACTATCGAATAACTCGATAGTTCCCATCACTTGTTCCGACTGCAAGAACCAGCATTCTTGCACGTTCCTATCAGCCCGTCATCCAATTTGTTTGATTCCAATTTGTCGTTCCGCTGTTCAAGCTAAATTTTTGCCATTTCGATCCAAATATGGACAAGAACAGCTCATACTCGGTCTTAAAAGGGTGAACGAGTTTATCGGTTTGAAGTCACGACTAAGTTCTCGCCCAGAACATAAGCAAACACACTACCAAGCTGCATCAGCCGTTTAGGAGCTAGAGCTCCAAAATCTGGTATCAAAGTCTTCTGTTCAATCTCGTCAACATTGGCTAGTCATTCCCAGGACCAGTTTTCTATGCTAAGCCAGACGCCTTGAGTAGGAATACCAAGTACTAACTTGAGATGAGAAATGTTTATTGATTTTTTCCCCATCGATCTAAAACCACTGCTATTCTTTAGGTAGCAGCAGATTTGGAGCACAAGCAACCTTACTTATCCTGCTTAACTCCCAAACATGTAGGTATAATCTCCACATTTTCCAACAGCCGCCAGGATGTACATCATCCGTTCAGGCTGAAACCTATGGGGATCTCAGGGGCTTTCTTGATCGCCCCTGGCACCAGACTATAGCCCCTGGTCAAGCTTTCATAACCGAATGGTTACTACCAGTATGATGTCATAACATCCAGAGCTAGCCTTATATGTTAAGTGTCATTTTATGTGCATCAATCTATGAGTGAGATTGCTCATTGTCAACAAAAATCCATTATTTGTGAGCTTGAATTTCAAATATATTAGCGAGCACTGGAGTGGGTGTATTTCCCAGTAGTTCTCTGCTCAGGATTAGTCGCTTCATACGACAGCTACTTTGAGTTGGTATATTTTAAGTGCTACTCAAAGGAGAAACTACTAGAGTAAAGTAATGTTCCATTAGACATTCAGATATCCAATTTCTTCACCTGAACAAATTTTAGCATCCTTGTGTCGCAGCACGAAGAACACATACGCGATGCAGCTCTGTTCAACGATCTCCTAAAACTGCATCGGATTTGGTACTGTAGAATATGGTGCACTGTCCACCACACGGAAGGCAATATCTTCTACAAGACAGTCCAACTGTTGAGTTACGAAGATGACATTGACATCATTTCGCGATTTGCAACGTGCCGTAATGGAAGCTTTCACTGCGGTTGAAGAACATTCGATTCGAGCTGGTCTAGAGGTAACGAGGCCAAAACGAAATACAGTGCACTTCCTAAGTCGAACTCTACATAAGTCGAACTTCTCTCTAACTCGAATTTTTTGTTCGCCATATTTTGGCATTTGCCTCAATTTTGCCTACAAAAACCATACTCTAACTCGAACTATTTTAATATCCCGTGAGAGTTTGACTTAGGACACTCCGCTGTATATGCTTTCGACAAAGAAACGTTCCACTAAACACCACCTGGGGCAAAACATCACATTCGACACTCTTCAATTTTGAGATAGACAAGCAGTTTGTCCACGGCATAGGCGTGAACTCCACGAACTACATCTTTGTGGAGATCCGACATAGAATCGCAATTGGCAACCGGTGCTACCTCGGTTTGTCGAAACAACTGGGCAGAAAACTTCTCATTCGAAGGACCTAAAGCATGCTCCCCAAAACTTTCGAGCCGAAAGGCCGACGATAAGCAAAACATCAGAGCTGATAATTGGTGCCTTCGGAAGAAACAAGTTCTACGTCGGATATGTGGGAGCAAGGTGATTGGAGGAGGAGAATACATAACCGCGAACTATACGTAACAAGATGTGGATGTAGTCCGGACGTCAAAAATCCGTCGACTGCACTGGCTTGGCCACATCGAATCCAAGCCTGTGGCATTAAGACCAAATTATCGCGGGCGCAAGCCAACTTGGTCTTGATGACTGGAAACAGACTTGAAGAGCAGGCATTTTTTAGGACCATCACTCAAATGCTAGAGAAGAAATAACTGGGAACTTTGATAACGAAAGGTAAATGGGTGGCGATAAAGCAGAAATATGTAGAATCGCAACAACCACTTGAAAATCTGCAAAACGAGCCTTTTGCACCCAAAGGGCCTACATATGTAAGAGGAAAATCAGTTGTCCAACAATCCAAGCAGAAGAGCAACCGAAAAAGCATGCTGTAAAGAGGTAAAAGGTCCCTTTCATCAAAGTAATATGCGGCCGTGGAGTTGTGCGTCTGTGCGTCGACTCCTACGCACTTGAACGTAGGTTCGAATACCAGTGCGACAGCAAAATAATTTTCACGGCCCCACCCCTTTCCAGTCACTGACAATGCTCAAAGAGAGAGAGACAAAAAAGCTTCTCAAACTAGGCGTTCAGAGTCGGTATAAAGACGTAGGTCCCCTCCACTCGTGAGAGAACAATATCAGTCACAATACGAGTGGGTGCTGTAGGTGCCAGGTCCAGTCACACTACGGACTTCAGCGCCACTAATACTTCACAACGGAATACTGAGACACGCCAGGAATGTCAAGTCCGACCACATGAACACGCTGAGTGACAGTGCATATTGTGAACTACTGAAATTTCAGAATAATCGCAGATCCGTCACCAGCATGCTGAATAGGCAAACGAATCGTAAGCGCGGCAAGGTGAACAAGCTGTGATAGAGAGTTTCCTAATCATAAAGACGATCCCAAGAACAGAGTCAGAGACACGGCATGGTGCTATGATTGTTGAAGATTGTCTGAAAAGCTCGAAGGCGCATCATTGGCAATCGTTGGACACGCCTGCATCTGCAGATGGAACGTTTTCGACAAAGTTGCCTTCTAATGTGGCGTTTGACTGGAGCGGTCACAGATTACGAAAACTAGAAAGACTGAACAAAGAGTGCACATTTCATGAAGCATTCAGATGCAAATAGGAATCAGTTGTTGTGCGATGCTCTGGCAATAAAGTGGCTTTACCAACAATAGACGAATCCATAGTATCACCCGAAGTCAAAATCGCGCCAATTTCTACATAATACTCATACACATCACTGGTACCTCGTGTCTTAGAATATAGTAATATGACTTCTTTGGGATCGAATAAGAACGATGTCTTGTTTGTCGTCAACATCTATGTTCCAAGGACATGTCTGTGAATCTCACCATTACTAGGTGTTTCTTTTGTTTCCACGTACTTATGTAAGTACGTACCGCTTTGCGTTTCGAACGCCACCAAAAGCGTCCGCACTGAAGAATAGCAGACATGAGTCGGAATGTAACTTAGTACTAGTGTTACTATTTAAGCAACAGGTTCAATTTTACTTCAAGTGGTTATCTGTATTGAGATGCGTACACGTCCATTGGCGTAAAGAAAAAGGACGATAATTTCAACTTAAAGCTAGTAGAAGTATGAATTGACAATCGATTTTATTTTCAACAGTTGGTAGCAGGAAAAGGGTGACACTGAACATTAAGTTTCATTTCTACTACATAACAACTAGATGCTGAAGATGATTGAGTTGCCAGCCTGCGATCAAGTTGACTCCGATTCACTACATTCGATTATACAAGACTGTCATTCGGCCAAATCTACCCCAACGCCCATTCCGATGAAAAACCTGTCACACGCTCTATCCGACATCGATTCGTATAATCATATTCAAATCCTTGGCCAAGCCCCCAGTCAAGGCAAGTTAATGACAAAATTAGATTGACCTCGTGCGTCTATTTTCATGGAAATTCATGGCTATTCCTGGATGTGACCATCCACAAATCGGAATAATTCGGTATATCTCCGTATTACGAGTCCCCCCGCACCACGCGCCACCCTCCAGTCTTATCATGAGCTTTGCGAAGTAATGACATTTTTCTAGGCCATAGCCATACGTCATTCCAGTCGACCAATCAATCAATCATCTCTCCTTCCAATCAAACGGAAAACGAAAAATCCCGGCGAAAAAAAATTGTTATTAAGTCCCCCAAGGGAATTGCCCCAACAACAACCGTCAACGACTTGTAGACAACCGTCGTTGCCGCTGCCACCGCCACTGAGTGTCTCAAACAAAAGCATAATTTATCATCAACACCGTTATCCGATGTCTATCACCACCCCAGCCCCGACCCCCCACTCAATGGTCAGCAATCATAAATCGTTTGACAAATATCTTCCGGAAGAGATAATTGGCAAATACCGGCCGTTTACGTTCCATCAGCCGCCCACACACCCAACCCATAAGAGATCTCTCTCGAAATCCATGACGAATGATGTTTCAGTTCGTTATCGTTAATCCTCGATTTGATCGTATTTGACAATCGCACATCAGGTTCGAGCCACGCACAAATGGGCTTCATCTCAAGCTAAATCCTTTATTCCATCGAAATCCTTCTCGCTATCACCTCCCGGGCCGGCTTCTTTTTTTTGTTTCGTCTGCTCTGTGAAAGGATGTGCGCCCAGTTAGAGCCAAAGGCTGACTACATGACTTCCTCTCGTACGACAGAACGCGCGCGTGTATGTGTGTGTGTTTGTGTCCGAGGGGGGGGACAAAGAAAATGGAGAGAGCACGAAATCCTTGGCAGCCATTGAGATAATGAAAGAGGAAAGGCACGTTACGATTAAGTGTACGCAAAGGATGTTTGGGTAGGATATTTTTTCTTTGTTGCCTTGTGTTGTGTTGTGTCTCCTCTTCTTTGAGGATTACAATTGTCACATTCGATTGAACGTGTTCGCTGTCAGTGGGCCGCTGGGCGATGGGAATGGGATTTGAACGTCAAAAGGCACGATACTCAGGCATGTCCCTCCATTTCTCCGACGAACCCAGCCAGGGGAGATTTTTTTCTTCATCCTAATCCTTGCCGGAGGCAGAAAGCAACGCACAGTGAAGAGCACCGAGATGCAGGAGCAGCATATTGCTTGAGTGTGTGCTTCGGGATGCATTCAGCGTGGAGACGTGTGTGTAATTAGCTTAACTGTCTAGATGGCAGACCAGATCCTTTTCACATTCGGGCACATGGCGGGGCATCCAAAAATTAACTCTGACTGGGGATTGTGTGGCTGTGTGAGCATGGATGCGTTACGGGAAAACGGAGCAGGTGTTTGGTGGGTTGCGTGGTTCGCATAAAAATAAATGAATAAACGGATGCATGGAGGGCTCACACTTTCAGCAACTTGATGCCGCTTGCAGTTGCCCCAATTGACACCTGCAATGACCGTCTCTGAAAAAACGTTCAACTATCCTTAAGGAGGGCAAATAGAAAAGCAATGGACGGCCCCTAGTCCAAAGTGGGAAGAAGTGTTTTAAAGACTATGCATGCTCTTTTACAAACTTTTACAACGCTCTAGTTTCGTTCGAGTTAAGAATTGTTTATGGTGTCCTTAG
Organism: Eristalis pertinax; assembly: GCA_907269125.1. Lineage (NCBI taxonomy): Eukaryota > Metazoa > Arthropoda > Insecta > Diptera > Syrphidae > Eristalis > Eristalis pertinax. The sequence continues at coordinate 28,354,063 of OU026145.1, forward strand.
AACAGCCCACACGTCCTGACTTTCGATATCGGATGTAGTAAAAAAAAAAGTCTCCGTACACCGGATTTTGACACATGTCAGCTGGCTTTCCTATAAACATCATTATTTTGTTCCAATTTGAAGTGAAAAGTGTGTTGTTGTTAAGGCAATTATTTTATTTAAAAATATGTAAAATAAAATACGAATACGAATGAATCCCTTTTCTCGAAGATTGGACCTCACAATGCGAAGATGTTTCTACGGTGGATAAGTTGAGAAGGTTGTCACTCGTCCCAAGTCGAAAGAACCTATGAGAAAAGCAAAGAAAAATTATGGCGAGGCTGTAGTACGCTACTTAACATGGAGAACGGAGAATGATAACTCCTTCTGAGATAAAAGTATATTTACGGACGAGAGGGAATATTACATTTTTGTCTCAAATGGACGACGTATGGATAGGAATAAACCGAAACCGATTGACTCTATCGTCACAGTCTTTGGCCAACAAATACTGGAGTCTATTGAGTCAAGTGTTCCCAAGGTCCCTAAAAAGAAAACTGTAATAAGGCTTGCAGCGTACATTCTTGAACTTATTAAATTGAGAAACGCTTACCGAAGACACTGGCAAAGATATCGGCAGCCGTACTACAACCATCAAGTTTCCCACCTAAACAACATAATTTCTTTTTCGTTCATCTATTGAACAAGCATGATGTGCAGGTGCTGTGGTTTCCACAAGACGGCGCAACATGTCACGCAGCTCGTGCCACAATTGATTTATTGAAGGAAACGTTTGGTAACCGCATAGTTTCACGTTACGTACCCACTCGAAGATCGTGCGATTTAACTCCGCTTGACTATTTTCTGTAGCGATATGATAGTCTACGTCGATGAGCCCGAAACGATTGACCACTTGGAGGACAACATTCACCGCGTTATTGCCGATATACGACCACAAATGTTGGAAAACGTCATCGAATATTGGACCTCCAGACTAGACTACGTCCGAGCCAGCCGTGGCGGTCATTTGCCAGAAATCATATTTAAATTATAATGTTGTCTTCATAGCACACCACACTCGTTTCACTCAGTGCCCAGAAAGTATTGCGGCGAAGAATTTTCTGTTGTTCGCTCGCGAAATCGCCAGAAGAAGTTAGCTCAGAGGAAAAACGTAATGTTTAGTGATGTACAAAAATGAATAGAACTCATCATCTGATGGCGAAGCCACTGTACGCAACCAAAAGTCCAAGCTTGGCTTCAGTGTGCTATTGAAACACCAACCTTGACTGGACGTGGCCGGTCGGTGGAACTTTTGAAGCGTACACGGCGTACAAAGCAGAAGCATGACAGAAATGAAATGTACGAATTGGAAAAAAGGTTAAAGAGTGACAAAGATGCGATCAAATTTGGATTGCCAATTTTACATGCCAGAACGGGGTGTTTTGAAAGCACTCTTAACCTCGCCTACAGGATTCCATTAATGAAATGACGGCTAAGAATGCTTTTAGAAAAGTTTCAAGTGTCGTCTCAGACTTATTGGTTTCGGGAGCACTAATGACAGCAAAAAACGACGATAACTCGTGTTGATTTGATTTTTAGATTGGAAGTCATATAGACAGATGTCCTAAAGTTTGAAGCGTTTGCTCTTTATACGACTAAGTTCTACATTGAGCTATATTCCCATTCCCGGCATTCTATGACTCCACTAATGCACACCGTTTTTATATGCGCATTAGAAGCAAATTTCAGGTCGGGAAAGTCCACCATCGACCAATCCTTCACACTGCGGGAGATTTTGGAAAAATCCCAAGAGATGCAGATCGACACCCACCACCTATTCGTTCCATTCAAGGCCGCATACAGACAGCGTGCATAGAGACGAGCTATACAACGCCATGTCTAATTTTGACATTTCTGCCAAACTCGTCAGATTGTGCAGGATGACGATGGAGAACTCTCGCTGCTCCATCAAGGTCGGTAACGAACTCACCGAGTCGTTCAATGTCAAAAAAGGTTTTAGACAAGGCGACACGCTGTCATGCGATTTCTTCAACATCATACTTGAGAAGATCGTGCGAAACTCAAATGTCAACACCGGAGGCACGATCTTCCAATAGTCCGTTCAACTGCTTGCCTACGCGGACGACATTGACGTGATTGGACGAACACAGCGAGCTGTCAATGAGGCTTTTGCTGACATTGAAGCGGAAGCGTCTAAAATGGGTTTGGCAGTGAATCAGGGCAAAACCAAGTACATGCTGTCATCACGAAAGGACGCACAACATCGACGTCTCGGACAGAGCGTCATAATGGGCGTCATAATGGGCAACATTGAGCTAGTCAAGGACTTCGTCTACCTCGGCTCTGCAGTAAACAGGCACAATAACACCAGTACCGAGATCAAGCGTAGAATTACTCTTGCCAATCCCTGTTTCTTTGGGCTCAAGAGGCAGTTGAGTAACAGAGCCATCTCTCGAAACACCAAGTTGACTTTATATAACACTCTAATCATCCCTGTCCGGGTCTATGGCGCAGAGACATGGACACTATTGGAAGCGGATGAAGAAGCTCTTTGTCGTTTTGAGAGAAAAGTTTTGCGTGCGATCTTTGGTCCTGTTTGTATTGATGGCGTCTGGAGGAGGAGATTCAACCACGAACTGTACGGGCTGTACAGCGGCGTGCACCTAGTTAAGCGTCTTCGGATCCATCGCTTAAGATGGCTAGGTCACGTAGAGCGAATTGACACCACAGATCCGGCCCGAAGAGTCTTGGATTCCGAGTCATTCGGACAACGCAACAGAGGGCGTCCTAGAACGAGATGGCGCACACAAGTGGAGAAGGACCTCAACCAACTTGGTGTGCACAACTGGAGGCAGCTGGCGAAAAATAGTGCTGGCTGGAGAGGCTTGTTGGTTGAGGCTCAGGTCCACCTCGGACTATAGCGCCAAACAAAGAAGAAGCAGATTATAAGCAATTCTCTAACCTCTTTTTACCTTGAGACTGGGATGCCAGCCCTTTTTGCAAATTAACCTTTTTTTTTTCTAAGACAGGGTTGTCAGTTATTTAAGCAAGGCAGGGATGTAGTGTGTGAATATGATTGAGCCACTGTGTTTTTATACGCCACATATGCATTATAAGCAATTCTAAATGCTCTTGTAACGTTTTATTACTAATCTTATATTTTTTTGTTTTAATATTTATTTATTTTTAAATACTGGTTAATGTTTTAATAAAAATGTACACATAATCATTTTTTGTAAATCGGTACCGGAGCGAGGCTGTCAGAGATCCTATCGCCGTCGTGCCCGCGCCAAAAAAGAAAGAGCCGAAAAAATGCTGTTTGCAAGCTCGAAGGAAGATGTCTGACTTAACGAAAAATTTATCGCTGTCGGGCTCTGTTCGTGTGGAGTGTGTGTTGTGGGGACGCCACACTCTCTTACCAATTGGGCAGATATTCGAAGAAGCAGCAGAAACACCGAACATCTGCGATTTATTGGGTATCACCTAATATGATGCCAGAAGACGATCCTATCATTCCCTTGTGGCGGCGTGTGCTGTCACTACTTTCTACTTCTTAGATCTACCAAATCCAAGTCCTTGAGAATTTCCGTATCGAAAATTAAAACTGTGCTCAAAAATAAGTTCAAACTCAACCAAAAAGCGATCGAAATGCAAAGCTCGCGTACAAGACCCTCGCCTCATTCCCAATCAATGATCACAGAAATACAAGTAATTCCCCGCGTGAAGTAGGCTCACCAACACACAATGAAACCCCCCCATAAACATCCCGCAGCACCCCATCCCCACGGCAGCGGCAACGCGTCACATCTTGTCACCACGACGACAAGTTCATTACAAAGCGCACAACCGCGCAGACTGCTCCTAATCACCTTAGCCTTAATTAGCTGTCAAAATCACTTCGAAAAGCCATTCGTAAGACAAAATTTATATTTTATTGAACCATAAAGTGACACTCACGGCCCCCTCTGGTCCCCCACACACTCTTCGGAAATTCCACAAATGTGCACCAGGTCCTTGGCACTGTCACCCTCGTGCCCCGGGTGGAGAGCTGTAAATCAGCGCGCCGTCGCTTAAAAACAATATTTCTCTTTGCTGGTAATAAATGGCGGGGACTGTTTCTAATGACCTCCCTCCCGACCCGGCCGGGGAGACTGGGGTGACACCGGCACTGACTGCCACCGCCCCATCTACCGGATGTGTAGCCACAACAAATCTGGTCACATTTTTATGCTGTCACGGAAGTGGGACACCCTTGTGCTGGGGAGGGGGGTAGCCAGCAACAGCCAACACACTGCCGAGGGGGAGCGAATAATTCAAGGAAGAAAATTAACTCAATTCGTTTCACTTCAAAGGATATTTTGATCCTTGGCAATGGAGCGGCACATAATCATTCCGCGACACACCTGCATGGCATCGTCGTCGATGTTGTTGTTGTTCGTGGTGTCATCGTCTCGAGACACATTTCCCCCCTCCGAGTCTCGTGGCGTGACTTCGCTCATCCATCAGATGACAACAAAACACGGTTATCAGGACACGCCGCGGCGTCTACCACTCCACGCTGATCGATGAAGCAAAGCGGCGCGGGTCGAGGTGGCAGAGAGGCGGCTGTGGCATCCGCGCCGCATCCTCTGCCGGCTGCAAGGATACCATTCCGGTGGTGCTCTACTGCTGCTGCTGCTGCTGGGTGGGGAGGTGTGCTTATCGTTCAGCAGCCAACCGCGGAAGCCCACAACCGGGTCTGAGTTTCATAGATAAATGATTTGGACAGGGGGCGCGCAGCGCGGATGGAGAGAATTTGTTTTTCTTTGGCTTTTCCTCTTCGTTGCTGCTTTTTTTCCTAGTGTGTGTGTGTGTGTGCTGCCCCCTCCCCCAACTCTGTTGTGAAGTGAAATGCTGTGGCGAACGTTGCCAAATGTACGAGTAGATTGCGTTCATAACTCACAGCACAAACACGCGGAAGTCTCGTGCCCATCCCTCGTCGGGAGGGTTGGGGGTGCGTCGTTTTTAATTTGCAACTTGGATTTTCAGCTTTCCCATCGTTTTTCAAAGGCTTTCGCCCACATCCTCGCAGCGAAGAACAAACAGCACCGAGCACTGGATCCCCAGAGAAGTTACCTGGAACAGCAAGCGAAAAGTGTATGATTTGCATGGCTTACCTTTGAGTCATCCCAGCGCCGGTATTTAGGGAGACGAAACTTTTGAATTTGAATTTTTGAATTTTATTGCTATCACAACTCGTCCGGGGACCACTGAGCCAGGTGACGAGGGGGTGTGGGGGGGAGCATCATGCGCGTATTGTTTGTTCAATTTGTTGTGCTCTCTGATGATGTCGGTGCTGTGGAGCATGTCTCGCGAGATGGCACCATGCACGGGGAGTGCTCATTAGATGCGCAGCGTATTGCATGTCAACGTGGTGTTTCGCAGAGATGCACATATCAGTGCGATGGGAGTTCATTGGAATAATGCACGCTGAAGCGGTGACACATGATGTGCCAGGGATTAGAGAGGTTGCAACTGCATGCACAGCATTAGTTAGTGCTAAACGTGGCGCATGAAAAGGGAACGCGGATGGCAGTGAGGATTAACGCGAAAGAAGCCAGAGTAAGCATGCGGAATGAGATTTGAAAATGTTTTCAGTTCAAATTGCGACATGTTGTAGGGATCACATTGTCAGAAAGGCGATTGCGACGATGGCTAAAATGGGAATGATGACGAGTGTGAATGTCCTCTATGCGGGAGTCTCCTCTAAAGGCATCCGCAAAGGCTTGAGGTGTGCGTCATCATCGCGGAGACAAAGCATCACCTAGCTCATCAGGAGTTATGCCCAAGATCAACCAATCACCTCGTCCAATAGGCCATGCGGTGGCCCACCTGATGGAGTCGAATTTAAGCCACCCCATTACCTCCTTTTACAAACAGAATACTGCACTAAGGCACTGAGGATGGGATAAAGCAGAATACAGTCAGAGGCGGTGTTCCCCAGGACTCCGTACTACTTCGTCCACTACATTGGAATCTTATGTACGACGACGTCCTCAAACTTCAAATCAAGAGGTCCTCGAAAATAATCGGCTTCGCTGCCGACATACGGGGCGTGCGGAGTGGCTGGAATGGTGCCAATAGATGAAGACATCCCTTATTGTCCAATGTGCACAGAAGCAGTGGAAAAGGCACATAATGTCCCACAGTCCACGATATCGTGAAGCCCGCAACCTATTCGGGAACAGACTGGCTGTAAACTTAGCCCCAGAGAATATCATCAGATTGATGCTGACCACACGAAGAGTTTGGCAACTGTTTCACTTATAGTGGCTACCATAATGAGGGAGCAACGTAAACAGGAACGACTACGAATTGCAGCGTAAGTAGCTGCTAATACGAACGAGCCGAATATATACGGCTGAAGTCGAAGAAGGGATAGAAGGGGAGGTGGGTTTAGTGGGTTTGAAGTAAATAGAGTGTATATATACTCAGTCGGTTGTGCAATATGCTCCATAAAGACAAAATAAAACCACCTTTCTAGCCTTACTTGACTTGACTTTCACCACTTGATTTGTGTTCAATAACAAGTGGGCTGAGGACAATGTTATCATGATCAATCCTGACAAAACCAAAGTGATCCTTTTTCTTCGAAACATCGGTCATCCCTATAAAATGTTCCCTCTATAGAACTAAACTCTATTGCTGTCGAATATTTAACCTGTGTTAAAAATCTTGGAAAAAGGTGCAGTGATGGACTAATATCGACAGATCATATAGACCAAGTTGAATGCGTCTCTTGGAGCTTTGTCAATAAGAAAAATGATAAACCCCATCAAAGGGAATCTGTGATATGAAAAGTCAGTAGATGATCCTTAGTCGCGCAGCAAACATCTGCTGTGTAAAACGATTCTGTTCTGTGTGCTCTGCGATGGGTACAAAATGTCAGTGCCTCTGTTAACCTACTGGTTTGCTGACTCTCTGCAAAAATTGTAAAAAGCAATCAATGTGACTGCACTGTCGGTTAGGTTAGGTAGAGTGGGCTGCCAGCGAAATTGCCAGTACACTTAGACTATGTTGCTCCATGTGATGCCCACTCATACTACTACCACTGATCGACAATTCCAGTGATAGTGTAGTTAATTTGATTCCAACGGCAAATGGTGACTGGACCAGATATGAAATTTGGACAAAAGCGTATTAACTTTGATATTACCGGAGTTCGAACAGCGGACCCATCTAACCAGGGACAGGCACTCGACCAGCTACACCCTCCAGCCATCAAGACTGCATGTTGCATTCTCATCGAATGTGAATTGGAGGCATTTTTAAAATATATCATGCATTCTACTATTCTACTCTTCACGCAGGCATAAACATGCAAATTTCAAATGTACGAGGGGCGTTCAATATATTCTCGGTATCGGGGTGAAGCTGTGGTTGTATATATAAATTGACTGATTTATCAAGTAATACTATTATTTTAGTGCATTCAAGTAAAATTTCATATAAATGTGATTATTAATTCGCGTTTTATCCCTAATTAAACAGAATACCCATTTATTGCCGACTTGAGTTCTTCATCATCCGAAAATCTTTTTCCACGAAGACATTTATTCAAATCCGAAAACAGGAAATTATCACTAGGGGGCAAGGTCTGAACTAAAGGGTGGGTGTTGGATTTCTTCGAAACCACAATCTCGCGCAGCAGCCTTGGAAACTCGCGCTGTGTGTGAGGAGCGTTGTCATGAAGAAGCAACACACCCGCTGCGAGTTTACCCCGTCTTTTATTTTTAATTTCCTCCCGCAAATTATGCAAAGTGGAAGCGTAGGATGTGGCGTTGATGGTTTCACCTTTTTTTTGTACTCAATGAGCAAGATTCCCTTTGAGTCCCAAAAAACTGTGGCCATGAGCTTCCCGGCAGACGGAGTGAATTCATTCTTCGGGGTCTGTTCCTTTTTTTAGGCCACTGCATGGACTCTTGTTTGCTTTCAGGGTCATAGTGGTGTACCCATGTTTCGTCACCAGTAACAATTCGATCCATAACACCGTCCGCGTTCTCACTACACATCTCCAAAAGCTCTCTACAGCATGCGATTCTCACTTTTTTCCGAGGCGCTGTGAGCATTCGTGGCACCCACCTTGCACTGACCTTTGAAAGGTTAAGATGGTCATGAAGAATGGTGTGAATGGTACCAATTGAAAGCTTGGTAATCTCTGCCATCATTTTCACCTTTATTCGGGCATCCTCAAGAACAAGTTTTTCGACTTCTTTGATGCTTTTCTCCCGTACAAGCAGTAGCCGGGGCGCCGGAGCGGGTGTCGTCTTCAATGCTCTCTCTGCTTCTCTTGAACTCACTTGACCACTTTTGCACAGTTGATAATGAAGGTGCGGAACCCTGGTAAACAGCCACCATCTCTTCATGAATAGTTTTTTGACTTTTTCCTTGCTTAGTGAAATTTAATTGCAGCGCGATGGTCAATTCTCACCATCATCGTCTGAGTTGCCATTATGCTTCTGTTTAACTAGAGATAAAACGCGAATTAATAATCACATTTATATGAAATTGTACATAAATGCACTAAAATAATAGTATTACTTGATAAATCAGTCAATTTATATATACAACCACAGCTTCACCCCGATACCGAGAATATATTGAACGTCTCTCGTACATCTCTGGAATCATCTGTCTCCACATCGACTCCACAGTACAGATATAGTATGTCGGAATATTTTTAATGTACAGAGGAATTAAGAAATAAACAAATCAAAATGAAAATTAAATTAAATGATGGGGACATTCAAGCCGCGTGACCAAGACATCGAAGTATTGCCTTTTCCGTTCGAAGAAGCAGCTGGTCAACGTTGAGTTCCTCGCGTACTGCGGCTAGTAACTACCCCAACAACATGGAGAAATATCATCTCCACTGTCGGTCGTCATCCAAATTTTATGTAAAGAGTAAGGTCGGCTTTGACCCCAAGCTCGGCCTTCCTGACTACAGCTCTTCCAAACTGTTGCAAAATTGAGCCAGCTTGGCCAATCCTATAGGAAAGCTCAGCATTACTTCTCCCATTACTCGTGTGAAACTCACCGACATAAACTTCTCAACCCTGCTTCAATGGAACTCCACTAAGTTGTAGAGTGCATTGAGCAGGCATTCTGAAAATGACTACAACCTCTGCTCAGCATATACGGCCGCAAACCTATAGAGTGCTCGAGGATGTGCGGATAACTAAGTCATCTGCAAAAAGGAGCTGACTTACAATATACAATTATACAAACATAATAAAAAGGAGAGGTGACATAATGCCCCTTGGTGAAGTCCAACGCCCACGGTGAAAGGTAACGGTACTATGTGGCATCGTTAACCCGGACACAGCTGCTACAGTTTGCATAGAGAGACTAAATGGCCCCCATACTTCTGCACTCCGGAGCTTACATCGGTCATGTGCCACTTCCAAATCTACAAAACAGCTGCAGTTCGGCTTGACATACTCCCTTCTCGAGTACCATTCTTATAGTGAAAAGCCGGTCGGTTGTACTTTTAATGCGACCATACCCGCACTGTTCATTCCGCATCGTAGACTCGACCATAGTTTTAGAGCGCACCTTCAACACCTTACCGTATACTTCCCCGGGCAGATTTCAAAGAGATATGCCCTTGTGCCCCCCTTTTTCAAAAAGGAGAACAATCACCCCAGTTTTCCAATCGCGCCAGGTGTCTCACCGCGTTTCTAGACAACCGATTGACCTCGGAAACCGCCTTCCCCGGTGTGCCAGGACTGAATGGTGTCAGCATGCGAGCGTCTGGTCGCTGGTACGTCCCGATCGGCGGCAGACAAAATAGCGAGAAACTTGGCAGAGGCCTCGTGAGCCGTTACGGGGTTGGGTAGGATGTCACGCCATGTACCAACCAGCACAAGAAGCAACGTACAACAGCATCGAATTGAGGTGTGCAATAAAATGACAAATAAAACCCTGTCCATTGGATCCTAACACCGACCTTCTGATCCTAACACCGACCTAGACCACGTTTAAAGGTGTTCTTCGGCGATCCCAAGGAACTAATTGACATCCAAATCGCTACTTAACACTGCAAAGCTGATCAATTTCTGGGAATACTGACCGTGCAATGGCAGTTAATTCAATCTTCTCCCAATTCCTTCTAGTTGAAGACGATGTCTCTTGTTGTCGTCAAGTATGTGGGTCACCTCGGTATTTTCAATCATCTCAACTCGAATTGAAGACCTACCAAAATATTTGTCGCGTGTGACTAATTGGATTTCTGGTTGCTGCTGCCACAACCCTCACCAAGCCGACTTATTTTCGTCTCGTTATGGTCGTAATGATGCATCATCCATCCACTCACGCACTTCCAAGTCGAATAACAACTTAACCCCCGTTCTCTCCCCCCCACCCCAACACACACGGACACACATTATTCATACCAAATATGTACGTTATGGGTTAACGTTTGCCTTTTTTCCCGGAACTAGTGCGATCCCGAATCATTGTGCTATGAAATTATATTCCATGCATAATCCATTAAAACTGTCCTCTGTCAGTGTCAGCAGCGGCAATCTATTCGAACCCCCCATCACCTCGGCCCAATTCGTGGCAACTTCCATTGCCGCCCCAACGACGAGGAGACGACCGACCCACTCACTGGTTCCAGGATATGCTCGAGCAGCAAAAGAGGAAACCAGTGTAGCGTCAAGGCCAAATGACCAACAGCGTCAACACCATCCATCATGTTATTAACCACATTCCATGCGAATTCCGGTCGTAGTTTAATGTTAGTGTTACATTTTGTCGTCTTTATCACGTCCCGAACTTCATGACACGTTCATTCAGTCACACTGAGACCCCTCTCTGTTCTTCGCCGGCTCGTTTGCCGTCGTCACTGTGGTCGTCTTCGTTCGCCAGCGTCCTTGGCAGCGAGCTGTCCTCGTCCGGGGGTCCTGGGAGCACATGTCAAAGAACTAACTTAATTAAAAGCATTTCTTTTGTTCGTAATTACCGTTATTAATATGGATATTAATCATGAAAATCCAAAAGGAAAATTCCTTAATTGGATTAGAGAAGCACTCGCATACAAAAGTGGGAACGCAAAAAAGCCAAAAACACACACAAATTGAGACTGCTTCATGTGGGGCGTTGCTGTCTGCTGTCTGCTGACTCCCTCACCGTGAGGGGCTTCGGATAAGCCCACTTGATGGCTGAAAACAAACAACCCACCCACACGCATCCCAGGGGGGGATTATAAATAGGCTCGAAAGAGTAGTGTGCACACGGACCACCGCCAACAGCCGCATGCAAAAGGTTTCGCAATTAAAGCGCCCACTTGGCTCTGCAATATTCATCGACACTTTGAGTGGCCAACTTATCGACTATGGGTGTCAGAGAGTGTCAGAGATGAATGGAGTAGGAGCCGCCCTTTTTCCCCTGAAACCAATCGAAGTTAAAAAAAACAAGGGATTTGGTCACATCACGTTTGGAAAGACGACAGATGACAGATGCGTGCCGAGTTCAGAAATGCAAAGTTGACGGACGAGGGTGACAAACTCATTCGGAATTCATACGGAATTGGATTTGAAATTCATAAGATCAAGAACATGCGTGCATTATTAAAACGGCACAAGTGCTATTTAGGTTCTCACCGAAGCATCACTTCTGCCTAACATACGTGCATGGTAGAGAACCTTATCAGCAGCCATTTTCCAGGCTGCATAAAACCGTCAACAGCTGATGACGACCCTTTCGCAGTAGGAAAGGATATGGAACGAGCAAAAGTTAGCAATAGTAGGAAAGCATGGGCAATTAGAGGATCTACAAGGACCTAGATCTTCAAACGATGGCTAATGCTAGGTTATGTTCCCAAGAGATGGAGAGAGGTCAAGGTAATCGTTATACCCAAGCCCCAGAAATGCCAAGAATTACAGACCAATAAGCATCTTCTTCTTTCTTACTAAAAAAAAACCCTCTGGAACGGTTAATGGACATTTATATCAGTGATCATTGAAGCAAGACGATATTTCTCTAAGTCCCAGCATACTCTCTATGAAGTGCAGATCGGTGGAAACTGCACTACACCAGATAGTGTCCATCGTCATATAAAAAGAACAAAGGTATGCGTTCCTCGATATAGAGGATGCGTTTAATAACGTAGCAAATGACGCGATTCGGACAAGTGTTCTTACAGCAGACGTACATACAGAGCTCTGCAATTGGATCAGACTGATGCTGCGATCACGATTGATCAAGTCATCCCTAGGTGATCCATGCTGCACAAGGAATGTATACAGAGGGACGCCCCAAGGAGAAGTCCTCTCGCCTCTTCCATGGATCCTAGTGGCTGAGAAAATCGTCAAAACTTTGGAAAACGACTCAAAGTTTGGCAATAACGCGGCCGTCTAAGTATCAGTAAAATTTCTTTCAATACTAGGCGAGCGTCTCAGTAATGGACAGGGCCGGATCCACCATGTGTCAGACGTACAAATGTACACGGCGCAAAGGTCTTAAGGGCGCATTGTGAAGACTAAATAAACACTGAACACAATTTTCCAATAATACAAACTAAAGGGTGAGTTTTTAGCTATTATCTTTTTGGCAACACTGGTTTAAACAGCTGACGCACGTTTCGTGTTTTGTTTCATTGTCGAACATCTTCAGTTTGGTCTATAATTTAACCATGAATCGTCTTACAAACAAACAACGCTTGCAAATTATTGAATTTTATTATCAAAATGCGTGCCCTGTTAAGAAAGCTCATCGCGCGCTTCTTCCATTTTATGGTCAGCTCATTTTTGGCTCAATGGGTACGTAAATAAGCAGAATAGTCGATTTTGGAGTGAATATCAGCCAGAAGCATTGCAAGAGCTACCAATGCATCCAGAAAAAGTCACAGTTTGGTGCGGTTCATGGGCTGGTGGCATCATTGGACCGTACTTCTTCAAAGATGGTGCGAATCGTAAAGTAACTGTCAATGGTGAGCGCTACCGTGAGATGATATCCAACTTTTTTTTGCCCAAAATGCAAGAACTTGACTTGCATGACATGTGGTTTCAACAAGACGGTGCCACATGCCACACAGCACGCGCAACAATGAACTTTGACATTTTATTTCACGTTTGGGACCGGTCAATTGGCCGCCTAGATCGTGCGATTTAACGCCTTTAGACTATTTTTTGTGGGGCTATGTTAAAGCTCATGTCTATACAGACAAGCCCGCTTCAATTGACGCATTGGAAGGCAACATTGAAGCATTTATTCGTGAGATACCGGCCGAAATGTTGGCAAGACTATGCCAAAATTGGACTAAGCGGATGGATCATTTGAGGCGTAGTCAAGGTCAACATTTGCATGAAAAAATCTTCAAACATTAAATTATATGGACCGTATTCAAATAAAGATTTCATGCATTTTTCTGAATTCGATGTGTTTCTTTTGAAAAACTTTCCTATAGCTTTTAAAAAATCACCCTTTACATTTCATATTTTCACACAAAAAGCCATTCACACATTTTCACACGAAAAGAAGTTAGAAGAGAAAAATGTCTGAGGGAGGATTTCTAAGAACTTTGATTTAACATCTATGAATACAGGGTTGGCCATCTAGTTGTTTTTTTTAAATCATAGGTTATTTTGACACTAACAGCTGTTTACCGTTTGAAATCTTGACAGAAAGTCAGTATCACATCTCCGCGGAATAAAATGAGTCGCTTTACGCTTGAACAACGTTGGGAAATATTGAAAACTTGTTTCCAAAGTGAATAGTGTGTAGCCCAAACAGTGCATTTGTTGAAAAGAAGTTTTGACAGACGAAATGAAGCGCTCATTGCGACTGTTGTACGCACGTTTGTGCATTAAGTTCGTGAAACTGGTATGCCAATGGACTACACTCATGGTCCTTGTCGTCGTACGGTGCGCACAGATGAGAATGTGGCTGCTGTGGCTTCTTCTTCGAAAATGAGGCTGGGAACAACTTTTCAGAGCCATGTTAACCGACTTTTTTTTTTACTGAAATTGAAGACATGCATTTGGACGACCTCTGGTTCATGCAGGATGGCGCGCCATGCCACACAGCCCATGCCACAATCGATCTTTGGCGCACCAAATTCGCAAATCCTGTTATCAGCCGTCTTGGCGATGTCAATTGGCCGCCTCGTTGCTGCGATTTTTTTTTTGGAGAACCGTGAAGGATTGTTGTTATACCAACAATCCTGAAACGATTCAAGCACTTAAGTCCTAATATCCGTGAGCTACAGCCCGAAATTGGGGTAACAGCTGCTAAGCCAGTCAAGGCTGCCACTTGAACGACGTTGTATTTCATATTGAACGCGAATGTTTGTTCTTACTTATAAAAGCCATAAAACGTGGACAAAATTAAATTTTCTTAATTCAGCTTCCTAAATATTGAACTGCCAAAACTGAAGAATGGGGCGCTAGACGTAGGGCTTGCACCGCGCGCTCATTAACTCGAACCGGCCCTGATAATGGACAAATTTTGGTCAATAACTGGACACAAACTCAAGGATTGAAAGTAAACCCGAATAAAACGGAATTGTTGCTATTTACCAAGAAATTCTGAGCCCACCTGTCCAAATATAAATGAGGTTGAACTCAAATTTAAACACACACTCAACTGGAATGAAAACACGGCCGATCGGTTTCTGAAGCTATAAACCATATGGTCACGCTGCCATTCTAAATAGTTGGACAGCAGCACAGAACAAAGCGCATGCATGTATTGCCATTGAACATACCGCACAACGACTAGCAGGAGCTCCAGTTATCAAGAAGAAGTAGAGTGTGTTCAACATCTATTCTGCGACTGCCCAGCCGTAGCAAAGAAAAGAAAGCAGTTCCTGGGAAAGCATTCCTTCGTAGAGCCGGAGGACGTGAGTGGTGTAGAACTGAAATACCTCCTAATACACATTAAAGAATCGGCATCATGGTTTTAGAGGTAAAAGATGATCTCACGGAAGATAATTATCACTAATTTAGGGCACAATGGACCCAGCATCCTGGTCTACGTGAGCCACAACCGCAAGATCGTAAGGGTACCCCTACATGGTCAGACCTACTTACCTAACATGCATGCACGCGGTATTTTTGGCAACATCTGGAAGGTTCTTCTTAATTCTGGCTTCATCGTTAGCTGCTGACCTTGGCAACTGAATGTGTGGAAATGTTCAGAGTTCTGCAGTATCTAACGACTGTAGGGAAAACGCTGTGAGACAAGGCTAATAATTCTAGGAACCTGAAGGACTGTGTGGAATTCGAAATGAACGACGCCTTGACAAGTAGACCCTCCTAGCAGCACAATTGGTGTCGAAGCGCTCGATGTGACCGAGTGTGTTTAGTTGACTAATTTTTGTTCCCGGACTACATCCACAGCTCGTAGAATTCACTGTCATGTCTCCTTCTGCAGTCCCGTTCCTCGCCAGTCACGAGCATATATCCGACGCAGAATCTTTCTTTCGAAGGCACTCTGAATCAGCTCTGCTAATTGGCTTATAGACCAGCTGACGGGTTTACATAGAAGGAAAGCCAATACTACAGCAGACCATGATTTTGGACACCTCTCTTCAAGTCCACTGCTCTCGCAGAACAATACGACGATTACCTTCAAGGACAACAACAGGCACCAGACGCATTTGGGGATGATGTTGAGGTCTATGCAAAGAACACGGCTTACGACCTCGCATTGGTCCTGACTGATGGCGCATCATGTTTGCTTTCATCGAGCGAAACCGGACCACTCGATGTCTGGCAACGTTCCATTGAGTTTCCCGAAAAGTGTTGGTGCCTGAATTTGACACTGACCCGAGTTCATCGATCCCTTCACCCACCTCAAGCGCCCCCTCCCCCCACATCCTGACACATCCCATCCATCATCCGTCCGACCTCACCTCATCGGTCCATCCGCACACCAGCACTTACTCGAGCCAGCCACCCGGCTAATGTGCCATGCAACAAGCACCAATATCGGATGTCGTTTTATTAGCCCGGCCTCAACCCTGCTCCGCACTCCCACACTTTATGAAAATATCAAAATTCAACTAACGCATTTAATTTATCATCAATAGGCTCGGCCGCACGGCCTGGGAGAAGGGATGACCGGGCCCAAATGTGTCCTGACAGTAATTGTCAACCCTTGTCAAATACCGTTTTAAGGATTACTGGGTGGAAAAGAAAAAAAAACGACGAGATGCCTGCGGTCAGCAGGACCAAATAACGAATATAGACAATATTTGTGTAATTCGAGGACTTTCCAAACTCCTCACACCCAACCGCTCGTGTGGAATGTGTGCCAAAGGATCAAAGGGAGCATTTCAAGTGCCTGGGACGAGCACGAGGACAATCATTTGCAGATAAGCAGCACACCCACACTTCACTGTTTTTCGGGGTTAAAGGCAAACAAGCAGCAAATAGTGGCACACAAAGGCAGCAGGCGCTGCACAATTTGTGTGCGCCCTTGACCGGGGGTGCGCCACCTTGTCGTTGCCGTTGTCACCGGAGGTTGGCACGCGAAGCAACGAGGTTAATGAATAATTTAAGCAATTACTTTGAAAATGATGGTCCTCAGCTGTTGAATTAATTATTTGCTCGAACTAACAACATCCTTTCGCGGAACCAACCACCACCGTCGCCATTGTGCGAGTCTATACACAGCCCCCCTCGGGGGAGAGCCAATCAACGGTTCTAATTGTAATTTCATTGCAGTCACCAGTCGCTGGCTGTGCAGATAGCAGCGCGGCACTCGCTGTGTTTGTGTCTTCTTAATGCATTCCGAATACAAAATCCAGAGGACTCTCGCCCGATTCCTGGGGGAGCTGAGGCCGGAGAGAATCGATGAAGAAAATTTCATTTACGCCCCGAGATAGTGCTCGTTGCCGGTAAATGTCCCGCAGGTTAAATTAGCCAGACCTGGGGTGGGCGGAGTGGAGTCGAAAGCGAGCTAGGCAGCGCCCGCAGTGTGCCGCCACTCTTAACCGAACGATGCTGTCGATAGAGATACCGCGGAGGTGGGGATTCTCTTAATGGGGCAATGTCTCAGCCAAATGGATCCGAATCATAATTATTAGCAAGAGTGCTCGATTGGAGGAATTCGATTAAGTTGCTCCTTGGTGACGGTTTTGTGCCATGACTACGGATGCGATGGGGGCTACGCGCAAAAGTGGTAATTAGGCAACGTTCTCGAAGAGTAATGATCTCAAAGTTCACGGCGCGACGATGGGGAGGATTGAGTTGCGCCCTGCGGCAACTCTGTGGCCCGTGGCGAGGCAGAGTGCTGTGGCGACTTGAGAGAGAGAGAGATGGTCGCCAACTTTGTGGATGGTGACAACGAAGCGGGACACGTGGACGAAGATTGGAGTGGTGGACGGTTGGGGCTAGGCCTTTTTTTAGATGTTGTAGGTGTCACAATTGGTGGAAGATGAAGTGGCCTCGGGAACCTCAGACAATCGAAGCAGAGTCCTGTGGTCAGGGAAGCGCTGAAACGTGGATGAAGAGATCGGAGTGGGGGAAGGTTCATGGGTAGACGCGAAAGAAACGTCTCACTTAGGTCGTGATGAGGTGGTGAAAGGATGGGCACACGTGACAGACGAGTTATATGTGCTGGAAGGCGGTTTCGTGGATGGCAACCACTAGCGCAAAGGACTGTAGTTAGATACCTGGCTGGATCAATATCTATATTTTAACAAACATGTAGATGCTGCTCTAGCACGAGCCCGAGGAGCTTTCGCTCTTACAAAGAGACTGTTTTACGACAGCCAATTCGATGCGAGGGTGAAGGTAATCTGCTACGTGGCCCTCATCCGGCCAATGCTCACCAATGGCTGTCCCGTGTGGTTCAACGTGAGTGCAAGCTTGATGGAAAAGATTCGGGTGTTTGAGAGGGCTTGTCTTAGGATTTGCCTTCGTCTTTACAGAACACCAGAGTACCAGTACAGAAAATTCTACTCCAATGAGGTATTATACAACAGGGCGAACCTGACACGAGTGGACAATTTCCTGTTGAAATTGATTCGAGGCCACACTGCCAGAGCGATGAATTCTGTTAATAACTGATCTCGGGGGCTTACTACCCCAATCCTCAATACCACGAGAGGGTGAGTTATAACGGCTTCGTCCCTCCAGAAGCTTTCCTGCATTTCGATAAGCACGGTCTGATACAAGACGTAAATGCGGTACCGCTACTCTTCCACATCGCCCGTTCAACTGTGGATGGGCGACTCAACCACGACCGTTTCGTCCCACAACGAGCTGAGGAGGGTCACCTCCGTTATCAAGACGAGATGTTCGGGATGTTGCAATGCAACACCGAAAATTCTGGTGGCTGTGCAGTAAGGGAACTCCATCATCGAACCCTTTAGACCCTGGTTAGGGAAAGGGTAGTACAGATTCCCTTATGGGGCGCAGTCGGTCTCTGTCTTGCAGCGGATTAGTTCAGCTGCAACCTATGGCCGACCCACGTATCTTAGGTAGTTTTTAAGGTAGTTTTGTAAGTTGTTTATATGCATAAATAAAAAAAAAAAAACGTATACACATTTGTACAACTGTGTGTACTTATGTGTATACCCCTGTATATAATTTAAGTATATGGGCAATTGAAAGTTTTTAGTCCTTCAAATCCCATCGCGGTATAGGCACACTATCACCGTGGCTGAAAGCGTTTTTCTACAGCTGTTTGAGATTTAGCTACACTCCAGAACGTTGGAAGAAAGCTAAGGTGGTATACTGGATTAAGAACGTTCTTATCCGGTAGAAGGGTCTAATCTGAACTAGGACACCGCAGTATAACTAAAATTAAATTTTAAGGGCCGATGTTGAATGTGAACCACACCTAATCGTCAAGTTTTTTTTTCTGCATTTCATTCGACATTTCTCAACTCCAGACTAACACAATTTGAACCATGGAAAGATACACAAACGAGCAACTCGTTAAAGTTATTCAGGCTTATAATGAAAATTAGCGTTCAAATCAAAATGCATATCGTGCACTTAGTGATTTTTTCGGTCAATTGAATCGTCCAAATGTGCGTACGATCGGAAAAATCGTGCAAAAATTTGAGCAAACCGGCTCTGTAGGAGATGTGAAAACACCAGTGCATGCTCGTGCAGCTCGTACTGCAGAAAATATTGCTGCTGTTCGCGATAGTGTGGCTGAAGAGCCGCCCACCTCAATTCGTCGTCGTGCCCAACAATTGCACCTCTCACGCTCGTCGTTGATGAACATTATGCATAAAGACTTGCATTTACACGCTTACAAGGTGCAATTGACTCAAGAACTAAAGCCTCTTGACCATTTCAGGCGTCGTCAATGGTTAGAATGGTGGCAAGAAATGGCAACAGTGGATGACCAATTTTAGAAGAAAATAATCTTCAGTGATGAGGCACATTTTCAACTCAGTGGATTCGTCAATAAGCAGAATTGCCGCATTTGGGCGCATGATAATCCAAGAGTGATTGTGGCAAATTTGTTCTCACAATTAGAGATAGCATGGAAACTTCGCTAAGTAAGTTAGACAAGTGGACAGGAAGCGCTGGTCTAAAACAGAGCTTCGGACTTCAAAAGATACAGAATACCTCAAGTAAGGCCACCAAAGCTTAAGAACAGGGAACTTAGTTTCACTGGTTAGACCAAGTACTTAGGCGTAATAATAGACAGCAAATTAAGCTGACAACCAAATAATCAGGACTCTATTAGGAAGGCGGTGCTGTTTACACTTGCAAGAGGATCCTCGGTCCCAAATGAGGACTCAGACCGAGAATGGCAGACTGCATGTTACAGCAGCAGTGTTACAGCAATTCTAACACACGGCATCATTGTGTTGTGGCCAGGTTTAAAAAACAAAGAAAATCTGAAAAAGATAGGTAGACTCCAGAGATCTGTCTCTATTTGCATCACGGGCGCACTTCGTTCTTCACTCACACCATCAGCCGCCATGGAAATAATGCTACAGCTGCTTGATGCTGGACACTTACGGGAAGCTGACAGCTACAGCGGTTCGGCTCAGAGAATGCAACCGTTGGAGCAGAAAACGCAGCCTAAGCCACATGTATCAGAATCAAGAATGCGAAGCATACCCAAATATTATACAGCGCCTTTCGTAGACTTCGAATTTGGGTATAAACCACCGATCCTGGGCAAAAGACATTTGGTTTTTTTTCGGAGCACTACGGTGGTGCACTCAGACTCAAAAAACTGGTCCATTGTACTACCAGGTAGTAACCTAAATGTAATGAAACTTCCGGAGAAACACCAGGAGGTGCTTCTGTGATGAGGATCCTACATCATCAGCTCTCACCTCATCAGCACCAAATAACTACCACCTGATCCAAGCAAAGGCGGGACAGTGGCAGAGGAAGTGCTCTGCAGAGTCGTCGTCTTCTCCACAGGCGTCGCAGAGGGATTCGTTGCTTAGGCCAAGCACATTTAGGTGTTTGGCGAATGGCCCTTTAGTACGCCGGTAAGTCATCTGCAGTCGTTTCTGTCGAGAGATAACAATAATGCCGCGGATTTCTTACAGACGTTAGGGAGCATGCGCTTTAAGCGTCTAGAGCCATGACAACTCCGGCTGTGCTCTCGAGAAGCCCAGCCACCGATGGAAGCCCTAACCGAGGACGCGGGTACTCCCAACGCAGGTTCGGGCCCTAAGAATATCTCCTCTGATCCTTGTCTAGCAAGTTCATCGGCGATCTCATTTCCCGTGATCCCGTGGTGGCCCGGGACAGTTCAGATAAGTCTTAGCGAATTGAGCCTGCCGATCTGATTCAGAGAAGAGTTGCATTCTTGGACTGTCCTGGAAGTAGTGTATTCTTCCACTTCCAGTAGTGCCACTGTAGTCTATTCCAGGCAGAAGAAAAAGCTATCCAGGAGGGTGCCGGCTTGATGTCACTGAACCCGTAGAAGGGCTTGATGTCTGGCGGCCATCAAGGCTCTGGATACACCATCAATTAAAGCAAATATGGTAAAACTTTGCCGTCTACCTCTGAGACAGATAGCGCTCAGCTGTAGCTTTACTCTATGCAGGATTCCTGTGCATAGTGGTATTCCAACGTAGTGTCAACAAAAGAGCCGACGAACTAGCTAGAACAGTGGCGGGGCTGCCAATGGCAAATGATCAAATTACCGGTCATTGCCTAATTGGCACAGACGCCAGAAGAATGGAAGAAGCAGGGACGAGTAGGAAGAAGAAACCACGCTTCACTACTTCGGCACTTGTCCAGCCCTTGCAAGGACAAGAAACGCTAGGCAACTGCTCCAATTGTTCAAACAATCACTTTAACCTGACCTAACCTAGGTGCCACGAGTGCTGAAACATGAAGTGGAGTCTGGAGCCTCAGACAATCAGAGTTGTGGTCAGAAGTCATGCGAGAGACGAGATCGGAGTGCTGGATGGATGGGTACACGTGACAGAAGAGACCTAAATGGTGGACGGACTCCAGAATCTCAGACAGTCCTACTCCTCAAACCCCTGCACCACCGTCGGAACCATGACGCCAGTTCAAGATGAGTCATCACCTCGCCCGGCATAAGCCCCAAGTGCATGGCTAAGCTTTCAACGTCTGAACGCCACGCCACGCAACGACTTAGCCGAAAGATAAATGCTTCAAAACTTAAATGCTTCGCCCCGTCACCTGGCAACTACACTCAACTTTCCGGGGGGATTCAACTTCAACTTCAACTTGAAAAGGGATCATCGTGTGCTGTCATGAGGCACACCTCATTCGTGGTCGCCGCAGCGAGAAACTTTCACCTTAAGTCAACTTCCGAGCCACCAACATCCCCATTTCATCATAAAACTGACTTTAAGGACTCTCGCCACTCACACACACACACTGGCGGATGAATCCCGGCCGTGGCGTGTACGGCGTTCACCTCCAGTCAGACCACAGAGAAAGCAAAAGTGAACCTCACAGTGGAAAAGTGTTTAGCCGCAGGAACGAAAACAAAATTGTGAGCGTTCCTCTACACGTTCGACTTTCGGGCCATCGTGTTGTTGCTGTGCGTCGTCATCGTCACCGCCGTCGACGCCGTCCGGTCCGCTTGCTCCTCTGACGTCTTGTCAGCCATCACTTTGCGTTGCGTTCTCCACGGCATTCGGTTGTGAATTTCTTCGTTTTTGCGGTTTGAAGAAAAACCTCCCTCGTTTGCATTTAAGAATTCCACACCACAGACTCTATTAAATTCCATTGTTTATCAGCGAGAGGAAAAAAGGACGTCTGACACATTCCTGCTCCAACCAGGGTGGGGGGGGGGGTAGTATACGAAAAATGCTCCAATGCTGGCTGTTCGGTTGGGTTCACGGCAAATACTTGGCTCCGAGAGTCGCTACACCTTCACACCGGGCCACAGCACTGGCGTGTGGATTGGATGTGCGGTGCGGTGTGGGTGTGTGTGTGTGTGCGGCGGAAGGCTCGTCAAAACGCATAGAAAATACGGAATTAGATGTGTGGCAAGCTGACATGCAGTAATACGTAGCTGGGATCTCGTTTCTCGCATCCTTTCGTCTCGTCTTCTCGTTCCCGCTACGCAGGAGGCGTCACATATGGATTGCTTTTCGGTGGGGTGGTGCGGTGCGGTTGGGGGGGCGCATATCTGCCGCATTTGTACATGTGCGATTGAAGAATTCCGTTATTACCATTTTTTGTCATTGTTCCTTGAGTTGAATACAAAGCAGATCCTCGAAAGGAGCGCGATACACGCACGCTGCTCCTGCCAAGCTCCAACACCAGCCAGCCCACCCCCTGTGGGCGACAATTTATTTCTTGTTTCATTGCTCTCGCTTGACATATGAACGGATCCGATACGTATGCAGTACCGTACGCCATATTCCTCGGAGACAGAGGCACTTTTATAATCCTTGCAAGCAACCCGTCTGTGTGCGTGTGTGTGTGGCTTTTGGCGCGACGCGCGGTAGCTCGTGGTGGAACGCCATTCGTCTAATGTTGTCGAATTCAAAAAAAAAATAAAAAATGGAAGGACGACTGTGTAGTGGAATCGAGTATTTATGGGATGAAAATTTCATCCTTTCCCCGGCTGATAATGCATAAGTACGAGCATAAAGGATAAGTACATGATATTTCCCCTGTTTATGTCATCCTTTGTGTGGTGTTCACATTTGCAATAAATATTCCTCGAGGCGCGTTGTTGCGCTGAATCCAATTTGTGACAGGATTGAGATGAATGGGATCCATGATGATGAAGGTGGTGGGGAGATAGGGGGGGCTTCTCGCATTGACATCATTCATGTCACACAGACGACGACGACGGTGGCGGCGGGCAAAATTAATTTAATTGGATTCGAGTGAATTGCTGTGGAGGCGAATTTCCATCATGTGCTGTGGATGTTGTGTCGGGTTTGAGTCGCGCTCTGGCAACAGAACAAAAGTCTGTGCTTGTTGTTCTGGACAAAGGCGATTCAATGAAGCTAATTAGACATCCCCATTGGCCTCGAGAACGACCAAATGGGACAACGGCGTGGAGTATGACGTGCAAACGATTGAATGTTTATTCTTCATCATTTTGGAGGCAGTTAAAATGTTGTAGCTTTCTTCAGTTGGTTGAGGTCGTCGTGGGCACCTTAAAAGTGGGCATCGTCTGATCGGCGACGAAGATTCTCCGAGTCGTTGTCAAATGTCTCATAAGCTTTATACGGTCTCGTCACCTCAGACGATGGTTGCCCATGTTGAGCCATATTCTGCACTCAAATACGGCACGCAGAACAACAACTAATCGAGAATATGCTGAAGACAGCTTCGTGCGACGGCTCCATTCTTCAGTTGCTTCTTGTGCTCAACGAAACAATGATTGGCTGGAGTCGGCTTGAGGTCCTTTAAAACTTCGCGTGCTCATGATGGATGACATGTTGCCACGCTGAAACCGTCCTTTTCTAAAGCCAATCAGATGCATATATCAATCTCAGGACGGTTTTAAACTCGATTCTGTTAAAATCAATAAGATCCAAGTGATGGTAGCGTGCAATGGTGTGTCTTGTTACTTTTTGTTGGGGCTATTATGTATTGGCATTCGACCCTAATTCAGGTTTAGCCCTATTTCTGTCGTGCATCCTAACTTGACAGCAGTGATACGCCCCATGGGTCGCTAATCTAGTGGCCGGCCTCGCTAAACTCAACAAGGTACAAAGAATGGCATGCATAAGCACCAGTCACCACAGGCGCCACTACGCTTACCGACGATCCAACCGTCATGCTTTTCATCTTCTACCTATCGACCCCCATATTGAAAATACAGCTGTGCATATTAAAGGGTGTTTTTTTTAGAGGTATAAAATTTGGCAACACTATTATTTAACTGGCGGCCACTTTGTCAGCTGTCAAGTGATTTATTTTTAGTTTGATTTGGCATTTGTTGGTTAGCATAGTTGGCATAGCAAGGCGTAGATTCGGTGAATGGGCCCAAAACAAGATTGCCATTGATCCCCTCCCCCATTCATAAGTTTCATCAAGTGTATAGCGATGAAGCTCACTTTTGGTTGAATGGATACTTCAATAAACAAAACTGCCGTATTTGAAGTGATGATAATCCTCAAGTGTATGTTGAGACACCGTTACATCCACAAAAACTGATTCTTTGGTGTGCTTTATGGGTTGGTGGAATAATTGGTCAGTACGTCACAGTCAATGGTAACCGCTATAGAGCCACGACCACTGACTTTTTCGTTCATCAATTGAACAACCATGATGTTCAGGTGCTGTGGTTTCCACAAGACGGCGCAACATGTCACACAGCTCGTGCCACAATTGATTTATTGAAGGAAACGTTTGGTAACCGCATAGTTTCACGCTACTAACATGAATTGGCCTACAAGATGGTGCGATTTAACGCCGCTTGACTATTCTCTGTGGGGATATGTGAAGTCCCCGATATACGCCGATAAGACTGAAACGATTGACCACTTGGAGGACAACATTCACCGCGTTATTGCCGATATACGACCACAAATGTTGGAAAAAGTCATCGAAAATTGGAAATCCAGATTCGACTACGTCCGAAAACAGCCGTGGCGGTCATATGCCAGAATTTGTATTTAAATTATAATTCCAGAAGAGTATCTGTCGATTAAGGTAAATTTCATGTCAATTTAAAAAAATCATCTTTGTTTTATTCCATTTCAAAGTTCTATTTTCCGGGATGGACCTGGGCCACAACCAACAAGCGTCTTCAGCCAGCTCGATCTTTAGCTAGCTGTCTCCAGTTTCGCACGCATAGTTGGTTGAGGTCCCTTTCCACTTGCGTGCGCCACCTGAGTCGCGGTCTTCCTCTACTGCGCCGTCCCTCGGGGGTGGATTCGAAGACTTTTCGGGCCGGAGCATTGGTTTCCATCCGCTCTACATGACCTACCCATCTCAATCGTTGGATCTTCACTCTTCTGGCTAAGTCGATGTCGCTAAACATCCCGTATAGTCATTATATCTCCTCCTCCACTCCTCTCCATCTATGCAGACGAGACCGAAAATCACACGAAAAATGTTCCTCTCGAAGCAACCAAGAGCAGCTTCATCTGCTTTTGACAAAGTCCTTGCCTCCGCGCCATATAGCAGGACTGGGACGATTAAGGTCTTGCAAAGCGTTACCTTGGTTGTTCGAGAGAGGGCTTTGTTTACCAATTACTTTCTTAGCCCAAAGAAGCAGCAATTGGTAAGAGTTATTCTTCGTTTGATTTCATCGCTGGTGTCATTGTCTGAATTGATAGCGGTGCCTAGGTAGACAAAGTTTTCAAAGTCCTCTAAAAAAAACACCCTTTACAAACAGACTCATTAAGACAGTCTCGGTTGCGGAGCTCAAGGCCGTTTGGTCAGAGTTGCATTCTAGATTCAGTGCCGATAGAACTCATGCGAACATGCGAACTCATCGGACTATATTCCAACTAACTGAAGAAACAAGCCGACATATTTCTTCCTACAAGATCAGATTGAGATAGCAAGCGCATCTGCTTTCCCTCCGACGAGAGCGTGTATACAGACTGCAGTAGCGGTTACCGTAATCTGAGTTCGAGGGCATAGTAAGATTTTCGGCCAAACAGGGAGCCCCGCTCCATAGCGCGTCTGCTGTTAGGTACAAGGACAAATTATATCACGTTTCTTTAAAAACGGCTATCCAGGAAAATCGTTCGCCTTGTACAGGAACAGGTGGTAATCACTTGGTGCTGCGTTCGGACTATAAGGTGGATGCATAAAGTCATCTGAACCAAGCTCCCGAAGCTTCTGGCGCGTCGCTATCGATATGTGTGGCCTGGCGTTGTCCTTATGGAACGCAATTCCTCTCATATTGCCCGCTTCTGAGCGATGACTGCCTCCAAACGGTCCAATTGCTGACAAAAGAGCAATGCAGAGAAGTCAGCTCATCGTAGATGATTCCCTGTCATTCCCACTAAACACACAGTAAGACCTTCCTGGCCATCAATCCTGGGTTGGCTGGAACACTGCAGTTTTCGCTTGACGTTGTCGTAAGCGATCAACTTTTCGTCACCATCCGCCTCAAAAATGGGTCGAAGTTGTTGGGATTCTCTCTGATTCGGTCGGTCTTAACTCCCGTGGTACCTAGACATCGGACTTTTTTTGGTGTCGAACCGTGTTGAAATGGTTCCATACGGGTTTTTGTGCAATGTTTAGCACCTGGCCAAATCGAAACAGTGCCTACATGACGGCCAGAATCGACGATTTTCATGATTTTATCGACATTTTCGACAATTGGCCTTCGAGAGCGTGGTACATCTTTGACGTCGCAATTTCCGGAAAAGGAATCGACGGAACCAAAACGGGGCATGATTTACAGCGACAGTATTAGGATCTTTATTTCCTACAATGCGGGATGTAGATTGCTAAAGCCATCTGCTGGATGACAAACGATCTTCTAAACAGTTCGCGCACCGATATTACAAAATTAACACCAAACAAGTGAGGAGCGATGGCCAATAGGGGATCATGCTGTTCGATTAGCAATTCCTCATAACATACACTGCCGCTGCTGTACTACAGAACTAGACACCTTCATTCATTTCCTGTGCGAATGGCCAACGATTGCTAGAGCAAGGCAACGGGCTCTAGACATACCCTTTATTGATTGAATCCTTGGGCGATATCTCCGAAAAGAGTATCAAGGAATTACTAAAATGTGGCACGATATTTCTAAATTCACTTCACCACATCGCGCATCATTCGGAGTCGTGGCATCAAAACAGCACCCAGTGCTGATTGGGTTCACTTGAACCGCAAGACATACCGACACAGTGGTGCATGCGGCGAGACAGAGCCTACTGTGTTATTGCCGTTTCACATGTTGTGGCTCAGCTACAATGAAGCCCTCGGTGCGACAAACTTTCAAGACCGTAGCTGCAGTGGGGGCTCGCCGTGGTCGGTGGTCATATCAGTACTCCTCCGCTACAGACTGGACATGCACACACGACAACAATTATGACATATCGAAGAGCACGTTCCCACGCTGCCGTCCTCTACCGCAGTTTGGCCAATTCACCCCAGTAGCGAACAACTCATCTTCGCGTAGTACCGTGCGCGCCCACCTCCCACGACCATGAAAGATGTCGTATGTGTTGACTATGTGCGTTCATCAAGCGAAATTCATTCCCGCATAGGTTTTAGATTCTCGTAAAAAAGAGGACACGTCACCTGCTTCAAGTGCGATGCGATAAAATACACATCATCAGTCCCCTCGCACACGTATGTTCATTTGTATCCTCGCCAGCAGTCAACGCACTCGTACTAAAAATCAATTTCGTTCCATAAAGTATTGCGGGCATCAAAAGCGAAGTACCCCGCTCCTCAACCGAAGTAATTTTCATGTCATTCCAATCGATTGCCAAGATGTGCGAGATAGATTCATCTCCTCACCCGCAGACACAATTCGTCGTCGGCGGTGGCGTGGCAAGTGGGGAAAATGAAAAAGCCGCAGCACAACATGAAGCACACCGGCAGATGAACGTTGTCGTGCCAAAAATACACTCCGCCCGGCGTGAAGAACAAGAGTAGGCGTCATAGATGACTGCGCTGCCGAATGACGCGTAAAAATGCCAGAGATCCAACATGAAACCGAAATAAAAATTGAATACTCCACCGTTTTCGGCAACCGGAACTGCCATTATCGCTCCTCCCGCTCCATCAGTTGTTCGTTTCCTCGTGGTTGATTCCGAAAATGTTGCCAATGTGCGTACTAAATTTAAACGCATCGCAGGCATCCCACTTCCCGGGTGTGCCGACAAATGTCGGAAGGCATTTGTATTTAATGGGCAATATGCTGCAATCAATTATGTAGTAGTTGAGGGGATGAAGGCGCATCAGCGAGCGCCGAGGGAGGAATATTGAATATTAAGGACATTGGCAGGCAGCCGAGGAAGGATGTGTAAGACGAACGCGCGGCGGATGTCTATTTGAATTTGAATGAAGTGTAAACCACTCAGTGGCTGGATAGAGGCCGAGGAGCCGAGGGGCGGGTGAATGAACGAACTGTGGGCAGGCTGCAGACAGTCGAGTGGGAGTTTTATTAGTTTCATCGTGGAAAGGTTTGAGTGGAAAATTGAAGAGCACTAGACATATTCTGGGACATCGGTGGAGGAGACCTTCTTCAGAAAG
Source organism: Eristalis pertinax (assembly GCA_907269125.1). Classification (NCBI taxonomy): domain Eukaryota; kingdom Metazoa; phylum Arthropoda; class Insecta; order Diptera; family Syrphidae; genus Eristalis; species Eristalis pertinax. The sequence continues at coordinate 28,382,667 of OU026145.1, forward strand.
TGTGGGATGAATCTGGGCCTAGCTTCATCAGCAGCCTCTTGTGTTGTTCGATCTTCACAATCGGTGGGATAGGTAGGTGGGCAGAAGTGGTGGTTCGGTGAGGATCCTCGCAGAGATCTCATCAATTGAGCTGAAGAAGGGTCCACCAAGCCCTCGATGTCTGGCTTTAGCAAGAGCCGGGCAGGCACAAGTGAAATGTGTTCTCTCCCAGCTGTGTTGTTCCAGCTGCGACAATGTGTGTTGTGTGGAATATCGAGTTTTGCGACATGATCTCCTATCGGCCATTGTCCTTCCAGCGATATCATGTCGAGTTCGTCGAAGGAGGTCTTTTATTTTGCATCGGTTGTATATTAATGCCATATTTTTCCTGATGTTAAACAGCTTGTCGGTCTGGGCCATCTGAGGTTAGCTAGGAAAGGTAGCAAGGAATTGTATAGACCTATTAGCCTTGGTTGCTTGTAGTGGGATGTGCACCTTCTCCGCAAGCGAGTCGCCTGTTTTTGGATTTGAGCTGGCATTCTAATAACATTCGCTCAGCCCGGCATTCTTGTACTAGTTTAGACTATGAAGAAAACCAAGCATTAGCTTTGATAGCTGCTTGGCTATCAATACATATGGCAACCTTCTGTCTTAGCACGATATTTGGGTGTATTTTGCCTTGACGACACGCTTCCCAGACTATAAGTACTCTGGAATTGTCCGGTAGTCGGACGGCCTAAGAAATGTTCAAGAATTCTGAAAACATATTCGCAAGAAGACTTCGCCGCCCATCTTATAGTAGTCAGTGTAGATTGTCCACTTTAAATTCCTGAACATCTGCCCGCTATGCCATTCCGATCTTTCGGGGATTTGAGTGTCGTTTGTCCGTATAGTCAGTGGAGGATGATACGAGATCTCTCGGAATAACATCTGGGATGGTGCTACGAACATAAGATTTCAAAGTATAGAGCTTAGCAAAAAATAGTAAACTGCGATTTTGTCACTGTGATTGGAAAATCGCAATCTGCGATCGGCTGTGATTTAATATGCGATTGCGATTGAGTTGCTACTTTTTTTCACAATTCCAATTGCAGTTTAAAATCACACTTACTAAGTTGCTTTTTTCGCCTTATTGCTCTTTTTCACAATCCCATTCGCATATTGCCTCACAGAAATGATTTCACGTCTAACGTCATGAACGGTGACAGATGCGAATCAAATGGTGCGCGTGTGTACAAAGTCTGAGTATGCAACGCATAGAAAATCGCAATCACAGATGTACCCATGAATATAAAATCGCAACTTAGCCCAACTCTAGTAGCAGAGCAGAGTACCATCAGAGCGGAGTCGATAGTAGAGCGCCAGTGATGCCAATGCCTGCTGTTCTTTGTACCATGCTGAGTTTTGTGCTATTGGGGTTTTTTTTAATAAAAAAATCATACTAGTGATCCGTATGTTAGAATCGGGTGATATCGTATATAAAGGCTGATTTTTTAGCTATTATCTTTTTGGCAACACTGGTTTAAACAGCTGACGCACGTTTCGTGTTTTGTTTCACTGTCAAACATCTTCAGTTTGGTCTATAACCATGAATCGTCTTACAAACGAACAACGCCTCCAAATTATTGAATTTTATTATCAAAATGCGTGCTCTGTTAAGAAAGTTCATCGCGCGCTTCTTCCATTTTATGGTCAGTTTAATCGAAGCTCATTTATGGCTCAATGGGTACGTAAATAAACAGAATTGTCGATTTGGGAGTGAATATCAGCCAGAAGCATTGCAAGAGCTACCAATGCATCCAGAATAAGTCACAGTTTGGTGCGGTTTATGGGCTGGTGGCATCATTGGACCGTACTTCTTCAAAGATGGTGCGAATCGTAACGTAACTGTCAATGGTGAGCGCTACCGTGAGATGATATCCAACTTTTTTTTGCCCAAAATGCAAGAACTTGACTTGCATGACATGTGGTTTCAACAAGACGGTGCCACATGGCACACAGCACGCGCAACAATGGACTTATTGAGGGGCGAGTTCGGTGAACATTTTATTTCACGTTCGGGACTGGTCAATTGGCCGCCTAGATCGTGCGATTTAACGCCTTTAGACTATTTTTTGTTTGGCTATGTTAAAGCTCATGTCTATACAAACAAGCCCGCTTCAATTGACGCATTGGAAGACAACATTGAAGCACTTATTCGTGAGATACCGGTCGAAATGTTGGAAAGAGTATGCCAAAATTGAACTAAGCGGATGGACCATTTGAGGCGCAGTCAAGGTCAACATTTGCATGAAATAATCTTCACACATTAAATTATATGGACCGTACTATCGATTCAAATAAAGATTTCATGCATTTTTCTGAATTTTATGTGTTTTTTTTTTGAAAAACTTTCCTATAGCTTTTAAAACCTTTTAATTACCCTTTACATATCCATAGCATCAACATTGGTTAGAGAACCCATTTTTTACCGAAGGCTCTACAGCCGGTGTGACTTTTTTTAAATCTGGTGACCTCCAATTCCATGCCCTCGTCGAACTGTAAAGTTAGAGAAGAAAGCAAGACGTTCAGCGTAGGAATAGACGCGCCGAGTAATGGAACACGACTTTCTTGTGTTAATTGTGTTACTTGCCACAAGCCACCGATAAATTAGTAAAACTCAAACGAATCATTGTCCCATCTTGTTTGTGGGCAAGACACTCATTAAAGCTTCCATCCTTTACGATCCCGGCCAAGTGAGACCAACATGGGGGGGGGGGGGGGTTCCAACTTGTAGCGAATTATTACAGACAGACATTTTTCCAGTGTTATTTTCGATGATCTGCTTGGGCACATGCACCAGCTAATCTGTAGCACACAGTCGGAAGTAAGCATCCTCACAAGAATGAGACCCCTGTGATTGCTCCAACTATAGATTTATGAGTCCCTAACAAGGCCTCTGAAATCCCGCCGCTTTGTGTAAACGACTGATCAGGTTGTGCAGGATGACGAAGGAGAATTCTTGCCGCTTCAGCGAGATCGCTAACGAAATCACCGGTACCTTCAATGTTGAATAAAGCTTGCAGCATAAGCGACGCGCTGTCATATAATTTCTGCAACTTTAAGAAGTCAACCGGCTATACGTAGATGACTGTTCAAATATGACTTTACTTTGATATCTTCAATAAAGAAAAGGAGAATCACGAGCAATGCATGTACGGTCCAGAAATTAAGCCTAAAGTGTCGAATTCCACTCAAAGCGAACGCCCCCTAATAATCCCCATCGAGGCTAAATTCACGAAGATCAGCCTGATTTGCGCTCACGCCCCAACGGAGGTATAAAATGAGAACAGCAAGGATGTTGATTTATGACCTCCTAGGAAGGACATACGATCAATGACCCAGCTACGACACCAAGATCGTTCTTGGAGATTTCAACACAAAGCTAGGTAAGAAGCACATGTTTGCTAAAGTCATCGGGAAACACAGATCTGATATGCACGACACCACATCCAATAACGGACTCAGGCTGGTGGTCTTTGTCATGGGCCGAAATCTCTCTGTAGCTAGCAAGCGGTTCCTGCACATCCATAAAGGAACCTGGTAGTCCCCTGATGCATGGCGATAAGCATCAGATACTCCTCCAGCATTCTCTCAACTCATAGATGTCCGAATCAACCGAGGAGCCAACATAGACTCGGATCATTACCCTCCTGTAGCCAAGTCGGATAACGAGAGAACAACGGAGGCGAGAAAAAACACCAAGTTTGACGTCGGAAACCTACAATCGCAAAGAACTGTTAGGAGTCTCCCAGAAACTCTCTGTAAGTTAGACGCCGCCTGTAGAAACAATCGAAGAAGATACGAGGCCTTGTCAAGAAGCTATCAAAGAAGTTGTACGACACCACCCAAGAAGACTCATGGTTTGGCAACAAGTGCAGGCACATGCAGCGAAAGGTAAAGAAAGTGCACAAGAAGCGCGCTGATCCAGGGAATTGAGATGTGTTACGGCAGGAATTATGTCCGGATGTTCTAACAACGGATAAAACTAATATATAACGGATAAACTTTTGACAGAAGTCTGTCTCTCGTAATAGAGTTGCAGATACTGGAAGCTCGCTTCTGTACTCTACTAAATTACGATGAAGACACCAATACCGCTGTCAGGCGGAGTGTTCAACTATACACAATGGATGATGATAGAAGAGAAGTCCGTCTCCCCGTCGTAGACGAAGTGAAGATAACGTGCAGACGGTCTACAAAACTGTTTAAGGCAGATTTTGATGAGTTAGTAGGGCTCATGTACATGTCTTTAAGGAGGCACGCACCGTGTCACATGTCTTCCGGGTTGAGAGCCGGGCTCACAACGGATGGAAGCACATAAAGAAACAGAAAGCACAAGGCCCCATAGATAGTACTTCCGAGATAACGAAGTCAGCCGCACACGCATTAGAAACCGATTGACAAATGATATATTCTCAGGGTCTGTCGGTGTGTCAACAAGAGAACACCTTCCAAGGCGCCCTCATCAACCAAACCATTTCCTATCCCATCTCAACAATATTTCACTATACCATTCAAGCAAGAGCCGATAAAAATAAAAGGAATAATGGGGAAAAAAAACCCACAAGCCTGGTCGAAATGAACAAGCGGCTTTCGAATGCAATTCGGAGACTCCCGGTTATTAAACCCCAGCAGCATGGGCGTACGGATAAGAGCCGCAAATTAGAACGTACGCCGCGCCAGGACGCAACCACCTTAATGAAAATTCTAATGAATGTCGGTTTAGACCTGAATCCTGAGTCAACGCACAAAAGACGAACCAAACGAACCATAAACTCTTGCCTTACTGCGACACAAGATTAACCCATTTGCCCACTATTGTCGCCACCCCTCGTGGAACAATGGCTGCGGGACAACGGCGGTAGTGCACGCAACAAAAGTTCACTTCCATGAAAGCCATAATATTTTACGGGATGAATGGCTTGCTGAGCAAAGAGGACGTAGCAGCAATCCTCCAGCCACCGGAAGGAGTAATAAACACTTTCGATTCATAGTCCTTGTGGGTTCATAGATACCTACACAACACACACACACACACAGTGGCATCTCGGCAAGAGTATCCACATCGCCTCGTCGGCCATTCCAGTGATGCCACAAGTCAGCCAAGTGCACAACACAGATTCACCAGGCTCGGATGCATCCCTCGCCTCGAACAAATGCAAATTTGAAGCCCAGCCACCTTCAGACGGATGCCATTGTTTGGTCTGCCGCTCCGTTCTCTCTCTCTCTGCGTGCTAAAGTTAAGTGCAAGCAATGCATTGCACCCTTCCATCCTCCATCTCCGTCTCCGTCTCCATCTCTCAGCTCCCGGGGGGCTTGGGTTCCGCCTCTTTGCAGTGGCGGAACTGAAAGAAAGGATTGCAGCTTCACTCCTCCCGTTTTCCCGCTCAAGAGGAACGCCAGTGTGCATAAAAGTTTAGAGTGAAGGGTAAGCTAAAGAAACGAACTGCCAGACGGCGAGTGGGTGGAGCGGGGGCTGCTGCCCGGCGCGATGGTGTAACTTAAAAGTTGATGGCGGGTTTAATGGAAGGAAGGACTATTATTGAAGAAAAAGTGGATAATACCTCTTTTATATCGCAACAGGAGCGCCCGACGCGGCGGCGGAATCCTGCTCAAACAGGTGCGCGGCATGAAGGGAGTTATCACCTGCAGCAGTTAAAGCTGAGTAAAGATACATCGGTTTTTTTTTCTCCGGCTTGTGCAATGTTTACCTCTTTGCTTAGGACGAAGGTGGTGCCACGCACTGAGGTGAGCCAACAACAGATAAGGTGGAACGGGGTCTTAAAATAACGACTGTATTTAGCTCGAGTTTAATGGATGGAGTCTGAGCAGGAGGGCCTTTGTGAAGGGAAGGGGGGCACCTTAAATCAAGATCATGTATGGCTGCTCAGTTGCCGCAAATCCGTCATAAAAGATTCAACGATGTTCGCTTGGTTAGGAAATAACTTCCTTTAAGATGTGAACACGTGAAGGGGGAACTCCAGATTTGCAGCGATACCTCCGTTCAGTGATGCTCTGCAGAGGATGTGCTGTGCACGCTGAGCTGACTTGAAACGAAGGCTCCCAGGGCGATGTGATGGGAAAGGATGAACGAGCTAGGAGAACAATCGGATCCGTTTTGGGTTTCGCCACGAAAGGTATTGGATTCAGTGATGTCGGGTGGATCTGTATGAAGTTTCATTCAATTTTGAAACCGTCTATGACACGTAACTCTTTTGCTTGCTGGGACAGTGCCACTCCTCGTCAAGCGTTGGTCTTTCCACCGGAATATGAATCGGTTTTAGCGAAGGATCTTGAATGGCAGGCAATTCTCGTGGATACTCTGGTACCTGGTGCCGTCTGTCTTTGAATTAAAGAGTTCTGCTTGCTGGGACAGGACTGAAACTTCGGACAGTCTGTTGACATTAGCCTTTATTTAACGGTAGGCGAGATCCTTTGAAAGAAATTTATTCGTTTTGAAGACTTTATCCAAAGGTCGTGGTAGGCTTTCAATTGCTTGCTCAATTTACTACTCAAAGACATCAGAATCGTCGGCGAAATGTATTGGACCAAGCACACAGCCCTGCGGCATATCGGCGGCGTTTCCTCAAACTAGATACATTCACTTTGGTAGTGTACTGTTTTATGTGAAGTGCGGAGCAGAAAACTATTCTTCTGTTGTTGGCCTAAAGGGATGTCATTGGCGTCATGGACAGAACGTAGCCGTAACGAGTGTTGTAAAAAATGCATAGTTACGTAAAGAGCTAATGACATTGCATTGGGAACCAAAAGATCAGTCAGCTCGTCTAGTAAATGTAGCCGAGCTCACATTTAAGAAAAGACTCACATCAAGGGCCCTGACACGATGCTAGATTGATACAATATGAAGCTTTAACTTCGAGGTAGCCAAGGACTTTACCCATCCTCGCTGCGCTGAACTGAAACTGCAAATCATACGCGGAAAAACTCTTACTTATAATTTTCTGAGCTGAAAATGAAAACACATTGAAGGAGTGGAAATGGCGAATTGGTGTCGCTTAGAACATTGATCATCCCAGGTTAATATTCCATAGAAATGGAATAATCGAGCATTTTTCTAAAACATTTTTAATAATTAATTTGGTTAACACCAGATCCAAACGAGCTGCTTGTCTGCATAGATGCCCTTAAGGGACTCATTTTGATAGTTTAAAATGAAGTAACTCACTCACACTCAATGGCGTCGATCTACAAGCGTCGAACTCACCTGAAAAGAAACAGAAAGACATTGAAATATTAATTTGTTTGCAAACTTTGATAATAAAACAATATTGACTTGCAAGTTGCAACTAAAGGGTGTCCAAAAATGTACATTAGTGCAGTAATATATCAATAGATGGCAACACAAGCGCTGGGTGGAAGTGTCTGCTGTGCACTGTAGTGGCTGGTCGCAAAACCGACGTAAATTTACCTAATGATGTGTGCAATCTCATATTTTCGCTCCACGAAAGCGCCAGCGCCAAATTCGTAGTGAAGATTCGACTACAGTCCTTTCTTGGCTCAGATTCTGGCCAGAGCCAGTCCTGAGTGCAGGAAAAGTCAACTTTGTATGTACGTTGCAGCTGGATTACAGGTGCCCGTGCGAGATCATTAAGCAGCAAGCTTCTTCATCCAAAACCTCACACCGACCGCCAAACATCCAGAATGCGGAAACAGATTCTAAACTGATTGGTTCCACAGTGAACAGCAAGATTATCAAACCATTTTAACAGATAAATTAATACCCAACATCTAATCTAATACCAAACAGAATTTTGTGTAAGATCGGCTTGAGTCTCTAAACAAAATAATAACCCAAGGCATACAGTAAAGATTGTCAAGAAATGGTTGTTGTACCCTACCACCATTGCAGACATGGCAAAAAACAAGTAGACACACTTCGCTGGAAAACATTCCAGCTTCCTTTAATACAAATTGTAAAGAGCTAAGTGAGAAGATTTAAAAAGTTTCTATCAGATTAGTTGGGCTTGGGATATGACTCAAGGTTCGAAACCATTCTTAAATAAACAAGGAAAAAAAAAATAGATAAATCTCCTCAACAGTATGCGAACCTTGTCAGAAATATCCGAAAAACGGCCATAATGTCTAAGTAATGGTTTCGGGCTTTAATCGAATAATGGGCAAAAGCCTCCCCTGAGGTCACAGGGGACCTTATGATGCATGGAAGATTAGCTGCAGTTATCAAATCATTTTTCTAGTCGCACGTGATGAATAGCTTTTATACAAGAGACTAGTGGATACCGAATGTATACTTAATTTTAACTCTCACTGTATGTTGTAGTAGTAGTACTAGCGGTAGTGGGGGCAACACCCCCAATTTATTAAGCTTAATACAAGCGATAAACTTGAACAATCTAAACTTAAAAACTAATGCTTAACCTAAATGCTAGAGAGAGAAAGGCAGGACAAGGGCTGTAGTTTAAGACGATCAGACTATGGAGGCAAGTTGGTTATGTCTGTCCAGGCAAGAGCACGAGGGGCGAAACGTAGAAACCTACGCTGGGCAGCTTCGATACGACGAATGTGGACCGTGTAACGAGGTGACCGTACTTGGCTGACATATTCGAGAATGGGTCTGACGAAGGTGATGTATAGAGATTTTGTGACATAGGGATTCGAAAATTCTTTTGATCAGCGTTTGATAAAGCCAGGCGCAGAATTAGCTCTACTTATAATATTGTCAACGAAAGTTGAGCTCACGATCACAGATTACGCCTAAGTCGCGTAAAGACGATGCCGAAGGGACTAGTTCGTTGGAAATAGTTTCTATGTGGATACGGTGGACGTTTGCGGGAGTACGTAATGGATTGACACTTACTGACGTTAAGTTGAAGATCGTGTTTTTTGCCACCAAATAGAAAAACTTATTACGTCGTCTTGGAGAGAAAAGGAGTCAGAGGGCGAGGAGATGAACGAATAGATTTTAATGTCATCGACGTAAGCAGAGAGGTGAGAGGTGAGAGTACATAAAAATACGGTCAACATCGTTGATGGTAAGTACGAATATTTATGGACCGAGGTGGCTACCATGTGGTACGCTCGAAGTGGCTTTGATGGGCTTGGAGACAAACGTCTTCTAAATTATCATTTTGTATACCATACAACTGGTGACGTATACGTAACTTTTGGACGAGACACTAGTAGTTGATTCTGATAGAAAATCTGTTAAATCTTATTTGACTCTGGCCGGGGAATGTTTAACTTCGAGAGGGTTGATTTGCAGTTGAAGTTGAAACGCAGCACCACCGCAGCAAGTTTCCAATGTCTTGACAGGATGTGTTCTTGTCGGACAAAATATATGAATAAAATCAATATCCTTTCGAAATAATGTCCCCATGCACAGTCAGCGCGAACTTGATGTGATGCTGATTAGAAGGCGAATAAACGTCTTAGGAAATGAGGTTAAATTTAGGAATGTGACTTTATTTCTCATTATTTGTCTAGAGTCAGCGTCATTACGCTTTAAATACATAGACACTCGACTAGAGCCCCACGAAAACTGGGACCAAAGGACAGAAAGTTCGTCAAGCTCACTCGGGAGTCATTCTTTCCCACCTCTGCTCGAAATTCGGCAAATATTTCGCAAACTATGTACAGCATGATTTCGCATTTACACTCAACACATGGCGTTTGAAGCTGAAAGGGTTCAGGTGCCATCATTTTTCTTCAAAACAGATGCCTTCCCTCGGAGTTCGTTGATGTTTTACTGCTCTGCCCGTCTCACTTCTGGCAACTCATCATCGACATCAAGGACACGAACAGCAGGATAGCTGAACATGCTGTGCCATCGCACTATCATGCCGCCGGTATCCTTCTTTCGACACTAAAAGCCTCGATACATTTACATAGTTTGAAGTACTCCCCGAACCGAGGTTAAGTTCCATCTCCCAAGTAATCATTCATCAAGCCATTACGCAAAAGTAAATGTACTCTCTCTACCTCCCCCTCCCGCCACCACCAAACACAGGTCTTTTACATCATCACATCCCAGCGGTGAGATCCAACTAAAAGCATCTTCACCTAGACAACCCCCCAACTGGCGGTTCTCGTTAGCACTTAGCTGCCAACTGCACTTGATTACTGTCAACATTATCTCTGGCCCGACTTTTAAGGACACCAACGGAGGAACTGCTGCTGTTGCTGGAGCACGTGCGTGAAATTAATTTCATTTCTCCGGCGGCGAATAAATAAATGAGTGGAAAACTTTCGCCGTAAAAGGACATAAATAAGAGAACGTCAAATAATTCATCGGCATCTACACACATTCTGCCACCTCGCAGCCTGCATTCAATCCGTGACGAAGAGAGAGAGAGCGGGAGAGCGAAAAAAAGTCAAGTCCCGAGTATACGACGCGACGGAGAACGTAGAATTGTGCCGACTTAAGTGAAATTGAATTGTTACCGAATAAAAAGGATCAGCCTCCGTTCCCACCCCATTACGAACGCGAAAAAAAATTCAATTTCATTACTAGTTCAAAAAGTACGGCTTTGCATTCGAAAAAAAGCACGTACGCTCCCGCGCGCGCTCATATGAACACAGCGTGGGTGTGTTCAGCGGGCCCAACAACATTGTCGCGGTGGTGGCCGCGGCCAACTGACAAATTGGATTTTACAACTTTATTGTGTTGCGCCGAGTGCGAAGGGGGTGCGCGGCGGTGCGGGTGGCAGGCTGGCAGGCTGGCTGGGGTGGGCAAAAATATCACACCCGCGGAGACAAAGGACACAATTTCTATTATTTATGACCAACCATTTGCGAAATCCACTTTTCACTTAGTCACAATCGCATGGGTTTGAGGTTTGGGAGGTGACCCCGTCGCGCTGACGATGGGTCTTCACCGCTCGTTGGGGGTGAGGGGGCGATGGTCGTTCATCGTCGTTGGCACGGGGTGGCAATGGCAATTAGAAGAGAGGATTGTGCTTTCATCGCGGTAATTGTATTTATTGCAGGCAATTATTTTGAAACGATTTCGGTTTTAATCACATTTTGGCCTGACCGTGTGGTCAGCGAGTCAGTGAGTCATGAGGGGTGGGCTACGGTTGTTAAATGATGCTTAAACGTTCACAAAGTGAACAATTGCATAGAATTTTATGAGTGATGTCATTTTTCTTGTCATTTTAAGTGGGGCATCGCTAGAAGAATGGGAAAAGGTTCTTTTGCTCCAATTTCTTCACAGATACTGAATACCGACACCTTGACAGGATTTAAGGCGCATGGACCGTCGACAGTGAGGTATTGCGGAAGTCCAGGGCCTAAGCAACTCCACTGCTTAAGGCAGCTAGACACTCTATACGCTCCGGAAGCAGTCCGAAGCGTCGATGTTTGAAGACAGATCGGCGGTCGCCCCAATAAACGTAAATCAAAAGCCGTACAAAGCAATTTGAAGGGCACAAGTGTTAGGATTCCATTGAAACTCCACGGAAAACGTAAACAATAACCAAATATCGTCACCGTTTCCAGTCAGATTGGATCTGAGGACAATATCGAATGATTTAAGGGCTGACTATCAGTACTCTTTCTTGAAATGGAATGCCTCCTTCCAGGCGACCGTCGCAACGTACGGCTAAGGTGGAACTTTGAAACACACAGTAACACGTCCTTTTCCAAAGATTTGGATGAGCCACAAGGGTCAAGTATAACTCAAGCTCAGGGACCACCGAATTTCACTCAACTGACACGCGATCAAAAAATCACAAGAAATTGGTGCGAATCAAAAACACTTCTGTGGTTGTGGAGAAATGCCAGGGAACTACATAAGAGACCATTCTAGAGTTTGGCCTAAGGTCCGATTTTATACTTACAAAATACAACTGTGACAGCGATTTTATAATCACAGTGATTTTAAACTGCGATTTGTTGTGGTGAATTCAAGCGTTTTATACTTCGATGTGATTCTCCGCTGTCCAAAAACTCACACCAAATATGGCTCCTTTAAGTCAAACATTCCGAATTGTATGAATATACAGCCTTGGCCAAATGTTTTCGGCATCCTTTAAAATTCGTTACATCTTCAGAAAACAAAAAGTTTGGTGAATGAAAGTTAGCTATTACGAACGAAAACGGAACTGATGCTGTTTACCACGAAGACCAAGATACCATCGTTTAGGCTTCCTCGGCTCAACAATACTACCCTCTCCCTTTCCTAAAGTGCTAAGTATCTAGGCATCATCCTGGATCCCAAGCTCAACTAAAAGTCCAATATATAAAACCGGGTTAAGAAAGCAAGTGCAACCTTCTACGCCTGCAGCAAAACTTTCGGCAGAAGTTGGAGTCTAAAACCCAAATTGAGCCTTGGATGTACACAACTGTTGTCCGTCCCATTCTCGACTCCGACTCACTAGTATGGTGGCCCACCCTAAGCAAAACATACAACTTACACAAACTCAACAAAATCCAGAGATCGGCAGAAGTCGGCATTTCCGGGACGATGATATCATGCCCCACCTAAGCACCGAATGTGCTCCTACACCTCCTCCCACTGGACCTTTACATCAAGTATGTACTCACGTGCAGCGCCATCAGACTCAGAGAAGGAGGAGGTTGGTCAGAAAAGACCGTATGGCGATAGCAGAGCTCTGCAACTCCTGCAGGAGCACCTAACCCCAGCTCCATCACATCTACCATAGACCTCGGTAACGCGGCACAGAGCCGACTTCCATTCAGAGCGGACTGGAACACCTAGTCCCAGAATACTAATTTCTGATCTACACAGATGGATTTAAGCTAGACCACGATGTAGGCTCAGCGGTCTTCTCGGCGGACTTTAATATCTCGAACTCTTACCGTCACATCACTAGAGTATCTTACAGACTAAAATACTAGCGATCAGAGAAGCGAGTAAAGCTGCCCTTATGGTAGAGCTGCATCGACAGCCAAGCAGCCATAAGGGCCATCTCCTCAGTACACACTTCCTCTAAATTGATGCAACAGTGTAAGGAGGAACTCAAAAAGGCCAGTAGCAGGTGTAATGTGACCCTCCCCTGGGTTCCAAGTCACAGCAACATAAAGGGAAATGAAACTGCCGACGAACTGGCCAAGCAAAGAGCTTCCGGCAACGCCTACACTGAGTTGGTAGGCCCAAAATAAACCACCTCAAACATGCCATTTATCAACCTTCCTGTCCTTAGCTAGTAGAATGTGGACTAGGTCATCCAAGTACATAGCCTCTAGAAAAACCTGGCTCTCCTACACTGAAAGAAAGACTGATGACCTCCTCCAAAGAAATCACTACGAAATCGCTAAAGTTGTGGCTGGGCATCCACGCTGCTAGACTCGGAATACCATTCAACTCACACTGTCGCAGTTGCCTCTACGCCCACTCAGAGGAGAGTCTGCCTTACATCAAAACGGCGCGCAACTACGCTGCTTGTACCCGATTTAAGACAAACAGTAAGTGGCTGGCCAACTAACAATGAACAGTAGAAAGCAACTTGGTCACGCGTCTGTCGACTTTGAGCAATGACCGCACACTGATCCTTCACCGCAGTTTAGATCGAAGTCGCAATCGCAGTTTAAGTCGCAATAAAAGCAGTCGATGGCAGACTGCGATTGCGATTTTTCAATCACTGCGAAAAATCACTTTTAGTGATTTTTATGCTCAATTCCAGACAACATCTTCATACTATGGCAGTTTCTGGAAAAGATCGTTTCGATTTCAAGCCCGCTTTTGATAGCGTTCATATAGATATAGTTCTTCTCATTTGTGCCATGACTAGTGTTGCCATTCCTCCTCCACTGACTCATCAGGTTGTGGAGGACCACGATGGAGAATTGAATTCAACTGATCGATGCGGCTAAAATGTGTCTGGCCGTGAAAACAGGGCAATACTAATCCAAATACATTATAACACAAATACATTGACGTCTTGATAGGCTGCTATAACTTCGAGACAGTCAGGGACTTCGTCTACCTCGGTGACAACTTGGTGCGCCTGAGTGGACGCACATAGCCAGAGATCGCGCTAACTTAAGAGGCCTATTGATTGAAGCCCGGGTTTATATTATTTATTTATTTTTATTTTTACTGCGTCCGACGTTTTTTTTTATGAAGATGTTTAAAAGATAAAAATGTGTGTTAACAAAGCAGAGACTATTAGACAGCGAAATACGGATCCTACAACTAGACACAACATTTCGCTGTGTCGTTTCTACATGAGTGGACAAAGAGGTCTGACATGCTCCATTGTCTCTGCAAACTTAAGCAGCCAACAGGATCACGGATGCATACGTGTTCTTATTCGAGAACCTGTCATCATCCGGGTCCACCGTCATTGCTTAGAAATATAGGTTGGTTCATACTTAGAAAATATACAACATTCTCCACGTTTACTAGAGTCACTTTTGAGGTACATTTCGATTACTTCAGCACCAAGGCATGAAGTGTTGACGTGGAACACAAAACACGTTTTCTCTTCAGCCGGACGCCTCATTCTCACTAGTGCGTCCTGAACCTGTGCTGTTGACGGAGTCATTCATGTGCTGTGTATTTCTCTCCTTTACAACGAGCCACTCTGATGAAAATTAATGAGTGCGGCTGGTAACGAGCGCCTAGTTTCCGGAAACAGTCATTACGATCTGTAGTGCTGGCAATGCTCTTCCATTAGCTTAGTGTCGATGCAAATTTTTGTCCCAAAAAAAGAAAACACCGATATCTTGCGGTTATTTCCCATTCATCGCCGACTCAGTCAACCGCACGAGAGTATCGAAGGAGAAACCAGATTATCGGGTCGATTTACACGGACGGTCATTGGCACTGACTTAAGCCACCCGAAAATGTCGTGTGTGATGGTTATTGAGGAAGATCGCCCGAGTGGCTGGCGCATGAAACGCATATGGCCACCATACATCCACACAGAAGAATATTGCAATCCAATCGAGCCGAACGATTGCATTCTCTACTCAGTGAAGTGGAATGTTCATCGGGCGGTGAATGTTGGAAATGGATAGATTATGAGGACATTCCTGCTTGGTGCAGTCTGGAGTGTGTTGGGATCGAACTGGAGGGTCGAATTTAGGTACCTGAGCTTGGGTGATTGTCCTAAATCCCTTCGAAATTGGGATGCGCTCCTGAAAAGCTTCTCCTTTCCCTGAATGACACTCCAGCACTGCGTTGGCAAATTAGTTCGGCCCAGCAGCCAAAAATATTTTCAAAAAAATTCACAAGGAATCTCTAGTTACTCTGTCACTCTGTCACTCTGTCACCCAGTGTCAAAGTCAACCCCTTTCAGTGCAAGTGCAAGAGTTGCACCATCCTTCAGCCATCCAGTGGCGTTTCGTTTCGCCTCTTCCCAGATGTACGCTGAATTAATGACGATGAATAGCTCTCCAGTTTCGCTTACAAAACATCCCCCAAACGACACGGAAGAAGGCGCACAACAAAGCAGAAAGCGCTCATATAACGAGACTGGAATTATAAATTAGGACATCATACATTACCGATAAATTCACAGGACCGACATAATATCGTAGTAAAGCGAAAAGGCAACCCCCGCACCCTCGCCCTCACCAAATCGGTGGTAGGATCCACACGACTTTATGGCATCGCGCTCCCTAGCGCACCCGTGTCGAAGTGTGATTGCCGATGGATGGTGACATGCCGCCATCACTATGAAACCAGAGAGGCCGTGGCACCGATGGCGCGACGGTGGCGGTGGCGGTGGCGGCAACGGGCGAAGGCGCAAATCTACCAGAGTCCTGTGTCGGCCCGATGTCGTGCAATAAAATATGGAATTTTATTGTGTAACTGACTTTGTTCGCTTTTATTTATTTTTCCCTTTCGTTGTGCGCGTCGTCCTTCGTCGTTTCTTCCGGCATAGCTGAGCGTGTATTTTCAAATTTGCTTCCCGCATCATCTCGTCGTCCTGGGGGCATTGTCTTTGACAAGACGCCGATGCTGCGGTGGCGATGGCGACGAGGGAGAGGGAGGGGGTTGGGTTTCCTTTTCCGATTCGTCCTTTGGGGATTCCGCGAAAGCAAAAAAAAAGAATCCTCTTCCTTGTTCCTGTTCTGTTGTTTCTATTCTAATCCATTAACAAGTTGAGGGTAAGTTATTGTTTTCCACACTCTCTGTTGCTCGCGGCATTCTGCGCGAGGCCGAGAGCAGCGGGGGGGTGGAATAGATTTTTCCACGACAAGACGGTGGAGAATATGCTAGTTTGACAGAGTGTCGCGGTCTGGAGTGAATGAAGGCGAATAATAATTTTATGATAATTGAATCTCGGGAGATGATGATGACGGAGTTTGGATTTAACGAACGCTGCGGCTGCTGCCGGAACTGATAAGTGGACAGCAGATGTGGGCGAACACCTGTCAAGCGGGGGCGGAGGAGGAGGTTCGGGGAATTTATGTGAAGAGGACAATTGAGGATATCCACGTGCGACTGGTCAGAGCTGGGTTCCTCTAAGAAGTCGGAATTTGTCAAACAATTGACACTCAACGTGGGTTTAGGGCTCTTGAGGCAGTCGCTACGGCAACGGGGACTGAGCAAAGTGTTTGTTTGAATCTCCTTGGTTTTAGGGTGCATTTGAAGATGTGGTTAAGAGTCTTCGGATGGTTCGGTGGACATTGTGCAAATTGGAGAGACTTCTTCAATGAGCCCAGCATCCGTAATGAGTTTGCACAAAGTTATGTGAAGGCTTATTTTTGGTGCCTGCGAGGTGGCGAAGTGGATCTGTACCAAGATGTGGGTGTAGTCCGGAAGGCAAAAATTTGGCGACTGCCACATGGAACGCATGCACATTAATGCTCCAGCTGAGAGGGTCTTCGAATCTGAGCCTCCAGGAGCCTCTATTCTGGAGGTGTGAATCGAATCTCTGGTATAAAGACCAAGTCATTGCGGAGCTTGGTCCCCACGACTGAAAGCAGCATGTCCGGACTGTCAACGATGAAAGGTTGCTATCGCTATTCTACTCTTGCATATATGCTGATCCATTCGCGTATTGACCCATTAAGCGACGTGAGAAGCGAAATGGGTACCGCGACAACGACTACTTCTATCACAATAGAAGTCACACAGTGGGAAGCCCGGAAGGATTAGGTATTTGACTCCGTTTGACGGCCCATTGTTTTCATGATTTGTTGAAGAAAACAGTTCTGCTTGGTTTTTTTGTCATGTTATGTCAATTAGTGGCACTGAGAGGCTCAGGAAGTTGGACGATTTTTGGGTGAAACAGAATCTTCCGTTTTTGTAGATGAAACTTGTTATATTTTTGCTCTTTTGTTCTTAAATATAGAACAATCAAAAATTCCCAGGTTTTCACTTCATACATTAAGAAAAATTGTGAAAATGAAACATCCCCAAATATTTACAAATTGTCACCGGAAAGAAGTATGATAGCGAAAGAGAGAGAAAGAAGATTAACTAGTGACTAGAGAGCTTGGCTAGTCCTACAAAAAAAAAAAAAATACCTCCGCCGAGCTACGGTTCATGCATGTTATTTTCTGAAAGCATCGATTGACAACTGTAGACAACTGTGCCAAGCCATAAAAACAGAAGTCATCAGGCATATAAACAGAGTGCAGAACCTAATAACCCAAGCAACGAACAAAATTTGATACCGCAAGTGGAAATGACACATCCTTATTGAATGTGTGGCATAATTACATGAATGTTTCCATGTCAATTATAAAGGGTGATTTTTTAAAAGCTATAGGAAAGTTTTTCAAAAAAAAAAACACATAAAATTCAGAAAAATGCATGAAATCTTTATTTGAATCGATAGTACGGTCCATATAATTTATTGTTTGAGGATTATTTCATGCAAATGTTGACCTTGACTGCGCCTCAAATGGTCCATCCGCTTAGTTCAATTTTGGCATACTCTTTCCAACATTTCGACCGGTATCTCACGAATAAGTGCTTCAATGTTGTCTTCCAATGCGTCAATTGAAGCGGGCTTGTTTGTATAGACATGAGCTTTAACATAGCCCCACAAAAAATAGTCTAAAGGCGTTAAATCGCACGATCTAGGCGGCCAATTGACCGGTCCCGAACGTGAAATAAAATGTTCACCGAACTCGCCCCTCAATAAGTCCATTGTTGCGCGTGCTGTGTGTCATGTGACACCGTCGCGTTGAAACCACATGTCATGCAAGTCAAGCTCTTGCATTTTGGGCTAAAAAAAGTTGGATATCATCTCACGGTAGCGCTCACCATTCACAGTTACGTTATGATTCGCGATGTACGGTCGATTGAAGAAGTACGGTCCAATGATGCCACCAGCCCATGAACCGCACCAAACTGTGACTTTTTCTGGATGCATTGGTAGCTCTTGCAATGCTTCTGGCTGATATTCACTCCAAAATCGACTATTCTGCTTATTTACGTACCCATTGAGCCAAAAATGAGCTGACCATAAAATGGAAGAAGCGCGCGATGAACTTTCTTAACAGAGTACGCATTTTGATAATAAAATTCAATAATTTGCAAGCGTTGTTCGTTTGTAAGACGATTCATGGTTATAGACCAAACTGAAGATGTTTGACAGTGAAACAAAACACGAAACGTGCGTCAGCTGTTTAAACCAGTGTTGCCAAAAAGATAATAGCTAAAAAATCACCCTTTATATTCCTTATCATACAGCAGGTATGCTTGAAGATAGTTAACATTAACAAAAAATTGATTGTTTGTTCATAATTTGTTTTTTCAATTCTGGTGCATTTTTCATCTGGACTCGAATGAGAATATTCGCAAATGATGACTTGCTCCGCTTTCTGGCCATTCTTCCGCACTGTGTAACGTTTCGCTGATTCCAATCGCTAGTTAAAGCATTTAAGGCGGATTCAAAAATGCGATATGTGAGAATGGATGAAGCCCGACTCTCCCGCTATATTAAGCACTACACCTTGCACCGGTTTTTATATAGTTTTCTCGAACCAACCGGGCCAATCAGAGATTGCCAATTATGTACATTCAGGAAAGGGCTGGACGAGTGGACGTGGGGTTATCACTAATGTAGGTGACAACGGGGTTAGAATTATAGGAGTAAATTGTAACATCTGGATTAAAAACCCATCGTCCGAAAATTATGAATCGAGTAAAAGAGAAAAATATCCATCTTCTTCCTAGCTAATGGCGTACCACAACTACTGTAGTTGTACGCTGGACATCCGTGAAAATGGTTCTAGCTATGGTCCCATAAAAGGTAGGTTTGCATTTTTTGTTTATTTTGGTCCTCCTCTCTACACGCAAGAGATACCGTTCTGGGTGTTTTAGTTTTAGTTGTTTGTCGCATATCTAATATGTGTGACTTCCGGTTTTGTATAAATTTTGTCTGGTGTCAAGTTATTACCCTTTTCTGGGTTAAGATGTCGCATGTAAAGCTCATCGTTCGTTACTGACCGACCAAATCAAACAGAAGCTGTTCATTCAGGCATCTATAAATTTTGTCCCCCCTTTTTAACCTCCCTTTTTAACCCCACACAACAAGAAAAGAAATGAAGGAAGCACCACTTGCTGTTAAGCAAGCGAAACAAGACTTACTGTAGAAAAAACAGGCGCTCAACCAAAAAAGTTAGTACAGTAGAGCGTCGATTATCCGAACGTCATTGAATCGAAACGCCAGTTATCCGAACGCAACATCGTAATCAAATGGACGTTAGCTATCTGAACTGCAATCAGCCGCAAAGTCAATTATCTGAATTAAACCTTTCTAAAGACTCACTGTTGAAAGTAACCAACGGCCAACGATTCCACCATAAAGCCCATAAAGCGCACAAAACGCTGACTTTTTCTGGATGTAACGGTGTTTCGACAATGTCAGCGGCCACCAATGAGGTTGCGATTTTTGTTTCTGTTTCCTAACTCAGCGGGCTATGTGCGATAGGTGGAGTCGCGAATAATGACAGTTTCTCGTGCCAGGAGTTGAATCCGGTTACCCAGCGTAGGGGAGACGACACACCATTACGGTACGGCGGCCATTTCCCATTTGCCTCCTCAACCCATTCATTAGTGTCGAAGAAAAATCTATCTCCCACAGAAGTCCTTGAATAACACATCTCGTCCAAGATGAACTGCCAAAGCGCTGGCATCAGTTACCTGAGCGAAAGAGGAAGAGAGAAAGAGAGAAAACAAAAATGTACTAATTAAGCACATATTGACTTCGCAGATTATTGCCACCTCAACGATTCGTCCCCCGAATAGGCTGCGCTGCGTCCATGGACAAACACGCAAAAACAGTCTGCCACGCAACGCAATCAGCCCCCGGATTACGTGCCACATCTGAATGTCCTTGTTATCGCTAATTAATACGCAATACACACCACACAACAGTGGAATCCGTTAAGTCCGCTTATGCTCGTGAATATGAATGGATCGTTATTCAATGTCACCGCCCCACCTCCCAAGCACCAGTCGACCAGATTTAGATACAAACAAGTCTAATTTATCGCACCCACATCGCCATGAGGCTAAATCCCGAAGTTTTTTAACCCCTCGCCGCGTCGGCATCCACTCCCCAATTACAACACTAAATAACGCCATTTGTCCCCCGGTATGGGCTAAATGTAATCAGTGCGGCTGTCGACCGTCGTTACACACGCATCTGAGTGGTGTCCTTTGCCAGAGCACTGCCACTGCTGCCGACCGGAAAGCATCCCCATTAGGCTAATTGTTCGAACAATCTTCGAAGGGGTGGTGCGCGCTCGAGACCTATCCGGCTTTTGTCTTGTTCATTAGGCCTCGAATAGATGGGCGCGTGCCCTCGGAAACTAGAAACGGCACCGCAAATTCGTGAGATCCACCACCCCAGCGGGCAGACAAGGGGACACTCTCTCTCTCTCTATCTCTTGAGCACCCGATGCGAGAGAGATTTATCCAAATTAACATCCCCGAGACCCTTGAATCCCTTCTGCACACTCAAACACCGACACACACACACACCGACGCACGAGATCAGTACAAATGTTTAGACAATTGACATGTGTAGCCTCTTATGCCGCCTTAATGGTGGGCGGGTCGATTGAGCACTTGGCACGATAAGTTCATATTACGGGTTATTCGAGGGTCATGTAGTGATTCCTTGGACTCCCCCAAAACGGTTATGCTCTGCCGCTGAGCGCCGACAGTGAACACACTAGTGCTGTTTACCTTTTGCGAGATGACACTTACGAGAGGATACACTCTCCCACCCATCCACCCACTCACACAGATCTCCTCTAATTCGGCTAAGTTCCTGTTTTCCGGCCAAAAACTTTGCCCCCACCACCAAGCAGTTGTGGAAGATGTCGACGTCGACGACACCCCACTCGCAGAGGGCATCGCTGCCAGCTGCGAATGGGTATCGAACTACTTTTGTTTGTCGGGTGTTTTGGTTTCAAGCATTATAGCCGGGATAATGTTTATAATGCTGGTCTAATGGGGTTAATCTGAGATAACAGAAGTATTCCGGTGACTGGGGATCGTTCTGAATTGCGCCTCGGTGGAGTGGCGCCACTTTTTTGGGGGGGCGGGCGGTGTTGATTCCTTTGTTTACTCTAGGATTTCGACTGTTATGCGGGGTCGTAGGGAAATAAGCCGAAAATTCTTGAACGACGTTTTTGTTTCACCAAGTGGCGATGGGGCGGTGGGGCGGTTGGAAGGCGGTAACGGCGCAAAGACACCGACTTTTCGAGTCGGTTTTGTGTTAGCACAAAATTTCAACGGCACATTAGACTGATGGGGGGGGGGGGGGGGGGCGCAGTTGAACATCCCTTAATGGGACAGGAAGGGGTTGCCAATGAGGTCGAGATGAAAGTTTGATTTTTCAAAAATTACCAAAGTTGTGACGCACAAAGTTGAGACATTAAGCCACGCCACCCAAACTGTTGCGGTCTGACGGTCATGTGAAAACAAAGGAGACGCAATCAAATGAATAGACCTCTCGAATGGAAGTCGGTCGGAGTTTTGGTGGTTTGGCGGGTGAAAGCAGAGTCGCAAGAGGCTGCCTTTGGTTTTGCGTAATGTACGGTGATGGCTGTTAGCCAGTTTCTGCTTATTTGGGTAGTTCTTGAATGGCTTGTGGTCCATTTTGAGCTCAATTTTGCCGAGTAAAGCCATCAAGCTGAGGCGACATCTGTTCCTATCTCAGTCTTCGACCGAATTTTGCCCCCGGAGGTGTTCTTAAACCAAGCTTCCTGTGCCCGCATCAAGTGAGACTTCCCCATGCACTCAGCGTGACTGCTGCAGTTCCGCCTTCTTTTTCTTTTCCGCCAAAACTAGGACTTCCGTTTCGACAAAAAAAAAAAACCCGCACAAATGTTGACTGATAGACTGCTCCCTTTTGAAGGACTGCCACCACTCTCAAGCGTGCACGCGAGACTGCACACGAAACACAAGTCGTGGATAACGACCCCATAATCCACTTCGAATTCCACCCGCTCGCAGCCCCCACAAGCCCAGGCAAACTTGTTGCCGTTGAGTGCCCTCAACCTTAGCCCGGATATAAAGCGTTTCACACACGCAACCATTTCGTGTCGCCTTCAAATGTAATTTTCTGCGCGTTCTTTCAAATAGGATCGTCTTTCGAGTGAAAAGAGGAAACCGAAAAAAAGCTACACCCACGCAATCCACCCTCCCACCAGGTCCGCTGACACACATTTCCCGAAACAAAGTCCTTTAACGGCAACATAATCGCATTCAGAATAGACAAAGCGACACCGAAAATCAAACGAACCCCGTTCCCGGCTCCTGCCCACCGAACAAAGGCACTCGTCTGGATGTGTTCCTTCCTTCCAATCCAGGCCCACCCCTACAAACGGGTCGCGTCGCCACCAGCACACCCACAAAAGGAATGATATACAACAATCCTTTGTTACCTCAGTCACGGATGGATTAATTTATGTCATCTGACATAATAGACAAATGGAAACCGGCAAGAGGCGCAATGCCTTGCGACAGCGACAGCGACAGACAACAGCAGCAATCCCCGATCTGTGGGGTGCTTTGTTAACCTGTATTAGACGGTGACGCCCTGCGGCTGGGGAAGGGGGCGGAATTTTCAATTCTTCCCTCTTATCCTTTTCGAAATCATTAACTCAAAAGAGGAGTGAGGAGCGGGCGGATGGAGTGGCGATGAAACGCCAAGTGCGTGTCCTTTGTTTCAACGAGTGAAACCGAAGTTGCAGCCGGCACGGTGAAGGGCTGACGTGCGTCTCCTAGAGTAGCGGCGCACTCGAATGAGCTTTAAGTACGCGTTTCAGAATTTTATGATTTTCATCATCATCACTCTCTAAACAATGGCACATCTCTGCCACACCCTCCCCATCTCACAACGATCCACCAAAGCCGCCAAACCCCCGAGCTTGTCACTCATTTCGTTGTGCCATCACTAATGAGGACAATTCAGCGGCAGCGCACCGTTTTTCATCGGATCCTCAGGCATGGCGTGGCATGGCATGGCGTGGCATGGCATGGCATAGGCCCCCAACCACCCGCTCCCGCACAGTGACACGCGCAGCGACAAAGTCGTTAAATCCACATTATGTGGATCTGCTGCTGGCATTGTTTGAATTACTGACAACATGTTTCGCTCCAAACACACAACAGGATTCTTCCGCCCCTCAAACGCGCGCACACACACCCATATGCGTTGAGTAGGCGCAAGAAGGGCAACAGAAAAAAAGCGAGAGGCACCAAAAGAGAAAGGAATCGCCCTCACGGAGGAGGGCCCGCCTGCCGCCTGGCTGACAAGGCAAATTGATGCGGGATACGAATGAAAATATTAGGAATTATGATTGTTCTCGAAGGAGATGCTCGGTGGAGTGTCATTATCGTCTCTAAGGAGGCGACGAGTCCCCCCCTCAAAGGGTTCGCTCATTCAGTTGTACGGCCGTGTGTGCGACGCTGCTGTGCTGAAGAATGGAATTAGCCGCTTTTGGATTCTTTATTCGAACGCCAACGACGACGACGACGACGACGACGGTGACGAGGACAAACGTGAATGGTTTTGAAAGTGATTAAGCGCTTTCCAGAGCGAGAGAGCGGGAGTGCGCACCGACTGAGCTGTGCGCGTAAAGAGGCCCAGGGGAGTCGCTATTGAAATTAAAAATGAATTAGCATTCGTTTTCGGAAGGACGGAATCTTAGAGCGAACACTTGCCGAAGCCGTTGAAATGATTTTGCTTATGATTAATTGTTGATGGGTCGAGAGGGCAGTCGGCAATGCATTATCCGGCGGTACAAGGTAATGAAAGTTGAATTAATGATTCAGTCAGGGGGCTGTGATCGTGAACAATGTGCCGGGGAGGGGAGGGGGCGAACCACTTAGGTGGATGAATGCGACGAGGGGGATGCCTGTGGAAAGTTGCTGCTTTGATTTGTAGCATGTCGTGGGGGTGTGCGGCGGCTGAAAGGTCTCTGATTTGGTTGAAAGGTCTTGCCACTTGAAGGGGGGGCATCAGATGTGATGCATTATACGAGAGATGAGATGACGAAGTTTAGTGAAAAAAGTAACGACTGGGATGCAACGAGTAATACAACAGAAATACATCCGAATGGACGACGTCAATCGAGGCACTTTAGAGAACACGTATTTGTTTATCTGCCGCTCCTCGACACTGAGTCAGTGAGACAACGAATCAGACGATGCCCGCGTTTAAGAATGGCGCACACAGGTGGAGAAGGAGAACAACCAAAGTGGTATGGGAAATTGGATCGTTTTAATTAAGGCCTATGATTGCTTCCGTCTATACCATGTATTACAGTTTGACCTACATATATTTTGTGCTGCTGTCCACTACACTATTATGGCAGCGAGACCGTATGGTCTCTTCCTCCAGAAACAACTTCACTTAAATAAAAGCTTACTTGCACTATCAGACCCGAACGTACCGCGAAAAAAGCCTAGTAATTGAAGTTAACTTAACCTAAAGGAATTCAAAAATAAAAACCTCCCTTAATTGGAGGCTGCCACTTAACGAGATTGCTGTGCAATTCAATATACTATTCATGTGTGTGCCGGAACACTGCTATACTGGGGAAGTGCAAAGCCGATGAACTCACTAGCTGCGGTACAACTTCTTCTCCAACACCAGGAATAGATCAACCTTCTATGCCGATCGTTATAGCCTACTATACGCCCAATTAGAACAACCAACCGCAAGTGACTAGAAGTCACCACCTTCCTTAAAACAAAGGAAATATGTCAAGCAATAAATCTTAAACGATCACTCTGTCTGCTTAGACTAAGTAGACTTACACTCAGGACGCACATCGGCGTCATATCCGGAACGGTCCCATATTGCCTTATATTAACCAGCGTCTTCAGTCACAGAGCGATAAGCTTCAAGCTCGATGATGGCAAATTCTGTAGAGCGGTCACCAAAGGGACAACACGGTGTGCTCTCCCCTCTCTTCTACTGACACTGGAAGAGACAGGGTGCGAGGTCTACTTCCGCGACCTCGGGAAAATATATGTCCACATTCAGGCGACCCTCTTCGAATCATAAAAAGGGGTAGAGAATGCGGCCTAGCTGTCAACCCATAGAAAACAGAGCTAGTTCTTTCCAGGAAATATAAAATTTCTGACTTTGACCATCTCTCAATATGAGGAAATGCCCTTAAGCTGAATAAGATCTTGTCCCGGGCACGAATTTAAGCCGGAGAACGAATGTGCCAAAAAGGCGACCACAGGACTACAGTACTGGCGAACTGCGCTCGATAAGGACAGTAAATATAAAATGCTCGATGGGATGCTGCAGATGGCATGCGAATGTACATATATATCCGAAGGTCCATATCAGCGGATGGCAAAGGATAACACCCTCCGCAGCAGTGAACATTCTCTCTAACCTTCCGCCGAGATACTCCAGACCCATACCCAAAGAATTCGTTGCATGAGGCATGAAGCCCAAATGAAGGGAGAAGCCCAAGTGGAATGCATCACGACGTATGAAGTTGGTCAATTTTAACCATGACGAGAGCGGCTGTCTCTGCACTCAGGAATTAAACACTTAATTGGCATTCCGACTAGTCTTACAAGTCACTGTAGCATGGTTCAGGCAGTGACAGAGGAAGCTCTTTACATGCTCTCTTACAGGTGATTTCAAGAAGTGTCATCTGTTCTGACAGCCAAACGGCGATCAAATCTCTGGCTGCAACATTGAACTCAAAGACTTCCCTGAATTGCTGCCTATCTCTCGAGGAGATGGCCAAGTGTTTTAGTTCCACAGAATTGTGAACCGGACGAACTCGCTAGAAAGGCCACAGGGTCACACTGGCCACACCAATCGTAGGTGGTCTACTGGCACAGTAACATTTCTTAGTAGTGGGGGCAACACCCCCAATTTATTAAGCTTAATACAAGCGAATAACTTAAACAATCTAAACTTAAAAACTAAAGCTTAACCTAGATGGTAGAGAGGGAGGACTAGCGCAGGAAAGAATGGGACTGGAGGTGGTTTCGAAGTGAGGTTTCGCTAAGGTGGAAATCGAAAGAGTATTCCATAGTGTTAGCCAGGCTTAACATTCTTGATACCGGTGAGTTTAAGCCGTAATTAGTCCGATGTGGTCTAATGCGAAAGAGGGCTGCAGACCTTAAATTGTAGGGGTTGACGCTAAGACACACAAATTCAAGAAGTGCGAGGCAGTCTGTATTACCGGTAATCAGTTGGTGGAGGAAGAGCAGATCGGCAGTTTTGCGACGGTTTTCGAGGGACTCGAGCTGAATTAGTTTAAGGCGATCAGAGTAAGGAGGTAAGTTGGTTCTGTCAGTCCAGGCAAGATCACGTAGAGCGAAACGTAGAAACCTACGCTGGACGGCTTCGATACGACGAATGTGGACCGCGTAATGAGGTGACCATACTTGGCTGGCATATTCGAGAATGGGTCCGACGAAGGTGATGTACAGAGATTTTGTGACATAGGGACTCGAAAATTCTTTTGACCGGCGTTTGATAGAGCCAAGGGTTGAATTTGCTCCACTTATAATATTGTCAATATGGGAACGAAAGCTGAGCTCATGATCATAGATTACGCCTAAGTCGCGTAAAGATGATGCTGAAGGGACTAGTTCGTTGCTGAGGAAATAGTTTCTATGTGGATTCGGTGGATGTTTGCGGAAGTATGTAAAGGATTGACATTTACTGACGTTAAGTTAAAGATCGTGTTTTTTGCCACCAAATAGAAAAACTAATTACGTCGTCTTGGAGAGAATAGGAGTCAGAGGGGGAGGAGATGAACGAATAGATTTTAATGTCATCGACGTAAGCAGAGAGGTGAGAGTACATACGAGTACGGTCAACATCGTTGATGGTAAGTACGAATATTTATGGACCGAGGTGGCTACCATGCGGTACGCCCGAAGTCCCTTCGATGGGCTTGGAGACAGTCGATCTGAAGGTAACTGCGTATTCTCAGCTTTCCAAATAGGATTTGATCCATTTGATGAAGTGAGGTTGAAAACCTAGAGCTGTCAGTTTAAATATAATGACGGTGCGAAATTTTATCGAATGCTTTACTAAAGTCGTTGGCTATAACATCGACTTCTTTGCCGTCTTCAAATGCGCATAATGCCTTACATACAAATTCAGTAATGTTCGTAGTCCTCGATCTGCCTTTCAGAAAACCGTGTTGGAAAGTTGAAAATAATGCTTTGCAGTGAAAAAACATAGAATCGTAGACAATGCTTTCGAATAGTTTA
Organism: Eristalis pertinax; assembly: GCA_907269125.1. Lineage (NCBI taxonomy): Eukaryota > Metazoa > Arthropoda > Insecta > Diptera > Syrphidae > Eristalis > Eristalis pertinax. Next base: position 28,410,316 of record OU026145.1, read on the forward strand.
GGTACGCAAGATAGCTTAGCGATGGGACGATAGTTACTTATGTCGTTTTTTGGACCTTTCTTATGTATTGGGACAATAAAATAGTTCTTCCAAAGCTTAAAGAAACATCCTTGTGACAGGGACATATTGAAAAGACTTGCTAGAGGTTCAGCCAAGTGTATTTCTGTAGAAGCTGCAGAGACGAGGAGGAGGAAGAAGCCGTTGTGCATCTCCTTTGTAACTCCTCCCGAAGAAGAAGTCAACTAGAAGCAGTCAACTACTTTAACAACCTGGCCGAACTAAGTAGCAATAGTGCCAGTCATCTCCAGCGCTTTAACCAAAGCACTACGTCGTTTGCAGAATATCATCAATTAGAACCGCATGGTACCCCAACGGGCCTAGTCTCAACCAGCAGTCAGCCACTACAACTTAACCTACCAACATGTAGAGAAGACATTATGCCGAGATGAAAAATCAGTCAATAATGGAACTGGAACAAGCGCTTTCGCTGTTCCTCGACAGTCCACGTTGACCCACTTAGTTCGACAAGTGCGAGAGGCACGCTCCTAAAATACGTCGCTTTACATCTACAGTTGAACAAAGCCTTTCGAGATTTATTAGACACCCCAACCCCCTCCCCGCTGAAGCCAATAAAGGATATCAGAGTGGTACGAAAAAAAAAATACTCATGTCAACTTCGATGGCGCGGCTGAAATTGAAAAACACATTCAACCATGAAGGCCGCCGTCCTATCCACTTCTCTCCGTCAACATTTGCACATCCCCCCCCTTCCGCCACCGCCGCGCAGCGACAGGCCGCTCAGCTTGTGACAACAACTCAATTGCGCTCTCAACCGGATCCAACGACCGAATATTATGTTGCCATTAACTGTTAGTTTCGCATTCAAACCGTTGTATGTGTCGGCCATTAGTTTATATAACTTCTGTTGGCATTCGAAATTGGAATCATTGTACCAAGCCCACCACGAGCCCAACCCCCTGCCCAGCAGCCAAAAGGACAGTCGACACAGGACACAGATGCTGCTGCCAGTAGGCCGCCCACACTCGACCGACGACGTGGTTCATCGACCCTGCCGCTGCAAGGCCTCTCCAGTCTCCACCGAATGCCAATAAAAAGTCAATCTTCTATCACTCGTACGTGTTATTATTTCGCATTACAACGGAAATCGAATACGTACTGTGGATTAATGGATTCCAGTGGATATTTCGGCCTCGCACCAGCTGCGCCTGGTGTGGTCTCCCATGCAGATACGCCGAACCCGGCCTGTGGGCGGTACATGTTCGACGTTATGTGCTTTTAATTTGGTCCATATTGTCGCCATTCTTGCGTTGTATCGGGCGCTCTTTAGCATTTTGCGTGATAGAATATTACGCATCCGTGTGTCCACTGCGTGCTCAACAAATGAATGCGAGGAGGACGCACACCTAGGACGGGCGCACACGAGTCCAGGCCGAACCGGACCCGCTGCCTGGGGGTGAGGGCGCTTTGTCGTTCATAATGATGTCGCCTTTCATTTGTGGCCGATGATATCTGTGCGTGGAATTTATCACACTCGCTCTGGCAGTGCTGTGGGTCGACCGGCACGGCGCGGCTTGGATCAAGTTCATTTTCGTTCTGGCTTGTCCCCATATCGGTTTATTGGTGAGTTAAACTGACTTACAGTGTCAATCGGAAATAATTGAATCGTCGGCTGGTTGGTTTATTTCGATTTGTCAACGGATGACGGGTGGATCGCGATGCCGGCCAGTTCAGTCTTCAGTGCCGAGTGTTTATTCGATTTGAATGGGGTAACACAAGTGATATCATTTGCCAGTCAGTTGTATCGAATTTTAGATCACATTCTGGCTGAAATGGGGCGCAGGTGAATCAGCTGCCCCCTGCCACTGCATTCCTCTGTGATTTGTGTGTTCGATTGACACACTAAATGACGGTGTGAACTGTACATTTTGAGGGCTTGACAGTGGCTGCTGCAGTCGGGTGGATTTAAGGCTAGCTTGTGCACTTTTGTTGTACGTCCTATGGCTGGAGGTGAAGCACAGATACCTTCCGACATCGAAGAGGAGGAAACTTGAGAGGAGAAGACTCGAGGGAGGTGGTCTCAAGAACGTTGATCGCGAGAATTGATGTCTAGACACTCACCTACAACGCCTCGGCCACCTCCTATCGACCGCCAGACTTTCTTCAGTTTTACTTGTATTTTATTTGTGTACACTTGTTTATCAAGTCTCTTCAGTCCGTATCAGAGAACATTGACAAGATTTTGACTGGTATCCACTGGATTTGCTGTTCTTTGCTAAGCGGTCAGCAACATTACATGACCATCCACTTGTTCTCGTCTCGTAAAGAAGTCAATTCAGTCAGTCGCTGTATGAGAAGCGGCATTATTAAGCTTTCTTGTTCAGTTTAATTATACAATCTGGGTCCATTTGAGATTGGGATCGTGGACATTTAATTTTCCACTCGATTCATATTCCACGTCTCTCGTGTAAACTTGGATGAAAATAATACGTTTGGCACTCCATTTCGAGGTGGACCTGAAACGTAAAACTGAATTCATGATGAAAAGCCATTGCAGGTGCGATGAACTCTTAAAGACAGATCCATGTTCTTTTGAACTGAAAGCACTATGCTTCCGTGACGCAGCAGGAATATGCCCATCTTGTCTTCCAAAACGTGGGTTGGTATGTCATGCTAACAGACAGCGCTTGATTTGCTCACAATTGGCATTTCTGTGGTCACTGGGGCATTGCCTCTACGGCTTTGCTGGCACATACGTACTCTTTTGTCGAGGTTTAGCTGAGAATGCGAATACAAAAAAGAGAGAAAAACAGCGAAAGCTCACACGGAAGCGGCACAGGAGCAGCCCGTACTTCCAGCATTTCTTAGAAACATTTTTGCGATGAAAGCTCTCAATCGGTTTAATTTTTTCCAACGTGCTACACAATTATCGTATAAATGAGCGTACGAACCTTGCTCTGGAATCACTCTATCTATTAATGAAAACCGCGTTAAGATCCGATGAGTGGTCAAAAAGATATAAGCGTACATCCGGATAGACGGCTATTGTTTCATACATCCTTACATCACCATCATCTTCCGATCGGCATGAGCCACAGGACACAACAGGACAGGTCTCAGGACCTGCATACTTGGGAGTGGTTGAGTAATGACTTGTAGGAAACTATTCGGAGCAGAGGATGAAGTTCCCTGTGGCGTTGTGGAAGTTCAGCATCGGCGTAATATAAGAGCTGAACAGGAACAGAGGAGATATTGTGCACTTTCTACCACAGAAGTCGATTGCGATTGCCGAGTAATCTCTCAAGAGGCATGCCGTACTATTCAGAGGTTACACTTGTCTAGAGCGACGTTTTTAGCGACGCAGTTTAGACACGCGAAGTGCTCGATGGCCATCTGGAATTGGTTAATTCGGCTACTTTCCTTCATAGCAAGTGCTAACATGTCGTAGCGAGTGGTTTGAGTTGAGTTTTGTTCAGTAAAGACGGGCTTGGAGACATAAAGTCTACTGCTTCTGGACTTCTACAAGCAGATGAATTCTGCAAAGATTGCCATTAGGATCAGCCAATCCAGTGGCATACTAGATCGACTACAAAATCAACAAGTCGAAAGCGACTACATCTATTCCTCCGTTTCCTTATTTTGAAATCCCTTTCCGGTGCGATAGCTGGATGGCTCAAAAACACCGCAACAACAAGATGTGACGAAGTAGGAGCTAAGAGGTTATATCGCCCCTAACCCAGGTCGTAGTTTGAAATGTTGTGACGTGTGTCTTGGCCTGTCTCTTTCCGAGATAGGCGATAGTTTGATACGTGTTTTCGGTTTAGGAAGACTGAATTCAGGGACAGTGCTTCGGGACCAGCAAAAAAACTGTCTGAAACTTGCGCTGTAATTTTGATTTCTAATTTTCTTCTAATTTTATGCCGCCTCGGGGATGTGCCCCACATTGTTTGCAGTCTTTTTGAAGCATCCTCACTCATTCAAGCAAAAAAAAAAAACAATTTACCCGCAATCAAACGACGTCGCACAACATTCAGCCATCAATGTGTAGGCGCCACCCTGTCCCGAGCCAATCGTTACGAATATCTTAATCCAACTCAACCCGTTCACCCTCGGTCTCCACTCCATCTCGAGACAGTCAGCCCGGTTAACAGAGAAATCCTGCGATGTAATCTGCGACAAATCAACAACTTCGGACACGACCCAACCATGTCGTCAGCTGGCCGGGATCATCTCATAATTCGGCGAGCTTCAGCTTGAGCCTGACGCGCCAACAGAATAATTCATACACCAGTCGCACAGTAGACACAATGAAAGTACAGTATCCGTATCGGTATCCTCGGCAGCAGGGGATATTTGTATTCCAGAGCTGTGCGCCTGGTCAGACACATGCAAACATACACACACGCCCACATCCCGGTGATGGTTCCCAAATTCGTTTGTTCAGTGCAAAGTTGACACCGTCACTTGGCAAGGGTATGCAACTGAACTCCTGTTCCCAAAAACGCTACCAGCACCGCACTCACTTCCACCGAACGCTCCCGGGCGAAAAGCTTAGGTACACAGGTCAGGTGGCGGATGGGTTACAATTCAACGTTAAATGTAAATTTTCCGGTAGCCATGGCCAGGCCTACGCCACAGATGTGTCACCCTAGAACGCACCCGAGAGGGGGTGCCCACAATGTGTGCATCCCCATGGCAGTGCATACGAGCGCACCCCCAAACGGCAGCCATGCAGCCGTGGGAAGCTGGCACGTAACTCGAACAATTTATCTTGGTGACTCCTCGAATGTCAGGTGTAAGCTCGGTTGAATACCGAACAAAAGTTCGTAAACATTTGTACAACCTGGGTGGCCGGTGTTGGGGGTGTGGATGCGAGTGTGTGGTAATGATGGCAACACTCAACCCACGCCACTCCCCCCCCCCGGGGGACGGCATCATGGACACTGTCAGTTGCAGGCTCTATTATAGCTCCGCACGGTAAGCCGTCGGGTGGTTATAATGCCCCTTTGTTATGCAATTTGTTGGTGCGATTCGGTCGTGTGGGTGACTCGTGTGTCTGTGTGCTTAAATTGAACTTTCGGTCGAATTAAATAGTTTTGCGGTGCAATAGTTACTCCGTCGTGTGTGCCTTCGAAGGTGTTTTCGAGTTTCGATGCGCCACTGTCCTGGAGTGGGTGAGGCACTGAGGTCTCAGTGCAACTACAAGTTTCCGGTGTAGGTCATGGCAACATGTTGTGTTGAGGAAAGACTGCAGTTTTGTTTCGCTGCGAACTTTTGTTCTCCTGGGACTGCATTCGTGCTTTGAGAAGTAACCCATCGCTTATGTCAGTTGTCGGGGGGGTTAAGCGTTTCTTCTAAGTTAGTTTCGAAGGTTTTTTTTTGGCGTACAACGAGAGAGATGCACGTGACCTTGGAGTTGACCTGGATTTCAAATTCGACATTGGCAAGCAATTTGTACCTCGATGATGGTGATGCTTTAAAAACCGAGAGTTTAGATCGCTCTGCAGAAGCTCAGCTCGAAGCGTTTATATGACAAGGCACAAGCGTCTGCATGTCGCCTCTGTCAACTAACTTCTACTCCACGTGAAAACTGGGAGGCCATGTTTCACGATTGCTAAGGAAAGAAAGGGTTTTTGAATCTGTAACAGAAATCAATTCTCTTTACGGATGACGCGCAAGTCGACACCTACCACCTATTCGTCGATTTCAAGGCCGCGTGCATAGAGACGAGCTAGCGCGGTTGGTTCAATATTCACTGCAGATCTTAGAAGCTTCATGACGCACTTAATTGCGAACGCCGACGATCTAGTAGCGTACAGAGCAGGTCCGAGTAAGAGATACCTAATTGCAACGTGACTTCAAACGAATTCAGCGATTTTGCGGCGACTGAAAGTTGAGTATTAACTTCTTGATGTGTGAAAGCATCCTCTTCAGGACCCCGCTGCACATGGCACAGGCCATGGGATACGCGCACAAACTGGCGTAAGTTCGGCATTGTTGGGACGGCCGTTAGATGTGAAAAGTATAGTAAGTTATCTAGGCATTTGGTTGGACCAATATATGTATTTTGACAAACATATAGACATTACCCTGGCGAAAGTTATTATTGTTATTATTATTTATTAAAGTGTAATAAATTACAAATTAAGGTCTTAAAAACTACGGCACTAGTTACCAGGGCTTTCGGCCGGCGGCGAAAGTTAAAAAGGTCTTTACTGTGGCAAGGGGTTTGACCCTTGATACCAGGGTGAAGGTAATCTGCTACATGATCCTCATTCGGCCAATTATGGCGTACGGTTGCCCATCGTGATTCAACGTGGGTCCTTCTCAAATGGAAAAGATGATGCTGTTCGCGAGACAGTGTCTTCGCACCTGTGTCCGGTTGCATCGTACACCTATCCCATCGAGGTACTGTACAACGAGGCAAACTTGAACAGGATAATAATATAAAAATATAATATGGGTGGCGCTACAGCCCGTAGAGGGCCAGGGCCTAACTTCTCAGCAACCATTCATGTGGTTGCTAGTTCTGTAACTAGTGGAAGGACAGTTGTATGCCGACTCCGAACGGCCAATTTTTAGAAGCTATTTTCAGTTATACTCTTTGTGCATTGGCCGTGAAAAGTATTTCTTGTCGTACCAGGAATCGAACCTAGACAGGTAGTTCCAAGTGCGTACGCACATACCCATAACGCCACGGGCCACCACTTGAACAGGATAGGTAATTTTATTATTAAGCTGATCAGAAGGCATATTGCTCGAACTACGACTTCTTCCAACAGTCTCATCTTTGGGGCTTACTACCCCAATGTTTTGTACCCATGAGAGACTGCGCCTCACATATTCCTCCTGAAGCGTTCCTCTATCTCGACACAATTGGCCTAATACAGAATCCACAAGGATGTCCTCTCATCTTCCATGTCGTACGCCGAACACTGGACAGGCGACTATAAAACGAACAGGATGTCGCTCGCAGCTTTCACTGGGACTCGAACCGGGGACGCCTCTAATCAGGGGCAGGCACTCAAACAACGGCGCCATCCAGCTACATATCAAAAGTGCTCCACGGTGTATAAATTATATATGTTAATTGTGCAGGTGTCTGTACAGTTACGGACATAGTTAATATAGTTATGAAGTTTTCATTGTAGTTTAAGGTAGTTTAAGATAGGTTAATATCGTTAAATTAATCCAAGTTTTGAATCAGTTTTCTTGGCCAAACTAATAAAACAAAGACAGATTGTCCAGACAGACAGAAAAAAAAACCGTTTAAAAAGAAGTGCAACTCGCACTGGAGTTTCGATGACCTTGCGCATCGCATTTCGTTTGACCACAGACTCATGGATATACCTGACGCAAGGACACCAGCAATCCAGTTGCGACGCACATACAAAGTCGACTTTCCCTAAACTCAGGACTGGCTCTGGCCAGAATATGAGCCAGGAAAAGAATGTAGTCGAATCTTCACGGATGGCTCCAAATTATCTGGACTGTCCCGGACTACCACGGAATCACGGGAAATGAGATCGCCCATGAACTTGTTAGACAAGGATCAGAGGAGATACTTTTACCCGAACCTGCATTGGGACTACTTGCGTCCTCGGTTAGGGGCTCCATCCATGGCTGGGATTGTCGAGACCACGCCACCTCTCCATGATGTAGACAAACCAAGCGCATGCTCCCTAATGTCTTGTAAGAGATCCGCGGCATTCTTGTTATCTCTTAACAGAAAAGACTTCAGACGACTTACCGGCGTACTAACGGGCCACTACACCTACGCCAAATACCTAAATGTGCTTGGCCTAAGCGACGAAACCCTCTGCGACGCCTGTGGAGAAGACGACGACACTGCAGAGCATTTCATCTGCCACTGTCTCGCCTTTGCTCGGATCAGGTGGCAGTTATTTGGTGCTGATGAGGTGAGAGCTGATGATGTACGCTACTCATCACAGAAGCGCCTACTGGTATTCCTCCGGAATACCATGAAATTTCATTAAATGTAGGTTGCTGTCTGGTAGTACAATGGACCAGTTTTTTGAGTCTGAGTGCTCCAGATCAGTGTTCAAAACCCTCCGAATCCGAAATCCGAAATCCTCGAAAAAATCCGCATAGGGTGAGTAGGTTAGATATAAGAACGATTGTTAAGTTAGTAAGCTAGTTCTACGCATTTTTGTGTAGTATGGAAGTAAAATGCATTATAAAATAAAACAAAAAATAGAGACGAGCTATACAACGCCATGTATAGTGTTAACATTCCTGGCAAACTCGCCAGGCTGTACAGGATGACGATGGAGAACTCTCGCTGCTTCACGAACTCACCGCGGTCTTCAAATGTCAAAAAAGGATTGAATGCGTGACTTCTTCAGCGTCATCCTGCAGAAGATCGTGCAAAAATCACTCGCCAACACTAGAGGCATGATGTTCCAGAAGTCCGTACATTCACGTGATTGGTCGAACACAGCGAGTCGTCAATGAAGCGTTTGCTGGTGAGGACTAAAATAAGGAAGCGGCTAAAATGGGCCTGGCAGACAAACGAAGCTTATGCTGTCATAAAGAAAGGACAGAATGGACTGCTATAAGTTCGAGATAGTCAGGGACTTCGTCTACGTTGGCTTCGCAGTAAGCAGTACAAACAACATCAGTATCGAGATCAACGGCAGGGTAACTCGTGCCAACCGCTGGGCTTAAGGGGCAATTTAGTAGTAGAGCAGTCTCTCGAAGGGCTAAGCACTAAGACACTGCTTCTTCTAGTCCTGCTGTACGGCGCAGTGTCAAGGACAATCTCAAAGGCGGATGAAGAAGTCCTTTCGAGAGAAATGTTCAGCCTTTTTCTTTGGTCCAAATGCGTTGATTGCATTTGGAGCAGAAGACTCAACCACGAAGTGTATTGACTCTACAGCGACATGAGTCCAGTCAGGGGTCTTCGAATTCAATGCTTAAGGTGGCTAGGCCATGTAGAGCCCATGGAATACTTAGCTCCGACCCGAAAAGCCTTCGACTCCGAACCAGTGAGACAACGCTACAGAGGACGCCTGTGAGTTAGGTGGCGCATCTTAATGTGGCGAAGGACACCAACCAATTTGGCATGCGAAACCAGAGGCGGCTAGCCGGACAGGCTTATTGGGTGAGGGCCAGGTCCACCCCACCCTGTAGCGTCACTCAAAGAAGAACGCAACTAAGGGTGACTTAATAATGATAATAATATGGGTGGCGCTACAGCCCATAGAGGGCCAGGGCCTAGCTTCGCAGCAACAAATCAAATACGCCTCAATTAATGGATCAAAAATCTTTGCCTCAAAAGTCGGTCCCTTTATTATTTTTAACGCATTCAGTTTATCGTTAAGCTTCTTAGGTAAGGCTCACAATTCGAGGGATTAAGCCGACTAAAAAAAAAATATTGAAAAGCGACTAAAATTAAACAAAATTAAAATTATTAATTAAAATTATTATTAAATTAAAAGAAAGATTACAATCCTTGCTGCTTTAACTTGGCCTCACTCAAAGATTTTTATTGTCCAAGGACACACAACAGTGAGTCCACCAAGGATGACCGAAATCAAACAAATCTGCACCGTTCCACAAGCCCTCATCCGAATGTTTTTGCACACAGACCAAGTACGAGCAATAACTGACCTCCAAGCCGCCATCCATCTTCAAAATGTTAAGCACCTCCGGGCGCCCGGACACGCTTTACATCAATTAACCACCCTCGACACGTCAATTGCGAAAGCAAATGAAAACTTCAATTCATCTCCACCTCAAGTTTGTTAGATACTCACTCAAAGCGAGCAAAACAAGCGAAAATACATGAACGCCTCGGGGATGCCGGAGACAAAACGAAAACTACTTCAACACTTCAAGTACCCACAACTCCAGCGCCTTGCACTCGTCGAATCAAGACGTCCAACAGACCAATTCAAGGAATTTATTTTCTTTAAAAAAAAAAAAAAACTCGCCGACAACAACAAAAGAAAAATTACGAAACGACACCTATCCTAGTAGTGGCTGCAGAGCCATAAAACTCGTACATATCCTTGAAATTCCTCACTCGCAGTGCCTCTCGCTTGCGCACCGCTCCATGTGCGGCATGTCCTCACCCCGCGTCCGCCTGTGTACCACGAGTTAACAGGTGAATTGGCTAACAGAGATGACTTTATCCAAAGGACGGAGGGGCGGACGACGACAACAATAAGAAAAATCCTTAAGACTTTGTCCGCCGCTCTCCATCTACGATATCGCCCAATATCGTAAGTGATAAGCTCAAGGACTCCAGCGCAGTGCGCATGCCAGTGAACTCGTCACTCGCTCCCCGGCTGGCGAAATGAACTCACTCACTCTCGCAAGGACTTCGCGTTCGTTTGCCGGAGCGGATGCGATGGAAATGAGCTTTTTTTCGCGTACGGAATTCATTTCCCTGACAGTGGAGCGAAGCGGCGATATTTAAGAACGTCATTGATGAGTGTATCCCTTAGTCTTCGATTGTATCTACACCCGTTCGTGTCTCCATCGCTTGAATGCGAACGCTTCAAGGACGTGTGTATACTGCCTGTGCCCCTGTGCCTCTGTGTAGTGCGTGTGCGTGTGTACTTCCATTTGTGTCCTTTCTCATTCCTCCCGCTGCTGGAGTGCAAAACAAAAACAAAACGGTTCGTGGTGCTGTTGTGCAAGTCAAAATCTATCATTATTTCGGTTCGCATTAGTTTTCAACCGAGGATCTCTGGGCAAATCGATCAAGTGGATACCTGGTGAATGTGAGAAGCAGATTACAAGGATTCACTTTCGTCTCCCTTCTCAGCCAGAGAGGAAGCGAAAATTTTGTTTCCATTTTTTTTCTTCTGTTTCTGGTTGTTTTTTTTCTTTTTTGTTGTTTTTCATTTTTGTGGGAAAAAACTCTGTACGTTCGAGAGGAGAAGCTTTTTGCCCAGCCTCCAGCCCAACCAGAGACTGACTGAAGAGCTTTGCCGCAAACAGAATTCTCAGGCAAACGACTGACTCTCCTCTCAGATAAAAGCGAGCCCCCGTTTAAAAAGACCGGACTTGTGTGTCGAAATTGTGTTCCTTTTAATTGTGTGTGCGAGTCAAAAAAAAAGTGCAAAAAAAAAGATAAGAAATACAAGAGAAATAAAAAAAAACAGTTGAATGTGCAATTAAAGTTGAACAACGATCAGAAATTGAAAAAGGATACTCGGCAGGCAGTCAGCAAAAGGATATCCCCCAATAATTGGGTCTCATCCTGTGTGGATTTTGTTGATTCCATGTGAGTACACTTTTGTTTTTGTTTCCCTGTTTTTTTCTTTTGTTGTAATTTCATAAACAAGCCGCACACAGAAAGGATACATCATCGTTCTCCTACTCCCTCCCCTTCACACGCAGGTAGTTGACTGCAATAGAACAGAGCAAGGACTCTCACTTGGCGTGTATTCACAATCCGCCAGCAACGTCACTGGGAGTGTAGAGCACTCTCGCACACTGGCACACACGACACCAGCAGGATGAGTGCGGATTATGCAAATTACGAATACGTCCCCTGGCAGCCACGCTACCCCCGTGTGTGGGTAGTGTACAACCCCCATCTGTCTATCTATTCGCCGTGTGCATATGATTATCCAGTGGGGGGATGGGGGTGGGGGTGCACTTTATTTAGTTTAAACATAAAAAAGCGGCCGAGTGTGTGTAGGTTTTGTTGGTCCCATTTCGCTCGAGTGTATGCGCGGAGATGACCAAGCATCGTAATTGGAAAGAAAAAGCGATGAAAAGAAAGAAAACACACGAACGGAAACACCTCTGATTGCTGCAGAGCTTCACCGAGAGTGAGAGAGCCGGAGCCGGGGTGCTGCTGGTTATCTGCACAGCTACATCAAGGTTAGATGTTGGTCGAGGTGGGATAGTCTTGGCTTCGCTATCATCTGCTGCGGTGTGAGTGGGTGGCGATGAGTGGGAGGCAACTTGCCTTGGCCTTGCTGATCCATGAATGGACGTCATCACCGCTCTGTGCATCCTGGCTGCTGATGGCGCCATAGTGCACCATGTCCGGGGATGGGCTGAACGGGATGTGCTGGGCAGGATTAAACCAAGGGGGCGAGTGTGAGAAGGGACATTTTATTTGATGTGGTTTTACTGATGGCTGCATTGAAATGATGATGATGTCGAATGCTGTGCGGGGGGAAGGGGGGCAGCTATGGTTTCGTAATGTGGGCACAGATCCTAATGAAAATGAAAGGAAAATATTTATCCAAATGAAATGCAAACTAATTGAAGTTTATTTTTCGTTTTTTTTTTCTTCGCGTTTGTGGATTCTGCTGCTGCAACGCATCCATCAGCGGTAGTGCAGTCATTGTTGCCTTTTGGGGTCAGACAGTTGAACAGTTGATGCGAGCGAGTGAACACAAATGAGATGCAGTTCAGGTGAAGGTCGTTTCGACGGTGATGTGGTGTTGTGCTTGAAATATTTGGAAATTCCTTGTCACGCCGTTTGGAATGTAAGCATTTTAAAGAGTTATTCGACTCGTGGGATGGGGGAGCGTTGATGCTTATTTTGTTGCAGACCTCTCAGAAGAAAGACTAGTCTGGTCTACTCATAGATTCAAGGTACCTCCAAGACCTTGGAGCTAAGAGTAGACTGGACTAATCCCGACCAGAGTGAATAGTGCGTTGGCTTCTTTGAAGAAGTTCTCCCGAATGACCGGTTTCAGAATCAGAATCAGTGTGAGGGCATGTTTGGTGTCGCCGGAAAATGAAAATCCTGTCAGAAGTCACATCAAACTTTGTCGTCGACATCTTCGCGGATTGACGATGGATTTTTCAAAAGAAGCTAGCGACCTGAAAGGATTATCGAAACGCATACTGGCTTCTCTTCCAGTTGTGCTAGCAGCAAAAGGATTGATTGAGAAGTTAAGGCTGACAGATGTGTACAATGTCTCGTGGCACTCAACCAAGAAGCAATTCCAGTGGATGAGATATGCTCTCAATTAAAAAATGCTAATTTTCGAGTATTCGGCATATCGCATGTCACGCAAACAGACGTCTCTGTAATCCATTCCCTGTGCACACAAATTGAACACATTTTCATTTACTTTAAATTTGCCGCTGAGAGGCACACTTATTGGAATAAATTTAAGAGAGTTGCTGCTAGAACTGTTCTTAGGAACCAATGTACTCTAAACTTGTGCTCGTGCCTTCAGGTTCATTGAAAAGCAGCATGCCCGTGTTCGCTCCTCAGATGATTGACTTAGTAGATGTCGACGCATAGGTGCTCGAGACGGGTGGGGAGGACAGTGTAGCTTATGGACCGACAGTTTCGGTATTACAATGTGCCTGCCACAGTTCACAAATTCACAACTAAAGGTGCAAGACCCATCAAATGCACTGTGTGCGTTGCGTTTAAAATCCACAGTTTTTTTGTAGGATTTGAACTAGATGGGCAAGGTCACGTGCGACATCCATCCAACCCAAATTAGAATAAATTGATTTAGGTGGGAAAGGAACTGCGATTCCATCAGACAGGCAACCGCTTGGTAGACCCAGTACGAGGTGGTTGTACTAAGTCCAAAAACACGCCTGGTTGCGCTTGGTCATGACGCCTGATGAGTTAGAGACGATGGCGGGTGGATCGAGTGGCCTGGAGATCTCTTGTGCTCTCTGTAGTGGATCATGCGGGTCAGAAGATGAAGATGATGATGATGAGGGACTGTCTAAGTATGAACAAGTAAGAGATTCCACCTGTGGGCCGCATTTTGATGCCTTTCTCCCTCACATTGGGGCTTATGAGTGGCACATTTTTTGACAATACGCAACGCACGCAACATAGCACGCACGTGCAGAGAAAATTCCATGTGAATAAAATGTGAATTTTAGAAGTTCGCACGACGCGGCTCATGTGGCCACTGTTCCCGTCCATTTAGACCGTTAAATTCTGTAGGAAAAAAGTAGAGGATGAACTGATTGCGACCAAACAATGACTGAGCATAGGCAGACGAACGCTTCGGTCGTCGCTGAACAGTGACGTAATGGCTAGTTTCAACTACAGGGATGTGGGCTTGGTTGTGATACCGTCCGCAGGCATTTGGCTTCTGTTCATTGTAAAGAGTGATTTTTTAGCTATTATCTTTTTGGCAACACCGGTTTAAACAGCTGACGCACGTTTCGTATTTTGTTTCACTGTCAAACATCTTCAGTTTGGTCTATAATTTAACCATGAATCGTCTTACAAACGAACAACGCTTGCAAATTATTGAATTTTATTATCAAAATGCGTGCTCTGTTAAGAAAGTTCATTGCGCGCTTCTTCCATTTTATGGTCAGTTTAATCGAAGCTCATTTTTGGCTCAATGGGTACGTAAATAAACAGAATTGTCGATTTTGGAGTGAATATCAGCCAGAAGCATTGCTGATACCAATGCTACCAATGCATCCAGAAAAAGTCACAGTTTGGTGCGGTTCATGGGCTGGTGGCATCATTGGACCGTACTTCTTCAAAGATGATGATAATCGTAGCGTAACTGTGAATGGTGAGCGCTACCGTGAGATGATATCCAACTTTTTTTTGCCCAAAATGCAATAGTTTGACTTGCATGACATGTGGTTTCAACAAGACGGTGCCACATGGCACACAGCACGCGCAACAATGGACTTATTTGGGGGCGAGTTCGGTGAACATTTTATTTCACGTTCGCGATCGGGCAATTGGCCGCCTAGATCGTGCGATTTAACGCCTTTAGACTATTTTTTGTGTGGCTATGTTAAAGCTCATGTCTATACAAACAAGCCCGCTTCAATTGACGCATTGGAAGACTACATTGAAGCATTTATTCGTGAGATACCGGCCGAATTGTTGGAAAGAGTATGCCAAAATTGGACTAAGTGGATGGACCATTTGAGGCGCAGTCAAGGTCAACATTTGCATGAAATAATCCTCAAACATTAAATTGTATGGACCGTACTATTGATTCAAATAAAGATTTCATGCATTTGTCTGAATTTTAAGTGTTTTTTTTTTTTTGAAAAACTTTCCTATAGCTTTTAAAAAATCACCCTTTGTAAACCGCCGAAGAAGTGCTTCCCCAGTAACTGATTCCTCTTCTTTGCTACGGCTGTTCCTTCGCAGATCGGATCTGTTTCCTCTCCTCCTCTGTAAAAGTCGTTGTGCGATATGTTCAGTCGCATTGCATGCATAACTATGGTACAGTATCTGGTAAAGACTCCCATTAGCGTGCGTACATCCTTGCGACTAAGGCCGATCAATGATGTTGATCTCCTCTTGCTCAACATCAGTCAGTGAGTCCTTGCTGTACCTCCTACACTCAGTCATCGATTTCTGGCTATGTCCATGGCATCGTCTTCTAATTTGTTTCTTTCTTTATGGAGCTGGGTGGCGTGCCCGCATAGGGGATTGCTAGAGATTCGCCCAGCGTATGCCTTTTCATTTTCTTGGTTTCCAGTATGTCCCGGTAAAAGGTCACGGAATTTACTAAGGACATCTCAATGATGCTCATGTCATTTATTGCCACTTGGCTATCCGGGAAGATGGTGATCGACTCGCAGGTTACTCTTTGGTTTTTGCAGCGGGTACGATGTTGATTTGTGGTTTCTACATGGCGACGTGTTCATTGCCACTATGTAATCATCTCCCTTGGAATAGAACAGATCCACTCCAACTAAACCGAAAAGATGACTTATAACTGATATAATTGATATATGTAAAGGTTGTTTTTTTTTTAAGTATACAACTTTGAAATGGATTAAAACATAGATGATTTTTTTAAATTGACATGAAATTTACTTTATAAAAATCGTCTGGCATTGCAATTTAAATATGATTGCTGGCGTATGACCACGGTTGGCTCGGACGGATTCTAATCTGGAAGTCCAATTTTCGATGACGTTTTCCATCATTTGTGATCGTATATCGGCAATAACGCGGCGAATGTTGTCCTCCAAGTGGTCAATAGTTTCGGGCTTATCGGTGTAGGCCAGCGACGCCACATATCCCCACAGAAAATAGTCAAGAGGCGTTAAATTGCACTATCTTCGAGGCGAAATCACTGATCCGTAACGTGAAACTATGCATTTACCAAACCTATCTTTCAATAAATCAATTGTGGCACGAGCTGTGCGACATGTCGCGCCGTCTTGTTGAAATCACAGCTCCTGCACATCATGGTTGCTCAATTGATGAACGAAAAAGTCAGTAATCATGTCTCTATAGCGGTTACCATTGACTGTAACGTTCTGGCCAGCATCGTTTTTAAAGAAGTACGGGCCAATTATTCCACGAACCCATAAAGCACCACCAAAGAATCAGTTTTTGTGGATGTAACGGTGTCTCAAAATACACTTGAGGATTATCATCACTTCAAATACGGCAGTTTTGTTTATTGACGTATCCATTCAACCAAAAGTCAGCTTCATCGCTAAACACTTATGAAACTTATGAAAATTGGGGACCAACGGCAATCTTGTTTTGGGCCCATTCACCGAATCCACGCCTTGGTATGCCACCTATGCTAAGCTAACCAACAAATGTCAAACCAAACTAAAAATAAATCGCTTGACAGCTGACAAAATGGCCGCCAGTTAAAATAGTGTTTCCAACTTGAAGTTCTATACCTCTAAAGAGAAACAACCTTTATATCCGCAGAACATATAATCCGTAGAAAATGTGTTAAATCGCGAGTTGTATGGCATAAAGCACGGACTAGTAGCCACATATTGACGCTCCACGACGAACTAGCAATGCTAGATGAGTTTGTTCGACTTTGTTCGACACGTGAGCTGCCAAAAATATAAAACTAACCACCAAACAGCTAACAATACAGCCATTATATCGCCTAGATGAAGCACTTCCACTCAGCCCCGATGGCCGAATTTAATTGCATTTTAATTCGGTTTCATCCGAATAAAGGGTGTTTTTTGTTTGTACTGAATCTCCAAAGACCTCGGCATCAGAACTCCTCCTCTACAAATCTAGCCTGGGAATAAATCTGGAACGCCTTGCAATAACAATTTCAAGAACTGACTTCTCCGTTCCGCGGAGCACGCCACAACGCGCACTATGCCCGGCGGCGGCGGAAAGAACTCAGTTGGAAAGTTAAAATCCATCTCCTCCAGGGCAGACGAAATGCAATCAAATTCTCATAAAAACATTGGGAAGCCCAATGGGGGCCAGGATGGGTGGTCACTGCAAATCAAAAAAAAGCCAAAAACACCCCAAACAACAACGATGACGAGAAAATAAAAGTAATTAGGAGCTATTTTTAATTAAAAAACATCCATTATACTTAAATTATTAATCATAACAGTAAAAATAAATTCATGAACAAGTTTTTTCCGAAAAAAAAACATGAATTCTGAAATTCAAACTTCGGGATCTGTGAGAACGCCGAAAGAGGAATGCGGCGAACAAAAAAACAAAAATGTTTTATTTTTTTAAGAACAATCTGGATACAGTTTCGCATTATCCCACACCACAGACTGGATGGACTACAGATCAAGCCCGCGGGGCGATTAAGTTTACGAGCGAAATGTTTGTGTTTTTTCATCGTTTCTACACGACACGGACTAATATTAATTCGCTTCGTGTCCTCTGCTCCTCCTCCTCCTCGTCCTTCTCCGGTGGCTTCTCGCCGCTCGTCAAGTCACCAACAAATAAAAACAACGAAAATTTCAAAATTATTATGAACCACGAAACTGTTCGAAGGATCTACTTGGAAAGTTCCTCTTTTTGTTGTTCCTCCTAGAGCATGATGATGTAAGCAAACGTGTCCTGTTGTGTGTTTTTTTTTCTTTTTTCTTGCTTCAGTCAAAGTTTAAGGATCGTAAATTTTGTTATGTTAGTCGTGGGCAGTTGGACACGTTTTGTGGTTATTCTGCTTTTTTTACCGTGTTTACGCGGTCGATTGAAAATTCATTAGGTATGCAAAGTCGTGTGCACCTAAGGTCAGAAGTGATAGACGCGAGCAAGAAAAATAATCTATGTTGACCTTTTCAGCATCGAGATGACAGTGGATGATGGGATGGCGTATGCCAGGGGGCACGTGAAATGAATTCGCTTTATCTGCGGTCAACAAACAAGAACGAGATGCTCGTAATCAAGAAGATTCTCGAACTGGGCTGAACAGAGGGTCTTAACGCCTAGGTGCATAGCATGTAGTAGGCGTCGTAAAGGAGATTGTCGTCTTCGAGTTCATTTCGGGCGACTTTTTACGAACACGCTGATGTGGGCATTAGTTTAGTTTTAGATTTTGTTCGGCATCCCTCGGCGGACGGACGTAGACTTAAGCATACATTAGCATACCTTTGTCACGACCAAAGGATAAGTAGGCAGAAGCAGGAATAGATTTCAAAACGCCGCGCCGGAAGCACAGATTAATGCCACTACCAACTGCCACTTACGCATGCAGTGAGCGAATCGTTGGCCTTCCACCTGATTCCACAGAGTTCTGCGTTCTGTCAAAAAAAAACCGACAAGAAAAAGGGGAGATACAGCAAATGTGGCCCACAATAAATTGCAATGCATGGAGTCGGATGAAGTTGTTGACAGATGTTTCCTTTGCAGACGCGTTGCTGAATTCACATTCTTGGGGATTGCATTCACAGTTTACACAATGCAGGCCGGGATCCAGAAGAAAGCCAAAATGAACGAAATTGAACGAAGGGGTGATTATTGGCTCAGTGCATCACTTCTGTACACTCCTTAGTCGAAATGAACGAAACTAAACGAAGTGGCCACTACCAGCATAGTGCATCATGTATGTGCTTTCGTTAGCCAAAGTGAACCAAACTGAACGAAGTCACCATTCCGACCATAGTGCCTCATTTCTGTGTCCTTAGCCGAAGTCAACGAAACTGAACGAAGTGGCCATTACGAGAATAGTGCATCATTTCTGTGCAATCGTAAGCCAAAGTGAACGAAACTGAACGAAGTGACCACTACGAGCATAGTGCCTCATTTCTGTGTTCTCCTTAACCGAAGTGAACAAAACTGAACGAATTGGCCATTACGACCATAGTGCCTTTTTTCTGTGCACTCCTTAGCCGAAGTCAACGAAATTGACCAACGTGGCCATTGCGAGCATAGTGCCTCATTTCTGTGCATTCGTAAGCCAAAGTGAACGAAACTGAACGAAGTGGCCATTACGACCATTGTGCCTTATTTCTGTGCACTCCTTAGCCGAAGTCAACGAAATTGAACAACGTGGCCATTACGAGCATAGTGCCTTATTTCTGTGCGCTCCTTAGCCGAAGTGAACGAAACTGAACGAATTGACTATTACGAGCATAATGCCTCATTTATGTGCATTCGTAAGCCAATGTGAACGAAACTGAAAGAAATTGAGCTACTTGATTACAATGGTCACATTTTTGTGTACTCTTTCGATTGCTGAAGTTGACATAAGTTTACGTACGTCCATTGTGGTTTGGTCTTAAATCGGTATTTTCGGTGTTAGCATGCCATGGCAGTTTAGACTTTCTTGTCGATAACCATTGTTGGCTGCCTACTTCCGCTGCTTCGGCTCCGCGGCAAGTGGCAATTAAGTTATATGGCCCAAAAACAAACACTGGTCATTCTAGTCTTGGTCTATGGCTCGTGGATAGTTACAAAAAATGGAAGATAACGTCTTGATTGTGACCAACTTTTATAGAGAATAGCTATGCGTGTGATTGTTGGTTCTATTTACGTTAATGGCAGCCAGACCTGTTCAGATTTAACTCAGAAGCAGGCTCGATAAGATTGACAACTCGGCTCCGACCGGAAGAGTCAAACCTTTTTCGGAGTTTCTTGGCCTGCTTTATGCCGTGGGCTTTGTTCCAGGTTTCTGATCGGTTCCTCCTTCTTTGCAGATCCATGAATTCTTCTCTAAGGACATGATCTACAGCGCAGAATGGTTCGGAGCCTGTGAAGGGTTCGGCCATTTCATTGCCTTCTATCAACGTCTGGCCAGGTATCCAACAGAGTTTTACTCTGTTTCTCCTACTCAGGTTAAGCTTCTGTAGCCAGTCCCACACAAGCCTGGATTTAATGAATTATGATGTAGAAAAACCTCGAAATTGGTACAGTTTCTGTCAAGATTAAGTTGAAAGCATCTGTCTATGGCATACATTTCTGCTGGAAAGATGCTGGTGCCATTGCCCATGGCTTCGTAGTTGTGTTTGGATTTCGTCCTGGGTTTGAATACCCCTGCTTTAGTTCCTTAATCAGTTCTTGACTCGTCTGTAGACCATTTGATCGTATATACCGCTCAGTCTGTGGACTATGGATTCATTGCTCGGACTATGGACCTTGCTTAGACTACATCCCCGCCAAGGTTCGACAAATCATTAGAGCAGGCATCCGCTTTCCTGGTTATCTCTTGTGAGTGCCTTTTCCAGATGAGTTCGCTTTCTTTCTTGTCCAGAGCTCGAGATGCATTGTCAAATGCTCCTTCAATGTCCAAGAAAGCTCATATAATTATTTCATTCGCTTCAAGGGCGCTTTCGATAATTTCTGTTAGTTGGTCGAGTCCAGTTTGTGTGGATCTCCGCACGCCCCGGTCTAAGGTGACTCATACAAGTGGAGACCACACACAACTGGTATGTGTAACGCTAGCCCGAGAAGCTTCTTACTCAGGTCCAGATTCACTCCGCACTGGCACCACCTTGATCGGTACAGTTTCCGCCTAAAAGACGATTTGGATTTAAGTCAGATTTCAAAAATATTTTAACCAAATTGAACCATCAGCATCCGAGTTTTTTTTTTCCTTGTCAAGAGCCCCTGTGATTCACTGTCTTTGCTCGCATTGGCAACACACATAAAACCCGTCTGCTGTCGAAGCTTCTTCTCTCAATGCAAGCAATTCATGTATCCCCTCTCAGCCAAAAAGTCTGGGAATTCGCCCGATAACTTTATGTCAAAAAAAAAACCCCCCACATCACCCTCCGGTTAGGGTTTATGAAGCGCATGATGACTTGTGATGACATAATCTCCGTCCCAGGTTCCGATTGAGCACACATTTCGATTCGCCAATCGAATTTAAAACAAAACAACAAGAAGGAACTGAAATTCGCTGAAAATGAAAAGAATTAACCCATTCGACGGCAAATTGGCCGAATACGGCCGCCGTCCCGCACGCCTCACCAAACGCACGCACTCTTCACTTCCCACACACGCACACACGAAGTCGCCCAACCAGCGACGGGCTAAAAATTACGTCCAATTGGCACTCATTTAAAAAGTGAAATGAAAATTAATGCGCCGGAAATTACAGTGAGGAAAGGATTCAATTTGTTAATAGAATTACAGAACTCGGCCATGGGTGTGGGGCGGGCGGTAAGGGTGTGGAGAGGGTGCACGCAAGAAGGAGGATGGGGTGTGGTGGTTGGTTGCGCAATCGAAAGGAAAAGGGTGCCATCGTCCTCGCTCGTCGTGTAGTTCCAACCCCAGTCGTTGTCGGTTCTCGGTTGAGTGATTCCATCGGTTCCATGATACAATTGTGTCATGGAAATGAAGTAAACGGTTAGAGTTGAGCACAGTCACAGAGACAGAGAGGGAGAGTCCTTGATGTGTATTTTTTCGCTTTTTAACGTCCTGCTTGGGTGCTGTGTTGCAATTGATGAAAGAATCTCAGCTCGGCTCTGCTGTGCGCTGTGTGTGCGAGACAATATAATAAATTCCTCTGGTCTGCATACAACTCTTTTTAATTAAAATATTTTCTGTAATTTACACACGACGAGGGGAGGCACGAGCGAAGGACTGTGGGTGATGGATGTTTGCATGGAGGGATGGGCGGCGCGAGAAATGGTTGAACAATTCCAGCCGAGATGGGAGATAATGAACGAGAATCAACTGTCAAAGCTGGGGCCGTAGATGTCAATCTCTTTTGACACGGAATGGGAGATGGAATGGCTTTCTTTTAAGGCCATTAAATGCGGTCGAAGAAGGGATGACAAGTTGGTAGACCGTGGCTCGACCTGAGAAGGAAAAATGCTGTAAGGATGTCGCAGGCGCAGCAATCGAATCAAATCGCTTTTAAGCCATCTTTGGAGTGGCGTTTTTGGGCCTGTTTACTTATGAAGGAAATCTCAACTTTCTCCGGAAGCTGGGCAGGATGTGAGTACAACGCGACGGTCATCACTTAACTTTGAACAGCCGACTCGTGTCATATCATTTGCAAAAGTGCACTGAAGCGTGCCGGAAATTTAATTGCATCGGCCAACCATAACAACAGCCACAGGCACCGGTTTCGCATTGTTCTCGATGCGAAAAGTTTATTTTAGATTTTTTCAACGATGTCGGCCGATTTTATTTCTTCTTTTTTTTTTGCGTGGCACGACTGACCCGGATTTATGGTCACAATTTCCACTCAAAAGCTTTCACAACATTTTACGATTACACCTGAATGTGGTTTCGTGGAAATGGCCATCGTGGTGGTGGTGGGTGGATTGTCGGTAGACACCTCCCACATGGCGTCAGTTGGTTTGTCAATGGGCCAGAAAATTCATATTAAAATGGTCAGCAAATTTCAGTGAAATGCTCTTTTTTCTAGCGTCCTTGTTTTTTTCCGGGCGGATTGATGGCGAGCAGTGATGCAATATTGGTCGTGTCTAAACTAGTTTGCGGCACACAATGGCGGAGAAGCAAGAATTGGTGGCCGCTGGGTAATCCAAACGCTGATGTTGAAGCTACCAATTGGAGTATATTCTCCGCAGTTCATCGTCAGCTGGCATTAAGTCTTGAGAGATATTATAAGGATGTACATAGGCGCAAGTCCAACACCACAAATGTGCCGTAAAATAAGCCCAATTGTTGTGCTTGCAGTGAAGTCAAGTCCGTGTCACAGGATTTCGGCGCTGAATACGTCCTTAGGCATCTGTCACAGTCTCTTTTAGATTTTCTTTACAATTTGCCAGTAGCCATGCTCAAAATCGACGATCCATTTTGTCAACCGCAATCTGCAACAACTTTTGCAAGAAGTTTTCACAAATTTAACACGTTCAGTTTATTTTATTTTATTATTCTTACGCGATTCATATTAAGCAATGGCGACGCTTATACTAAATATCTGCAGTTTTGGATGACAGTTCGGTTTGACGTATAGCACTGAAACAGCGATGTCAAATGCCGACCACCAATTGAGTGATTCCCATTATAATGGGTGCTTTTATTGCTATTTGGTTTTCTCAGTTTTCTATTTTTGACAACTAACGGCCGATTGATGACATGTGTCAAAGTCAAAGATGCTCAGTTGTCGTTGCCATTCGAGCATTGAAAGACTTAGGGCCGTTTGCTGATACTGCACTTAAGGATTTAAGTTCCACTTAACAAGTTAAGTACTCGCTCTCGCTCTCTCACTCGCATGTTGAATTGAGAGATACTGAGACATAAGTTCGATGAGCAACTTATGGCTGGTTTTTGACCAGTTTGACCACTTGGCAGGTTAAATCGTGGGGTCCGTGTTTCTTGAGATTATAGTCAAATTCCTCGTCCTTGTGAATTGCACCTTTGGCAGACAACAATAGGCGTTTTATTAGCGAGATACCAGTCAGTACGCTCGAAAAGTGGATCCAAAACTTCATTCTCGGTATGGACCTCTCAAAATGCAGTCGACGTCAACATTTACATGAAATAATCTTTAAGAAGTAAATGGCAAGCATTGATTTGTCAGCTTAAATAAGAACCTAACACACTTTAGCAATTTTTTTGAACATTTTTTCGACAATTAAAAACCAAAGGCTTGAAAAATCATCCATTACTTGGACAGATGACTCCGCCTTGACTGACAATCCTCAAACGGGGATATGGCTTATTGTGAACCACCACATCTGTCTTGGTTGTACCCCAGCTTTTAGTGTACGAGAGATAGCAACGATTTCAAAGGCGATCTGCGATGAAATGACTCGGAAACTCGTTCAATCTTCGCCCGCACTTGATGCCAAAGGCCCCCCCAGAAAATCAAAGATTCCCGAAATACACGTTCCAAATGCCAAATGCCACAGTTGCCCCGGCTTCCATCAGCCATCCCTTATCGAGGGCATCCTTAATTAATTTGCTTTAAGAATTGAATGTTGAATGAAAACGGTTCATGTCTCTTTCTTCTTCTAATCCCCTTCATTCTCTCCCCCACCTTTCGGCGAGGTCCTTCCCGATAACAAAAAGAGAGAGAAAAAGTAAAAAAAAAAAGAAAGGAAAACCTCTTGGACTTCATTAAAAGGAAATAAATTATCTCCAAATGTGATTGAAGATTAAGGATTCACATTGAGTAATTGGCTTTTGACCCTGCCGCAATGCCTACCGCTCGCTGCCACTGTGTACATGGTAATCAGAGTGCCGGGCCGATTCCCATCGTCGAATAGTAAGTCAAAAAACAAAAGGGAAAGAACTTCGATAGCTCCACCATTTTGGATTCGGCGAAGGAAAGGAGATTATCAAAGTGTAGTTTCCGTGGAGGGCGCTTTATTCGTTTAAGGAAATCACTTCCGTTGGCACCGTAGTTGCCGGGAAAAAGGCTTCGACCCCCGGCCTAGCCTATATGCCCGCCGGCAACGCTTCATGTCCTTGTAATCGCTAACGATGACGACGACGACGACGACGATGAAGATGATGATGATGATGATGATGGTGATGGCGGTGGTGGTAGTGGATGGTGGTTGATGGGTGCTGGAATGTTTCATTCTTCATTTCAGCTCTAGTCGTCCTTTTGTAGGCCAACAATGCCGCCGCCGCCATCGGAATGAGGGAGCGAACTTCAAATTGAAGGTGATACAATGGGAAATGGCAACACTGTAGTCGTAAGGGAATGGCTCCTGAATACACAATCAACGAGCCGCACAGACACTGTGCCTTCAGCACAAGCCACCCCGATCGGCTGGGTGGCTGTGGATGTGTGTCCAACATCCTTAAATGTTATATCTTTGCTGGTAATTGCTAGGATTTGTTGAATTGAAACGATTTTCCTTTCTCGTCTTCTCGCAGCGACTGGAGGAGTGTTTGTCAAAATCGTGTGCTCGTGTGCGTAGTACAGGAGGGTAGTTCCGGCGGAGCGGGGCCTAACTGCATGTTGAAATGTGTGTCGTGGGGCATGTGAGAAGGACTACTTCTCGTCTCCTCTTTCATATTATTTTTTGCTGAAAGAAGAACGGAAAATCCCCAAAATCCTGACCGAGAATGCTGTTTGAATGCTAAGTGGCTGCTGCTGCTCGAGTGACGGGTAGCAAATGCAATCACAAGACGATGTGGGTGAGGCAGTGTGTACATCTACGGTGGTTTGTTTGCTTGTGATGGCGTTTTCTTGTTTAAATTTTCGATTGCGATGCACACAGTACGTGGTAAAGTTTAAAACGTCCTGTGAAATGCTGCGAAAGACTCTCTCTCTCTCGCTCTCGGTTGCTTGGGGAAGCGGTGGGCGATACCTGCTGCCGCTGGGAACCGGAA
The DNA here is from genome assembly GCA_907269125.1 of Eristalis pertinax. NCBI lineage: Eukaryota > Metazoa > Arthropoda > Insecta > Diptera > Syrphidae > Eristalis > Eristalis pertinax. The sequence goes on from OU026145.1 coordinate 28,435,739, forward strand.
AGGATGATGGCTTTCGTGCGGGAGAAGAAGATTTGCACCATCAAGTGTGTTGTGGAGTGCCAATCCTGGTGACATTGTGATAAACGATATTTCCGACTCGAATATCAATTGTGGAAAGTGGATGGCGAATGGTTTCCGTGTGCATGTACGTGGTAGGGAAATGTGTGTGTGTGGAAAATGGCAAGAGTGCTTTTGCGTTTCTAGGTCGAAATTCCAAGGTAATCAGTGGGCGGAGGAGGAGGAAAAGGCTGGGTAGAGGTACATTTGCTGGTTGGAGTAGCAAACTATTTAAATGTTGTGTCACCTTTGTCGTTGGAGCAGAATTTTAATGGGGTTTCGTAATTCGTTTAGTGCAAAATGGGTCATCTTCATGTACTAATTGAGAGGAAGGAGACGATAGGGTTCAATGTTCATGACATTTTTCTTTAATTTTTCTGCATAAGCTGGGTCCAAATCAGCATCAGACGCCACATATTTTGGTTTTTCATGTCGAAAATGTCTAACATGTCGAAATGTCTAACGACAGAATCATGAGCGTCCAAGAGTAGGCATCACCAAAGTGATTGAAAGCCCAAATTATCCTAAGAATTTCACGTCGTTTTATCCCATCTCCGGGCACATATCGTCGTTGGGAATCTCAATTGTTGCTGCCTCGTGTGACACTGCTGTCGGGTGTGGACATAGGCCTCAACCAAGAAGACATTCCAGTTACCAGCACGCTGTCTAGCTTCCTGACTTCAATTTCGCACACGAGGCCCTCCTCGTTTTCACTGTCCCATTGGCTCGGAATTGAAGACTCTGGGTTTTAGTCTCTGTAGGGCTTTTAGTAAACTTCTGTTAAATACGTTCTGTCCTGTACCGTGCATTGTCTACCAGTGAACCTAGCCATTTATTGAGTAGTGTAGACAGCGGAGTGCAGGCGAGTTAAGCCTCAACCAATGCTGCAGTTAGTATGCAAAACTATTGTACAGGATATCGATATACGATATCGATATGAGTCGAACGATTGGTATCAGTACAAAATCTACCAGCCCATTCGTAGACACAAAAAACAAAAAACCAAAATAATTAATACTTCGTTGCGAACCCTTTCGCCTTAATCACAGCCAGGTGTCTTTATGGCATAATAACGTTTTCCATTGTGTTCATAGGTACGACGAGAGTTGATCCAAATTGTTGCATAGTCCACTATCTCTCACAAGGATTTAGGCCAACGGTGCGCAGTGCCCTAGACCAATCTAGAACATAGATTGTGTTGGCATCATTCCAGGTTTTAACTGCCCCGCATGTATGTTCCGGATTATTGTTCTGTTGAAACCTACATATCCATGGCATCTCCTGATCAGCATAAAACAGCATAACCGATTTTAAAAATTTTGAAATACAGTGGTTGCTACTGTCCAGGGGTATTTGTTAAATCGAAAAATTCGTAATATCGAGCAAATTTTCATTGCACGAAACGTGAAATAAATGAATAAATGAACAATGAAAAAATGGAGCACACATCCTGCGAGCATGAGTGCTAATTGCACAGTGCCCGGTTATGATTCCTATGAGAGTCCTTAATGGGTGTTTGCTGAGCCTAAGTAGACTGAGTGACTAGTGATGGCCAAATTTCTTTTGTTTTGAGGCAGGTGGTGCCTTCTAGCCATTTGTTATTGGTGGATTTTATTGTATGAATCTTCAAAAGATGGTAGGCGGTAGCGATCGGCATGGAAGGTGGTACCCCTGCTATTGACAGGGAGGTGGTTGTACCACACCTGGTGAGTTCATCGGCTCTGCAGTTGCCTGGTATGTCACAGTGTCCCGGCACTGACTGTCCGAACAGATGGTGATATCCTTTTGATATCACGTTGTTTTGGACAAAAAGATAAAGTATCTACCAGTTTTACAACAGACCCATAAACATGAATACATCCACAGTCAAGGGAGTTGATTTGTGTCGTGCTGGCGCCTAGTGCGGGTGAAGCCATCTGATTTTTTTTTTGTTATAAAATGGTGGTCCAGTATAACAAATGTCGATATAGCGTACCCTTTTTTTTTCAAATTCATTGGTGTCTCTATACAACCTACGAAAAAAGAATGGTTAACACTCGGTACACAGAAGTAAAATGTACTCGATATTACGAAAAATATTTGGATTTATCAGAAAAAAGAAGCGTTTTCTATTTTGCATCTGTCCAGTTCAGGTGTTTGCAAGCTCTAGTCAGATGGCATTATTCGAAGAAGGAGACCAGCAATTAAAAGAATAGATTCAAAATACTGCACCTCAGCGTCTGGGGTTGCTTCTCTGGTTGGGGAATAGGATCACTCTTTAGAATAAATGATATTATGGATCGGTTTAAATATGTAGAGATACTAAAATCGTGGGAGAACAATAGCACGCACAACACGAGCGGTTGCTGAGAAGCTGGGCCCTTGTCCTTTACGGGCTGTAGCGCCACCCATATTATTATTAAAATCGGTTATCCTGCCTTATGGTGAACAGGAGATGCTATTTATATAAAGGTTCCAACAGAACAATGATCCGAAACATACAAGCGAGGTAGTTAAAACCTGGAATGATACCAACAAAATCACCTAGTTTGGCCTGCGTATTCTCTTCAGACTTAAACCCGATAGAGAACTTGTTTGAGATAGTGGACTCGCAAATAAACCGGGAACAATGCAACAATTTGGATCAGCTCTACGAGGTAGTGGAAGATGTTTGGAAAAGTGTGCCTATTAATATAATAGACAACCTAATTGTGTGTATGCCAAAAAGATTCATCGCTGTGATTAAGGCGAAAGGGCTCACTACGAAATATTTTGTACGTATGTTTTTTTAAAACTATTTTGCAAAGATTTTGTATTGGTACATATGTGGAATTTTTTTTGTATTTTTTGTAACAAATTATGTTATGTTTAATAAACTTAAAAAAATGAAGAAAAACAATTTTTCGTCACCCGATACAAGAAAAAATACTCTAAAAGCACTCAGTTTGCTTAAGGGGAGGTGCTTTAGTTTTGTCCTTTACTGTAGCGTCCTTCACGGAGTGTAAGCAAGACAAAGTGTATCTAAGCATGCCTGGGTATAAACAGGTTTGAGTCTAATTCGACTGCCATCAGGTTTGCGAGTGTTTTTAGAGTCAATCGAATAAGTCGAACCCCAGAAACCAGACGTTAGTAGTGAGAGTGCGCCGCCGAACTGATACTTTATTGACAGCGACCTGAAGTGGTTGAACTTCGCAATGTCGCACAGTGCGGCCACAAATAGAAAAAAAATAGCCGATGAAATCCAACCGCTCGTTGTCAACAGCCCCCTTAATGAGGTTTTTTTAATAATACAATGCCTTAAATTTATTGATAAAATCCGAAAAACTGCACAGAAAATTAATATAGAACGAAAATTACCCGATTATTAACAAACCAAAATTGGTAATTTTTTTTCCACACGTTGTACTGACTCGACGCACTGTGTGTCGTTTGGGCAGATGACACTAATCGCCACAACCACTGTCCGGCTCTATGTATGTGACCAGGGACAAATAAAATTGTCCGCTGCAATCAGCTTTATCATCATATTCCCCCCCCCCCCCACCTGCTTGATCACTTAGTTCTTTAATTGTGTGGAATGAAAATTGAGGAATAGAAATCAGGTAAATTCAAAGATTCACGCCAGTCGTCTTTTGGTGAACGGACTGTACTCACACTGCTACACAAAACCCTTTCGAATTTTCTTCACCGCTGAACTGGGTAACCAAAACGAAACTTTTTGCACATTAAAGAAAGCTGTGTAATTAGTGGCCGAAGTCAAGGAAGAAATACTTTCAGAAGGAATCAGAATGATGACCTAGTTTCTGCACAATTCCTCACAAAGACTGCCCCCCATTCTTGGATTGTGTGGCTGGGAAACCTGGCCACTGAATGTAATCACGCTTCAAAGTCATTTCAAGAACCCTCACTACATGGCCTCAACTTCGGCAACTCGTCTCATCCTCCACGTCTTCCCAGCAGTGACCCATCCGCATTGATGGTGATAACTAGAAATACTTGCGCCACCCCTCAGTCAACCCTCAACCACCCTCAGTCAACCCTCAGCCACCTCTCACGTATTCAAGAGTAGTTAAATGGAATCCCTTCAATATACCATAATAATCGCCCATCGCCGTTGCCATGTCTGCGACTTAACACGGACACAAAATTACCCGGCGAAAGCCATAATCATCATCTTTCACCAGCCATTATGCGGGGAAAACTCTGCACCGGGACCTGCATTCAGCACCTGCTACCATCACGACCACAGCCACGAAACAGGACCCTTCAATGAGCAATAATTATAATTCCTCGATAAATAAAATCTTCCAACATCCTGCATCCTGCAGCTGGATCATCCGATACCCCTGTCCAAGATACCCGTCCATCCGGACAATCTGCACCCTTCTCCTGCTGCCGAACAAAAAAAAAAAAAAGGGAAGAAAATTCCACAAGAGCTCGTAATCCCAGGGCCATTACATCGTTTTCATGCACAAAAGGACTCGGTGGCTACCACGGCATGGGATTCTCGGTTCGGTTCGGAAAACACACGGACCCGTGCATCTTCACAACGTGCAGACCATTGTCGTTTCCATTCAATTCGATTCAAGGCATCCGCTGTTGCTGTTGCACAACAGGGCATGGGATGGGGGTCCGAATGAAGAACCAGGCTAAAATTTACATTTTCATCGGAAACAATTGGCCGTTATGTTTCTCGTGGTAATGGTGTGTGCACTCGTCCGCCAAAAGAGCGCCGCGCCGCGCCCCTCCCTCGCTTTAGTTAACGATGCCCAAAAATGCCATAAAGTGCTGCGACTACACACACACCACACTCCCCTCCGTTAGCGCAGCGAATTAAATCTTTCTTTCGCAAGGAATCTCGAATTCTGGGCTGGGGGCGAGAGAGTTCGTTTCCTTCGAACAGCAGCGGAGCACCCAAACCGATAAGCATCTCATCTCCCGGGGCATCCCGCTCGGATCTGCGATAGGCATTCGAGATGGATTTGTAATCCTCTCGCAACATTAAAGCAGATTGTCTCCCACTTAGGGGTGAAATCTCCTTTTGTCTTGTCGATTCGATTAAACAGTGGACTGGTGGTGTGGCGTTGCCAAATAATTAAGGGCACGTATGCCAGGCTGATCGATACACCCACATGCCGGATGGCATGCCACGGGATGGAGGCTAAGACGAGGGATAAATTATTTCGCAGAAGAGCCGTAATTAGAAATTTGTATTCATCGGAAATGCCATAAAAATCCTGACTCACTCGCTGAGAATGAGAGCCGGGAGATAGCAATCGTGGGAGTGGGAGCAGGCAGCCAGACCGCCCAGACGCAGATGGTGCTTCGTGTGCAATTTGTGTTTGCAAACTTAATAAGGAAGTGTTGTTATGTTACACGCCGACGACTTGTGTCTGTGTGCCCAGAGGTGGGGGGGAACTTAGTTGTGGTTCAACACATGCACATCCCCTAATTTGCGAGTAAGTGAAATCTCGGGCAAACAATTCATTACACAGAGAGCACAAAGGGAATTGCACTCGAAAAAGCCAAACACAAAGCCAACAGCCACAGTCAGATGTTGACTGGCGTGCGGTGGGTGGGAGGTGGTGTCTTGTCTCCTTGCGAGTACATTTTAAGTGGGCACATACAGCCATTTGCGAATGCTGCCTCTGCTGGAGGAGCAGAGCAGATTGTCTGATTCGGATTCTTATGCCAACAATCCTGCGCATCCGGTGTCGTGCCGGGGGACCTGGGATGCCGGCATGCTGGGGATATGTAAATCTCCAAAAATCATGAAACGATGACTTATTATTTTCAATTTGCATTGGAATTAGGAATGCAGGTTGTTCTCGGGATGATAGATGTATCTGATGGCTTGTGCGAGCGCGCTGGCTGAGTTGTGTGGTGGAAAATTTATGTAAACTGTGTGTTGTTGCCGTTGCCGTTGCTGTGAGTGCCCGGAGCAAAGGATTTACCACGTTTCTCCGTCGTAAATACAGAAAGTTGGTTCGTCTTTAGTTTTGCTTACATCTAGGACGTGCCAGAGGACGAACGAAGTGATTTATTTTTTGGGCCAAAGACGCACGACGAGCACACACGCGTTCGGATTGGCAGACGTGGCAAATTGGTTGTGTTACCTTCAAGAGGTTACTGAGTTTCGACTTAATGGAGGGACACCTTTCACCATCGCCGGACTGGAGTGAGGGAGGATGTCAGAAGTTTTGCCTTTGGACATGTGTGGAGGTCTTAGGATCTCATTTTGACTGAAACGGGATGATTGGCGTGATTGACAGCTGACAACGATGATGTGGAGCGGTGATGAACGTGGGCGACTTTCGTGCGGCGGTCTTGAATCGAATCCGATGCATCGGCTGGTGAGGGGGACACGTGATTTACTTATCTTCTACATCGCTGTTCGTTTGGAATAGGCTATTACAGAACAAATTGTCGTCGAATTTTTCAGATTTTACAGAAGACTGGGAACGCACGAGGACTTACGACCACTTAATCAATCAAGTGTGTACAGAGAAATGATGTAATGGAACCTTAATAACCACTTCGTTCAGTTTCGTTCACTTTTTTTTTACTTAAGCGCCAGTGAAGTTAATCACTTTCTAAGTATACAAGTTGTATTAACTACATTCATATCCACTTCGTTCAGTTTCGTTAAGTTTCGTTCACTTTACTACGTATGAGTGAAATCAATCGCTATCACATTACGAAGATGAGAGTTCATTTCCCTACTCTACTTCTATCAGTTTCGTTCACTTTTGCTTACTAAATCCTAGATCGAAATCAATCGCTCTCGAAGTATGGAGATGATAGGTACTTTCGAGCATTTCCCATCCACTTCGTTCAATGGCACTATGTTTCGTCAACTTTTCTCAGTGTGACCTAAATCAATCGTTTTTCGTAAGCAAAAGTGAACGAAACTTAAGGAAATCTAAGTGAAATAAATAATCACTTAGATTTCCTTAAGTTTCGGTCACTTTTGCTTACTGAAGCGACAGTGATATCAATTGAAATCACGAAATATGCAGATACAGTGGAATCCCCGTTCTGTAATTAGCTTCGTTCAGATTCGATAAGTTTCGTTCACATTTACTTACTTAAGCATGAGCGAATCAAATTCCATAGATGATAGTTGCCTTCCCTTCGACTTCGTTTAGTTTCGTTAAGTTCCGTTCACTTTACCTAAATCGATCGCTCTCTGAGTACGAAATGATAGATGCTTTGAAATCGACTTCATTAAGTTTCGTTCACTCTTGCTTACATAAGCCGGAGCGAAGTTAATCGCTCTCTACCAACGTACTAGATGATAGTTAGTGTCACAATATCACAAGCCCCACTCGTCCACTTTGGAGACGAGAACAGAAAGGAACCATTGGCATCACATCGACAATTAACTGCAATAGAACTGACCTAAACATCACAACAATCCCAAATGAAGGTCGCGTCTCCTTTGCTGTGGCATATGCTCGTAAATTCCAAGTCCATGACTCCGCAATTAGGGCGAAATCAACTCACGGACCATAATCAGCCCAATCCTTTGATATTTGGTTCCATTTGCCTCCTCGCAGGTCAGTGACCACAAGGACATTTGGACGAATTCCAGAACATCGCAACTTGTCAAGTGCGACATCAGTAAAGTTTAATTTTAATTGAACCACCCCCTCTTTGCCCAGCCACACATCACAAAGCAAGTCTGAAAGGGGTTTAATGCACTGCCGGGTCGACCCTCTAAAGCACCGCCGCCCCGCATTTGCGGTTTGAAATAAACCCCTAAATCCGTTGCCCACAAAGTGTAAATTAATTCAATCAAAATAGCACGACCCCAACCGGGGCATCCAACCATTCAGCCATTCACCATCCCGCCCCCGCTTGTCAAAGAGCCATCGAAGCCACTCTGACCCCCGCAATCTGAAGACATACACCCGATAAACCGAGCCTCAGGGTGGCCTTTCATTATTTGCATCCTTGCGCTGCCGTCTGCGCAAACTTGTAGAAGTGTAATTAATACAAAACTTCATCGGTCGTCCATTTTAAAACACTCGCCGGGATACACACAGCAAGAGGACAACAAAAGTACAAAACCCAAGCCCCCGGGGGGAACGGGAAGCAAGAGACTGTACGATCGGCCAGGACACGGTGGCGACGGGATGAAGAGATTAAGACTCAATTCGAAGGCAATGGAAAAGTTTTCACAATTTCCTCACTCTCTCTCTCCGCTCCGAGCCATCAAAGTGCGACGTTGCCAGGGAGAGAGCAATGAACGAACGAAAAAAAACGGGAAAAAAAAATAAACGCAAATCCTTTCGAATGAAACTTTTTACGTTTCATAATTAAGGACCTAATCGGCCGCCATAATCGATCATCGTTGCTGTCGTTTCCGTTCGACCTCGACAATGACGATGATGATGTTGAACGCAGCAAAAAAAAAGGGATACGCCGCCAGTCCTGGTGACTGCAAATGGATAGTGGCTGGTTGCCTGGATGATATAAGAGGACCTAATCAAATTAAGGACTCATCGGAGGGCATGATATGTGGGTGAGGGCGCACAAAGTCCCCTCTGTGCGTTCTATTATTAACACATTAAGCCGATTGTGCATAAAATGCTTCACCGGGACAGACGACCGGAGCAGGGACTCGGAGCTAGACCCTGGCATGGCGTGGAATGAGGAATTTGCCACGCAGGCCACGTGTAGAACGACGTTTCTGCTTCAAATGAATGCCTCCGCCGCCGCCGCCGCTGCTGCTGGTGGGTGATTGATTCTGTAAATAGAACGGACGGTGGGGACGGAGGAATTTAAGTCATCCCTACTTAGGGTGGAATTTAAAGCCGAACGGTCTTCATGTCGCACGGGGGAAATTGAATTCTCACTTAAGACTGGATTATTCCGTTCGAATGGAGAGGCGAAATTAAAGCGGGCAGCGGGGCAGCACGTTGAAGGAGACAACCGCCGTTGAGTGGGACTTGCAATCGGGCCGCATTGGCTAGGGGATTATGATGAACTAGGTGACTTTAAAGCAACGCAGTCCAGTTGGAGGTTTTTTTAAAGCTCCATGCGGAGGTAGATGTGCGGCGTTGAATGGAGCCGGATATGGTCCAACCACAGACACACTCTAAATGACCCGATAAGAACGATAGGAAAAGGACTTTAAGTAAAACAACAACGGTGTGAGATAGAAAACCGATTCTGGCTTGATTTTGAAGCTACATTCATGCCATTATGTATGAAAAACCACATCTTTCAAAATGGAATCCATGCCTTAGTTGTCAGTGCCATTATGTGCGGCATTATTCCGGCAAAACGCCGCGAATGTTGAACTCGAGCTCGTCCAAAGTGATTGAAACGGACTGAGGACTTGACGTGGCCACAGATAAGGCAATCGTGTTCCAAGGCCAATTGATGAGCGCTTCGACAAATTTCCCCTTCACAACTTCGAGAGTTGCCTCGCTCCGATGACATGTAGCGCCGTCTTGTTGGAACCGTAGCTCGAATATAATGATGCTGTCGAGTTCTAGCCACAGAAGGTCGGTTAACATCCCTCTACAACTGAGATCACTGACGATGACGGTGCATGCTCCCTCACTCCGAACGAAATAAGGTCCGATGATGCCGCCATCCCATAAACCGTGACAAATTGTCAATCTTTGTGGATGCATGGATGTTTGGTCGAACATTTGTGAATTGTGTTCGCTCCAATAACCGCTTTTTTTTTGCTTGCTGACATAGCCGCTGAGCCAAAAAAGGGCCTCGTCCGAGAAGATGACTTTTTGGTCAAAATCCGCTTCTTTGGCGAACTTAGGGCTTTGTCTGTGCTTTAATGCTTGAGTCAGCACAATCTTATACGGATGTAGGCCCAAAACCAACCGCAAAATAAGACGGGTTGAGTCTCTGGCGATGCCCAGTTCAGCTGATCAGTACCGAATCTCCAGAAATGTAGATCTTCTTCGATACTGACCGCTATGGCGGCTTTGTCTTCCTCCAACTCAATCTCTGTCTGGTTGGTCGCCTAAGGTCCAACAGAGTGGACTCGCGCTCAAACTTTTCCACGGTGCGACGAATTACTTGCACACTCAGCCCACGATGACAACCGACCTCACGACGAAATTCACGTTACTGCCGGAATTTCGGTCATATTTTCTAATAATCGCCGAACGTTCATCAAGCATGATACGATGCACGATGAAATGGCAAGCCTTACTGCATATTTTGACAGCTCGATGTCATTGTTAACTTTGACAGCTGCTGAAACATAACAATTGGAAAACCTATCATTGCTATTTGGTCACCCCTTAGAATTTTTCATTCAATTGCATTCGGGCGTTCAGCACCCCATCACAAGCATGTTCCATAAACCACCAACGAGCAACAAGTGCGGTTCAAATTAAGCCGCACATCCCCCAGGCAATAGCGTCTCATTACGCTTGTCTTATTGCGAATCTATCCCGCCCAGCGTATACCGCAACCGAATCCACTCCGCTTATCGAAGTGTGATCAAAGACATCGTTTGTTGTCCTTTCATTTTGGCTCAAGTCCAATTTGTTGGGTCCTTCCTGCTGCACCACACCCAACCGTAGAAAACAACAAGGCAACCACATAACTCCATCGCTCGGATCCCTCTCTTTGCCAGTAAATGTCTTTAAGTCTAAGTTCATTAAGCCCACCCACTGGGCCGCCGCTTCGGTATGTGCCACAACAAGGAACACCCCACTGGATCGATCCTTTTGTCCTCTCGTCCTTGTCGACCGACGACGTCGAAATCAACTTCGACTCTCCTCCTAAATTCCATTGTCCAGCTATCTTTAAGTGCATTTATCTAGATGAAAAATGCACAAAATTGTTACACTCTGCCCCGCCACCCGCCGAGAGAACATCCCCTCCCCCCGCCCCCTCGTTGGAGACAAAGTACAGAGTCAACTACGGTTATTTTCTTGCATCAGATATTCCGTAACAGATAGTGTAACGAAATAAAATCCCTCACTCCACCCCAAGTGGTTTACATGCCATGACATCCTTTCGAAGGCATATGCCTTGCATACTCGTGTACAGCGGCCAAAGGGAAATACACACGATATAGAGAGTACGAGGACGAGGCGGCGGTGATAAAAACTCGAAAGGACATTTTATCGCTGTGCTCATTCCAGAGCAGATTCTGGCAACTATGTGCTCCGGCAGCAGCATGCTTGGCTGCCCCTATACAGCTCCTCGTAGTGTAGTGTGCATCGGGGAGATGCAATAAAAACTGTTCTTGGTTGCCGGTGGGTGGGTGGACAGCTCTTCTTGGTGGCAGGACATGCCAGGCTTCGGGAAGATAAAACCGATATTCAATGTGTGCTGTTCAAGAGATACACAACGACTACAGCGACCCGCAAGAGTAATTTCGGATGAATTTCGGGTCCTTGCAAATTTTTTGATCTTTTGTTCTTCTTCTCGTTCCTCTGTGATGTCCTCGATGCTGTGGAGGAGCACACTCGCCTGCGAAATGAAATGAGGGGGTTATGTGACAGAGTCGTCCTGTTTCAATTTTCATTTCGCTGCAAAAGAGGATGCCACCCCCTTGAAGGCGAGCACTCCCGCTGGGGGAGGGGCGATTTGTTTTAAGGAGTGCCGCAGGAGTAAATCTTGTTCCCTGTGATGGTCCACAACTTGGGTTGCTGTAACTTGTGACTGAGCTCTTAAGCCTTTGCAAATTGGCCACCGCACAAGGTGTACAGAGACTTGAAGCGCATCAGTAATCTTACTCGTAAAGAAACCCGACGGTAAGCTTCGCAAAACATATAGGGTCCAGGTTGGGCCGCTTGTTACTCAAGAACGGGGTTAATTACACGTGATTGGCTTTGCCAGTGAGGTGCACATCCAAATACAGTTGCCACATGTTAGGCTGCCGCAATAAAAGGGAGAAGAGGGCCGCAACTGTGCCTGGATTGTGGTCAAGAAGAACCACGCTTAATCGCGTACAGGTTGGAGTTGGGTATAAGAAAGGCCAACAATACGGAATGTGCGGCTTAATTTAAGGGGCACTTGTTGCTTCTTGGTGTTTTATGGAAGGTGGCTTGAGATGTGGTGCAGGACGTACGGCTGCGAAGGGACTGACAAATTCTAAGGGGTGACCAGATAGCAATGATAGGTTTTCCAATTGTTATGTCTCAGCAGCTGTCAAAGTTATAAATGACATCGAGCTGTCAGAATAATCATCATGCATCGTTTCACGCTTGACGAACGTTCCTAAATAAGTTGGCACATTACTGTTGCGCAGAAGTTCGTGGACTCAAATCCCAATAATCCTCTGATTAGACCTCTCTGTCAGGCCCCATATCTTAATACTCACAAGGATGGGAGACGCTACAGGCCGAGGAGTATATGGGCCTAGCATCTACAGCAATCGCTTATGTTGTGCACGCTTTCGTTTCATCACGAGTGAAGGGGACACCTCGAAAACCGAAGTATTTCCTGCACTAATGCACGTACCACGAGTAGGATTGTTTGCGACTCAAGGCAGATGGAGCAGCGATTTATGAAAGTTGCTCGTATCGGGAATTGAACCAAGGCACCCATCGAACGAGTCGACGTACATACATACCCACAATCCTAAGACCAACTGCGTCACTTCTAAAAAAAATCCTAGAAATTAGTTCAAACTGAAACCATGACACGCTATTTTGTAATTCTCCACATAACTGGCACAGAGTACAAAGCTTCTTAGTGCAATATATGTGGTGGTCCCATGGATGATTTGATGTGGAGGGAGCATACGTTTTGCCAATGCTCCATCACCAGCGCGACCAAGAAATTGATCGAGTGAGTGAATGTTCTGCACCAACTCTTCGGACAGACACAAGACTTTCTTCTTTATCAGGAACTTGATTGTTCCCTTGACCTCATCGATCTTGCCCATCATAGCCTCCTGGTGGGCGAGGAGACCAAGGAACTTAAAGGTCTTGTAAAGGGTGTTTTTCTTTTTAGTTTGGTTTGCCATTTCAAAATAAATAGACTGACGCCTGAACAACGCCTCCAAATTGTGCAAATTTATTTTGAAATCATGGTACTACTTCTATTTTCACCATGCTCACTTTTGGTTGAATGGATACGTCAAGTCACGAAACTGCCGTATTTGGAGTTATGATAATCCTCAAGTTTATGTTGGGACACCGTTGCATCCACAGAAACTGACTGTTTGGTGGTGCTTAGTGGGTTGGTGGAATAATTGGTTCGTACTTCATTAAAACCGATGCTGGCCTGAACGTTACAGTCGTTACAGATGGTAACCGCTATAGAGCCATGATTACTGACTTTTTCGTTCATCAATTGAACAATCATGATGTGCAGGAGCTATGGTTTCAACAACACGGCGCAACATGTCACACAGCTCGTGCCACAATTTTTATTTTTATAAACGTTTGGTCACGTTACGGAAATTGGCCTACAAGATCGTGCGATTTAACGCCGCTTGGGTATTTTCTGGGTATGTGAAGTCGCTAGTCTGTGCCGATAATACCGAAACGATTGACCACTTGGAGGACAACATTCGCCGCGTTATTGCCGATATACGACCAGAAATGTTGGAAAGTCATGGATAATTGTACCTCCAGAATAGACTAAGTCCCACTAAGAGCCAGCCGTGGCGGTCATACAAACGTCGTTTGATCAAGGACTCCGAAGTCAACGTCCCTTAAGGCCTCAGCATCCATGCATTCGACGTTGTCGACACCTTCATCTTTGGGCAGAGAATATGCTTCAAGCTGAAGGTGCCGAAAATCGCAGTTCGTGTTCAAGTTCGTTTTCAAGAATTTACTTTACTTCTAATCGAGAATGCTTCTCCAACCACGATCCTCGCAGACGGGGCCACACTATATCCGACGTACTATTTTTTTTTTTTAGCAACAAGAAACAGTTCTGCTGTTTTCGGCTCCAGTTCGTCCAGCTTTCGGCTCCATATAGCAGGCAACTGGCAAAATTATTGATTTTGTAGAGCAGTTGATTCGACAGACCGAAGTAGAACCAATTGCCAAGCCCGATTCTACGTCGCATCTCCACTAAGTCGTCGTTCGTGGAGTTAGTGTTTGCCCCGAGGTAAAGAAACTCTTTCACTACCGGAAATCTGCAGCTGCCTCAGGTGGTCAAAAGTAGCTTAACAAAGTTCTTCTACTGATGCTACAGTCCGGCGTGGACCTGGGCCGCAGCCAACAAGCCTCTCCAGTTGCCACGATCTTTAGGCAGCTGCCTCCAATTTCGCATGACAAGTGCTGTTGTGAGAGTTATTCGCCGTGATACCAGTGTTCGAGGAACTCAACAGAACAGCTAAAGATTGGAAAGAGAAGAGAAGAAGATGCAGATGCATGAAAGTGGGTTGAAAACCTGTGTCTGTTTCACCTCGGCCTCGCGGAGGCTAAGTTATCTAATCTAAACTACAACCAAACTAGCCTATCTATGTACCTTACAGCTGTACCTAAAAAAAGGTCAACGCCCTTCCAGCGTAGTTTGGCGATCGAGGTTCGAAAATATACCAAGGGTGCCTGTTGGCACAAGTCCGCCAGACAACCTACGCTAAGGGCTTTCTCCCACAAACTTTCGCCAAAGGAAAAAATGAGGAAAGGTCATGTCGATTGACATGTTCTCAAGTGAAGAGTACTTTGGATCATTGTCGTGCATGTCAAGTCAATGATGCTGGATATGGATGGCAGGCATTTCCCAACACTATGCCCTCTTTCCTTTCCTTGAACACCAAAGTGGCCTGGCACCCTGCAGAGAGTCACCGCACCGAGAGCTCCACTTGGCAAGGTTCGAAGTTAGGACGGCTATCGGAGTATGTAGCCATCGATTACTTGACAACAACCGCCTCAAAGGGGTCGCAGAAAAGACGCGCCTGCACTTGAACCCGCACTCAGGCGCTAAACCCGGTATTCGAACAAACTGATTCGAATTCCAGTAACCCATAATGGTGCGTTAAGGATGTCTCTCATTCTCGACTTCCGAGAATTTCACTCAATTTCTTCTCACAACACCACGGTCTTATTCTTCCAGCACACGTTCAAGATTTTTTCCAACCCCACTGAATGCGACCCCATTCCAAGCGTCCTTGGAATGAACGTTGACTTGCCTCTCAAAGAGTACGTGACCTATGCGCCACTCATTACACGCCCCCCGCATGCACCTGTGCAAACAGCTTTGCTTAAGAACCTCTGCCAGCCAACGTCAAACCTCGCTCAATCTAATTTGAAATTTTAATTAAAACCAAATTCCAAATAGGGAAAGACATATGCCATCAGCATGGGCCGTGTGCTCCCCATGCCCGCGCGAGCTTAGCAAACATCTCACATACTTGTGCTCGCGTGGAAGCCGGTCGAGATTGAAGGGCAACGAATCACGCTGCTCAGCCAGGATTGGCATATTGACGAACGTTCAGCGAATTCAAATGTCATCCCATCCACCTTGATGTTCGCAAATACCCTCGGTTAGCGGCAGCCAACCCACCACCGCCTGCTACAAGACAAATACAAAGCTTCGACAACCTGCCTATTTGCATGCCTCTTCAAGGAGCTGTCTCCCTGATATTTATCTCCTCGGCGAGCATGCATATGCAGATTTAGCTCCGAGCTGCTGTCGTTGTTATTCCAAGGACCCGCCCTTCAACCCCCTCTCACCCTCGTTCGCGCGCACAAAAGGCAACATGGCCCGCGGTGGCGTTCTCCTCCATCAGTCAAGTATCAGGTATCACCAAGCGGTGGGCTGGCGGCGGAAAAGTGGAAATGTAACCTTCATTCGTCATCGCGGCGACGAACTCATCCGCGCCATTCAAGGTGCCACCAGTGGCGCCCGCTCATGTGTACGAGCGAAGCAGAACGTCTCGAGTCTCGACTCTCGGATCGGGTGTCGCATGAGGCGTCGTCTCTGGGGACCCGCACGATGATTACTTCAATTCACTTTAGTGTGCGTCAAAATTGAAAAATATCAATATTCATAATGTTTGTGCCGTTATTTTGGGCATAATAATGATCCTCCGAGAATTCTGTTTGCTCATCTGCTCACGTTGGGGGCTGAAGGCGTGCCGAGAAATCGGATTTTAATGATGTTTCGGGTATGCTATGTTTGCAGTCGACTTGAGCGAAGAATGTGGGCCACCGGATTGGGCGCAAGTGTACTCACCCTCGACCTAGACTGCAGGGCTGAGAGATTAAAGGGTTTGGGGGCGGCGGTTGGGCGCCACTTGCCAGCGGAGGCGAGCAATGACAGCGATTTGAGATTTTCTTCTCGACTTTACGAGACTTTACGAACTCCAAAGATACAGCCAAGGCACTCAGATTTACGAAAGGTCCGCTCGACTGTCTGCCAAAGGCGCAATCAGCGGCCATCAGTCTGGCAGAGAAGGTAATCAAATGCTCGGTTCGCACAAAAGACGAACACGATCAAAGTGGAATCGAACAGAATTTATTGACTCACAAAACGTCGCCGAATGAGGTTAACCGACCAGAAACGATTGACGAGTGATCGCCGCCCATGTGAAAGTGCATGAGATGATCAAGATAGCCGCCGTATCAGATGAATGTGTGCTGAATATCTGGCACGAATCTTTGCACATGCGAAGGCTATCGAAGTGCTTTTCGCCACAGTTCGCAACAAGACCACTCGTGTGACAACCTCCGGCGCATGTTGGCCGCTATTTAATGGTTGTTCTCGAGAAGAAGAAGAAAAAAATCTGCGAAACCGATAAACACGAGTCCATTCGCATCAGACATAAAAAAATAGAAGCAGAAACACAGACGAAACCGTAAAGTTCTTCTAACAAACTGTCGGTCGGCGCCTAGAATGATAAAAATCTTAATTGAACAGGTTATGGCCACTGGCCGGCGAGATACATCGATTACCTTGGCCGGCAATAACTGATAAATGTTAGTCCATCCCAGGCCAGCCGCCGAATAATGATTCGCATAAAACGTCAACCGCTTTTGCGAAATAAAACAAACATGAGGTTATGCTTCATCAAGACAATGTACCAGTTCACAAATTTCATAAAAGCGACCGTAAAATTTAATGAATTGCGGCCCAAATTGCCCGCCCATCGGTGTCGATGACTCGGCCTTGTTATTGAACTGGGCTCGGCGGAGAGACGTCAGTTGTGATGACACATGTGACGGGCACTCAATGAAGCCTGTCAGGTTGAATTGGTTCGGTTCTCATTAAAACCTTCTCGAAATTTTGCACAAACCTTTCCAAAATTCAATAAAATTTTGATTGTTGACCAAAGCCATAATTCTGTATCGAAAGGAAAAGGCGAGTGATACATGCTGTGGAGTTATCCCTTCGTTTTTCCTCGTCGATCCGTGACCGAAGATCACTTCGTGTAAATACGCGTGCTTTCGGAAACCAAAATGTTTTTCGCATCCTTTCATGCGTTCGCTGGTTGGACATTGTCGTGACAAAGTTTCAGGATTCTCCACCTAATCGCACTTGGGACGGCCCATTTCTCTGAGTCGCCCACCCTCCTAGACAGTTTATTCCCCTTCACGGCGTGGTTTTTCTGGAGCTGTTTTCTCTCGGCCTCTGAACTTGGTGGTTTTAGAGCAACACTTATTGCCCACGGCTTTGGATCCTGCCACTGTATCGTGGCTACCCAATCTTCGTCGGTAATGTTGACAATGAGGAAAAGAGAAGACGCTATTTTCCGGTCTTAAGTCACCACCTGCCCACTTTTTTGCTTTTCGCAGCAACTGCTTCACAATCAGTCACCACTTTGAATTGTCGGCCCAGAAGGTGGATTCTAAAGCGACTGAGAGATACTGCTGACACCGAGGTCGTTTGAGTGGTGCTTTCGCTCATCTTTCGACGGTTTGCGACTGTAGAAGGATACCGGGTGCAGCGTCATTTCGATGTTGTCCTGCTGCAAGAGGAGTACACCTAGTCCCAGTGAGGAAGTGTCGTTCCCGGACAGGATTACATCAATATTTTGACGAAATGGACTGCTTTCTGACTTTCATGTCCATCAAGTGATCTCAGACGACGACATTGAGGCGACGAGATTCGTATTCTAAGCAACTCTCAACCAAAACTCTTGTAATCACCATCGTCTTCTGAATCGCTAGAATTTTCCACTAAAAGAGTCGCGCTTTTCGATCCTCCGCCATCGACTCCAACTCACCAGGAGCTATGTTCAAGCGCAACCAGGCGAGTTTTTGGACGTGGTTCAACCACCCGTCCTGGGTATGACAAGCGGTCGTCTATCTGATGAAGCCACATCCAAGGACCAATGGGCCAGTTGAAATTCGCTCAAACCTTTCCGATAAGGGAAAATATTCCTTCTGAAAAATGTAAGCGGTTTTGCCAAAAGTGCAGTGTATCTCAACCATCACCCCTAACCTAGCCTAACCAGGCCCGCTCAGAAGCGGCTTATTGAGACTTTTTTTTTTGTTTGTTTCTGGATCCAGTCAAAGGACGAATACGCAATGCTTCGAACAGCTTCAGTTGTGGCATGAGACACAGAACACCGCTGATTTTTTTTTTCATTTCTGTTCCTTTCGTCTTTCACCGGCGCGGAAGAAGAAACCACTCAATGCGTGATGGACAGGCAAAAATATAACAAAAGAACAAAATTATCACACTCTTGCTTGATTTAAGAAATTAAATATGATCAGAGGATTGAATTGGCTTCATAAGGGTGCTCGCCTCCCAGACATTATAAATGCTTTTATAAAGCTGACAAAATGGCCGCCAGTTAAAATAGTGGTTCCTTATAGTTATATTTAATAGTTTTCTTAAAGTTCTATGCCTCCAAAAAAATCACCCTTTAGATTTAAATCGAAAAATCCCTTGTATCATATGAAATGATAAAGACAGCTGCGAATCTTCCTTAAACAAGTATGGCAGGTGGACAAAGAAATATCTTGACTATCACTTCACATCCCATCATCGCACAATTAAAAGACACCTTCATGAATTATTTCCCCAAACGCGGCAAAGAATGCCACACAGTGCTCAATAAAAATCGGTCTGAAAGGACCTCAGAAGATGACTCCTCGTGGACAAAGAAAAAAACACACTCGAGCCACCCGCGTTGTCAAGTCCAGTCGTCGCATTCCTTGCGATGCATTCCACTCCGTCATCTGTCTACGTGCCATCAGCACTCCGCCGCCGGTCTTCTGCCGCAGAGATGACAAAATAAAAGGATTTCAACTTCTGTCGAAAATCCTCTCCCCCGTCTATCGAGCGGAACTCACCGCAGAAATCGCCATCATCACCCATCGATATATCATTTCTCGCTCAAATGCTGATGCTCGATCTGTCATTTCAGCCCGCACGCCCGCAACTCGTCCTCGCCCCCGGCCACACACACATGACACTCACAACGATTTGATGGAGTAATTGTTGAAGTGAATTTGTTTTTTTATTTCACCTCCCGTTGGCCCCTACCCCGAGGACGTTGTCTGTTTTTTTTTTTTTCGACTGGATGACGGTGGACGGCTGGCCCCATTGTTCGATACCACTCTCAGGACTCTCAGGACTTCGTCCTACATTATCTTTGGACTCGGTTTTTTTCTGTTTGTTTTTGTTTTTTATTGAAAAACTTTTTCAATTTCACAAAAAGCTTACTCCCTCTCGTCCCTGTCACTGGCAACAGAGGAAAAAAAGGATACAAATTCCAAGGCGCAGGGATTCCAAAGGCACAACTAAAATTAGATCCCACCGTCGCCCGCGCGCACGAGGACGCACCGCACACACGCTCCCATCGAAACTATGCGCAAAAAAAGAATCAGCCACAAAATGAGTTGGAAGGGATGAATGACAACAAAAACAACAGCAATGGGAGCAGTAAAACGGGCGAAAAAAAGGGACGTCTCCTTGGGGCCATCAACGGTCTCCGCTCCCCATGGTAAAGCAAACAAACGGAACCTACTTCGAGCAGTGGCCCCCTTCTATTAATCTTTGTCACACACAGAAAGGGTTCCTCTCTCATAACTCCATCGTTGGATCATCACAAGCCACACACACACATTCACGCGCATATCCTTTGTGAAACCTGCTGTAACGCACTCAGGACCTTCTGCGGGCGTCCACGTGGGATGTGTGGGATAGTTTCTGCACAATAAATTCCTCATAAAGACCGAAGGGGGTGTGCGGACGGGGAGCGACGAGAGAGCGTGGGCGTCTGAGCTCCTGACATTGATGGCGATTCCGGATTTATTGCGGAACGTCTATGACCCCCGGTATGACACCAGGATATACGCCCGATGATGGCGATGCTGCCGATGATGATGATGATGGCGATGACGATGACAACGGTAATGGTGATGGCTTGGCGGTCGTGTTGGTGGCTCTCGGTGCTGGTCAGAAGTAAATCCCGTTTTTATGTGAATCTTATCTAGTCGATTTACTTACGTGGTGGACGACGACTGTTATTACACCCCGTTTGCGTCGCCCGACGCCCTTCGCCGACGCACATATGGATGTGGGTGGGGGTGTGGGCGTATGTGCGAGGGTTGCCTTACCTGAAAGGAGAGAAGGATTACGTGATGAGTTAGGAGACACACACACACAAGCGGGCGGGTTTGGGGTGAGAAAATCAAAATTCAATGAAGGACAAGAGGATTTATTGATTCATAACTTTTACAACCGGACCCACAGCCGGACGGACACGCACTGTTCGTCCGACGGCTGGGGGGTGGGCTAAAAGGACGAAAGGGATTAGGGACATCGGTGCCGATGGGACGGGGTTCCGTCGGGGCGTTAATAGTTCATGAGCCACAAACTGCTCAGCGGTGGAGACTTCCAGGAATATGATTGATTCATTAGGCTAACTGTTTGATATGAGCGAGGCGGGATGCATAAGTCAGTTTTGGGGTGGGCACGTGGCTGGAAACTGCTCCCCGGGCACACAATGGTGGCGTTGATATGGGGATGCGATTTCTCGGAAATTTCCCTTGGATGTGATCAGAAAGATGAATCAGATGAAAGCATTTTCTTTGAATGGAAAGCTGTCACGACCATCTTGCGGAAGGACAATGATATTCACCGAAACATCCTTCTAACGCTCTGCATACTTGATGGCACTTTGGGACTGTCCTACAATTTTGACCAAGCTTTAGACATTTTTTTTGTCTGAGAGTTTTAACACTACACTAGAGCACCAAGACTCAAAACCCAATGCAATGTACTACCAGGCAACAACCTAGCTTTGCTGACAGCTCTTGGTCCTCCCGAGGAAGACCAGCAGGCGCTTCTGTGACGAGGAACCTACACATCATCAGCCCTCACCTCATTAGCACTGAATAACTGCCACCTGATCCAAGCAAATGCGAAGCTGTGGCAGAGGAAGTGCTCTGCAGTGTCGTCGTCTTCTCCACAGGCGTCGCAGAAGGTTTCATCGCTTAGGACAAGCGTTTCGGTGTTTGGCGAAGATGTAGTGGTCCGTTAGTACGCCGGTAGTCTTTTCTGTCAAGAGGTAACAAGAATGTCGCGGATTTTTTACAGACGTTAGCGATTATACGCTTTAAGTGTCTACATTCTGGACAATCATGCCACCACCGGTTGTGCGCTCAAGAGGCCGAACCATCGACGGAAGCCCGAGCCAAGGACGCAAGTAGTCCCAACGCAGGTTCGGGTCCTGAGGGTAGCTCCTCTGATCCTTCATTCATCGGCGATCTCGTGATCCTGTGGTAGCCCGGAAGAGAAGATTTGCATTACTCAACTATCCTGGAAGGGATGAGCAAGGCCTTAAGTACAGCTTTGCTGTCGCTACAGACACAAATACTTCGCCCCTTTCACTTGTTCTCCACAATACAGTTCATCGCGGATCACATAGGTTTCCGCTTGGAAAACCGACGCAAATTTACCTAATGAGGTGTACAGTCTAATGTTGCCGCCCTACACGAACGCGCTAGCTACAGTCCTTTCCTGGCTCGGTTTCTGGCCAGAGCTCGTCTTGAACATGGCCTTGATTTCATCAGATTAGAGGTGGCGCATCCTACACTACCGTAGATGAACATTTAGAAGTGATTCTACTAGGATTCTGCCGCAACTTTATAGTTACTGGACAATTGTTTGAGGATAAGAACATGGACAATCCACAACTAGGAGATCAGACCTGTTTTTTTTGACTCGCAAGCGACTGGTTTCCCAAGGTCACAGCGACCATAGCTCTCAAGCGTAGTGTCCGAATAGCCTGGGCCACAGTGACCGTCATGGCGTCGTTTGTTACATGTGAACTTTCTCGGCACCACCAACTCCACAACGAACTGTAGTGCCCCAGGCAAAGAAGGATGGAGAAGGAAAAACGACATGTTCCTCTCCGGAAATAAGACTCGCTTCCTAGACAAGCCTTGCCGCAGGTTCTTTAGATGCAACATTGTTGTCTCATCTAAATGCATACCGACATTTGTCCCACCTCTAAAGCGCACGGTTTGTCGCGAGTATTCCATCAAACGACAGTCGAAGTTTAAGTTGCGGTCTCTTGAAGGAACAGCACTCCCTGATCTGGGCCGCCGCCGTTCAATGAAGAAGAATATGTCTTCACATCCCAATTAAGCATGTTTCGCAGGAAGGCTCGTGCACCGAGCTCGTAAGGATGATAAGACGTCGTTCGAAATAGACCTTCAAAAGTAAGAGGTCGTCATTTTCGGTAGGGACTGCAGACATCTCAAACAACACGCCTCTCCAAATAGAGTGGTCTCTAGCTGTCTCCGGACACTAAGTTCGTTGATGCTTCTCCTCTTTGTGTGCACCAACTTAAATGCGAGCGTCCTCGGTGGCGACGTCTCACACGATCGAAGGCGAACACTCT
Organism: Eristalis pertinax; assembly: GCA_907269125.1. Taxonomy (NCBI): domain Eukaryota; kingdom Metazoa; phylum Arthropoda; class Insecta; order Diptera; family Syrphidae; genus Eristalis; species Eristalis pertinax. The sequence goes on from OU026145.1 coordinate 28,458,531, forward strand.
TCGTATCGTAGTGTCTTAGCCTCCGATCATGGCCCAGCCGGCTTAAGCTTTGGATCTGCCTAGCCTTGCCTACACTCATGTAACTGTACAGCACGCGTCGCCTTATCGTTAGCCTTCATCACCATTGCAGGTATCGCTGAGTTCGAACTTAAATGGAGCAGCGAGAATTCACGTCATTGTCTAATGAGTTTGGTGGGAATTTCTTGAATTCAGCAATTTCTTTGAAATCAACAGATCTGCACTTCTTCGGATCTGTCGATCTGTGCAAACATCTCCTCTATTGTGGACATCCAGGACGCACAAAAAAGCAGAAATCACAGACGGCTGCACCAGCAGTCTTGTTAGTTGAAGTGTATATCGCTGCCTTGACCGCTGCACAGGTCCACACTACGGTCTGCAGCGTTCCCCAAATGTTCAATATTATGATCGTTCATATTGAGTAGTAGTTTGTGTCTTCACAGCCCATTTGTCCAGGGAGACGCACAACTACCAAGTGGTAGGCCAAACCTCTTTCTTTGACCCTCGGTCGAGGAGTCCGTATTCATCCTGTGGTGGTAACCTGGGAGTGCCACCGTTGTGCAATCAGAAATGGTGGATATCCGCTACCGACTCTGTTCCGCACCTGGACCTTTGACTTAAGAATAACTAGTTGACACATAACTGGCAGAGTACAGTCCTTTCAGACCTGAGCTCTGACTATGCTATAAAAGGAGTGCGGAGCAGGTAGCTCCAACCGACTGGAGTTCTGAACATCGCCGTTAAGCGTCATTTGATCAACGTCTCAGCCGTCATCCTTGAAGGAAGACATGGACTCACTATACAGGGTGGGCCAAATACAAGTTTCTTTTTAAAAATGCAATGAAATGAACAAAATTAAATTTTTCCCATGTGTTATGGCTTTATTAGTAAGAACAAACCTCCCCATTAATTATGAAGTACAACGTCGTTCAAGTGGCTGCCTCGGCTGGCTTCGCAGTAGTGCATTCTGTCACCCCATTTGCATACACCTAGTTGATGGTTTTGGGACTGTAGCTCACGGTTTCCTTGGATGATATTGGCCTTAAGTGCTTGAATCGTTTCCGGATTGTTGGTATAACATCGGTCTTTCAGGGTTCTCCACAAAAAATAAAAAAAACAGTCCAAAGGGGTCAAATCGCAGAATCGAGGCGGCCAAATGACATCGCCAAGACGGCTGACAATACGATTTGGGAATTTGGTGCGCAAGAGATCGATTGTGGGATGGGCTGTGTGGCATGGCGCGCCATTCTGCATGAACCAGAGGTCGTCCAAATCCATGTCTTCAATTTCAGTAAAAAAAAAAATGTCGGTTAACATGGCTCTGTAACGCCCACCGTTCACCGAAACGTTGTTCCTAGCATCATTTTCGAAGGAAAATTGTCCAATCATGCCACCATATGTGCGCACCGTACGACGACGGGGACCATGCGTGTTGTACTCGCACAGTCTCACGAACCTTTTGCAGGAACTTGCGTACAGCAGTCGAGGTGGGTGCTTCATTTCGGTCAAACCGTCTTTTTTTCACAAAACGCACTGTTTGGGCTACACACCACGTTTGTGCACCAACTTATTGAATTGTACGGCCTAATTGCATCAGCCCCAATGAATGCTTACTTATTTCTGTAAAGCGAATAGAACACGAAATAAAGCTTCGGCGGTATAGTTCAATGACCTTTTATTAAATCTCGTGACCGCGTCGTTAATGACCGTAACACTGTAAGCGAACAGTGAGTAACGCGGGCTTATTTGACGTTGTGCAAGACTGCCTAAGTCAAGTCACACAATTGCTTTTTGGGTTTTTCACTAGATTTAAATCAATTTGGTTTACTCTTTTGTTCAGTATTAATATATATATATATATTCGTTTAGTCTGACTTAAGACCTTCTTCCCTAACGTCAGAGCTATAACCGAGTGCATCTGATGCTACAGCTCGGCCATTCTATCCCCGATTACGCCCTCGAAGTGGGAACCTTCTCCCTTGCTCCTGTCCTTGTCGAGGCCTTCTTCAGGAAGATCGCGCCAGCGCCGTACGAGCCTGTCCGATGACATGTTCAACATCCGCTTAGTTCGATGCATGTGGGGGCTGTCTTCGAGCACGTATCTGTCGTTAGGTAGCATATTCGTGACGACGTATGAGTGCCGGTATCTGGGTTCCAGTTTCTCCGACTCACCGGTGGCTCGTTCTCGATCTGCACAGGATCCCCTGGCGCCTGGCGTCGGACCTTACTTGAGTCTTGTTGATGTTAATTACGGGATCATCTCGTCTGTATCGACTCCCCACTGTGCTCTCCGAAATCTCTTTTTGTGTGGACGCTTTCTTCACCGCGCGTTCTTAGCGAAGCAGCTCCGCACCGTGTTGATGGGAGCATCAAGTTGTTGCCTGTCAGCTTCCATCAGTTCCCACGCTTACACGTCTTCTATCAGCAGTTGCTTCCGTCTCATAGTTTCGACACCTCCTTCTGCCAACACCAGTCGGTGATCGAAACGCATTTGTGCGTCTTTTCCACGTTCACCTGAGGGTGGTACAGTAGCGGACGACATATAGATCTTATTCCGAATCTTATTGGCCATTCTGCATCACTGTGTGACGTCCTACGGGCGATGGATACTCCGTCTTCAGCTGATGATGCTCACCCCTTCAAGTGGAGATCTAACCACGTGGCGGTGAAAACAGGAATCCAAAGTCAGGCTAGTTACAAGGGCTTTTGTTGACTCATTGCCGTCCTTTCAAATCGAACAGTCCATGAAACAGAGATCTAAAGCTAAAATGTCTGCTTACTCGGCACTTTTGTGAGTGATCTGGCATATCACTTACTAAACCCGATCCTGTTGCTTGTCGGGCCGGAGCAAGTGAATTTTTGGCATATTTTCGCATTAACTTGTACATCATGTTAGACGTTGATCTCCTCTTCTGCCTGAACGAGGTCGAAAATGGCTACTCAAGCGGCTTCATTTCCTTCCGCTTCATTCCTACGGCCTCAATTCAGGCACAACCTTGAGAGGAACACCCCGCCAAGTCAACTCACATGTAGATGCAAGGCAATAAGTTGGTCACAAGAGCACAAAGGTCAACTTCCAGTCCTAGTAACCAACTCTCACTCGCACCGACCAACGAAAAGTCCTCTCAAATTCCACCCCCATCCACTCAGCGTAGCAACAAATCGCGCCGCTTCAACCACTTGCTTTGTTCTGCATCTTTATCGTCCTCGAAACGTGTCCCATTATTCGGGCAAACCACCTTGCTACAGCAGCTGGCTTCCGCCACACACCGCAATAAAAACCCCATCAAGCCACCAAATGAAAATGCCAAAATTAAAAACACACCCGTCCGCCTCAGTGACAGTCACACTGACGCGAAGAAAAACAACATTTTTTCCCCCCGCGAATAAGGACAATTAAATCCTCAGTCAAACTCACTCACACTCGGCCCGCGCCACATGCCACTCCGCACTCCGCAGCACTTAAGCAAACTCAATGGCCAATAACAATTAACTCAAGATCCTTTAATTTTCTCCACTAATTTTCCCTTCAACGTCGTCAGTCACTCACTTAAAAATAAATCTTTCTCTCATTGCAGCGCGACGCGCCGTCCCGTCCCGTCCGTCAACAGCACTCGGTACAAAGGACGTTTCAGCTGGAAAATCTTTGCGCGTAAAAGTAATACGAGGGCCACTCCATGCACATACACACGTTTGCGCCGTAAGGACGAACACAGGCGGGAAGAAAAGAAAATAACAACAAAGCGCGAGAGAGAAAAAAATTTCTCAACCATCGCAGAGCGAAGTAAAGGACGACCACGAGGACGACGAACGTCAAAGGAGCAGCACACCACACCAGGTGACAGCAGGTTTTTCTTGTTGTTTGCCAGCTACAATGACACTGCACAGGACAATGCGTCGCACAGCTAACAACGTTAATTGCACGAAATAAATTCGCCCAGCAAAGGGATACACTCTGCCCAAGGGTGAAATTAAAACAGTTCACACCGAAGCACCGTCCCGAAGGGGAGCGAAGAAATGAAAGAAAATTCCTTTCAAAATTGAACTGAGAAGAGCCGAATACCTTTGAGAAGGGACACACATTTGCAGTGCGAGTCTCGAAAAAACTAACAAGGACACTCTTCCTTCCGTCGTCAAGGGCTCCTAATGAACGTGACCTAAATTTAAATACCTCAGCCACAGTGCAGGAAGGGAAACTGCCAGAAAGGACCCTTCTGCGCACAAATGAAAATTTCAATCCACCAGCGGGGACCAGCACAAGGATCGAGGGTTCTTCTGGCGGCACACCAGTTAGCAACATTGTGTGTGATAAAATGCCAAGAATCCTGTTTTCAATAAGGAGCCAAGCAAATTAAACCGACCGACCCCACGCGACAGCAACGCGCACCAGAGCGAACCAGTGAAGGCCAACATTCGTTAAGATTAACGGCACGCACTATTTTCATTTTTTTTTTGTTCAACCCCGGGCACGCGCTTATTGCGAAATGCCACTCGTTAAACAGACAGGCGTCGGAGGACGAAGGAATTTGAACATCCTCTGCGATGTGTTCCTCCTCTTGGGGGTGCTCGTCCTGACGCCGGGTTGCTGGGCGAAAATCGAAGCACAGCGCAGACTGCTGAACGACGACTTCACAGTGCCGGCGCGGACTGGCCATGGCGAGGGCTCCCCAGCGGTGGGCGCTTCCTCGGCGCTCGAACCGACAGTGCCGCACTACAACCTGTACAAGGACGACTTGAAGAGCATCTCTTATGAGACCATTCATCGCATCCTGCGCGACGAGAACGAGCCGACGATCTATCGCTCCAACGACCTGCGGTACTTCCAGAAGCGCTCCAGCGCCGCAGAGCACGTCGTTGCGAAGCGGTCGCTGGTGCAGGCGCAGGCGCCCCCGGGCATCAGGCTGAACCTGAACAGCAGCAATCTGCAGGTCTTCCCGCGCGAAGTGCTCGGCTCGTCGCGCTCCCTGGGCGACGTGATAGCAGTTAACCTGCACAACAACTCGCTGCGGGAGTTCCCAATCGCCGCTCTACCGAACCTCACCACGCTCGACCTCTCGGCGAACAACTTCACCCACTTCGAGGTCGCCGCGGAGAGCGCCCAGCTCCGTGCCCTTAATCTGAATCAGAACCGCATCGTGAACTTCACCAGTCTCACGCCGAAGGACGGCGGCGGCGGCCAGCGCCAGCGCAGCGGCCTCCATCAGCTGCAGCTGAAGGACAACTCAATCCGGCGGCTGGGCCAGTTGAACTTGAGCCTGCTCAACGAGCTGGAAATCCTCGATTTGTCGTGCAACCAACTGGAGAACCTCGAGACGGCGTTCTTCCCCACGCGCATGAAGAACCTGAAGCACCTGAATCTGGCACGCAATCGGCTGCAGTGCATCTATCGCGAGACGTTCTACAACCTGCTGAGCATGAACACGCTGATCCTGTCGTACAACGAGATCACGGAAATCGACTACGAGACGTTCCTGGCCCTGCCCAACCTGCAGCATCTCGATTTGTCGCACAATCGACTGAGGGGTGACTCGATTAGGGCGCTGCAGGGCATTCCGGACCTCGTGGGCTTGTCGATCGCCTACAACGGCCAGCTGGGCAGTTCGATGCAGGAGTTCGTTGCGTCGTGGAGCCTCAAGGAGCTGGACGCCAGTGGCACGGGCCTCTGCAAGATTCCCGCTGCACTCGCGCAATCTGTGAGGACTCTGAAGCTTGCCGACAATTGGTTGACGGTGAGTACATATTGCTTTGTGACTTTTTAATTTTTGAATTGTGGTCGGAAATGGAAGATGTATTGTGGAACAGAAGGTTTAGTTTTCCGTTTTCTAGGCGAATCTGAGGATGAGCCTAATGTTGTCTTCCAACTTTGACAGGTCCTAGCACGCTACTTCCAGCCGTCGACTGCCATTTTCTTTGCTGCGTTTATGTCTTCCCTCGGTTCTCATGATTCGAACCAAGCCAAGACTCCGTGAAGACGTTGTTACCAAGAGCGTTAGTGGATTTGAAGGCCCTCTAGTCGGATTATTGGTATTCACGCAGTTGGTGGACACTCCAGCCACATAATCATAGAGGTCACAGTATCAGTCTGCCCCCTCTATTCACCATCCTCGCAGATGGGAGCAAATGTCCGATGCTACAAAGAAAGCAACAAGAATCAGTTCTACCAATAGTTAGACTGATTCGTAGAAGATCCCGATCAATTTTCCCAGGATCCCGAATTCGACCATCGCATCGAATAGCTGCATGCGACCAATGCTGTCGTATGCGTCGTTCAAATCCACGAAAAGGTGGTGCTTATCGATTTTAAACACACTGTTCTCCTCCAGGATTTGCCTTAGTGAGCAAATTTGGTCTAAAGTCGATTTTCTGGGCCGGAATTAGTGTGGTGCAAAACGGCTTTAGACGTTCACTAGACAGGATCTTGTAGGCGTAGAGATGTACATCTATAGTGTTGTGACTAGCCCTATTTTTGGGGATGGACGTACGGAGCTGATGTTCCAGTCGTCGGGCATGCTTTCGTCTTCCCAAATTCTGCAGATGACCGGACACATGCTTCCGAGATTACAATTAGGCTTAAAACTCAGGGTTAGGGTGTTGGCTGAATAATAGGAGCCCCTTCTGATGTACATTGCTTAATTTAACATTTGGTGTTACAATATCGATTTAGTGTTTATTTCTCGTATCCTACTGTAATGTCTACTCGCCAGTATAACCGTTCTTGTTGGATCACAATTCCCCTAAACAAGATTGGACGCACAGAAGACAACAAAGATAGGAGCTAAGATGCATGCCATTAAGAGTACCTCTCATGCTTTCAGTAGTGTACACTACACCGTCTCCTACAAGCTCAGTTTGATAAGTCATTTATGTGAACATTGTCAGTGACGCGTCAGATCCATGTATCAGTGTTGGTCCTTTTGGGATGGGGTGATGCTTTGGTAGCCAATTTAGCCTCGATGGTGACTGCTATCGCTGGTCTGGTAGAAGCCATGCAGCTCGTTGTTAAATGCAGTTGGGAAGTTCTGCTCGTCTAGCAGATTTAGAGCTTTGAGTCCGTGGATTGTGTTTCTCAGGTTCCTGATTGTCTTGTTAGGATTGTTGTTGATGTCTTGAAGTTGCCTTCTGAACAGTGTCACCATGTTCTGGTGCAAGGGGATGATGTGTGCTTCGTCGTAAAGCTTCCTGTTGCTGTGGTACTTTCGACGGTTGCTGTCGGAAGTGAGACCGGTACAATTTCGCAGTTTTTTCCTTTCGAAAATTGCGAGCTTCTCCATGCTGGTCTTGGAAATGGTGTGCCATGTTGCCGTACGTTAAGAAGCCGTACGTTAAGATCGGGCGTATTAGCTGCATTTAGAGCAACAGCTTTGGCCTGTGACTTAATCCACTTTGCTTATGTATCAAAAGATGCGATGGAAGCCTAGGTTGGCCTTCTTGAGGGTCAGCTTCAAGCGGCTGTTGAACGTCAACCTATCCGTGAAGTTACCGACAAGATACTTGTACTCTTTGTCTGTTGTTATTTTCGGACCGTCAAGGAGGACTATCTTTATGCACCGACATTTGGCTGCTGATCTGCATCCACCTCGTGATGGTCTCGTTAAACGCATAGATCACCGATTTTCCACCATTGACACGAATACTCCGTTTGGTGTAGCAGTCAAATTTGTTCGCTGTCAGCAATTCGACACTTCGCGTGGCGATCAATGGTGACTTAGAGCTGCCATAAGTCAGTGAGTCATCTGAGAAAGACAACAGTTCGCTGTGTTGGGTTGGAGGCTGCTGATTTGCCGTGTAGCCTCCAAACCATGTTGAAGAGCATCGGTCCCAGCTTCGACCCTTGCGCAACTCTCGCCTTGGTGCTCCGCTCACTTGATTGACTGCCTTCCACTTGAACTTATGACCTTCTGGAAGTCAGAAAGCTATAAACTATTTTAATAACGTTGGTGGGGAAATCCCATCTGATTCAGCTTGTAGTCTATCTAGGCCTTTTCCACGTCCAGGCAGCAGGCAACGGTGTCTTCGTGTTTGTTCGGGACAGCTACAAGATTGTGGTGAAACTTCTTTAGGGGATGTAGCGTCGAATGTTTTTTTCCCGGAATAACCGGTGGACTTGCTTATATTGCTCAAGAGCGATCTATGCCTGTATCGATGTAGACATGCTGGAGTGTCTCTCGCTTAGTTTCTTTTCGTAGACTCTGGCAATGTCGAGACTTCTCGTGATTGGTAGTCAAGCTCTGAATCTTGCTGGATTTAATAGGAAATAATTGGGAAATAGTTGAGGAAATCTTTGGGAGCGGTTCTACAGTGTGTCGTGGACCAACTTCAAAACGCGCTGCTTCTCGCAAGCTGCCTTCAAAACGGACATCAAATCGGTTGAGATCCTTCTCCATTTGCCCGCCACTATAAATGCGGGCGTCCTGTACTACGTTTGCCCAGAGTCAGATGTTTTGCAACCATATTTTCCATGAGCTCCACATGGCCCAGCCACCTTAGGCGTTATATATTGTTTCTTGAGGACAGCATGTACTTCGACTTCCACTTATCCTCCCCCAGATGCATTTTAACCGCATCCATCACAATTCTATCAGACGGCTAACAGTGATCGTCCAATCACGTCAGTGTCATTCGCGTACGTGAGTTGTAAAGACTACTGGAAGATGGTGCCTCTAGTGTTGGACTGTTAGATTTGCACAACAGTCTCTCGGTGATTTCGCTTCGTACTTTAATGGAGCAGGTCTACATCGTCATCCTAAGCAACCTGAGGAGTTTGCTAGGAAATGTTCGAACTTAACGTCGCGTGGTACGGCTCTTCACTGTGCTAGCAGCTAAGATAACTTCTGGTAAATCGATTTGGGAAATGAAGCGAAGATTCGAGCTATCTATGTGTGGCACTTCCTTCGACAGTCGACGATGGGAGCTATTTGAAGTCCTTCGTGCCACTTTGGGATACAGCCTGTCGTATAAAGTATCCAAGGAGCGAAAGAAAATTTAAAATTAGTTTTCCACCTGCCACCGGAGGAGCTCTCAACTGTCGTCAAGATTGCGAAATTCTAGAAGCTCCTACTGCCACGGCCACCGTAGGATGTCACCCGAAGCTCGACATTTTTTACTCAGAAGACCCGTCACTCACTTCGCACTTTGCCACCTGCTCCCCAACCGAGACAACCGAGAAGAGCAGGATTTCAATATCACACCACAGGAAGGACCACACACAGAGGTCCCTAAGGGATTTCCTCCAAGACCCACAACAATGACAAGTCAATCCCCAGCCACACCAATTTGAAGGACATCTGTGACACAAATATGATAAATTAGCATTCCCCCCTCCGTGCCCGCTCTCATCCGGGCAAGGATAGTTCATCAATTTGCGTGAACCCAAATCAACTTTACGTCAGCCATTCACTGGAGAAACATTTACTTTAACACCGGAACCCGAAAAGTCACCCAGAAAAACATGTTGCTACCGAGGTTCCGTCGCTCTGGCCACAAGAAAGGAGACGAAGCGATGAGAGAGAAACAAAACCACCTCTATCCCCATCCCACTCCCGGAAAGCATCACGATACCCTTCTTTTGGACGGACGTTTATCTGGCGGCAGCGCCGCAAAATATCATTTTTCATTAAATTCCTTTCGGTTTTTCGTCGTATCCCGGTCGTTTCATCGTCTTGCCACAATCTGAGGCGGGGGACTGGGGGCGTGCGACGGTCTGTGGTGCGCGGTGAAGGCTTGAAAGTTGAAAGAACAAAAACGAGTGCCAATAAAACTCAGAAATGGGATAGCCTCGGGCGTCTCCTTGTGTACTTATCCTGGGCTGAAAAATTAACACACAGCGTCGGTGCAGACCGCAAAAAGGACCGGGCTCCCCTCCCGGACACAAAAACAAAAGCGATCAAGACTTGTGCCGACAAGATTATTCATTTCGCCACTTTAAGGGCACCAACCATCCCCACAAGACTCGCGCCGGCAGCCACAAGCCTCACTCGCCATCGATCGCGTCGTCCCCCGACGAGGTATCCTCTTGGCTAACATTCAAAAGCAGAGCATAATCTTTTTCCCAAAGAACAGAACTGCCGCAAGGAGTGGGCACATAATCAAATGTCTTTACTGTGCACAGGCCAGCCCCCCCGCAGTCGCCACGATTCCGCGTGTAATCCCTTCAGTTTATTGCCGCCGAGGGGTGGGCGAGAGCTGGGCAAAGGAGAAGAAGAAGGATCAACACGAAGCGCTTCACTGAACCATACATACACACTCGGTCGTATTAAAGGATTCCCCACTTCCTGCGCCACGGCTAAATGTGCTTTATTATCATCGCAGCGAGACGCTGATGTGTAAGGATTGGGCACAGACACAAGCGCAAGCCAGCATCTGGCTGCCCCTCTCCACATCGCAGGCAAATACGGATGAGTAGGCCTTTACCTTTACCCCGGGCGGGTGGGTGTGCCCGTGTGGGGAAAATGGCTTGTTTTTGCCTTGTTTGTCAAACGACATAGCTCGGGCTCAGTCATCGTTATTCATATTATTTCTTTTTTCTTCTCTCCTCTTTGTTCCCCGGAATTGCTGTGCTTAGGCATAGCCACCCCGAGAGGACGAGTGTGTGCACCTGGGCAAACGGGGATGGGACGGGGACGCCATCAGACTGAACCGGAACGGGGAAAAAAACGAGCCCGGGGACCAGGACCAAGACCAGGACACGACCCACAGACATATGACGGCGGGAATTGTGCTGTAAGCACATAATGGTGTGTTATTATCCTTTGGATTAGAGCAATTCATTTAGTGAGCATTCATTATATCTTCGAGGATAATTGGAACGGCCGAGGGACAAAGGATTTGCGTGGCAAATCGCCTTTGTGTGTGCAAGTGCGACTGGGGTCGTAGCCCTTGAGTGAAGGAGTGATTTGATTGCTCCGCCGGAATGGATTTTTTTCCTTTTCTTTCATCGCCCGCCTGTGGAATCACGACACGGTCAAGGTTTAGGTGAATTTGCAGCAGCTGCGATTTCCCGCCTTGTGCTTTTGAACTGCTTAAGGGCACCTGTTATTGTTGCTTGAAGCGCGATACAATGAGCAGGGCGGTGAGAGAAGGTTCTTGTGTTCAGTGCGTCGCAGAGGACGTCACCCTGTCGATGTGAATGGAGTTGCTGAAGACTGGATCATTGTCAGTTAAAGACGGCTGAGAACAAGCTTAACCCCAGAATCAGTGAAAATTCATGAAATTACTTGAAATACCAGCATTTCTAGCGACGTAATCTCGGTTCTAGACCCTGCGACTCCGACGACCCAATTGAACAACATGACGTACAAAAGTGGAAAAGAAACTTACTACTTTTCCGGATAAACACTTGACCTCTTGAACAAATCAGACGCAATCGCCCTTCTTCGAGGCGACTCTGTTCGTAATTAGCCATCAAAGCCCCTAAAAGTACGAAATTTGCGAATTGGTGACGACATTCACTGACAGGTTGAATAGAGTGTTAAGAGAGTTAAACGTGTCATCTATGGATAAAACTGTAGACGACTAGGATTCCTTCACATCTCTATTCCAAACTTTTTAAGAACAGAACAGAAAATAGAAGAACAAGAGGGAGACTGTTCTGAGCCTGTGGGAAGATAAAGGGTGCCGATGTTGAATGTGAACCACACCTAAACCTCAAGGTTTTTTCTGCATTTCACTTGACATTTCTCAATTTCAGACTAACTCAATTTGAACCATGGAAAGATACACAATCGAGGAACGCGTTAAAGTTATTCAGGGTTATTATGAAAATGGGCGTTCAAATCAAAATGCATATCGTGCACTTCGTGATGTTTTCGGTCAATTTAATCGTCCAAATGTGCGTACAATCGGAGAAAAAATCGTGAAAAAATTTGAGCAAACCGGGTCTGTAGGAGATGTGAAAACACCAGTGCATGCTCGTACAGCTCGTACTGCAGAAAATATTGCTGCTGTTCGCGATAGTGTGGCTGAAGAGCCCTCCACCTCAACTCGTCGTCGTGCCCAACAATTGCACCTCCCACGCTCGTCGTTGATGAACATTATGCATAAGGACTTGCATTTACATGCTTACAAGGTGCAATTGCCTCAAGAACTAAAGCCTCTTGACCATTTCAAGGGTCGTCAATGGTTAGAATGGTGGCAAGAGATGGCAACAGTGGATGATCAATTTTCGAAGAAAATCATCTTCAGTGATGAGGCACATTTTCAACTCAGTGGATTCGTCAATAAGCAGAATTGCCGCATTTGGGCGAATGATAATCCAAGAGTGATTGTCGAAAAACCAATGCACCCACAAAGAGTGACTGTTTGGCGGCATCATCTGGCCGTATTTTTTCCAAAATGAGGCCGGTCAGGCAGTTACTGTGAATGGTGTTCGCTATCGTGAAATGATAACGAACTTTTTATGGCCCGAATTGGAAGATATGAATGTGAACGATATGTGGTTTCAACAGGACAGTGCCACTTGCCACACAGCTAACGAAACAATGGCTCTTTTGCGCGACTAATTCAATGGCCGTGTTATCTCACGTGGTGGCGATGTCAATTGGATTTTTTTTCTTTGGGGTTATTTGAAAGAAAAGGTGTACGTCGATGAGCCAGCAACAATACAAGAGCTAAAGAATGAGATAATTCGGCACATTAACGGCATAGAACCTCAACTATGCTTCAGCGTAATCGAAAATTTGGTCCATCGGATGGCGGTGTGCCGCCGAGGTCGCGGCGGCCATTTGGCCGATATTTTGTTCCATTCATAATTGAACCATACCAATATTATCATAATAAAATAAGATGACAATAATTTCCTAAATAATTTTTGTTTTATTCAAAATCAACATCGGCCCTTAAAATTTAACCACCCTTTATAAGAGGTCTTCGAGCCACCCAGACTGGGTGGTTGGTAGGTAATTGGGTGCTCTGTCGGCCCTAATGAAGTGGCTCACTGAGACCAATGTGTTCGGTCTATTGTGCCCTTGTTCGGGATGTTTTACCAAAGTCCTACAAAACACCCAGATCCACACATGAATCTTAAAAAAATGTTCAGTTCGACGCCGGCACTACGAGGAAGTGATTTCCTAGGAACTGCCTCCTTAGACAGATTCTGTTTCCTCCTCGTCTCTGCAGCTTCTACAAAAGTCGTTGCGTGGTCTGTTCAGTCACATAGCATGTGTTCCCATGGCACAGTGCCTGGTAAGGACTCCTATTAGCATGTGTACATCCTTGCGATCAAGACCGATTAATAGTGCTCATCTCTTTTTACTTAGCGTCGGCCATAGAGCTCTCGCTGGTGCCCCCGTTCTCAGGACAAGCTATGGCTATGGCTCTATCAAGGGCTTCGTCCTCTAGTTTCTTTCACATGCATCTGAGCATCGTATGCGCGTACGGGATGGCTGGCGATTCACACAACTCCGAACATTCTTTCGTGAGGCTGTCAGCCTTTTCGTTACCTTGGATACCATGTATTGCTGTTTGACCTATTTTTTTGTGCTGCTGTCCACTACGTTAGCATGCCAGCGTGGCCGAATGGTCTCTTCCTCCAGAAACCTGCTTCTCTTAGCATTACGTCGTTGCTACAGAATAGGTCGAGAGTAGGGAGGAAGATAATGGCCTCGAGTTCTGCCGTCGGTGTTGTTCTGAGGCAACCTGTAACACCCAGGCAGGCCGAACTGCGTGAGAATATACTGCTTCTCCAATGCTTTCCAACATACTAGAGAACCGGAAGTCAAGATGGGTCTTACTACCATGGTCTATAGCCAGTAAACCATGCGTGGTTTGAGACATTATGTTTTGCCGAAGGCCCGTTTGCACGTGTAGAACGCCACATATGCCTTCTTTACACGCTACTTGACATACACCACGCACCGGCATGACATTGAGCTGTCCAGCCTATCAGCTTCCCAACACGCTTACTCTTGTAAGGCTAAACCGGTGGAAACCACTCTACATTGGAAAAATCTGTACAGTTCAAGGATCAAGCGACGGCAGCATTTCTTGCTTTTGTGGATGGTGCTCTGAAGAATGTCAGCCGGCACGCTCTCGAAACTTGGAATTGAACAGGCACTGATTGCACTGATTAACCACCTGCTGGATGGCGTCGTTGGTTGAATACCTGCCCCTGGTTAGAGGGTTCGAAACCCAGATTTCAGTTTCAAAATCTGGTTCAGTCACCAATTGCCGTTGGGATCAAATTAACGGCACTATCACTGGATTTGTCGATCAGTGGTAGTAGTCTGACTGACTGACTGAAAATGGTTCAAGTGCTGGCGATTTCGCTGACAGCCCAACTACCTACCCTAACCAGCTGCTTATGAGAAGGACCATTAACGCGCAAATGGGATGCACCAGTTTCGCAATATGCTTGAGCAGAGGATCTCCACATGGCGGTGTCCTTTCCCTTCTTCTCTGGAACCTAGTAGTAGCTATGTACCGAAATAGTGCTTTTCACTAGAAAATATAAACACAGCAATGACACCAGCAGTGCAACCGGCCGTCAATGCAAACAGGATAGAAGACGAAGGTCTCTTGACGCGACCAAAGCCTCCCATGTAATCAATGACTCTGCAGAGTAGAACTGAGATCATCAAGGTCTTGTAAAGGGTGATTTTTTTAAAAGCTATAGGAAAGTTATTCAAAAAAGATTCAGAAAAATGCATAAAATCTTTATTTGAATCGATAGTACGGTCCATACAATTTAATGTTTGAAGATTATTTCATGCAAATGTTGACCTTGACTGCGCCTCAAATAGTCCATCCACATAGTCCAATTTTGGCATACTCTTCCCAACATTTCGGCCGGTATCTCACGAATAAATGCTTCAATGTTGCCTTCCAATGCGTCAATTGAAGCGGGCTTGTCTGTATAGACATGAGCTTTAACATAGCCCCACAAAATATAGTCTAAAGGCGTTAAATCGCACGATCTAGGCGACCAATTGACCGGTCCCGAACTTGAAATAAAATGTTCACCGAACTCTCCCCTCAATAAGTCCATTGTTGCGCGTGCTGTGTGGCATGTGGCACCGTCGTGTTGAGACCACATGTCATGCAAGTCAAGCTCTTGCATTTTGGGCAGAATAAAGTTGGATATCATCTCACGGTAGCGCTCACCATTCACAGCTACGTTACGATTCGCATCATCTTTGAAGAAGTACGGTCCAATGATGCCACCAGCCCATAAACCGCACCAAACTGTGACTTTTTCTGGATGCATTGGTAGCTCTTGCAATGCTTCTGGCTGATATTCACTCCAAAATCGACAATTCTGCTTATTTACGTACCCATTGAGCCAAAAATGAGCTTCGTCGATTAAACTGACCATAAAATGGAAGAAGCGCGCGATGAACTGTCTTAACAGAGCACTCATTTTGATAATAAAATTCAATAATTTGCAAGCGTTGTTCGTTTGTAAGACGATTCATGGTTAAATTATAGACCAAACTGAAGATGTTTGACAGTGAAACGAAACACGAAACGTGCGTCAACTGTTTAAACCAGTGTTGCCAAAAAGATAATAGCTAAAAAATCACCCTTTATTAGGCCATCTTAAGTCTTTCCAGGCATGACCCGACTACCCATTGTTATCCAAGTCCAAGAAAAGAGTTAGTCGTGAAGACTCTGTCATTCACTCTCACTGGTATGCGACTTCTACGAGTTGGACGCAAAACTGGGAAGAAGCTAAGTCAGATAAGGAGCAACCCCGTCCACCATGGCATCCACATGGGCCTGGCATACTACGGGTGATGACGTGAAAATGAAAGGATGCACAATCGGAATCAATTCTAGGAACTTAGGGGCAACAGCTATCTGGGACACTTTATTGCATTCATTAAGTTGTGTGCTGTAGAAAAATGCACCATAATTCGCTTAAGACACCTTTGCCAAACTTCTTCAACTCGAGAGAGGAGTGTTAATCACCTTTAATGTGAGCAATGTCTTCCACTCCTCGTCAGGATCTTACAATAATGCTGGTTTCGGTGAAAGGCAATACAGCCTCAATCACTTGATTCAAGTTGTCCAAAGTTCAACCTATGCACTCCTCAAAATAGTCGACATGTCTGACCAGTTGACGGTGGTTATCCACTGTTTTTGTCTGATTGTTTGAGTTGGGTTAGATACATATACGCATCAATCCATATCCTGTGAGATTTCCACGAATCGAAATGAAAATGAAGGCACAAGCATGAAAGGAGAAGGTGGCAGTGGACTTGGCATATATTTCCAAAGAGTGACACTTGTATAGAGTGAAGGTAGAACGATGAAGATGAGGCACGTGAGAGTGTGGAATCCATCATCGGATTAGGTCACTTTTATCCTTGTTAAATAGTTCACCGTGAGTCGATTCGTTCTCGCTGAGTACCTTTTTCGATGGCAAAAACACGTAGACGTTAGCATTCCGATCTTGGCGGCTGTGCGTTGATTCCCACGCACTTGGGTTCGATTCCCAACGACAAAAATAATGTTCACGCCCTATCTCTTCCGAGTCACTGACAATGCACAAAAAAAATGTAACTGCCTAGAAAAAGCTTCTCAAACTTAAGCTTCTCAACTGTAAGCCCCTTCCACTCGTGAGAGAACAATAGCACGCACAACACGAGTCGTTGCTGAGAAGCTAGACCCTGGCCCTCTACGGGCTGTTGCGCCACCAATATTATTATAATTATTATTATGACATTGCGGCCTGACTGTCCGAACAGGTGGTGATATCCCTTTTAGACATCACGTTGTTTTTGAGCCATGACAAGGCCAATCGCAATGGTTTCTGGCTGAAAGACGCTACAGTGATCAGGAAGCTTCAACGAGATATCAATATTGTCTTATAGACACCTGCACCCAACCCTTCGTCGGTCTTCGAACCAGCGTCTGCTTGGCAGTCATCCAATCCGATCTGGAAGGAATGCTGGGGAATGCTGACCGATGTTGAGTTCGGACCACAGTCAGAGTGTTTTGAGTCTCAAGGATGTGCTGGCTGCTATTTGTGGAAGGTGGAGGAGAATATTCAGTGCGTCTGACGGAGTACTTCTCAGCATTCCGCTGATGCACATGCAGGCCAGTCTATGTACTCGATTGAGTGCCTTGCAGTTGATAGCTTTGTTCAGTGCTGTCCACCAAACTGAGACTCCATACAGAAGTGCCGGTCTGACAATCGAAGTGAAAATCCAGTGAGCGATTCCTGGTTGTGGTCCCCATTTGCATCCAATGGCATTGTTTCCAGCTAAAAAGGACAGAAGAGATTTTCTTGACCCTATCCTGGATATTGGGTTTCCAGTTTAGCGTATTAGCAATCGTGTGACCCAGAAATTTCGCACTGGCAGTTAGTTGTAAGGTAGTGCCGCACAGCGTTGGGGGGTCAAACTGGGGGATTTTGTATCTTCTGGTGATGAGTTGCAGTTGGAGGTGAAGTTTTTTGTGTTTGTGTCCATGCTTCTAGCTTATCGAAGGCATTCTGTGGAGACGAATTTGCCAGATGCCGCATAGGCAATGACATTGCATCCTGCCTCTTCCGGTATTTCACTGCCAGTGCATGCTGGGAGTCATGTAGACCAAACCAAAGACGCTACGTTGCTCGTTAAGATCATGCTTGGATTTTAGTCCTAGCCAATAAAAACCATAAAACTGTAAGTCCCTTCCACTCGTGATAGAACAACACGAGTCTTTGCTGAGAAGCTAGTACCTGGCCCTCTACGGGTTGCGCCACCAGTATTATTATATTAAGCATTTCCATCTATTCTGCTCTTGTGGTCTCTGTCGGAGTTGATGGGAAGCACAATGTGTATATCCTGCCCTTGCACCGGCCCATAGAACCATTGTCTTTTCTTCCTAATGTCACGGGAACCCATCTGATCTGATCTGATCAGTGGCCAACACAACAGCATGTTATACCACCACAAAGAGGAACCTATCTGCGTTGTCATCTGCTATCGAAAATGCGTGCCATTGCATCGATGAGTCGTTTCTTCTTTGGATTAGAAACTGTCTTTTGGATCACTAATGCATCCATCCACTGCCTTAGATGGGCTCCAGTCTGCAAACGCTGGCATACCCCAAGGCTCTGTCTTGTCTCCGCTGCTTTTTCGCAATATTTTCCTGTCTGTTGCATCTAATCCAATCCATACCCAGCGTTTCATACCCCTTGCAGGACCTACGAACCTGACCTTCGCTTGAGCGTAGGCAACCCCTGACCTTCTTAAAAAACCTTCTAAAAAAATAGATGAAAAATATCTTAACCAAATCAATTCTTGTTTACTTTCAGATAATCAACTGCGGTGACCTGGACAGCTATCCACTGCTGCAGTACCTCGACCTCTCGTACAGTCACATCGACGAAATCGAAGAGGACGCCCTCGGCCGACTGGAGATCCTCGAGACGCTCTTCCTCGATCACAACCACCTCAAGCGAATACCGATAAGTCTTCCAACCAGCCTTGAAAATCTCTTCCTGCAAGACAATCAAATCATGGACATTCAATCGCAATGCTTCCAAGGCCTCAACAACCTGAAGACCCTCGATCTGTCCGGCAATCAACTCCTCTACCTGCCCGACCTGCCACTGCCGAAGCTGCTCACCCTCAATCTGCAATCCTCGGGCATAAGCGGCCTCCATCAGGCCATCGTCAAGACGTCACCCCACCTCCGGGACCTCTATCTGGAAGACAATCCCATCAAGTGTGCCGACCTCCTGGGCATTGCCGAATGGGCGAGTCCTTGTCGCAACGACCGTCGTATCACCGAACGCATTAATATCAAATCTCATTACGTTCGAATGCATAATTACTTCGAGAGGTTCGAGTGTGTGAGCACGGATCCAGATACATGTGCCACTTGTGCCACCGACACACTGCCTCGCAGCACGTCCGCCCGCAGCACGAACAGATCCAACTGCGTGGACGTGAATCAACCGGGGACGACAACGACCACGACGACGACGACAACAACAAAACGGCCACCAGCCGAACTGCTTACTCGGGAGGGAAGGAATAATGAGCCACCCCATGGGGGCACAGCCACTTCTGCGCCCTCCACCCCTAAGTCTCCGTTGAACCGGAAAGCTCCGACGGAGCTGAGCTCCACAGTGCCACCCAGTCCAACTGATGCCAATCAAGATGAACTCGAGAGTGAACGAAAGAGCAGCGCCCCCCAGACATCGCCCCCAGCACCAACGGCAGCAGCAGCAGCAGCAACTACTGCCAGCAGGATACGAACTAATTCGACCGACAAAATCTCACCATTACCGCAACAAAAACAACAATTGGCAGATGCGAGTCCTTCGCCGACATCTCCATCTCAGATAAAATCCGACAACAATTATGTCGAGACAAGTCCTGCAAGTAGTCCCACGCTCCGGACACTGCCCCGGCCTCAGCATCAGTCTCAGCCTCAACCAACGGCCGCCTCACCGCCACCACCAGCCGGCGGTAGTTTATTGAGCCAAGAAAGTACTGGCAAGAGTCACAAAGGGTTACAGGCGCAATCAGATAACGCAGCGAAAATAGGACACAGCAAGGATAATGGGGAAATGGCCGTACCTACATCCAGCGCCAAATCAAATTTGCCAACAACGGCGGTTGTCAAACAACAACAAGGACACACGACGACGACGACGACGGAGGAGACGACTACGATGACTTCCAGTACAACGGCCATGGCTACGACTACGACAACGGCAACGGCTACTACAACGACAACGACAATGATGGCGATGATTATCGGCCAGCAGCCCAGGAAGACAGAATCAACAAAAACACCAGGCCAACAGCACAACAAGATACAGGAGTTACTGCACACGAAGGATAGGCATTTAATTGGTACACCATTGCTAATGCATAAAGGACACGTTGTCCTCGTTCCGCCAACAGTGGGCGCGCAAGGGGCGGCAGCCACCAACACAATGGCAACGACCCCAAAGGGGAATACACTACGATTGGCGTCACGCCAGGATGTGAG
The DNA here is from genome assembly GCA_907269125.1 of Eristalis pertinax. Classification (NCBI taxonomy): domain Eukaryota; kingdom Metazoa; phylum Arthropoda; class Insecta; order Diptera; family Syrphidae; genus Eristalis; species Eristalis pertinax. The sequence continues at coordinate 28,478,478 of OU026145.1, forward strand.
AGCGGGCAGCCATGGCAACGGCACTACAACAATTACCACATCAAAAGGACATAAATTGGAGATGCTAGCCGACGACATGTATCCACATCACTCCACCTCCGGCAAGCAGCAACAAGGATCAAATGAGAATGCCATCATCAAGGGACCGAGGAAGAAGACCCTGACCAACGGACCATTAGGTCAAGAGAATCATTATCAGGATATTCAGCAGCATAAAGCTCCCCTCGCGTTCCACGATAAGAAGGACCCCCCGGCGCAGCAGAAGCCCAAAGACAACTCCACCACGATGGCCGCCATCGAAAAGGATAAGAATCAACGACGAAACAGCACCAGGGAGCAGGACCACGACCAGGAGGAGGATAAACAATTTGCAACCAAGCCCGCACACCATCACAGTCTAAACACCCCATTAGATGGCCAGATACCGCGCGTGGAGAGGGACGAGCTGCTCAACGAGATTGACGGCTGGCAGCAGTCGGGTGCGGGCGAGAGAGCCCCATCCAAGGACACGCCTCCGCATCACAGTCGAGTGAACACCGCCCTCCATTCCGGTCGGACGACAGACGATGTGCAGCATCTGAATATCGACTCCGCTCCGGAAGTCGCCCAGCAATCGGCCACAGAAGGGCCATCTGCGAATGGGACCAGTGCCAGGACCTCGCCGGCCCTAATCAATGCCGAAACGATGCCAAGAACCGAGCCGGCCCTGCCCCCGCAGCAATCGGTTCATCAGCACACTGTGAAATCGGAGCGCTGGCTGGACATCCGCAAGGCCACCCGCCACCCCGGCCTGGTCATCGTGATCGGAGTGACATTCGCCGCCGTGTTCGTCCTCGGCCTCGTCCAGATCTACCGATACCGGCAAAAGCCACTCGACTACATCACGCACCGCCACTACGGCTTCCAAAATGAGCATCATCAGCACCAGCAGTACCACGAGCAGGACATCCAGGAGCACCAGCGGCACCACCTCTACCACCACCATCGCCTCGGGCACGACGCCCATCCAGACAATGGCCGTAATCATAATCAATGCTCCTCCACTTACAGCGCCAGCGATGATCGATACACCACGTCGCCACATCATTTGCTGCGCATTCACGAGAAGCCACCCCCTGGCCCAGCCGCACCGCCCCTACTTCTGCCGCCGTTGCCTCCGCCGCCGCCAGCGCCCACATCCTCATCGTCATCGTCGTCAACATCAATGGCATCCGGATGCAGCAACTACGACTCGTCTGGCTGTGCTGTGCCGTCGACGAACAGGACCGCCACCACCTCCAATTATAGGCTCTTTCAACTGAACGGCAGGCGAATCAAACACAGTCATCACTCATCGTCGTCGTCGTCGTCGCCACCACCCCTCGACGACGACAACGCATTCTACACTGAAATGAACCACGGACCACAGTCGGAGCTAGCGAGCGATTTCTTCCCAATGGAACTGTTGAGTGCACCGTCGAGGATGCAGCAGCCACACCACCACCAGCACCAGCACCAGCACCAACACCACCTCCACCAGCAGCAGTCGTCGTCGGCGTCATCAATTGTTGTGCCGCCTCTAGGTGCACATGGCCTCCCTGCTCCTCCTCCACCGCCGTCGCCACCGCTCACACATGGCATGACAACGGTCTCCTTAGTGGGCCATCAGCAGCACCAGCAACCAAGGCGACCCGCGATCGATGATGACGACTTCCAGGATATTGCCGTTGCCAGGGACCGAAGCAAATTCGAGATTTGGTGACAAACGGTTTTCGCAAAAAAATACATTCCCTTCAATTGAAGTGGACGCAGAGGGTGGCGTGATGATGGTGGTGATGGTAATTGGATGCCAAATGGGATCGAAAATGATGATATACACACAAATACACGAACAGACGAGCATACGCACGAGCAACACAACAGAGCACATTCTCATAACACACTGCCGGTGGCTGCTTGCTGGTCCTTATTTCATTTTCCGTGTCCCCAGCGAGTAGTTCTCCTTCGGGATTGGATGCATTTCCGAATCCTCACACCGGGATTCGGAAATCCCTTGGATTGCATTTAATCAAAAGGGGCTTTGCTGGTGGGGTGGGGTGGCCGCATGGGCCGGTTGGTCAATGAAATTATGCTGAACTCTCTTTCTCCCGTTTCAGCTTCGTGCATTACTACTTCTCGGGGGTGACTTGACTTGGTCCAACCACCTCATCTTGGGTCTGTCAAGCGGTCGCCTTCTGATGGAGTTGCACAAAAGGCACGCCTCGGAAGTCATGATAATGGGGACATTCGTGCCACGTGACCCAATCAACGAAGCATAGCCCTTTCCGTTCGAAGAAGCAGCTGCTCAACATTGAGCTCCTCGCGCACTGCCGCATTTCTCACCCTATCACGGCGAGTAACTCCCACAACAGCACATCGATAGACACTCAACATTGGCTCTGAGCTCCTCCAACGACTCTGACTTGCTGACCATACTTTTCTTGGTGTTGCACAGCTTGTCAGTCTGCCCCATCTTCCAGTAAGTGCTTAGAGATATTAGCCTTAACTGCTTGTAATGGGATATGCGCCTCTACTTCTGCAAGTAAGTACTGAAAGTCAGATCCCTGGCTACCCAGTTCGTCGGTATTCTCGTTTCCTGGGATGTCACTGTGCACTGCAAATCAGATAAGGGAGCTGGCTGGCCTTCTAAAAACGCGAACTCAGCTCGGCATACCTGAACTAGTTTAGAGTCTAAAGTAATTGAGGCAATAGCTTTGATGACTGCTCGGCTATAAACGCATAGAGCACACGTCTGCCTTGACACGACAGCCTTCTCAAATTGCAAACGGTCCCGCCTGGGACACACTGGAATTGTCCGGCCGTGTGTATCGTTTTGGATATGTTCATGAATCTCCGTCGTCCATCTTAGAACAGTCAGTGTATACTGTCCAGTTAAAATCTTTTCAAAATCTGCCCGCTATGCCATTCCGTTCTTTCGGCGATTTGAGTGTCAAAGCCGTTTAATAGGTTTACGCCGTCGTATCGACTGTTTTCTTTCAATTGCGATGAACAGCAGCAATATACTCGGCACTTCGACCAACCCATTGTCTCACTGGGACGAGAATATCCAGCAGAGAAAGTTGTACTCTCATTTATTCACTAGACTGGGACGAGAATTGCGACCAAGCTTAAAGCTGTTAATCTTGCCGTCTCCGACTCGGAATTTTCGTAATAAATTGTAATTATCTTCAAACGTTCTTCGTGTGTGAACTTCACCACGATGAAAATGTTCGCTTTAACTGAATGGTTTGACGTTGACAGCTTGGTCACTGGTTAAAGGGTGTGTTCACAGTGAAAGTACAAAAGTTGTCAGGTCCCAATGGGAAAGCAGTTTACATTGGCGTTCGGTATGAGATGTTACATGATCAAAATTTCGATCAGAGCACACCTCTGTAGAGGTGTGTGGTATTGTAAAAGATTTTAGGTTACAAAGGTGCGGTTCAGAAAGGGCAGACATTTTTTTGACATTTTAGGCCACAAAGTTGCAACCAAATTTTGGTTGAAAAGCCAATGTCTTCACGAAGCCAAGGAGCCCACGAAGCTGTAACGAATTTTTCCTTTTGTCCAGAGACTATTGACCGATCCGATTTAAGACCTTTTAAGGACATCGTTGATTGGAGTCTTAGCAGATATTAAAATTTTTATCAGAAAATGCATAGTTCTCTGACGGCCATTCATGAGTCGCATGAAGCTGGGTTAAATTCCTAAAAAAGAAAAGAAAAAAGACCTCAAGACTGCCAACCTTTTGACAAAAGTTGTCGCATATTCCGACGCATTATTTGGGTATATCACACAACGATTCAACTTTGACTCATTCATGACATCATTCGAAAGACAGCACTTTACTTTCCACAACTAGACTTAATTGAATTTCTCGGGTATTTAAGCAACCTCTTAGAGAGATTGTGTCAAATGAGGTAGACTGCAGCGCACCACACTAGACTACACCGCCAGGTCCGCGGGTGTTAATAGGAGCACATGACACGGCTCGGTAGCAGAGCCTTCCTCAGTTGCTTGTGTATGCTTTCCACTTTCCACGATTAGACTTGTATAATTTGTAGGCTTACCACATTAGGGTCTTACAAAGGGGAAAATTGTGGAACTTCAAGGTTGGAAGTCGATGATTACCAGCTTTTTTTGGCCTGAATTGGATGTTATAGACACCAACGACTCGAGGTTTCTACAGGACGGCGCTACATACCACACGGCTCACGCCACATTGGATGTTGCCTTTTTTGTTGACTATTTCTTGTGGGCTTTTCTGAAGTCGTAGGTCTACGCAAATATACCACAAACCACAGCGGCCCTCTTTTCAGCATAATTTATGAGCCAGTCAGTCAATGGAAATTTTGACATTTGGGATACGCACCACCCATAGAAGCCGCGGCTGACATTAGAACGATGTTCTATTCCATATATAATGGCAACGATTGGGCTTGCATTATTCGTAGACTTACCACACTAAGGTCTCACAAAGATGAAAATTGTGGAACTGAAAGATATCTTCATGTGGCTCCCCAACCACGACTCCCATCGCTACCATCAGGAACTCAGTCACGAGTAGTGAAAGCACGAAATTGTTACCAACCTCCCCCCCCCCCTGCCCCACCTCATCAGCCAGGGAATCAGGACAAAGCCTCAAACACCCTCGAATAAAATACATTCCACACAAGAACACACATCTTCTCCACAACACAGAACTTCCAAGATACAGTAAAGCATTTACAAATGTATTTCCAGTACTTCTGTCAGACCCCCTTAGATGATTAGTTGATGAAGACATTCCCTTTGTATATACAACAAAAAAAAAAACCACACACACACAAATACAATTTATCTTTACCATGTATAACCAATAAAAGTATTTTTTCAAAAAAATAAAATTAAAAACAAAAAGAAGCAAAAAAAAAAAATAAACAACAAATAATTGTAAACCGAAAACAATCTCAAAAATTGCCAAATACGGTATAGATTAACAATTAAATCCCAAAATCTTAGCGATAACACTGTAGACATACACTTAAAACAAAAAAACAAAAAAAAATAAAAGTATTTTGATCCTTTTTAGAGTAAATTTAATGAAATCCGAAACAAAATAGAAGAAGAAAAAAAAAGAATATACATACAACACATAAGGAAAACAAGCCAAACAAAGTGGACAAAATGATGATTAATTATAAACTATTTGTAAGAATGTATTCGTTTACTTTTTGCTTTTACTGTAAATATTTGTAATGTAAGATCTTGAGGGTGATTCTCAAGCGTTGAAGGATATGTCGAGAGTGATGATATGTACGTACCCACAAAACCATTGGTTGAGATTGTGTAGTTGGCGCAACCAAAGAAAGAAAACAAAACAAACAAAAAAACAGATTTAACAATAATTAAATAAAGACTTACAAGTAAGATAGATATGATTGGATTGTCGTTTTGTTCTTTTTTTATTTCCAAGAAAGTAAACTCGACGAATTTGGGGATTTATCAAGGTACAGATGGCGGTGGTTGTTGCGAAATCGTAAGTATATCTCGGTCTGCTAAACCAACAGACGTTCATCCAAAGCGAACACGTTAAAGATCGCAAGAACGACTCAGTTGTCAGCTTCTAGAAAGTGATCGACGATTTGAGCTGCTGTCTATTATAGTTGTTGTAGTATCGGGGAACTTCAACCATAGTTTGGACACGTCTTCTTGTGTTTATTTCATGGTTGATTGGCGTAATCCTTTTCCGATCGTGTCTCCCTTAAATTCTTAAGAAATCCTACGCCGCCAACATCAAGTATTGAAGACCAGTGGCAGCATTGCCAAAAAGCCTTCAGAGATGCCGCCTCTGATGTGCTGGGTTTCAATCCACCCAGTTTGACAACGAGTGTCGGCAGGCGAATGCAGCCAAGCAAGAAGCATACAAAGCGGCACTGCAAAGAAGGACAATAGCTTCTCGGGAGCTCTACGAGCAGAAGAGGAGAGACGAACACCGGCTTCTGAGGAGAAAAAAGAAGGAGCATGAGAGGCGCGCAATAGGCAGAATAGAGGGATATCACTGCAGGAATGAGGAAAGGAAGTTTTACCAAAGGGTAAAGTTAACCAGTCGAGGTTATAAAGTCCGAACCGAAGCCTGTAAGGATGATCAAGGGAACATCGTAGTAGAGTCACAGTCGATGCTGAGGATATGGAGAAACCATTTCTGCAGACTGTATAACGGCTACGAAGAACCAAATCCCGCTGTCAGGCAGAACGAACCATTCAACTCCAATGAAAGGGACGATGAAGATCAACAATTTCGTCGACCCGACCCAGATGAAGTGAGGATTGCCCTATCTAAACTGAAATCCAACTACGCTGCAGGAGCTGACGGCCTACCCGTCGAGCTTTTTAAAGCCGCAGGCGATGATTTGGTAAGGAGCATGCACAAACTCATCTGTAAAATATGGTCGGAGGAAAACATGACCGATGAATGGAACCTCAGCATTGTTTGCCCGATCCATAAAAAAGGAGGCCCTTTGAACTGCGCCAACTACAGAGGCATCAGTCTCCTAAGTATCGCATACAAAATCTTATCTGTCGTACTGTGTGAACGCCGAAAGCCATTCGTCAACAACCTGGTCGGTCCATACCAGTGTGGCTTTAGGCCAGGAAAATCCACCATCGACCAAATATTCACACTTTTTTGGAGAAAACCCAGGAGCAACAAATCGATACCCACCACCTTTTCATCGATTTTAAGGCCGCGTATGATAGCATCTATAGAGACGAACTATACAGAGCTATGTCTGGTTTTTTCGCATCCCTACCAAACTCGTCCGTTTGTGTAGGATGACGATGGGGAATGCACGCTGCTCCATCAAGGTCGGTGAAGACCTAACCGAGACCTTTGATGTCAAAAAAGGATTCAGACATGGCGACGCGCTGTCATGCGACTTTTTCAACATCGTTCTTGAAAGAATTGTTCAAAACTCGAACGCCAACACCAGAGGAACAATCTTTCAGAAGTCCGTCCAACTACTTGCATATGCCGACGATATTGACATTATCGGAAGAACGCAGCGTGATGTGAATGGCGCTTTTGTGGGTATTGCAACGGAGGTCGCGAATATGGGTTTTGACGGTAAACGAAGGTAAGACCAAGTATATGCTGTCAACGAGAAAGGACACCCAACCCCGACGTCTCGGTCAGAACGTCACAGCAGACAGAACTAACTTTGAGGTAGTCAAAAACTTTGTCTACCTAGGCACCGCTATCAATTCAGACAATGACACCAGCGCTGAAATTAAACGAAGAATAACTCTTGCCAATCGCTGCTTATTTGGGCTAAGAAAGCAATTGGAAAACAAACCCCTTTCTCGAACAACCAAGGTAACGCTTTGCAAGACCTTAATCGTCCCAGTCCTGCTATATGGCGCGGAGGCAAGGACTTTGTCAAAAGCGGATGAAGCTGCTCTTGGTTGCTTCGAGGGGAAAATTCTTCGTGTGATTTTCGGTCCCGTCTGCATAGACGGTGAATGGAGGAGGAGATATAATGACGAACTATATGGGCTGTTTAGCGACATCGACTTAGCCAGAAGAGTGAAGATCCAACGATTGAGATGGCTAGGTCATGTAGAGCGGATGGAAACCAATGCTCCGGCCCGAAAAGTCTTCGAATCCATCATCGAGGGACGGCGCAGTAGAGGAAGACCGCGACTCAGGTGGCGCACGCAACTGGAAAGGGACCTCAACCAACTATGCGTGCGAAACTGGAGACAGCTAGCTAAAGATCGAGCTGGCTGGCGACGCTTGTTGGCTGAGGCCCAGGTCCACCTCGGACTGTAGCGCCACTTTAAGTAAGTAAGATTGGCGTAATAAATCGAATGTCGTCGCAATACTCAAGCAAAAGGGTCTTTCAATAGGAACATCCGAACTTTGACAGCTGATAGCGGCCATATTGTTGGAGCTACATCTGACAAAATTGCGTTCAACAACACGTGCAAAAGAAAAAATTAATTCATCAATATGGGAGCGACGTGCCGTCAATTTTACGGTCGCCATAGGTAGGTAGGTAGGTAGGGTGACTACTGCATGACTGATATAAAAGTCATGCTCACTTAGACCATCCGGTCCATTGTGCTGTCACGTTCGGATTTGTGTCCAAAACCTACTTACCCTTTGACCTTGTAGTTCTTCCCTCTTGGGATTTGTTGGCCATGTGTGATTTCTTCTGACATCTTTTATAGCCATTTGGATGCTTCAAGAAATTGCAGTAAGTCCTTTGGTCAATGTTGCTCAGATTCTCAAGGTTTTTGAAGTAGTACTCGCCTAGTAGTCTTCTTGTTTCCGCAAGTGCAGGACATGTTCCGAGGTAGTCTAATATTGTTTCCTCTTCTTCTTCATCCATGCAGCTTCTGCAGAAGTCGTTACAAGGTGTCCCAAGTCTTCTGGCAGGGCTGCCTATAAGACAGTGGCCAGTTATCACTCTACAAATAACCTTCCTGTCTAGCTTTAGGGGGTACTCAGACCTTCCTTGATTTAGCAAAGGCCAGATAGCTTTCGATATCCTGCATGTGTCCAGTTCAGACAATTTGCGGTTTGTATCGTTTTTCGCAATCGTCATCCATCGCAATTTTATTGTTTTTAGTGGGGGGTCGGGTGTCTCCTGATCTGCTGACATTGGCATACCCGCCTCCTTTCTTGCGAGTTCATCAGCTCTTTCATTGCCCAGAATACCCTTATGCCGGCGGACCAGGATAGGGTAAGATTGCATCTGGCCGCTATCTCATTTAGAGACAGACGGCAGAGCTTTACAATCTTGGAATTCATTGATGGTGTGTCCAGAGCTTTTATGACCGCCTCCCGTCTCCCGTCTATTGGGCTCATTGATCGTCGGATGGCTGCCGTTTTGTACAGCTGTTACTTCCGCTTGGTATTCCAACTGCAGTGGTTCAGCAGTCGGATTGCATCTGCGATCTCTGGTAAGCTGGCGTATAGGCCTGATCCCGTGCGTTCTTCCGATTTTGACTCGTCATTCTAGATTTCCCATGTCGACTTTATCTTTGTCATATTCCTCTCTTGCGGGCATTAAAGTCTTCTGTTATTTCGAAGTCGATAAAGGGCGTCAGATATTCTGTATCCTTAGGGCTATTCGTGTTTTCTAATATTACCTTGTGCCCTCTTCCGTGGGTTTTGTCCCATCCGTTGCATTCTCTTAGTCTTATGGCGGCAGATGTGACTAGGTGTCCGTGGGAAGGAGATGCAGTATAATTACTAGGGCGACTGTAGGCGTGATTCTTAGTGCCTCAGTCATACAGATGCATGCTGATCTCTGTATACCGTTGATCTTGGCAAGATTCTGCTTCACTTGTAGTACCGTCCACCTGACTAGGACGCCATACATCAATATTGGCCTTACTACTGCAGTGTATAGCCAATGTGTATAAATATCTTTGGTTTAACTCCCCATTTGGGGCCGATGATTTTGTCCATGTTTGCCATAAGATGAGCCCCATTCCTGGATGAAAACAGAATTGTCGAATTTGCGACTATACCAATCCACATGAGAACCAAGAGCGTCCAATGCATCCCGAAAAGGTCACCGTACCGTGTGCGTTTTGGATCACCGGTCCATATTTCGTTGAGAACGACGTTAGCCAGGCCATCACCGTCAACGGCGAGCGTCGAGATCACGAGAGAAGTCATTGACTACGTACTTCTTTTATCCCGAATTGGATGATATGGACACCAACGACATGTGGTATCAACAGGACAAACACAACTCACATCACATTGGAATTTCTGCACAAGTGATTCGAGGACATGGTCGTCGCACCTGGAGGTGATGTGATCGTGCGATTTCACCGGGTTAGACTTTTTCGTGTGGTTTTCTGAAGTCGCACATAAAGCCACAAACCTGAGCAGCCCTCAAACCCATCAAGCCCCGTCGGTCAAATGCAGCCAATAGAGCGGAGGGCAGCTGTAAACGCGGAAGGCACTATCTTCTACAAGTAGGTCCAACTGTTGGGGTACGCAGATGACATCGACATCGTTGCGCGTTCTGAACGTGCCGTAGTGGAGGCTTTTACGGCGATTGAAGAACAGGCGAAACGAACTGGTCTTAAGGTCAATGAGGACAAAACGAAATATACGCTGTCGACCAAAAAACGTGCCGTCACACACCACCTTGGACAAAATTTCACGATCGTCAGCTACAATTGCGAGGTAGTAAATGAGTTTGTCTACCTCGGGGCAAACGTGAACTCTACAAACGACATCACAGTGGAGATCCATCGTAGAATCGCCCTTGGCAACCGGTGCTACTTCGGTGTGTCCAATCAACTGGGCTCAAAACTCCTGACTCGAAGGACCAAAATCATGCTCTTATTTTGCCAGTCCCGCTCTATGGAGCCGAAAGCTGGACGCTAAGCTAAACTGCAGAGCTGATTCTTGGTACCTTCGAAAGAAAAGTTCTACGTCGGATATATGGGCCCGTCTGCGAGGAAGGCGAATGGAGGAGAAGACATAACCGCGAACTCTACGAGCTGTGCCAGGATGTAGATGTAGTCCGGAAGGCAAAAATCCGTCGACTGCACTGGCTCGGCCACATCGAGCGCATGGACAACAATGCTCTAGCAAAGAGGGTCTTTGAATCGGAGTCTACTGGTTCGAGAAGGAGAGGAAGACCGAATTTCCGGTATAAAGACCAAGTAATAGCGGATGCAAGACAGCTTGGTCTTGATGACTGGAAGCTGGATCGCCGGCCTGATAAGTAAGATTTTTAGTGGATTGAATAACAAATAAAAATGCAAATATAAAGTCAAATTATATGATTGAATTCCATTCAGTAGCAACAGGTTTAATATTCAAACTTTGTAGGGCCAATTCAAGGGGAATATAGGTTCCTTCCTAGGAATCTCAAATCAGAAACATTCAACTTCAGTCCAGATTCGAAACAGAACTAGGAATAGACTGTTATTTTGTGCGATGTGTGCCACTCACGGTTGGCGCTGTCAAGCTGCTTGTGGATCACACTGGGGCCACTTGGATCGAGGAGGCCGTTGAACTTGCTCAGCTTAAGGATGCTCGACTGAGGACGTATAAGCAAAATTCAGTTGAGGCAATCAGCGCTACATTTTTCTCAGTTTAACCAGCAACTATTACCACATCACTCCCATTGTTAAATTTCCCACCCCGCACACCCACCGGATGCGTGCTAAATTGCATAATCAGACCAACAAACCCGCGAAATCATTCGCATTCATGCCGGAATGCATTGCTCCCTCCCTCGCCGAGCCAACAGCAAGTCTCGCTGTGATTTGTTTGTTTATTTCTGTATTTCCCCTTTTTGTTTTGCATAAATAACTGGGTTCCATAAAGATAATGAGAGTGCACTGCAATTTCACAAAAATACAAAGAAAAAAAAGAATAAAAAACAAGAGCTTCCTTTCCCTCCCCAGTGAGCACGAGTGTGTTTTGTATATTTTTTCCGCTTTCCCGTATTTTCCCCCAGAATCCTTCCAGCTGAAAGTGAACACACAATAACGAACGGATGGAGAGACGAGGGAACAACAAGAAGAAAGAAAGGGAAAAAAAGTCAACAAAAACATATCCCCCAAATGGGAGCTTTCGCCATAATAACTACCGGAATACGTAATGAGGTTGAAATGAATATGTCTTTGACATTTCACCTTTTTCTACATTCTCTTCTGACTCCTGTAAAACACCGGCCCTCCCCTCCCCCTCTCCTCTTCCAGCAGACTCACACAGAAACGAAGGGGAGATGGTAGCAAAAACCAGCTAAACAACAAGGGCCACCAACAACATCCCCGGTTCACCCCCGTCGACCACAAACACAAACTAAAACTGATCTCCATTTCATTCGGTTTCGTCGTCCTTTCGGTTTTGCGTTATTTGCTCACCATTCCCCGGTTCTCCCAGAGCTCTCTCTCTCGGTCGTCGTTCTTGGTTTTTATTAAATTTTCTTATCCACTGTGGGAACATTCGGTTCGATGACGGCAGATGTGTGTGCCAGTTCTAGAGAACTGCTGTCCTAGTTCGGAGAATCCAAGAAGAAGTCGCAAAACACTGTCAGCCATCGTTGCCGTCGCCCAACAACGGCCGGAAAGGGGTAAAACGATGTCACTGAGCTCACAAAAGACCAACAAAACTGTAAGAGACTGAATGAAACCGAATGAATGAGATGGAATTCGGGGAAGGACTTGTTACTGGGCTGAACAACAAGCTTCGGAGGAATTGACGATGACAGCCATCACGACGACGACGAATATGCCAGGACCTGTATTGTGTGTCGTAATCCTTCCTAGGTGTATCATAACTGCCATCGTCGGCGAGTGGATGGGTTGATCCTTTCTGTTTGAGTGATTCGTTATTCTGTTTAAATTTTTTCTCTGCCTTTTTTTCGGATTTCTTTATGAGCGCGTGTCCTTGCGCTGTGACGGTGGATGATGGACGGGGGGTGGTGGTCGAATTTGAATTTGAATGAGTATAAGTACGCTTAACTAAGTCCAAGCGGCAAGAAGGTCGACAAACAAACGCTCCACACGTCCGCTTCACATGCCGACTGACTGTGATTGTTTGACGCAAGTTGAAGGACTTTGAGGTGCACTACGAGAACGACGCACGGTCGACATGCACGTCTGTGCCTGGGACTCGTGTTTGCACTGTTCGGCGCGCGGGAGTGATGGGAAAGTTTTTGGGTTAACCGCATTTGGCGCATAACAACGGAAATGAGTTCATCATTTATTGAAGACCGGATGTATGCTGGTGCTGGTCTTGTTTTTCTGCTGTTTATCCAGTGAAAATGTGGCTCCTGATGGGATGTGATGTGTGTTCACTTGCCAGAGGAGACAGCAGCTTAACCGACATCGAAAAGACCAGCAGAAGCAGACACAGTCGAAGTTCTAAACCGTTTGGCTGGCGTCCTGTTGGTTTTCCACAAATGACTGAGTTGCTTTGGTTTATGGGGACACTGGCGATTGCTTTGCTTAAACGATCGATATACGATTTCCGTTGCAGGCTACCGCAGTCGAAATGCATGTGTACATGGAGACTGATTGGATAACAACAAATTACAGTCGATTGTCGAGGTTTCATTGAATTGAGTCACGTAAGAAGTGCTGGCGATTTGGATTGTTCCACGCACTGTGTGGCATCGGAGAACTCCTTTTGTTACCAGGGATATTTCAACAGAAGCACAGATCATCTAAATCGATGGTCGGTCAAGTCTTGCCAGAATCCTGGACGCCAGCAGTCCAGGAACCACGCGTTGGATCACAAATCTTCTTCACTTCGTGTCCGCTAATGTGGTTTATGGGTGCTTTTTTAAGAGTGCGTCAATTCTTGGTAAAAATAAAAGGAGTTCTTGCTAAAAAGCCAACATTCAACTGTCAAATTGACCAGAACAGTGCTGCCAAACCCCCAAGTGAGTTATTCCGTAAGAATATTTCCTTAAAATCACCAGTGACTCAAAGTGAAACCCGGGCATCATCTTGTGAATTTATAACGAGATGCGTCCACATAGCTGCCCGGCGACTAGTGGGTAATGGAAGAGACCCCTGGTTAAGATCCTGGATGTGCGAGGGATAAGTAGGTTATAACCGTGGCCGTGGCTCGCTTAGACTAACGTTTTGAGCATATTGTGAGAGGGATAAAATTCAGTGTTCGAAAGCAGCCAGTTTTGAGACTAGGCGCCTGCATACACCCGAAATTACCAGAGCCTACGAAGAGCAACTAAGCTAGAGACGCTCAAGCAGTTCTGCGTCGACTATGGACGCCCAAGGCAAGGTCACCCATCAAGGAGGTAGGCAAGGCTACCTTAAGCCACCTACCGCCATCGAGAAAAAAAACCCGTGGCATGAGGCCGAGTGTGAGCAGAGTAAACGTGCAACCACCGAGGCACACCAAAGCCGCTGGAACGGAAAATCAGAGCCGCGCTTTAGAAGTATCGAGCTAGGAGCTGGACGGAACAGGAGTCAGACACAATATCTCTCACCACCTTTCCAACCTCAAGGATGTAGAGGAGTCTAAGTCTAGAAGGTTTTTATATGAATCTCAGGGTCTTGGTAATCCTATCATCCTGCAGAGAATAGCCGATGAATCCAAGCTGAAAGAAGATGCGCTGCCTCGTGATTTTTTCAAGAGCTCTACAAATATGTGGATGTAGTCCGGAAGGGAAAGACCCAGAGAAGAGCTCCGTCATAAAAATTTGCTCTATAAGCCTCTGAGCAGAATGACATCACTAAAACTAGGGCCCTAGACTAGCTACGCAAAGCCCGGAGCAGCACACTCAACAGGTTCAACGCATTCACTTCGGAAAGTGCAAAAGCAGCCCTTAATGTAAGGGGGCACAAGGCGGAAACTCAGATAAAGGGTAAGTACGTCGTAGGGAAAAGACGGAGGTCTACAGAAGGCGGTGCGAATGTTCCCAAACGGCCAAAGACAGGAAGAATGTCCAGTGCAGGACTCCGACTGACCTGCAATAATGGAAAGATTCCAGAGACACACACAAAGTCTCGGAACCCACTACAGGTCGCTATCAAGGCGGCTTCTAATCGCGACTCACTTTTCTAGAGCTGTGATTGGACAGATCTCAATAGCTCTGAGAAAAACTACATCTATACTCCACACATTTAAACCATATAAATTGGCCGCATGGCTATGGGATTAATGTGGAAAACAACTCCGCTCTACTATCCTTGGCAGATATAAATATATATATATATATACTTGTCGATAGTGACCGTACAAATCTGGGTGCAAAGCGTTGTTGCATTTCCGGATGATTGCCCTGTAAAAATGGGGAAAAATACAATAAATGACAGACTTCAGTTCAAAATCAAGTCACAGGAAGGGAGGGGAGAACATGTAGTGGGACTTACGCCAGCACACTTAGCCCATGTTGGTCCATTGTGATACCCACATAATCAAACTAAAGGGTGATTTTTTAGCTATTATCTTTTTGGCAACACTGGTTTAAACAGTTGACGCACGTTTCGTGTTTTGTTTCACTGTCAAACATCTTCAGTTTGGCCTATAATTTAACCATGAATCCATGTGTTCAGCGACGAAGCTCATTTTTGGCTCAATGGGTAAGTAAATAAGCAGAATTGTCGATTTTGGAGTGAATATCAGCCAGAAGCATTGCAAGAACTACCAATGCATCCAGAAAAATTCACAGTTTGGTGCGGTTTATGGGCTGGTGGCACCATTGGACCGTACTTCTTCAAAGATGGTGCGAATCGTAACGTAACTGTCAATGGTGAGCGCTACCGTGAGATGATATCCAACTTTTTTTTGCCCAAAATGCAAGAGCTTGACTTGCATGACATGTGGTTTCAACAAAACGGTGCCACATGCCACACAGCACGCGCAACAATGAACTTTGACATTTTATTTCACGTTTGGGACCGGTCAATTGGCCGCCTAGATCGTGCGATTTAACGCCTTTAGACTATTTTTTGTGGGGCTATGTTAAAGCTCATGTCTATACAGACAAGCCCGTTTCAATTGACGCATTGGAAGACAACATTGAAGCATTTATTCGTGAGATACCGGCCGAATTGTTGGAAAGAGTATGCCAAAATTGGACTAAGCGGATGGACCATTTGAGGCGCAGTCAAGGTCAACATTTGCATGAAATAATCTTCAAACATTAAATTATATGGACCGTACTATCTATCGATTCAAATAAAGATTTCATGAATTTTTCTGAATTTTGTGTTTTCTTTTGAAAAACTTTTCTATAGCTTTTAAAAAAATCACCATTTACATCCGTACTCGAAGACACCGATCTCATGATACCCAAGTTCCCCTTCGAGGAGGATTTTTCAACAAGCATACCTCCCAGAGTCAGACTGAACACCATATGCTAGACGGTCCTCAGCGAATTTTAACAGATGTATCGATGGCGTGGGCATGGCGCGGACGAACTTGCCAGATAGAACACAGGCTGTGTACTCTTTCCGGGCGGAGATCTGCCATCGATGTCCATCGCCAACGCTTGCTCATTCAAATCGTAGATGGTCTACTGACACTGTGTGCCTCGTTACAAAACAATTATGGCCTATCGATCCAAAAAAAAATCACTCATCATGCCGGGCACTGCGCCATTGGAACTCACGCTCACTCATTAGAAGACTAGGCCTTCCCTACCATGCCTTCTGCAGAAGCTGAAGAAAGAGGAGGATGAAACTATTGCATATCTTCTGTGAAACTGTCTCCTCCTGTAGAAAAAGTCACATAGTGACGGAACTATGTAGCATTAGTGTCAGTCATCTCCAACGCTTTATCAAACGCGCTAATTGGTTTGCAGAATAGGATCAATTAGAGCCGCGTGTGGGACTACTCTGGCCAAAGTGTGACTTCTACCAACCAGCAGTCAGCCAATCTGACCTAACCAAGGATTGGAAGGTATGTACATTTGGCAGGACGCTTTCCTTCGATTCGATTTTCTCTTCTGAGTGGAAAGGTAAATGTGCCCCGACTTATCTGCATTTCGTGCTGTGAGTGAGTCTAACTTTAAGCAAGCTAAAGCCCACGCTAGTGTTGATGTTAAGGTTTCTTTAGTCTTGTAAAGGGTGATTAAATTTTAAGGGCCGATGTTGAATGTGAACCACACCTAAACGTCAAGTTTTTTTCTGCATTTCATTTGACATTTCTCAATTTCAGACTAACTCAATTTTAACCAAGGAAAGATACACAATCGAGCAACGCGTTAAAGTTATTCAGGCTTATTATGAAAATGGGCGTTCAAATCAAAATGCATATCGTGCACTTCGTGATGTTTTCGGTCAATTTAATCGTCGAAATTTGCGTACAATCGGAAAAATCGTGAAAAAATTTGAGCAAACTGGGTCTGTAGGAGATGTGAAAACACCAGTGCATGTTCGTACAGCTCGTACTGCTGAAAATATTGCTGCTGTTCGCGATAGTGTGTCTGAAGAGCCGTCCGCCTCAACTCGTCGTCGTGCCCAACAATTGCACCCCTCACGCTCGTCGTTGATGAACATTATGCATAAGGACTTGCATTTACACGCTTACAAGGTGCAATTGACTCAAGAACTAAAGCCTCATGACCATTTCAAGGGTCGTCAATGGTCAGAATGGTGGCAAGAAATGGCAACAGTGGATGATCAATTTTCGAAGAAAATCATCTTCAGTGATGAGGCACATTTTCTCCTCAATGGATTCGTCAATAAGCAGAATTGCCGCATTTGGGCGAATGATAATCCAAGAGTGATTGTCGAAAAACCAATGCACCCACAATGAGTGACTGTATCGCGCATCATCTGGCCGTATTTTTTCCAAAATGAGGCCGGTCAGGCAGTTACTGTGAATGGTGTTCGCTATCGTGAAATGATAACGAACTTTTTATGGCCCGAATTGGAAGATATGAATGTGGACGATATGTGGTTTCAACAGGACGGTGCCACTTGCCACACAGCTAACGAAACAATGGCTCTTTTTTTACGCGACTAATTAAATGGCCGTGTTATCTCACGTGGTGGCGATGTCAATTGGCCGCCAGGATCATGGGATTTGACACCGTTAGATTTTTTTCTTTGGGGTTATTTGAAAGGAAAGGCTTACGTCGATAAGCCAGCAACAATTCAAGAGCTAAAGGGTGAGATAATTCGGCACATTAACGGCTAGAACCTCAATTATGCTTCAGCGTCATCGAAAATTTGGACCATCGGATGGCTGTGTGCCGCAGAGCTCGCGGCGGCCATTTGGACGATATTTTGTTCCATTCATAATTGAACCATACCAATATTATCATAATAAAAATAAATGACATAAATAATTTGTGTTTTATTCAAAATCAACATCGGCCCTTAATCAACTCGAGCCAGCCCTCGCGAATTCATCTGCGGATTCGTTGCCTGCAATCCTCTTGCGTCCAGGTATCATACTAGGATTCACTTGTTGTTGTTGTTGCAAGGGATTATAGAGCGTCGTAGCAACATTTAGGTTTGACGAGAGTGCATCTAGTGCTGCTTGACTGTATGAAAATATCAGTACATTACCGCCCTTAATGCCATTGTGGAGCTTTTGTCTGGCGCACATCTCGATAGCGCGGATCTCGGCTTGGAACACTGTTGGATTCGATCCCATTGGTACGGAAATCCTTGTCTTCGGTCCAAAGACTGCTGTCCTCACTCCAGATTCTATCCTTGATCCGTCTGTGTACTGTACCAGACTTCTAGGGTCTTGTGCTGGGACACCATTAGACCAGCTTGCGCACTTCGAAAAGCCTACCGAAACAGTGTTGCCTGACCATAACAAGAGGATGGTTTCTACCAGGAAATATCCAACCATCCGCCCAACATTTCAAGCAGCTTCGCGTTCGCTAATTACCGCATCCAATGCCCATAAAGAATGGGATATCGTGTGCCCGTCGAAGTCTGCCCGTGTCAAATGCTGCCACACCACGCCAATCTGCCAGCCCTGACCGGCTGAATGGCCCCTAATCCCATTGAACTTGTCAATTGCTACAGAATTCCATCACCAATTGAGAGCGGCAATTAATTAATCCAACATACCCACCAGCCACTGCTGTAGGACATGTGTAATAGCTGGCAGGACAAAGGAGACGCTCCAGCCGCTTTGTGCAGCAATTAACAAGAGCCTACCCTCGCACCAGGTCCCGTCAAAGAGACCAATGTTCATAATACATAATAGAATACATCTCGTCGTCTGTTTGTTTCGTCGCACTAAAGTGGGCGCCCTCAGTGAATACTTAAGCGAGACAAAGCCAAACTAGCCCGGCCTGCAAACCGCCAGACAAGTGGCTGGGAGTGCCTGGTGGCAGTTCATCAAATATGCAACCAAAGTGTCACCAAATAGGCCATTTCGATTTTTATTTTCGCTCGAATAATCGCTGCAATAAAACAGATACACAGCGCTGGGGATAGGCGACACCCAAATCATCATGGGACCGGATTATAGCCAGAGCACACACAGGACACACACATCATACCCCCGGCTCCCGCTGCCGCTGTTTTTTCGCTTGACGCCCATTATGTGTGCTTATGTACCCTCGCCAGGACGAACTAATGTGCGACCATTTGGAATGAGCTGATTGCTATACAATGAAAAATAATTGGATTGCAAAAAAAAACCGCCTTGCTCAGCAGGATACAACAGTCTGTTTTACACATTTCTGTGCCTGCGTGTGTGTGTGTGGGGACGCGTATGTGGTCCGGTTCGTCCTCATGGCAAACTTCAATCGCACACTCTTAGCACGAAATTTATTCAATTTCGCCTGTGATTCGACTCGGATCTATTCGTGTGCTTTTTTGGCTTCACTTCGCGCCATCCGGATTGTCCGGGTTTTTATGGCCGGGATATAAATCAATTTAGGAGATATTTAGTGGGGAAATGAGGAAATGCGTTGTAGCGGATGCTTTCATAAATTAAAACAAAATTCAACAGAAACGAAAACAATTAAATGACTAATACGCGCCGGGATTTATGAAATCTATTTATCCATTTATAAAGGATGTGTTCACATGGCTAATAGGGCGGACATGCGGAACAAAAAAAACAAAAAACCAGGAAAACGATTAAAGTGAAACCAGGTCGCCGCGTGGGGAGCTATCACGAAGGATCAGTGAACTTTTGCCAAGGGCATAGGGAGCCGGTGTAGCGGTAATTTTGTTGGCTTTATCGTCGCCTGGAACATAGTTTCCTTCCGATGTCTTCTGTGTCGTGACGAATGTCGGACGGATGTTGATAAATTCGCCATCTATCGGACCCATTGCCATTAAAAGCCGACCAGTGAGGAGAATTAAGCAATCTAGCCCAAACATAGAAGTCATAATCACTGCTTCGTTCAGTTTCGTTGAATTTTGTTCACGTTTGTTTACTGAAGTGTGAGCGAACCACTGCCTTTAAAGACCACTCTCAAGTCAGAGTCTTACTTTCTCAGGTCAGAATGATAAACCTGCCATGTAGCAGACACTTTAAAAGTAAAGGCCCAAGCAGAATACACGTGAGGAGACTTCGGTTAAATCAAGCAATCTAGAGGACTTCTTCTTCGTCTTCTTAGGGCGCTACAGTCAGAGATGGACCTGGGCCTCAGCCATCATGCTTCTCCAGTCAGCGCAACCTCTCGCCAGCTGTAACGGGTTTCGCACACCAAGCCGGCTGAGGTTCCCATCCACTTGTGTGCTTCACCTTGTATATGAACGTCGTCTGTTGCGTTGTCCCACAGGCTCGGATTCGGGCAGGAGCTAAGTTGTCCACACGCTCCACATGGTCTAGCCATCCTAGACGTTGGATCCGTAGACGCCTGCTTAGATTCATGTCGCTTTACAGTTTGTGGTTGAACCTTATTCTCCTAATGCCATCAATGCACAACAGGACCAAAGATCGCGCGCAGAGCTTTTTTTTCGAAGGATTACGAACCTCTTGATCCACTTCGGATATAGCACAAGCCTCTGCGCCATAGAGCAAGACGGAGATGATGAAGGTCTCATACAGAGTCAACTTGGTCTTCCAAGAGAAGGCTCTGTTGCTCAACTGCCTTTCATGCAAGAGTTATTTGTCGTTTGATCTCCGTTCTGATCTTGCTTGTACTGTTTATTGCGGAGCCCAAATAGACGAAGTCCTTAACTACCTCGAAGTTATAGCTGCCTACGGTGACGTCCCGGCCGAATCGTCGATATTGGTCATCCTTTCTCGATGGAAGCATATACTTTGTTTTTCCCTCGTTTACCACCAGAACCGCTTTAAACGCCTCATGGACGGCTCGCTGTGGTCGACCTATCATGTATGCCAGCAATTGTACGGACGTTTGAAAGATCGTGCACTCTTCTGTTGGCTTCTCAAGAATGATAATAAAGTAGTCACACGCCAGCGCATCGTCTTGTCTAAATCCTTTGTTTTACATTGAAGGCATTGGAAAGATCGTCGCAGCGAGAAGTCTCCATCGTCGTCCTGCTCAGGCTGTCGACATTGGCATGAATGTCAGAACTAGTCATGGCGCTGCTATTGACGAGCTATTGTCTCTATACACGCAGTCATACGCGACTTTGAAATGGACGAATAGGTGGTGTGTCGTCGATTTGCATTTTTTGGGTCTTTACCAGGATCTGCCATAGTGTGAAGATCTGGTCTATTGTGGACTTCCCCGGCCTGAAACCGCACTGACTGACACTGGCGATGTTAAGTCTCCTATCCCTCGGTAGTTGGCGCAGTTGAAAGGGTATCTTTTTTTTGGGTCGGACAAACGATACTGAGATTCTACTCGTCTGCCATTCTTTCCTTCGAGCATATCTAACAGAGGTGTTGGTGCATGTACTCTATCAGCTCATCTACAGCGTCCAGCATCAACCAGCAGCTTTATTCGACTGTAGTCTCGACATCGCTATCTTGACTTTGTTTGGGTCCAGAGGACGGAGTTCTCTTCGATCATCGTCCATTGAGTGGAGTGGAACATTCTGCCTGATGGCGGTATTGGTGTCCGCATCGCTGTTCGGTCTGCAGAATGATTCTTTCAAGTTATCAGCACCTATCGACTGCGACTCAACTCTAGGGGAGACACAGAAATAATATAATTTGGCCACAACAACCATTTCGCTCAGTTTCGTTAAGTTTCGTTCAATTTTGCTAACTCATGTGGCAACACGAGTGCTTGCTGTAGAAGATGGGCTCCACTGCGGAAATGAAGAATATTGGATTCCTTCATTTTTTCGAGGTGCCACATTTTGTTTGCTTCATATAATTAAAAGCCTATTGACATTTGTTCACTCTGCTCTGCCACATCTGATTCCAAAGCAAACTCGCAACATAGCACGAGGAATTCGAATTTGACTTCAGAAGCTCTGTCCCATGCGGAGATGACTGGGCAGCTGACGGAGTCAGAAAATCTCGCTGCTCTGGAAGTGTACACCGATGGATCCTTAATGGATGAATGGACAAACATTGGAGCTTTATCATTTTACCAAATGTCTCCCTGTGCTGTCGTCGATCTCACAATTGCAGCATATTTCTCGGATTTCTCAGAATTCAGGAGCCTGCACGCTTAGGAGTTCGGAACCACCCATAATTGGCTTCAAAACTGAAAGCAGCCAAATAGCAGACTTAATTGAAATTCCAAAACCAACTGTCATTCACGTACCTAGGTTTGGTTAGGTTAAAGTGACTGGCTTCAGGCTGCAGTCACACTTAGGCCAGTATAGGCTACTTGACCAGCGATTTAGCTGGCTTACCTAGAAAACGATTGATTTTACTCGCACGTAAGACAAAATCAACGAAACTGAAGGAAGCAGTGGATCATTTCTGTGCATTGGCTCGTTTGCTTAAGTTGACTTAAGTCCCACTTTACGATGGACTGGACGAAGTACATCATCATGCATTCTCCAGATTTCAGGCACTGACGTAGCTTCTTTCTGTTGATGTCTTGGCAAAGAAAACGCATCAATCGTCGTCCAGATTGAGTATACGCCTAATTGCATCGACGTCGAAATTCTTGGCATCAAATTCTGCTGCCACAAATGTCTACTTTCAACCAGGCATGCTTTTGGCAACATTTCGTAACTGTGGCATCACCGTTTCGTCCTCAAGTACAATCATTGAACTGTTAGTCGTGTTATTGATCAGCCCCTTTGACGGTCAACTGCATTTAGTTTTGAGCGTGGGAGTGGCTCTTGTCCTTCGATTGGTTGTGACTTCTGGGTGGAGGCTGCTTGGACAGATGCCACTTCAGCATCCGTTGGAGTATCCTTTGAGAACCATCATTTCCTGTAGGTGCACATAGGTTGTTCAGGTAATGCTTGCCTTTTAGGTTGTCTTCATGTTCTTCTTCCTTTTGACAAACCATTCTGCTTCAGACGTACCACTGAGACGCCCTGCGGTCAACTCCATATGGGACATTTCTTTCCCCAGTACTTGAACGGGTCGTCGCCATGGTTGCTGCTTTAGAGCTCTCACATCAAATTGAACTGCTCCCTTTGTCGAATGTCGAGTAAGTCCAAGACAATGGACTACACAGCTGCATTACATATGCGCGCATCTAAAAATCAGAGGGGGGGGGGGGGGGGTTTCCTCCTCCACCCCCAAAAAAAAAAAGGAACACCGCAACTTCCACTTGAAAGAATTCCTTTTGATTACATTGCGGCGAACGAATGAAATCACCACTAGCACAGTGGCAGCACCAGAACGCCAATAGTGTGCCCCCCCCCCCATCTACCGGCCACGATGTTTGCCTTTGTTCCACACATAAGGCACACACATCCGCACACACAGTCAGTCAACTCATTGCTATGCACCCCACACCGAGGCAAATATGTGCCAGGACTTTTGTTGCTTATGAATAATACAGGCGAACATACGCAAATGCCCTCCGACCGAGGGGGCGGTTGCGAAGCGGGTTACTTACGAACTTGAGGCCACATTTGATATGAAGTTTTTCGAGGGCACTTGCTTTTAAGAATATGACTACGACCAGAAGGAGACACACACCAAAACGAACAAGCAAACAAAACAACGAACAAAAAAAAATAAAAAAAAAAAAAGCACAACAACCGAAAGAAATGTGGAAAAAGGACCCCAAAAGGACTGTGGAATGAGTCGTCAAGTTTAAGCTGTGGAGTCGGGAGTGTACACAGGACCCAATGCACTGGGGCGAGGCGATGATGGCTCGTGGGCGGGGGCAAGTCGGAGCTTCTGTGTGTAGACAGCCGAACGACACGATGGGTGGTTGTAAAAGCACCCCCCAAGCTCGTGTGTATTTAAATTTGTATCCTTTTTCGTCGCCGCTCCAGACTCCGGCCGACTGGCTGGTTGGGTGGGAATGTTTTATTAAAAAAATTGTAAAGTCCCGCTCCCGGTATGGTCCTCTCATTGTGCCTCTCCGATAAGCCTTCGCATCGCCTCCTTGGCATCGGCGTAATTGCAGCCGGAAGAGTGTGCCCATAATTGGGAGGAACAATGCGAGTGTTCCCGGACCGGGCTTATGTCGCTGCGAGCATATTTTCCAGGGATATGGATGCCACTATAACCGTAAAACAAGTCAAATAATAATCCTAGTGTGTTGTAAAATAAAATAAAAAATGCCAACAAAAAAAAAAAAACTTAAACAAAAGGGATACGCCGCCCGTAAAGCTGCACAGAAAATGCGTTAAACTGCCGTGGAAATGATCGTTTAGCTGCGGAGGCATACGGAATCACCCATAAGGCGAACATTTCGTATCTTGGCGGACATTTTTTAAGGAATGGTTATGGCAGGGTCCTGTTCTTTTCATATTCAACTTCTAGACCCCAGCTGCGGCGGATGGTGGGGCTTGGCGATGCCTTCACTGAGTTAACGAGCCGTACGAGAGGATGTTGTTGCTCGTTGAGTTGAAGTTGACTTGTGTTGTGTTGCACGGATGGAGGGAGCTGCGATGTGGCGATGGATGGTAGAGCGGATTTCGGTACTTTGCCGCAAGAGGTTGTTTAGTTAAGCTGGAGTCTGAGTGGCAGCTTGAAGTGTTTGTTGGGGTAAGTCTCAATAAATTGTGGCGCTGTTGAGAGAATGATTCTTGAGCGGGCTTCAACAAGTATCGACATCGATGATCATCGTTTGGTGAGCCTGAATTGAGGAAAATTAAAGCAAAACATGTTTGTTGTGATTAGTCCGGTAACGAGGCAAACTTCTCACACAGAATCAGTAGTTCTGCAACTTTCTTGGATTTCTAGGTTTCAAGCGAGTTGTACGAGATGCCTCCTACTAATGACAGCCGTGGCCACGCTTCTTTAAGGTCTTCATGCTAGACTGTCCGATGTTACCCTTTCATTTTCGCGATGATTTCATCCTTTCAACCTTCTGCAAGGTTCTCATACAGTGAGCATTGATTTATGCTGCTGAACCAGATCAAATGACTGAGTTGAACCTTTTCGTTTGACACTGCAAGCCTTGTCCAACTGTGCGCATGAATCCAGTACTCGGCCAAGTCACTGTCTGTCGAAATTAGGGAGCCTAGCTCTTTATCGTCGCCTAGAATACAGCCTCATGTCCAGGCATCCGGCATAGGGCGAGAATGCATCCGATATCTCCTGTGTCGTGAACCAATTGATTCGCCATATATAGGACCCATTGACATTTAAACCAGTGAGGAGACAATCCAGCGCAAACACAGAGGTCATATCACAATAATCGCTTCGTTCAGTTTCGTTGATATTCGTGGGAGCGTAATAAAATGACACTTGTGTTAAATCAAGCAATCTAGGGGACACTGTGGCCACAAGAACCATTTCACTTAGTTTCGTTGAGTTTCGTTCATTTTGCCTCAATGAATAAAAAAAATTTCAGTGCAAGAAGTCTACAGTGCTGCCGCGATTACACCCAATCTTAGCGCCAAGCTGGATTACCTCATCAAATACGTGAGTTTACCTTGGATCAATGCAGTCTATTTGAACTGTTGCAGTTCACTGAAATTGCGTTTGTCGAAGTGGTCATACGTAAACAAGAACTTAATCGTGTGTTTACTGACAGATATCCCATGAAATTCAATTACGATTTGATTAAGTTTGCAAATCTATTTCATTTCACGGTTGAATCGAGCAAGGAAATGGTGCTGTTTTGAGGCGAGTTCAATAAGCTCAGCGAGTTCAAGTTGAAGCTGCGTCTTCTTTTGAGTTGTCGCCCAGTGCGTGGAAGTGTTTTTTTAAAAAGAATTGAGGGATATTGCCAAATCTGTTCGTATTCTGTGGTGTTTTATCAGACAATGAGGCTTTTGAAAGGTGTACTGAGATCAAGTCAGTGGGTATGTGTGTCTTAGGTGGTGGTGGACCAACATGGTGTAAGTGTGCTGGCGATTTCGCTGGCAGCCCACTCAACTAACCTAACCTAGGTGCTGGTACTGAGATGCTATTTTGAAACTAAGCTCTGATATTGAATGAATGAATGTTGATACTTGGTGTGCATTTAGAAACCATGATGTTCATTTTGGATATCTCGCCGAGAGATTCAAGGAGGGGCTTGCCTACAGTCCCTTGCCTTGCTCTGGCAAGCCTTGGTCAGGCATTCTGGTTCTGCCGTGTCCTACGACAGTGTATGTTATGATCGGCCAGTGCTCCGTACTTATCGGTGTAATTTAGCAAGATCAGTGCGAGTCCTCTTTAGAAGATCGTTAGTTCGTGATATGTTGTTGTCTGGGCATGTCAACAACATCTTCAGCGTCACTAAAGGTAACCTTACACATACTTGCCATGGCTCTAAACACTATGAAGGTGCCGAAGCTGGAGCTGTCAATGCACATCCTCAAAAGTTGTTAGAAGCTCCACGAAAGAAGCAGGATTTTTCAACTGGAGCAGCTGGCCTATAAAAGCTGCCATTCATTGACTTCAATGGCAGCCTGCATAGAGGTTTGTTTGTCATTAAGGTTTTTGCTGGCATTGAGACGGAAGCGGCTAAAATGGTCTAGCGGCGAAGAAGGGAAAATGAAGTACATGCTGTCCTCAAGAAAGGACATAAAGCACCGACGTCTTGGACAGGGCGTCACAATGGACATGTATAACTTCGAGGTGGTTAAGGATTTCTTCTACCTCGGCGCCGCAGTAAGCAATACGAACACCATCTGAACCGATGTATCTATGGACTCAAGAGGCAATTGAGTACTAGAGCCGTCTGTCTCTTGAAAGACGAATTGACTTTATAAACAGTGTTTTTTGTAGAGGTATAGAACTTTAAGTTAGCAACACTATTTTAACTGGAAGCCATTTTGTCAGCTGTCAAGCGATTTAGTTTTCGTTTCGTTTGGCATTTCAATATGAATAGACTGACGCCTGAACAACCCTTCCAAACTGTGCAAATTTATATTTTGAAATTAATGGTTCTGTTCGAAATACCTATCGCGCACTACGTCCATTTTCACTATGCTCACTTTTGGTTCAATGGATACGTCAATAAACAAAACTGCCGTATTTGAGGGGATGTTAATCCTCAAGTGTATGTTGAGACACCGTTACATGCACAAAACTGAATATTTAGTGTGCTTTATGGGCTGGTTGCATAATTGGTCCGTACTTCTTTAAAAGCGATGCTGGCTAGAACGTTACAGTCAATGGTAATCGCTATAGAGCCATGATTACTGACTTTTTCGTTCATCAATTGAACAACCATGACGTGAAGGAGCTGTGGTTTCAACAAGACGGCGCAACATGTCACACAGATCGTGCCACAATTGATTTATTGAAGGAAACGTTTGGTAACCGCATAGCTTCAAGTTACGGAAATTGGCCTCCAAGATCGTGCGATTTAACGCCGCTTGGGTGTTTTCTGTGGGGATGTGTGAAGTCGCTAGTCTACGCCGTTAAGCCCGAAACGATTGACCACTTGGAGGACAACATTTGCCGCGTTATTGCCAATACAGGACCACAAATGTTGGAAAAAGTCACCGAAAATTGGACCGCCAGATTAGACTACGTCCGAGCCAGCCGTGGCAATCACATGCCAGAAAGCGTATTTAATGCCAGAATGCCAGAAGATTATCTTCTCTTTCGAATAAAGTAAATTTCATGTCAATTTAAAAAAATCTTTATTTTATTCCATTTCAAAGTTCTATACCTCTTAAAAAACACCCTATATAAGATTCGGATCAGCCTAGTTCTGCTGTACGGCTCAAAAACATGCAATCTTTGATCCTGTTTGCCTTAGAGGCACTTGGAGGAGAAGATTCAACCACGAAATGTACGAGCTGTACAACATGAGCCTAGTCAGGCATCAATGGATCAAACATCTAAGGTGGCTGGGCCATGTAGACTGAGTGGCGTTAGAAGCGTATAGCTGCTGTTAATGGTTACAAGGGAATGCGCGGATCAAAGTGAGAAATAACATCAAAAGCTGACTCTATGTAGGGACACCTCTACAATATGACCAAAGTAACCAAACGGCGTCAAAGCATGCTGTTCAAAATCCAACAACACCAATATCAAGTGACGACGTGCAAACAAAAAAATGTCGTATTTTTCAAACGAACGTCCAGAGGAGACGATGCGATGAGTCGTACGATAAAACACTTCAAATAAAATACGAATTTCATCTGCTAGTCAACCTGGAGCCTTTCCTTGTCAGCATGTGAGAAGGAAACGCGTCAACTCACTGTTTTTTTTTTTCTTTTTCCATCACAAAACCTTTAACATTAAACTCAGTCATTACCTACGCTTCCGACAAATTGCCAACTCATGCATCACACGACACTTTCCACCTGTCAGCTCCACCCCTCCACCCCTCAGCAGCCATCCCCTTGTGTGTGCACGAGAGTGCATGTGTACACTGTGCACATCCTTCAAATTTTAATGAGTCCCTGCATTGTCGTGTGCCTTCATCTACGACTCTTTCACATTACGGCACACCGACAAAGGTATTGTTTTAATTCATCTCTCTTCCTTGCACAGCGCATTCAACCCAAACTGCACCACCCTGGCTCTTCAATTTCCCGCTCATTGTTACGAGGTACATACATGGCGAAGCGAAAAACTGCAAAGGAAGTTCCATAGACTTCGAAGAATGAGTTCGGCTTTTGTCACACACTATAACAAACTAATTACAGTTATTCTCCTCGTTCAACTACAGCGGATCCTCTTATCTCTGGCATCCTAACAAATTATCTTCATAATTTGTTTCGGTTCATTAAA
Source organism: Eristalis pertinax (assembly GCA_907269125.1). Lineage (NCBI taxonomy): Eukaryota > Metazoa > Arthropoda > Insecta > Diptera > Syrphidae > Eristalis > Eristalis pertinax. The sequence goes on from OU026145.1 coordinate 28,507,102, forward strand.
ATTACAAAATTGTTCGCTTCTTTGCAGATGTGCCAACAAAAAAGGATCCACATTCTTTCTGGCTCTCCTCGCACCCCAGGCCTCCGCGTCTGTGGCGGTATTTTTCAGTGTCTCAGTGCAAAGGATTACATTCATAATTGTGCCTTTGCCACGTTTTTTTGTTCGGTTCTTTTAAATGGTGGCCAAGCTGCAATGCGGTGACGGAGTTGCTAAAAAGGCGAGGGGCGGGCATCCCTTATGGCCACTTCCGTTATGGCTCGACCGAACACAAAAAAAATCGTGATATACGGCGTTAATTTACCAAAAAGGACGAACTGACAGCGAAAAGGGACGAAACGCGGCGAAGAAAAATGAAAATTGAAAAAAAAAATGAAAAAAGATGCCAAAATTCAAAAAAATCACGACAGGAATTGAGAAATTACGGTAAATTTAATTCTGATTTACATAAAGTCCTTCGAGGGGGTATTCCTGATGCCAGCCAGCCAGCCTAGGCCACTGGACTAAGGGGAATCGGGCGACGCGACGGACGCGCGGATGGCTGCTGCGAAGGTAAACCGGGGGTCCAATTAAGAGTCCCTGCGCCACACATACAGTCAGTGGCAGCGGCTCCTGAAGACCGCACACACGCTGGCGCAGGGTGTTTGCGACAAGTTAATTAAATTAAATCTCGTACCGCACCGAAAGTGTGTGTCGTCTGATGGTCGGGGGAGACGGACATGTTTAATTATCGTTATTTCATAGCGCCTATTACTCTTTTTCTCGTCGGCGCGTCTCGGCGCGTCCTTCGGATCGTAAATCATAAATCAGTGGAACGCTTAAAAACTTTTTAATTACATGGGAATGCTTTCGCACAAACGAACCGGTGCTCGGTGCTCGGAGCTCGTTTCGATGAGGGATTTATGAAGCAGCAAAACTCCTGGTGATAGCAAGTGATTAAGGACTCAATAAAGTCACGTATTGTTTGGGTGGCGGTGGGTAGTGGGATTGATGAAGGGCTTGTTCCGTGTCTCTTCGGTGAGTGGAGGGATGGGGGCCTGTGGTATTTGACTGTGTTACTCCAGGAGATGGCGTTAAAGTTTTCATATTGCATGCGAGACTTTTGGTGGCTTCTGTTACTAGACTTTGGTATCAAATTGGGGAAGGCTTCTCCATAAAAAGCGTTTCTAAAAAGGGTTTGTGTGAACACAGGTTTTTCTTTGCCCAAATGTGGAGCTCATAAAGTTTCTTTTTACTGAATTTTCAACCTGTGCACAGTTTTTGTCTCCTTTTCTGTTATTTTCACGGTAACTCTTGTAATTGCATGCGTTACCTAAATACGCAGCACAGTGTGTGGGGAATTTATTAGACGAGAGTGGTCGGAAGAGTTGCCGGTGTCGGCGTGTTGTCTTATTTAATAACTTTTATTTTATTCTTGCGACTAGAACACCAATTTACAAGTTAAACAAATGTTACTCATATAAATAAATAAAAGTGAGTCGCCGAAATGTATGTACGCGCCCAACTAACTCATCAACATCAAATGGGATAATCCTTTTTTTTTGTTTGTGTTCGTTACTGCCAGGAAAAGGTTAGTATAAATAAATTTTAAGATCGAATTGAACTTTTTTTTTAAATTTCGAGTTGTTTGTGTTTAATGTTGTTGAGTGAATGAGTTGTGAGTGGGTGGTTGACTATGCGCTCAAACTGTCATTAAATTTGCAAACAATAGATAAACGGACGTGTGCGAAAGTGCTACAAATTTGTAAATTAATAATTTAGAATGAGTGTACGGTTGCGCAGCAATCAGACCCTCGTCGGAGGCGTGATGATTCTACTTGGCTGGAAATTTTCTCCAAACAATAGCAGTCATTCCGAGATCAACAGCTGCTGATGAAATAAATGCTTGATTGAAAGGCATCAACTTTACGGAGACACATAATCTTCTGGCATTCTAATTTAAATATGATTTCTGGCGCATGACCGCCACGACTGGCTCGCACGTAGTCTAATCTGGAGGTCAAATTTTCGGTGACTTTTTCCAACATTTGTGGTCCTGTATTGGCAATAACGCGGCAAATGTTGTCCTCCAAGTGGTCAATCGTTTCGGGCTTAACGGCGTAGACTAGCGACTTCACACATCCCCACAGACAATAGTTAAGCGGCGATAAATCGCACGATTTTGGAGGCCAATTTCCGTAACGTGAAGCTATGCGGTTACCAAACGTTTCCTTGAATAAATCAATTGTGGCACGAGCTGTGAGACATGTTGCGCGGTCTTGTTGAAACCACAGGTGCTGCACATCATGATTGTTCAATTGATGAACGAAAAAGTCAGTAATCATGGCTCTATAGCGGTTACCATTGACTGTAACGTTCTAGCCAGCATCGTTTTTAAAGAAGTACGGACCAATTATGCAACCAGCCCATAAAGCACACCAAATAGTCAGTTTTGTGCATGTAACGGTGTCTCAACATAAACTTGAAGATTATCATCACTCCAAATACGGCAATTTTGTTTATTGACGCAACCATTCGACCAAAAGTGAGCATGGTGAAAATGGACGGAAATGGACGAAATGCGCGATACGTATTTCCATGATTTTCAATATAAATTTGCACAATTTGGAAGCGTTGTTCAGGCGTCAGTCTATTCATGTTGAAATGCCGAACCAAACTTAAAATAAATCACGTTACAGCTTAGTTAAAAACAGTTAAAGTGTTGCTAACTTAAAGTTCTATACCACTAAAAAAACACCCTTTAGATGGTTTAAATATAAAAATTCAGAGTCAATTTGATGGACAAATGCATTCATTTAAGTCGATTTCCATTATCGATCCAAATGAAGTAGTCAATTATCCAACTGAATTCTTAAATTCATTGGATTTGTCAGGATTGCCGTAGCACAGTTTACAGCACAAAAATTAACAAAATTGTGGAACGAAACAAGATTACAGGAAAATTCAAAGGCGAGGATGTGCTTATTCCAAGAACACCACTAATGTCAACTGACTTTCCTTTTGAATTTCAACATGTCCAACGTAGCACGATGCAGGTAAATTTTTGTTTTATATAAAGGCTGAACCAAAATTCACGTAAGATTTGCAGTAAATAGAAAACACATGACCTCCACGGCTTTGCACGGCTTGAGAGCGTCATGCATATTGACTACATCTATATCATACCGTTTTGGCAGAGAGAGCTATGTTAGCGTGTAGCGATATCTAGCACCAGTAACAGTCACTGCTTGACCGACCTCATTTTCAAAAAAGTGTGGTCCAATGATGCCAAGTTGTTGTATCGTGTGACGTTCCATTTTTGCTGATCCTGAACTGCTGAGCTCTCAAATTTGGGTTTTATTTATCAGTCTTGCCAATAATTGACTGCACATATGGCAAATTAAAGTCTTGCGTTTATTTTGGAACACCCTTCATAAACAAACAAGACTTCCATCTACTTCCTAATGTTTTGACAGCGTTTTTGCAACGTTTTCTCAATCTCTTCGTATTCTTTTGATATCCTCTTCCCAATTTTACGTCGAGTGTCATGCCGATGCATTTTGCCACAGTTCCGCAGGCTATTTGAACACCATTTATAAAGACATTCCTTCGCCTTGCGGTGTATTGCAAGTGTTAAACAGATAAAGAAGACGGCCAAGAACACTACCTTGCGGTACTCCAGCACGGAGTATTTGTATCCATTTTTAGCACGAAATACCCCGTCTGAGAGCTTCCTTGGCAGTTATCGACGTAGTTTACGTCTCAAGCTCTCGTGGGGAAACCGAAGTAAATGTAAGTACTTTCCAGGTACTAAGCAGCGTATCAAAAGTAAGTTCGTTCGCGTTGCTATTCAAATTCCACAAAGCTAATCGAAAACTTGAGGAATGGAAATGGTAATCAAATTGAATCTCCCCCTCATCCGGTGGCCACGCAAAGGAGTTGCATTTCATACCTTCGCTAGAACGCCGCAAAACGTCCTCATCTCGAATAAATGAGCGGGAATTTTCTCAATAACTCACCCCCATCACACGGGTTTCCAGGCACCAACCAGCTGCCACAAATTGACAATTTCGACACCTTACACCGCAAACTGCCATCCAACCACCCGCACAATCTAATGATCCTTTAAAACCCACATAAATGCAGATTAGGGGTTTGTTCTCGACAAATGCAACCACAAAGCCGACACCAACCCCACGCCCGTGCCACCGCCACCCACCACCCAGTACACATGTTCGCGAACAGATTGTCCGTGTAAAATCTAATAATCGACAGCAGTTGTCTCCTTACCACCACAACCGGGCCAATTAGTTAGCGCTGATGGCGCTTACAACATGCGATCCTTGAAAGAAGAGAACATATCCTTGCCCCCGCCCGCAACACACCACACACAGCACACCATCCTCTGTCACCTCAGTTCCCGCGATTCGTGGGAGTGTGTACGTTCTTGACATGACAAAACGTCATGTTTTTGGTCGGAATTAGCGACAGCTGTCACTTGATTGGTTTCCTTGCCAACTGACAGCTGTTCTGGCGTTGTCATGCAATTCCCGAGAACGATGTGTGATATCGTCGGAATTGTGATTAATGGCTTCCCGCACAAATAACGAGAATATGCCTCAACGCGCCCTGCCGCCCCCTGCATTCAATGCCACGATTTGAAAGAAACCAAAGGACAGAGCACAGAGAAGGTCCTGAAAATCGATAATGCAGGGCAATGACATTTGTAATTCCCATCCGGTGGGATGGCACGGGGTGGGGGGGAAACATTTGCAAGTCCACCCGGGGGAGAGATCGATTCGCGGAGAAACGCTGATTGGAATCAGTGGAGAGGAAATATAAAGGATAACCCGCTTCCCAAATGAATGAGAGATGCACGCATGGAAACCCGGACGGAATCCGCCCGGGAATGCAGTGCACTGCACGCTGTGCTCAGCTATTCAGATGATTCGAGAAGGAGACTTGCTTTCCTTTTGCTTCTTTCATCTTCATTTCCGGAGCAGCTCAAAGGATTTAACAGACTACAAAATTATCGGATGGATATGCTTCCAAGTCATTTTCGTAATGGATGCCAGAGTTCACGGGATGAAAGAGTGTGTTGAATTGGCACTGCACACTCAGTCGGTTTATTGATGAATCTGGCTCACAAACACGCGACGGCTACAGACGAGGTGTCGAGGCAGTGAATAGATCTGGTTTCCTGGTGGCGTTTGTCAGGACGACTGTGTGTCTTGTTTGGTTTGCAGTTGCAGTGTGCGAACGCGAGGCGCATGAGAGACAAAGAATGAAATGCCTCGTGGGTTGCATCGTTGGATCGTGGAGAGAAAAAGGCGATGTTGGGTAGAAACATGTGCTGAGGAGCAACTTTGATTAAACGAAAGCCCAAAAAAAATGTATTCACTGGATCTGCCCATTCGAATTGGTGCCAATATATCGGTGGTTGAAAAGGAAATTCAGCTTGGCAGCTTATGTTGTATTTAATGCCACCTGCATTAGGTGCAGCACATTAATTGGGATCATCCCTTTCAGAGAAGCTTCCGATCGGAGATCCATTCACACTTCAATGCGGATCAATATGCCTGATTGTGATGACTCTTTGGGACGACTAAAGTCTTATACGAAGCGGGCCCTGAGTGTTATTGGTTCAAAAAAGACTGACTGACTGCTCTAATAGACGATTTCGTGGACCATATCGTAATGGAAGTTTATGTGGTAGTCGTCGTGGCCTAGTTGGTATGTCCGTCAATGAAAACGCAGGTGAACCTATGGCGTGGTCACTGCGGAATGCAGCGTCATCCATATCATTGTTAACGGGTGTCCCAAACTTAACGCAAGATTAAAACGTGCCGAAATTTGTGCGTCTAAGAGATTGGCATTAGTAACCGTCACACGATACAAAAACTTGGCATCATTGGACCATACTTTTTGGAAAATTAGGCAAAACAAAGACAAGGCCTCATGTAAAGTATTTACAAAGCTTTAGTTCGTAGCGTACGTATTAGATAGCAGCCAAAAGCTAGTTCAGCGTTTTAAGCCGAGCACCACCGTGCGACCAGACACAGCGATTGAAACCGGCACCAACCTCTGAGTGTCGCACACCATCCACCGTGGGAACAATGCAAAGGCCGTCGCTCAACGACATCGAGCGAATATAACAAATATTTGCATTTATCACATTGATCTATTGTGTCCCCTTTCTAAATCTAGGACCTTAAAGCGATCTTGAGATGTTTCATAATCTCTCTAGAATCTGGATGGAATGTCGGATAGTGTCTTCCTGCTAAAGTGGTTTTGTTTGTTATGTTATATCTGCTTGATGACAGATTTGGACTGTCAGCGAGTAGGTTTACCATGAATTCCTTCGATTGTCCGCAGTGTCTATTTTCAGGACCATTTCGTGCAGGTGATAGTTGCACAAGACGTGGCCAGTAAATGTGCCGCATTATATTCTTAGGTCAGGCTTGTTCAGGTTTAGGGCGTCCTTGGTTCTCCTGGATCCTGGATCGAAACTTCCATTCGCGCGCCTTGGAGTAAATCGAATACGCGAGAAGCCATATGTCACGAAAACCGACTCTATTTTATTGCCCTTCGTTTCGAGAAGATGTTCGTTGTGCAACCTTTTGTTAGTTGGAGAATTCGTTTGGAATTACAGTTTCAGTTTTAAATACATTAATTGACTGGTTGTTGGAAGTGGACCTTTTGAAATTCTTTCCTAAGCAATGGATCGTAATATTTATTAAATTCAGATATCGTAACATCTCTAGAAATTCAATCGCTATGAAGTTTCACTTCTGTCGCATGGCTGTGTGTCCCGCGGCCGTGACGTTAAGGGTCTGTGTGTCAACGCCTACGCACTTGAACCCCTGGTGTCTGGGTTTGATGCTTCACAAACTTGGCCGTGTCGGCGTAAAACTGTAGGTACCATCTACTCGTGAGTGAACAATAGCACGCACAACACGAATGGTTGCTGAAGAAGATAGGCCCTGGCACTCTACGGGCTCTAGCGCCACCCATGTTGTTATAATTAAGTGCCTCCAGACTGTTCCAGAATTGGAGGTGCCATTTATTTGAAGAGTTGTTTAAGTGTAGAGCAACAATATTTTTCTGTCTCTCTTTGCTTCATGTGTCCGCTATTAGGGGTAAAACTGTTTAATAGGCGCTGAAATACATGTCCGTGTTCGGAATAGAGGGGCTCCGCTGCAAAGGTTTTGAAATACACGAGTAGCCTTGTCTTTATACCGGCACCGTAACGAATTGGCCGTAAAGAGAGGTGGCCCTAATAGAAGGGTGTCCGTAAAAAGGAGTTTCGCATTTGTACGTTTTCAAAATGTTAACACGTTCAGTGGTTGTTAAGCGATCCATGTGGTAAAACGACAATCGTTAAAGTAAACACGTTCAGTGTCGAGTTGACAGTTTGGTTTGACGCTCGAAACAGGGATGACAATTCCGGACCACGAATTGGACGACATTATAGGTCTCAATAAAAACAAAACGTTCACATTCTACGAACAACATCTCCTTCATTCACATGAACTTTAAACATCTATTGGAATACACACTCCCAGCTCGCAGACACTGCAGCCTTTTTCCAGAACTCAACGAAAACATTCTACAGCAGAAGCATTAAAAATTGAGCGTCAAACTTTTAATAAAACTCATCTTCAATCATCATCACCACCCGGCACTCTGTGTGGGGCGGTTGGTTGGCAAACTGCATGCCCGCTGTGCACCGGCAACGTACACATGTGTGTTCATCCACGTCTGGAGCCAGCAAAAAACAAAAAAAAAGAAAAATAGACAAAACACTTCAGTTAAACTATTAAAAGTTCCAACGGCCATAAATTAAGGTTTCACATGTGATGTTACTCGCCGCACCGTCCCACCGACGCGGCTGCCGCTGGGCTGACTTAACTCTAGCACTCACCTGAACCGATGTTATACAGGAAGATCTCCCGCAGCAGCAGTAACTCGTCCTCGGGCGCTGCCGTTATTGATCCAAAACAGTCATTCTCTGGCCAAACTTCCCTGCAAAGGCAAATAACGATAAAAAATTATTTTAAGTTGAAAATTTATGACACGAGCGCTTCCTCCATTTGCCCACGACCGACGATGGGACGATAGGGGACAATAGGGAGGACTGTGAGAGGAGGCTTGAGAGGATTGAGAGAACAGCACTCAACGTGAGGTGTGGGGGCCAATGAGCATTCGGGTGACGGGTGGTTATGTCCTTAAGACCAAAGTGATTTCTGTTTTTTTTGGTTGCTGAAAGGACTGCGTCCAAACTTGGACAGTTAGGGTCTCGTAAATGTTGAATGAATACGGAAATGACATCCGTTTGACGAAATGAGATGAAGTTTGGACTTCCTGTTGGAATTTTATGACTTGTCTTGGGGTCATCGCAGTAAAGTGGTCTTGTTGTTTTTTTTTGTTTGAAAGCAACAAGATTTGCATTGATAAACGGACTCAGAGCGCATTGAACTGGAGCGCAGTTTATAGGAGGCACTCAGACCAATTTTACCGCCATAGTCTGAGGAGGTGCAGTGGCACAATGGAACAGACAGGGAGAAGTGCAAGTTTATGGTTGAGCCATATAAACAGCAAAGTACGTCGGGACATAGCTTCGATAGAACGCAATTGGAGATACTGTCGGACACAAGAATGAATGGTGGAAGTTTCCTGTTTACAGATCTTTCATCAATCTTCGACTTTTCACTGTCATCGATTTAATACTCTTGTTAAGCTCGTAACATTGCACACTTCCCGTTCGATCAAGCTCGGAACTTCTGTGTCAAAAAGGCACGCGGCGTTCTTGCTGTCGCGCTGCGAGGAGTCCATTCAGCTCTTAGCGTGCGCTAATGACATTCACTTAATTGGTGGAACGCATCAAGTTGTCAGTGAATCTGAAGTAAAGCTTTTGCTTCTTCGTGTGGTGTTATGGCCAGTGGTGAACCTGGGCCTCCCCAGCTCGGACGATCTCTGTCTACTGCATCCAGTTCCAGATACAAAATTGTTGACAAAACAAAAATGCGCGGGCAGTCAGCCACCATAACCTAACCTAGCCCAGGACCTAGTCCACCACAGATTGTAGCTTCACCCAAAAGGAGGTGAAGAAAGCCGCCGCTTTGAGTGAGTACAAAGAATGTGTCCCGCACCGTGTACTCTCTACAAAAGCAAACCCATCCAAATGCCAGCGAACAGACCTTCGGACCTCCATTTCCACGCACACCCCCATCCACGGCAGATTAAATTGAATCTCATCACCCACGACCCAGGCGGACACATGACAACCGACAGGGAGTCCTTAGATTTAATGATATTACGCCGGTCACCGGGTAACCTTTCAGCATGCGTACGCTACGCACGACCCGCCCAGTCATCCTTCAACGCATTTCAACTTGCGGCTGTTTAACTAACGAGATGCCGCGGCTTAATGGATTCCATGTTTAAAGAGGTCAATTCGAGGATGTCACCGCGTGCGTGTGTTGTTTTTTTTTTTTGTTTTCTCGGTCGGGGTCGAATTTTAATCATTTAATTCCGCTGGCAATCTCATTTTGTGCATAATTAACCTCGAAGGGATGTTGGCTCGGCTGGTCTTCGCGGTTTTTGTTGTTTTTGGTTCTGCCCTGGACTGCCCGGCCGGCAAATCGGCTAGGGTCCGGTAAACACGCTTTTGTGTACACTGCGCGAGGCTATCGAATCTTTTAATTAACGAGAATTTCAGAAGCAAATATTTTACGTCTTAATGAACGAATGGCTTGAAGTTGAGCGCAGACAGCAGACAGGTGGAAAGTATACCCGAAGCGGAGACAACAAGTAACGTTGATGGAACATAAATCAGAACACCCTTTGGTTGTGGTTCACGCTAATTTTCGTTCGGGGCAAAATCCAGTCCGACCAGTGTCCATAAGATCCACAAGCAATTGTTCTGCGCTGACGCCATGTCGAGAAGGAATCTCAAGGATGAACCATGACAACTTCTCAGAACAAATCTTATAAATGGCCTCGTGACAAGGAAATATGAGGCGTGATTTACACGCGCATAGTCAGGTAACCATTTTCTGTAAATAATTCCAGACACTACGATTTAAGGTGCGTGATGTAAGTGAAATTACGAGTACGTAACACGAGTTCCGTGTAGTAATTTCACGTAAATCGAATTATTTACACGTGAATTTACCATTTTGTACCTGTTTTTAAATTCTTCTTAAAATTCACAGTGTGGAGTGCACTCTCATCTCTTGTGGAACGCATCAGTGAATGAGCTTCAACCGACTCTTGAAAAGACAGGGTGCGTATGCAGACGATGTTGCCATCGCCGCCTTTGGGCAATGTGTCCACGATCAAGGATATTATGCAGTCGGCCAACTTCGAACTAGTGAAAGGGATTAAAGAATGCTGCCTAGGCGTCAATCGTTTGATCCCCCCACAATATTTGGAATCCCTTTAGAACTGAACAAAATTACTAGGTCTCATTCTGGACACGAAATTAAGCTCAACATCCAGGAACGTGTAAATAAGGCCTCCACGGCTCTATAACGACGTAAAATAGCTTTATGTTGGGTCAACAGCACCGCGTGATCCACTGGCTATTTATATCTGTAGACAGGCCAATACTACTGAATGTTGTCGCGATTTGGTGGGCCGCGATAGACAGAGACATCAATTGCAAACCGCTCGAAGAGTGCAAAAACCCCTTCCGCTTCATAAATTCCTTAATTTTTCTCCGATATACTTATTCAGACAGGCCGCGTGCTGGTCGCGGTCACAAGATTCAACTCGATGCTTGTCATTCCGACTACCAAAGCACTGCAGCGTTTTCAGGCAGAAACTACAGCGATAAAGGAAGCTTTGTCCTGGCTTAAAAACAGTGCCAACCATACCAAGCACAGATAAGCAGCGATAAAATCTTTGGGTGCTTTCGCTTTCAATTCAAAGCCAACGTGGTCAAGTATTTTAGCACCCAACTTATGTGCTTGACGGGATACTGTGACATTGCAGAGGACCGTGACGCGGACGACCTCGCCTAGAATGGCTTTATTTCTGTTTTCTAAATCGAAATGCCTAGATACGAAAAAATAAAGCTTGGTCTAGTTTCACTCTGAAGAGGAATTGGGCCTTATTTCAACCAAAGCCTATCGAAGACACCACTCCACTCGAAGACTAACGAATCCTTATGACTACAGCGGTTGGAATTAGTCACATCCTGCTACCTTTAGTTCAGTTCACATCCCTCAATTGTTTTCATTCCTGATCACCAATCTAACTTCAAAAGGAAGCCCTCTAAAGTGTGCAAACTATGACCGTTGAAATGTAAAATTTACTCAAATGCTTGAAGTTGGATTTACAGAGCCTGTTGAGCCCACCACAGGAGCAAATATTTTGAATAAAATGGCTTAGTTTCCCAATCAAGCATATTCTAGTCACTTTACGATTTGAGACCGTTGACACACGACTGACGTCGTTGCCGTATACAGAGCGTGGATCAGTCGGTAAACAGGTCACAGATCTTTCCTTTCGAACCAAACCACGACTTCTTCATCCTGCAATGTCCATGCAAAGCACTGCGCTGTGGGATGGGGGCCATGTCTAAAGCCAACGTGGCTCAACATGTAAACAGAGTCCAACACAAGGACAGCACCTTTATTTCCCGCGAGAGACACAGACGAAAATGCACGAGGAGAAGGCTTAACGCCCCTCAAATATAAATTAAGTTTCCGCTCCAGCGCACATAATCTCCACGAGATGAGGAGAAAAGTAATTTATGAATGCCTTCGTCACATCCTCGATCCTCGCTCCACGGCCCAACGTGGCATCCGCCCAGCGACTGCATTCTCTGTTTGTTTTGTTTTGTTTCGGGGATAAAGCAAGAGCTCAGCAACGCGACACTCTATCGTGGACTTAACTGAACAAAACAGCACCCTGTCACATTGTATGCACACCCAAAGTCACTGCACACCGGCGACAGAGTCACCTTTCGCGAGGGCGCATCCGCTCCCCGCCTCCGCCATCCACGTGACACGACAGTAAGCCCGCTCCGCATGGAAAATTTAACTTAAAAAGGAAGAATAATGCTAATGGAATTCATACGAAAGCTGAATTTACTTTTAACTTTTGCATTCATCGGATGTGCTCGGAGTGGATGCCTTGCCGGAGCCTGGGAGCCTGCACCTCGGGTGACTGGGGGACGCTAGTTCGAAGACGACATCACCTAATGCCGTCGAAACAATGTATCTTAATAATTTTGCATGTTAACTACGCTAAATGGAAGACAATGGGGTACGCCCGGGAGTGGGCGTGGCCGGATGGTGCACTGTTGCATGCGGAAGGTCCCCCCAAACCGCCTTTCACTTCGACATCGTGCCCTGTCGCCTCGTTCGCATCATAATGCGCTGTTGGATCTTTTCGGAATCCCTTGCTGAATATTCAGTAGCAGGGTAGTGCCAACGTACGGAACGAGAGATGTAATTTCAACGTGAGTGGTGTCTAGACGAAATCCAAGCCAGCGTCGTCATTTGCCGGCGAAAGGTGTTCTTCTTCGCTCTTATGCAAGCCCGGCCTCCGCCATCAACGAGTGACTGCTTTAAAATTATAATTAGGGTCGTCGAGGGCGTGTGTGTGTGCCTGAGAACTGGGGGTGACCTGCAATAATTGACTGGCAAGAGCAAATTCGCATTTCAGCTTACAGCGAGAGCGATTGTACGGGGGGAACGGACTAAGGCGGTGGGAATGATGTGTGCAAGCAGGCGGACGGAATGTGCAGGGTTCTTGAAGGCTTTCGCCGGAAATGTTCTCTAATTTAGTTCGGTACAACTTTATGCAAATTTAACACAGACGTTTCCTTTCGAGCGTTTTAGTGAATGTCGACAATTCCGTGGGGAGGGTAGGCAATTGGATCACCCGCATTGTAAGCCTCATAAAGGGGGGAGGATAAACAATTTTTCACAACATTCTGCAGCCGTGTGTTCCCCTGATGCGTTGACATGAGCCTCGCTCCTTGGGGATCGCATGAAAGGGAACTGGAGGGCAGTTGAGTCAAATGACAATTTGGTGGGAAACAAGTCGTTACAAGTGAATTTGCATCAAATCCTAGATGTGCGGTGGAAAACAAAGATCCGTGATCTGCCGAATGCCCTAAAAAAGAGTGTATTCAAATCCCATTAAACGCTAGAATCTAAATTTTGTATAGAGCTCAACTAGCGGCGTACGCAATTTTACGTAATTCATAGTTCGTATGCAGGACGTCTAGATAAGAACGTGAGGAAAAGAAATTCAAGCAAATTAACAACGATGTGTGATGTGACATTGATTCGGGCTTTAGTTTGAAGCTACATTCATGCCATTATGCATGGAATAGCACACCTTTCAAATGGCAGCATCGGCTGCGCTGATAGGGCTTCATGCAATCGATCCAATTCTTAATTTCTCGATCCAATGGGTGCGGCGTAATTCCGGCAAAGCGTCTCGATTATTGGCCGGATTTTGGCGAGCTCGCCGAAAGTGATTGGCGTCGACTTAATACTCAGCCTCAGAGAAAAAAAGCGAGTGGCGTCAAGTCACATGACAATTGATGAACGCTTGCCGTGACATGACCCAGTCGACAAATTTCTCCTTCACAACTTCAAGAGGTGCTTCACTTGTGTGACATGTAGCGCCGCGTCGCGCCGTCTTGTTGATCTCTGACCACAGGAAGTCGGTAAACGTCGCTCTATAGCTGAGACCATGCATCATTGGGAGACCGGCCGGCCTATACACTGACGACACTGACGGGTCCCCTGTGTCCACTTTGAGGAATCCCTGCACCAAGAGACGACTGCAGCGTTTTTCAAGCCGAAGTGGCTGCGTCGCAGGAGGCAGGCGTGGACAGCCAAGCGACAGTGATCGGACATTCTGACATCGAAGCTCTTGGTAAACCCGGTGTCTCTATTCTGGGCCAGGGCATAATGGCATCCAGTGGCTTAACGTCCAAAAGAGTGTACTCAGGTATAAGCTGACTGCACATAGAAGCCATGCTGACTACCGATCTCATGTTGCGTTAAGTACGTGCGAAAATGTCAAAGTTTAGTGAATATTTTGACAGCTGCATGTCATTGGTAACTTTGACAGCTGCTAAATCATAACGATTGGAAGATCTATCATTGCTACCTGGTCACCCTGTCAAATGCTTTAAAATAAAGGCAAAATCTAGGATGTCCCATAATTCACCCAAAATTAAAATGTTGCACCAGTTGCCCAGTGATGCCAATTCGATAAAAATATGGCAGCTGACATTTCGTAGTTGGCAAAAATGGAGTGCTGTACGAAAGAACAACGCATTTTTATTGTAAAGCTGTATTTTAAAAATAATGAAGGTCTGTCAGTGCGCTATTTTTGGAAAAAAAGGATCTCCAGTGATGAAGCTCCTTTTCATATTGATGGCTTCGTTAATCGTCAAAATTGTCGCATTTGGGGTTCAGAAAACCCACGAGTAATGGTTGAGAAACAAATGCATCCATAACGCGTCACTGTTTGGTGCAGAATTTGGGCTGGATGCATTATCGGACCACTCTTTTTCGGAAATGCGACCGGTCAGGCAGTAACAATTAACGGTGTTCGTTATCGTGACAAGGAAGATATGGATGGTGACCAACATGTGGCTTCAACAAGACGGTGCCACATGCCATACAGCCAGAGAAACAATTCAATTAATGCATGAGTCATTTCCTAATCGTGTAGTTGGCCGTTTTTGCGATCCGAATTGGCCAGATCAAGATCTTGTGAATTTTAACGCCATTGCACATTTTTCTTTTGGTGTTTTAGGAAAGGTCCAGGTCAAAGGTCTTAGTAAACATGCCCACTCCCACCAACGCCTTGAAAGAGGAAATTGGGAGGCGTATTAATTAAATTCAGCAAACTTCAGTACGTACTCGTCAGCAAAGCCGTGACGGCCATTTATCCGGTGTGCACTCTGTATAATATGAGTGTCGCTACAGCCCGTAGAGGGCCACGGCCTACCTTCTCAGCAACCACTCATGTTGTGCGTGCTATTCTTCTATCACGGCCAAAATGGAAAAGCTTTTTTCTGGACACCTATACTCGGCCGTGAAAATGATTTTTTTTTTTCGTTCCAGGAATCGAACTTAGGCAGGTCGGTCCAAGTGCATGAATAAAAAATCAATCAATAAAAAAATTAGAATCTAATTAAAAATCTGTATTTTCTGTCTAAATTACATTTTGCGTGAATTATGGCACACCCTTTATATCTCACACCCTTGATGTTTTACTTAAAGTGCTTTTGCTATTGTTCTCATCTGGTCACCCTGCAATATTTGCATGTACACGACTGACACAAATACAGATATTGAAGTGTAATACAGGGTGATTCGGCGTCAATTGTTTTTAAGTGCTTGCAGCGGGCTAGTGAGTTAGTCTTTTTTGTTTAGCACGTGAGGTTTAAATAAATATGAAGCCTTCAGGTTGGTCCTCTTCAGCAAGGAGTACTAGTCACTTGAAACGAGTATTTCGGCTCTACTTCGTTATCTCTAGCGCGGCACACAACTCAGGACCGTTTTGTTTCGGCCTAGCGTTCCAGCCACGAACTCAAGTGGACTGCGAAAAAAAGCGCACATTTCGAAAAAACAACGACCATTTATCTAAACTCATGTGTGCTGGCCTCGATGTCGTAAATAATTACTTTGCCAGTTCGTGGAGAGTGCACACAATCAACGCTAATACATCACCGTGCTGGTCGTTTCCTAAAACTTCGTTTTTACGAGTCCAAAAATAATGCGAAAAGTTTTCCCACTTCAAAGCGCCTCTCTCTCTCGGCTACACACCCCCTCTCTTTGGCCGCATCCGGATCCAACCAGCAGTCATCGGTGTTCATTCGAAAGGATTTCATTTCAATTAAGCGACGATAAATCCAGAGATGAATGGAAACTCTGCCAGCGCAGTGTGGAGCGACTCGGGAACGTCAGTCGGAGTTGAATAATATAATCACCCTACCGCTCGCTGCTTCTGTCGCCGCCAACCACGCGGGGTGGCAATGTGGCGTCAGATGCAAACGAAAAGCGCAAACAAAAACCCAAATGAAACCGCACACTCGGAGGGATGTTCATGGAGCACATTCCTTCTGGATCCCCTCGACTGTTGTTGGTGTTTGGACGAGTGTTGGGGCTGTTTTTAATTTTTTTCCCGTACATCACTGATTTCTTTTCGGCCCCGTGCGGGCTGAAAAAATAACTTCTACCGTGCCGCACACACCTGCAGTTGATGGGCTCCAGCGTTGCACATTTAAATTAGTGACGACGCAAAACTATTCCGAGGAGAGTTTCGAGCAGACGTGTCGTAATGGATTGAGGTGGCCGACTGTGCGGATGGGAGTGAAATTCGTGAGAACTCCGGCAAATTGGTGAATTTTACAGCCTCCGGCATTGCAACTGAGCGTTCGGTGAACGTGAACGAAGCGCAATGAGGACCTTGTTATAATTACACTTGTGTGCGGGATGCAGGCGGGATAAGTACTGCTTGTGACACTTGTGGCTGCGCAGCATACAACCGCTCACACTCCATGCGACGAAGGAAGTGGAAACTGAATTGTTTTACAAAATGAAGGCGTTTCGTCAGTGTTTCAGTTTCTGGAACAGCTCTGCCGAACTGCGGACGCACTCAGAAAGCTAGCTGCGATCAATTGACATGTTTGACAGTACTTCAAGGGAGCTCTACCCTTCAAGCTGATGTTACCCTGTCACGGCGACAAGCGTAATAAAGGGTGCGCCCTCCATTCACACAAGTTTTGACCACCATCTTGGTGTGTACTGGTGTCTACTTTCGCCATGACTACAAAATCAGAAAGCACAAGAGACCGTCCAGACAGACACTGTCCGGTGCCGAGTTGCATAATCAACGACAGACTTTCAGCCAAATGCGAACAAACAACCGGCTAGACAGGATGTGTTGGCTCCTGTAGCCATGCCCACGTCCTAGACAAATCAGTGAAGTTACTCCACCCCGCCCCGTGGTGCACGCATCCAAAATAAACTGTTAAACCGATACACCTTCGAGAAGGAACAATAGACGCCCCAAGCGACTGGCAGTCTTCTTGGGATTCCTCTCAAAACTCTCCGCCCGGCAAGCGCAGAGCAAAGCTCTCCGGAATATTAATTAAAATATGCATTATTCACTTATCGCCGCCGGCAGAGGCTCACCCGAACCCCACCTCGGAGCGGTTGATTATTTATGTTGTGTACTGATTCCCCATGAAATTTAATTTTAGACCGAAGGAAGGATGCAAACACACACACACACACAAACGCGCGCGCAGCATCATGAACCGAAACAATTCATCGGACTAGGACTAAAGGGCGGGGGTGGGGGTGGGAGCCCTATGGCTCTTGGTCAGTGCCACAGATACTGCCTCACAATTGCGTTTGAACTGCTCAAAAGCACAGCCATCCGCTCGGAATCCTGAATTGTAAATTATACGAGCACCACACCCCACCACCGTTGCGCCATCTCAGCCCAGCCCAATCCGGATGCCGCAGGAACAGGGCCGTTCCCCAGCACACGCTCTCCGCTGCTCGTTGAAAAGGAATATAATACAAAAGATAAATATCCTTTTCACTCGGCATTGTTGCTGTTTGCCGACGGGGTGCGGACAGTGCGGCGACGTGGCATGCGGGCGGCAGCGAGCCTGATGTTAGAGCTCTTTAACCTTCGCATTGAAGTGAACTTAAACTCCGGAGAAGCTTACCTCCGACCGAGGAGCGCGCTCAGGTGGCGTGGGGTAGGTCCTGCCAGCCAGGGAGACAAATAATAATTTTGAATAACAATGCGGCCCATGGAAAGGCACAATTATTCCCTCGGCCCGATAGCGGACAGCTTCGTGCCGAGCACGGTGTGGACCCAAGACCCGGCACAATGGCCTCTGGGCGAAAGATGATGCGATAATGCCGAATCTTCTTAATTTTATTGCACATACGGGGCCGGGCCTCAGACTGTATCGCTGTACGATGAACGGCTGGTGCAGACTCGGGCGCAAGTGCCTTCCGGAGCAGCTTTTGTCTGCAACGATGAATGGATGTAATTAACTTTGGCAGTGTCATTGGCTCGTTATTCATTAGACGAATTGTTTTAAGTGGAATACATGCGGCATCGGATGGGGGTACGATGGGGGCCGGTGCTTGTTGCGAGTGGAAATCGAGAATTGTAGAGATAGTCGAGTTGTACCTCTCCTGCTCCGATTTGTCGAACAAAACGGAACAATTAGAGAATGGCATTTACATGATTTCGTGATTAGCTGTCAGACAGTCCTTGAAAATCGTCAGTGGAGGAGGGAATTCGGCTGTCTCTCTGATTTCTGGCTGCGAGTCTGAGAAGTGAGTCGGCAACTGTCGATGGACTTCATTTTTGAATTGTGCTCACTTTATTACGTCCGACTGAATGGCGCTGCTACACGATGAGTGAAACAATCAATTTGGTGACTGTATTAGAACATTATCAGTACACACAGCATCGCATTGTCATGCAATCATTTATGCATTCATTGAATTTATTCAGTTGCTATAAACGGTGACCAGATAACAATGATAGTTGTTCCGATTGTCATGTTTCAGCAGCTGTCAAAGTTAACAATGACAACCAGCTGTCAAAATATTCGGTAATTTTTGCCATTTTATCATTCATCGTCTAACGCTTGACGAACGTGCGGAAATTATTCAAAAAATAACATCAAAATTCAGCCTCAGTTGGAAATACACACCGTGAGGTCGTTTACTGGCAAATTCATCTTATCGTGGAATAGATTGAGAGCGAGTATACTCTATTGGACGTTAGACCACCAACTAGATAGTAGTGTTAATAAAACATCGATAGTTTAATCGATTAAACGATTGTATTTAACTATCGGGACTATCGATAATTAGGAAAAAATATCGATAATATTTCCAGTCGATTTGTTGTTGGGGATTTGATTCAAAATTTTGCTCGAATTAAAAAAAGCAAAACTGAGCCTTAATTTATGACTGAGAACTGCAGTCGGTTGTTGAACGATCTGTTTCCAATGAACACAGTTCTGTTTTTAGACAGTTCAGTTCAGACTCACCACTTTCATAGGGGAAGTGCCTTATGAAGAAAAATACTACACGGTTGTATTTATTGGAATTTTATTACGTGTCTGTGAATATTTGAAATGGTATGAATACCCGCACACGCAAACATATTCTGGTTCAGTGGATTGTATTACGCTCACATTCACTAACCTGATACATCTTACAGCTGAAGTTGTATCCAATTGTAAGTGATTTCTGGATTTCTGTTTATTTGTTCGTGTTTGGTTTGGTATATTATTTCTAAAGTATTAAACAACAAAAAAAAAATTAATAGAAAAAACAATCTACTGTGTGGAATTTTTACAACAAAAAGGATCAATTTTGTACGTGTAACTTATGTGGGCAGGAATATAAACATTCCGAAAATACCACCAAATTACTTGACCACCTAAAAAGAAAACAATCCAATGAAACAAGGAAAGAAGCTGGTGGTTCATCGTCTGAAGTAGATGGAGATGAAAATCAAGTTGTCCCAATGGCATACAAACCAGAAATGAATGAGTAAAGAGATATTCAACTTCGGCCATTTTTGCCCCTGGTCCACACCGGAGAAAAATGTGATAGTAGTGGAATTCCCTTGCATTACACTCATACTTTTACAACGCTCGTCAATTCACCCCAATATGGCGGCCGATTTGTGAATTTTGTGGGATAATAGCGGCAGATTCATGAATTTTGTGGGATATTCGTGAATTTGCCCACGAACATGTACTTATTGTTCGGAGGGTGTTCAGAAGGTGGCTCATATTTTTAAGAGAACATATATTTGTAAAAGGTGCTTGCGTGAATAAAAATGTAATGCTGCGCTCTCTTTACAGGCATAGTTTGCATCAATTTAATTCTTCAGAGTAAAATATAGCTGATTTATATGCGATGACTGGCAAATGAACTTAGTTTTATATCTTTCATTCATGAATTGTGAAAACTTCTGCAATTAAATTACATAATTTGTTAAGATCAATGGCTTTAACTGTAATTAACTCAAACTAATTTGCAATTAACTTTCATCTCTATTTCTATAAAACAAGTAAAATAAGCAAACAAGCTGTTCATTTTAATTGATTCAAGCAAATGTTTCAATAATATTGCCGGTACACATGTTTCGTGTGAATGCTTTTTTTCTATAGATATTATGCATATGCAAAAATACATACATGAAGTCGTATATTCATTAATAATTAATGCATAAATAATTAATGAAGACAATGGCAAAATTATTTTTTCCTATTACCTTAGACTGTAACTCGCAGAAAGCTACTTCATGAACACACGCTTTGTTCGTTTGCTTACCCCTCCTTACTGTGTTGAAAATTTGACACCGAAATTTGAAAAAAGTTCAAGTAACGAGCGAATTTTCAAATAAGAACTCTAATTCACCCCAATACTAAGGTTGGGGAAGGGCATCAGCTGTTCGCCAGCTGTTCACAAGAGCTCACACGTATCCACAGACAGGGGAGAAAAAGCGTATAAAAAACGCTGTCAGATGAAATCAAGGGGCAGGAGAAGAAGAAGTTGAATATCTCTTTACTCATTCATTTCTGATCCAAACGCACATATGCCATGAAAAATTATTTTCAAAGAAGTCAAAAATACGATCAAAATTTGAAAATTAAAAAGGACCTTGATGTTCTTTACGCAAATATGATAGCCATTGATATGCTTCCATACAGGACTTCGGATCACATAGGGCTAAGATTACTAGCTCAAGGTTTGAACGACAAATATGAGTTGCCTGACAAAAAAACTCTTAAATGCAAACTGATTCCTAAGCAATATGAGGAGTTAAAAACTAAATTAGTAGAAGCGCTATCAAGATGCAAATATTTGAGTGTTGCAACAGATATGTGGACGAGTCCCACTTCATCGAGGGCGTGGAACTAATTTCAGCATTTTTGAACGTGACAAAAATTGAAGAGAATCATACTGCAGAAGCCATGGCAGAGGTAAATTTTTCACAACCCTGTTATCTTGAAAGAGTCTTCACAGTTGTTAATAAGAAAAAAAAACATTTTTTCAGGCAATCGACAAATTGTTAATTAATAACAACATTCGGGAAAAAGTTGTTGCAATTGTGACGGACAATGCTGCATCAATGAGAAAAACCCCTGAATTATGAAAAATTAGACACTCCCCATGTCTAGATGTTTTAGAACACATGAAGAACCAGATAACGCATTTCAATTATTAGAAAGAGAGTATGCTGCTATGATTGCGTCCTCAGCGACTAGAAGAACCGAAGTGCCGATGCTAGCGTCTACAAGTACGGAAAGTGCTGACAAATTGAACTTAATTGAACTTGCCTAATCAACATCTCCCAATTGCAAAACCAATAAGTGACTCAATTATTGACCTTCGTCAATATTTTGAAAAGCTGGTGATAGCTAGTGACCAATCGGTATTAGAATACTGGGACAAAAGTAACACTATTCTACGACTAATGGCGAATAAATATTTGTGTTGTCAAGCGACGTCTGTACCTTCTGAAAGGATTTTTTCGAAAGCTGGGCACATTATGAATGCGAAAGGAAAGAGATAAGAATTTAAACACATTACTGTTTTATTCACCATAACTACAATATATTTAAGTAAATATGTATACTAAAGACTTGAATTGCAATCTTAATTTGTGCTGTGAATTAAAATTTTATTTATATTTAACCTAAATATGATGTAATTCGAAAATGCTTATTTTATTTTTTTATAATATGAATATAAATTATTTACTATTAAATATTATGAATTTTCTTTATATTTATTGATAAGTATTGCATTTGGAAAGGAAAATTGAACTCGAGATTAAAGTCTCCATTTGTTTATTTTTATTAGAAATAACTCGAAAATAAATCGATGCTATCGAAAACTCAAACAATCGATGTTTGATTAACACTACTAGATAGAGATTGCGACGAAATGAAAAATCATAGCCGCTGTAGTGGCCAGTTATCGAAGAGAAATGTGGATTCGCACCGATTACCTGAATTGAGTATCGCCGTACAGCCAACACGGCTTATTTTGCGGTTGGATTTGGGTCTAAATCCGTATGCATCCGATGTGCTGCCGCAATAATAATTAAGGCCGGTAGACCATAGACAAGGTCGTACATTCCCTAACTGGGCATAATTAGACCGGATTCCGATTTCGATTCCGATTCATACATGTTGAGTAAATCTAAGCATGCTTGAGTATAATCATCTTTGAGTCTAAAGGCTGAACTATATGCTAAGAAGCTATGCACGCTTGTGTTCATTAAAGTTTCTCATGTTTTTTTTAGCAAACATGACGAAACAGTTCGTCCAAATTTGACACTAGCTAATGCTCACTCATGCGCATTATAGTTGAGCCTTAAGTCGACTGGTTTTTAGAGTCAGTCGAATTAGTCGTAACCTAGAGACCAGGGTGGAGTGCTCGCTGAATTTAGCGATGAATGCTATGCGAGAGCGGGTGGGGAGGGCCATCGTTTCCCAGAATTTCTTATTAACATGAACCATCTCAACGATGACGATAGTTGGTACTCAGAGTGGTGTGCTGACCACTATATCGCCGTCATCTGCATCACCACATGAGTGCGAGTTTGCTTTATTTCAATGTGAAGCAAATTTCCATTGCGGGAGTGTTGAGAAAGCGAACGTAAACGAAACTTATGCAACTTATCGAAACTCAACGAAACTTATTGAAACTTAACGAAACTTGACGGCACTAAGGGAAGTGCTTATTGTGGCCATAGTGCATTCGCTCGATTGTTTGACGTTCAGTATGTCTTCTATGTAATATTTCACAAGGTCAAACATAGCTCAAGTTGGCGTGCGCCACATAACTGCTTTTTTTTTTGATTCCGACGATTAATTTCTAGCATACATACAACTTAGGAGGTCCTTTAAGAAAGAAGTGCTTTTCTAGGAACTCACTCCTTTGCTTCGCAAAGCAGAGGGTGAATGGATTCTGTTTCTTCCTCGTCTCTGCAGCTTCTGCAAAAGTCGTTACGTGTGCCTTTGCACAGAGCCAGGTAAGGACTCCTATTAGCATGCGTACTTCCTTGCGACTAAACCCGATCAACGATGATGATCTCTTGTTGCTCAGAGTCGGCCATGGAGCTCATATACCCAGACCAAGCCATCCAGTTATGGCTTTATTCAGAGTTTCGTCTTCCACTCTAAGTTACGCATACGAATACGGAACTTCTAGACATTCTTCCAGCTTTCAACAGTTTTTGGCGAGTTCTTGATCACCGTGTCCAGCAAGGTTCTCACACTGATGCGCTGTCTGCATAACCTGAATAGATTCGATGACAGAGTGCCCGATGCTATGGCCGTTATTGCCGCTTGGCTATCAGAAAAAATGGTGATTGTTTTGTCGTTTTTTGTGGTCTCTAAACGCGAGTGCTGCAGCCACTCGATTATTTTCTCCGCTACTACATCAAGTCCTTAGTCGACACCAACCATTTGGACGAGCTTGAGGCCACCATTCGAGACGGTTTGCCGGAGTATAGGTGGACCTTGAACCGAGTCATCAAAAATTGGGCCGGCTGCTGGAAGCACTGCCAGCGAAGCCGTAATGACCTTTAGATGAAGATGTGCTATTCCATAGAAATGGCATGAATGTGGCTTCAAACTAAAGCCAGAATCAAATTTATATTCCAAACCGTTGTTGTTTTATTTAATTTTTGTTTCCTTACGTCCTCATCTAGTCACTCGGTATAAAGTGATCTCCGTTACTGAGCATGGCGCTGCTCAGCTGGTCAAGTAGTAAATCGTTACCTAACCCATACGTTCTCCTCAACGTGATCTTCTCAGTTCTGGCGTAACCACTACGCCACTGCTACAAGCGAATCAATCAATTTACTGAAGAAGGCATTCGTTGACCGTCAGGGAATGATCATGTGATGCCACACCGCGGATGAATTTCCTGTGGGAATGTGATAGTCTTTCTGTCCAATTTAAACATTAAATGCGGTTTAACCACTGAATTGAGAGCCCAATTGGAACCATCCGTGGCCGACTCTTGCCCGAAGTCAATGCCCTGCCGTGCCAAAGCCTTCTTCTCTCAATTTGGTAATCTAATCATCTGAGAAACACCCTGGGCATGGTTTCAAAGTGGCACAATGACAATGAAAATCGGTCGAAAAAAGAACACGTTGTTCTAAACCCCGCCCAGCAATGACAAAGACCACTTCGGAGTAGGTAAAGCGGTCTACTGCTTCCTTTCAAAGAGAATCTAAGCCCTCCATCCCAGAAGCACCCCATTCATCCATTTCCAGGTTAATTACATCTTCATCAGCAAAGAGTTACTGGCTTCCTTGTCGGCTGCGCCGCTCCAAATCCTAATTGTAATGCTGCGAAAGCTACGTGACACCGTAGCCCAAATGCACGCCACTTCCATTCACACATCCCCGTTCAAGGGTTAAGAAAACGTCATCGTCTCGAGACACATACAGCACAATTAACACCTAATGGATTCGTCTTTCCCTTGCTCGCCTCCTTCGAGCGCACTTCCTTTCAGCGCGAAGAACCGGTCCCACCCCGCCTCCGGTATAGGGACAATGGACCAGCACCAAGTGAGAGTGCAGATTTCCATGTTCCAGAAATGTGCAATTCGTCCATTGTAACGAAGGAAACAACAAGACAATCAAGGGACTCAAACTAAAGCACTGCTAAACGAAACACTCACCTTGCTGCACGCATCAGTGCGATGGCGTGCTCCAGTTTCTCCCCTCGCAAGAGTTTATGTATCCTCGCCATGCACTCCTCTCTGCAAATAGAAAGAGGAATACACAAGACCGTTTGTAAGTACGTGCTTGTTCTTGTTCTGATTCAGCAGCCCGAATAGGGGCTTAACCTACTTCTGGTCATCGATGCTCGTCTCTGAGGCCGCATCAAAGGGCACTGGCTGATCGGCTTCCGGCAAATGCAGCTCGTTCGAGAGGATGACACTTATCTGCGAGGCAAGGCCGATCCATTTATTCTCAAGCTCTTCCTAGAAGGAACGGAAAAAATAAAAATGATATCGATTAGTTGTGCTGGTCGATGTAATGCGAATGGGAAATCGAGGAACGCAGTCAGCGACGAGTGAGGGGCTCCAATTCGAAGTGCAACTGAAACACATCGCTTGGCAGACGGCAAAACTGATCGATGTGCGCGCCGACTGTTTAGATGGGAGACACTGTAAACATTGCACTTAGTGAACGCAGGCGTCAGGCGATGTTGAGAAGTAAACTAAATAAAATAAGCCCAGGTGCACTCGTTTAAGGGACAGATTCGTAAGAACGAGGACATTGTTCTTGTACGAAAATGTAATTTCATTTGTTCATAAAATTAACAAAAAAACAATTTAATTTAAAAAAAAGAGAACAAAAATCATCATCTTCTAACCCGCATGATCCGCTTAAGAGGTCACGGGGGTAAAGCACGCACTAGAGACCTCCAGGCCACTCGATCCTCCGCCATCGACGAGAACTCATCAGGAGTTTACCCAAGCAAAACCAGGCTAGGACCTGGTCCAACCACCGCGTCCCTGGTCCAAGGTGTACGTCGATAAGCCAGCAACAATTCAAGAGCTAAAGGATGAGATAATTCGGCACATTAACGGCATAGAACCTCAATTATGCTTCAGCGTCATCGAAAATTTGGACCATAGGATGGAGGTGTGCCGCCGAGGTCTCGGCCGCGTCCCTGGTCCAAGCGGTCGCGTACCTGATGGAATCGAGGTAAACTCCCACAGCAGCACGAGGCAATCTATCTCGGCAGCTGGTATTACTATCACCCAAATTTCATGAAAACCGCTATCTTGCCTTCGACACCAAGCTGGGCCTTTTAGATTTCAGCAAAATTGTCATAGCTTGCGCAACATTATTCCTCCCATCACTCGTGAAAAAGACTCCAAGATACTTGAACTTCTCCACCTGCTTCAATGGAACTCCACTAACATGTTGAGTGCATTCCAGTTCTGGGAATGACCGAGCATCTGCACAAACCTACCGAGCGCCAGCTGGATTTCCGTCTGCGAGGATGTGAGGATAACTAAGTCATCTGCAAAAAAAATCAGACCTCAACTCAACAACAACAACCAACCTCAACAGCGTGAAGCATTTTAGCCTTGGCTGCGCCTCAACATCCAATCCATACATATATAAAGAGTAGTTAAATTTTAAGGGCCGATGTTGAATGTGAACCACACCTAAACGTCAAGTTTTTTTCTGCATTTCATTTGACATTTATCAATTTCAGACTAACTCAATTGAACCATGGAAAGATACACAATCGAGCAATGCGTCAAAGTCATTCAGGCTTATTATGAAAATGGGCTTTCCAATCAAAATACATATCGTGCACTTCGTGATTTTTTCGGTCACTTTAATCGTCCAAATGTGCGTACAATCGGAGAAAAAACTCGTGAAAAAATTTGAGCAGACCGGGTCTGTAGGAGATGTGAAAATACCAGTGCATGCTCGTACAGCTCGTACTGCAGAAAATATTGCTGCTGTTCGCGATAGTGTGGCTGAAGAGCCCTCCACCTCAACTCGTCGTCGTGCCCAACAATTGCACCTCCCACGCTCGTCGTTGATGAACATTATGCATAAAGACTTGCATTTACACGCTTACAAGGTGCAATTGACTCAAGAACTAAAGCATCTTGACCATTTCAAGCGTCGTCAATGGTCAGAATGGTGCCAACAAATGGCAACAGTGGATGATCAATTTTCGAAGAAAATCATCTTCAGTGATGAGGCACATTTTCACCTCAATGGATTCGTCAATAAGCAGAATTGCCGCATTTGGGCGAATGATAATCCAAGAGTAATTGTCGAAAAACCAATGCACCACATCATCTGGCCGTATTTTTTCCAAAATGAGGCCGGTCAGGCAGTTACTGTGAATGCTGTGAATGGTGTTCGCTATCGTGAAATGATAACGAACTTTTTATGGCCCGAATTGGAAGATATGAATGTGAACGATATGTGGTTTCAACAGGACGGTGCCACTTGCCACACAGCTAACGAAACAATTGCTCTTTTGCGCGACAAATTCAATGGCCGTGTTATATCACGAGGTGGCGATGTCAATTGGCCGCCAAGATCATGGGATTTGACACCGTTGGATTTTTTTCTTTGGGGTTATTTGAAAGAAAAGGTGTACGTCGATAAGCCAGCAACAATGCAAGAGCTAAAGGATGAGATAATTCGGCACATTAACGGCATAGAACCTCAATTATGCTTCAGCGTCATCGAAAATTTGGACCATCGGATGGAGGTGTGCCGCCGAGGTCATGGCGGCCATTTGGCCTATATTTTGTTCCATACATAATTGATTCATACCAATATTATCATAATAAAAAGAAATGACAATAATTTCCTAAATAATTTGTGTTTTATTCAAAATCAACATAGGCCCTTAAAATTTAACTATAATGATTTTAATTTATAATGACAAGAAGTGGCAACACGCACCCGTGGCGCGGTCCAACGCCCACGGTGAAAGGTATTGATTTAGCACGGTTAACCCGCTGAAACTATGGTAATCGCTTTTTGTGTAGGTTGTGCTCTTACTTGAGGGGTTGTGGAGCCAAAAATACTCTGTGAGCATTGTGAAGTCGAACCCTGAAGTATTAACTCGTAAAGCCTATCATGGGGTCCAACGCTATGCCCAAACTAAACTTCTGGGAGCATTTTTTGTAAACCACGAAAAACACGGTGGCGCTCTGCAGGTTAACTTCATAGAACATCAGTAGGCACCTAGCCATGGGACATCTCCATGTGTCCGTGCAGTACAGTCGTATGGAAAGCAACTTCCAGATCTTATAGGCGCCAACATAGGAAACACTAATCTATTGGGATTGTCTGGAGGCAAGGCTAGTAAAAGTGTATCTCCAGAGTTGGGTGTGTGATGAAGTGTACCCTATGACACAAAAATTGGCATAGCGAAAACCCCAGCTGCTGAAGAACTGGACCGGAAACGAACAATTATGTTTGCGCATGCAAAGGGATTGCCAATATCCTTAAAGGCCTAAACCCATCGAATCCGTTGCGTGCGTTGCGCAATATCAAGAAATTTGCAATTTATAAGACCTAATGAGTGGGCGAGACAACAAATGCGACCCACAAGTGGAATGCATGGCGAAGGATGAAGTTAATCGAATTTTAAATTCTTCATACTTTGACAGACTAAAATCATGGTGGATGCAGGCACCCCTTTGCAATCCAGCAACTACGACTTTTGTGGATTCAAAACGCAACGTACGGAACGTATTCTATGGGTTTGGACCTTATGTACCTGGAGTCAAAGCACAGCTCAGTCTGAAGGCTTAGAGGGAGAAAGGGAGATGCGGTATGCACTTGTGTACTTCGTATTATGAGGATCGTTTGATGAATCAGTGACTTTATGAACATCCCGCCCAGTAACGTTGAATGCAGTATTGCACCCCCATCCGCTGCTATCTGTCAATAATCAGAAAGAGTCACACTTTACTTTAAACCAGAGAACACAAGCATCGTGATCATTTTGTTTTTTCACCGCGTGTTCCTCAACCAAAGTTGACGACTAAATGAGCAACTGTCTGCCGACACTCGAACTTGATGCGACGAACTCCGCCTCCGAACATCTCAAAAACATCAAGATCGAGATTTTGGTGAGACCCTCATTTTGGTGAGACCCTCATTTTGGTGAGACCAAAATATTGGTTTAGCCGCACCAGGAAATTGTGACACAGTCCACAGCCGGCATACATGGAAAATCAACTCGAAATTCAAAACAAACCGACTTGGACCACTCCAGGCAATATCCAGCGAGCTGGTTGCTCTGAGTGGACTCGACAACTTCGTGAAAATGGTCGTGCAGCTAAATTCAACAAAGAACATCTGTCATATGCGACTCCCGACAGTTTATATGGCATGAGTGTGCAGTTAAAGATGTATTCGATATCACACGAATACGACTTGGGTTGAAACTGGACCCAATTGTTGCTTCTAGTTTCCACTTATCAACTTATTTATGAGTTTCACATTAATCTTGTTCGTCTCCTTCTTCCGATGGTGCTACAGTCTGGTATGGACATGGGCCTCAACCATCAAGCCTCGCCAGCTGGTCTTCAGTCAGCTGCCGTCAATTACGAACGACAAGTTGACTGCCATTGGTTTCGTGGCCGTCACCTTTCTACGTAGAAAACTAGCAAGACTCACGTCGCTGTACACATAAAGTTCGTGGTTAAATTTCCTTCTCCAAATGCCATCACAACGCAAACAGCGCCTTCTTCATTTTTTCTTTTGAGGTTGTCCATGTTTTAAGGCAGGACAGAGATAATGAAGGTGTTATATAAAGGCAGCTTGCTCTTTCGACTGAGGGTCTACTGCTCAATTACCCTCTCATTGGCAATTGGCCGAAGTTATTCTGAGCTAAATCCCGGTACTGAGCCGAGGTAGACGAAATCCCTGACTGGCAACTCAAAAGTATATCTCCCTACAATGAGTGGCCAAATCAAGAGGTCTCCATTCGTATATATCGAGCAAAGTTGTGGTCTATTGCACTGCTATTCTGGGTCTCAATCAAAGGTTCGTCGAGGAGGAGCTACGCCGATATAGCCTTCAGTCGGCTATAGATCCTTTCAAGCGACTCTGCACTTATGGACCTCTTAAATCAACTTCAGGAGGAATCACCTTCTGAATGTTGCAAGATGCAGTTTGGGAAATGCCTTACATCATCAAAAATGCATCCAGGTCTACTCCCGGCCTCCCAAAAAAAAAATCTCTAATTTCTTTCGTGTCAAAAATTAAAGCACCGACCGCAACATGCTGCTTAAATTTGCATCAAACCGCATTGACACCTCGTCGCAGTTCGGCCCTAACTCTGGACATAACCCCTAAAACAAAGTACACCGCTGGGAATTAATGAACCACCAAGTTCGCGCACGTTAACATCGATTGCATAATTTTTTTCCGGAAATAAATACAAATAAATGTCAGCAGAGCCGATAAGAACCAACACAAAAAACGGGGAAAAAAACGATAAACGAGAAAAGTATGAACAGTCTACGATGGGGAATTTTCGCCAAATTAAGCACGCAAACTGATTGTTAATCGATGCGCATTTTTCCGCCCATACTCCGCTACGTACGCTGTGCGCGAACAATGAGTGCACTCCGGCCACACACTCGCTGGAACAATGAACGCCGCACATATTTTAAATTACCGCCCGCTTAACTGTTCCGACTATTATTTTAAAATTTTAATAAATAAATTTATAATCGATACAATGGACAAAAAAACGCTTAAAGAGGGAAACAAAAACGTCAAAACGACCGCGACGTGGCATAGTGCACAGAGTGCTGATACAATGCACGGGATGATGGGACCATTACCCTATGCGAGAGGATATGACGATGAATACGGCTTTGAAGACGTGGTCAGGACATGAATGGTTGGACAATAGACAATATCGCGTGGATTTAGTGAAGTATCGTAATTCGAGATGATCACTGGCTTTAGGAACGGCACTCGTGCTCTTCGAAATTGTGAGGGTGAGCTTATTACTGACCCGCTGTGAAAAATGGATGTGTTTTAGCAGCACTTCCAACAGCTGCTGAACGGGCCTGGGTAACAGGTAATCCCAACTCCAGTCGATGAAGTATTCCTTAAAGGGGTAGCGGGAACCACTGGAGGTAGCCTCCATGATGGCGAGTGTGAGCTAAAGAAACGAGTAACCGACGAAGTATACTGAAGGCGCTGGAACGACAAACTGGAGCGTCGCAAGAGGAGTACTAGGCTGGAAGACGGGAGGAGAAAAAATGTCTACGCCTGAAGAAGAGACCTCAAGCAACCTCGCAGCTCAAAGATATCGAAGAGTCGTTTGTCCCTAGACTAGAAGATGGTCCTTTTATAAAAAAGCCAAAACGCCTTGCCGCAGGCCATAGGAAAGCCGCCTAGGCTCTTCGAAATTGTGAGGGTAATCTTGTTACTGACAGTAGATGTATTTAAGTTGCACTTCCAACAGCTGTCAACCAGGAGAGAGAGTGATAGGGAATCAAGAAATCCCAACTCCAGTCGATGAAGTAGTCCTCCTACCTAGCTTTGAATAAGTCGGCATAGCCATTAAAACGCTGATGAACAAGAAAGCCGCAGCCTCAGATGGCTCTGATGGTAGCTCTTCAAGGCCAGTTGCGATGGTCTGGTAGGGATGATCCTACGAGCACCAGATCATCTGAAGAATTTGAAAAGACAAAAGCATACCCGCCTCGGCTCCATATGCTTCGTCCACAAAAAAAGCAATCCTGCCTCTTGTAACAACTACCGAGGTGAAGCCCTGCCCAACATCGCCTTCAAGATCCGGTCCAGCGTGCTGTGTGGACGTCTGAAGTCGTTTTGCACCGTATCAACCGGCACGTACCAGATGCGCACCACTTTTTCATCGATCTTAAAGCAGTATACGACAGCATTCTCGGCCGAATTCGGGATCCCGGAAAAACTGTTCCATTTGTTCGCAGCATCCTAACACAGGCGAGATTGTCCATACTGTATATACGGTCCAGTCTGCGGTGGATGGAGGAGAAGACACAACACTGAAGTCTAAGAGCTGTACCACGATGTGGGTGTAGTCCGGAAGGAAAAAATCCTTCGACTGCACTGGCTTGACCACATCGAGCGCATGGACGACACTCCAGCAAAGAAGGTCTTCAAATCCGAGCCTCCTGGTTCGAGAAGAAGAGAAAGACCTTCGGTATGAAGAAGTCCAAAGAATCGCGGACACAAGACAGATTGGTCTTGGCGACTAGAAAGTAGAGTGCCCAGGACCGTCATCGATGGAAGGCAGCTAAAGCTCAGGCTCAAACTCTTCGTAACGGCACGTTTGCACGTGTAGAATTCCACATACGTATTCTTTATAAGGTCCAACGTGTGAAAAGCTTATGAAACATTTCTAAAAATCATATTGTAAGCCTATGGGAAGGTAAAGTAAGATTTAAGAAGAAATGTTCTCCGAATAGATCTGTGAGGGAGACGCGAGTTTTATAGCATCTATGGGATCTAATCTCTGCCGGCTCATTATTGAAGTATTAAACGTGGTGCCAATACATCTAAATTCGTCATCTCCAGCAAAGAGGGTCTTCGACTCCGAGACTCAGGAAGCGAGCTATTGGCCCAGATCCGCCAAGGGTCTGTAACCTGATAATTAAGTAAAGCAATCGAAAGACAAGCTCTACAGAAACGTTCACTAACGGCTGCTGTTAGTGAAAACGATCACAACACGTTTGGAGTCTCTGCAACTTTATAAAAACCAGTCCACTTAAGAATTGAAGCCAGTTGACCATCTACGATGTGGCAAATTGATCACTCGCTAACTGAATTCAAGCAGATCTTTAACAGACCTTTTGTGAGAATTCGCTGAAGAGAGCTTCTTGAAATTTGCAATTCTGGTGCACGACAGAATTAATGTTCTGAGATTTTCACGCACAACCTCAACAATTTCACGGCCTGCTTTGATATTGGCATTTGAACGACGGCACCGTCAATTAATCTCTTCATCGTTGACGAAGTCAAAACTCTATTCCGACCTTATTTTGTATGAAATATTGGAAAACTGGCCGTCAAACTTCCATTATTTTTTAAATATTGTTCAAGACACGTTGTTGTATCGTGTGACGCTCCATTTGTATTAACCCTAAACAATCAGTTGTCAAAAAGTTTTTCTTTCACTGTTGCAAGCAATGTACTGCACAAATGGCGGGAAATTCAAATCTCTTGCGTTAACTATGGGACATCCTTTAGAATCGTGCAATTCGTGATGCGGGTTTAACAACCGTGTTCACATCAATCAGATGTGTCAAATCCAACTGTCATCCCAAACTGCACATGTTTTTTTTAAAGGTTTGCAACACGGATCTCCTAACATTCGCTGAATGTGTTCAATTTGTGAAAACTTACCATGAAAATAGTGTATCCGTAGAAGGCCACGTTTTAAATAGCATTACGAACAGATCAGAATTTTCTAATCATTTGTAGTTCCTCGAGATCGATTCCAGAGCTTTGCCTGGCTGTCCATAAAAATGGCAAGATCACGGACGGAAATTACACTCCAACCTCGGACAATCAATCCCTCGTAATAACCAGAAAACAGATTCTAGGCAGCTCTTCTCTGTTTAGGTATGGTTAGGTGTAGGTGCAGTAGTCACACTTAGGTAGCTGGTGACGGTGCTTTTGACAAGATGATGAAGACTGTTGTCGACCAGAGTCTTGGTGAAGGACGCCCCTATATGACCTTTATCGAGAGGGCGCTGATTAGGCCAGATTAGGTGCACAACGGCCGGCCGTGTAGTCCGTGTAGACATTCACCGAGTGACACTAAAGTGTGAGACGATCATGTGTTCGACACGGAATGTCGGGGGAACAATTCCTGGACAACACAACATGCATGTTTCACAGCGTCACCTCTCTGAAAAATATAGCACACATAACATTAGAAACCAGTCCCAAGTCCACATCGAACTTCTTCCCAAGTCCTCCACCGAAGCTATGTTTGAGGCAGCTGGTGTCATGCATGTTTGAGTGACAAAATTCAAGCACCAAGGGCCTTATTGCGTTTATCCATGCAGCTTCATTTTCCCTCCCTTCAATTCTTTCTTCTAATTAGTTCCTCTAAGACTAATAACAGCGGTATGAAGACTGACTACGAACTACTTTGTCAAACAACGGTTCAGCAGCCGAACCTTGAGGCACCCCATCTTTTTTAGATATTTGTTCAGCCACCTGAATCTGCTGTTGCCATATGTGGATCTATTTGGTAAAATCTTCAAGTGGAAGGCCCTTACTGGCCCCCTACTGGCACAGCTTAGTCTTGATGTCTTTCGGAAGCATACATTCCACGTCATACCGAACCAGTTGTCAGCTTCCTGAATGGAATGAATGATGTTTGAATCACTTCTTACCAACGTTGACGTCTTCAGGGCCCTAAGGAGACTTAACATGTTGATTGCCCAGTGCCCACATGCAAGTCAAGTGTCTCTTTTGTCTTAAAGTATTTTTGAGCTGTTTTCTAGTGTTTTAGAAGTATGACCACCGACGAGTCATGTGGCCTCTTGCGACAATATTTAGTGAACCTCGGGTGGGTCATGTGAGCCAGCAACGTGTGAAGTCAACTTCAGCAATCAAGCGAACACAAAGGAATGACACACTGTGACTATAATAAGCAATTTGCTCAGTTTCGTCAAGTTTCGTTCACTTTTGCTTACTTCAGTAGGAGCGATCGCATAAATACGAAACTTTTGCAATTTTGCGTATGTGCCCAGACTCAATTATGGGCATTTTGAAGAATATTCAGAAGCACTACCTTTCGTTCGATTCGACATAAGCGCCACTTTCTTTAAGTCCATCGTCCTTCAAACTTTCAGCCTCTTCCCACAAGTGACATCTCCTCACAAGTAGCAGTTTCAGAGTAAGCTCACGCTTGGCAGAATCAATTTCCATCATATGCCACGAACTCTCTTACCGACCGCTTGAATTGAATTTTTGAAAGGATTTCCAATCCGAATCCACTCGAAAAAAAAAATATGCATAACTGGTCCCATGTGTCGTAACATTTTATGCCTCCAACTACACGGATTCAGGCCAACAGTACCCTATACACCAATCGATGGTGGGAGGGAATACTCACTGTAAAGAGAGCACTCCCTCTCCCGCCGAAAAAAGGGCTGAATTAGCCTTCATTTTTCCACTCAATTAAACTTTATCGGCAGCATAAATTCCGCGACACAAAATGAACATCCACTCCGATACGCGGGACGAAATTCGGGACGGAAAAAAGCGAACAGTCCCGACACCCGGATATAGACATTTTCATTTAAAAAGCAAAAAAAGCGACAAAAAAACACATCAGCAGCGGAAACCAGGCCAAGAGTGGGGTCCAGACCGGTGTTGCCTTCGAAAATATTTTAACGACAGCCCAACGGCCGGCACTTTGTGTGCGAGTATGTGCTGTCGTGCCTCAAAATTAAAACTTACATCCACGTTTCGAGCTCGCACCAAGTAATTTCCTTCATTTTTTTTTTTGCTGTTGTTTCCTCCTCTTTTTTTTCATTTTCGTTACTCTCCTGTTTCCTTTTTTTTCTGACGTCGATAAACCGATTAAAGGACGAAAACAAGCAGCTCGCGCGGTATAGACGACAGGGATGGAAATGGGGGGAAAAAAAGAAACGAGAATAAGACGAAAAGTTGTACCCACCTCAGTTGCTGCAGGATCCTTATCCAGGGTTGACTTCTTGGAAGTTTTCTTCTGCGTGGCGGATTTCTTCTTGCGACGTTTATCCTGCACCACAACGGAGTCCTTGCAGAATTTCTCCATCATTTTTATGAAAACGTTTGCCGTCTCGATGACGTCGCGGAGGTAAGTCCTGTCATTAAATAAGGATAAAGAATGAAATGGAAGAGATATTTTAATTTAGCATTGCTTTCATCAGGGAATAGGGAAATGCAAATAACGAGAACGTTGATACACTACGACGACGGGCCACTGAGCGAAGTGATTCAAATGGAGCCGGAAGTGTAGGGTAGCTGAACTGAATTCAACGGAAGATGGCATGGGTGGGGCTGCTCCAGAAGAAATCCAGCAAATAGGAGGACTTTCAATAAGAAAAGGCATCCTTTTGTCTACAACATCGAGGTGGATATGCTGACTTTGCTGTATTTCAAAATTTGCTCCTCCAGCGGAGCCATGCTGTGCATGGAATCATGCTCAAATCGGAGTCTATGACGATGAAGGAGAGCAGGAGCTTGGAAGTGCAGTTGGACAGATGAATGAACTTCCTTGTGGGACTCCATGTCATCGACAAGGACTCCTTAAAACTGACACAATTCTGATTTTTGCTGCCACAAGCCCAACTCACTTAAATCCTTCAGAAAGGCGCAACCAATTCATGTCTGAAAGGCGACGTAAGGGGTTGCGTGAAGAGTACAATATTCGTTTTTTGTGGGTTAACGCCGAGTCAGCATGTATGTGTCCATGCTTCTAGCTTATCGAAGGCATTCTGTGGAGACGAATTTGCCAGATGCCGCTATGGTAATATCGTCCGCATAGGCAATCACTTTGCATCCTGCCTCGTCCAGTAGTTTACTACCTTCCACTGCGAGTGCATGCTGGGCGTCATGTATACCAAACCCAACACAGTACGTAGCTCGTTAAGCTCATGCTTGAATTTTTCTTCTAGTCCTCGAAAAACCACCTGATGCAGCAGGAACGGCGGAAAGGGCCGGGCAAAGACGAGAACAAACATCTGCGACATCAAATGCGATGATTACAACAGAGAAAGGCGCTAATTTGCTTGTGGATTTGCTGTTCAAGGCAGTTTTAGACGGAAAATCTTAAACTTTGTTTGTAAGAGTGAACGCCGACTTTGTGTCCGCAGTCTGATTTGCCATCACTCCTCGCCAGAGGACAAGGATGACTTCGATGATCCCCTAAAAAGAACATGCGATCAACGCTAAGCTGGGTAACGAGGAAATCTTGGCTAGAGTCAGCGGGGAAGAAAGATTGGACGACACCACAGCCGATAATGGATTCTGACTGCTGAACCTAGTCACGGGGTGGAATCTGTCTGTAGCTAGCACCCCACCTCAACATGCTTAAAGGGACCTGGCGTTGCCCCCTGACCAAGCAACCGTCAACCAAATTGATCACGTTGCGATCGACGCCCGAAAAAGCCATGAGCAGCTAACTAGACTCGGATAATTTTCTTGCTGTAGCCCAAGTAAGAACAAGGACATCGAGAGAGCCATAGAGTCGAGGAAGAACACCGCGGTTTGACGTCTGTCAACCTGAGTTACCCAGAAACTCTTTGTAAGATCGACGCCACGTGCAGAAACAATCGATTGGAGGCGTTCTCAACAGAAACTGCCTCGGTAATGAGGACTCAAATACCGCTGTTAGACGAAACATTTCACTCAATCTGGACGATGCTATAGGAATCGTCGTTAACAAACGCCACGAGACCTTCAAAAAGAGACCAAACATAGGTTGCACGCAATGCGAAGCGCTGTCATGTGGCATCTTTCACATCATTGAGAAGCCCGGCACTCACTGGCTAGCATGACCTTTTCAGCATCGCTTGCTAGTATTGAGGCTGAAGTGGCTAGGCCGTCTTCTGACAACATCGACGTCTTGCACAAAAATGATCGACTCCGAGCCTGTGGGACAACGCAGCAGAGGGCGTTCGCCTTAATCTCAAGTGAAGGATGCCTCGGTATGCCCTGCTGCAGGCAGATCGACAGAGATTGTGCTAGAAACCAGGTCCAACCAGAACTGTAGCGCCACACAAAGTAGAACAGGAACTCGCCGCAAATGTAATCAAACCTGTCATCAAACTTAATAGGACGATGAATGGCTCGCAGGACCTTAGAGCGTGCCCTGCAGTCCTCAATTACAGCGATTGGCGAGGTAATTCCACTTTTCGTCGCCAGTTCGGTGCTGTTTGCTGCGGAAACCACACTGCATTGAACGCAAAGCAGCCCCCCACAATCTTCTGATCAATAAACCAAGCAGGTGACATGTACGCACCGTCGACGTCTCCTTTACTCGACACACATTCGGTTGTCAGATCCGCCAGCAGGTTCACTGGTTAACATCGTTCCTGTCCACCCCCTCGATGTCAGTTTTGCGTGGCACAACACAAAGGTTCTCTCAACCGGCCAATCCACGAAACTGATGCCATTCACCTGTCAGATGGCGTCAATCTAATTCCACGTGTCATGTCCGCACACACACGCGCTCGCACACCCACCACCGATTCCCCGAATCGATGTCACTCGTACGAGTGATTCCGTCTGCAACAGCAGTCACGTTAAGCAAAATCAATCGCAATTAGGCATGAAAATGGCATTCACCGCCCGGGCCTCCCTCCCCGTGGATGAAATCAGCGAGATAGATCCCTTCCATGCTCACTCATCCGCGGGCACAGCGATGTCAACGATGAATGATTAAAAATCCTTTTCAGCCATGGCTCTTCAATTAGGCCTCGTACTCGTGCCCGTACTCATCCGACTGCGTTCCGCGATTTGGAGACGTTCTCCAGTCGTCAATGGATCGAACGCAAACGAGCCCGGCTTGTGCGTCGTGCAATAAAAGTCATCACAACATGGAGGACTGTTGACGGAAGGATCTCCCAGTCCTCGCAGTGCGCCGCTCGTTTGATTGAGTTAACATGTTAATTTCATAAAATATTCAAACGCTATACAGGATCTAATGGAGTCTACTTCAAATGGAATACGAAATGTACGCCCCTCCTCCCTAGCCGGGAGTCGGTCTCAAGTGGGCTGGACTCGGAATAGATCGGCGGGCGCTGGTACACTCTGGGTGCAGCCGACTGAATCGTGTTCACTTAACCCTCAGCCAGTCAGGACCAGCATTTTTCCACACTGTTTGTGTGTGGCGGAGGGCGGCGGGTGTGCGTTGGCGGCTCCAGAGGAATGCTTTTTTCGTGCAGACAAAGTTTTATCCCGAGCGGAGTTTGTGGTGCACACACTTTAGCAATCAGTGGCTGGTAGCGTGTCGTGAGGCAAAATGTTGCAATTAATATCTCGAAAGAATGTTCGCATTGGAATGCAATTGTGAAGGATCGGCGGCCACACTGCATTGGCGTGGCAATGTCATGCTCCGTGTGCGCCGAATGCACAGGGGCTGTGCGTTTTGGATTAATTAAGAGTGCTCGGCAAGTAGCACCCACTGTGTTGGTATTTAACGATGCGAGAATTGTTTATTGTTTGTCTGCGAATTATGTAGGCTTGTGGTTGGCCTCTGTGCTGCGCGCAGAAGAGCCACGGAATCAGTGAAAGGGTTTTGTTCCTGTGGAGGAGGATGTTGCAGGAAAGGCATTCCAATGAAAGTTGGAAACGTGGTGAGCGATGGGAACGAACTCATTTGAACACTGTTTCGAGGCAACAATGACTTCAATTTGAAGAGCATCTAATTCAAGTAGAACTACATTTGCACTTGTTTGTTGGAGTCAACGACCACAGGTGGTGGTGTCAGACACTAACGACGTGGAGCGATACCAGGCATATTGGTCAAGCAATCTTGAAAACCATCTCCAACCTTCAACCTTTAACCTTTAACCTTTAACCTTTAACCTTTAACCTTTAACCTTTAACCTTTAACCTTAAACATTTAACCTTTAACCTTTAACCTTTAACATTTAACATTTAACCTTTAACATTTAACCTTTAACCTTTAACCTTTAACCTTTAACATTTAACCTCTAACCTTTAACATTTAACCTTTAACCTTTAACCTTTAACCTTTAACATTTAACCTTTAACCTTTAACCTTTAACCTTTAACATTTAACATTTAACCTTTAACATTTAACATTTAACCTTTAACCTTTAACCTTTAACCTTTAACCTTTAACCTTTAACCTTTAACCTTTAACCTTTAACCTTTAACCTTTAACCTTTAACCTTTAACCTTTAACCTTTAACCTTTAACCTTTAACCTTTAACCTTTAACCTTAAACATTTAACCTTTAACCTTTAACCTTTAACATTTAACATTTAACCTTTAACATTTAACCTTTAACCTTTAACCTTTAACCTTTAACATTTAACCTCTAACCTTTAACATTTAACCTTTAACCTTTAACCTTTAACCTTTAACATTTAACCTTTAACCTTTAACCTTTAAAGTTTAACATTTAACATTTAACCTTTAACATTTAACCTTTAACCTTTAACCTTTAACCTTTAACCTTTAACCTTTAACCTTTAACCTTTAACATTTAACCTTTAACATTTAACCTTTAACCTTTAACCTTTAACCTCTAACCTCTAACATCCAACCTCTAACCTCTAACCTCTAACCTCTAACCTCTAACCTCTAACCTGCAACCTCTAATCTCCAACCTCTAACCTCCAACCTCTGACCTCTAATTTGCAACCTCTAACCTTTAATTTGCAACCTTCAACCTCAGACCTCCAACCTCAGACCTCCAACCTCAGACGTCCAACCTCAGACCTCCAACCTCAGACCTCCAACCTCAGACCTTTGACCTCTAACCTCTGACCTCATCCTCAACCTGTCATAACCGACCACACATGTCCGTTCACATGAACAACATCAAGGCTGCCAGTAGACAACTATACTTTTTTTTCCGTTGGCTCAGATCAAATTAATTGCGCAACTTAACCGCCTCACTTGGCTGGATGACTTGGGGGTTGGAACGTACATCCACATCGGCGCCGAATAATTAAAGAGCATTAAGCAATCATCCCGTAATTACCGGAAGGAAACAAGAATGAGCTTTAATGCATTTTTATCGACTGGCGCACAAAGCCTCCTGATAATGGCATAAACAATGATGCCACCAGCCGTTGGGGTCGGAAATATAGGTAGCCCCATGCCTCTCCCTCACCCCCTCCTCACACTACATTTATACAGTCACCCGAAGCTGCATTCGGCCACGACAATGGAATACAATTCAATTAGCGCTCGCATCCGGTCATATGCGGCCCCATTGCGGCAGGTCGACCGCTGTGCGTTTCAAAAATTAAATTAAACTTCTATTCACCAGGCCGGCTCCAGGCCCCCAAACGAGAATCTTATGATTTAGCCGCGAGTGCCACTTTTAGCCGAAAATGCGCACATGTAGGTACGCGATGATGATTGCACCATGCACCTGGTTACCGCTAAATATTAAATATTTACATGCACCCTGACACTAAGCCAGCGAAGCAGTGTCCCCTGGGGCGTTGGCAATGAATGCATGCATGCATGCATGTATCCGCATAATAGGCTCGTTTTTGTTCACATCTGATGCTGCCGCCGCCGACCCCGCCCCAGTGACAGGATTTATTGAACCGTTACAAATTGCAGGGATTACCGAGCACCGGGTGAGACTGCACAAGCTAATCCCTGGAAGCAGATGCATTACAACCGACTGATGGTGGCTGTGTGAGATGCATTCTTTCCACTGTGGCTGGACCTGGCGGAGGCAGGGTGTCACGCGGTCCGGACGTGAATATCATTCATTATCCCCGGCATTCATTAGTGAATCAAAATTTAACAATTGACAGCAATTAATTGAAATCAATGGCCCATGCTTGGATACAGAGAATCATCGACTGGAGTCGCGGCCGAACACCGCCCAGCGGAAATTTAGACGGCACCTAATTCGGTGCCAGTTGTATTTAGATTGGGTGGGCGGCGGGCGGCGGGCGGCGACTGGTGGTGCCGCTGGGTTGAAAGTTTGATTTTAAAACCGACGCTGAATTGATGTTTTGGCGACGCGACGCGACATTGATTCGTGTCAAACAGCTTCGATAACGAGTGTAATTAGGTCAGGCGAGGGAAGTGTCAAGGCGCGTGTTGTGAACAACTATTGCTTTTTTCATCGTTTTGCTTTCAATCTGATGAGGATGGGGAGGAGGTAGAGGTTTGCGTTTGAAAGCTGCTGAGAGCGACTGAAGTCAAGTCAGGCTAAACTGGAAAGTTTGAGCTTCAACTCGACACGATTAAACTGAGGGCGTGACGTCTGTCAGTCATCAAGTAGCAATCAATCGAAGTTTGACAAGCAGCAGAGATTAGAGAGGAATTAGTGAACCCTTTCCGATGCGGCCAAATTTAGAGCAGTGAACTCGGAAGGTGCATCTTTTGAAATATGGAGAGACATCGCTTAGAGGTTGATAACTTTCTGAAAATGGAATAAGTTTTCTGTTTGTGGCGCCATCTATGTGACTAAACGAGACACTTTCAATGGATGGGTTCATCACTAAAAGGAGCACTTGAGGTGGAAGTAGACCTTCCAAGAAGTGTTGAAGCTATTCCGCAAGGGGTGTGCTATACAATGTCTCTATTTGACAGTTTGGTGCTTCTCAACAGATATCACTTGAGTCACCAACGCTCTGGAAAGGCAGAAATAGTATGAGGAAAAGTGCAATCTTTACCGATTTCCAAAAGTAAGGGGGAATGGGGCAAAACATGCCAAAGGCTTAGACCAAATATGTAGTCCCATTGACGAATGATACAATAGAATTGGCATCGCCATCTAGCAAGTGTAGGATAAAAGGTGTGTCAGTTAAAAAGCCTTCATTTTTATGAACGTACAAGTCCTCAAACAATTTCCGAAAATGTACTTAATTGTCTTTACATTTTAATAAGCGTTTCGCATGGACTAATGTACGACGTTCCAGATTGGTGGAAGGTGTCGGAAGTGATATTGGTGCCGCAACCGGGAATATTCTCAAACGGCAACATGTCGCACAAACCATTATCCTTGGTACCGATACACTGTCAAAGTAGAAGGGAGGACGTTCCTCATTGATGGCGGTAAATGATAGCCAAACTTCGTCACGGCCAAAACGTCGAAGGTGCAGATTTTGAAAGATACGGACTCGGCCGTTTCAGTGTTAACGTCGAAAGTCAACGAAAGTCTATTCGACTACACCCTCTCGCTGCCAACGGAACCCCGATATCAACCTACGGTTTTCGTACTTGTGCGTACTGTGTGAACGTCTAAAGCCGTTTTACACCGCACTAATCGAATTCCGGCCCGGCAAATCGACTATAGACCAAATCTTCACGCTAAGACAAATCCAAAAGAAGACCAGTGAGTTTCAAATCGATACGCACCACCATTTCATCGATTTCAAAGCTGCATACGACAGCATTCATCGCAAGGAGCTATTCGATTCGATGGACGAATTCGGGATCCCGGTTATGTCGCACCACGCTAACACATACGCGATGCACCGTGCAGTTCGGCTCAAGGATTTCTGAGCCGTTTGAAACTTGCACTGGATTTCGGCAAGGAGATGCGCTGTCGTGTGATTTCTTCAATCTGGTACTGGAGAAGATAGTGCGGAGGGCAACTGCAAACACGGAAGGCACTATCTTCTACAAGTCGGTCCAACTGTTGGGGTACGCAGATGACATCGACATCGTCACGCGTTCTCAACGTGCCGTAGTGGAGGCTTTTACGGCGATTGAAGGACAGGCGAGACGAACTGGTCTCAAGGTCAATGAGGACAAAACGAAATATATACTGTCGACCAAAAAACATTCCGTCACATCACCTTGGACAAAATTTCACTATCGACAGCTACAATTTCGAGGTAGTAAAGGAGTTTGCCTACCTCGGGGCAAACGTGAACTCTACAAACGACATCACAGTGGAGATCCGTCGTAGAATCGCCCTTGGCAACCGCTGCTACTTCGGTTTGTCAACACAACTGGGCTCAAACTCCTGACTCGAAGGGCCAAAATCATGCTCTTATTTTGCCAGTCCTGCTCTATGGAGCCGAAAGCTGGACGCTAAGCTAAGCACTGCAGAGCTGATTCTTGGTACCTTCGAAAGAAAAGTTCTGCGTCGGATATGTGGTCCCGTCTACAAGGAAGGCGAATGGAGGAGAAGACATAACCGCGAACTCTACGAGCTGTACCAGGATGTGGATGTAGTCCGGAAGGCAAAAATCCTTCGACTGGACTGGCTCGGCCACATCGATCGCATGGACAA
Source organism: Eristalis pertinax (assembly GCA_907269125.1). NCBI lineage: Eukaryota > Metazoa > Arthropoda > Insecta > Diptera > Syrphidae > Eristalis > Eristalis pertinax. Next base: position 28,550,630 of record OU026145.1, read on the forward strand.
CTATGCTCCAGCAAAGAGGGTCTTTGAATCCGAGCCTACTGGTTCGAGAAGGAGAGGAAGATCGAATATCCGGTATAAAAACCAAGTAATCGCGGATGCAAGACAGCTTGGTCTTAGAAGCAACGTGCCCAGGACCCTCAACGATGGAAGGCAGCAATTGCTCAGACTCTGACCCTCCAAGGGTGGCCGGCCTGAAAAGTAGGTAAGTAGAAGTCGTTAAATCTGTCATAAGTGATTTTCCAGCTTTTCTTTCAGCTTCTTGTCGACGTATCGCACAGCAGATTGCTTGAATCACCACACTAGGATGTCATGGATAGGGGGTCTCATTACGCGTCCATTCGATTTCTGGAACTATATCGGCTCAAAACATTATCCCAATTTAACTCGACCCGATGGATGCCACAATTCGACACGCCATCATTCATCAAATTAATACAACATCCGGTCCTCCAATTAGCTGCAAATCACGACGTTTAACGCCTGACAAGTTGAAAATCGCAAAATGTGAGTTCGAAAGAATGCTGAAAAAGGGTAGATAGAAATCGCCTAGCCATCTCCATTTACCTTGTACCAATAAAATCAGGCGATTGGCGTCCGTGGGGACACTATCCTCTATCAACTAGATTGTTCAGCAAATCTCGGAGGCAGCAAAAAAATGTTCTCCAATATCGAACAGAAGACATCAGGTGCGAACTCTTCGACTTCGTGTTTATGACCTTTGGACCTCGGAACGCTGCTTAGACATACCAAAGATTCAACGACAAAGTCACGAATGGTCTCGACTTCTGTTCCCCTTACAGAGACGAGCAGCACTTTCAGCACAACTTTGGTGTTGTCATAAATGTAGGTGAATGCTAGTCCGGTAAGTCAAACATTCCGCGTAAACTCCTACAAAGTTATTCGAAAGACTTCTACCGGAACGCGTCCAACCCGTCATACAAGAAAGATACCGTACACCTTAAGACTTGCAGCACTAGTTCAGGATCCGAACAATCCACTCCACAATTGACCACGTATATAGAAAAGGATTGCGCGAGGACTGTTCTTGGTGTCACTCAGGCACAGGTGAAGCAAGATGGCTTGAAGTAATGAAGTGATTCATGCAGGCCTGCTTTTTTTTATTTACAGTGGATCAAAGTCAGTCTGCAACAAAGATTTCCAAATGGAATAATAAAACAGTGTATATCACAAAATAATAAATATGTATTTTCAATGTCCGGTTTCTGTGCCATAAAAAAAAAACTTAACATATTAATTTAATTCAATTGGAACAAACAACATTAACATGAAATCAAAAAAAGTGGGAAAACTAAGTCAAAGTTAAAATGGGACACTTCTACAAAACTCAATATAAAAAAATGGTAATAAAAGATAAGAAACTTATTAATATTTTGTTGGCAAGCCTTTTTTTTTTTTTAACAGCTGCTAATCGTCTTGGCATGGTTTCAACCAATTTTCTGCAGAAAAAAAGGCTCTATAAGGTTCCATTCAGCTATTAATGCCTTTTTTAAGTCGTTCCTATTTTTAATCGAATACTTCTTCAATTTTTCTTCAAGATGACCCCACAGATGTTCAATCACGTTCAAATCGGGTGACTGGGGTGGTGTTTCCATAACGTGCTTACATTTGTAAAGAAGCCAGGACCTTACATTGTAAGCTTTGTGCTTGGGATCATTATCTTGATAGGAGTAAAACCCATTGTCCAAACCCAATTTCCGTGCACTTGGTGCAAGATTATTTCGCAGAATGTCCAAGTACATGTACATGCCTTCAATAAAATGAAGGTTCCCAACACCAGCAGCTGACATTGACCCCCACACCATTACTGAACCACCACCGTGCTTAACAGTGGGACGCAAACTTTTGTCTCGGAGCTCTTCATTGGGCTTTCTCCATACATATAACTTCGACCACCGGAGCGAAACACATTAAACTTACTTTCATCTGTAAAAAATTACCTTTTTTCCCAAAATGAAAAATCTTTGTTAGAACTGCTTCCTTTTCGACTTGTTGACTTTGCTTATGAACGGCTTCTTTCTAGCTACTCGTCCATTCAAATTGTGTTTCCTTAGCACAATCCGTATTGTTTCTGGGTGAGCCTTTTTCTTAAGGACTTCATACACTTCGGTGGTTAGTTTTGGTGCACTAATATGTGAATTTGTATTCACTTGACGGACTAGCCAACGTTCATCCGAGTCATTAAAAATTTTTCTTGACGATCTTCTGGGAATATTCTCATAACTCTTTGTATTTCTGTAGCGTTTAATGATGTTATAGACCGTTGCGCTCTGTTTACATTTTGCCCGATATCACGAAAAGATTTTCCATTCTTGTATTGCTGAATCACAAGCTTCCGCACTTCGACCGATGTTTGCTTCTTTCCCGACATAATTAAATTCTATTGTTCCTTCGAAATTCATTTACTCTTATGCTCACATGTAACGAAGTAGTCAACATTTGGAATAATTCCCGAAGTTGCCGTGTATTAAGGGATGTGTTCGATAACTGTCCCATTTTCATTTTAGCGTTATTTTCGCACATCTCAATGATTTTAATATAAGATTCAGTACAAAATTCATCAGCCTAAAAAATAATAAAAATAATTTTCTAATTTCAAATTGTGCGTTGTTTTTTTGTAATTAAAGTTCTATTTGCATTGTGTCCCATTTTGACTTTGATACACTGTAGATGGGAGAATTGCATTATGGCCTGGAACCACACGAATTTGCGGATAATAACGGTTTTAATTTCCCTATATCATATATCCATCAATGCGTTTAATTAAGTCTCCGAAAAAGGTAACACAATGCACCCCGCTGCAATCACTTCTGAAGTCGATTATTCACTTTAACTAGCATAGACCCCGACTTGTTTTCTTGTAATTTGATATCCAATTAGTCGCCGCGGCATAGTGGGCATGTACGCCGACTCCTACGCACTGGAACTTGAATGATGTACTCGCGGTGCGACAACAATTTTCTTAACTGTCTGCAAAATAAACCGTCTTGAAAAAGCTTCTCCAAACTTCGCTGTTAGAAGTCGGCATAAAGCCGAAGGTCTCCTCCACTCGAAGCTATGACCAACCCACTCTTGCTGCAGATGTTCCCTCGTCCATCACACGTTCTGTTGAAATTCCCTCCAAAAAACCGAACCCTCTCACTGGTCTAACCTCTTCTGGCAAGCGGCCTCCAACCACCCAACTGCGGGCCCATTAACTGCGGCGGCTTAATTTCTGGTGATTGATCGAATTTCAATGCTCGCGCCTACCTCAGCCGTTTAATATCGTTCACATTGAAGCGATATCCTGCCGTCAAATCCCGCTGAATAATTAACATCATTTTTTAACCCTGATTTTCAGGTTATTCTCATTCCGTGATTCATTCTTCCGCCGCCGCCGCCGCCGCGCCCCCCGTCCAGAATCATGACCCAGCCAGCAACCATGAATTCCGCCAACCAACCCGTCATGCAAATTCTTTTGAATTACTCTTGCGCAACCAGCCATCCATTCAAGCGCCCTTCTCGAGCATTGGTGGTCAGGGCTAAGCGAAAAACCAAAAAAAAAACAAAAAGGAAAATGTATATTCTCTGGATTGGGATAACCATTCGCTGGCCGCGCAGAAGGCACCACTGACCGTGGCGATGAGCTACATTTTTCCGCAACGCAGCCGTGCCCTCTTAAATTTTCAGCGATTCAAACAAATTACCAACGCGCTCTCGTAATTGATTGTGCCTCCGACGTGGCGCACTCCGCAAGAGTGGGGCGGAGGGAGTTGATGAGGCGCGCCCAGCGCACACCGAGGCCAATGCAATGTGGGGTTGGGTTGGTGGAGAACGCCGCGGCGTCATCTCGTCCTAACCTCGGCCTTCGCGGTTGCTGCTGTGCGGAGAGATTGGCTGAATAATTAAAAACCTTCACTAGGTGACGCAGCAGAGGATGAATTTTGTTTCTCTTTCTTTTTGGTGTTTTCTTCTTTTTCTTGTTGTTTTTGCGTTCACGCTCAGCCACCTTAAAGAGAGGTCGACGTCGGTTTAAGGTTCGGATTTAAAAGGAGTTACGCCATCGAGAGGATGTGTGCACAAGCTGACGCCTAATTATTCCCCTGATGGACGGGCATTATGGTTGAGGTTTTCTGTAAGACAATCAATAATGCGGCTACGCCAATGCCACCGCACGTCCTTCCCGCCTGCCCGCCTGCCCGCCCGCCAACACCCACTCGTGGGCCACACGCAGATGTCTAAACGTTACAGGACGCGCAATTCAATTACGAGCCACTGATGAAATTTAAATATTAATCGTTCCGTGGGGTGTGCTACTCAAGCAGATGCTTAGCGGGATTTCTCCGGAGAATTTGCTACTCGTGCAATGTGTGCGTGTGTGTGTGCAAGAGGAAATGATGAGAGCATACGTGGGACGGTGGTGGCACGTTGCTAGAAGCACCTTCTGCAAGTTTTGCACGAATTTTGCGCAACTTTTTGGTGATTATGGGCGGGTAACGCGGCGTATGTGGGGTATTCTTATCCGCTGATGGTGAACTTACATCGGAAAGATTTAAGTGTTGGCCAGGACGTAGGGGAAATCTCTTAAAAATGCATCTGATTCAAGATGCACAAAAGAAACTGATTTTTGCTTGGAAGCATTTGTTTTTGAGGACTCCCATATTTCTAGAATGGATTTACAAGGTCTTCCAATAGCGACTTTCGCACTTTGACAGTTGATAGCTGCCACATTGTTCAAGTATCTGTCGAAATACATCTGTCAAATTTGCTGTCATTTATTCAGTCTGTTTTGCCAAATCCCCATGGACGGAAATAACGTGCAGATGTTGAAATTGTTTCATCAAATGTGGGGGTTCTGTTGGGGCGAGGTTCCGCACTTCGTCCATTTATCGGTCGCTATGAGATGGGGTCCATTTCTGTATGAATGGGTACGCCAACAAACACAATTTGTCGACTAGGAAAATCCAAATGAGACCAAAAACCGTCTAATGCATCGCCAAAAAGTCACTGTTTGGTGTGGACTTACTGCTGGCGCCGCCCATATCGGTCCATATTTCTTTGCGAACGACGTTGGCCAGGAAAGCACCGTCAAAGGCGAGCGATATAGATCGATGATTACCAACTTCCTTTAGCCTGAATGGAATGATATGGACACCAACGACATGTGGTTGCAACAGGACCGCGCTACGGGCCACATATCTCACGGCACATTGGCAATTCTGCACGAGCGATTCGAGGACATGGTCATCGCACTTGGAGGAGATCTGATCAGAGATCAGTGGCCGTCAAAGCCAACATGCCACGCCATCGGTCAAATTCAGCCTGATTTATGCGCGAGAGTCATAGAAATTTTAACATTCTGGATGCGCGCGAAATGTCATGTAGAGCGGATGGAAACCAATGCTCCGGCCCGAAAAGTCTTCGAATCCACCCCCGAGGGACGACGCAGTAAAGGAAGACCGCGACTCAGGTGGCGCACGCAAGTGGAAAGGGACCTCAACCAACTATGCGTGCGAAACTGGAGACAGCTGGCTGGAGACGCATGTTGGTTGAGGCCCAGGTCCACCTCGGACTGTAGCGCCACCTTAAGTAAGGATGCGCGCGAATCCGCGACGGTAATTTGAGCGATGTTCTATTTCATACATAATGGCATCGATAGGCCTTTCAAACGAATACAAAATTTCGATGATACCTCACGCACACTTTTTTTTATTTAAATGTAAAGATAGGAAGCGCTTAGTTAAATACCTTTTACAACCAAAAAATCGATGATTTGGTGGAAGAAATGCCAACAAAGGCTAGCACACATTTGAACAACAGGAGCGTTGAGAACCACTCCAAAGGCAGGTGATGAGAAATTCCACTAAACCTACATCAGCTACTAATTGCCACCCAGGCCACTGCAGCTTCACTCTAGCCCCTCAAAGCAGCGATCTGGTCCTCTACGTTTTTTTTTGTAAAGATTTGGAAAAGGAATATGACCGAGTCCCTCGAGGTCCCTCTGTTACTCCTACTCAGCCTCTTGGGCTTCTGTAGACATTCCCACACGAGCCTGGATTTGATGATATGGGAGTCTAATGCCAGGATAGCGGCACGACTGTCCGACATTATTGCTATGTCACAGTTGGTATAGTTCCTGTCAAGATTGATCTGAGCGCATCTCTCTGTGGCATAGACATCAGCTTAAAAGATACTGGTTCATTGGTTTCCATGGGTTCGTAGTACTTTGTCCGGGGTCCAAATACTGCTGCCCTTGTTCCTGAATCAGTTCTTGATCCATCCATATACCATTTTACCGTATTGCTGCTCAGTTTGTGGACTATGGTTTCATTGCTTCAGTATTTTTTGGTGCTGAGCTTAATGGTTGTAATGGAAATTGAAAGCGTCATCCTTCGGAATGGCCAGGAGTGGTAGCTTTTTGACTAGTGCATCGAATTGTCTCGATGTAATGCAGACTCCCTTCTTTTATCATTCTCATGATTGGTTTATTTGCACATTCTACAACCACCAAATGCAGTGGAGTCAGCTCCAGTAGCACCTCCATGGCGGCAGTTGGTAAAGTTTTCATGGCCCCTTTAATACAGAGCCATGCCAACCTTTAAATTTTGTTGAGTGCTCTCTTGCGCTGATCAGGTTGGTTCTTTTGGACCATGCTATTGCATAGTATGTGATTGTTGGTCTAACAATAGTTATGTACATCCATCTTAGGATGCTTGGACTGCAAACCCAGGATTTGCCCGCTAAGCTTCTACAAATCATCAGAGCAAGCGTCGCCTTCCTTGTGATCTCTTCTGTATGTCTTTTCCAGATGAGTTTGCAGTTGATGACTCCTAGTTATTTTACCTCTTTTACTGGAGCCAGTATTGTGCCTGACAGACTAATTTGTTTTACTCATACAGATCATCTGCCCATATAGACTCCTAAGAAGATGTATTGTCGTTTTCGCGAAAACATGTCTCACGTCGTTACCAATCACCTTCGAGCCACACTATCCACATTAAATTCTCGGTGAAAACTAACATCATAACCGAATCAAAATCTATTCCAAAGCAAACCACAGACGCACTCACACTCCACATCCACTCTCACTCGTCCAACTTTTCAATTCAATCGAAACAAAAGCCAGTGTACAGTTACTACGGCAGATCGAATAAAAATCAATTAACAGGAATTCAAGGACTGTGTGTAGAAGCCAAAGGATGAAAGTTTCAGTCAGCCACCGCGCCGCATTCGCATTCGCATTCGCACACAAACCGAACCACAAACGAAATAAAATTGAAAAAAATAACCAAGAACGGATACTTACTTTGTGCTGTGCGACTCATTATAGTTCATTAATAGATGCAATATTGTCTCTCGATATTCCAGCACATAGCAGACGTTGTTCAGCAGCATATCGAATAGTGCGCCAGCCTTGACGTCCTGCAGCCTCTGCAGCGCCACCAAGCTGAGGAGCAATTCCCGGAATGTCTTTAATTAAAATGGCGAACAGAGAACCGAGTTAAAAAGGATATTAATACTTTTAATTATATTTTTTTGTTTTGTTTTGTCTTTCCCTTTCACCGGCGTTGTCCCGCCGCGCCTCGGCGCGAATGGAACGTAAGCCGATGAAGGATTAAGAGGGTGTTCGAGAGCAAGGGACTATCACTTCGAAATCAGGCTGAAAAAGAGAAATGAAAATATTAAGGACTAAATGACACGTAATGGCAATGAAACAACATCGATGAGAAGGGACGCGAACCGGATTCGCGCCGGACGGAGAACGGTGGGGGGGTCGCATGGGTCCGGATGGTCGTGACTTTTAACAATTTCAGGGGATCTGCGTCGATTTGAAATGTGTCTGGACACTTTGCATTTTGTTTGCGAGAGATGGACTTAAATTCTTTCTGCTCTGAAAATGGAGACGTCCCGTTCCACCCCCAGCTCCTCATCGCACAGATCATTGTAATCAATTGTTTGCAGAGTTGAGAAGTACACAGTGAATTATGGGCTTCAGAGGCTGGGCACGGGCCAAAGGGGATACCCTTCTTTTATTCGATTTTCTCTCTCGGTTTGTTTTTGGGATAACGTGAAGGTCTTGCTATTTGTCTTTTGTCTAGCGAGTGGTCCCGCACTCGGGATTTGTGTGTATTTGCGTTGTTAACAGTCGGTCGACTGTGGAGAAGGGGGGAAGGGAGGCCGTAAATTAGCATCAGATTCGAAGGGATTATGGTGAAACGAATAATTTTCATGTGGGATTAGACGATTAGACAACTCCATGAAGACTTAGTGGTTGTGGATCTGTGGGGAAGTGGGTGGGTAGATTCGTTGGGAAGTGTGAAAGGGTCTGGACTCTGGACTCTGGACTCGAATCCTCGAATGACAAGGAAACTATTTGGGAATTCATTTTGAATCAAATCCATTGCCACGTTTGTCAACATCACGGACGATTCTTTTCTTTATCTTTATTTCTTTTATCCCCTTGTGGGAGAGTTATGGCGAAATATATGCTGTCGACCAAAAAACTTTCCGTCACACACCACCTTGGACAAAATTTCACAATCGACAGCTACAATTTCGAGGTACTAAAGGAGTTTGTCTACCTCGGGGCAAACGTGAACTACACAAACGACATCACAGTGGAGATCCGACGTAGAATCGCCTTTGGCAACCGGTGCTACTTCGGTTTGTCAAAACAACTGGGCTCAGAACTCCTGACTCGAAGGACCAAAATCATGCTCTTATTTTGCTATCCTGCTCTATGGAGCCGAAAGCTGGACGCTAAGCTAAGCACTGCAGAGCTGATTCTTGGTACCTTCGAAAGAAAAATTCTACGTCGGATATATGTTCCCGTCTGCGAGGAAGGCGAATGGAGGAGAAGACATAACCCCGAACTCTACGAGCTGTACCAGGACGTGAATGTAGTCCGGAAAGTCGACTGCACTGGCTCGGCCACATCGAACGCATGGACAACAATGCTCCAGCAAAGACGGTCTTTGAATCCGAGCCGACTGGTTCGAGAAGGAGAGGAAGACCGAATCTCCGGTATAAAGACCAAGTAATCGCGGATGCAAGACAGCTTGGTCTTGATGACTGGAAGCAGCGTGCCCAGGACCGTCAGCGATGGAAGGCAGCAATTGCTCAGGCTGGGACCTTCCATGGGTCGCCGGCCTTATAAGTAAGTAAGGGAGAGTTAGGGCACCGAAGATAACGCCTACCCAAAATGGTGCTCGATTGTCTACACTGTTATGCTCTCAGTCTTCTTTGGGACCGCCAGGTCGTCTGCCGCGTTAAAGGGTTAATGCGATTGCATTGCATTCCACAGTAATGCACATCGACTGACATTTCTGCTTGGTCTGGCGCATTCTCTGTTATAAGCAGCGTTCACATTGCACCACATGCGCCCGATGGACCAGATATCTACTCTTGCGACGGTCATTCAGTTGGGTGGTTTGGTGGCTCAACTTGCTCGCCTGGTCGAAGGATATGTGGGGTTGTGTGAATACTGGTGGCACGACCGTACCACCGACCATTTTACTTTATGATTTGAACGGTGTTGTATGTTGTAGTGTTGTAGTGAAGAACTAATTAAATTAGAACAGTAAAGTAATGAACGCCCATGATTTTTTTGTCTTGCCTTGATCAATGAAATGTTTCCTTTGAAAAACATTCTTTGGAAATTGGATTCGAAAAGTGGGACAATATTTAAAAGGCTGTATTGTTTTACTGAAAATCGTTGGCTTTTGTGTGTTTATTTAATGGAATTAGTGCCAACATTGCGAAATAAATAGACAAAAATAAGAGCTCCTGACCGGAAGTAAGAATAATAATGTGTGGCGCGACAGTATTAGGTGAACTGGGGCTATGTGGTTTCTACAGCCGCCACTCGTGTTGTGCGTGCTTTTGTTCTATCAGGGGTGTATGGAACTAGCAGCTTTATGCACTACTTTATGACTCCAAACGGAGAAGTTTGAGACGATTTTTCTAGACAGATCTACTCTTTGAGCATTGTCAATGACTCGAAGGTGGTAGAGCTGTAACTTATGAAAGTTGCTAAATTCAGGGATTAAATGAAAAAAAATTTAAAAAAAACCCCACCGCCTGAGTCTATGCTTCTACCCACCACAATACGGCTCCCCCAACAACATAACTCCTCCAGAAACAACTACAGTGCAGTGATGCCAGATAGTGGGTAATTACCCATATTGTGGGTATTTTCTATCCCAAAAAAAAGCTAAAAGGGCGAAAGGATATTTTCACACCAACCAGAACAAAAAATGGCTATTTTCAATTCTCCAAAATATTTCATTATTTTATCTAGAAATCAATGCAAATAACGATAAAATAAAACATTACTCTGAAGCAACCCACCCGAATGCGTTTACTGGACGCGCTTATTGAGAAATGTCAAATTCCATTTGAAAAAAAAAACACCGTTGCCTGCTTCTTCAGATGTGAAATATGAATTGCTCCTGTGTTTGAAATTGTTTGGTTTCGTGTCGCTGTTTGTTTTTATATTTGCGTTTAACTGAGAGTATTGTCAGCTGGTAATTTGTGTATCTTGTTTATATACATATGTATATGGTATTGAAGTTCTTTTCAATCTGTTTTAAAACGATGTCGACGAAGAAAGGCAATAAAAAGCGTTACCAGACAAGCTGGTTAGATGATGCAAAAATTTCTGCTTGGTTGAGGTCAGTTTCAACGGACGACTACAAAATTTTGAAACCAGCAAGTACTCGCTGGCTTTCACTTCATCATTGTGTGGAAAGACTTCTTGAAAATTGGGATGTATTAAGATCCTTTTTTCGAATAGCTTCATTTGAAGATAAACGAAAAAAAGCCGACAAAATTCACGAAGACCTAAAACAAAAACAATATAAGGCATATTTTTATTTCCTTAAATATTCCCTACGTTTTTTTAACGAGTTTAACGAGCTATTTCAGCAGAGGAAGGTCTGAGTTCACTGTATTGTGCAGGAATGTAAAGTCCTAGATTTAAAATTGTCTCGAAATTTCATAAATCCAAACTTTTGTTCCCTTCAATGGGATGCTCAACTTAGTGTATTGCGTAACTCAGATACACATGTTATGACCGACGTAGACAACATATTTGTAGGTCAAGAATGTGAAGAGACCTTAACTGGATTAGATGCTAATGATGCAATAGAGTTTAAGGTTAGCTGTCTTAACTTTTATAGAGTTGCCGTTGCTGAAATGGTTAAACGTTTGCCATTTGTTGATGAGTCGCTGATACAAATGGAATTTCTTAACCCGGAAATAGCATTTGACGCGATTTATCAATTTCAGCTATTGTACAAAAAAATGGATCCTATAATAGCTAATGAAGCTATTCACGAGTTAAGAAATCTTTCCACACTTTTGAGCGAAGATAAAAAGCACTCATTGAAAAAAATGCCAATAGACGAAATGTGGCATGATATATGCAATTTAAATAAATTTAACGAATATCTATTGTTTCCTAACTTAGGAAAGATTGTCAAATTAGCGTTGACTCTACCTCACTCAAATGCGGAAGCTGAACTAATTTTTTCAATTGTAACTGATGTCAAATGCAAAAAGAGAAATCGGTTAGGAAATGATATGATAAACAGTATTTGACAAATACGATCATCATTCCAACCAAAAGACATTACTTGCTTCAATTTAGTTGTGAATGATGATCACATATTGTTACACAATTCAAGCAATGTGTATTCTTGAATATCTAAGATTTAATCTTAAACTCTAAAAGTAAACTTTTATGCAAATGTCCATATATTTGTAATCTACTCCTTATATCTTGTACATTTATAAATGTACATTTATTTCATTGTTCCTAGTTTTGTTATTAAAAGACTGAATTTGTTTTTGTTGTTTTTTCATACAATAGATTTTTTTTTTTTTTTTGTGTTTATATTTTCGTGTGTAATATAGTGGGTATATTTAAACAAATGCGTGGGAAAAAGGGTTTTTTTCGTTATTGCTGTGGGTAATTAGTACAGCAATGGAAATACAGTGAAACTTCGCTTTACGAACACCCCTCTATTAGGGACAACTCCTTTTACGAATAATTCTGTGCGAGTGTTTCCGTCGGACCTCCTCTATACCGGACACGAATTGCATGAATTGCAGCGCCTATTGACCTGTTGGCCAGTCTCTCCACTCCTGAGATGACAATAGCACGCACAACACTAGTGGCTGTGGAGAAGCTGGGCCCTGGCCCTCTACGACTGTAGCGCCACCCATATTATTATTGACAAGTTTTACCCCGAATAACGGACACACCAAAAAGACTCCCGCACAGTGGAAGTGTATGAGCAATTAAAACACACATCTTCAGTATCTCAGCAATATCATAATTTGGTCCAAAAACCGTACGACTTCTGCAACATGATATGAAGGATTCTCGAGTGTGAAAGAACCCCTTAATCGGATCCAGATACCAAATTTCTGCTTGAAGCTGTTGGGATTTTTGCTCTAAAACCTTTGCAGCATGTATAGATAGTTGTGGCAGACAAAGTGCACAGACTGACAGAATGTGAAACTATCTAAAGCGTTCATTTCATAAAACCACAAGAGAATGATGCAGAAAGGCAAACTTCTCCTGCCAATGGCACAATTCATCGTGCGCCATGCTCATCAATAATTGATGCTCAAATTTAATCGCCTTAAAGAAACGCTCAATAGATGTGCTTGCATTTCGTCCAGAATTCGGAATGAAAGCAAATATTCCAACCATTTGTGCATGATTTCCTGGAACTCTCTCTCTCTCTTGTATCGATGTGCAGTCCCCGAAGTGATTAAATGTGTGGATTGATGTTTTAAGGCAAAACATAATCATGCACAAAGCCACATAATAAATTCGGCTGTCCATCTGGCTGTCCTGCCAATTGCAAATCCGAATCAGTCGAATCAGTGAGCAGCCAGTGCACAATGCGTGACTTTTAATCCCCATTTACCATGCAATGGGCTTTTTACAGAGGAACAGAGTCGTGGAGGGCTTGCATACCCTTTCCTGGACGTTTAGCTTCCAGATGGGACCCAAAAATATTCCACTGGCAGTCAGTCAGTTGGAAAAAGCAACCATTTCATAAATAATTACATATCAAAATTGAAGTGCCCCTGCTTACAGTGACAGTTGGCAATTTTCCAATATTTTCGAGTTCAGTCGCCGTCATTTTGGGATTGTTTAAGGAAACCGGCGTACCTGTCGATCTCGAACATGTGGTCATTCCAACGATGCACTTACTTGACACATAGTCCACGGATGGCAAGCCCCGCTCATAGAGAATGATCCATTAATGGAATGTCGCTTTAGTGACAGCAGCAAGTTTAGGTGATGTTGGAGTGGCACACTTAGGCCAGAGTACGCCCGTTGCGTTACCACGCGGATCTAGTTGATCCTATTCTTGCAAGCCAGTTAGCGCTTTTCATAAAACGTTGAAGATGGCTGACACTGATGCTACATAGTTACGCCAGCTTGTTAAAGTAGAAGGTGTCTTAGTGACTTCTTCTATGGGAGGAGAGTGTACAAATGATGTGCAACGACATCTTCCTCCCAAATAAGCGTCAACAACCTCAGTGAACATGTTGATCTACAGACACGACGACCTTTTGAAGAGCATCACGACACAGCAGAAGGAAGATCAACAGTTAATTTCCAAACCTAGACTTCTCTTGGGGGACGGAAATCCTTTCCCCAAATCAAGCACACTCCCACTTTAAAAAAAGGAGCATATATCAGAAGTCACTTTAAAGCCAACACCATTACGCATCACATTCGCCTTAATTGCTTCATAAATTCCACTCACCTGCAATGCCACATGGAGCCGCTTGGCCCACAATCTTGCCTGCTTCTTGTCCGTCGTCATCATATCCATATCGTGCTGCATTCGCGTAAGTACCCAATGGAAGCACTGCACACTCAGTGATTCACTGCATAGCCGAAGGGGCAAGCCAAAAACGAAACAAAACGGAAATACGTATAAATGAACTACTAAATCACGAAATTGCAAAGTCTTCAAAATGTCTTCTCCCTCTTTCTCTCTCTCTCTGTTTTGTCTACTACAGCATAGGGTGCTCTTAAATCACAAAAAACGAATTTCGTTAGAAGTAGTAGCAAACAAAAAAAAAAAAAGCAAGGAGAAAACAAGTCAAAAGAACGGTAAATTAATCAAATCGACAGGCAACAAAGCGCACCCCTCCCAATGGAACCATCCATCTTACCTAACTAAATGCATTTGCAGTCCACTCAGGCGATTGAATTCCATGAAAAATCTCACTGCCCACAGCAAATAGGAGTCATCATGACTTGTCGATCCAGAGTTCCGTTCTAGGACACGTCTGACCTGCCGGACAAGAGTATTGTACGCTGACCGCAGAACCTCGATGCAATACTCTCGGAGACACAATCTGAAAAGAAGAGGCAAAAAAAAAAAAAAAAAACAAGAAGTGGGCGATGTAAACCATCCATACAAGGATTTAACAGAATAATTCGACGGAAAAAAGTGAAATGGCAAATAGACAAATCGGCTACAGGGATGTGGGTGTAAATTTCACAGTAGTTCTCAAAAGTTTGCACTTACTACTACCAAAGAATGGATGAGATTTCAAGAAATCTGTTGAAGAAATGAAAGCCCATCACGACTGTTATGACTAAAGTAAATGTGTGCTTATGTTCGAACCGAATAAACAGTAGTCAAAAGTGTCGTAAGTTTTAACGAACCCATAATTGCTTCTGTGAGCTACGCAAAACTTCGACAGCAACTGCCATTTACCGTATTTCGCCGCCTGTTAACGAGGCAATACTTAACGAAACTTAACGAAACTCAACGAAACTCAGCGAAGTGGTTGTAGTGGTCAGTCTATCATTTCTGTATACTATATTCGCTGTATTGCTTATGTTCACTAAGGTGTTGAGCCCTACGTGCTGTAAAATTGTGTGTTTAAAAAAGTTGACTTCTGAATTATGATACAATAGATTGTCGTCCCTATAGAGGCCAAGTTGCTGTTCGAAAAATATATCGTTTCTCTCTAAGATGCTATTGGAAAAAGTCACAAACATTTCCGAAGTCGAACGAAAGTTCTCCAGTCTGCCACCAAATCAGTTCCACACGTCATAACTTCCAACCACGACTGTAGGTAGATTCTACCTCAAGAACCACCACCTATGGCCACATCCACCAGCTTCTGGAGTGGATTTAAACACAAAAAATCTCTATCGCTTGCAAAAATGCACACATCGACGACTCAGTCTCAGACTACACACATCGCATGCGACGCGACGGAAGAGTTTCCCTCTTGATAGCGGAAGTCGGTTGTCTGCTTAATTTATTTTCATTTTTCCCTCCTCTCGGCTTGGTTTTTCTTTTTTTTTTTTGTTTCGCTTTTTATTCCGGAAAATTCTATCTCTGTGCTGTGATGGTGGCTTTGGTTGGATCGACACGACGCGACCGGAGAAACAAGCAGAGAAGGCGCTAGCACATGAGAGAAAAAAAAAGTTTGCTTTTGTTTCTTCGCGAAATTATCCTGAATAAACAATGTGAATGCATTTTCGTTTGCCATCTGAAATATTTAAGTTGTTGATGTTCACAGCGGATATCCTTACAGCGGCAGACGTAAAGCAGTGTTGCAATGCATCCCGTGTGCGCACTGAGGAATGCGGAAAAGGAGTTCAACGAGTATATACTGATCTCGCATCTGCAGCGGTGGTGGGGCTCTTTTCTCTTATTTATGGGAATCAATTTAATTTAACAAATTCTCTGAATTTTCTGATACACGATTGTAGTTATTAAATAAATGCAGTTCGGTTCAGTGGGAAATACGCGAGAAAAGTGGAATCATCAAAAACAACGAAACAACCGGGTGCGAGAAACGAGAAATCTGTCTGTACACCAGACCCACGGGTTGCCAGTTCACGTATTGTTTGCTTGTTTTTATAAAAGATAAAAGTGCGTAGTCAACTTGGAGCAGAATTTACTTATCCACCAGCAACCGACAGAGATTCTGAGCTTGAACCTTTCATCTCTGAAGGACTGCGGCATATTGCTTCCAGTTATTCACTTTGATCACGATGATCACTACAGCTTCATGTCAGAGATACGGGATTATTTTTCTTGTTGAAGTCACTCTTAGGCAGAACATCGGTGATGAAGCTCTTTTACACAATGAATCGTTAACTTCCGCACTACACCCAACTTTTTCCACAATGCGTGCAGTTCGCAGTCGACTGTACTTGATCCCCGCTCAAGTATCGGGAGTTAAGACACACCACGGGCCGAAGGTACAGAAGGAGAAAGGGAGAGGTCTTAAATATCTGCAGATTGTACATCGATTGTAGTCTGTGGGAAATATTGGACAGGGAAGAGCACTCCATATTCGTGTAGTACGGCTTGAAAAACGAGTCTCTAAATTGAACTGTGCGTCCGAAAGCAGGTCTATGGTTAAACTGATGACCGTTCCTGGCGAGACGCGTGACTTGCGGTTGAATTCACCGAGGGGGGGGGAATGGGAATGATAAAACAGAGATAAAGAAGACAGTACGCCGGTATTCGAGCGAGTCTGACTGCCTCGGCGGTATTGTTGGCTCCTATAAAGCTTAGTCGCTTGCTTTTGGATTCCATGTAGTAGGTGCAGGGGGCGTCTTGGGTGCTCCAGAGCAGATACGACCGTTGTACTCAAGCTTAGGGCGGACATAAGCCTTACAAATTAAAGCCAATTCAGAGGGGTGAAGTATTTCTCGCATCGATTAAAGAAAACATTTTGCAGCATTTTTGGCGTCCCCAAATGTATGATCGTTCCAACTAAGTGTTGTGTTGATTGTTGATGCACAGGATGGGAAAGTTTTCCGGTTTAATCGACACAAGCGGTATTCATGGATAATAGCTGATTATAAGGGGTTCGCATTAGCGGCAGTAGACAGCAGTAGACAGTTTTTGAAGCATAATTCTATCGCCCAGTTAAATATGATGTAAAGATCGGAATCGGAATGTGCTCAGCATACGCTGACGTTCCAATTCTAGGGCCGAAGGGCGGCGTCGTGAGTTCTGGAACGAACATGATAAGCTGAAGGTGCTGTCATCAGCGAAGGAGGGAATTGGAGTAGACGTAGCAGGCAGGAGATCATTTATACGAATGAGAAAGAGCGGCGGAGACTTGCACCCATATTGCGAGTGTCAAATATCAATCGATTGATGATTGATAAATTTGTCAATCAAAAATAACTTCGGTATTGTGTAACTCAGTTGATAAAATGTTTGACAATTGTGAATAAATTCGCTGCTGTGAATAAGACATTATATCTGACACCTCGACGGCGAGTGTCAAAAAATAAACAATAAACGATATAAATTTCATATGTAATTGGCTGTGTTTTTCAATCTCTCAGAAGAAGAAGGCAATTAAGGGATGTTTCCAATCCTCTAGAATTGGAAGCAAGTATGTAAGTACATACATATGTGACTCTGCAATCGAATTTCGTTCTCATGGGTAATCCTTCTTAGTTCTGTGCAAAATGTTCGTCTATCAAAACCAGCGTTTGCCTATTTGTTGCGTGAAATAAAGGACAAGTTAGAGCCAGCAATTAGAACTACATCGATACCAGTTGTCATAAGGCTTGCCACAGCATTGCAATTATGTGCTCATGGGACTTTAATGTCCCTGCACCTGAAGAGAATGTTGATGAACAGAATTCTATTGAAAGTTACTTTCTAATCCATTCAAGAAGAAATTCATCGATACCACAGCCAATCATTTTCAACAAATGAGAAATATCAAGCGCAAGTATCTAGCTTCCACCTGCATTCTGCAAAGATTTGTTTCATTTTTCGATGTGATAAGCAAGGTACTTGATAACCAGTGGACTTGTTGCTGAAAATTTTGTTGGAAACCGTACTGCCCGTCATTAACACGCTTCCGCGATTCAAGATATTCCATGAAATGTAGATTTATCAGCTTTTCCATGACCTAAGAAAGAAGTGACGTTATGTGGATCACGTGCTGTGGATCGTGTGCTATGGATCGGTACGAGGAGGGCGAGGAGGGCGACGACGATTAGACATTTTTAGGGACGCTCTGGACAAATAATCAACTCAGAATCATCAAACATCATCAACTCGGAAAAATACCTGAAGAGTAGGATACATGATAAGCTTACGCAAGCGAAGAAGAACACCTGTTCAGAAGTATTAGCGACCAGCGGATGCTGTACACGTCGAGATGTGTCTCCGACACTCTTTCTCATTTTTTTTTATAAATTATCTCCTATCTGCTACATCGTGTACAATGTACTCTTGCAACTGTATCAGTGCAAAAGTTAATTTGTCCCACAGTAAAATCAACGCTCTTGAATACAGGACAAACTAGAATCTGTCAGTGTTGAGCTGGCTGCAAAATGAGCCGCAAGCAGATTAGCTTTGTCTAAAAAGAGCTGACAGCTGCGATGTCATTGCAAATTATAGTGGGAATTGAAGACGGGGCGGAATTCTTTGGTTTTTTTTACAAATGACAGATTTTTGCTCCCCTTGGGACATTGTAGTACTTTTGTATATTGAAGAGAATTTCACACGTCTGATTATTGCATTGCAGTCATTTCTGGCCCGGTTTTCCCCAGTAGAGTTGGCTTTGTAAAGGGTTTTCCAACAGGGACTTGACAACTTTGAATTTAATTTGTGAACGTACTCTTTCACTGATCATCAAACTGTCACTGTCAATTTATTCAGTAATCTCAACATTTTCATCATGGTAAAGTACACGAACGAGCAACGTTTACAAATTATAAAAAATTTCGTGCCATGATTACGGATTATTTTTGGCCTGAATTGGAAGATATGGACTTGGACGACATGTGGTTTCAACAGGATGGTGCCACAAGCCACACAGCACACGTTACAATCGATTTATTGAAGAGTGGGTATAGTGAGCGTGTTATCTCAAGTAGTGGGCCAGTCGATTGGCCGCCTCGTTCGTGCGATTTAACACCGCTTAACTATTTTCTGTGGGGCTAGGTTGAGTCATTGGTTTATGCCAACAGCCAACAACGTTAGAAGAGCTCAGAACCAACGCGAAATAGCGAAATGTGTGGCCGATTTGTTGAAAATTGGATCCAACGAATAGACCGCTGCAAACGTGCCGCGGTGGCCATATGAACGAAGTCGAGTTCCATTGTTTGTTCCATGTTTTGATTGTACTTCAAGGCGATTGTGATTTTGAAATATCTCCTTATTGGAGATACCCTTTTATATCCGTATTTCATCTGAATTCAAATTCATCTCTCTCGTCCTGATAGCCTCTCCCCAGCTCGAGTCTAACCATGAATTTGTTTTGGGGTTGATACTCTTCACTCAATGAGGAGGCACCGAGCTGCTTCCCAGTAGCAGTGACACATCCCACGCTCATATCGATCTTTCGAACCAATCCAATCCTGGCCCTCAGTTGGTACAGAAAAAAACTCCGACCTAAGCAATTGAGCTCGACATCTTCATAGGCCAGCAACAGGAAACAACTGTTATTTCAGTAAGCCTCTTCCATCAAGAAAGGATCTAGTAGTTGCTGGCTCTTAAATTCCACTGGACATGCAAGCATACCAGATCGTCAACAAATTGATCAAGTCGAAAGCGACTACACTCCTTCGTCCATTGATTTTTAAATCCCCTGTCCGGTGCTTCTTATTTCCTAACAAGGGAGGAGAGTGGACCACAAATGAACCCGTCAACAACTCAAAAATCCATGTTTACACGGATGGATGGAAGATGGAGAAAAACACAGGTGCGAGCATTTTCTCCGAATTGCTAAACATGCACTCTTCCATCAGAATCCCTGACTATGGAGACCTGCAGCGACAAGTGCAGAAAGCCCAGACAACACACACTGAGAGTGCGTGTGTGCGTAGGTGCAGTTGAGTCAGTCGAGCGAGAGTAGTCGAGTTGTACACAAGTGTTTATAAGTGCTCTTGAATAAGCGAATTATACAATAGACATAGACGAAGTGTTTTATTAACAGAACTCTAGAACAACGTGGGTTTACACACTGACTATGGCAGTGTTTTTCAAGCAGAGGTCCTGGCAGTCAAGAGAGCGGCCAGAATGATATCAATGTTGGAAATACGACCGGCAGATATTACACATTCTAATCGACAGTCAGTATTAAAGAAATTTCAGCAACAGAATTCAAGTCCAAGCTGGTTTCAAGCTCAAGGTTCTTACCCCGCAACACTTTAGATTTATCCATTTGTTCAACCTTGTTTGATGATCCTAGTCTGCATCGGAGTGTCCTGCACATGGCTGTCTGACTACTCGAGAAACAGTAAAATGCAGCTAGCCCGGATATCAAACAAGTCAACAACTGTCGATTTTTACTAGCGTCACAAGTTGCACTCATCGATCATGTCGAAGATTAAGTGTAGACGAACCGAACCGAACAGTACATACAAATTTTCTCAAAATTAAGTGACTTCTAAAAACCTTCCTCTCCGATTTAAATTTTGAATATCTTCTGACGAGTCACCTTGAAGCTTGCATCGGCTAGGTACTTGAGTCGCAACAGATGGCTCTTCCACTGCAGGGGGATCATATTTCTGGTGGGCGGATACACCTCATCATCCGGTTCGGGAATAAAGCAGTGCTCCTTGATGATTCTTGATTTGCCACGATATAGCCTCGGCCTCGCTCATCTCTTCTCGGTTGCAGTTGGTCGATGCTTGAGGGCAGATCTGCTGATCGGAAATCGCATGGTGGCCAAGAAAATCGCCTCTTGGCAATTGGATGGGAAACAGCGGTCGCTTGGGATCCTTGCGCGCCGGTTTTTAGTGGAAAGTCTTTGGTGAGTAGGTGAAAAATTGTTGCCACGACCTGTACTTGGGCGTCACAGTTCGCCGGCGGCTGAGAACTTCCGGAAACTTGGGCTTATTCCAAAGAAACTTAATTACTCTATGCTGCGTCCCGGGTCACAGGCAATGAAACAGCAGATGAACTTGACAGGACAGACCGACCCATCCCAGGCAATCATAAGGTGAACGGCACGATCATTGTAGAAGCGAATAAATGATGGAACTCTTTAACATCCTGTGAGACAACTCCGATGCTATGGCCAGAGATGAATGGTGCAAAAAGCTACAGACTCCTTCATCATCTTCTGGCCCGCATGATCCACTACAGGGGTAATGCATACACGAGAGATCTGAAGGCCACTCGATCCTCCAGCATCAACTCTAACGCATCAGGAGCTATGCCTACGCGTAACCAGGCGAGTTTTTGGACTTGGTCCACCCACCTCGTCTTGGGTCTGCCAAGGGAATAATGGAATCGCACTCCGAAGTCGCGATGGTCACAAACTCCTTCAATGTGACAACAATTTGGTAGTTGGAGCGCTAACTGGCCATAACCATTTGAAGTATCATGCCATTCAAATGGGACTGACTAACGACTTTATATGGAGAGACTGCGATGATCCGGAGGAAAAAGAGGACACTACTCACTACCTATGTCAGCCCCAGCCTCTGCCTGTTGCGACATAGAACATTTATTCCAAGACCATCAGGATCTAAAAACTATTTCCAGGTTCATAAGGATATCTGGATGGTAGTAGGAGCTAAGAGCTTATACCCTCCCATGGGCATCCCAATGGAACCAATAGCACCTAAGTGAGACGTGGCACCAAACCTAACCTAAGCCCCTTACAACTCACCGTTGTCTCTCCTCTCTCCGCTCCGAACCCAAGCATCAAATGACAATTTCAATCTGACAAAACGACATTCTCCAAGGTTTTTATTACTTGTGGCCAAACACACTTTGTTCCGGAATCAAATTGATTTTACTTCACACATCTTTCATATCTCGGTGATCTCATCATAAAGGATTAGATGCGTACGTTTACGATTTTATCTCAAATCAATAGCACAGCAACGGCGCTATATGAGACGATTTCCCAAATCACCGTACAACTTGACGCGCAAAGAAAAACACTTGCCGCCCAGCGGAAAAGTGTAAAAACTAAAAACAAACATTTCTCAAACTCCCATAAATGTTATAGTCATGACAGTTCAATTCGACGCAAACAAAGCTCAATCCAAACAACAGCACAAGAAGCCCCGAATTTAACGACTCACGACGACAAACACTCATGGAGTGCGTCAATCCATATGAATGTCAGTTCCATTGAAACAATCCCACACGCCGAGCATAACTTTAAAATCTCGAAGTCAAAATAAATACTCTCCCACTGGCGGCTGCCTGCTGCCTGCTGCCTGCTGCACCCAACGCCATACAATAAAGAGAACAGATAAACAATTTCGAATCGCTGTACTTCAATTTAGCTGGGCAAACTCATATGCGCCCCACTTTGCAAGCAATTTCCCCGAACAAATATGACCCAATTCGTTCTCGTATTTACACGCACACATTTCAATTTTCCAATCAAATTTCCTATTCGTCGCATAACAGGAAAACATAAAATCGATTAGGTCAAGCGCCAACAAAATCTGATTTTGAGCACTTTTTGCTGAACAATTTCCGGCAGCAGTGATAGGCTACGTGTTGGGAAAAAAAATTACATCCGCACCCACGCGACGCTGCCCATGGGCAAGACAGCAAATTTGCCGATCAATAAATGTCGCGTCGAGTGAAGATGGCTGCGACACATTCGGGAAATCCGAAAAGAACCGGCGAAAGGGTTCATCAATGTCAATGGCGGAGGAGGTGGAAAGGCTTCAACCTTCCGTTTGCCGGCAGCGAGTGTTATCGCGGGAAGTCGTTACTTGTGCGATAATTGAAACTTGAAGCAGCCTCCCCCGCAAGAGTTAAGTCGCGCAGATGAGTATTCAACTCCCGGATAATACTTTGCATTCACACCGACCGAAATCACGTCACGGGGCAGACGAAGAGGCCACAGCAACCCTTATTCAATTACCTCACTGAGAATGCACTCCGGCGCACAGTCTGGCCCTCCTCCTTGATTATGCGAAAGGATTTCTTCTGGCGCTCCTTTTCACGGTCGAAGTCGATGGATACGGCACGTTCCAGAGATTGATGGCATATGGCATCCTTATCCGATACAGATTTAAAATTCTGAATCACATAAGTGCCACCGAAACGTGAATGACGACCGGGTGGCGGTCGTGCCACTAGCTTTTGTTTTTCCCGACGACGTGCTGCTATCAATTCCTGTTCATCGCGCTGCTTCTCCGTTGTACTGCGTTGCAGAGATGCATCGGCCAGGGATTCTGGTGTCTGCAAAAAAAAATATAAGAACACGAACAAATATGTGAGATAAATTAATTAATAACAAAGTGCATTGCATTTACCTGCTCTCGAAAGAGAAGGCACAGTATCTCCAGACCATGCAGATGATATTGATTCTCGTCGGGCGAACCGATGACATAGAGCACTAAGTCAAGGATGCCCGACTGATGGAGAGCCCAGATAACTTGATCGTGTAGACTGGCATCGTTGTCGGCACGGCACTCCGCTTCGGGATTTGCCGGCACTTGAAGTACATTTCGTATGAGCACAAGAACACGTTCGATGAGCAGACCTTGTTCCTCGCTGCGTAATGCCCAGTCCTGGAAGGCGATGGAAAATAAATGAAAGAAGTTTGTAGAGAATTTATTGACTGGAGAAAATCGGGCAACTTTGTTTGGGCTTGGGGAAAAAATTGATTGTAACTACTTGGTGTACTCTCCCGCCTTCTCTGAAACCTATTGGTGAACGAACTACTTCTACTTCTGGAGGACAAGGGACACAGACCACGTGGATGTACTCTTTGCTCGCGTACAGATGGAGCCCCACATGTGATCTCAAGATCAACAGAAGAAAAGAACTAGGAAATACAAGGCTCCTCTTACTGACTGTGGTTCGAGCTGTAAGTTCGCCGGTAATGCTAAGTACTAGCGACTGATCTGTGCGGCGGAGTATACCTGCGATTGATCGTCGACAGAAGATTGAAGTCGAAGTCGAATGTTGCAATTTTTCGGCAACGACACGTAATCAGCGGGAACTGCAGTGCCATAGGGAGGGACGTTATTTTTCATGGGGCAGTCGTGTGGTGCCACACCCTAATCAAATCAGACCATTACAATACCCTCAGAAAGGTTCAACGTTAGCGGAGTGCTCAGAAACTGAAAATCAGACGAGTTGTCATATCAATACCTTCTGTAGACTAATCGCAGCTCACACAGAAACCCAACTTCTAGCCAATTTACAATGGTTCCGAACTGAATACATTTCGACAGACATTCTACCCAATAATTGATCATCTCGCGCCCAGCTACTTTGTGAGAACAAGAACTCCACATCCATTAACCAAGACCGTGAGCCTGGTCCAATGATCACCTCACACTTTAGTAACTCGATGACTCCAGTGTATAGAAGGAAAAGGAATAGAAACATATTTTCTAACGAACTTCATTATTATCATCTTCTGACCCTCATGATCCCCTAAAGACGTCGCGGTGAAAACCACGACAGATCTCCACGCCACTCGATCCTCCAGCATCGACTCTAACTCTCATCAGTGGCGAGTTGTGGAGCATACAAGAAGTCTTGATATACCCTTTTATAGAAGCTGTCGTGATGTCGTGGAGGAAACTGAGAATCTCTACCACATCCTTTAGGAAGACGTTAAGCTCCGACACTTCGCCGTCCCCTTATACAATGCACGACAACGCCCGCTTATACACTCCGATGACCCAGGCTTCTTGACTACATCGATAGCTCCAGAGGGTTTCATGATTATAAGAAAATTGGATTAGCTTTCAAATCAGTCCGCTTGACAGCACCTGGTCTAAAAGCAACCACAAACCACTACTAAAACTTAGCGACACCGAATCTCAGGCAATACAATACGCACTCACACCGCTTAGCTCTATAAGAAGAAAACTGGCAGACGAGGCCCTGGATAGAGCCAGAGCGTGGCTCAGTCTGAAAATTGGTGCACTGCGCTTCGTGCAGACGATGTCATCGTGGCACTGTACTTGTTCTGCACTAGATGCACATACATATTTTATCTTGCTGATTTTATACGTGTTGCTTAGAAACGCTATTCAATGGAAAACAAAGAGGTGGTGAAGTGGTGAGCAGTTAAGACAGCCTTTAAAGAAGAAAAACAAGAACCGGGTTTGCTCAGATGTTTGTAGAGGCTCTGGAGCGAATGCACACAAATTATATACTGGGGCTATAACAACCAACTACTCGAGAACTGCTTAAAGCTGACCTCCTGGCGAGTGCTCGAATCATGCTCCCTCCTTTAATAGATATAAGGATCTCTGGACAAATCCCAGATGGGCTGAAAGAAGCAGTATCACTCTAATTCCTAAGAAAATCAACACTTCGCGAGAACAAAAGATGATGTGCATCAACACCAAAGTTACGCACACAACTCCGATCTGCGACTCTAACGTCGAAGCAGTGGACGAATTTTGTTACCATGGCAGCTACTCGATCCTCCGTCATCGACTCTAACTCATCAGGCGTTATGACCAAGCGCAATCAGGCCAATTTTTGGACTTGATCTAACCAACTCGTCCTGGGTCTGCCAAGCGGTCGCTTAGCTGATGCAATCGCATTCAAGGCATGTCTCGGAAGTCGAGATGATGAGGACATTCGTGCCCAAACCATCGAAACATAGCCGATTCCGTTCGAAGAATCAACTGCTCTACATTTCCTAGCGTACTGCCTATCCCGCCGAATAACTCCCACAACAGATTTGGGCGATCTTATTATTTCGGTCATTACTCAAATTTCATGACCATAGGTGAGAGCTGGAACAAATACTGTATTAAAAACCGCTATCTTGGCTTTGCGACCAAGCTCGGCCTTCCTGATTACAGATCTTCCAAGCTGTTTCAAAATCGAGCCAGCTTAGCCAATTCTACTGAATGGCCTTCAAAAGAGGACCATCAATCCCAAACTCCAGCAAAACACTAAAAAGTTTACCTCGAGGAACTCGGTCGTATGCCTTTTCCAAATCTACAAAACAGCTGTAGATCGGTTTGGCATGCTCCTAAACCTTCTCGAGTACCATTCTTAGAGTGAAGAGCTGGTCGGTTGTACTTCTGCCGGGACGAAAGCCGCACTGTTCCTGGACTCGACCATAGCTCTAGAACACGCCTCCAACACCTTAGCGTAGACTTTCCCGGGGAGACTTAATATGGAGTTGTCTCAGGAGAAATCTATTTTGTCTTCCTTTTTGAATAGAGGGACAATCACCCCAGTTTGCCAGTCGCCAGGTGTCTCACCGCGTTCTCAGGCCACCTTAATGACACGAGAGAGCCATAAAAGTCCCTCTTTACCCATGGCATTAAGCATTTCTGGCCAGATTTTATCCGTGCCGGCGGATTTGCCAATTTTCAAGACTACGGGTCCGCCATCCTCAGTGCCCTGTTCGGGATTGAGCTGAGAAGTGCTCGCTCCATCGGCGCAAAATGTCTATCTCATTCGAAAGCAACATACCATCCTTGGATTAGACTGATTCGTTGATGTTGAATTTCCTTCCTCAGAGTCGGCGAATGATTTGGATCGTGTTACCTTCGGTATGCGGGACAAAGTGTGGAGATCATCTCGCTTATCCAAACGCACGATGCTAAACATTTTTGAATTAAACGTGAAATCAAACGCAAAATGCGGTTTCTGACCCCAAATTTGCCGCCGCAAGTGGAAGTGGATTGGACTTACACTCCGTACGCCCCCATGCCGACATCACATGAAGAGCTCTGAATTGGAATCCACAAGTTAGTAGCAGGCGCGCTAGACCATCCCACGCGTACAAGTAGGGCGCTCATGGCGACAGATGAAATTCCTAATCAAATTAAAACTTATTTATTGAGGCCCTATGTTCCACCTAAGAACCATGGAAAAGAATATATATACATATGTATGTGTACATATATATAAAACCATTTCGCTGAATTTCGTTAAGTTTCGTTCAGTTTTGTTGAGCGAGCGAAATCAATCGCTCTCTGTAGAGAGGCTCCGGGAATCAATTATGGGCACGTTGATATTCGGCTATGCTCCTTGTTACTTCTCGTTTGGTCCTGGCACAGGCTTAAGTTTACCTAATTCGATTATAAGGATAGCCGGCTAGACGAAAAATGCCCTCAATTACCAACAAACACAGGCGTATCAGCATAATTAGCAAACCGACAAGAACACACGTGACATCGGAAAACTGTTCGAAATCGATTCGATTTCCCTTTTAATAATTCCACGCAACCTCGCCGTCCCCAAAACGGATACGGAACGAGCAGATAAATCAGACAATACGAACGCCAGCCAAGCGTAGATGCAGCATCGCCGCTCGAACGTCATCTGTCATTTGCAGGCTTGCGACTATTAAAGAATCGTTGACTCACCGTCTGCAATTGTATCCAACGGCAAACCATTCATTATTCACTATCTCGTGAAGTTCTCTAAAGTTTCATGCTATTATCCACGAACTTGCAGCACTCCTCACTGGCAATCCCTTTCGCATTCAGTGCGCTCTAACCAAAAATCCTCATCCCCCTTCTCGTTCTCGTTCTCGTTGTCTACCGCAAACAAATCTGAAAGTGGCAATTAGTTGCTGTCCGGTTTCGACATACGCCGCGCAAGAACTTCACATTCTACCTTCCCATCGGCACCGCACACCGGTCCTCCACTCGACACAGCCCAGCACCACCCATCGAAGGCAATAAAGCAGCCAGAGCAGCAGTGGTTCCGTTTCTCTGTGTGTTTGTGTGCGGGTCTGTGCCAGGGACGATAAAGAGAATGCACTTTAATTAATCCTTCTAATGGGAATGGAATTATGTGGGACCGTGTGTCGGTGTGTGCTCGAAGTAGTAGCTCCAAGTAAAAATCTTTGGCCAGGAATTCAGCCACAGCAGTACGTTTAGCTCCCCAGCTCTTTTGTTTCACTGATCTCCTGCAGCGCACTTCCTCATCCATGAGCTGACTGACCGACACAAGAATTGAGATAACATAGTTTTCCTTTTACTTCTGCCGGACTGTGTTCCTTTTCTACTTTTCGAGTCCTCGTGCTCGTGCTCGTCCTCGTACTCGTCCTCTTCTGTTCATTTTTTATTTAATTTGTTTGCGGAAGTCGAGGAAGTTGCAGTTTTAGTCGTCCGTCGGTATGCCCTTCACATCCATCGGCAGAGTGATGGGCGTTCAAACGGTCGATGCTGGTGTTCCGTTTCAACTGCTGCTGTGAGTGCCGTGGAGTGGCGTCTAATAATTGGGATTTTGAGATCCTTGTAGCTTATCGAATCCCTGTCCACTTACAGCCATTATCAGCAGCCACTTTTCATAAGTGGACGATTGGACGAGCTGCAAATGGAAATGATATGCATACCTAACGTTAATTTGTGAGTTTTTGAACTCGCCCATCTCCATCGCCTCTCTGCACAGGGATGTTGACCCATTTTGCAAGCAACTTGGCGATGGACCAACACGATTTGCCATCGAACAGCTAGCCACAAGTGCCGTCTAAATCCACGCTGATGACCGGGTGGAGGGTTACAAATTTGCCAAGCAAACAAAGGATCCACCACAGGAAACGGAATCGAGATTCAACATTCAGCTCATCGCCCCGGAAGTCAAAACAATGCCGCCGCTCCGCTCCGCATCGCATGTTATCGCAGGCCGCGCATCTAGCTCATGCCTCATGTTCGCGTTCATGTCCAACTGTCGTACATCGTGTGCAGGCCGGTCGTAAAAAGTTGTTTCAGCAAATCGTTGTTGCTGCTCCTGACACCGCTAAATCCAATTCCCGGCGAATTGTATGCCGTTTCCTAAACACTTGGCAATAACTGGGACAGCCACTGTCGGTGCCAGTATCGCCACTAAACTGAACTACTGGTGGGACTACTGGCGGACAACGACAATCTGCCACACGGCGGATGTGATCCAAAGAGGGGCCACACATAAGAATCCAATCTCGACCGGATGCCAGTGTTCCCGGGCAACAATGTGAATGTCTGGCGGGGCCTTAGGTTGAAAAATTAAAATGAGAATTTAGATTCCATGCCAGACGTTCGATTGGGATGCGGGAAAAAGTTAAATGAATGCGAAAGAGTCCCGATACGTGGAACCCAGAAGCCGGCCATAACGAGGGCGCAAACTAACCACTCTCCCGGTGGGGCCCTTTCGCGCTGACCTACAGGACATAAATTCAT
This sequence comes from Eristalis pertinax, assembly GCA_907269125.1. Classification (NCBI taxonomy): domain Eukaryota; kingdom Metazoa; phylum Arthropoda; class Insecta; order Diptera; family Syrphidae; genus Eristalis; species Eristalis pertinax. The sequence continues at coordinate 28,579,749 of OU026145.1, forward strand.
TTCGATTCCGATTTCATGGCGCTTATATCACTCTGGGGAGCTATTGTAAAGGATTCCATGTCTCGTATTTTCGCTCCTCAGTCCTTCTTTGAGCTTCATATCTCTCTCCCTCTGCACCGTGATGTCGGAAGTATGCTGCGTGGCCTCTAAATCTCGATTCGTTTCATTTATGTTTCGATTGAATTGCGCGCAGCAGATAGGATAAAATGTGCTGTCAATGATGTGGGCAAGAGGTTAGCTGCTGCGATTGGGACGGGTACACGAGTTGGGGTTGGTTTTTGTTCCTTTTTGTTTTCCCATGGAAAATTGATTCTTCTGTTCTGCTCGTCGACTTCCAATCGATGGCTGTTTGCCGTTTGCGAGATGTCAATTCCAGTTTTGAATTTATGTCGATGGGCGTAAATTATGCAGAGCTCATCGGGATGTGAGACGTCAATTGGAAGTGCTTGGCCACGTTTTATGACGCAATCACCAGGCAAAAGGGGCGAGCAGTTGACTTTCATTTCCATGCCACTCGAAGACACACAACGAGCATCGTTGGCAAATTGCTTCGGTGCGGCGCGGCGCAATGCAATCGGGGGCGAAACTATTCGCAATCATATTCTGGTGCTGGTTCCATTATTCAAGTGCACGCCATCCCTTGACATCTACTTGACCTCGTTCAATCGATTTGTGGTGAGAAGTTCTTCTCCCTTTTTTCTCGTAGCGATTGCCGGGTCGCAAGTGGTTGCATTTTCGAATCGTGAGCGAATTCTAATGTTCGAGTGGAAATTTGTTGAGCTTCGCACTACGAAATTGGTAGTTGACTCGGGTTACTTGTGTAGGTCAAGAACTGGGTGAATGTGGGCAAGTACTTAGTTGCCGCAGCTACTGGGATTCAAATGCAGATGAGGGAGCAATTTATAACGACTTCGAATGGCGCTGGGAAATGGGACACGTACAGACTTAAATCTATGAGGTGAACGCTGTCGTTCCATAAGTACGTCAAGGAGTGATTGAATTGACGGCAATCAGCATTAAGGCTCAGACAGCATCATCACCCGTCGAACTTGAGCATCCCCTAGATTATCCGCGTTAGAATTCAGCACCAGAGAAGCCTTCGTTACCTACTCCACCCGCTCAACATCAGCGCGAGTATAGCTTTTTTTTTATTTTTTTTTGTCGGAGGTTTTTGAACAATACGCTGGAGCACTCAGACTCCGACTACTACCAGGCAGCAACCTACATTTTCTGAAATTTCATGGTGTTCCGAAGAAATACCAGGAGGCGCTTCTGTGATTTCATCAGCTCTCACCTCATCAGCACCAAATAACTGCCACGTGATCCGAGCAAAGGCGGGACAGTGGCAGAGGATGTGCTTTGCAGTGTTGTCGTCTTCTTCACAAATGTCGCAGAGGGTTTCATCGCTTAGGCCAAGCACATTTAGGTGTAGTGGCCCGATAGTACGCCGGTAAGTCGTCTGCAGTCTTTTCTGTTAAGAGCTAACAAGAACGCCGCGGATTTCTTACATCCATTAGAAGGCATGCGCTTGGTTTGTGTACATCCTGGAGAGTCATGCCACTTCCGGTTGTGCTCTCGAGAAGCCCAGCCATCGATGAGTAAGAGTGTCTCCTCTGATGGCTCTGGCAACAGCTGGATGGCGCCGTTAGTTGAGTGCCTGCCCCTGGTTAGAGGGGTTCCCGGTTTGAATCCCAGTGAAAAGCAAAGTCAAAACGCTTTTATCGGGTTTTCAAATCTGGCCCAGTCACCATTTGCTGTTGGGATCAAATTAACGGCGCTATCACTGGAGTTGTCGATCAGTGGTAGTAGTCTGACTGTGGGTATCACAATGGACCAACATGGTCTAAGTGTGCTGGCGATTTCGCTGGCAGCCCAACTACCTACCCTAACCTATCTCCTCTGATTGTTGTCTAGCAAGTTCATCGGCGATCTCATTTCCCGTGGTGGCCCGGAAATAGACAAGTCTTAGCGAATTGAACGTGCCCATCCAATTCAGAGAAGACTTGCATTCCTGGACTTAAAGGCTTGAGTAGGCAACAGAGTAGTAGCAACAGACACAAATACTTCACCCCTTCCACCCGTTCTTCACAACATAGTTCGTGGCCATTAGGATCGCATCAGGTTTCCACTTGGAAGACCGACGCAAATTTACCTAAGTGCAGTCTAATGTTGTAGCCCACCATGAAGGCACCAGCGCCAAGCGCTTCCTTGGTCTTGGAGCCATCCGTGAATATTCGACTGCATTCTTTTTCTGGCTCAGATTCTGGCCAGAGCCAGTCCTGAATGCAGGGAAAGTCGACTTTGTATTTGCGTCGCAACTGGATTGCTAGTGTCCTTGCGTCAGACGGCATATCCATGAGATTGGGGTCAAAGGAAATACGGTGCGCAAGATCATCGAAACTCCAGTGCGGGTTGAATAAAGAGCCACTTCTTTTTAAACAGAAGATGGCCTTGAGAGTGCACCCCATGATGTGGATATCAAGGAGGGGCGGGGAGATTCAGAAATGGGAGGGCCCTATGCAACCGAGACAAACCGTTCTTGGAAGCTTAGAGAAAGCAGCAGTTACGTATTTACGTGAGAGCTTATTCCACCAAACGACCGATGCGTTTGACAGAAGAGGCCTTATCTTAACCGTGTAAATCCAAAGTGATCTTTTTGGGAATAGACCCCAAGACTTGCCGAAAATTCCCTTACACTGCCAGAAAACTGACAGAAAGCTGTCTTTTTTCCAGAGAAGTTTTCTCTCTAGCTTCATCGGAAAAGGGGGCACCTTTTAGTACTAGTTGATTCAGACCAGTCAACTTTCCCCTCCTCGTGAAGAGAACAACCGCTGTTTTAAGAGGGTTAACTGAAAGTCCATTCCAAGCACACCAGTTGTCGATCACGTCTAGAGCCGCCTGCGCTTTACAAAACACAGCCCCTGGACACCATCTGACAGCTACATCATCCGCTTAAGCCTGGCCGTAGACATTAGAGCTATTAAGGGCGTCAAGCAGAGAGTCAACCAGCATGCATCAAAGCAGAGGAGATAGGGCGCCACCCTGAGGGCAGCCTGTTATTTTACCCCGACATACTGGCCACAGTCTGCATTCGCAAATTCTATTCATTAGCATTGCTTTGATCCACAACACTAACACTAATTATTCCACTACACCGTGTTCTCTGGCCGAGTTACACATGCCATCAAAAGTGGCACCCTCTGCATCAACGAAGATGCCCAACGCGTATTCTTTCCTATCGAGTGCACATTCAATTCTGCCAACTAGATTTTGAAGTGCAGTCTAGCGAGTATAGCTTAGGCATCGCCATCGACCATTGAAAAGACAAATATCCGACCTCAACTCAAAATGGCGTCAATTTGCTCGTCGATTTGACGACCGTGTATGACAGTTCAACGAGACGAGCTACTCAGGGCAACGGCTAATTTTGGTATTCCAACAAAACTCGACCTCGTTTGCTAGAGAATGAGGGACCATTAGACACAGGGTGACCAGGAACAGGGAAAGAAACTTGAATCAAACAACAACGGTGTGAGATATATTGTAAACTAGCTTAAACCCCGCCCGCTGCACCAGGCAATTTAGATCTGTTTGGAAAGTGCGTGGCAGTAGGCTGTACTAACAACATCATTGCCGAGATCAAACCAACCGCTGTGTTATGGGTTTAAGTGGCAATTATGGAGTCCTCTTTCGAAGAGCTAAGATGACTCTATGCAAGACACTGATCAACAGTCTCCTAAGCCAGGGGTGCCTGGATCAATCGCCGAATTTACTAACATTTATAATCCACGGCTCAGCCACTTTCGACTCACTGACAATGCTGAATAAGAGTATTTGCTTCGTTGTCCTAGGCCAGGTGTCGAGAAAAAGCTTGTCGGCTGTTAATAAAAGTGTTGGTCTCATCCACTCGTGATAGATCTATAGCACGCGCAATTCGAGTGGTTGCTGTAGAAGCTACATAGGCCAAGGGTTAACCTCGGACTTTCGCGCTTGTCGAATTCATGATATCTTCAAGAAAAAAGTTCTACTTGGGATCTTTCGTGATGGAGAAAAAGATCAACGAGCTCTACACCTCATAAGTCTAGGCAAGCGTTTAGGGATGCACCACTCAAGGTACGTGGTTCATATAGAAACCTTGGAGAACTTGACTCTGGCCTGAAGAGTCGGAACTTGTGGGAAACCAAAACAGCAGAGGACGCATGTGTCTAAGGGGGCGTATACAAATGGAGGAGGATCTGAACCAACTTGTGCTGTGCAGAATTGGAAGAAGCTGATAAGCGATCACGCGGCTGGCAAGGTTTATTCGTTAAGGTTCAGCGCCACCCACGGCTGTAGCGCCACACAAATATGAACAATACTCGTTCGTCGTTGCGTGAAAATAGATTTCGACAAGCAATTTCTCTAACATGATTGTAAACGCCAGCGTCAGATGTAAGGTAGTTAATGAGATCCGAGTGATTACTCTCATGCCTCACGTACAGTGAATCTCAAAAGTGAGGATACAGCACAAAGTTGTCTGCGTTCTCGACAAAAATGAAATTTAAACTCCAAGCTAAAACTTGAATGTAGTTTTTAGTATTTACTTAAAGAAAACAAAATATGAGGATATCTCAGAAACTGTAGGCACTAGAGTTGGGTCGTTTTGGACATGTATAGTTCTTGGAACTAGGACTATCCACGCATATCTACTCCATACATGCAAATTGAACTACAGGGTGTTTTTTTGAGGTATAGAACATTAAGTTGGCAACACTATTTTCAACTGGCGGCCATTTTGTCAGCTGTCAAGTGATTTATTTCTAGTTCGGTTTGGCATGTCAACATGAATAGACTGATGCCCAGAAATCAACTAATAGAGATATTCAACTTTCCAGCCAAAAATACCATGACCTACCGCAAAACACGCATACTTCTTTAGTTGGAAGCTATATTTTACGCATACTTTCACAAGTGGTGTCTTTTGATCAGCTGTTTACCCCTCCAAATCATATTTTGCCCGTAGGAGTGTCAAATACATTTCCAATGTGTTTAACTTGCCCAAGATCTGGAAAAATTCCATGAGTGATGTTCGTCAAGTTTAGCAAATTAAATAGTATTATAACATGCGAAAAAGAAGTTTATTTCACAAGTTGCATTTTAAAATTAAAGCAAATCGTTACGAACTGCGTATAATGGATATGTAGAACAAATTTTCAAATTTTGCTGCACAGTTTATATGTGATATCAGTTAAAATCTAAAATGCTTCAAGTAGTGACTTCTGCTCCAACACCATTAATTCGAATTAATTAGCAAAATGAAGTGTTTGAGTAATCGATAGGTATACAATGTTAAAGTGACAATACGAAATAAACCAAAGAACAGACAGAGATACATACATGTGTGAATTTGCAGAATTTCTATTTCATTATCATTGTATTATTATGAATTGGGAATGATTATTTAAAATTGAATTCAACCACAAAATCATATTAAAACCCTTTTCCTTTACCTATTTTCTAATATTTCAAAGGCAAAATATTTGAATTCAAATGTAACGTGTCTGTGATCAGCGCATTCCAATATACTTCCAAGTATATGAATGTACCTTCTGAACACGATCTGTGTTTTAAGCTCCTCCTCGTTTTTGGGGTGAAACATATGGATTTGAAATAACGCTCAAATAACGAGCGCTTTTTAAACAAAATGCTCTGCTTCACCTCATTATTTCGAAGGGGAAGACTTTCAGCTGTTCGAAACGCCTCTCACGTATTCACAGATGGTACAACTACAACGAGCTGTCAAACAAATTTCAGGGGCAAGAGACGAGGAAGTTGGATATCTCTATTAGTTGATTTCTGCTGATGCCTGAACAACGCTTCTAAATTGTGCAAATTTATTTTGAAAATCATGGTTCTGTTCGAAATACGTATCGCGCACTACGTCCATTTTCACCATGCTCACTTTTGGTCGAATGGATACGTCAATAAACAAAACTGCCGTATTTGGAGTGCTGATAATCCTCAAGAGTATGTTGAGACAACGTTACAACGCTTTATGGGCTGGTGGAATAATAGGCCCGTCCATTTTTAAAAAACTATGATGGCTAGAACGTTACAGTCAATGGTAACCGCTAAAGAGCCATGATTACTGACTTTTTCGTTTATCAACTGAACAGCCATGATGTGCAGGAGCTGTGGTTTCAACAAGACGGCGCAACATGTCACACAGCTCGTGCCACAATTGATTTATTGAAAGAAACGTTTGGTGACCGCATAGTTTCACGTGGTTTTTTCTTGGGCGCCAATTCATTGGTCCGTAGAATTGGCCCCCACGATCATGTGATTTAACGCCGCTTGAGTAGTTTCTGTCGATAAGCCCGAAACGATTGACCGCTTGGAGGACAACATTCGCCGCGTTTTTGCCGATATACGACTACAAATGTTGGAAAAAGTCATCGAAAATTTGATCTCCAGATTAGACTACGTCCGAGTCATCCGTGGCGGTCATATGCCAGAAATCATACTTAAATTATAATGCCAGAAGATTATCTTTCGAATAAAGTAAATTTCGTATCAATTTGAAAAAATCATCTTTGTTTTATTCCATTTCAAAGTTCTATACCTTTAAAAATAACACCCTTTACATATATCCGCAAACATGTCTCCGTGAATTAGTTCCGACAGCGAAAAGAATCGTTCCATGTCCGTTCCATCATCGGAACGTCTTAGAACAACTCTACTAGGCACACGCTCTACCCTCAGAGACATTATGCATAAATGAATTAGTGAATGAAGTCTGAAATTAAACCAGCATAGGGCTGAATAAGTGGGGGGGGGGTCATCACAGGAAGCAAACTAAGCTGGAAGATCCAGGCACGGGTTGCCGAAGCCTCCACGACCATGTACTACTATAACAAGTGTGTAAATGGGAATCTACGCCAGGTCTCTACTACTGTAAGAAGTTGCAGTATGATTCACCTTCTTAACCGTGACCTAATTCTGGGTTGTCTGTGCAAGTTACCACACAATTCTGCAAAAGTGGGCAGTCACATACTCTAGCGAATGTAATTTCATTGTTTCTTCTTCTTCTTTGGCTGGCGCTACAGTACGGCGCGGACCTGGGCCGCAGCCAACATGCGTCTCCATCTAGCACGGTCTTGTGCTAGTTGATGCCAGCTACGCTCGTTCAGCTGATTGAGGTCTCTTTCCAGCTGCGTTCGCCAGCGGAGGCGTAGCCTACTTTTACCGTGTTGTCCCTCGGAGTTGGAGTCGAAGACTTTTCGGGCCGAAGCATTGGTGTCCATCCGCTCTACATGACTTAGCCATCTGAGACGAGAGACTCGGACTTGTTTGACCAGATCGGCGTCGCTGTACAATGTACAATTTGCTGCTCAGAGTCCTCCTCCAAACTCCATCAGTACAACATACGCTTCTCTCGAAGCGACCAAGAATCTCCTCTTCCGCTTCGGTTAGTGTCCATGTACTGCGCCATACAGCAAGACTGGGACTATCAAGGTCTTTATAGGGATATCTTCATTCTTCGAGAAAGAGCTTTTTCCTCAATTTCCATCCAAGTCCAAAGACACAGCGATTGGCGAGGGTGATCTTTCGTTTTATCTCCACTGTAGTGTCATTGCTGGCGTCAACTTCGGAGTCTAGGTAGACAAAGTCTTTCACTACTCCGAAGTTATAGATGTCCAAGATTTGTCCAAGATGACGGTGTTGGTAGACCTTTTGACAGACAGCACAGCCTTTTTTACCCTCATTGACCAATTCCATTGCTTCACACAATCGAAATTCCCGAAAACCGATTCCAGGTGTAAATGTCGAAACATCGTTCCAATTTACATGGCTGGAGTAATTTTAAAAAAAGATTATACATACTAGCATATTTGCTGTCAGTGGTAACAGTGTGCATTGAGTTAACACTGTTGGCGGAGCATTATTAAACTCCTCCGGTGACTACATTCGGAGGACAGGTTGTAGTCTGCACAGCGGATCGACTCAAAACCACTTCAAATGTGAACGGAAATTCCCTCCGAACATTCCATCTACATTCCTTCCGCCCGACATCAGCCGTGTACTACCTCAACCTCATTTTGAGAACATCTTCTCTGCCAGCATTCGTTCCAGATTCCAAATACAATCCGACTGTAGATAGTCTTCTGCGAATTTTCAGAGACATATCGAAGAGGGATGAAGGAATAGCCATGCTGTCCTGCCTCAAGAACAACTTGATATCTGAAAGGGATATTATAATCGGTTCAGACAGCCATGCTGCGATTAAGTCTCCCATTAACTGTCGGATCACGGATGTCTCTTGACGAGATGACTGAACATTTCAATATCCACCTCATTTTGTTGCCGAAACATTCTGACACGCCGGGCAATTGGGAAGCCGATGAACTCGTTAGGCGAGGAACCACCACCGAGAGAAGCAACCCACACTCTAACCATCTCCCAACGACAAATGCAATTAGGATAAACAATCGGAGTATAATGGAGCCATCAAAGGGGTTGTCTAATTTAAATTGAAACCTGATCCAAACAGAAGCAAATCACTCACAAGTTCATCACAAGTACCAACCAATTCATTGTCATTCACGTGCATCCATCAAGTTAAATTATGTTGCATATTTATAGGTGCTCCCGAACTCACAAATCGCACAGGCTATTACCAAATTTCGAATCATTCGAGTTTAACGTTTATAAAGTCGTCTGCTTGTTTTATGAATTCGCTATCAGAAATTATTGCCAACTTAAGTGGAGACTACCCTAGGTGCTTTAGTTGCATTACAAAATTCAGAGGCAAACTGTTTAAATCGACAAAACAACCTAACTCGCTTAGTGACCAATTTTTTTGTGTTTCTGAAACCAATTCACGTGGGATACGACGTTTCTTTTAATTGCGAATGCTTAGCCATTTGTAAAGTAAAGCCAAAAACGAAATGCAGCCTGTACGGAGCATCAGATTCAATTTAAATTTGCAAAATCAAATAAATTCCAAATTCAAACGCATTTGGATACCCATGTAGGATCCACTCATTCATTCACTTACGATTTCCATGACTTTCTGCAATTTCACCGACAACGCTGCCCATGTCCTGTCGGCAGTGAACGCAGACTTGTATCCCTGCAGAATGTCTATCAATTCCATGAAGACCTTCCTTGCATGACCATCCTTTGGCGCACCATCTCTGTACAGCAACAAAATGGGATTGGTAAGAATCACCAGCAGCCGTATGAGAACATCAGCGAATTCATCGTCCTCAATATAATCCGGCAGCATAGGCACCAGATCGGTTTGCACGACCTTAGCACGTCCCAAATGCCGACGATACTCATGATTATCCAAATCACGACGCAAAATCCATATCAGATGCTGTAAAAGAAAAGGGAAACACCTCTGAAACTCGTTTCATATGCAATTTGCATGCAACACATGGCACGGCCACTGGGACGACTTTATCACCTTCAATCCCTGAATCGCATCTGGTTCCGCTTGGTATTTGCTGCCATCACTATACCCCAACGCGGCACAAGTGGCATCGATATCGGCGAGCAAAATTGACATTGTTTACTAGCTTTCAAGCGAATTATCAACACAAAATGTAATTAAACTTCTCGCGAACAACACGAAACCGGCACGCGAAACAAAATTCAAACACAAACTAATCACCCGCAGCTGTCAGATTTTGCCGCGAAGCCACACGAACAGCTGTTGATGACAGCCATGACCACGGGCCAGGGCATTTGTAGTGTTTGATTGCCGATCTTGGTTGGTGTCCATGCTGCTAGACAACCATCAGTATTTGAATTATTTATGGGTCCACATGCCGTTCCGGGGAATTATTTTCTGGACATTCTTCGTAATTAGATGCAGCAGCAGAGCAGAGATACCATCTTAATTGTGTACCAACGAAGGCAGTTGACCTCGCCAGTGCAGATGAGTGTGTCCGTCTGACCGGCTTGCCTAATGCGATGATATATACGATTCGCAATGCGATGGACTTTTTGCATGGCCAACGAACGGAGATAATTCCTCTGCCATTGGGTAGGCCGCAACAACCGGAGTGGCATGTTCTATTTCGATGTCAATTAGGAAATGCTCATTAAATGTTCCTAATTGGAGGAATTATCCTCTAATTTCGTACAGCGAGGATGTCTATCAGCGGATGGGATCTTAAGGAGGCTTTGTCTGTTTTCATTGTGCTCTTAGTGGCGGCGCGCGCGGGCTCCATCTGACTCGTACAACATTGTGACTCCAATGGACTATCAAAAAAAAAAGGAGAAATCACTGTCGGATTTGGGAAAAGGGATTAGTTTGTTTGTGCCGTTGCGATAGTTAACACGGGTGACACTGATACTGCCTAAGCCTTGACAGCTCGTCCATTTTTTCCAGTGGATGGGGCTGTGACGAGGAGTAGGTCAGCAGTTTTAAGGTTTAAGGAGAACATTTGCTCCTCTTAAGTGAATTCACTTTCAAGTCTGTGCGACGGACAGGCATCGGGCGGACAGACCTCAGGCAGACTTTAAATTAATCAAAGAATTGTGCAACGCGTAGACATTTTCCGGACACACCCCATCCATCGTTGTGCACAAAATGCCAAACGTCGCCTAAACACAATGACAACATGGCCCATTGAGAGAATTCGAAATGACTGGCTGGACTGGAGCGGACTGCACAAGCCTCAGGGGAGTTTCCACAGGTCATCACTAAGCCGGAAATATTCCACATCATTCGTTGGCATTTGTCTTGAAACAATTGGCGACCGAGTGAAGAGGCGGACGAAGTCTTGGTTCCAAAGCTCATCTGCTCCGGTTTGTGGACAAAGGTGATTACTGATTACAATGCACAAGGACTCAGCAAGTGTCTGAGAGAATGGAACTTTCTGACACAATCCCCATGCTCTCACACACACACACCTGTTCGCCTGTTCGCCATCCACATAGACACTCGAGCTCACCGAAGTTTTGAAGGAATTCTATAAATTCCATCAGACCTGTCGACGGAACCGAAATTATTGGGGTGAATATTGAAACTGTACAGTTATTTATAGCAACGACTATACAAGCGCAAGGATACGGGTGTGCTTTGCCTGTTCGATTGAATTGTGTCCGAACCACTTTAATGCGCTCAATTGCTGTCATCGTTTCCAATATGGAATACATACCCTGGCTGGGTATTGGCCAAATCGGTTGAACGATTACTTCGAACAAAACGGTAAATTATTGTCGATCCTTCAGTGCATTTAGATGGGAATAATTTAAGGGTATTCGATGGGAATCGAGCAAAATGATGGGCGGGGTGGCACTTGGGCATGAGTGGTCATCTTGGAGCATGGATACCGCCCGTGATCTGCGGTGTGGGCATTGAGGAGAAACCATCCTTGGCTTTCCATTGAACACTGTGGCTAGGTATATAATTCACTAGATAATGCAATTTAGTCCATTAGTCGCCTGAATAGTGACCGAAGTTTATGACTATTGATGCATTTGTGTAAATTGGATGTCGATTGGTATATTGTCAGGAAAATACAAAAGGTGTACTGCATTGCACGCATTCGAAATGTACAATTTTCCGTGACTCTGTCGCATAAATCATGCTGAATTTGAAGAATGACATGGGCTGTGTTGACTTTGAGGGCCACTGTAGTTTGTGGATTATTCGAACAGACCTGCGACAGAAAGTCTAACAAGAAAAAGTCAACCGGGTTCAAAAATTGTCAATTCGCATAACCTCAGTGCGATGACCATGTCCTCGAATCGCTCGTGCAGAACTTCCAATGTGGCGTGAGCTGTGTGGCACGTAGCGCCGTCCTGTTGAAACCACATGTCTCTGGTGTCTATATCATCCAATTCAGGCCATAATAAGTTGGTATTCATCGACGGTTATGGCCGGCCAATGTCGTTCTTAACGAAATTTGGACCGATGACACCGCCAGTTCAAAGTCGACACCAAATAGTGACCATTTCGGGATTCATTGGACGCTCTTGGATCTCATGTTGATTGGTATCGTCCCAAATTCGACAAATTTGTTTGTCGAAGTACCCATTCATCCAGAAACGGGCATCATCTTATAGCGACCATAAAGTGAGTGAAGCGTGCGAAACGTCGCACAGTGGTCTGAAAGCGGAAAAAGGTCTTTGGAAAAAGTCATAAGTAGCTTTTTGAGTTTTATGTCTGAGTACTCTTAGATAACCCGGCCTTATGATTTCGAAGTATTTTTTAATATATATATAGTCGATATGACAAGCCCTCAAAGTTAGCAAAATATATTTTCAACAAAAGTTTACATGGCTTTTTTCCCAAGCTTCTTAAAATAAATTCTATATCATTTATTTTATTGGTCTATTCTTGACTATATAAGGTAAAAAATAAATAAAACATCTTTAAAGAAGCCTCCAATAAGTAGCCTCAAAAATGGGTACTAAAAAAAAAGTTTTCATGAATACTTTTTGAGTCTTAAAATTATCTACGCCAAGCTACGCGTAGAGACATACATCAGCGTGTGCCTTATACTTTCAAGTTTCAGCACAGAAAACATCAGCTGCGTTTTTTTGTGGTTGTCGCAGTTATGTTCAAATTTGTTTCGTTATATCAGATTTAAAAAACAAGATTTAAACCCAGGTTTTGACTTTGGTCATGTTACAAAAATTAGAATTTCTTAGCTAATAATGATTGAAAAGGATGCAACTAGGACTTCATTTTTAGAAGAAATATAAATCTTTCTTTTAAAATAAAAATTAAATGAATCCATTGACGGAGTTCTGTGATATTCAATTTCTTAGACTAGGATCTTCATTAAGCCCAATTTTGCGGGGTTGCATTTTAATGTTTGTTGGTCTGGAGAAAACAAATTTCAAGATACTTTAACGGGAAAAATAGTTTATCCGAGACTATCCTGGAATCGTGTTCTAGTCGTGGTGTAAAAATCATATCAATCATATCCATCTGCAGACAACATTGACCGCAAGAGCCTTCTAAGTGTGGCAATATGTTGACCTAAGCTGGAAACCACATTTTGTGCAAATTTTGTATTAGAGCTCCAGAGGAATCGAATGGAATTAGTTTTTAAATATTAATGATTACAAATGGGGATGTTTTTATCTGTTGTTTATTGTGGTGTCATAAAAGTTATGTCCGGTCCGCATGTGGCAATGTACATACAAATGGCTAATTGGGTTTTAATTACTAAGTTACTAGATTTATGACTTCCGGGATCGGATGTTACTTTCTAATTACCAATATGTTAGGGTTCTGAATACATTTAAAAGATGTTCACTGAAAAATTGTCCAAGGGGTAACTATCAGAGAAAGACCAGGAAAGTAGAACCAAAGTTTATCGGTATAATCGAATTCATAACACTAGAAAATGATCCTGTTTGTCAACTAATGTAGAGATAGATGTTGCTCATCAAATGCTGGTCGGCCTGAACTAAAAACGACAAATTTACATTCATTAAGCAATGAAGCGCAGGCGTTATTAGACTAAATAATATAATATAACATATATTAAATGATTTTATAACAAAACTAGATTTCGTACCCGGCTTTGCCCGGGTTTGTTTCTTCAACCGGTACTTTACCTGGTACTAAATCGGCTAATCCGTTCAGAAGTTCAATATTCACAATTTCAGCAAAATTGAATGATTTGTGTGTAGCTGTGTATATGTACATGCATAGATAGTTTGGGTATGACAAAATAAGAAAATTGCGAAAATGTTTATTGTTTCTTTTTCGTTTGGTGACTTAGGCAGTCGTTCGTATATGTGAATGAATGGTTGCACCAAAGCAAAATATGAAAAATGTGGGTGTATACATGGAAGTTACAACACACTGGGGGATGGTTGATATCCACGCCTACGCAACTTTGTTTCATAACGGATTGATGCATATCATACCAACCTTATTTTCAGAATTTTATTCCCGCTTAAAAAGTGCTCGTAACTTCCGAACCGTATGTCGTACCGACTTAAAAATTGTCACCGTCAGCATCTAAATTTTAGAATCATTTTTGTTGAAAATTTCTGAGCTCTGCGACGGAGCCTTTGTCGGTCAGACACAGAAACTTTCTGCTTTATAGTTAAGATAAATAAATACACAATGTATGCTAAATGTAAGTTATAAATATATTTATCAATTGCAAGACTTATTTCAACATCAGCGATGAGATTAAGAAGATTTTTTTTTTGCACTAAAATAATATTTTTTAATAAAAGCACTAGTCACGGTCATCCCCAGAAATAAATGAGTAAAGAGATATTCAACTTCTTCCTCTCTTTCCCAGAGATTTATACGCTTTTTCGTCCCCTGTCTGTGAATACGTGTGAGCTCTTGCGAACAGCTGGTAAACAGCTGATACCCTTCCCCAACCGTAGTCGTGGGGTGAATTAGAGTTCTTATTTAAAAATTCGATCGTTACTTGAACTTTTTTAAAATTCTGGTGTTAAATTTTCAACACAGTAAGGAAGGGTAAGCAAACGAACAAAGCGTATGTTCATGAAGTAGCTTTCCTAGAGTTACAGTCTGGGGACTAAATAATTTTGTCATTATTTACATTAATTATTAATGAAAAAGTGGTGTATGTATTTTTGCATATCCATAATACCGAAAAAATGCACACGAAACATGTGTACTGGTAAATAATAATAGCAACATTTGCTTGAATCACTTAAAATGACCAGCTTCTTTGATTATTTTACTTGTTTTACAGAAATAGGGATGAAAGTTAATTGCAAATTTGTTTGAGTTAGGTATAGTTGAAGCGAAATTATGTAATTTAATTGCAGTAGTTTTCACAATTCATGAATGAAGGATATAATACGAAGTTCATTTGCCAGTCATGGCATATAAATAAGTTACATATTATTCTGAAGAATTTAAATGATGCAAAGTATTCCTGCAAATAGAGCGTAGAATTACATTTTAACTCACGCAACCCCCAATTACAAATATATGCTCTCTTAAAAATTTGAGTCATCTTCTGAACACCCACCAAATAATACTACATGATCGTGGGCAAATTCATGAATCGGCGGCCATGTTGCTAAAAAATCCGCGAATTTTCCGCCATTTTCGTGTTCAATCCGGGAATCTTGTAAAAGTATGTGTGAAATACAAGGGAGTTCCACTACACACTAATCCTTCACGGCCTACACTTCAAAATTTCCGCCATGGACTGGGGGTAAAAATGGCCGATGTTGAATATCTCTTTACTCATTTATTTCTGGTCATCCCAATGTGCGTCGCTGGACAGCAAACCCCAAACCCACCCACACTTTGTTCTTCCACGGTGATTTGGTAAAACAGACTGAATAAATAACAGATGATTTGACAGATGTAGCTTCAGCAATATGGCCGCTATCAGCTGTAAAAGTCCGGAAGTCCCTATTGGAACACCCCTTACATCTATAACAATTATAGAACGTGAACTCTGGACCAACGATCTCCCATCGAAGGTTCATAATCCCAGCATAAAAAGCATTAGTTGCTTTTCTGTCTCCTTCAGCGTTGACAGTCTTCACATTGTGACATTTTAACAGAATTTCAATTTTATTTTGACATCTGAGGGTTGGTTCTTATCGATGTTGATTTTAAAATACTTATAAATATAAATAAACATTTGTCAAAGTCAACAAATTTACAACTTACAAAGCTTAAGGCGGAATATAATCCATCGTGATGCATTTTTGCACTCCACTTGTGGGCCGGCCCATAGAATCCGTTGCGTGCGTGCGTTTAGATCCCACAAAAATGTGATTGTTACTTTTAATGCGTAGATGACAGATTGTGTTGATGAATTCATTGAGTCCTCTTCCTTGCGTCACGTACTTCGCTGTCAATGGATCTTTTAACGCTACGCGAGTAACGTAGTTTTCAGTTAATAGACCGGAGGTTTATGTCCACAAAAGAGTGTCCGTTTAAGAAAAGGAAAAAACTCAATTTTTGTCTACTTTGTGCACGGTACGGAACCTACGGAATGCAAGCACTGCTCGTACTTGACAAGGTTTATTTTGGCGTTTCCTTCTTGGTATGGATTCACGATTTTTCACAAAAAATTGTCACAAATGTGGGAACTGTAGAAGCTGAATTTTGACCTTCCGATCAACATGGTCTATATAGTCCTCTGGCGCACTCGTTGGTGAACGATATAATAAATAAATGTTTGTCAAAAGAAGCTTTCTTAAGTCCTGTACACAGTATCCACAAACTGCGACCTGTAAACTGTGGATTTCGCAAATGCTGACATTTCATTTCATTGGAGTTTCCACTAGACGCACGTACCCGTTGTTCCCCTTCCGAAGAAAGCAGTGACACTTAAAACGTTCGTGTGCAATCGCGGCTCATCGCTGTAGAGTTAAAGATATCCATTCTTTTTTTCGTTTCTGCTTTAAACCATCATTTCATCCAAGTCAAGCATCACTTTAAAACCTCGCGCTGGATCCCTCTTGACTTACCTAGCAGGGGATGCATGGAATGCATGCAAAGCGAAATTCATCCACAATCCCCCTCGAGCTTATCCGTTTATCCAATTTTCTGCATAACCGGCGCAATTAAGCTTACCCATAGATACACCGAAAGTGGAAACGGAGAACGCACACTTTTGCCGCCTTATCGCAGCCAACGCACGGTTGGCCCAGCGACGACATCCCCGTCTGCGTGCCCTCATCAAAATCACTTAAGAAAAATATAGCAATTGACGCCGTCCCCATTGATTCGCTATCGCAAGCCACGATTACGCCCGCGTATGCCCGCGTATGTGTGCGATAACACACACGCCCCGCAAATCCCCAAAATGACAGCTCCACTGTGAGCTCGGGCGCAACGGGCACACTGGCAAACTGACAAACAGGCATAAAGGCAACTGGCAAACTGGTAAAGTGGCAAAGTGGCGAAATTGAAAAGGATTCACTGGCACAAGTATAAAATCGCAATAACTTTAAAATTGAATTGCGCGAATCTATTCGATTTTATGTTCGCTTCTTATTTTGCCAAATGAAAGTTTACAGAAAGGATTTCCGCTGTGGGAATCCCGTTTGTTCGACGTGTACGGTTAAAATTTATTGCAGGATCAAAGAGCTCTCCGCCCTCGCACTGTCGCCTGCAGACGGGCGTCTGTATATGTGTGTGTGCTCGATTTTTCGCACTGTATTTGCATAAGTTGCGTCAATTGAGCAGTGAGGCGGCAGATGATGGGCTCGTGGATGGGGACGCGCACCATAGTAAACTAATTTTGCCCTCCAACCTCCAACCTTCAACCTCCACCCTCAGCTCGAATAAGTAAGCTCCGCGAGAGCCTAAAATTTGTTTGCGTTCCTTGTCGTTGCGCTGCGCGCCTTACTGTTCGACTAAAATATTGCGATAAATGTATTGGAAATAAGTCAGAGGGGTGGCATGGCGTGGCGTGGCGAGGAGCAAAGGACATCGGAGCACCAGTGTGCAGACGGAGGCCCCCTTGCCGGGGAGAATTGATGAATAAGTATTACAAAGTATTATTTTGAAAGGATTTTAGCACTTACCATAAATTCTGAGCGATTTTTTGCGCGACTTATGAAAATGAGTTGAGATAAAATTCAATTTGGGCGCAAGTGAGAGAGAGATCCTTACGTCACCCCCCCCAATTCGTGCAGCGCTCGTCAATGGTATGGCGAGGGAGTTAATAATATTTGAAGACGAAATTGTGTTTTGAAGAACTCGGTGTGCTCGTGAGTGCTTGGAGTACAACTTACTCCGGTTTCGATGAGGTTTACTTTTCATAAATCGAATCGAACTAGGAGACGGATATCCATTTAGTGTGTGCTTGCCGAGGGGTTTTGTTTGATTGTGCTACATTTTATTTCTTTCAAAGGTACACACGTGGGCTGGCAGTGAAATCGAGTTGCTGCAGGGTGTGTCTCTTCTCAAGAATGTCCTCGGTCCTTGTTGGTCGATCAACAGTCATTTTGCAGCCAGACTTTGATTGAGGACTTTTTTTTTGAAATCAAATGTTTATTGTTTGGCGACTCCTACGCACTTGAACCTACGTTGTCTAGGCTAGATTCCCGGGAAGGCAGCCAATTTACGGCCCAACTCTTCGGCGTCACGGACAATGCTCAAAGAGTGTAACTGTCTGGAAAAAGCTTCTCCCTCTTCGACATTTGGCGTCGCCATAAATTTGTAGGTCTCCTGCACTCGTGAGAGAACAATAGTCGACCAGCTCTACAAAGACTTTTTTCCCTTTTCACCGACACGGCTGGGCATTCGCAGAGCAGATGCTAGACAGATTCAATTTCTTCTTCTTCTCTGCAGCAACTGCAGAAATCGTTATGCGTTCTGTTCATGCTCAATGCATGTGTACCTAGGACTCACATTAGTATGCCCTCTTCCTTGCGACTAAGACTGATCATAGCTGTCGATCTCTTATTGGTCAACGTCGACCATAGATGCTTCGCTGTTGATCGAGTGTCCAGAGCTCAATCCAGTGTCGTGCATCTTTTCTTTCTGGAACTTCGCGGTGTGCAATCATAAGGGATTGCTGGAGATTCTCCCAGTACAGAACTCCGTTTCGTAAGACTGCTTTGTCGATTCCTTGGGTGAGGTGCCTACAGAACTTGACCGGTGTTTCGATGTCAGAATGTCCGATGCTACGCTTCTTGAATGAGAAAATGGTGATCGATTTGTCCATTACATTGTGGTCGCTCAGTGCAAGTAGTCTCGCTTGTTCAAAGCCACGTCGCGTCTGCTTGTAGAACGCAAACGTCGTCTCTTAGGGCCAGTTAATTTTCAAATTAACCCCTGTGTCGCGGTCGGTACCACTTGTTTTTGAGCAAGTCGGGCGAAATCCCCTTCGACATACCATTCGCTCCTGCCATTCACGTTTATGACATCTTGGGTGGAAGGTCTCCTCCGGACGAAGGAGAATTATCAATGATTCATCAAGAATGAAAAGGAATTCAGGGATGTCGAGTTAAGGTCAACTTTCAGGGCATGATCTTTGAAAATGAGCACAACTCTTTGCACACACGGGTGATATGACGTGATATGACGTGATTGGTCAATGACGACAAGCCGTCAATGAGTCGTTCGGTATTGATTGTTGGTAAACGAATGTAAAGGGAGGTGCATGCGATTTTTGAGAAAGAATACATAATGAGCATCCATAACATAACATACAAGCCGATTCCTACCGGGTTACATTTTAAAATTCTACTTTTCAACAAGGTAAGGCAAGGAGATAACAAGGAACATGAATCTTAATATGTGCATATAAACATAATATTTGTGTGTTTCTACCTTACACGCAAGCAACAAGTTCTACCAACAAACAAGCCCACAACATGCTAATCAATAGTCATCCGTATGTACACATGTATCTAAAGGGTGATTTTTTAAAAGCTATAGGAAAGTTTTTCAAAAAAAAAAACACATAAAATTCAGAAAAATGCATGAAATCTTTATTTGAATCGATAGTACGGTCCATATAATTTAATGTTTGAAGATTATTTCGTGCAAATGTTGACCTTGACTGCGCCTCAAATGGTCCATCCGCCTAGTCCAATTTTGGCATACTCTTTCCAACATTTCGGCCGGTATCTCACGAATAAATGCTTCAATGTTGTCTTCCAATGCGTCAATTGAAGCGGGCTTGTCTGTATAGACGTGAGCTTTAACACAGCCCCACAAAAAATAGTCTAAAGGCGTTAAATCGTACGATCTAAGCGGCCAATTGACCGGTCCCGAACGTGAAATAAAATGTTCACCGAACTCGCCCCTCAATAAGTCCATTGTTGCGCGTGCTGTGTGGCATGTGGCACCGTCTTGTTGAAACCACATGTCATGCAAGTCGAGCTCTTGCATTTTGGGCAAAAAAAAGTTGGATATCATCTCACGGTAGCGCTCACCATTCACAGATACGTTACGATTCGCATCATCTGTGAAGAAGTACGGTCCAATGATGCCACCAGCCCATAAACCGCACCAAACTGTGACTTTTCTGGATGCATTGGTAGTTCTTGCAATGCTTCTGGCTGATATTCACTCCAAAATCGACAATTCTGCTTATTTACGTACCCATTGAGCCAAAACTGAACTGACCATAAAATGGAAGAAGCGCGCGATGAACTTCCTTAACAGGGCACGCATTTTGATAATAAAATTCAATAATTTGCAAGCGTTGTTCGTTTGTAAAACGATTCATGGTTAAATTATAGACCAAACTAAAGATGTTTGACAGTGAAACAAAACACGAAACGTGCGTCAGCTGTTTAAACCAGTGTTGCCAAAAAGATAATAGCTAAAAAATCAATTATATATATTACTTGGATTATTTCTATTTGAAAAATTGAATTACGAAGCAGATTGCGATGAGTAACTTAAAAGCAAAATTGAGTCTAATTTTAAATTAGGTTCATTGCTAATTTTAACTTTAATGAATAGAATTATAAAAAAATTAGCTTCAATTGCTTTGCAATGCAGTACACAATATAATTTCAGAAAGGGTTCTTCCAGGTACATATTTCTTCCTACTTCATCATCATCTTCTGACCCGCATGATTCACTACCGGGGTCGCGGGGGCAAAGCACGCATGAGAGATCTCCATGCCACTCGACTCTAACTTATCAGGAGTTATGCCCAAGCGCCACCAGGTGAGTTTTTGGACTTGGTCCAACCACCTCGTCCTGAGTCTGCAAGCGGTCGCCCACCTGACGGAATCGCATTCAAGGCACATCTCGGAAATCGTGATGCTGAGGACATTCGTGCCACGTGACCAAACCATCGAGCCTCCCATCACTCGTGAAAAACATCCCGAGATACGTGAACTTCTCCACTTGCTTCAATGGTACTCCACTAACATGTACAGTGCATTGAATAGGCATTCTGGAAATGACCATAATCCCTCATTTGTTCACGTTAACCTTCATCCCAGCAACTGCACCTTGCCAAGCCAAGACTTCTTCCGGCTTACCTTTTAAAATTTTCCACAGCACGCCACTGATAACGTCAGAATTTTACGTGGTCGTCTTAGTTCAGCATTTGTACTCCGGTTAAACAACTTCAAACAGAATCAAACAGCACTCGAAATCAGCGACACCTTGTCGTATTGTTTTGTCCCTTATGACCGTTCGATGCTGATGAGCTGGGAGCTGACGATGTATGCTTCTCATCACAGAAACGCCTACTGGTCTTCCTCCGAAGAAATTCCAGCAAATGTCAGTCGTTGCCTGGTAGTACAATGTACTAGTTTTTGAGTCTGAGCGCTCTAGTGTAGTGTTTTTTA
Source organism: Eristalis pertinax (assembly GCA_907269125.1). Classification (NCBI taxonomy): domain Eukaryota; kingdom Metazoa; phylum Arthropoda; class Insecta; order Diptera; family Syrphidae; genus Eristalis; species Eristalis pertinax. The sequence continues at coordinate 28,600,989 of OU026145.1, forward strand.
GTATTCCTGACAAATGCGTCAAAATTTACAAAATCAGTACAATGAAGACTTGTTGGTCTATCAAGTTAGTTAGAGAACAAAGTTCGAGCCTTGAACTGTCAAAAAATGTCTGAACAAAAGCGAAGAACAATAATTCAACGAAAATTGCATTTGAACGGACACGTTAAAAATACCCCGGCAGTCACTCTCAGTCTGCTGCGGCAAAGGGACTAGTGACTGAACATCCATTGTGGCTCTTTGAAATGGCGCATCTGCCAATCAATTCTCTTTCAGCATCATCCATCGGCATTCATTGACACTCCTGTCCAATGGGGACATGCACCATGGCAGCTGTATCGATTTTCTGGCCAAATTTAAATCCAAATCGATAGCCTCTCGAAGGCCGAACTGCTTTCAATTGGCACGAGAGGAATAAATTTCCATTTGCATTTGATCAATCGAAGTCCGTCCGTCCCCCTTGGTTCACCGGGCGCACCCCAACTCCGTGGTGTGCTGATTTATAAATATTTGAATACATCCTTTCACCAGGCTGGCCAGACGATGGCATGCCCGAGCGGGAAAAGACTGCACAAGAAAACTAGAAATTCTCGAAGGAGCTCAGTCCACTTGCACCTGCCCACCACTTTAGTCCATGTCCATGTCCGGACGTCCATCCCACAAACACTTCGTAAATCAATTGTTTGTCTGCCATGCCGCATCCATGGGGGATGACGAAACGTCCGAAAATCGAAAACTGTAAAGCAACCCCGCTCCGAAGGGGGGGTTCAATTGAAATTTTCAATCATCAGCTCCACAGCTCCATATCCTCATCAGCATTCCCAACGAAGCGGTTGTCAGTTTGGGCTTCGGATCCACTGCATTAGATGCCGCACACCAGCGGCCGCACTCCGCACGCCCACGCAAAGGAATCTAGAAAAAGCGAAGGTTTACATGCATCCTGCAGGGATGTGTGTGTTTATCCCCTGTGAGCAGGATGCGGTGGGCGGCTCAGTTGTTCCCGTGCGTCGCGTCGCGTCGCCCGCCCCGGTGTCGATTCCTTTCATGTTTACGAAGCCGAAATAATACCTTCCTGCGCTTCATCAGACATTCAATAGTCTGCGGACGGCAGGAGGCGAGATGAAAAAAAAAGGTGACACCCCGTCGGGGGTGGGCGTGGGCGTGGGCGTATAGGAAAAGGAAATCCCTCCAAGAAATTGAGATTGTAAGGTTCACGTAAAACAATTGTACCCAAGGAGTAACGAAACAGAAAAAAGGGGAAATGGAATCTCATCCGATTCGCTTTGATGTTGCTCGAGCTGGAGCAAGAATCTGATTGAAGTCCTGGACTTACCGACTTTGCTCCGTTCGGCGTACCTGGTGTGGAGCTGCAGAGCGTTTAGCGTTTAGTGTAATTTAAGTTCAAGCTGCCGCCTGGTTGCACGGGGTGAGGTGTAATTTTGTGATTTCCACTTGAGGGCTTCGCTGAGATTGATTGAAAACAAAACAAAAAAAAAAAAGAAAATGAAAAAATAACAAGATGCCCGAAGACCGAGGGTAAGCAGCCGGAAACTACTCGTATCCAATCGTCCTGGGAATAGCACACAATATTGTGTTGCCGAGTATTCACTGCTGCTTGCGGAAGGAACTATCCTTGCGGAAAGTCAGCCAGGCACTGCACTGCTTTTGATCCTTACACCGTGAAGGGCATTTGATGGACAGATACGTTCGAAGGAACAATCGAATCTCTTTGAGGCTTTGAGTGATTCTGACGGTCATTTTGTTGAAGTCACTGCCTTCGACGCTTCTTTATGCGGGGCCGTTCGTTTTGAATGAGCGATAAAGCTCGTAGTGCTGGGGGCCTAATTCGCAGGACTCTCTAGGTCTCTCCAATCTTCTCTCTACTTTTGACCATTTGTGGTATCAAAGCGAGGACATCCGGCGCTCATTTGAGACCAATCAAACTGGAAAACAGGACACGCTCTAACAGTACATTCACACCGCACCTAACACGAATGCGGTAATCAACTATCCCAAATCACTTTAGCTGATTTCAAACCTTCAGCTTCATCACCCTGTCCATTGATGAAAGTCGCATTAATCCGTTGAGTAGTTTAAAAGATAAAAGCGTACATCGGGGCAGACGGCTATTACTAAGTGAAGTGTCAAAAACGTACCCTGAGTGAGGTCACAGAATGAAAAGCTGACGGGTTAGACAAGCTGTCGAGTGCACCTTGTTTTCTTTACACCATGGTTCGATGCTTCTAGAATAACTGTCAAAAATTCGTGAGTAATGGTCAACGGTCGCGTCGAGTCCGAGCGATTGAAACAACGCAACAGAAGACGAGATGGCGCACACAGGTGGAGAAGGACCTCAACTTGGTGTGCGCAAGTGGAGGCAGCTGGTGGAGAGGCTTGTTGGTTGAGGCCCAGGTCCACCCCGAACTGTAGCGCCAAACAAAGAAGAAGCAGAAGCTAAACTTATTATTTGATCATCCGTCAAATTCGTCGTCAGAGAAAGGGGCAATCAACTGAGAAGTCGGGGATCTTCCTAGTACATGATTTCTGCTTATAAGACATGCGCATTCTATCTTCAATTTCGAAAAGATAGAATGATTCAAAATCCTCAATTAGTTGCGAGTGAAAATCAATATACATCGATCATCCCTTCCTAGACTTGTACAAAAACAAGGCAAATGCGGTTAGTCACCATTTGAGATGGATAAAGTGAGCGTATTGCAGTCTCAAAGAGTGAACAAAATGTGAGCACACACAACATGGAGTTCATTGAATCCATTTTCATTAGTTTGGACTCGCCCTCAAAGCCGGCCACTCCGCCCAGCTCGCTCTCCCACAGTTTCAACTCTCAAAAATATGAATTAATTCCTCCCAAAAACCGAGAGTCAATAGCCACTACCACAGAGAGTGGACTCCTCTTTGTCGATGCTTATCATAATGACCAGTCTCGTTGGCTGCACTCGGGTGGGGTGGTCATGCGGCCCATAGTTGTGTCCGTAATGCGTTATTACCCCGAGTTTTACGGGGGAACTTTTTACAACCCTCCAGCTATTTGATATCTGAATGCGGTGGAATGCGGGGAGTTATTTACCGCCTCCCCCACTACCGATAAATCATTCTAAAGAAGAATCAACAGCAAGCACAGAATGTTGATTCATGGCAATCGTTTTGTGGTCACAACTCGGGGTGGTGGGGCACGAGACAAGCTCCTGTATATCTTTTAGTCTCTCAATCAAACTTCCGGTTGCAAAATTCCAACAGCAGCTGTGTGGACCCCGGTGGGTGAGTGTATGACTGTGACGGCCGCAGAACAGATGGCTGGACATGATTATTTCGAAATTTTGCTGATTTTGTGGCAAAAATTTCCCCCCGGAGTCCGGTGACGGGCGGACTGAAACAAGGACTGCCACATGACACCGAACGGATACATCCTTGTACACACACTGAGGGGGTGGCTGCAGGAGCAATAAAACGCCGCTCCATGTGATAGATACATCTGACATTCGACATGTTTCATATTTTATTTCAAACGATGTGGACGAGAGGGAATGCTGCTGAATGTCATTAGACTGTGTGTTGTTTGATCTTTGCTTGCGTATGAATCAAAAAGTGTCTGGAATTCAGGGAGTTCTTTATGCTGCCGGAAGGCCATAGGAAGTTCGTTCATGCACTGGGACAAGAAGCTCTTCGGTCGTGTGGCAGGGGCGCAGGGCGACAGCCGTGAATTTACTCTCAGTTGTGGGACTTTAAAGTTTGAACTGATACGATTTTGGAGAACTGCTGGGAGTTTCTTTGCATCCTTGATGTTGTGCACGACGATGGGTTGCGTTTCACTGCATTTTTAAAGTTACAGTCGTAGTTCTGTTTCAGGATCATCCAGAGTAAGGATTTTGAACCGTATTCTTTCGCTTTGGAGTTAAATTCCTTTATTAGCGCACTGGCACCGTGACATTGTGGGTTGGTGAGTAGACTCCTGTGCCGGGGGTGCCAGGTTCAATCCTCAAACTTACCAAGTTTCATAATCCTCGGTCTAGCCGGTCAATTCATTGGTACAAAACGAAGTGTAAATGGGAACTCAATTGATTCATTGATGGAAAATGAAAAAACGGGCCAATATTCGGCTCCTCAAAGTATTTGAAAACTACTTCAGTTTCAGCTCTTTCTTTATAGTACGTTTGTAATAACAATAATAATATGAGTGGCGCTACAGCCCGTAGAGGCACAGGGCTAGCTTCTCAGCAACCACTCGTATTGTGCAGCACGCACTGTAAATTTGTGTACGTATATAAACAAAGAACAGACATACATTAGCTTATCAGGAACCACTCATGTTGTGCGTGCTATTGTTCTATCACGAGTGGAAGGGACCTACAGTTTTATCCCGACTCGGAACGGATTTGAGAAGCTTTTTCCAGACAGTTATGCTCTTTGAGCATTGTCAGTAACTCGAAAGAGGTGGGGCCGTGAAAGGTATTTCTTGTCGCACCAGGAATCGAACCTAGACAGGTAGGTCCAAGTGCGTAGGAGTCGACGCACATACCCACGACGCCACGGGACACCACATAGTTCGTTTACTCCGCACCCAAATTCAACATCTCAGGAAAAAAAACTTTCGAAATCCAATTTTGCGTTCCCATTGGAATTTTAACATTTCATACTTCATCTAGTGACAGAATTGATTACTGATATTTCCATTTTTATTGGGATTATCACATGATGAAATGAATGATTGTTTTGTTGACAGCTGTTTTTGTTTATGTCAGCGGACTGAAAAGTGATTAAATGACGTGCTGAATTTGGAAAGAGGTTTGTTCGATTTGACAAATTTGCAAATGCAGCGAGGAAATTGAACATGTCGCTGAAATCCAACAATTCGAAATGCTGGAAAGTGTACGACAAACTGCTGAACATTTGGGCTGAAATGTTGAAACTACCCGAAATGTTAGATTTAGGTGCGGTGTGAATGTACTATATCGCTACGTTTTCAATATTTTTTCAAGCTTCAGGATAAATGCATGCACGTAAATGTTTAATTTGAACCATATACGCTTAAAAAATACTTGTTGTTGAGAGTTGAAGGGGAGTGTATATTAGACACTAGCAAATACATCGAAATTGCAAATGGAAAATGATGCCACTTGAAGAGCAAACATTTGTTCGATCACATTACTCAGAGCGGAATGTAGTTGATAGTCGACTATGACTATCAAAAGTGCTACGGTCAACTATCGTGCTATTTTTGAATTAGATAATATGACCATGTGAAAGCATTTATTTCCGAGAAATGGCAGTGTTTAGTGTAACGAAATCTGAAAACGGCCTTATTCTTTTGAAATATAACAAAATAATCTACGACTGTATTGGTCATTTTTATTAGGACTACTACAGAAAGAGTGTCAAACGTCATAAAAAAATCGATGTTGTGCTAAAAGTTGGTGAGACTGGTATGCTAGTGGACAACACTCATGGTTTTCGTCGTCATACGATGCGCAGAGATGAGAATGTGGCTGACGATGGGCGTTAACCCCTTAATGCATAAGTTTTTTTTTTTGGAACAAAAATGATATGTTGTGGAGGAGACAATTCTGAACAACTTTTTATATAACTCACTTGGGTGTGTGACAGGTGACTACAGGTAGTGCGTGTCCAATCAGCGATAAAACAATTGAAAAGATGAATTTGTATGTAAAATTAATTTTTATTAAAATTAATTGAAACAAGTAGTGTGAAATGATTAAAAAAAAGAAATTTGGATCAAAAAGCATATCAGGTTGTGTGCGACAAACAAATTGAGTTCGTGAGTCGCACTCAGGTTTTTTGCATCGATGTCGAGTTATATCGTGCCCCGTACATCCTTCGTTGGCAAATGAGCAACATTCAATCGACGCCGCTTGGCTGTGATCTCCGATTCCAAATTCGAAGAGGATTGTTTGTACTCAGAGATGGCAAAGTAGACTACATGAGGTAATCTACTCCATTAACTACTCGTAGTTGTTCGAATAAACTATACGCCCGATTTGCTTCATTTACTACCTACATTTGTTACGTCTGCAAATACAAGTGAATACACAGAAAACGTTAAGCTTCAAATGTAATTTTCAACTATTGCATAACGGAAAGACAAAAAACGATGAAATAAGAGTTAAAACACGACAATTTCAAGTTTAACTTTAAAAAAATGGCAGCTTAATATTCACCTGTTTTATTTGTATCTTTCATTTTAAGAGTATTTGTAATATCCACAAGTTTTTTCGAACGTTCCTGGCGAAACCTATTTGGGCATTTAGTATGCACGAATGACCATTGTGATAAGACTCTTTCAATGGATGCTGATGATGCGTTTATATAATATCCAAGCGGTGTTGATGGCCATATCGCATATGTGGTAGAAAAGTAGTTGTGGCCATTCGCGTGATTTGATGCGCCCATGTATTTGTTGTATTCGTGTATGACTGATTCCACCGATTTAGACTTTTTGTTAAAACGCTGAACAGCTGGAGCTGTTATCGCTGTTGTCACTGCTGTTTCATCGGACTATAAATATGGTTAGATTCCAGCCATCGGAAAGCCATATTCACAACTTTGTTGTCGTTCCATGCTATAGTGGAAACATCGCTGCCGTAGTACGAAGCCACATATTCGATGCTGTCACCACGATTGTCGAACTTTTCAGGGAGTTCCCACATTGGAATGCGATTTATCATTAGCGAGGGACAACTCCAAACTAGATTCTTAACTCTTTTCTAGCTTGCAGATAACCTTCGCTTCAGTTTTGTTGAAGAGTGCAGCGTTGCAAATAACGACGGTGCGTTTGTCTATTGCACAAGGCTTCCAGTCCCGATTTCAAGCTTCGACGTTTTATTGCTCATTGGTGATCTAAACATAGGTACACTGTCCTTATATTATCTCGCATATAACATATTTTATGGCGCAAGCGCCCAACGTAACATTTCGGGCACAAACTAAAAATCTCAAAAATATTATGAAATTTTTTTTATTTTTTTATATTGAACACTTGTTCACTTTCTAGACACAATAATGAATACGGAAATATTTTTTTCGGAGTCGGATTCGACCGATTTCTCAGAAAAATATTCATGTGTGAAATCTGACGCAGACTCAACTGCATTCCAAGCTTTAAACTGCAGTTGGATTCAAGCGGCAACCGGTGCATACTGTTTAGCTTGTATAGCAGGCAGGACGTAATAAAACTATTTGCATGCAGTGTGGAATATTCGTGTTGGACAAACTTGTTGTTCAAAGAGTTCGAGCCCAAAATGGACCAGTTAAAGAGTCTTGTTAAACGACTGTAATTGAACACATGTATTTGGACGACCACACAGCCCATGCCACAATCGATATTTTACGCACCAAATTCCCGCATCGTATTATCAGCCGTCTTAGCGATGTCAATTGGCCGCCTGGGAGCTGCTGGACTTTTATTTTTTGTGGGAAACCGTGAAGGACAGTTGTTATGCCAACAATTCGGAAACCATTCAAGCACTTAATGCCAATATCATCCAAGTAATCCGTGAGCTACAGCCGGAAGCCAATAACAAGGTCTTGGGAAATTGGGGTGACAGAATGCAGCCGAGGTTTTCCTCCAGTTAAAAAGTGTCAACCAGTTATTGTTAAACCAAAGGATTCTTCCAAGGCCACAGAGTACGTGCCGAGGGTCAAAGAAAGAGGTTTGGCCTACCACTTGGTAGTTATGCGTCTCCCAGGACAAATGTGTCACTGTATGTCTGGACGATCATAATAATAATCATTTGCGGAACGCTACAGACCGTAGTGGACCTGGTCACCGGTCAAGGCAGCGATATACACTTCAACTAACAAGACTGCTGGTACAGGCGGCTGTGATCTCTGCTTTTTGTGCGTCCGCCGCTTGTCGGGCTAACCTGGGTGTCCACAATAAAGGAGGTGTTTGCACAGATCGACAGATCCAAAGAAGTGCAGCTCTGTTGCCGAGACAGTCACTTAAACGACGTTGAATTTCATAATTTATAGGAATGTTTGTTCTTTCTAATAAAACCCTAATACGTGGAAACAGCTTAATATTGTTCATTTTATTGCATTTTTAAAATGATACTTTTACTTGGCCCACCCTGTATATATCTGTCTCGTTTGCGAAGGAAGTTCTCAGTCGTCGATCCACTTTTTTTTGTTGTACAAGGTTCTTTCATATTGTCAGAGGGATCCCGTCCACGACCAAGTTGACCCTCGACGGAAAAGTGTCTTAAGATATCTGTAAGTTGTTCGCATTCAGGTAGTCGGCTTCTGCAACCTCTTGAGATCAAAGTCACCTCTTGTCAAAAATGTTACGATCAATTGAAAACTCCGCTGTTAGCCAACCAGGTGTCATACTTAAAGAGATGTGGCGAGAAGGTAACGCTGTGCGACCTCGATAATTCGTCACGTATCAAGGGCATCAACGCCTACTTCACCTGCAGCTGGGCAAATATTTGACAGAACTCCGCAGCATCCTTGAGCAACGCAGTGATATGCTCTGGACACAGTTTCCGCCCATGAGAGGATTGAGACTAACCAACAGGATCCTCTCTCCTCGATCACCAATTTGGAGTCGCTTGTTGCAGAATAAAAGCAAAGGGTTTCCATTCAAGCAGAAATGCGAACTTCAACTTACTCTAGCACTGTTCGTAAAGTGTCTTTAATTAGTCGACAATTCATCACTAGGGATGTAATTGCTTCAATCGTTTCAATTATTTCATGATGCAGGGTAGCCCCATGCACAGACGCTATCCCCACTTCAGGATTCTACATTTAGTCGAAGTTGATAGGCAGTTCGAAGATATTTTGCGGTAGACTATACATTTGCCTTTCATTTCCCTCAGTCTCCATTCCTAGTATTCTACCTAGAAAATATGTACTACATTTTTTCCAGGAAAAAACACTACATTTCTTCACACTCACCACGATTGCATTTCATCCCACTGGAGCGCACTTTTCCAGCAGAACAGTCAACGGAGCAGAGACTCTCGCAAAGACCGACTAAAGTGAAATTAAACTTTAAAATTCCATTATGCTTCCCATCGATTGAGTTCACTGCCAGACCAGAAGATGCCTTCGATTTTCCTTCGCACTTTCCATTCTTGCGCCCGCCCCAATAAACATTATCCAAACCCCAGTAGAAATTTACAAGAGTAATCCCATACAAGGCTTCCTCCTTCCGGGGCTTTCCTCTGCCTTCCTTCGAGATACACATACACACACAACAGCAACACGCTCCCTGGGACATCTCATTCTGGTGCTGCTAAGACGTTCTCGTACTTCAATTTCACGGAAGTAAGGAGCAAACATACAAGTCCATCCTCTCCAACTGCCACTGCCACTCGCACTGCATTTCGAGGCAGCCCTCCTTGCGAAGATATGCCGGGATTACGTGTGTGTTATCCTCCACCCGATTTGTAAGGAATCTATGAGATGCATGAAAAATTCCCTTGGAGAGAGAGTCTGTACTTCAAAGTGAAAATCGAGTTAGACGCTGGCGTTCCAAGTTCGCTTTCTCGACGAACCAGCCGAACCTGCCCCATCCACCTTTGTCGGCTGCTCCAGAAATCGCATGGCGTCGCAATTGAATTAGGAAAATTAGTTATGATGATGATTACCATGTAATGAAGACGATGTATCCGAGACACACTCGCACTGGAGTACGTTGCAGGTTATCGCATTATTCGAGTGTTGCCGGTGACAATGAGATTACCCGGGATTATTGGGGACTCCTTGTTGCTGTAAGTTCCTCGTTGAGGATATTGATTTTCTGCTCCTCGGCCAGTGAGTGCCGCATGGAGTGCAGTCCAATTCCATAGTCGAGCTGTTGATTAGATTGTGAGCTGAAATAAATAGTTGCTGGGAAGAGGTTAAACTACTTCCCTCTGTAAGTGGGTAAGTTTTCTCATTTGAATTAGGCTCTGGTCAGCGGTTAGCAGATGGATGGAATTTAACAATATTCTGACACTAGAGACAGGCTTTGGAGCGAAGGGTGGCAGGGAAATCAATTGAAGGCAATGTCAACAGAAGGGGCGTCCGTTGACTGGCTCACAGTGTGATTGGCATAGATTGAAGCGGGTGTCTTGTTTTTGTAAAGTGGCATCCCTGATCGGTTTGTGTCTTGCAAATGTTTAAGGTTGTCATTCTACGTAATTAATTAAAGAATAAATGTTTTGTTTTATATTTTCATTTGACGAGGCAAACAGTGTTACAGGGTGACTCGTAAATAAAAAATACTCTTTTTTTAGCAATTCTCGGCTGTGAAATGTGTTTCACTGTCAACGAACAAGAGGCTTTTTTATTTTTTGACCTCAAGGAATGATTAATTCGCAGGAAAAAAAACTTAAAATGGGTTAGGTTATGTTGAAGTGATGGCGATTGGCATTGATGGCAGATTTCCATCCAGAAAGAGTACAGAGACTGTATCCTTTCTAGCGCGTTCGTCCACTTCACAATGGATAAACGGAGTTCCTTCACAAATATTCAGCGAATTCAGTCTGATCGCTGTGTTGGCCGCTGTCCATCTGTGCCGATTATGTCCGTCGGCGGAAGTATGAGGAGTATGTTCAGTGCTCCGGAAGGCGGTTTTCCTTAGCTTTCCGCTGATATATACGCATGCCATCCTCTGCACCATATCGAGGGGTTTGATATGATTCCTGATGTGAATAGCCAGTGGACCATGTGAGACTGTAGTCCCCATTTGCATCCTCCAGCTTTTTGACAGCAGTATATAGCCATGGAGGTCGTTTTGACAGGGTCCTTTTGTTTAGCGATCCGTGGATGATTTCTGCATGAGTGTGTTGGCTAGAGCTCATCCGCCGACTGGCATGTCGACGATCTGTCACTGTTGCGACTATTATTGTGATTTTCTAATGGCAGTGATTTTAAACAGCGATTTTAAGTTGTGAATTCAAATTTTTTAAATTGCACTAGGAAAGAAGAAGGAAGAAGAAAAAAGTACACCAAATATCTGAGAATGAGGTTGTGAAAAAGAGCAGCTAAGGCGTATGTATGATTTCAAGCCGTGGTTATGATTGTGAATAAAGACCCAGAACAGAAGGAACGTCACCTTCCTGTAAGGACCATCGCAAACTGATTGTGGCTTTCTTGTGGAATGTTAGGATGCACACTATCTGAAGATTGCCTATTGCCTATACGGAAAGTGGCCTAGCTCTTTGGTCATGTCCAAGAAAGCCCTCCCCCAATCCATACATCAAAAGAAGTCTCCCTTCCTGCCGATCATACTGTTCGAAGTGAATAAAATGCACATTCAACGCCCTCGCCTGCATTCAGTGCAGTCCCAACTCGCCAGAGTGAAGTGTAATATTTTCGATTGTCAAAACTTTTCTCAGAATCCCGCCATCAGAGCAGAAGACACAAAATAAAGGCAACAAAGACATGCCACCACTGAAAGGAGTTCACTCCAGTCAACATCAACAACAAGAGCAACACAAAAACAAAAAAGAAAAAAAAAGAAACAAAAAACAACTTCAAATACAACCGCACTGTCAACCAATTATTGTCCTTGTGTGCCATTGTCATTGGGCGAGAGTAAATTGAGTTATCCTAAAATCTTCGAAAGTAAAATGCGAACTCTCGGTGGCCCCGCAAAGGCGAAGGGGGCAGGAAGGAAGGACAACGGAGACCATTTTGCTTGGACAAAGTTTAATGAACTTCAAGCAAACAACCAGAATGGAATAAAATAAAGTAAGAGTCGACTCCGCAAAACAAAACTCAGTCCTCCGTCTTAAAGCAGCAGTATGTGCATCTGCGGAAGCAGCTGGTTGCTGCACTTTTGCTAGCCTCAAAATGCCAGAGACAGGGTGCAGCCAGGATGCTGGGATTCCGTATCCTTCCTTTTGTTTTTGTTTTCCTCAACTTCTCTCTCCATTTCAGCACTGTTGTTGTAAAATTCAAACAACAACACTGTTGAACTCCGAGAATGAGCAGCGAAACGCTGGCCTATCTGTGCACAACGAATTGGCGTGGGAGGAGAAGAGGGAGGGGAGGCGAATAGAATCTCTTGGAATGGAAAATCGCTTGATGGTGCACACAGGGGCCATGGCGGCGACACGGACGGGGCGAAGAAGTTGCCGAAACTGTGGTAAAAGGAATCGTTTTGTTTTACCCAAGCACCAAAAAAGATCTTCTGCTCAGTTTCGTTTTTTGTTTTGATTCTGTTTGGCGGTTGCTTCGGTTTCCTTCCGAAGTCCTTGGTGTTCCTTTGAAACTGAATGCGGCATCTTCGGTTTCGAGAATGTATTTGGTGACTCGAACGAAGAGTTCCTCTCCTCTTTTTGCACTCAATTAGTGATTGTGTTCAGAGGAGAGGAGTTCGCTTTGAGGTGGTAACATGACATTTCCAAGTGTGGGCGAATTCTGATTGAATTCGAAAAACCGAATGAATTTTTCCACCAGAATTCACCGCATTGAGACGGAGAACTGGGGGAATTTAAGCATTTTATTATATCTTCAGGGCATTCATTAAATTCGGTGTGTATTCACTGAATCATGACCTCATTTTGTGGAAGCTAAAGTAAATACATTTGAGAATCACAGCCAGGGAGGAGTTGGTGTTCGAGTGAAGGCGGCACACCTACAGCTGCTGAGCTATTCTGTTGAATTATATGAGCCTTATGAATTTGACACCCACGTCAAGCATTGATCCCTGTCCCGGTTGTAGGGCAAATCTCTGTGTGACTGGTATGTCGGCATCATGTTGTCACCTCTGGCGAGACTATTCGCCTTGTCGTGGTGCTTAAGTAGGTTCGATGGCACTAGATACACGTCTATTGGAGGACCGATAACTAAGAGATAGTCAAACGCAAGGGGCAGTGGTGGACTGAGCAAAAAGCAAACCGTGTCCAAGAATGAAAGGTTGGGGGTCAAACCAACCATTGAGGAGCTCCCTCAGACGCCTCGGTCTGTTGTATATAGCTTTACCTGTGCATGGCGGCTCTGCGAGGATGGTCCACTCCTTAAATTCTGAAGTACCTATTGAAAGCAAATACCAATTTCAGTAAGAGTAGTAACACAATTCTTTCAACGAATATTCAGGGGATACTCAAATTAACGATACTTTGATAGCTCCAACAGGATATAAGGTGTGCTGGACAGCTTGTCATCTTTATATTTTAAAATATTTATTTTAAATAAAAGACATACTAAAACTAAACTAAAGGACGTACTTAGACATAAGCTTGTATGAAAACCGAACGAAAAGTAGCCAAAAGCATCTTTAAATTTCAAATTGTAAATGCTAATTACTTCCACAGAGAGAGAAATTGACTTAAGCGTAAGTAATAGGAACTTAACGAAACTTAACGAAACCTAACGAAACTTAACGAAACTGTGTAAAATGCTTATATTAAGCTCTATTGCCTTATTTTACTTAAGTCTACACACGGCCAATATGTTTTGGCCTTCAACCCCAACTATTTATCTACCCCCACCTGTTTTAATCGAGGAGGTCTAAAGGGCCACGTTACTCAGACTTGTGTGGATCGGTGACGTAACTATAGGCGAGACACCACACGGAAGAACACTTGTCCCCTTTAATAATGGGTATTTTTCAATTCAAATCTTGAAGTCCAAGTCCAATCATGTCTCTTTACCGCTAACTGTTGATTATAACGCAACCATCATCATTTTTGAAGATATGTATATGGACCAAGAAATCCACCATCCACCAAAACATTGACTTTTTCTATATCTTGGGTTTCTCGTATTGACCCATGTTTTTCAAAAGAAATCTTAACAAATTGCCGTAAAGAATTGCAAGCCAAACTAACCTCAAAACCACCGAAATATGTCAAATTAGCAACAATAAAATGCAATTTAAAGTTCTTAGCCTCTAAAAAAACACCATTTAACTGATACCCAGCAGTAATCCTGGCGATTATAAGAGTGGATCCCTTGTACATCCATTTTTATTCAGGATAGATTTAACTCGACAAGTCGGGCAACCTTTTTTTTCGTTTTGCCTCGGCAACCAATAAAAACTAATAAAAAAGCAAAACCACACGAACAGTCTCTGCGTATTTTTGTTCACCACTCTTTAGGTCGCCATTTTGTCTCTATTTGCACTCCTCACAAGCAGGATTAAATGTCATAGTTTTCCCATCAGAAGTACATTCAAAACTGATTCCGACTCGAGAGTGAGAATAAAGAGAAGAGCCCCCAAGCCCGTACTAACCTTTACACAACACAGGACACCGCACGTGCACAGGTCAAGCAATGAATAGGAATCCCATTCGAGTTGTCATTCACGAGAGACAACGAACCTGCAGCACTTGTCCCGATTCATCATCATCACATAACATGCGGTAGCCAGAGAACATCGTCAATAGAACAAGGGTCCAATAGAACGCAGACCTCATTAGTCTGGTGCCACCATCTGTCCTCGAGTTGCTTCAAGAGAACACCCAACGTGTCGACCAGTTTCCATGCAGGGGTGCTCCGACTGGAGAAAGGAAAATTAAAAATTGAATTGTCCCGTGCAGAGTAGTGCCCCCTCATTCGAGAGAGCCATTCACGACGATTCTATGCGCCAGGACCGAATGTGGGCCAACATTATTTGCACTGCTAACCTATTCATAGCGTTTGCACTCACAGATTGTGTTTCAGCGTCGTCAATGGAAGTGGGACACTTGTTACACAACCACGCTGCGCCTGGTCTGTCGCCGCCACCAGAGCCACCTACCTAGCCGCCACCATTCAGTGTCAAGGCGTGGGCGCTTAGATGTGCGAAATCTCCACGTCTGCCCGTCCTGCCGCACCGTCCCGCCCACCGACGACGACACTTGTTCGGATATGTGGTTATTAAAGTAATTAACGTCGCTTTTGTTATCCGTAAATTGCAGCTACCACTCCACACAACTCTCCGGCCCCACAGCCTTCACGTGGAGGGCGGGATACGTTTTTTACGGAGCATGGCACAGAGCTTGGAAAAAAATTGCAGCTCCCTGAGTTTCATGAAATTTCTTTGTGGAAATTGTCCCTAATAATGTCCGCTTTGGCGTTCCGGAAGCCTCCTAGTTTCCTCATGAGAGGAGCGGGGGAACAGAAGAAGAAGAAAAAAAAAGCAAGAATGCCATCCATAAAGTGTGTGAGGGAAAATTAATTAGGACTGCTGGTGCTATCCCTGCTCATGATTCACCAAATAATGTTATTGGGGCCGTAAATTCAATTTTAAAACCGTTATTGTGCTCATAACAGAGAAATCTACATAACAGAACCTCGCTCACTCTCTCTCGCTCATTGCCCCGAAAATCCCACCGGAGACCACAAGTTGAAAGGGGGCACATAGTGCGAAGGTTTTTCGTTATCCCTTGGTATGTGGATGTGTGTGTGTGGGATCTGTAGTGTTGTGGTGAAGAGCCATTGACAGAATTAATTTTCGAAAATTATATTTTTCCTCATTTTTTTTTTTTTTTGAGGGAACAGGAACTTATAGGCTTTTGATTACAGTGGGGGATAAGAAATTAAATCCGACGGGGATATTTGGAGTGAAACTGGTTTTGTGATTAAAACAGGGTGTGCAGTTTCAGTCAGCACGGTGAAAAGGTATATAATACGTTGTTCGGGACAGCTGACCAGCAGGCAGGACTTGGATAGATCTATGATCGTATTCCTTATTGTGATGCTCACATTTCAAAAATGATAAATGATGCGAAAATTGTGACGTGTCTCGACTCGGTCTTCGACTCCGAATCTGTGGAACAGAGCAACAAAGGGCTTCCAAAGTGGCGCAGCCGATTGGAGATGGACTTCATCCAACTTGGTGAGCAAAAGTAGAGGCAGCTAACCAGATATTGCAGTGTCCTCTCAAAAAAACTTTCAGACGACTGCAGCGATTTTCAGGCAGAAACACTGGACCCGGTTGCGAGTGTCGATTATCAATAGATCAAGTCGACAATTGGTTGTTTCTAATATTGCTGTCTCTCTAAATAATAATATAATATATATTGGTGGCGCTACAGCCCGTAGAGGTCCATGGCCTAGCTTCTCAGCAACCACTCGTGTTGTGCGTGCTATTGTTCTATCACGAGTGGAAGGGACCTACCGTTTTATGCCGACGCCGAACGGCTAATTTTGAGAAGCTTTTTTCTAGACAGTTATACTCTTTGAGCATTGTCAGTGATTCGAAAGAGGTGGGGCCGTGAAAAGTATTTCTTGTCGTACCAGGAATCGAACCTAGACAGGTAGGTCCAAGTGCGTAGGAGTCGACGCACATACCCACAACGCCACGGGTCGCCACATTTCTCTCTAAAACATTTCTTATTATAACTTCATCTTCGAACACTGGGCTGAGTTCGTAAACGCAGTATTAACGCAGAACTGCAACGCCAAGCGTTCCTAACTGCAAACATTTGACAATTATGCAATACATCGTGTTCTAAAACGTCATATGAAAGCAGCCTCTGTGCAAACAAAGGCAACCAGCGCATCACAGATTATCATGATTCATCGCAACATCAAAAATCATTGCATAGCGTCAGAAATGCAGTTATGTTTACGCGATGCACATTTTTTTTTTGACGTTTACGAACTCAGACGGACGTCACTACCTCTTCAGACAGTCAAGTCACAATTAAGTCCCAATGGGCAAAATCTGTCCTTAACGCGATGGCTGAACATTTCAATATTCAGGCAAACAAGCAGGCAACTGCAAGACCGATGAACTCGATAGGTGCGAGACAGGTTGTCTTATTCTCTCAGAAAGGGACGAGATCCACCATCTATGGCGCTCGCTACACATCAAGAATCATACAATTAAAACACACTAAGCCACATTAAACAATAAAATCGTTGAACAAGTGAAATATGGTCAGCACTTAATCTCAAACGATCATTCTGTGTGCTCAGACTAAGTAGACTCCGGACCCTCATCGGTGTCACAGCTGGAAACTGCACAGTTGGCACAGACAACCATGCAGACGCTGCATGGATAAAGAGGATGTAGAAACTACACATTATCTCCTCTGCTCGTGCAGTACTTTGGCTAGTCGTAAGCTTTTACACCTAGGGGCCCACTTTTACAACAACCACAGAGAACTGAATGGCGTCAGTCAGAAGCACCAACTGGTTTCAGGTAAGTTGATCCGCGTAGTAGCACAATGGGCCTATATTGGCCTATCTGTGACACTTTAAAGCAGCCAGCCACTCTTACCCAACCTAATCTAACTAAGGATTGCGTTAACTGGAGAGGTTTGTTGGTTGACGCCCAGGTACAGCCAGGACTGTAGTTCCACTTTCTACTCCTCACGCCAGCGACTTATGGAGGGTCTGAGCCTGAACAATAGCTGCCTTATATTTTTAGCCATCCTGGACAGGATGGGAAAGCTGTCTTAAGAGTTTCTTTCCTGTCTTCTTTCCCTCCTTCTCGAATCAGAAGACTCGGATCCGAAAATCTTTTCCACGAAGACATTTTTTCAAATCCGGAAACAGGAAATAATCACTAGGGGCAAGGTCTGGACTTCGAAATCACAATCTCGCGCAGCAGCCTTGGAAACTCGCGCCGTGTGAACAGGAGCGTTATCATGAAGAAGCAACACACCCGCTGCGAGTTTACCCCGTCTTTTCTTTTTAATTTCCTCCCGCAAATTATGCAAAGTGGAAGCGTAGGATGTGGTGTTGATGGATGTGGATGTGGCGTCCGCGTTCTCACTACACATCTCCAAAAGCTCTCTACAGCATGCGATACTCACTTTTTTCTGAGGCGCTGTGAGCATTCGTGGCACCCACCTTGCACTGAACTTTGAAAGGTTAAGATGGTCATGAAGAATGGTGTGAATGGTACCAATTGAAAGCTTGGTGATCTATGCCATCATTTTCACCTTTATTCGGGCATCCTCAAGAACAAGTTTTTCGACTTCTTTGATGCTTTCTCCCGTACAAGCAGTAGCCGGGGCGCCGGAGCGGGGGTCGTCTTCAATGCTCTCTCTGCCTCTCTTGAACTCACTTGATCATATTTACACAGTTGATAATGAAGGTGTGGAACCCCGGTAAACAGCCACCATCTCTTCATGAATAGTTTTTTGACTTTTTCCTTGCTTAGTGAGAAATTTAATTACAGCGCGATGCTCAATTTTCACCATCATCGTCTCAGTTGCCATTATGATTCTGTTTAACTAGAGATAAAACGCGAATTAATAATAACATTTATATGAAACTTTACATGAATGCACTAAAATAATAGTATTACTTGATAAATAAGTCAATTTATATATACAACCACAGCTTCACCCCGATACCGAGAATATATTGAACGCCCCTCGTACATGCACATCTTTGTACAATTCGAATAGTTCCTGGTTGTGTCTTCTCGTCGCTTCATCTTCCTCGCATGCGGGGACATAATCGCCCAGCTTTCGGCCCCATGAGGCAGGATTGTCAAACAAAGAGTTCTCTCGAGCATGATTTTGGTTGTTCGAGGCAGAACATATGTGCCAAGTTGTTTTGACAAACCGAAGTAGCCACGGAAATTCTACGATGGATCTCAACTAAGATATCATTCACGTTTGCACCGAAGTCGGCAAACTCTTAACTACCTCGAAATTGTCATTGGTGGCGCGTATCGGCAGCTCGTTTCGTCTGTTCTTCAATCACTGTGTAAGCTTCCGTTTCGACACGTTGGAACGATGTCGGTCTCATTGCACTGATTTGTAGAAGATAATACCTTCCGTGTTTACAATTGCCCGCGGTACGCTGGCCAGGGATATTATTTGCCACGCGACGTTGATCAGTTCTTACGTGAGGTGCCATCATATTTTTTTTGGATGGGGCTTGTACTACTGATATCCCAATTACATACGCCGTAATAAACAGAATTAAAATAACTGAATTCACCTTTATTCAGATCTGACGAAAATCACTTGATCCGTTTGAATATTTCCTTCTAATTTATAATAGTCAATTCAATTGACTGTAGATTTTGATATTCTGGCAGCTATATGGCCTTAGTGTACGCGGAGAGTCTCTCACTTATTTGCTCTTCGTAGGGTTTGGCAATCTCCGGTGTGCTCAGGCGTCAATGTCTAAAATCTTCTTTGTTGGCTAGTACAACCTTCTGACAGTGGACAGTCAAAATCTGAAGCATTTTGCAGGAAAGCATGGCCATATTACCAACGATTGGGTTTTCATTTCGTCAAGCCTGTCGAAACATGAAGGCATGATCCTGTGCATCCAGGGCACAAGGCTCAACTATAATGCGCATGAGCGAGCATTAGCTAGTGTCAAACGCGCATGAGTGAGTGAGCGAATACACCCACCCCTATGAAGCAACCTATAATGTCGTCCATGAAAGATTGCGAACATTTCGTTAAGCATGTGCAAAAAACAAATGTTTCGTTAAGCATGAGCTAGTGCGAAATGAATCGCACCGCGCATATGCGAATGTCACAGATAAGACACAGACAAGAAAACAAATTCCAAAAATGAGCAAATAAGCTGATATTCTATTGGTATTCGTACATACATACACATATAATTGAACTGAAAACATGAGGAATTCATAATAAATCAAAATTAAATAAAAAAATAAAGCAAGCAACGGAAGAATTTCTGACAGGAGGCTATGCGCGCATGTGCTTATTAGAGTTGCTCATGTTTTTTTTAGCAAACATGACAAAACAGTTCGTCCAAACTTGACACTAGCTCATGCTCGCTCATGCGCATTATAGTTGAGCCTAAACTTGTTGATTGTTTTCAATTTGGCGAGATGCCAGCAATGGTCGCCGAAAATGCACAGCTCAAGTTGACATAGAGCCTCCTAATGGCGCCCTCTGGATACGGCAAACCGTATAGAGGTGAACTAATGTATGCAGCGATCACTCCCCTCACAATCATCCGCATTAAGGCTGCATTCCGCACCTTCAGCCTAATCTGCACCCACACCTCCAACGGAGGATAAAGATGATGATAGAAAGGATGACTTCTATGATATATTAGAAAGGCCCTGAAATTCCCTGAAGCTAGGCAAGGAAGACATCAATGCTCATCGGAAAGCATAGCCTGCATGATAACACGTCGGAGAACGGACTCAGGTTTTTGTTGTTTCGTGTAATCCCTGTAACCTGTATGCGGTTCGCTCATCTCTACATTGACAAAGGGAGCTGGCACGGCGATTCCCTGATCAATCAACCGTCAACCAGATTGATCACATTGCGATCGACATCAGGCACTCCTCCAGTATTTTCGATGTCCGAACTTTCCGAAGAGCTAACATTGAATTGGATCATTTCCTTGTTGGAGCCAAGGATATTGGTAGAACAACGGAGTAGGGCAAGGACACAACAGTTTGACTGCAGAAAGGTACAATAGCAAATCTGCGCTCAATCTTTGGGCCTACTTGCGTCGATGGTGCTTGTAGGAGAGGATTCAACCACGAACTGTAGCGACATGAGTCCAGTCAGGCGTCTACGGATACAACGCCTAAGTTGGCTGGGCCATGTGTAGCGTATAGACAACACTGCTCCAGCCCGAAGAGTCTTCGACTCCGAACCAGTGAGTCAACGAAATAGAGAACGCCTACGAAGCCGATGGCGTACAAAAGTGGAGAACGACATCAACCAACTTGGCTTCAGAAATTGGAGGCAGCCTAAAGAAAGTGCCAACTGGAGATGCTTATTGACTGAGGCTCAGCTCCACCTTGGACTGTAGCGCCAGTAGAAGAAGAAGAAGCCTGGCGGAACGGTGTCCACGGAGCGCTATCTTCAGCTGATGGAATAGCAGTCACACGGCGCTAAATCAGGGGAACTCGGTTATTGCTGAACGATATGAGTCTTAGTTTTGGTGAAATGGTCTCGAAGAACCAATAGAGTGTACGACGATTTAGACCATTTTAGGCACAAAATAAAATGGTCTGGATCGATCTATATGAAATATTAACATTCTCTTAACTGTCCACTGACTCTGATGGCTTTCTAGAGAGGTCTTTGTCTCTGATCTTGTCTGCGCCCTTCCTTGCAGGGTTTCTGGAACTTGCATTCTTTTTAATTTCAGTGAGTGAATCATCTATTGAAATTCAAGGCTTCAGTTGAGAAGTCAGTGTTCGAACTAAAAACAGAAACCGAAGCGAGGTCAGAATGTCAACGACCAACGCGAATAAAATTCACCTAGACCAATAAAACCAGCCGCTCACTGTGCACGGACGTCATTGTAGTCTAAGAAGACCCGAAAGCAGGCATTGAGGATGCCATATTCATGCCAGATACGATGGGTCGCCAAATGAGCATATGCTCCCCATTATTGTCTCATTTAAATCCAAGTGAAATGTGATGATACGATTCAACAACACCACCACATGGGTCCTTTGACTATCCTCTTACTCGTGCTTTCTTTTTTCCCTTCTTGAGCCCACACTCTCCTGTTCGACTTAATTCCTACTTGCACTCCTGCTCTCTAACCTCCCCCCGGTGAAGCAGTACGCCTTGGGACATGATTGTGGAGTGAAAATTATATCCTTTCATTAGACCCAAGAGCATGGTGAATACGAGAAGCGCTGGCTGCCGTGCACATGAGGGATGAAGGAATAACACATAAGGAGGATTATCCGGTCCTCCTGTGAACCGGCAAACGGAGAAGAAATCGAGTTGGCATTTTTATGATCCTTCCTGAAAAATGCCAAACACAGAGCGAGCGAGTGAAAGTCTGAGGAAGAGTCAGTCAGGACACAGAGTTGTCGTTTGTGTCTGAGCCAAGTGGAGATGGTTAATCCTCAAAATGATTTTTGTCTACGTCGCATCATGCCAGCGAACTAAGCGCGTTGAAGAGCGCGCCTATCATGGGTGGCTTTTAATGAGTTTTTATCTGCCAAAGACAGTCGTCGTCGGTCGCCTGCCGATTCCTTTATGCTCGAAGAGATTATTTTTTTAAAATTATTCGCCATTTCCTCTAATTGCGAGCCCTTAATGTTGTTTTTATTTGAAAGCAGATTCCGTACGCCTTGCATTCGACGGGGGCGGACTTTGAACATATTAGTGCGGCTTAAGTCGGGGAATATAAAGAGAGCAGCCGGCTGATGGAATTGATAAGAGTGTCTGGGTTATTCTTTGCACTTGACGGGTCGTGTGGGATGGATTAACTTCTGCGCGACATGTTTTTTTTTGTTGCTTTGTTCTCTGTGTGTGTGTGTGATTCTTTTAAGCCTTCGAGCTGAAAGTCTTTTGATATTTAGATTTTGAGCTTATGGGGAAAAGCATTTCAATGGAGTTCTACTTCGGAGAGTCTAATTATGTGGAAAAAGGCGTAATCCTTCGAGACGCTTGACTCGTTTGGATTTCAAGCGCGGGTTGTTTACTTTTTCAAGGGACTATTCCGCCGCCAGTCCATTGTGAATAGAAAACTTCAGAAGCACCGTTGAATTTCAAAATTTCTGCTGGAAACTCACGCAAAACTCCAACGTCAACTGCCACTTACGTATGCACATAGAGAGCAATTGATGTCGAATCGAGCCCCGTTCTGTTGCATGGTGCCATTCGTGTAGTGGCGCTTCCTAAAAAGCCGCAAACTATAATATTCTAAGACTGATTCAACTGTATCAGAACAATATCATCAGAGGCGCTTGACGTAACGCTCAACTTAAGACAATTTTGTCGACAACTGGCTTCCAACACTGCTTGAAACCGTCCACCCTGGCTGTGTTGTTCTGCTACTTTCGGAACAAGAACTCAGAACATCCCGAAATCCAGAACGCGAACTCTGGGCCGATGACTTCATACGCTTTAGTCAGCGCGTGCATGTATGCCACTGACGACTCGAAAACAGAGGAAGGAGTGGGAGGTTTAGTTTTATCTAAGGATCCCAACAATAGTCTGTCCAAGCGACCCTCTTCTCATTGTAGCGTGTTTTAGGAAGCACAGTCTGGGCTGGTCTGGTCTGGGAAATGTAGCGTAATATCCGTCCATGGCATTAGCCGGTAGCAAACCCCTAAAATCGCTCTCAATAAACACTGAAATTCTATACGGCTATTCCTTATTTCTCGAGGAGATTGCTGAACAGTTTAAACTTCATCTGCGTTGTATACCGCTCCACGGAGATATTCATAGAAACTAATGAATATGCAATAGGTACACCCCATTCAATGTGGAAATCACGAATTAAGGAGCAACTCAACTCACGGTGACTGGATGGGCAGTTGGTACCACGTGCAATACTTTAATAAGTGCCTGATCTTTGCTGGATACTAAACGTTCTAAGCACAGATATAAGCTGAATCAGAACACTGTTTAATCGGAAAACACGCAAGGTACACTTATATTACTTTTGTAAAAGCTGCCGTCACTCCTACTGTACACTTGCCCAGCACTGGCATGGGTTTGCTGCAACAACTTGAAGTCTCCTTCAATTATGGTCTAATCTATCTGACGTATACATCTATGGCTTGACTTCTGCCGCACTTTGTTAGATCTGGCTGATTGTATGGCTAATTAGTTGAATTGACTTCCAAATCGGATCTTACTTGGTCTAAGTGCTTTTTAAAGCCAGTACTACTAATCTACGTTACTAAACAAAATTGAACGAAACTTAACGAAACACAACGAAACTTAACGAAGTGGTTATTATGGTCAGATTGTATCATTTCTCTGTATTTCATTGATTGTTTATGTTGGGTTGTGTCTTAAGACTCTTCAAACCTCGCTGTTTGAATTCGCAGTAGCTCAAGTCTAGAGGGTGAAATCAAGATGCTCAATTCCAACCCGAACTATATATCATCTTGTGTTTATATTTGTTCCGGGGAAGAGTAATTTCGCTTAATCGCTGGTAAAATCACGCATTCTTCTCGAAGTGATTTGCTGTTAGCTTTTCCTTCGCAATCCTTTCTTCTTTTTCTGAAGTTATTCGCAGACCACCTTGCAGATACATGCCAGCAAATCGTACTTGTTCCCACAGCAATTTACATGTCCTAATTCAAAAAGAAAAAAAGTGCAATCATCTCCCTCAAATAAACAACCCAACGCTACAGGTATTCAAATCCCAGCCAAGACTCTGCGCTGATGATCAACCTCTTGATGATGCTACTCAAGGAGAATCCCACTTCTGACGCTTCGAGGTAAATCCTTTGCCACAGTCGCTTCTTCCTATTCGCGGTGGCTGCGATTTAAGTTTTCACTATCACTGTTTACCTTCGCACAGCTTCTTGTTCTCCATCAATCTCAATCACTTTGCGAGAAGCTCTTCGCTCTGGTGTGCACTCTAATCCCTTTTCCGGTTCGCCACGTCTCTTTGTTCGCATTAAACGAACTAATGAACGACCTTTGAAAGGGGAAACTAATTGCATTTCGCGATGTCGCTTGAATTATTCCAAATTGAAAAATGAGCTTGGAACGCAACTGAAAATGTCTGCAATATGTCGCCGGGGTTGTCAAGAAGATGTTGTTCAATTTGAACTCAACTTGAGGTTTGACCTTCAAATAAATGATTAGATATCTGTCTGTGCCGACAAAAGGAAAAACCGCATTCACCCCCGTTCCACGAAAATACTTTCTTTTATTGCCAACCCTCCATCTTACATCTTCTCCATGTCAACGTCCTTGTTCGCGGACGCATTGAAAAACTCCAACAATGTGTCCATGTTGAAGTTCTCCAGAATTTCCAACAACTGTGAGATTTTCTCCTTGACGAAAATTCCCTTGAACTTAAACCGATCGATGTAGAAGTCGGTAATGATGCCAAAATATTTGTCGAGAATAGCGGGCGTCTTCTTGAACTCCTCCTCGATGTCTGTGCGTCTGTTTAGGATCGACTGATACTCCGGCATGAGGCAGTTGAAGTCGGCCTCGTTACGAATGTCAACTTGCAGTAGCGCCTGCAGAAAGATGTACTCTTTCTTGGTCTTCACGCAGTCCATCACGGATAACTGAATCAGTTTCAGAACGTGTTGAACTGACGGCTCTGAGATCTCTGCAAAGGAGAAGGAGATCGATTCAATGAGTGAGAGTCTTGTTTTGGATTCGTTTTTGTACTCGCCCGTGTGAATTTCCACCTTTATTCGCTTCCGTGTGGCCTCTTTAGTGAGAAAGTCCTTCAGAATGGATATGGTCGACAAGTTGTCGCTACGAAAGTGAGCAGTTCCTTTCCTTGAAATGGAGTCAGACTTAAATGTGTACAGAAGGGGGAATCAGTTGCTTACCCATATTTGCACTCGACGATGGTTCCAATGAGAGTGTTTTCGAAATACAAATCAGACAGGTCCGTTGCTGACAGACGCTCCGGCACTTCCGGAATGCATTGCTCTATCCAGTTGTGCATTTCCGAATGGGAGAATGCTCCCTTCAATGTAAGCACATTCAGTGGTCTGAAATGAAGGCAAATGTGGATCAGATCAAACTAATGCTGGGAGCCTGGACTGGATTACGAGCAGGATACGAGCTGATCCAGTGACGGAATGCAATCACAGGTTCCGACGGACCGAACGGAATGTATTATCTTGTACAACTCTTCGGTTATACAGATGACGTGGTAGAAGCTTTTACGTGGGCTACACGAGCTAGTCTTAAAGGCCGAACCATAATCAACGTACGTACACTTAAGATGATGTCAAGAAGAACGAAAAGTAGTCAGAAACATCGCCAAGCTTCAAATTGCCAATAACTGCTTCTGAGAATATACCTACCTACAAAAGCAAAACTGAACGAAACTTAACGAAGCTTAATAAAACTGAACGAAACTTAAAGAAACTGAGCATAGTCATTGTCATGGTCATAGTTTACCATTTTTGTGAATACGCTTGACATATGCCCACATACGTCCATTGTGGTTCGACCCCTTAGACTAGTTCTTTTCGCCTGTCTTTCGACTGCCGCAAAGTCATCCACTACGCCATCTGCGTAAATAAGGAGATAACCAAAAAGATTCTTCGCTCATAACCAAGTCATACCCCGAGATGGAACTTTTAACAAGAACCATTATGGCCTGTACACGTTTATGCAAACAGAGTAATAGCTTTAGCATGCGGCACGCACAACACGAGTGGTTGCTGTCGAAGACTGTCGCGCCACCCATACCTACTGACGGCAGGCAACTTCTATGGATCACAGTCCGTACTCATATGCAATCCCTTTCAGGATTGTCCCAAGAAATCTCAAATCAATCAATAGACCATCGCTTCACCTTCAAAGCATCAAGTTGTATGCTCACCTGGACGAATCAAAGTTGTGACTTCGTAAATGCAGCGAGAGTGGTCGAACAAAGTACGACCTCGTCTGGGCGTTATTCGGCTGATTGCGTGGAACAATGACCGCCTCAATGGCACCGTACTGGCCCTCGGCGGTCTGAAACTTCATCTCGAACCGGTTTCGGTCCTCCTTCATTCGGATTTTTCCCGTGAAATGATATTCGCTTTTCGAGAGATTCTCGATGGTGTAGTTGGTTTCATCGTCTGCGTTCAGGATGTGTATTGTTGCCTCGCTCTCGAGCAAGACCTCAGCGATCGGCGATGGCAGCTCAATGAACAGGTTGTAGCAGTTATCAGCCTTATCCAACGTGAGCTGAAAAGGAAAAGTTCCCAGTGGGAGATGATGGTTCACCTGCCGGCGGTCCAACTTACCGAGTCATTGACATCGATGATGGACAGGGCTGGATGTGTGTTGCTTTGGATTGGAGCAGATATTTGATAGTTTTCCACTGGCTTGAACAGGTTGGTTGGGGTGGTGTCGTCAGTAGACGCAATCGATTTTAGGTCACTCATGGTGGACATCCTTTCAAGATTTTTCGACGAAAATGGCTGCTTGATGATCTCCTGGTTGCTCAGGCTCACGCTGATGATTTGAGTTGTCAGTCCGAACATGTTGCCCGAGTACAGAAGGACAACGATTTCCGGCCAACCCTGCGAATAGACGCACCCACCTCGGATGGCTGAAATGCTCTCTGAAAATGACTACAAACGGGGATAGGCGGTGAATTGCTTGTTTGACGAAACCCACCTCTCGGTAGATTTGTCTGCACTCCATGTCAATGTCATCATCTGCGGCCATTGTGAAGACTTGTATAGTTCCGTCACGCCTTCCAACTATGAGCTCTTCTCGGCCGTCCCCGGACATGTCGCAGGTGTCTAGGCATGTTACCGCACTTGCGCTGGAAGTCACATCCACGAGAATGCGTTGTTTTACTGAAATGATGGTGTGACATTAAAGAAGTCGTGATGTGAAGCTTTCAGCTTACTTTCTCCAGTGAATGGTCCAAACTGAAATTGAACGACTTTGCCGTCGGTGAATCCACAGAGAATGCGATCACCGAGGAGATTCCTTGGAACATACAGAACCGTTGGGATACTATCCAATTCGACAGTTTGCCGAACGCGACAGTGCTCCAGGATCCGAAGCACACGTCCCGAACAGGCCAAAATTGTGATAATTCGATTAGTCTGAAATTGAGATGGGGAATCATCAATCCAAACAAACACAGTCGACTGTGAATGGCCATTATGAGAAGCTTCTCACGACAGTTACAATCTTGAAGCACTGGCGTAAGAATTGAAGACACGATATTTAAATTAAATTAAAGCCACAGTCACAACCCAGCAAGTCCTTTAAAATTAAATTAATAATCAGGTCCACTTACATTATTAGGACACAATGCCGCAACGTCAACAATAGTGTCGCCGCAAAGATAAGTCCCGACATCCTTGCAGTCCCTGTAGTGACTGTAGACGTGATTGCCACAAATCACCAAATCAGCTCCCGACACAAACCTTTAAGAAAACACACACGAACTTCAGTCTGCAACCACCAGCAACCCAACCGCACCGGAAATCTTACATGCATTTAATCGGCTCTGTCAAGTTCGTATCAAAGGACAGGAACATTTTCCCCTTTTTGGTGTAAGCCTTCACAACGTTATCAGATGCAACGAACACCTTATCCAGCACCGAACCTGCAAGTATATGTATGTACATATGTGAGCGCGGTCGATGAAGTTGCCGTGACACTCACCTGGCACACCACCCATTTGGATGCAGGACACTTTCCTTCCAACGAATGTTTGGAAAACCTGCTGCGCTTCGGATTTCTTTATGCCGAATATTTGAAAGTTGCCCTCCAGATCACCGACTGCCACCTGCATTTGATTAAGTTAATGCTGAACAAGTAATGAAAGCGGACGAGGGAGGGCAGAGTGAATCTAACCTTTTGCTGCTTCTTTGAATCACCGGTCGGAACCAGCTTCATGCAGTTGGGCGATGTGGTGTTTACACTTCCGTAGTTTATCCTTGTCAATTCCAGCTCCATTTTTTGAACATTTACACTTGGCAAAAGCGCTAACAAAATGAAATATCCTCGCCGGAGTTCGGACAGGACAATGGTTTTGTTTGTGTACAAACAGTTGCCTTAACAACCTGGCAGTGGTGCCATAATGAAATGGTTTTTATTGTAGGTGGAGCACTGGTTTTTCTTTTTGTTTAAATTTTTACTGAATGTTTGCATTACCACGACTATTGCGGTCTTATTTTCTCTTCCCTCGGCGTCATGGGATGCGGATTAGTAGAGATGAATGACATTTGAGAATGAATTCCTTGCGAGTTATGAGGAGACTTGGAGATAAGATGGAGCCCGGACTAGTGTATGTCTGTGGCTACAATCCTTCGATCGTTTAAGATTTAACCAGGCTTGCAACTTACAACAGGAAGGTCGCAAAACTGGTGAAACCCAAGAGGGCTGTGGGACACCGTGTGGTTGTTACCAATTTAAACAAAGAGTACCTCGCCCCTAACCACAACTAGTGTAATAATAAAAAAATAAAAAATAATAATTCCAAAAAGACAACAGAGGACACTACGGACGATTTGGTTCGACCAGTTTGATTTGGAGCTCACCAGCATCTACTCCTCCGAATAGCCATTTCGACTCAATCTTCAAGATAGATGACATCTATTTGACAGTTGGGGAGAACGAGTTCGAGGGATGGAGTGAACACATTTCTCGACAGTCATGCTTCGGCTAAGAGTGCTCCCTTAAGCACTTCCTATTTCTAAATAAAACAAAGTCTGTCTGAGGTATCATCGACATTTTTTATTCCTTTGAAAGGCCTATCGATGCCATTCACCCCTATTCTCTTAGGCGAAGTGACAAATTGTCACGTCACATATTTTTATCACCTCACATCAAAATGTGTATTCTTGAATGGTGACAAAAGTCCATACCAATTCTCACCTCCAATCAAGTAGCATCACTCTCCATTCGGTTGGTGTATTTGGTAAGTATTTGCAACACTTTGGAAAGGTTTTTTGGACGTTGGATCGCGTCTGTGGTATAATTGTTTTGTTTTAGTTCTTCATTAGCTTATATTCAATGAAGAATGTGTATATAAGTACATATCGCACTACACAAGCGAAAGAAGATATACGAAGTCTTTGATAATCAACCAAAACCAACATAAATCCCTTTAGATAATTCCAACCCAGGTTTAAAGCTACATGTGTACATGTATATTTTAGGTTATCGAAGGAGGCATTCTGGGAACAAGCAACTGCGGCTGTGATTGGATGTGTTAAACTTTTTACAAACCCTCACAATAGCGCTATGGTAAAATTGTAATGTCAAAATTCATAAATTAAGGAGACCAGATACTTAAATAAATACAAATTGTTGTCTGGTTGTAGTTAAAGCCCTTAACGAGAGCTTAGCTGCAACAAATTTCGATGCCAAGTATCATAATTACTCTGCGTCCTTCGTTGTCACCCACAAAAATGCAAGTGACAAATTCTCTCTCATTCTGTCTCACTTTACCATGAAATGTAACTAAGGGAATGCACAAGATCGTCGGTTGGTTGACAAATGTCACATTAAGTGATTAAGAGAATACAAATTTGTCACAGTGGCATATATTTTTGGGTGAGACGACTAAGAGAAGAGGGGTGATTATGTGTGGAATATAACATCATTAAAATTATAAGTTTTAAGCCATCTTGGTTTTAAATAAATTAACAGTAAAGAAATTCAAGCATCCAGAAAGAGGAAACCACTGACTACTTCTACACCGGTAATGAACTCCAAAATAAATTATACAACATCTATCCAATGCTGTCTGGTCTGTACTCGGTTTACCTCAATATTTTAGAAAACCAAATCATTATGTTTTAACGAGAATTTACGGCTGAAATGGCATACGATATGAAGTTAATTTGGCCAAACCTAGGCCATCTACATGCATAACCAAGGCCAAACAAACGATGTACGATAAAAGCTTACTTTCTTCCCAAGCCATCCACTCATAGAGGATCTTTGCATCCTCCCAGGCTGTGTACGGTTCGTAAAGTTCAAATTCAAACCAAAAGTGAATTTACAAAGGACTCGAATGATGCTGAAAATACTTCGGTTAAATAAATTGAACGCCAACTAATTAGCAACAGTTCGAAGATAATCAAGTTAAATGATGAAAGGTAAACAGAAATACCTGCAGTACTCAGTGATAGTACTTGTAGGGGAAAGTCTCTGCATGTGGTTATTCTTTATTCAAAAATGGAGACGTAGGTAAAAAAGGACAAAAGGAAGATTTTTGAAATTTGACGAAATGTAGGTACTTTTTTAATTTCCAGATTTAATCACATTTCAGAATTTACATTTAATGATTATGTATTGATACATGTCTTCCAAAACGTTAATGTCATATTTCAGATGAAGTTTCTTTTTAAATATTTTCGCACGACCAACTTCACTCGTTGTTGGTAGTCTTCTGGAAATGCTCCTTAATAGTTCGTCTTTTTATAATTACCGAGGACTATACTAATACAACAGTTTAACGCTAACAAATCTTAACATTGGCAGATAAAATTAGGTAGAAATGTAGAATAGACATTATTGGAGATAGTCTTTCATTTAACAATGATATGTTTCTAGAATTCCAAATCCATTACTCATCAGACTCAATTATAACAGAGAGCAAACAAGGAACAATTTAAAAGAGCTACCAAAAAAAAAATGGTTGGAAAGGAAAGGATGATTGGCTAAACTAGAAGATGATTTATTTAAGTACAGTTGATAACATTTTAAATTGCGATAAATCTAATCATTTGAAACGAACTCATACATCTGACCAACTGATCACAATACAGGGCTAGGTGAGAAGGTTCAACATTTTGAAATTTAGTTTTTTTTTGTCGCTGTGTTGATGAACGCCTATTTCGACTTCTTAAGGACATGCGAATTCTTGGACCTGATTCACAAATCATCCAAAATTTAAAGCTGGGAAGGAAAAAGTGTCTCAGCATTATCAAAAATATTTATTTTATCGATAATATATATATAAGGAAGTTATTGTTTCCGCTTGTTAGTGAATGTAGATGTGTTTAATTTTCTTTAAATTTACGTAGGGGAAATGTTATGTGCGCGTAGGGGAAAAATATGTACTTTTTCAACTTTTTCAACCGACGAATTTCGATTTTTCGATTTTTCAGAATTCCGTGAAAAAGATTCTGGTACCAAATTTTGTTTTAATTTGACTTTTTTAAATACGTTTAGCAAGGGGCGCCGGTTATAGTTCTTCTCTTCTTCTAATGGCGCTACAGTCCGCGGTGGAACTGGGCCTCAGTGAACAAGCTTCTCCATCTGGTACGATATTTAGCCAGCTGCCTCCACTCTTGCGCTCCAAGTTGGTTGAGGTACTTATTACTTGTGTGCGCTCCATATCCTCAATTTCTGGCCACAAGAAGTCCGTTATCATCTCGCGATAGCGAACACCATACACGGTAACTGCTTGGCCGACCTCAAGAAGTACGAGGAAGTACGGCCCGATGACGCCGCCAGCCAGCATAAACTGCACCAAACAGACACTCGTGTGTCGCACATGTGTTTTCACATTTCCTACAGTCCCGGTTTGCTGCAATTTGCACACAATTCTATCAATTGTCGACACATTTGGTCGATTATGCTGATCAAAACAATCACGAAGTGCACGAAATGCATTTTGATTTGAACAATCTTAACGCGCTGCTCAATTGTGTACTGTCACATTAAGTTGGACAACAAACTTGACGGTAAGGTGTGACTCACAATTAGCATCGTGCATTATGGCTGGACCGCCTTTGGTATGCTTCTAGGTGTAAGTACCTACGACTTGCCAGAGCGATACACGAGCAGAGTAGGAGATTTGTGGTTTCTACCTCCTCTTCATCCATGCAGTTTCTGCAGAAATTATTGTATCCTGCGGGCATGAATGGCAATTGCGCAGTGTCCGATTATGACTGAGATGAAACTCCTTAGTGAGCGTCTGCTGTGTCTAAGCAGACTCAGATGATAGGCTGTAGCTATCGGCATGGAAGGTGGAACTCCTCTTAGATTTAGAGAAGAGGTTGTACCCCATCTAGCGAGTTCTCCGGTATGTCACAGTGTCCCGGCGCCCACATGAGGTGTATATTGAAACTCTCATCCATCTCGTTAAAAAACAGTTTGAAATTAAAGGATATTTTTGAATTGAACATGACATTGTCCGAGGACTAAATTGCAGTCTGACTGTCCGAGCAGATGTTGATGTCCCTTTTGGACATTACATTGTTCTTGAGCCTGGACAGTGCCTCCTCTATCGCAATGGTTTCTGCCTGAAAGACGTTGCAGCTTCACAGAATAGACACCTATAGCCACCCCTTCGTCCGTCCGAGAATCAGCCGGCATCTGGAAGGAGTGCTAGTGAAGAGTGTTCGAGATGAAGATAGTTCGGGGTAGTGAGCCTGGGCGGTCAGTGTCGTTAGGGAGGAAGTTATATTCGTTGAGTGACCGATGATAAGTTCGGACGACAGTCAGAGTGTTGTAAGTCTCAGGGCTGTACTGGCTGTGTCCATATATTTCCACTGGTGAAGGGTGGAGGAGTGTGCTAAGTGCGACTGACGGAGTGCTTCTCAGCCTCCCGCTGATGCACATGCAGGCCAGTCTGTGCAACCGATTGAGTGCCAAGGTTAAAGAAAACCAAAAAACTAGTGGTTTTGCATCAGTTCCATGGAAGGGGTCTAACGAATTCGGCATTAGAAGTAGATAACTGGAACTATGGCTTGGGTTCTAGAGACACTGAAGTGCGATGGCTAACTTCCACGGACCACTTCCTGCCAGAAAACCACTTGTGAACTTCCAAAGAATCTCTCAAAGTCAAAAAAAAAAACAAACATTTTTCTACATAACTTGACAACTTGAAGCTTCGCTTTAATTGACAAAACAGCACTTAAAAGATGGCACACTGGCCAATGCTCTCCGAGCCGAATACAAAAACTACAGTTTCCATGTACAAAAGATTTACAAAACGTGACACACGCTACAACGGCCCCGCAACGGTTTCTTTAAGGATCCTCTGGCTTCACGGTGACATTCATCTTCTTTAGTCCACGATAGATGACCATCTCGAGGCTCTTAGTGTTCTCCCCCAGTGCGTCGTAGATGTCCGAGGAATTGCGCACCTCCTTGCCGTTGATGTGGGTGACGATGTCGCCAGGAGCCAGGCCACCGCTTAAACGAAAGAAAAGTCGAATTATCACTCGCTGTGCATGCATGCAACTAAAGACTTACATATCTGCGGGTGAGCCCAGAATCACTTTCCAAACAAGCACTCCGTGCGTGACCTCATCGGGAACGCTGCGACTGCGACTCTTGAGCTCTTGGAGAATTTCATCGGTAAGCGTGAGCATCGTGATGCCCATGTATCTACGCACAGGGTAGCCTTGACGGGTGGTGCCTCCCTTACTCCTTCGCTCCGCGCTGCGTATGAGGAACTGCTTCACATAATCAATGGGGATCGCGAAGCTGATCCCGGATGTTACTTTCATGCTGTTAACGCCAATTGCCTCACCCTCAAGGTTCACCAGAGGTCCTCCAGAGTTGCCAAACGTGATGGCCGCATCCGTCTGTATGTAGTTGATGTTGAGGCCTCGCAGGCCCAACTCTTGCGATGCTCGCTGCGTGTTGCTGACCACGCCGGCAGTGACTGTGTTGCTCAGCGAAAGTGGACTCCCCAGTGCCACTACCCATTCGCCTGTTCGGAGTGACGACGACTCGCCCAATTTCATGACGGGCAGGTTTGTGCACTGAATACGAACCGTCGCCAAGTCAGACGATTGATCCACGTCCTCCACAACGCCGGGGAATGTCCGGCCATCGGACATTCGCACTTGGACCAGTGTGTGCGGTTTGTTGATGACCACGTGAGCATTGGTGAGTATCAGCCCATTGGACTCGATGATGAAGCCAGAACCGTTCGAAGCGGTGACCGGAGTTCCGGTATAGTAATCGAAACGCCGTACATCTTTGATCTCGATGTACACCACCGACTGGGCGCATTGGTCAACGACGTCAGCAATGAAATTGTATTGCATTCGTCGTCCTGTCAGCTTTGGCAGTGTTTTCGCTTCAACTGATGGAAATAAACTCGGTAAAGCATCCTTGTTCCGGATCAATTCATAGGCACATACAGCTCCGAAAACGATTCCTACACTTGGCAGTGCTAAAAATGCTGATCTGTGTCCATTTTGATGCGAATTCTGATCTCGTTTCGTGGAGAATGTGTATTTACATGCGGCACTGGGGGCACCTCGATGAAATTTATTGTTTATTGAATTAAATAAGAAGGATAAACGGCGAAAATTATGTAAAACCATTACGAATCCTTGACTGTAATCAGAAATCGGTTTGTTTTCTTCGAGTGAAAGTTTATGTGACAGATGTCAACGACGAGCATGAGTGACAGTGGAGCTCGAGTTGCCAACTGCACGCGGTGACTGAAAAAGTTCACATTTAATTAAAAACGTTTTTATACAAAATTGCGTCGCTTAGGAGATAAATTTGATGTGAAGAACGTCAAAAGAAATGATTTCTCTTTCTTTTCCACTATGCAATTTAATTCTTCTGAGAATTACCAACAATCTACTACACATTACTGCCACACTCCCATTTAAGTACCTCGCAACCATCCCTGTGCAGCACATAAAATCACTGGCACTCTCTCAGTTCGTAAATTCTTTCAGATTATTGGCGAACTGTCAGTGGAGTGAAGTGTAGCAAAGTGGAGTTCTGTGTGGTTCTGTGAAAAAGAAAATAATTTTCATCAAAAAATGGAAGTTTTCCAAACAGATAACTATTATATTTTTGTGAGACGTGAAAAAAGCCTTTGGTGGAATCGTGCTACATCGGAATTTTCCATAAAAGCTGGTAAGTCACATATCAAAAAATCGAATTGAACCAGAACACAGTGGCTGGTTGCTTTTGCTGGCTTACTGGTTGTCAGCGACCTTCCCCCCATCCAGAGTCTTGGGACGTGAAGAAAACATCTATCGATGCAGCGAATGAGTGAAAATCTCTGGTGAGGGGCGGATATTGTGTGTTTTGTTTACATCTCTCTCGTGATATTCGTTATTCCGGATCGCGTAACAAAGAAAGTCTGAGCAATGACCGACTGGTTCATGCTCGTGTTTGACTCTGACCTGGTAAATGACTCATTACACGGGTAGAGAGTCTGTACCTTGGTGTGCCAAGACTTTGAGTCTCGCTTGGTCTCGTGTTTATGTGTGAACCTGCTGCGAATGGGGATATCCCTTTCTATTGATTTTATTTAAATTTGTATGTCAGGCCGAGGATATCCGGTTTCCGGAGTCTAGCTCAATATCAAGGATGTGCTGTGCATTGTTCGCGATTACTGTGGCTAAACAAAAACATTTGGATTAGCATGTGTTTTTTGCCACTCAGTTACACTGCACCAGTGCTTCTGGAACAGGGCCAAGTGGTATTCGTCAGTCTTTCATTGTTCTTCTGTACGCCTAGTATGCTCTTCGCTGGGAGATTTATTGGGGCAGCTGGCGCACCATGGATGGGGGGATGATTCAGAGATGTTGGCAACAAAGTTTGCGATATGCTCGAATCATGTGCGTACCCAGTGATTATCTAACGCGGCTTGCATGTGATTTTGTCTGCCGATGTGCATGTATGTAGGTACGACTACCAGATAAGAGATCTGATTGTGCAAGGAAGCGGCGGCAGGTGTTGGCTCTGAAAGGCTGTCTTTTAATTTTCCTTATCTTCAGAATTTATTTGCACAACTCAAACAAAAGAAAAATCTGAGGAAGCAACACGATTGAAGAGCTCGGCTGCGTGTCAGCAGAGTCAGCAGTTCCAATTTGAAATATATTCAAGGCATAAGTGAATGCAAGAATCTCAAGAAGGGACCTATCATGCTTGCAACACTGACAAGATGTTGCATTGCTAGTGCCTCTAGAAATGTCACAGCTGGTGACGATGTACTGCTTTTAGTAGACCTCCATTTGAGTGGCGAATCGTGCCCAATTTTATGTTGAGGCTGTTCTTAGGTGCCCCTGCACATAATGTACGTTCAATGTGTATTGCCGCCCGTCTAGGGGATGAGTTCAAAGAGGTCACTCACAATCGATACGACACATTTGTTGATAACTAAACTTTACGCTTTTTTAATCAACTACACCTTTCCTTTTTCCATTAATTTTAGTGCTTCCCTTGGCTGTTCAGCAGCGTCGCTGTGTGCCATCATGTTCACTCTGTAAACTTAAAACAATTCAGCCACTCGTTTCCAAGAAAAATAAAAAACGAACTATAATGTCGAATAATCTATTTTCTGCACAGTCTGGCATTTGTTGTGACTTCGATGGTGGTGGGCACACGTCAATTTAAGTAATTTGTGTGCCATCTCAGAGGGTAGAGGCAATAAAAGTTTACAGATAAATGAATGGATATTACCCCAGTCCTCCCTTCCACAGCACTAATCGGCTTGTATCAGTGCGTCTTGCTGCCTGAAACATCGAAAATGTTCCCAATTTTGACACTTCCTGGTGAAGACAATCGATTTTCAAATCGATAAGGAGCGTTCACACGATCAAACATACCGGACAGACTCAGATTTGATCGTGTGAACGCAAAAAAAAAACGGCGGTTGAAGGCCATGTCCGATGGGTGTCAAATAATTTCGATTTTTCGGCGGTTGGACAGACGTAGTTGATCGTGTGAACGTGTTTCTTGAAATGTATAGGAGCGTACTTCAGACATGGGAAATAAGAAGTGAAAAACACAAAATCTTGTCTATGACATGCGTTCCTATGCTTACGTCCACCATCATTGATATTCGTTTGAAAAATGAAGTCTGACGACATGTGAACGCTAAGGACATCGATCTGTCCAACATCCATCCTACCAGGTCTGTCCGGTATATTTGATCGTGTGATACGAGCCACCTTCGATTTTAAAGCAGCATACGACAGCATTCATCGCAAGGATTTAGTTATTTTCTATTCGATCAGGTTGTGTCGCACCACGCTACACAGACGCGATGCGCGGTGCAGTTCGGATCGAGGACTTCCGACCTGTTTGAAACCTTCACCAGATTTCGGCGAGCGTATGCGCTATCGTGTGACTTTTTCAATCTGGTATTGGACAAGATAGTGCGGCGGGCTGCAGTAAACATGAACTGTACTATCATCTACAAATCAGTCCAGCTGTTGGATTACGTAGACGATGCTGACACCATCGCACTTTTAAAACGCGCCGTTGTGGAAGCTTTCTCGCAGATTGAAGAACAGGCGAAACGAACTGGTCTCAAGGTTACTAAGGAAAGACGAATTATGTGCATGGTGTCGAGCAAGAAACATTCCGCCACACATCACCTGGGGCAAAACAACAATCGAGAGCTACATTTCTGAGGTAGTGAAGGAGATTGTCTACTTCGGGGCAAACGTAAAACTCCACAAATGATATCCTAGGGGAGATCCGACGTAGAATCGCCCTTGGCAACCGATGCTACTTCGGTTTGTCGAAAGAACTGGGCTCAAAACTCCTGACTCGAAGGACCAAAATCGTGCTCTACAAAACTCTTATTTTGCCAGTCCTGCTCTATTGAGCCGAAAGCTGGACGCCAAGCAAAACTGCAGAGCTGATTCTTGGTACCTTTGAAAGAAAAGTTCTACGTCGGATATATTGTCCCGTCTGCGAGGAAGGCGAATGGAGGAGAAGACATAACCGCGAGCTCTAAGAGCTGTACCAGGATGTGGATGTAGTCCGGAAGGCAAAAATCCGTCCACTGCACTGACTCGGCCACATCGAGCGCATGGACAACAATGCTCTAGCAAAGAGGGTCTTTAAATCAGCCTCCTGGTCCAAGAGGGAGAGGAAGAATGAACCTCTGGAACAAAGAAGACCAAGTAATCGCGGACGCCAGACAGCTTGGAAGCCCGGGTATGCTGCTGCCAAGCTGTCTGCCGTCAGCGATGGAAGGCAGTTATTGAAACTGAAAACAGGGAAACCTACCTTCCAGAGATTCATTCACCAGGCACTTTAAGGCGTGAGCTGTATTTCTATACGATAACTGACTGAGACTTCAAACGGTGGGCCATGAGACTAAAGCGCCATTCATATGCAAACGCAAACGTGAGCATTCAGAAAGCACAATTTTCCGACAAATATAAACAATAAGTTATACTTCCTGGCATGCAAAAAGAAAGAACTTGAATTCTCGAGGTTTTTTCTTCTCTGCGAATCAATTGTGAAACTGAGAACTCGATCCACAAAGAGGCAACCAGCAAATGAACAACATCAGCAAAGGATCTACATAGGTGCCCCAGAATACGAGTGAAAGTGACTATTTTCTACCTTTCAAGCGAAAATTGTCAAATAGTCACGCAATTGGCCTCGTGGCGCCCTAATGGACTCCTCACCTATTCTCAAATCCGACGGATCGGAGTGCCCTTCACTCGTTCCATGCACGTTCAG
This sequence comes from Eristalis pertinax, assembly GCA_907269125.1. NCBI lineage: Eukaryota > Metazoa > Arthropoda > Insecta > Diptera > Syrphidae > Eristalis > Eristalis pertinax. The sequence goes on from OU026145.1 coordinate 28,639,691, forward strand.
GTATTCGTGCTATTATTGAATTCGACGGCTGCACTACATTATCGGCATCACTTCTCTCATTTTCGAAATCAGCTGTTTCCCGCTTTGACGGTTTTGTTTAATAAACAATGGATAGTCGTTAATATCGTATAGCGGTGTTATACACGTCACGTCACACGATTTGACACTACTGCGAACATAGTCTCGCCCGGACCGAAAAATGTCACCTAAAAACGAAACACTCAAATTGTACAGACAGATCACGACTTTTCTGGTTCCAAGTACACCATCAATGAAATCCAAGATGGTGCAACTTTGCCGTCTATCTCTGAGAAAGTTTACCAGTACCTTACTTATTTACTTACTTATCAGGCCGGTGACCCATGGAGGGTCCGAGCTTGAGCAATTGCTGCCTTGAATCGTCGACGGTCCTGGGCACGCTGCTTCCAAGACCAAGCTGTCTTGCATCCGCGATTACTTGGTCTTTATACCGGAGATTCGGTCATCCTCTCCTTCTCGAACCAGTAGGCTCGGATTCAAAGACCCTCTTTGCTGGAGCATTGTTGTCCATGCGCTCGATTTCGCCGAGCCAGAGCAATCGACGGATATTTGCCTTCCGGACTACATCCACATCCTTTACCAGTACCTTAAATTACCTTTATTACTGGGTCCCAAAGAACAACACTATTCTGGGCAATGGAATTACCGATTAACTATCTGGAACGGGAACAGATTGTCTTAGACACCCTATCTTCTTCTTCTTTGTGTAGCGCTAGAGTCCGGGGTGGACTCTCCAAATTGCACGATCTCTGGCTAGCTTGCACCAGTTTCGCACGCCAAGATGGGTGAGAATGAATAATGGAGCCGTCCCTCGAAGCACCAAATGACTTTACAGACACTGATCAGTCCACTCCTGCTGTACGGCGCAGAAGCCTCTTTGAGAGAAAAGTCCTGCGTGCCATCTCTCGTCCTGTGTGCGTATTGATGGGATCTGGAGAAGAAACAGCCCACGAACTGTTTGGGCTGTATAACGACATGAGCTTAGTCAGGCGTCTACGGATCTAACGTCTAAGGTGGCTGAGCCATCTAGCGTATGGATAACTTAGCTCCGGCCCGAATGTACTTTGACTTCGAATCAGTGTAACGACGCAACAGAGAACGCCCGCATCTAGGGTGGGGAAGAACCTTGTTGGTTGATGCCCAGGTACTGCACGCACTGTCGTGCACCACAAAGAGGTCTCTTATGATCCGCTTGAGTTTGCTTAATATTATCAGCGAAAGAACCAAAAGCGAAAGGAATAAATTGGACGAAAAGTTTCAACGGCAAACTGATGTGTCCATTCTACGTCGTCGGTCCATTCGACATCGACTAATCCAGCACGAAATGTTGAGTGTATGGGGAACACATTTTCGTCCTGAAGAGTATTCGAATGCAATGCCACGTGGCACAGAAACAGAAAAACGAGCAGTTCCGTCTTCAGTATCATCCTCAGACATTCCACTACTTCAATAGACCGGGTCGCAGCTCTTTCATCTCATCAGGGACTTGTCCCGATATCAGTTGGAAGGAAGCATGCGTCTGTGATGCCCACAATGGAACGTGGGTTTCTAATCTCTTTTAGTCACCTTAATCAAGTCCACCCCCCGAATGAAATGTTCAATCAAAGTGACACCTAACTCTAATTAAACGACACGAATTGTATCCGCCCAGAACATTGCGCCGATGGAACGCCCTCGATACAAAAATCCTCTTCAATTATTCAAAAACCAATGTGTTACCTTCAAGCAACAGTTTTATTTATCAGCAAAACCAAACGACTTCCCACAAGGAGGGGATGGGGTTCCCATGTGTATGATTGTCATCGCCCCAGCACATCACCTCTCGGTCACGGTAATCGATAACCCCAACAGAGGCTCCACACTAATCGCACTTATCGGCCACTTTCATTATGGAGCGAGGATATGACCGTGACAGTAACTAATGCACACACGGACCTTGGGAAGTATGCCTGAGGCCGATTATTACTTGTAGTGTAGTCAGTAGTGCCCCACTTTGGTCGGGGGAGTGAAAATCGTGTTTGTGTCGCAATTGAGAAGGATCCAGCATGTCCGTGTGCCGGCTTACGAGCACTGATCGCTTCATTTTGCTGCCGCCTGGACGGAGGAAATAGACGGGATTTAATCCTTTGTTGGTTTTGTGCGTCTTTTTTCGGGCGGGGGTCGATTACGTGCGTGTTTTTCTAAATTTACGTCGAAATATTGGTTTGTCACCTCGTCGCGTTCACTTAATGGCTGCGAGTTCGATAATTGCGTTCGCATCGATGGGTGGTGTGCCCTCCGATAATGGGTTCCATTTTTTACTTGTCGGTCCCGATAATTAGACAGGCCTTCACGGTCATTAGGTTTGGTTCAACAAAATTGCCCATTAATTGAAGAAAATTGATTTTTTTTCTGCCCGATGGAGCTGAGTGGGTCGGTCGGGAGTCAAGTGATGCAAGGTCGTCCCCTCCTCCTGTCTAAAATGAGATTTTTAATGAAATTGTGTGGAGCCACACTCCCCCATTCGATGACCGCCGCCGCCGATGAATCCAAACGAGGTCGACAGTGGCACTCAGTTTAGTTCCTTCCGCTTTATGGTTCAACCAAATTTTGCATCGCTGCGTGAACAGATTTTGCGGCGAATCCCTTGACACACGTCACGACAGACCGAAGCTTTCGCAATTATGCACGTGGTGCGTCCAACACGGGTCGACATAAAATGTTTCCACGGAACCCAGGGTCGGCCTGAAAATGCTGTCGAATTGTTTTTATTCAGTGCCGCCGTGGGACTCGACACTGGATGAAGCCGGCTAATGTGCGGGATGGTGTTAAATATTTATGCGCCAAGGGGGCACGTTCGTGGCTGTGTTAAATCGACACTAGTTAAGATAGTGCTGGCTGGTTGGTGCTGCCAGATGCGTGGGGGTTTGCTTAATCGAATGACATGCTGACACGGACTATGACTTATTCATTGTTTCATTCCCAAAAGCAAGTGTGTTCCTAGAGCAGATTGTCGAATGAGGGGGCGTTTTCTTTATTTTATGCAATGAATTCCCTTATCGCATCTCTCAAGGTCATTGACGAGCACATGGTCGCTCGTGGTGGTTGCTTTCAGGTCTGCCCCGTACAAGGACAAGCAAAAGGACTACAAAATACCGCAAACATTAATTTTCAGCTTTCTGGCTTTCTTAGTGTTCCTTCTGCAGAACAACACTTGGACTTGTGTGTCCCCCTTTAGGAGTGGATTTGGCGTCATGGCATGACCTTAAATAAGTCACTAGGCAAATTTGCATACCTTATTCGCAAATGGAAACAAACGCTACCGTAAATCTTTGAGGAGGGACTTTGATAAACAATTTTAAGGCCAACCAAGAGGAAGGTTTCCTTCTGTGGATCTTCGCAGCGGAAGGATTGTTTATGCATAGGCACTGGCAGGCATTGCTTTACAGTCTCTCTTTCTCGCTGGTCAACACATGTTCGATGGCCTTTCGTGTTAACCTGTTGTTGGTCACATCGTCGCCATTTGCGAACCATGCCGTGCATGTGGCTCCTTGGCATTTCACTGCATTCTGCCGATGTGGACTTTGCCTGCGGTTGCAATAAATTGTCTACATTTCCACCATGAACAACATTTAAATGGTTTCATTCTTTGATGTCATCAGTTGATGTTGGCTGAGGGATGCAGGTAGGTGACAGGGTGAACTGTATGCCTTTGGCCGTGGCTCACTTGGTTTAACTTGTTGGGTAAATTGGGCCCCTGCTTGGGTGGTTTACCACCTTGGTACATGGTTGAGTTCAACACCGCTTAAGTCCTCCAGCTCGACGAAGAAGTGCCTTCCCTGGAACTGCCTCGTCTTCTTTGCTAGAGCTGGGCATTCGCAGAGTAGACGTTGGCAAGACTCGATTTCTTCTTCATCTTTACAGCTCCTGCAAAAGTCGTTGTGCGGTATATTTAATCGCATATGGCGCATTGCCCGGAAAGGACTCCTATTAGCGTTCCTTGCGACTAAGGCTAATCAGTGATGTTGATCTCTTATTGCTCAGCGTTAACCTCCAATTTCCAGACCAATCCATCGAGATCTGGCTCTGTTCAGGGTTTCGTCTTTCAGTTCCTTTCTTTATGGAGCTAAGCAGCATAAAGGGGCGATGAGTGGAATCTCAGCGTCGTTTGTCCGGTCCACAAGAAAGCAGACCCTTTTGACTGCGCCAACTATCGAGGGATCAGTCTCCTTAACATAGCGTACAAGATCCTCTCTGCCGTCTTGTGTGAACGCCTGAAACCATTCGTCAATAACCTGATAGGTCCTTATCTCCTTATCAGTGCGGTTTCAGGCCGGGAAAGTCCACCATCGACCAAATCTTCACACTGCGGCAGATCCTGCAAAAAACCCAAGAGACACCCACCACCTTTTCGTCGTTTCAAGGCCGCATATGACAGCGTGCATAGAGACGAGCTATACACCGCCATGTCTAGTTTTGACATTCCTGCCAAACTCGTCAGATTGTGCAGGATGACGATGAAGAACTCTCGCTGCTCCATCAAGGTCGGTAACGAACTCACCGAGACCTTCAATGTCAACAAAGGTTTTCGACAAGGCGACACGCTGTCATGTGATTTTTCAACATCATACTTGAGAAGATCGTGCGAAACTCAAATGTCAACACCAGTGGCACGATCTTCCAAAAGTCCGTTCAATTGCTTGCCTACGCGGACGACACTGACGTGATTGGACGAACACAGCGAGAACACAGAATGAGGCGTTTGCTGGCATTGAAGCGGAAGCGGCTATAATAGGTTTGGCAGTGAATCAGAGCAAAATCAAGTACATGCTGTCATCACGAAAGGACGCACAACATCGACGTCTCGGACAGAGCATCATAATGGGCTAGAGAAACTTTGAGGTAGTCAAGGACTTCGTCTATCCCGGCTCTCCAGTAAACAGGGACAATAACACCAGTACCGAGATAAAGCGCAGAATTACTCTTGCCAATCGCTGTTTCCTTGGGCTCAAGAGGCAGTTGAGTAACAGAGCCATCTCTCGAAACACCAAGTTGACTTTATATAACACTCTAATCATGCCTGTCCTGCTCTATGGCGCAGAGACATGGACGCTATTGAAAGCGGATGAAGAAGCTCTTGGTCGTTTTGGGAGAAAAGTTTTGCGTGCGATCTTTGGTCCTGTTTATGTTGATGGCGTCTGGAGGAGGAGATTCAACAACGAACTGTATGGGCTGTACAGTGGCATGCACCTAGTTAAGCGTCTTCGGATCCAAGATGGCTTAAAATGGCTAGGTCACGTACAGCGGATTGACACCACAGCTCCTGCCCGAAGAATCTTCGATTCCGAGCCATTGGAACAACGCAACAGAGGGCGTCCTAGAACGAGATGGCGCACACAAGTGAAGAAGGACCTCAGCCAACTTGGTGTGCACAACTGTAGGCAGCTGGCGAAAGATCGTGCTGGCTGGAGAGGCTTGTTGGTTGAGGGCCAGGTCCACCCCGAACTGTAGCGTCAAACAAAGAAGAAGAAGCATGAAGGGGTATAAGGGATTGCTCGAGATCCTCCCAGCTCTGATCCATCCTTCGTAAGACTGTCCGCTTTTTCGTTTCCTTGGATATCAGTGCGCCCAAGTACCCAGCATAGGGTAACCGTGTTAGCCAAGGATAACTCACTGATGCTCTGTCTGCATAACCTGACCAGTTTCAATGCCAATAATTTCGAAATTATGGCTGGACTGTCCGAAAAGATGGAAATCGATTTGCTGGTTATGTTGCGTTCTCTCAGCGCAAGTGCGGCTTCATGTATTGCAGCCAGTTCGGCTGGAAATGCGCTGCAGTTGTCTATTAGTGCCAGGGATTTCTCGAATACCCCACAGAAGATCCCTGCGCCGATCCGCTAAGCCGTCAGTGTACAGGGGATTTCCCCTTCTTGTTCTTGCCATTGTTTCCGGTCCGAAAACTTACATACGTGGACGTTCGACTCCGGTGTACTGTGCCGCAGTTCATCTTTTTAGTATGGAAGCGTGACCGAATAATGTATCCCTCTAGAATGCAGCCTCTCTGAGTCTCAGAGCCGATGAGGCTGCACTGTTTCCAAAGAATTGGTCGAATGGAGGATGCTTCGAGTGTTAAGACAGCCTGTTATGCCTAGGCAAACCGATATTTGGATTTTTGTAAGCAAAGACATTTCTTCTCCAGAGCTTTCCACCAGACCAGAGATCTGTATGTCGGAATGGGTCATACTTTCACGGTGTACAGCCAGTATACCACCCGTGGTTTAAGATCTCATGTTTTCCCGAGGGCACGTTTGCACGTATAGAACGCCACATATGCTTTCCTTCCTCAACTTCGAACATCTTACTCCAACCCTTAATTGTCGATCTCGAATGTACCACATCACACCTTGTCGAATTCCGAATCCTTGAATGCACCTGATTGGAAGCGTCTTCATTGCTGTCATCAGCTCAAAATGATTTTATTAGAAGCGTGTCCCATGGGTATTCTGAATCTCCTCGAATTTTACTTCGTGTCGATATTGTATGTGGTTACTGCTGTAGCAAAGTGGGTATGTGCGTCGACTCCTGCGCACTGAACCTGTCGAGGCTGGATTATCGGTAAGACAATCAATTTTCACTGCCCCACCTCTTTCGAATCAAGGACAATGATGATTATCTGTAGATTCCCTCCCCTTTGAGAGAATAATGCACGTACAGCAGAAGTGGTTATTTGAAGAAGCTAGGCCCAGGTTCACTACTACTTTCGATGAAGATTCTTCGGGCAGGAGCTGTGGTCAATGCTCTCAGGCAACTTAGAAGCTAGTCTTCTGTCGCGGTCGCTTGCTAGTACAGTTCGTTAATCTTCTCCCCCAGACGCCATTAACGCAAACATGACCAGAAATGGCACGTGCAGTTTTTCTCTCGAAGAAGCCAAGAGCTTCGTCATCAGCTTTTGATATTCTCCATGCTTCTGTGCCATTCAGCAGGACTGGGATGATCAGTGGTTTATGTAGAGTCAGCTTCGAGAGACGTTGAGCCCGTAGCCCAGACTTATTCTGCGTTTGATATCGGTACTGATGTTGTTTATACTGTATACTGAGAAGCCGACGTAGACAAAGGATGATTCTGAAGGATTTCCCATTTTAACTCCTTCAGTATTTGTAGAGTTTGTCGGGGGACATTTAAAAACTGTGCGACTTTCTCATCTCACAGTACATGTTCGCTGTGATTGATGATCCTCAGGTCAAAGAAGCTCAAACTAAATTATACCTCTGGAATTCCACCAACCTTCTTTGGATGTAAGACATTTATTCGCACTGGTTCTGCACCTTCATATACTTGTTTCCAGGTTCTTTTTCGCTGCAATTTGTTGTACAGAGTCCACTTTTCGTCAGCTGTTACCACTCGATGCAAGAAAGATTCGTTGTCATGGCATCATGTCCACGGAGATGCGGTCCAGCTTATTTTTTCCGTCAAAACAATACGACACCCACATATAGGGCTTGGAAGTGAATTCAAGTTTCTTTAAATGACGAAGTGTTGACGAGTGATCAATAAGCCTCTCAGCAATCTTCTCAATTGAAATCTTTCGGTTACTTCTTACTAAGGTTCGCAAAATGTGGTCATCAATTTCGGAAGGCTGTTCAGAATCGTCCAACCATTTTTTTGTGAAGAGCGACAACATTAGACTGCGCACCTCTTAAGGTAAATTTGAGTCAGTCTTCCAATGGCCGCGAACTGTATTGTGAAGACCAGGTGGAAGGGGCGAAGTATTTGTACAGCCAAGCTGTGCTTAAGGCCCTACTCAACCCTGTAACCACTTCCAGGATAGTCCAAGAATGCAAGTATTCTCTGAAATCTCTTCTCGCCAGGTTCAATGCGCTAAGACTTATCTGGGTCCCGGTTCACCACTGGATAGAGGGAAATGAGATCGTCGATGAACTTGCTAGACAAGGAGGAGATACTCTTAGGACTCGAACCTGCGTTGGGACTACCCGCGTCCTCGTTTGGACTTCGATCGATGGCTGGGCTTCTTCAGAACACAACCGGAGGTGACATCACTCTCCAGGATGTAAACAAACCAAGTGCATGCACCATAATATCTGTAAGAAAGCCGCGGCATTCCGACTGCAGACGACTTACCGGCGTACTAACGGGCCACTACACCTTCACCAAACACCTAAATGTGCTTGGCCTAAGCGACAAAACCCTCTGCGACGCCTGTGGAGAAGACGACGACACTGCAGACACAGTGCTCTGCAGCACTTCCTCTCCCACTGTCCCGCCTTTGCTCGGATCACGTGGCAGTTATTTAGTGCTGATGAGGTGAGAGCTGATAATGTAGGCTCCTAATCACAGCAGCGCCTCCTGGTATTCCTCCGGAACACCATGCAATTTCAGTAAATGTTGGTTGCCGCCTGGTAGTACAGTGGACCAGTTTTTTAGTCTGAGTGCTCAAGTGCTGTGTTCAAAAACCTTCGATGGAAAAAAACCAGAAGTTCCAACACTCACTTCTTTTCGAAACTCATACATGGCGAAGGTTTAACTTTTCTTTCTCCATTTCAGACATTTTTTTTTACACAAATTTTAACTTGACGGACCCGACGGGGTCTAGCTGACATCAGATGCCACGACCTATCAATTGGTATACAACAAGTCCATGAAACAAACAATGCTTGTGTCATACCGCAAACTTGCCGCCAAGTTTGGAGATCGGGCACGATGTTCCGGGACACCTTTCTCGAAGTCTGAACGCGAGGGCTCTTGAGGCGCCCTTAAGGGCTGTATCGAGGCACCTATGACGTAGCAACGAAGGCTGACATTTTAAATTGTATCATTACACGTTATCGATTGGAAAATGCGAAAGAAGGGACAGACTGTGTGCGCAGGCAGGAAGCTAGCGTTGAATAGAAATGCCTACTCATCGCTACCGCTGGTATTCCCTTTCGTTCTTGAAGTGCTCTCCAACGAGCACTTCCCGTCTTCATTGCTGTACTCGTTCGCGGGGATTATTACTTTTTTTCTCTTTTGAAAAATTGCTCTGGGATACAATTTATTATCTCGCAGCCATACATTTCCACTTTACACCACAGCCAGGGAGAGGGAAATGGCTTAATTCAAACGTTAAAGAGCCTTCTGTTTGTTTTCATTGTCTCAGCAAATGAGGCAACATCTTTTGTGGACGCGTCGTGTAATTAGTGTGAATGTCCCACTTGTGTTTGTTCTGCAGATAAGCGAGCTAATCACGCAGATAGGGGTTGCATTCAACGGCGTTTATGTAATTGCGACGGTGGCAGGTACTTGTTGAGAAGCAATTAAGATGCTTATCAGGTAAATCGAATTGCATACCAGATCGAATGTGACACTCAGTCCACTCTTTGCTGGGGATGTGTAGTTGCATCCAATTGAATTAGATTTATTGCAAAGCCTAGCGGGGGGGGGGTCTTCGGTATCGGGGTGAGTGCGGCGATTACCCACGGTGAAATGGTGTTCGCTATGTCGCACCACCCCACCTATTTGCAACGACAGATTACTAAATCCGTGAAACAAGCAAACGTATGCAATACGGGGTAATCAGGGAAACACCCTTAATCACCAATTGTGCGCATTTCAGTCTGAACTATTACGCGTGGCGTTTGTGACTGTCGTGTATGTGTTTTTCAAAGTTAGATGTGAGGCGGCTTCTACGTAAACCAATGTTTAAAACGATGGGCTACCATATGACCGCCACGGCTGGCTCGGACGTTGTCCAATCTAGAGTTCCACTTTTCGATGACTTTTGTAACATTTGTGGCCGTATATCGGAGGTCTTATCGGCGTAGAATATCGACTTCACAAATGGGGTGGTTGACCACAGAAACTAGTCATGCGGCGTTAAATCGCACGATCTTGGAGGCCAATTCACGGATCCGTAACGTGAAACTATGCGGTTACCAAACGTTTCCTTCAATAAACCAATTGTGGCACGAGCTGTGTGACATGTTGCGCCGTCTTGTTGAAACCACAACTCCTGCACATCATCGTTGTTCAATTGATGAACGAAAAGTCAGTAATCATGGCTCTATAGCGGTTACCATTGACTGTAACGTTCTGGCCAGCATCGTTTTTAAAGAAGTAGAAACCAATTATTTCACAAACTCATAAAGCACACGAAACAGTCAGTTTTCGGGGATGTAACGGTGTCTCAAATAGTCTCAAAATTGATGATTATCATCACTCCAAATACGGCAGTTTTGTTTATTGACGTATCCATTCAACCAGAAGTGAGTGGACGTAGTGCGCGATACGCTTTTCGGACCGAATCATGATTTTCAAAATAAATTTGCACATTTTGGAAGCGTTGTTCAGGCGTCAGTCTATTCATGTTTAAATGCCAAACCAAACTAAAAATAAATCACTTGAAAGCTAACAAAATGGCCGCCAGTTAAAATAGTGTTGCCATCTTAAAGTTCTACACCTCTAAAAAACACCCTTTACAAGCAACTTCCGGCACATCCGCTTTCAAAAACTCTTAGTTTGTCCTTCGTACACTTGCCCTTCGATCCGGTCAATTGGCAACGTAAGAGTTGTACTTAGCTTTTCTGTTAATTTCTTCGGATTTTTTGCTTCACTCTAATCAGACCCCTCTAGAGCGACAGCAGAAAACTGAGACGAACACCGTTAGCCGTCGCCAACAGCAGAATTCCCTCAAAAGTGCTTCTCATTTTTAATTCATTTAAGACATATCTTCAAGAGTGACTACTCGAGTTAATGACGCAACAAAGAAGCACACCAAATAAATAAGCCATCACTTTGAAGTGCCCTCCCGAAAATTCGTCTTTGCGAAAGGAGACACAATCGTCAGCCCCTTTTGCATTCGAAAGAAAGAAAGAGCCTTGACCCGACTTTAATATTTCACATTTCAACTTTCGCAAGACAAGTGAAAGACATACATTTGCTCGTTCCTCTCCGCACCTACATATATAAACGACCATCCATGCCGGCAGAAAAGCAGCACGAAACGAGAGCAAGGGAACTTTAATCGCGTTCAAGTACAGATTCATAATGACGATAACTATGTCAGGATATTAAATCATCCAACAAATTGGCGGACGGCGTGAAAGCAATTTGAATTACCCTTCTCACTGTGCTGCGATAAACACAGTTGAGCAGCGAAGGGAAGCATAAGCAGAACATCCTTCCTCAAACCTTATAAATTTCCGTCCTCTTTGGCGCAGGAGGCGCTCTCTCACCTGAAAGCCCAAGCAATTAAAGTTGTGCTGCGCCTGAATGGAATAACTTCCGTGACCTTACCACCCACGCGCACACACACTGCCCGCGTTTTCTTTTCACACAAAAAGGATGGTGGCGGAAAAAAAGTGGGCAAACAATGTTGACTTTCGAAGCGCATGACCCTGCGTGCCTGGAAACGAGGACGATGAGGAAGTGCTTCACATGAATATGCCATTGAGATGATTCTATTAAGATCACGCTCTGTACAGTGATTGATGGCGTGTCTTTATTTTGCAGGTTGGGACCTCTCATCGGTGGACGATATCGAGTGCATTGGCATCACGCACGGCATAGTCGGTGTCATCTCGTTACCTGGCGTCTATGATCCGCATCTTGTGATAATTAAAGAGGCTACCCCCGTGGGGGTTCTTTATCCACCGCATTTGGTGTATAAGATTAAGAGTATTTGTATTTTAAGTTCGGACGATGCAGACACCACACTCACTTCATGCACACGACACAACCAAAATAAGTGAGTGACTGGGAGCGGCTCCAACTAAATCGCACGATCTAACACGATTTCTTTGTACTTTCAGAAACTCCACGACACCCACTCACAAGCCAAAGATATTCGAAGGCAGTCAGTTGATGAACAAAACTTGGGGTGCCGTCAAGAGTGCTGGTACCACAATAAAGAACACGACACAACAGGCCGCTGCACTGGCATCGAATCAAGTCAAATCGTCGGTGGGCATCCGCGATCCCAGTCGAATTGAGAAGCGCATCACCGAGGAACTGCACAAGATATTCGATGACTCGGACAGTTTCTACTTCTGCTTCGAAAGCGATATCACAAACAATTTGCAAAGACACAACGAGGCGGCGAGCAGTGGCGACGAGAGATTCTTCTGGAATATGCACATGCTGTCGGAAATAATTAAACTGAACGTGAGTATGGCGTGTGTGTTCTCATTTGAAATCAAGTCTTGTCACGTAATGCTGAAAGGAGACTGACCTTCACCGTGACCGCACTTTGTGGAGACTGGTTTTCAAGTTGATTTTGGGGAATCTTGAATTTGTTCATTATTTTTGAGTGATTAATGGGAGTGTTTACTTCTGGGACACGAAATGCAATAAATTTAGCTCCTGCTGGCAGATCTGAAATATGAGATGTCTCTTCACAGAAATGCTTCGTCTTGGCATTGATTCGAATTTAGGCCAATGACTTAACACGGTGGGCACGCATCTTTTCAGGAGCAGACTGCTTGCCGACCAGCGTGTAGGCTGGTAGAAGTGACAAGCACAACACACCTACTTGGTGACCACAGGCACCATTTTGTGGTAAGATAAAGCGGTTGGAATGGTTGACGCTAATTTTTCCTAGTTCGCCTAAGTTGTCGAGGTATCCCTAAGCTGAGAGTGCGTTAGAGGGGCAGAGGAGATTCGAAATGGTTTTGTCTTCGTACCCGTAGCTGCAACTTCTACAGAAGTCGTTGAAGGGGACACCCATCCTGGAGGCTTGTGCAAAGTCTCAATTCCCATAGGAGTCCTAGCCGCAAGCATTGACTATGATTTGCTGCAGCGAGAGGCATGGAAGGTTGGTCTCTTGAGAGGAATCTTCGCTATATCACCGAATGTTCAGTGCAGAGTCCCGGGTGTAAAGGGTGTTTTTTTTTAGAGGTTGGCAATACTATTTTAACTGGCGGCCATTTTGTCAGCTGTCATGAGATTTACTTTTAGTTTGGTTTGGCATTTATTGGTTAGCACAGCATAGTTGGCATGGCAAGGCGTAGATTCGGTGAATGGGCCCAAAACAAGATTGCCGTTGATTCCAATTTTCATAAGCGAATTTTGTTTACCGATGAAGCTCACTTTTGGTTGAATGGATACGTTAATAAACAAAACTGTCGTATTTGGAGTGATGATAAGCCTGCTTTATGGGTTGGTGGAATAATTGGTAACCGCTATAGGGCCATGATTACTGACATTTTCGTTCCCCCAGCCATGATGTGACAGAGTTAAACTCGGTAGATTAAATAAATAAATAAAGAATGATAATGATGTGCACGAGATATGGCGCAACAACTCACACAGCTCGTGCCGCAATTGATTTATTGAAGGAAACGTTTGGTAACCGCGTAGTTTCACGTTACGGACCCGTGAAATGGCCTCCAACATCGTGCGATTTATCTCCGCTTGACTATTTTCTGTGGTATATGTGAAGGCGCTAGACTACGCCGACAAGCCCGAAACGATGGAACCACTTGGAGGACAACATTCCCCGATATACGAATATATGAAAAAAGTCATCGAAAATTGGACCTCCAGATTAGACTACGTCCGAGCCAGCCCTGGTGCCAGAGATCATATTTGAATTGTAATGCCAGAAGATTATGTTTCGAATAAAGTAAATTTCATGTCAATTTGAAAAATAAACATCTTTATTTTCTTCCATTTCAAAGTTAGTATACCTCTAAAGAAACACCCTTTACTTCAGGCAACTGTTCCAGCGTAGCAAACTGATCCTATAAGTAAAAGAACTCGTGATATAAGTCTATCGGCATGAGATCACGTTAACCTATTACACAAATAATTACCCGTCGACTATTTACATGTCATCAATGTCAAGTTTTATTTCGAGTACACTCATTACTGTACTCACAATTTGGAAAACAAAACCAAGGAACCGCCTATTACTTGTTTTCCGAGTGGGCCTTTCACCCATTGACAACAAGTCATATAAATAGAGTACTCATTAAAATAGAGTACAGTGCACCGAGTACTCTGTATCCAATTATTAGTTTGATTGTTTATGAATGCAGTGAGAACAATTTCTGAATTAAAATGGCATTGGAGGAAAGTAATGACACTGACTTAGATCTTGGATGGCGTCAATGGACTTACTTATCAGGCCCGCGACCCATGGAGGGTCCGAGCCTGAGCAATTGCTGCCTTCCATCGTTGACGGTCCTGGGCACGCTGCTTCAGTGTTCAAGTTGTCTGGCGACCGCTATTACTTGGTCTTTTTTATACCAGATGTTCGGTCTTCCACTCCTTCTCGAACCAGGAGGCTCGGATTCAAAGACCCTCTTTGTTGGAGCATCGTCCATGCCCTCGATGTGGTCGATTTTTGCCTTCCGGACTACATCCACATCCTGGTACAGCTCGTAGAGTTCGCGGTTATGTCTTCTCCTCCATTCGCCTTCCTCGCAGACGGGACCATATATCCGACGCAGAATTTTTCTTTCGAAGGTACCAAGAATCAGCTCTGCAGTTTTGCTTAGCGCCCAGCTTTCTGCTCCATAGAGCAGGACTGGCAAAATAAGAGTTTTGTAGAGCATGATTTTGGTCCTTCAAGTCAGGAGTTCTGAGCCCAGTTGGCGCCCGGTTGCCAAGAGCGATTCTACGACGGATCTCCACTGCGATGTCGTTTGTGGAGTTCACGTTTGCCCCGAGGTAGACAAACTGCTGTACTACCTCGAAATTGTGGCTGTCGATCGTGAGTTATTGTCCGAGGTGGTGTGCGACGGAACGTTTTTTTCACAGCATAGCGTAGCACGACGCAGTGAATGGCATGGAACCGTTGTATTGTGTAGTTTGAATGAGGCGACGCACCAACGCAGCTTTGTGAAATTGGCAGAATCGCTCTCAAAATGTTCAATTTGTAGTCTATCCAGTGTACCTGCATGCTTGAGCTTGAGAATTTAAAGGTTACCTCAATTCGCAGTGTCGTCGGGCTGTCACCTGACTGCAGGTTATCCGATTTTGGTGAGAAAACTACATATTCAGTCCACCGGCATTTAAACCTTTCCTGTTAATATGTCGCCATTTTATCTCTCTCTCTCTCCTATGATGTTCAGTTTGTTATCGTTTCATTGTTACATACACACATGCACTCCGCATGAAGCAAACACCGAGCTCAATTAATGCATTTAGCACCGCACACCGAGGTTTATTATTACACTTCGCATACGACACGGAAAAACCAGCGAAAAGCATTCGAGTTCAACTTTGCTCATATAACAGCGGATACCCAAATCCAGGGTCAAGTGCAGGCGGCGTTACCCCTTAAGTGGGTCAGCAAAACGCATATGAGTCGCTGCGAGTGCGATAACGAATTGAAGGGTGTCGTAATAAACGGATGTGTTGAAACATTGAACTGGTGAGTGTTGCATTTCTTTGCACAGGCAGGAAATCGTGTGTGCGTTGTGGATGGCATGGATCGATTTCAGAGCCTTGGTAGCTAATGCCAAGGACGAATACTACGCCCTATTAAAGCCCGGACGATGCTTACAGAATTGCAATGATAAGGGAGCTGTTTCCACTCACTCCTCTGTTTTCGAGACGTCAGTTTAGACAATAGACATGGATCGAGTCCACATTTCTTTTCGTTCTGGGAATAAGAAAGCGAGGTTCTTGCTCAGGAAGTAGATGGGCTCATTGTACTCACTGGATAGAAAGTCCAGTGAAAGGAATAAAGGACGCTTAGTCAGAGCGGAGAGAAGGGTGGTTATATTTTTAAAAGCCACTCGCGGGCGACTGTTTTACTCATTTCCGAAGCAGAAGATCTACTTTCGCTGAAAATAACCACTTCCACGAGGATAGAAACCATTCACTCAGAAAATGTCCTTGTGTTCACATCAAATTTGAACGTAATCAAATCTGTTCACTTGTATTTTTAGGACAAAACATGGATTCTGCCAATAATCCAAGGATTCGTGCAAGTCGAACAATGTGTGATTGGAAACGAATGTTTCACCTTAGCTTTAGTGTCTCGCAGGTCACGCCATCGTGCTGGCACAAGGTAATGCAAACATAGCTTAAGCGTCATCCCATCACTGAACCGTCTCTAAATTGCAGATACAAACGTCGTGGAGTCGATGAGACCGGCAATTGTGCCAATTACGTTGAAACTGAACAAATACTCTCGTTCCGCCATCATCAGCTGTCGTTCACTCAAGTGCGCGGATCTATACCGATTTTCTGGAGTCAACCCGGATACAAATATCGGCCGCCGCCACGACTCGACCGAGGTGAGTAAACACACGTCACACTGGTGCAAGAAATTATTTGTGATTCTCCATTATTTCAGGTGAGACGGAAACACAGGAAGCCTTTGAGAAGCATTTCTGCAAAGAGCTCGCCATGTACGAGGGCGTGTGCATCGTAAATTTGGTCGAACAGAGCGGAAAGGAGAAAATCATTGGAGACGCTTTCGCAAAGCACGTGCTGCGGTACAACAACGATAATCTGATTTATGTCACATTCGATTTTCACGATTACTGGTAATGTGAGCGCACGGTATTTGATATGGTCACATTTGCAGTTTATTCTTGTTGCAGTCGCGGCATGAGATTTGAAAATGTCTCAGCTCTTGTGGAGGCGCTTGCACCGGAGGCAGGTGCAATGGGTTTCCATTGGCGCGATGTTCGCGGTGTCATCTGTAATCAGAAGTCAATATTTCGTGTGAATTGCATGGATTGTCTGGATCGTACGAATGTTGTGCAAACTGCAATTGGGAAGGCTGTGCTGGAATCGCAGCTGGTTAAGTTGGGACTGTCACCGCCGTATACTCCGATACCTGAACAATTGAAGGCCCCATTTATGGTGCTGTGGGCGAACAATGGTGATATTATAAGTCGTCAGTATGCGGGGACAAATGCATTGAAGGTTGGTAACACATTTATCTCTGAATTGTGATGGAGTAACTTTATTTTTGTTCTACATTCGTGCAACTACGTTACAGTTAGGCAGGCGATACGCGTAGTCGTCAGTCGAATATAAGCGTAGTCAGCAGAATGAATGTCGCTTGATATTCTCGATGATGTGTGCGATGTTTTGAGTTGTGAGCGTTCTACTGCATTGCTTTGTATGTCTGTGGAAGCATTGGATTTCCGTTGACTTGTATTACATTTTCAGGGAATTAGTGGAAAGATAAGTTGATGGCACAGGAAGTTGTTGGTTGTGAAAGTATGCAACCAAATATGCCATGAGCTTCTGGATATAAAGTTGTCTTGTTTGTGCAAATTAAGTGACTAGGCTGACATCAAGAGCTCCATCTGACCGCTGTGGATGTTTCTTATTTGAAACAGAACTCGATAAGTATTTAATGCGCTTCATTTGATTGTCCGCAGAGGTTTTCACCGCATATCGGGAAGAAAGTCACTTAAACTAATGTGCGCAGATGTCTTACGAGTATCACCATTAAATGTCCGAAATCATGACACAGTAAAGTAGATCGAAGCAGTTACTCGTGCGGTCTGAAATTTCTGTGGAATGTAATGAGTGTGGAATAGTGGACGGGGAAGACCATTCCATTCTTCTCGGTAGTACGGCTTAAAAACGAAACTCTGAATTTAACTATACGTCCTATCAGGTTAGGTTGGGTTTGAGTGGCGTCCGTAGCCCACCTCATCCGCTTCTGAAATTTTCCATATCTCTGTCCCGTTGATCTGGACAGGGATGATGTCTGTCTATATATACTCACAATGAGCCTTTGAATTGCATGTGCCTCTTGGACCCTAATTCTGAGTTTCATCTTGGTACTCATTTTGTTATCACAATTCACTGCGAAGTCGAGGTACATGCAGTCTCTGATTAGCTCGAAGATGTAGCTGCCCATTGTGACAGTCACCACAAACTATCTAACACACGGAAATCTAACCGCTACTGCCATTATTACCCTTATACAGAATGAATTCGAAGCGCTCGCATAGTTATTGAAATTGTGAAGGTTTAGCGTGTGTCTGTGTTGGACAGTTGCATAGAAAATGGTCCAATGATTCGATCTTCTCTGCCGCACATTAGGCATTTCATTATCTTGAATACCTTGCTGTCTAGGGTCGGAGTATGGATTTGATTTAATGATGTGGCTTCGAAGATTTCTTAGCGCCGCTTGGCTATCCACTAAGAAACTTATGTGTCAGGATTACGATTAATCAGTTTATCAACTTTTTTGTGATGCCAATGACTTGATGGCTTGAAAGATGCTGCATTTATCTGACAGGCTGTTAGCACTGCATGTGCTTTCGAGTAGTGATGTGTCAAACCGCTACTTCCTTAAACAGAGTTAACCCGAAATGGAATTCAAGCAAACCGAGTTGCAGCTCAAATCGCCAAACTCGATTTCAACACTCGGATATTACAGTGGACCCGCGGTAATGCGACAGACGTTTTGCAAGGCAGTGTTGGTTAATCGAATTTCTCGAACTGTAGAGTACTGCCTCAGATTCCTTGTAGTTCGGAACTTTTTGAAACAGAGTTATTACTAATCCACAAAACAAATTGCGAATTATTTACAACCACATTAATGAAGATTTTCCGAAAGAAATTGTATGTATACTCGAGTCACGGGGTCTGTCAAGCGGTTGCCGACTTGAAGGAATTGCATTCAAGGCACACTTCGGAAGTCGTGATGATGTCGCGATGGACATTCGTGTCACTAGACCAAACCATCCTTTAGCCTTTTCCGTTCGAAGAAGCACCTGCTCTACATTGAGTTCCTCGCATACTGCCGTGTTTCTCACCCTGTACGGAAGAGTGACTCCCTCAACGGCACGAAGCAATCTCATTTCGGCAGCTTGTATACGCTATCTCATTCTTTCGATCATTACCCAAATTTCATGACCATAGGTAAGAGTTGGAGCAAATACTGAATTAAAAAAAGGCTAACTTGGCTTTGACACCACGCTCGGTCTTCCTGATTACAAATCTTCCAAGCCAGCTTAGCCAATCCTACAGGAAAGTTCAGCATTACTCCTGCCATCACTCGTGGAAAAGACCTAGAGATACTTGAAATTCTCCACCTGCTTTAATGTGACTCCACTTACCATAACCTCTGATGTGTCCACCTTAACCTTCATCCCAGGCTCTGCACATACGGCAAAAAAAATATCGAGTGCGCGTCTGGGAGGATCTGTTTTTCTCCTTTTGTCATCTCTTTCTTACTTGATGGCCATCATTGTTGCAGTCGTTGCAGTTTCGATTATCGTCGCCGTCGTCGTTAGAAGATAGGAAATTCCAAACTCCGCACCGTATTCACTCCTATACAGCTGTGCTGGTCCGTGTCGTTGTGGGTATATGCGTCGACTCCTACGCATAAGGATGCATAAGGACCTTCCAACCAAGCTCCCGGAGCTTTTCGTGAGTCGCTATCGATATGGGTGGTCTGGCGTTGTCCTGATAGAACACAACCCGTTTCTATGGTCCAAAGCTGACCGCTTCTTAGCGATTGCTGCCTTCAGACTCTGCCAATCCCAACAAACACACAGCCAGACCTTCCTGGTTTGGCCACAGTTTGAGCTGACTCACCGCGATTGAACCACGACCGTTTTCGCTTGACATTGTCGTAACTGATCCACTTTTCGTCACCAGTCACAACAATGGCTCGCTGTTGTTGCGATTCGCTGATGGATGGTCCATGAGGTTCTTTGCGTCTTTTTTGGTACGGAATCTTATCTTTCTAATGGCATTTAGTTTGGTCTGATGAGCTGCATACAACGCGAGATATAGATTAATAAGCCCGTCTCTTGGATAAATAATGATTTTCTTTTTACTACACCAATATATAACTACTAACTGCTATCCTTAAAACGTTCGTTTAGGAATGTCTACGTAACATATTTGAGAATTTCCTTGTTGCTAAATTCGATTCAGTATAAACTGCGATTCAACTTTATCTCATTTTTAATGCTACTTGTCTCCATTTCAGGGCGACTACACTCGTACGGGGGAAAGGAAACTAGCCGGAATGGTCAAGGACGGAATGAACTCCGCAAATCGGTAAGAAATGATGTACTGTGCAAATTCATTGATTTATCGTTTATTAACTGTTACATAATTAGAGATATTTTCGTTCACTCTTGAATTTCGAAGTTTCTAATACTAGGTTGTTTTAATTCGTTATTGGTTTCAAAATTAATCTTATTTTACAGTTTACATTTCAATTGGTCACTGTACATTCTTTTTTGTTTTTCTTGTATCCATTCTAAACAACTAACTCTGATCGTGTATTCAATGTGCATTCATCATGTATAGAAAGTAGGGCATTCATTGTAATATTTGTTTGATATTTCGGTTGTACAAACAAGGAGTATAACTAGAATACTTTAGATGTGTACCCATTCGGCAGTGACAATCGACGTAGTCTTTTCTCAAATGTGCACGTCAAACGAATTTACACTTCACGCATTTAAATGAAACAGCGTGTCAATTGCCGGAAAGACTTGTAAATTGATTACCTCTTAAAACCCAAAAAAGAAAACATCTCACGAACCTGCTAACATTCTAACCACAATCACACAATTTAACACCCACTTAGGCATGATGACAGACTTACTATAATTAATTTATAGCAAAATCCAGTGCTTTCTTGTGCGATATTTAAAAAAAGGTTTCTAGTTCACAAAGCTTGTATTTCATTTCTAAGTTGCGTTGCTTCTTCCTTGACTAATTCTCTATTCCATAGTTTTATCTTGTTTCGTTTTTGCTACAGCTTAGCATGCACACATGTTTATATTAATGCCTGTATTTCAAATGATTTAGAAGACGAATTACACATGAAACTGATGCAATCAAAGAAATGTACATCGGAATGTGCAGTTGTGTGAATTCTATATCCTAGAGGTGATCCCACCACGTGATCTAGCAGAAGACAGATCCCAAACGTTCTCTAAAACACTCATCTCTCCACAGATTTGATCTAAGTAGCATAACAGACATCTGGACATTTTAATGGAAAATCATCCCACGGATCAACATCTTTCGACTCGCCTTTTAGTCACTTTAAGAAGATGAAGGATCCGCAACGGCGTCCTTCTTTGCCTGGCCAGAGTCAGCTTGAAAGTGTCTGATACTTCATGATCAATTCCTCCAATGGCTCTTCGATGAACATGCAAGAAGGCTGAAAGTACCCCAACAAACTGAAAACGTCCAACGCCTCCTGTGCATGCTTTCGGCTCTGGCAAACCGAAGGCTACGACACGTCGGAGCCCCGTTCAATCTTGCGATCTGAAGTGAAAGTTATGTTTGTTTACTGTGCTGGCCAACGGGTCCCCATTCGGGTAGCCGTAAGAATATACCCGAGGTAAGACATGCCTGTCGTAAGAGGCGACTAAAATCCATGAGCTGAGAGCAACTGGTTTAGGATACGTCACTATTCCAGTGCTCGTCATATATCATGGTCGCAAACTAGCAAAGAAATTAATGGAAAAGAAGGACGCGCCAATCTCAATCAAAGATTGGTGCTGACTAGTCTGCGGCTTTTTTGAATATTAGCGGCCAGTCTGGGGATGTTATGGCATCCTATTGGTACCCTAACCAGATGCTATAGTCTGGTGCCATGGGAGATCTGGAAAGTTCCTGAGACAAGCATAGGTTTCAGCCTGATCAACTGATGTTAGCCCTCAAGTGGGGGGCTTTGTGGTGGCTGTGGTTTAAAACCCAAAGTCGTGGGGAGAGATGAAGATTATACCTGCATGTCTGAGAGTCAACCTTGGGTGCGGGTGACGCCGAGACGTGAAAGATATATGATTCTGTGTGGAGTTGCAAAATACAACCG
Organism: Eristalis pertinax; assembly: GCA_907269125.1. Taxonomy (NCBI): domain Eukaryota; kingdom Metazoa; phylum Arthropoda; class Insecta; order Diptera; family Syrphidae; genus Eristalis; species Eristalis pertinax. The sequence goes on from OU026145.1 coordinate 28,661,475, forward strand.
GGTGCTACGACCCAAAGAGTAGCAGAAGTTTGGGTAGGCTTCATCACCTTACCAAAGTGGAGAAATAAGTTCATAAGCTAATTTCTAAATTTGGAACTTGAGATTCCTACTGAAGGCATCTGGTGCCGCGTCGTTAAATGGTCTTAGGAGTAAAAGAACTCGTGATATAAGGCTAATGCCAGGTGATCACGTTAATCAATTACTCATCTTTACTGGCCAATGAGCTCAGGAAAAAAACATTATTTTCTTGTAATTTATTACGGCAAACTGCCGGAGAATACGTCTGCTTTCTGTGGACCTTTGCTTAATTCTAAATTAAATTCTTACAAACTACACCCCAGGCCTGCTCGGTTGGTTTAAGTGGCTATACGATTTGTCTCAAATCTGATACAAGTAGCGAAGTTGCTCACCGTTTTGATACCACACCTCGTAGATCGTGGTTCATTGGGTTATCTAAATCCAGCCTGTTGAGTTTAGGAATTTGATTATGTTAGATATGTTTTGGTTACCGAACTCGAAGATGTCACTAAGGAAGGGTTTGCCGAACGTGATATATCTTTGTTTGGCTAGTGCCGGACAGTCACAGAGAATGTGAGGCAGACTTTCCTCTGAGAGGGTGTCGAGGCAATTGCGACATTATACGCTGGCGAAAGGGATCGACGTGAGAACCGATGACGTGAGAATCGCTGAACCTTATCAGCTAGAATTAGAAAAATGCTTAGTCGTCAAGGTTGCGCGCCCGAACTAAATTGGAGTGTTATTGGTTAACTTACATAGATATAGATTGTCGACTATATCGAAATACCGCCTGATTCTGTTTGAGTTTACAGTTGATATTGCTCCCTCATCAATAATCATATTCTCACCCGCATTTTAAAAAATATCTGCTGATAAATGCTGGTGTACCCCAAGGCTGTGTTCTGTCTCCGACACTCTTTCTCATTTTTATAAATGATCTCTTGTCTGCTACTTCTAATCCAATCCATTCCGTTGCTGATGATAGCACCATGAGCTTTTCTGCCCTTCGGCGTTGAATTGGAACGGCAGCGCATGTTAATTACATTGAATTCCGAACTTGACAGCATAATTAACTGGAGAAACAACAACAGAGTGGAATTCAATGCTTCAAAAACTCAATGCTGTCTGCTGTCACTCAAGCGAACCCTTCATAATCAGCTTTTATCCATGAATGGCGCCTGTGTCGATGAAATCGGAAAGCTTTCCTTCTTTGGCGTATGTATCCAGACAAGACTTAGTTCGATCACACATTTGACGTCGCCAAAAATGCTGCAAAATGTTTAGGTTTACTTAATCGATGCAAGAAATATTTCACCAACTCTGATTTGGCTTTCATTTATAAGGCGTATATCCGCCCCAAGCTTGAGTACAACGCTCATATCTGGTCTGGTGCCTCTAAGACCACCAGGCACCTGCTAGATAGATTCTAAAAGCAAGCGATACAACTTATAGAAGACAACAATGTCGCTCACTCGAACATCGACGTACTGTCTCTTCTTTGTCCGCATTTTAGCGCTATTTTAACAAATGATGCTCAAGTGAGCTAGCCAACTGCATTCCTCCTCTCCATGAATTCACCCACAATACACGTCTCGCCAGGAATGCCAATCAGTTTACCCTTAAGCCTGCTTTCCGACTCGCAGTTAAATTTAGAGACTAGTTTTTCATCCACACTACACGAATATGGAATGCTCTTCCCAGCCCAATATTTGCCACAGACTACTATGAAATATTTAGAAATGTTGGAATATGTCTTAGATGAATTTGCTGATGAAATTGGAGGCGAGAATTTCATCTTTCAACAAGATATTGCTGCGGTCCATTCTGCCAAAGTGGTAAAGGAGTATTTTCTTAAGACAAATACACGTGTTTTAGAGTGGCCATCGCGATCCCCCGATTTGAATCCAATCGAAAATTTATGGGGAATAATGGCAAAAAAAGTTTATATGGATGGGAGGCAGTACAACACTGTCCACGAACTAAAACAATCCATTCAAGATGTTTGGAGGAACTTGGATGCTGAATACCTTCATTCTCTTATAGATTCGATGCCTAGCAGATTTGTTGAGGTCATCAGCAACAAGGGGGGGGGAAGTACCCATTATTAACATACAACATTTGCAAAAACAAATTTAAAAATAAAATTAACAAAAACCATCAGAACAGCTGTGCCTCGATTTTAATTTCGCACTAATTTCCTTAAAATGGTCGTTTTTACGGAACGTATTTTATCAAATTTATTTTTGTTCCGTACTTTTAGTCTCTCGTTGGGCAGACAATAAAGCAGAAATCAGAAATAAGAGAGCAAGGAGATATCCAACTTCGGCGAGAATTTCCCCTAGTCCACACCGGAGAGAAATGTGAGAGTAGTGGAACTCTCTTGTATATCACACATACTCTTACAAAAACCATGGATCCACCACGATTCGTGGATTTTGTGGGATAATGGCGGCAGATTCGTGGATTTTGTGGGAAATCGTCGGCAGATTCATGTATTTGCCCAATCTCATGTACTTTTGTTCGGAGGTGTTTTACTTGGGTGAATAAAAATGTAATGCTATTTAAATAATACATGTGAATCTATTTACAGGAATATTTTGAATCAATTTAATTCTTCAAAGTAATATATAGGCGATCAGTTTGCAGTTGTATAGCAAGAGAGGTAGAAGTTGGATATCTCCTTGCTCTCTTATTTCTGGCAGAAATGAATGAATAAAGAGATATTCAACTTCTTCTTCTCTTGCCCCTTGATTTCATCTGACAGCGTTTTTTATACGCTTTTTCTCCCCTGTCTGTGAATACGTGTGAGCTCTTGTGAACAGCTGGCGAACAGCTGATACCCTTCCCCAACCATAGTATTGGGGTGAATTAGAGTTCTTATTTGAAAATTCGCTCGTTACTTGAACTTTTTCAAATTTCGGTGTCAAATTTTCAACACAGTAAGGAGGGGTAAGCAAACGAACAAAGCGTATGTTCATGAAGTAGCTTTCTGCGAGTTACAGTCTGAGGTAATAGGGAAAAATAATTTTGCCATTGTTTACATTAATTATTTATGCATTAATAATTAATGAATATACGACTTCATGTATGTATTTTTGCATATGCATAATATCGAAAAAAAGCATTCACACGAAACATGTGTACCGGCAATATTATTGAAACATTTGCTTGAATCAATTAAAATAAACAGCTTTTTTGCTTATTTTACTTGTTTTACAGAAATAGAGATGAAAGTTAATTGCAAATTAGTGTGAGTTAGGTACAGTTAAAGCCATTGATCTTAACAAATTATGTAATTTAATTGCAGAAGTTTTCACAATTCATGAATGAAAGATATAAAACTAAGTTCATTTGCCAGTCATCGCATATAAATCAGCTATATTTTACTCTGAAGAATTAAATTGATGCAAACTATTCCTCTAAAGAGAGCATAGCATTACATTTTTCTTCACGCAAGCACCTTTTACAAATATATGTTCTCTTAAAAATATGAGTCACCTTCTGAATACCCTCCGAACAATAAGTACATGTTCGTGGGCAAATTCACGAATATCCCACAAAATTCATGAATCTGCCGCCATTATCCCACAAAATTCACGAATCGGCCGCCATATTGGGGTGAATTGACGAGCGTTGTAAAAGTATGAGTGTAATGCAAGGGAATTCCACTACTATCACATTTTTCTCCGGTGTGGACTAGGGGCAAAAATGGCCGAAGTTGAATATCTCTTTACTCATTCATTTCTGCAATAAAGTACAACAAAAGATTTTATTCGGATGTATGATCTTACTTAATTATTTATTATGCCTCTATATTAATTTTTCCCAGTGTAATTGTGGTATAATGTTAATTTCATGTCCACTGAAAAAGACTAACAGTTTTTGGTTATGGTTTAACTCATCGGCGTTTGTAGAAGACGCCACTTAAAACTTCATACCTTCATAACCCAACTCGTTTAACTGACGGAAATTAAATCCATTGCCTTGCTGTGACTAATCTTCAATGTGAATCGCCTTTTTTTTATACTAACCCTTGTCGAGAGAACGTTTTGAGTGCCATGAGAAGTTTGCGCTGCTTGCAGAAGCTAATTACGTTTTGCATTTCTTCATTTCTTTTTTTTAGTGTAACGCTTTGCTACTAACATTCGACTATCTTTAATCCAATTTAAGTTTTTAATTTTTTTTTTTTACAATAAAAACATACAACGGCATGTACCTCTTTCGCTTGAAAATAAACACAAAAATAGTATAGCACTATGCAAACCGAATAAATCCGAAATTTTTGTTTGTAGTTTCTTCATTCAAACATTTGCGGATTCATTTCGGCAGAGCGTTATTGATCTAATGCAAGGCAAACTAACTGCGGCCGATCAGTTGAAAGAGGATGAAATATTTGATACGATATTGAAAGTGGCACAGACCGCATTAATACCATCGACGCCAGCGCCAATACATGGCTATTACAATGCTGGTGTTCTTGGTCCTGAATTGAAACTTTTGGAAAGTCTCCTATACAACAGGTCCTCGTTTTTGTTTATCCAAACACGTGTTTTTAGTTTCATTTGGCCCTAACTAAGTACAAAGAACATTTTCAAATTATATTCATTTATTTGTGCAGTTATCATGTGTATATTTCATTTTTCTAGGTCCAATGATGATGAGATGCTTAAGTGGTTCTATCTTTTTACAGTTATTATTTAGCAAGATTTAAGGATACATATCGGCAAGCAACAATTGACTTGATGCTTGGCAATCAGGTATCAGCTGAATCTTTAAACGCCTTAGGGGGCCAACCGGCCCCAGACGACAACGATGCTTTGGAAGGTGCCGAGCACGCAAAGTTGCTTGTGGAAGATTGCCGTAGAATGCTGCTGGGTGCTGCACAATATCCAATTGGATCGTGGGGACTAATTGATGCCGATCCAGGGTGAGTTACCATTCAAATGGACGCCCGTTAAGCGGTGTATCATTTTTTGTTTATTCCAGTTCGGGTGACATCAATGAAACGGAAGTGGACACGATTCTTCTGCTCACTGACGATTGTTACATTGTTGCTGAGTACGATTCGCATTTGGATAAGATCGTTCGTTTCGAGAAGGTTTTCCTGCAGAACATGACGCTCATTGAGTTGGGCATGTATCAGCAAACGAAAATCTTTCAAGGCACTGCGCCGGCGTTCCTCTGTCTGCGATTGAACTATATGGTCGATGGGACAGATGGTTACTTCCATATGTTCCGATCGGCGAATATACGCTTCTTCAATAACGTCGCTGTTGTGATAAAGACTCAGGAAGAGGTTATGGGTATGTTTGGCTTTCTCGATAATTTGTGGGGTGGTCACGTGTTCTTTGCATTCTAGAATCGCTAATGGCAATTGTGGACTTCTTCAGAATCGCCCTGGACAACAGTGGCAAGGGAGATGTGCGCTTCACCACGGGGGGAATGCTTCAGAGGAGGAAAAGCAAGGTGCCGCTATTGGATGTACCGAAGGTAATTTCTGTGCATCGTTGATTGATTGAGCACCAGATTCACTAGATTCACTTGCCGTGACAAGATTATATCAGGCTTCTCCCGCTCCTCTTTCAGGGTATGCCACGCAATCTCTCCGAATCGCAACTCGTGCAAATGAGCTCGAAGGCGTTCAGTAACGTAGCCGGGCAATTCTCGAAACTAGGCCAAAGTCTGAATCCGAACAAGAGTAAATCGTCCGTATTGCCGCAATCAAATAACAGTACAGCGCAACTAAATCCCCAAGTGATGCGACAAAATCAACCCATTGATCTGTGCGTGGAAGCCGAAAAGGCGGTATTCTCTGTGGGGCCGTACAAGCAGCAGAAGGGCTCAACAACCAGCTCCGACTCGGAGGACAACGACAACAGTATTTATGAGCCAGACGATGAATATGACATTCCCGAAATAGCAATAGCCGCCACCTCTGACAAGGCTGGTTTCAATGAAAACGATTTTCTACCCAGCGTCGGCATAGTCATGTGTCCCAGTCACGATCAGACAATCGAACCGAACGTCAGTCAGCTCGAAGAAAAGGACAACGTGGCAAAGATGTCCGAAGACGTGCTCACAATCTCGATTACATCGGTTACCGATAATGTTACGCTGCCGGCGGGCCTGTTGGAGAACGCCGCACCAGTCCGCGCACGCAGTCCAACGCCAGAGATTCGAATTCAGGAGACAGCTGCTAAACAGCAACAACAACAGCAGCCGCAAGGTGCCTCTTCGTCGGCTGAGCAATCAAGGTCAGTGTTCTACTGTTAACTACGAATTTATATTTTGCTTTTGTACGTTATTTCATACACTTTATTGAAGCAATAAACATTTAAATGCGCACACATTTACAACTTAGTTTCCATTCTGCTTCTCGTCCTCGTTTTTTTCTTTTTTTGTTTTTTGTCTGAGCAGATCCTCATCGCCCAGAGATCTGTCGTTGCCGCTTGGGCCAGCATCGCAGTCTGACGGCGCTCTAAAGCAGTTGAAAACAATGACAAGTCCTCTGTCGAAACTGGCCAAAGGTATGCAGAACTTCGGTATGAATCTAGATCCGCGTAAAATTGCAAGCAAGGTAATAGTGGGAATTTCAAATTGCCTTCATTCACGATCATGTACTGATTTGTCTCTTTTAGAGTGGCGTTCTCTCGCCATCGCAAACTCCATCTGCTGAGAATTCACCGCCTGAGCTGCAGCGTTCCATCGCGAATAAAAACAATCTGGAGCAGATGTGGAGCGAAAACAATTGCCGCACGAAGCTAATTGCTTTGTAAAATGGATTCGATTTGATCACCGCTGAATTAGAGTCTACCCAAGGCTTAAACTAAAAGACAAATAATTAAATATATACTTATATATAGATAATCTATAAAGGGTACCATCAGGAATTCAGTTGGATGAGGTAGAAAAGTGTTGCTGGACTGGGGAAATCTTGAATCCTTGAAATCTTCAATGCGTTTTGTTCGTTTTTTTTTTGTTGCCTGAGTCCAGGTGCGGACGTGGGGAAGTTTGCTCGTCGAACCCTACATTAGGCATTCTATCATAATTCCCCAGCTCCACCTCTTCCGTGCCGTTGACAATCTACAGAGAGTATATGTGCTCACAAAAAGCTTCTCAAACAACGACGTTGTTCCACTCGTGGGAGAACAATAGCGCGCACAACACCCCTTTGTGGTCCTTGTATAAGGTGGTTGGACTTCCCAACCAAGCTCCCGCAGCAACCTGGCGTTCCCCTGATGGAACACAATTCGTCTCCTATTGTACAAAGCTGGCCGCTTCTGAGCAATTGCTTCCTTCAGACGGTCCACTAGCTGACAATAAACGTCCGAATTAAGAGTATTGCTGTGGGAGATCAGCTCATAGTAGATGATTCCTTGCCAATACCACCAAATAAACGCAGCAATACTGTCCTGGCCTTCAATCCTGGCTTAACCACCGTTGGCGCTGAGTCACCACGATTCAACTACGACCGTTTTCGCTTCACGTTGTCGCAAGCGATCCACATTTCGTCACCAGTCACAAAAATGGGTCGCTGTTGTTGCCATTCAGCAGTGATTCGCAGATAGAAAGTCGGTCCATGAGGTTCTTTGGCATTCACTCGTGTGGTACTCATGCAACGAACTTCTTTTTGTATCTAGCCTTGTTCAAATGGTCTGAAACTGTTTTTTGTGCAATGTTTAGAGCTCAAAATGACTGTCAGATTCGATGATTTCCATGATTGTATGGACATTTTCGGTGAATCTTTGACTGACGAAATTACCGGAACTGCTGGTGCAATATTAGGACCAAAAACATTATTCACATTTTCAGCCGCTTGACTTGAGTTTTCGTTTTTATCGAAGAAAAAAGCTAAGATATGGCGTATTTTCCCTTTGCTGGTGTCCATCTTTGATGCGCGCTCATACAAAACTGAGGCAATCAATCACAAACTGATCTTAATGTTTTTTTAGTGGGAAATCTTATCTTTCAAGCCGCATTTAGTTTGGTCCGATCGGACGTATACAACGCGAGATATGGATTACTAAAACCATCTGTTGGGAAAATAATTAATTCCTTTTTATTACACCTAATATTTCTAGACGTTGAGAACTCTCGGTCCTTAGTTTCGATTGAGGATCACATTTCTTCTTTATCCTTCATTTCTGTCTCCCATAACTGAAGAGAGGCTAATGACCAACCAAACCCCGAGCACATGCACACGATCCACTTGTACTACGTCTTATCCTACATTACCAATATCTTGCGACTTTGTAGAGGCCGCTTTAATATGGAACTTTGCTGCTTGCAATCTCCGGCGCTCCCACAAGTGATTTGCCAGTAAAGACTAGTAATCGACGAGTAAACAAGTTCCATATTACTCTTCCTGAAATATTAAGAAGCCAAACAGCTCAGTTTCAACATTAGATATACCGAATTAAAGACGTGGTGACGAGAAAGACTAGAGGCCCAACCCTAAATTAATTCAAGTTGATGTCAGAACCGAACGAAAAGTCGCCAGAAACATCAATGCGATTGAGATTACAGCTGTGTTTAATACTAAGGGTTGGCCCAACACATCAACATCAACATTTGGTGTTATAATATCGGTTTGGTGTGTATTTTTTACATCCAGTGCTTACATCGGGTTGTTCAAATGAGTGTACCCAGACCACGTGCAGAAGCATCGTCAAATTTCAAGGTGCTCGTAATTGTTTCTGGGAATCTGGACAACATTCTAAGACCAATTGTAATTTACGTACGGAGGGAGCTATTGATTTCGCTCGCACTTAAGTAAGCAAAAGTGCACGAAACTCAGCGAAGTGGTTATTATGGTCACACTTCAGTTGACTTCGATTGATTTCATGATGGTCCTTATGGTTAAGCATTAAGTTGTTCATTTAACTTATGAGATCAGCGTTATCATAAACTACGCGAAACTATAGAGGCAGATAAGTTTTAGTGGTTTTTACTCATTTTTTGTTGCTGATGACCTCAACAATTCGTCATCCAAATTCCTCCAAACATCTTGAATGGCTTGATTGAGTTCGTGGACTCTGTTTTTTCAGCCTTCCATTCATATGTATAAGCTTTTTTGCCATTCTTCTTCTTCTTCTAGTGGCACTGCAGTCCGGGGTGGACCTGGGCCTTAGTCAACAAGCTTCTCCAGCTGGCACGATCTTTAGCCAGCTGTCTCCAATTACGCGCACCAATTTGGTTGAGGTCCTTCTCCACTTGTTGGCGCCATCGGTTTCGTGGGCGTCCTCTATTGCGTTGTCCCACTGGTTCGGAGTCGAAGACTCTTCGGGCTGGAGCAGTGTTGTCCATGCGCTCTACATGGCCTAGCCATCTTAAGCGCTGAATCCGTAGACGCCTGACTGGGCTTATGTAGCTGTACAGCCCCTTACAGTTCATGGTTGTATCTTCTCCAAAAACCATCAACGCAAGCAGGACCAAAGATGGAACGCAAAACTTTTCTCTCGAAAATACCAAGAACTTCTTCATCTGCTCTTGAGACTGTCCAGGCTTCTGCGCCATAGAGCAGGACAGGGATGATGAGGGTCTTATATAGTGTTAGCTTGGTCCTTCGAGAGACAGCTCTACTACTCAATTGCCTCTTGAGCCCAAAGATACAGCGGTTGGCAAGAGTTATTCTGCGTTTAATCTCGGTACTGATGTTGTTTGTACTGCTTACCTGGGAGCCGAGGTAGACGAAGTCCTTAACTACCTCGAAGTTAAAGCTGCCTACGGTGATGTTCTGATGTTGAAATTTTCCCAAAAATCAGTAGTCGTTTCTAGTTTAATTTCGCAAGGATATCATCATCAATACCTTCTGTATACATAATCCACAAAAGGAGTCTTGGGAACAGGCCATACAATCCTCCGTCATCGACGGAGCATGCCCATCAGGAGCATGCCGAGCCGCAATCAGGCGAGTTTTTGGACTTGATCCAACCACCTTGTTCTGGGTCAACCAAACGTTCGCCTACCTGTGGGAATCGCATTTAAGGCACGCCTCGGAAGTTGTGGTTATAGGTCCATGCGTGCTACGTGCCCAAACAATCGAAGTACAGTCCCTTTCCGTTCGCAATGATATAATGATGTGAACCGAGTTGTTCACGATTTTATTCGAAACTCATCTTAAAAACTAGAATACAATCTTTTGCTTCGAAGAGAACAACATCCCATGTGATGGAATGTGCTGAGTTTGCAAAAATGCAGGTGGTAGATCCGCGCGTTGACGAGCAACGGATCTTTCGGTATTATGTTGCAATGTATCTCGGTTCGATACAGTGTGTCCTACAAGTAAGTTAGGACACTGTGGCTTGCAAGTAGTTAGAAGCCAGATATAACAATATATATAAAAAAAACCACAGTCTTTTACAAAGTCTCGTGATGGTTGAGCATTACAACTGATATGGAATTTAACGTTTAACGGTCTGCACAAAAGCAAATGTAAAAAAAATACCATTTTGTTAACGGTCATTGCATTGCCTCTTTATTAATTTCGCCTAGTGTAGTATGCGGTCAAACCTCGTAACTTATGGTCGTGCTGACCACAACCAATTAATTGTGGAATTCAATTGTGGTAGTACTCGTAGTATGTCAAATTTCTTAGAAGTGCCAGTCCAACCACCCTTTTTTCAAATCGACCACTATTTTTCTTCGGAATCGACTACACTTTAAAAAGGTTGCCAGTCCCAACACTGGTCAGAAGTAGATTCCCAATTATATTCCCTTGATATCCCCACAATGAAGCACACTTGCAAATCAACAAAACAACCAACTGAATTCCTGAGAGGTCTCGAGGCTTTTCTAGTAATTAGAAAGTAAACCCTTAATTATAAGGCATTTAAATAAATTACAAAAAATAAAAAGAAGAAAGAAAAGCAATAATAGATAGCATCAGCTTATGAAACAACACCTATTCCGATACCGACCGTCTGAATATTAACGCGTTTAAAGTATTTAATCCAAACTTAAGCTAAGAATATTGATATTATTTATACACACACGTCACACAAACACACACGCAGTCAGACACATTCATTCGCATCCAAAGCATCGATACAATTGAAGATTATGTTGAATCGTAGATTTGTTTAGTTACACCTTTAAGAATCACATAATGCCGCCCCTGTACCGAGATACAGAATAAATAAGTTTAAACGACATGACATTAAAGTAGTAAAGGTTTCCTATCTCATTAACGAGCCGAGATACATTAGACATTTTGTATTATATATTGTTAGTTGATTTGATATGTATAAGTTAATTGTTTGATTTGTTTATATTTATTGAATATATGCGTACAATTGGTAGCGTTCGTTAGTTTCCTTTATTTAGCGACTTTCATTTTGTTCGTTTCTTTGTTTTTTTTTTTTCTTACCAAATTAGATGTTATATAGTATTACATATGTTAACAGTGATACATAAACGAATTAAACATACACTGAGCTGAATTTTATCAGTTTCGCTACAAAACAAAATGCGACTTGTTTTTTTTTTTTTTTGGTTCACTTTTGGACGTAGACAATGTTTGTAATGTTACCTTAATTGCATGCATTTTTTTGTCAACTAGAGATACAATGTTTCGGTTGGGAATGCATATGAGTTTTCCCTGTCGTTTTTGTTTCCTTGTTTTAGTTCGTTCTTGTGGTGATAGAAGAAAGAAATCCAACAGAGATGCCGGAAAAGGGCGATATCCACCCAAAGTATGATTTAGCCAACATTTGTCAAGGACACGGTCATTAATTGTAGCATAGGCTGAGTTCGTAAACATCGCATCGAGTAAGCATCCCTGCCTTTGTGACGCTATGCAATGATTTTTTGATATTGCGATGCATCACTATAATCTGAGATGCGTTGGTTGCTTTTGTTTCCGCAGCGGCTGCTTTCATATGACGTTTTAGAACGCGCCGCATTGCATCATTGCCAAATGTTTGCAATTAAGAACGCTTGACGTTGCAGTACTGCGTTTACGAACTCAGCCATAATATTTGTTGCAGTGGTAGAGGAAAGGACCTACGTGTATGCTGATATGTGTTCGAACTCAGTACATCTGGGACCATTCACAAGGATTTGCTGTGGTACCTTGTATGTAAAGTGCATAATTGATATGTCTCTAAATCCACCAATCAATAAATCTTTAAGAAGGACATCAGTTCCTTAATATCCTTTGCAGAAATCGTATCAAATGAGTTGAAGAAGGGTTTACCAATCGCTCGCTGTCTGGCTCTAGCAGGAGCAGGGCAGGTGCAAATAAAATGTTATAAGGTCTGCCTCTCAGCTGTGTTGTGTGGGATACCTAGTTTTGCGACATGATCTCCTATCGGTCAGTGTCCCGTACAAACCGCCATCAATCTAGCGATATCATGACGAGTTCGACGCAGGAGATCTTTTGTTTCGGGTCGGTTGCACGCACCCCTTTTTTTCTTGATGTAGCACAGATTGTCAGACTGGCCCAACTGAGGTTGGCTATTTCAAGGAAGTGCGTAGAGATAATAGCATTGACTGCTTGTATTGCGATGTGCATCTCCTCTGCAAGGAAGCACCGAAGGGCAAATCCCAGCCCAGCGAGTTCATCGACCATCTCATTCTCTGGGATGTGACTGTGACCTGGAACCCATATAAGGAACTTTTTGAGCTGGCCTTCGAATGATATAAGCTCAGCCCGGCATTCCTGTATTATTTTAGATTATAAAGTAAAGAAGGCATTAAATTTGATGGCTTCTTGGACTTGGAAAGATATTTGGGTGTACTTTCACGACACGCTTCCCGGATTGCAAATAGTTCCGCCTGGATCACACTGGAATTGTCTGGCTGTATATAGGTTTTAGAAATGCTACGTTTATTGTTAAAATTAGAGACGTCCAGTTATATAAATCCCGGCACTCCTACCCGCTATACCAATTCGTATTTTTCAGGGATTAGAGTATCAACGCCGTTTGATAGATTAAGTCTGAGGACCTTAGACTGTTGGGGATGTTACGAGATCTCTCGGTAAAAGATCTACGATGCTGCTATTACCTGGTGCCTAATGGCTCTGTGTGCTGTGGGAGTAGATGTAGCATTACCCTCAGACTCCGACGGAGTCGACCGTAGAGCGCCTGTGATGCATATCATGCTGTTCTCTGTACTTTGTAGTGCATGTTTAATAATTCGGAAAAATGCCCTTTTAGCATCTTCGATCCATCCGCGTATATGACTCAACCTCCCTAGCACCCGGAGGGTATTTCGCTTTCGACTTTTTCCATTCATAGTCCATTTAGTATACTTGCATGAGCAGTGGAGCTTGGCTTTGTTACATCTCCAGCCGCTGGATTGGCTGATCCCTATGGCGCTCTTTGCAGCAGCTATCTGCATGTAAAAGAGTGATCTTAAACCAATGAAATTGCGTTAGACACAGTCCAGTCACAAGTGTCCATTTGCGATGCCCCAAGTTGCTTAAGCTCTCCGTGAGCTAGTGTGTGCACCTCTTCGTGAGTGACTTCTTCTGAAATGTCTGAAGAATTCTTCCAACCCAGCCTGCTTATTGTGCTCACATCAAAATCGCACGTAGAATTTTCTTTCGAAATTTCTATCGAAAACGTCTACTCTTGAACTTTTGCACTCGCTTTCAATGGAGTTGCACAACAACAACGTCTTGTACAAAGTCAACTTCTGCAACTTAGGTCACGAGAAAAAATGAATGACAAGAGTTATTGATCTTTGTACTAATTCCATCCGAGCGGAGATGGCCTTTACTACTTTAAAGTTAAAGCTGAACATCGCTTATATTCTTCTCTCAGAATCGCAGTCCACACGATATAAATTTTTTACACTTTCCCCTGTTTCGGTTTTCCAAACCGGAATGTGTTTGGATTGGAATGTTCCAATTTGAATGCTGAATCTTTGAGGAATAAAACGTTTTCACAAAAGCGTTTTAAGTTTTTGTGTAACCAGACCAGACCAAATCACACCGGACATTCTTTGCAATCCTGACACGTGCAGCATTTCTTCTTACTTGTCCATCTATATATTTATATACTCGTATGTAGTTTATTTAAAATATCAAATTCATATTTATTCACTTACGAGGGGCGTTCAATATATCCTCGGTATCGATATGAAGGAAAATGCGAATTCAATTTAAATTGTTTTTATTTTTCAATATAATCTCCCCTAACATCAATGCATTTGTTACATCTTGAGATAAGCTTTTTTAAACCCTGAACAAAATAAATTTCCTCTTTCTCTGCAAAATACCCATTTATTGCCGACTTGAGTTCTTCATCATATGAAAATCTTTTTCCACGAAGACATTTTTTCAAATCCGGAAACAGGAAATAATCACTAGGGGCAAGGTCTGGACTATAGGGTGGGTGTTGGATTTCTTCGAAATCACAATCTCGCGCAGCAGCTTTGGAAACTCGCGCCGTGTGAACAGGAGCGTTGTCATGAATAAGCAACACATCCGCTGCGAGTTTACCCCGTCTTTTCTTTTTAATTTCCTCCCGCAAATTATGCAAAGTGGAAGCGTAGGATGTGGCGTTGATGGTTTCACCTTTTTTTTTTGTACTCAATGAGCAAGATTCCCTTTGAGTCCCAAAAAACTGTGGCCATGAGCTTTCCGGCAGACGGAGTGACTTTGAACTTCTTCGGGGGGTCTGTTCCTTTTTTATGCCACTGCATGGACTCTTGTTTGCTTGCAGGGTCATAGTGGTGAACCCATGTTTCGCCACCAGTAACAATTTGATCCATAACACCGTCCGCGTTCTCACTACACATCTCCAAAAGCTCTCTACAGCATTCGATTCTCACTTTTTTCTGAGGCGCTGTGAGGATTCGTGGCACCCACCTTGCACTGACCTTTGAAAGGTCATGAAGAATGGTGTGAATGGTACCAATTAAAAGCTTGGTGATCTCTGCCATCATTTTCACCTTTATTCGGGCATCCTCAAGAACAAGTTTTTCGACTTCTTTGATACTTTCTCCCGTACAAGCAGTAGCCGGGGCGCAGGAGCGGGTGTCGTCTTCAATGCTCTCTCTACCTCTCTTGAACTCACTTGACCACTTTTGCACAGTTGATAATGAAGGTGCGGAACTGGTAAACGGTAAACAGCCACCATCTCTTCATGAATAGTTTTTTGAGTTTTTCCTTGCTTAGTGAGAAATTTAATTACAGCGCGATGCTCAATTTTCACCATCATCGTCTCAGTTGCCGTTATGATTCTGTTTAACTAAAGATAAAACGCGAATTAATAATCACATTTATATGAAATTTTACATGAATGCACTAAAATAATAGTATTACTTGATAATTAAGTCAATTTATATATACAACCACAGCTTCACCCCGATACCGAGAATATATTGAACGCCCCTCGTAGTTGCTCAACACATTCGGGTAAGTACAAGTGATTGCTTAATTCGCATGTGCTTCCACGCTCATCTTGTCATAAACTTAGACTCATATACGTAGCGAGCCAACCAAAACCAATAAACCCACCAATCTAGCTTAGTATTTACTATCCACATTTAGTCTTACGCTTAACACATTCACCAAGGGAATATATCGACGATTTTATAAGGCACCCGTTTGCGAAGGAAACTTATGTAATTTGGATTAATATCCTACCATTTAGCTGCACCAATACTAAGAGTCAATTACTTGGAAGAATGTAATAGTCGAGAGAAGGAATAAATAAAGAAAAAAAATGTGTAGTGATGTTACCTTGATTCAAAGGATTTTTGCGTATTTTTCTTGTTTTGTTTATTTCTGCATACATAGTTAACTTTGAAGGTTGGCGTTCGTGATCATTTCTTCAAAGCTGGCGAAGATCGTCTACGCCTACGAATCGTAATAATATTCGCTTCTCGTTTTCACTTATTTCCTCGTGACTGGAGCAAGAACAATTTATTTGATTGTTTTTACTTGCACATGCAATCTGCTGGCTCTTTAAATAAATATTTCATTTAATACCTATTTTAACACCTATGAGGTATTTATAAAGGGGGATTATCTAGCGCTAATTTTGCTAATAAGTTGTTTGTTTTTCTGCCCACACTTTCTATTGGCTTGACACACTGTAAAGCTACAGATGCGCATGTCCCTCAGTACGCTTAAATATTTTAAACTACGCAACGGATATTAGTGGAGTTTTCATCAATAGATAGAGTGATCCAAGGGGAACGACATATACATACATACGGTGTAACATTGTTCTGTGTTAATTAGTTGAAATATGTTGAGAACGTCGGAAGAAATCAAGCCGCCTGAGAGCTTTCATAGAAAATGCTGTCTTTAAAATGGGTTCGCGGTTTCTGCAAATGTGAAGAAATCTCATCAGCTTTCGAATGAAATTTTACGGTATTTGATGTAGACTACATTTTTCCTCTTTATTGGGACTACTACAATGGCAGCGATGGCAAACTACGCATCAGTAGATGCGAGAGGTGCGACTTAGCCGTGACCGGGATAGAGATAGAGTTCAGACAGCCGAATAATCGTCCGGATAGAGACACACTCACACTCGGTGATGTGGTGCTTCCAGTAAGGTGTTCACTAAAAGCTGCTTAAAATGTTGTCTTTTAGTTACAATCTGTAATCACCAAGGACGCGAGATGAATACATAAGCTCTCTTTACTACTACCGGCGAGTAATTCCCACAACAGCACGAAAAAACCTCATTGCTGCAGCTTTTACTCGCGATCTTATTCTTTCGGTCATTACCCAAATTTCATGACCATAGGTGGCAGTTAGAACAAATAATGAGATGAAAACCGCTAACTTAGCTTTGACACCAAGCTCGGCCTTCCTGTTTACAGATCTTCCAAGCCAGCTTGTCCAATCCTACAGGAAAGTTCAGAATTACTCCTTCCATCACTAGTGAAAAAGACCCCTGCACCTGCTTCAATGGAACTCCACTAACATGTACATAGAGTGCATTTAACAGGCGTTCTGGAAATTACCATAACCTCTAATTTGTTCACGTTAACCTTCATCCTAGCATCTGCACATATGTCAATAAACCTACCGAGTGCGCGCTGGAGTTCTATCTGGGAGGATGTGAAGATAACAAGCGAAATGAACAAAAATTCTCGAAGTTCAGCTTCCGCCTTCTACACAACGTACTACCTTCAACCGAATGTGGAACGCACGACTGTGCGCTGAATGTTGTTGAACACCTAACCATACAGATTTGTATTCAACAATTTTCTATTCTCTCTCTGTCTGAATTTTTTTGCGTTTCTTCGGTGCGCTGATGTGGAGAGAACACCCAAATGTATTCATGTTTGTTGTTTTGATTGAGAATGAATTATCTTGCCATACGAAAGAAGCAAAGGAGGATCGTTGAGAAGTGCGCTTGATAAAGATAAACACCATGGGCTATAGATCATATATCAGAGAATAACGTGGATTTTTAACTTTGTCCGTCGATTCGGTTCGATACGCCTAGCTTTGACTGATAGCTAGGCAGTTGAAAAATATATACAAATGAGAAGATTTAGTTATTTTGGTAACATATGTAAGCAAAATAAAGATTTTGGTAAGGTGCTTTGAATAAACGTCACTGGTCACATGGAACAAAACGGACAGCCACAGGCCCGAGAGAGCAACTAATCCATCGGCAAATAAATTAAATTCTGCCATGAATCACGTTTCTTTTCAAGAAATAAATTAAATGAAAATAAAAAGAAGTTGTCTATCAACTGCCTAAGAAACAGCGATTGGCAAGAGTTATTCTTCGTTTCGTTTCAGTGCTAGTGTCGTTGTCGTGCGAGTTTTGAACAATTTATTCAAGTATTATGCAGAGATAAAGTAGCAAAGAGATAGTCAACTTCAACCTCTCTTTTCATCTGACAGCTTTTTTTTATAAAATGGTCGGTCACATGTTTGTAAAAACGATTGATCACAGAGCAACTGCAGGCTGCTCTAAGGCCTTACGAAGTGTGAGTGAAAATAAAGCAGTCTGCGTGTCTTTAGAGCAAATCACAGATAGACGAGGGGTTTTTTTTTAATAAAGACGTAATCCCGAGATGGACATCTCTTTACTACTTACACTACATCAAAAAATTGCACATACATGGCATAGTCTAGAGCATATGGTAACAGTAAGTTATCAGCAAGAAATGATAAAATTTTGTTGAGCGCTTTTGCGATGATGATATTCAAATCTTTCAATTCAGTTCGTAGCAGTCCTTTGATCAAATCAGATCCGCGATTCTTAGTCTAGTTTGTGCTAAAATGTCTGAATCACATAAAAAGGTTCCAATTGACATGAAAAATGATCGTAAAGCTTAAAGATGAAGGAAAAAGTTACGCTGAAGTATCAGAAATTGTGAATAGACCACGTGCAACAATCCAAAGCGCTATGAAAAATTACGAAAAAAATAAGAGCTTCGATATCGCATCGGGAAGAGGTCGTAAAAAAGTGATCGACAGTTACTTAGAACGAAAAATTGAAAGAATAGTGAAGAACAACCCCAAAACCAGTGCTCCAAAAATAGCTGCGGAACTTGCCACAAGTGATGGAGTAAAGGTAAATGCACAAACCGTTCGGCATTTTCTGCACACCAAGGGATACCATGGTAGAGTGGCAAGGAAAAAGCCGTACATATCCAATATGCGTTTAGCGTACGCATATGAATTTGTTAATAAATCTGATGACTTTTGGGAAAAAGTTACATTTGTAAACGAAAGCAAATTTAACGTCTATAGGTTTGACGGTCGTCGATTTGTGTGGCGCAAGGCTAATACAGCTTTGGAAATACAAAATTTAAAACCAACTCTCAAGCATGGTCTGGTCATGGAAACTGATCTTTGTAGAAACAACAATGCACAAAAACGTTTGCATACAAATACTTAAAGATAATTTGAGAGCTAGTGAAGATAAAATATATTTATATGGCGACTTTTCTTTGGTGCAGGACAACGACCCCAAGCATTCATCCAGGTTGGTGGAGGAATGGCTGCTATATAATGTAAAATCAGTGTTACGCCATCCACCACAATAGCCGTACTTAAATCCCATCGAGCATCTTTGGGACATTTTGGAGAAGAAACTACGAGAACATCAGATCACAAGCAAAAGTCGCTTAAAAGAGCTAATTTTGGAGGAGTGGGATAAAATATCGCCGAAGTCACCAGAAAGCTTGTGTCTTCGATGAAATGTCGGCTAAGAGATGTCATCAATGCCAAAGGATACCATACAACGTATTAAACGATGCAAATTAAGATATATGTATGTGCAAAAATAAATGTACATATGTGCAATTTTTTGGTGTATGTGCATTTCTTTGATGTGGGTAGGGATTCATTTAAATAAAATAAAAATATTTTTGCTGTGCAAAAGTGTCCTATGGTTTGTTTTATATCTTCCACATGATAGTAATAATCGGAAGAAATTACCAAACACAAGGCAGGTATGACCTATGGGTTCCAACTTATAAAATATTGAAAACTGCGCTGTAGTGTATGTTGAAAAAGTCGAATGACAGCGCGTCGCTTTGTCTGAATTAATTTTTTAACATCAAAGGTCTCTCGGTTAAGTTTTTACCGAACTTGATGGAGCCGTGTGCATTCTCCATTGTCATCTCTTGATATTTCTGGTCTAAAGCCACAGTTATATGGACCGACCAATTTCTTGATGAACGGCTTCACGCATTCACATAACACGGCTAATAAGATCTTGCATGCGATGTTCAGAAGACTGCTACCTCTATATTTGGCGCAATTGAGAGTAAAAAATCAATAAAATAATGCCGGGATAAGATCCATTGACATTCGACGACGAGTCACGAGATAATCAACGAATTCGTCCCCTTAGAAGGCACAACCCTCCGAGGGAGAACACGATGAACACAGCTGCACAGGATTTCTCCTCTCAAACACATCTTCTTTAGACGAATGAAGCAACAGAATAGTGAAGCTGTTACATCTTAGATACACCTTGCTTCATATGCCACTGGACACTGTAGGGCTTTAGAGCAACTAACCTTTGGGAAACGTTGGTCCTCGCTCCGAGTACTCAAAGGCGTGCTATGAAATCCAGACTATTAGCAGGCTTACTTGCTTACTTGACAGCTGGATGGCACAGTTGGTTGATTGCCTGCCCTTGGTTGGAGGTGTATCCGGTTCGAATCCCAAAGAAAGCAAAGTTAATCCGCTTTATCCGGTTTTCAAATGTGGTCCAGTCACCATTTGCCGTTGGGATCAAATTAACGGCTTAGTCTGACGATGGGTATCACAATGGACCAACATATGGTCTAGGCGTGCGGGCGATTTCGCTGGCAGCCCACCTACCTAACCTAACCTGCTGCTCAGTTCAGCTGCCCTTGGAGGTCCTGAGCCTGAACTAATGCTACCTTCCATTTTTGACGCTGTTGACGCTGCTACCTAGTCATCAAGAGCAAGATGTTTTACGTACACGAAGACTTGATCCTTATAAAGTCTCCATCTTGAACCAAGACGCAGAAACACATGAAAGAAACTACATGCGTCGGCTTTAGATTCACGAGCATGTGGCGAGAGCCCTCAAGCAACTTGAAATTAAATATGTCGTTCTACATGGGAAAACACACTTCTTTGGAAGACTTTCCGAGTCATTCAAGACGCCCGAACAAAACATCGCCGCCAAAAGTGTCCGACTTAAAGAAATGAAACTACATTATACAACACGGCCACCATTGGACAATTTCAGCCCTACTTAGCTTTGATAGCACAGTGCACACACAGAACACTTGAGCTCCACGCAGGACGAGTGCTCAGTGCCCACCGTCTGTCCTGTGCACCCTCAGTTACGTTAATTTGCCCATCTGTTGGGCAATAAAATTCAATTACGAAACCTGTAATAGGAAACGCGCCGGCAAATCAGTGACCATTCGCATTGCACCACGCTCAGCCGACCATAATCGAATTTCATTCACAACCCCTTTTGTTGAGGTCCATAGTCGTCCATTGGTCGATTTACCACTGCGACCCGGTGTGGCACTGGTGTTGGTGTCAGCCGTGTACACTGTACAGCACAGCGAGTCCTTTAATCAATCGAATAGCGTTTTTCGAAATCAATTTGTTGCGCCCTTGCTACAACGTTGCACTGCACTGCAATACCGCCTCGTTGCGAGTGCAACAGCACAGTGATGGGGTGCCACAGGGCGACGAGGCGCAGCACTGGTGGTGGCAATGGTGCAATTGCTGATTTTGTTTTATGGTTAAATTGTTTTAATAGGGATACACACAAGCGGTGATTATATTTATTGAGGCAGAGAACAATCGCAAGGATACGCTTAATTGGACACATGTGTACATAGTGTCGTGGCGGCGAATGAGTGGACTGACTGGCTGCTGAGCCAGTGGCTTTCTACTTAAATGATGCATGTGCAAATCCGGGTTAGGTGGGATAATTTCCGTGGCGAATTGAGTTTGTTTTTATGTACTCTCGTCGCCTTTGTCTCGTCTAGTCTCGTCCCTTGCGTGGCACTTTTTCAGAGCGGACTCGTAATGATCTTGTAATTAGGATGTAATTGATGTCACCAGTTGGGAGTGTAGGGTGGTTAACTTTTTTTTATGTGGATCATTGAAAGGGGTTGCCTTCGAAATGCGGGCCGAAGATGAAATATGTTTAAGGCCTCGGCATAAGGCATTGCACTTTCTAAGAAGAAATAGCTCGAGAAAGGTACATTTTTAGAACTTTTTTGTTTAGTAAGTGCTGCAAATATGGCTCATGTGTGCAATATGAGCCGCCACCGGACTCTGACATTTCAAGTAGGGAACGTGTAAATTGGCACTACATTGTCGAAACACTTACCAACACTTTTCAAAGACCGACAGCAGAATTTGAAGAATTGAAGAGAATGGGGAATGCCTAACCTATACACTTGCCCAACTGCCGCCATGGAGCTGCTACTGGAGCTGACTCCATTGCATCTGGGGGTCGCAGAATGTGGAAATAAAGAAAAAAAGGGATAGGAAAAGACAGGTGCACTACATCGAGACAATTCGATGCACTAGTCAAAAAACGACCACTCCCGGCCAGTCCGAAGGATGACGCGATTACGAAACTCAATTTCCAAAAGGAATTTACCATTAAGCTCAGCACAAAAAAAGACTGGAGCAATGAATCCATGGTCCACAGATTGAGCAGCAATACGGTAAAATGGTATACCAATGGATCAAGAACAGGGGCAGGAGTATTTGAACCCCGGGCAAAGTACTAGGAACCCATGGGCAAATGCACCAGTATCTTGCAAGTCTATGCCAAAGACAGATGCGCTCAGATCAATCTTGACAGGAACTATACCAACTGTGACATAGCAATAATGTCGGACAGTCGTGCCGCTATCCTCGCACTAGACTTCTATATCATCAAATCCAGGCTAGTGTGGGAATGTCTACAAAAGCTTAAGAAGCAGAGTAGGAGTAACAGACTAAGACTCTGTTGGACACCTGCCCATACAGGGATCGAAGGCAATGAAATGGCCGACTTCCTGGATAGAGAAGGACCATCGGAGCATTTTTTAGGCCCCGAACCATTCTGCGCTGTAAGAGATCACGTCCTTAGGGAAGAGTTCAGGGAAACAGAAAGAAGGACCCGGGAAGATGCATGCATGCAGGCCAAGAAACTCTTGGGTGAACATAACCGCAAGAGGTTTGAAGCATGTATCAGAATGAGCAAAAACAACCTCCGTATCCTAACAGGCTTCCTAACAGGGCACTGTTAACTCAGGGAGCACCTAAGGAAACTAGGAGTATCAGAAGAAGGTCTCTGCAGATTCTGCGGAGAATCTAATGAAATTCCAGAACATATACTGGGATTTTGTGCGGCGTTAGCCCACAAAAGACAAAGATATCTGGCCAAACACCTGATATCAGAGGAAGAATTGAAGTCACTAGAACCAGCTCTCATTCTCAGATTCCTAAAGGAGACTGGCTTAGAGAGAATACTCTAGGACAAATCTCTTCCACCTTTGCGCAATAAGAGCATATAATCCTCAATACAACTCTAAAAAGAGCTGCATGGGAGGGGAGCTCTTAAGAGAGCAAAAGGAATGAATAGGGGGCACAATAGATCGGAAAGGTCGCGGTGCTCAACAATAATAATAATAATCTATACACTAATATAGCACTGCGACCACAATAAATCGATTGTACCTCATTCCTTTATCTAGGACTTCAGAGCTACCTTGAGAAATTGATGATTTCTTTACATGGAATGTCCTGACAGTCTGTTCCTGTTAAAGTGATTCTGTTAGTTATTTTATATCTGATTGGTGTCAGATTTGGACACTACACTAGTAGGCGTACCATTGTCTCCTTTGATTGTCCACATATGTCTACAATTCTCTGAGCTGCTGTGCCTCATTTTGTGCAGGTGGCAGTTGCATAAGAAGTGGCCAGTAAGTGCGTCACATCGTATTCTAAGGTTCTTCTGGTATCTTCATTCATTTTTGGAGTGTGTAAGTCCCTCCTGATTGATCCAGAATTGTATGCGTCAGTCGACCGCAAGAACGCGCTGTTGCAATTTATACCCTTATCGCAATAGCGCGTTCAAGTTTTGACACTTTTAGTAGGATATACGTAAATCTATAGGATAAATCAGAATACAGCGGTCGGGCGTTGAAGCTTCAGCTTCAGACCGTAATATCGTAAGCTAGAGCACAAAGTTCTAGGTGGAGCTGCTCTCTACTCACCCGGGTGTTTTTTTTTTATTCAGTCATAACTTTTCATTTTTGACAAGGTGACTAACTACATATTTCATATTTCTGTACTTGATTAACTATTTGTAGTAATTGCTTATTTTTTTCTTGTAGAATGTATTTCAGAACATTTGATGTGTCAAACGCGCGCGTTCTATTTCATGTATATCGCGTTTTGACTTAACATTTTCGTAAATTCGATAAAACTTGTACCAAGGCCTATAAAAGCCCGACCGCGCTATTGCGATTTGGCCTTTAGCCTTTATGCGTGAAACACAATCATGCGTTTTTAAAGTCGACTACGTGCTACGGGGGTATCATCGTCAAGTCTACGTTGAAAACATAATTCAATTTATCAGATATTTTCAGCAGTAATCAGGTACTGTAGATTTAGCCGCCTTCGTATGTCCAATGAGCGACTTTTTGACTGTTATTCACGAATTAATGTAAATGGCATTCTCTGATTCACGTCAAAGAATTTTAAGGCGCAAGAGAGGTAGAAGTTATACAACTTTATTTCTGGTTATCAGTTGTCAAAGAACTCTGAATTTGTATTATGGCAAACAGCAACATTTTTTGAATTTTGCAGCAACGTGTCTGTGTCGTTTATGGGCCCTATAATTCTCAATTTAGGAGAAAATGAGTGCGTTTATTTTACGTTTGACGTTTTATTACGATCCTCTCATTTCTCTCATATTTTAAGAAACGCACAAAATTGATTGCTTAATCAAGAGCATAAAGCTGTTACTGTACATACAAGCAGCTAATAAGGCCAATCTTAACGCTTTCCTTTGCCACGGTACATGGTAACACTGTTTAGAAAGTAGCTTCTAGACATCAACATCCTTCGGTAACCTAAAAAACACAATCACTGCACAACGCTACCTCAGCGCGCTGAATCAGTTAAGCGAGGAGAACTTTCCAACTACATCTAGCAACGAGCTGTATGACTTCTACCAGAGCAGCGAGGGGAGTCATCATCGAGGCATCACCCTATCCCAAAAGGACCAACATGGACATACGGATTTGAACAAACCGATGTAAGCATTGGACATCGTAGAGCTTTAAGAAATTAACACAAAAGCGGTATTGTAATACCAAATGTTGAATTAAACAGTGTACATCAGTTGTACCTGGGACTCTGGTGAGTTTCCCAATGGGGCATCATCCAGGGACTTTGAGATTAAGTCTAAGTTCAGTTCAAACCCCTTATCTTTCAGATTGATAAGGAAGCGTATCAATTTCCTGTCACTTCCTGTTTATTGGGACTTGTGATTTCTCAGTTGTCCATAGGGACGCCTGGAAGTTGTGCCTAAGCCTCAGATTTTGGTCGAATTCGTCAGAACCGTGATCTGACGCGAGTTCTGACCGGAATTTGAGAGCAGTGGTTAAACTCTAGTCTCGCACTGAGACAGGGTTTTTTCTTATTTTTGGCATCGTCACTTTCAGGAACTCTGCTGAGTGTGGCATTCTATGCGACTTCTCTCGAAAAACAACCGGCGTCACAGAAAATCGGTAAAGTAGCTGACAAGCATGCATTTGTTATCACAGCCATAAGGGTTCTGACCTTCGTCTTTGCTGAGGTGGGAGATCACATATGTATGTGAGGCTATCCTTAACAACTTCGCTGAAGGGTCGGCGCGCCATATAGGCGCTCCTCATACTCTTCGGAGTCTTATGGGCCTCGTCCTGTGATCTCAGTCGTTTTGTTTATATGAACTTCAGTTTCTTGCACATCTGATACAATTTGCTTTTCGGCTTGCCAAACGTAGTGTTATAACTAGTCAGCCCTCTGGCATATTGATTGATACTAGTTCCATCTGGACGACCCACAACTGGTTTAATATGACCTGACGGAGCTCCTTAGCGGCTGAATCATTCATTCTTCGGCACAGTTTGCTTAGTGCTGTCTTAGCTTCGGCAACCCTATCCGGAGGCCGTACAGTATGGGTGGCCCTAACCTGAAAACGCCCTCCAGAGACAAAGGGTGTCCTACTAAGATCTCTCACCACGACAAGGTCACGAGGAAGGTGAGCGTGGTAAGGTAAGTGTCTAACCAACCCATTGGGACCTAGTTACGGTTGCTGTTGGACGGAGTTTTAAAAGTTTAAAGGTCTCACCTCTCAACCAGTGTCGTTTACAATGCTCTAGGCCCACTCTAGACCCGCGCCATTGGAATTGTCTACAACTATTGGACGATGCAGACTCCGGGAGAAATATTTCTTCCAGAAATTGCATAAGCACTGCCAACTCTTGGTGCCCGGATCCAACAGAAAATCGATTTCTCCGAGTATAGATTCAGCTTCAGTTAATTTCCATAGACATTTGTGTCTACGTCTCCAGTGAATTGCTGAGGTATTCTCACAGATCCTTGATGTGAAACTCAAACTCAAACTCATACACACACCTCAGCAGAATATTGCAAAGCGTCCAAATCCGCTTCAGTGAATTAGGACTTGTCTTGTTTGCCCAATCATTCGATTGCCTCGTTTTCAATTCCCATTGCCAAATGGGAGAGTTTCCTAGTCCGAGACCGCACAAATACTTGTATCTCGTCTTACCTGCAAAATCCATTAACAAAAGTTTTAAATTTTCAACAAAGCCAACCGCACTTCATTCACTCGTCCATCGAATCCAGGCTCCGGTGCCGGGTACCCATGTCGAAGGGAAGACAATAAACCATTCGTCAGAATCTGAATATCAATTAAATTTAATTATTTGAATGCCAATCGGAGTCGTTGTTTCTCGGTCGTTCTGCCAGCGCTGTCAGCGCTGTAAGGCATCATTCACGTCCTTATCCTTATCCTGGTCCTCTCGTCATCCTTGGTGATCTGATTGGCTTAAGTGGTTTTCAATTTCGAATGGGTTTTCTCCGAAACAAACCCCCAGCCTGCCACCCACTCCCACCCCCACCCAGCCGAAGGACTGTGTTCTCTGGTCGAGACATAAAAAGGATGCATACCCAAGAGTGATATTGAGAACCGTCCGTCCTTCCGGTTACGAAGGACGATGCTGTTTCGTTTCTCCACTCGGTCTCTTGAATAAATAATGAAAACAAAGCTCTCAACGATTGACCTCTATTTGCACTGAGATGGGGCTGTGGGTGGTGCTGTATCCAACAACATCTATTATTCATCGGCTAATAGAACTCGCATGCAGAGTGGTAGTGGGCCGGCATTTTTACGATGCCGTTCGATTCGACTCAAGAACTCGTAAAAGGCTCATCTCCATCTTCTCATCTCCATCGCCTTGGGATATGGGATCGCCATTAAGATTTGGTGATTTCGATTAAGTCCTGGCGATGATTTCTGTGTCCTTGCTCCGGCGAATTGCCTCGATACACATTCGTTTTGCCATTTACATGGGAAATTGCACAACTCATTCATCGAAGGATCTCTTGGCATGGATACATGCTCATCGAGCGACAAGGAAGCACCGAAGACAAATTATTCGAGTTCTCAGATCGAAGGACACGACACCCGTATAGGAGAGGCGAGAGACTACATTTTATTGGGGGTAACTATGTGGAACGACACTGCCTCTTTTATTCGGTGGGGGGGGGGCACATTACAGTTTTTTTTATCTGCTCCGACACCAGTTTGCCCGGAGATTCCGAGAAAATTGTCTTCCAGGGCGAAGTCGGACGATTGACACAAGCACACACACACAGAGCCATACGCAGTGAGAGAACGTGCATATCTCATAGGGGGTGTGCAGCAAGGACATGCGAATAAATTTCTTTCTTCGGGTGTAAGTTAATTTTCCGGTCGACTTAGCTGCTTAGAAACCAACTAGCACATATTTAATTCGACGCATGTAGCCCGGATTAGTTTTACTCGAGATCAGAGAGTGAGAGTGAGAGGAAAGAAAGAGTGACAGGAGCAGGAATGAAAATTTAAATTTTTCCTTTTTTGCTTTTTCGAAAATTGTCAACGACAGTGGTGGCGGGAGTTGAGCTGATCAAGGGGGACAGCTGCTCGGGATGAGGACGCAGTTGAGTTTATGGCTGCGACGTTTCACTGAAAATCAAATTCAAATGGAGGTTTATCGACTGGAAAATGTTTTAAATTGTCAAACGGCGACAGTTGTTTGTGAACTTGAAGGATGTGATTACGAGAAATTAGGGTACGGGCGAAGGTCATTATCTCGAAGTTGAGGGCACGCAAATGACCAGAAGTTTTGCGGACTGTGCACATTTGCTGTTGCTTTTCTGTTTGACATGTGGGACATTTCGGAACGAAAAGTATGAATACCGAGGGAAAAATATTATTTTTTTGATTTTAATTATTACTCAGCAATCGATGGATTTTACTTCAATGTCTGCAAGGCGCGATGATGCAAAGAAGAAGGACCATCCAGGCATGGTGTCTAAAAAACACAACAACAAGTTATTGCAATACCGCTGTGACAAGAGCACGCACACAGGCTTTAACAAAAAATACTTATACATCAATTATACAGCACAGTACGAAGAGGAAGAAGGGCCAACCGCTAACTGCAAAATGATTCCTTCGATTTCCTTGCAACTTCCTTGTTTAACAGGTAAAAGATCAGAGTTTTTCCAGCAGTTTTTCAAAAACTGACGATTAAACGTGCTGTGTTTCATAAAAATCTCAGAGGACAAGGAAGGTCAAATCTACAGAAACATCGGAATGATTCCCATGGCATGGGCTGTAAGGCAAGGCGCGGCATCCTGCATGAACCAGAGGTCGTCCAAATTAATGTCATCGATATCCGTAAAAAAAAGTATTAAAGATGGCTCGCCCACCGTTGACCGAGACGTTGTTCCCAGCCTCATTTTCAAACGAATGATGCCACCATTCCACAATCCGCTCCAAACTGCACTCTCTGTGGATGCATTGGCTTCTCGACATTAACGTGTGAGTTTTGCAAGCCGTGGCAATTTTGTTTGTTAACCTGGTCGCTGAGATGAAAATGCGCCTCGTCAGAAAAGATCATTTTCCGCCCAAATGTTACGCTGCTCAAACTGCCCAAACTGCGAAGCGATAACGAAGTGGATGGTCAATTGCTGAGTCAATTGGACCTTGTTTCGAGATCTTTGTGCGGAATTCTCCTCAGGCTAGTGGGTGAAATGTTGAGCTGTTGAGAGCGATGACGAGTTGATGTTCGTGAATGGAGTGTCACACTCTCGGCCACAAAATAATCTATAGGCTCAACTATAATGCGCATGAGCGAGCATGAGCTAGTGTCAAATTTCAACGAAATGTTTCGTCATGTTTGCAAAAAAGTCATGTCTACCCATAATTCGCATCTGCGCGCATGTCCATATGTCACAATTTTTTGTTTCATTCAGCCGAAAAATGTCGTGTTCAATTATATGTGTATGTATGGATGCACGAAACCAACAGAATATCAGCTGATTTGCTCTTTTTTCAATTTTTTTTTTCTTGTCTGTGTTTTATCTGTCACAATAGCATATGCGCTTTGCGATTCATTTCGCACTAGCTCATGCTTAACGAAACATTTGTGTTTTGCACATGCTTAACGAAATGATCGCAATCTTTCATGGACGACATTATAGGTTGCCGCATGGGGTTGGGTGTATTTGCTCACTCACTCAAGCGCGTTTGACACTAGCTCATGCTCGCTCATGCGCATTATAGTTGAGCCTTATGATTTGAAAAAAAAACCACTAGATGGCAAAATTCTTGTTAGCAGGAGTTAGAACACACATTACTAGGAGTAGATTGCTATATTCGTCGATACGAAAGCTTAGTTTTTATTATTGATTATAAACATTATCTCTTGATGGAAAATGAAAACGTACATATACTCAATCAACATTGATAACTCGAGTGTTGTTGTGTCAAGTTGTATTTCGATTTCGATTGTATCTAACATCTGGTTAAGTTAGTCTGGTTAACTTAATAATAATAATAATATTAGTGGCGCCACAGCCCAGGGCAGGGCCTAGCTTCTCAGCAACCACTCGTGTTGTGGGTGCTGTTGTTCTTTCCGGATTGAAAGGGACCTATAGTTTCATGTCTACTCCTAACGGTTAAGTTTGAGAAGCCTTTTCTTGACAGTTGTACTCTTTGAGCATTGTCAGTGATTAGAAAGAACTGGGGCCGTGAAAATTATTTTTGTCGTACTAGGATTCGAACCTATACGCCGAGGTTGAACTACAAGGTAGTCGACGCACAGACCCACAACGGCATGGTAAGTTCACCAATTTTTTACTTTACTGTGGGCAATTCACGAGCATTTGATTGAGTCCAAAAATTGATGAATGATTGACCAGTTCGCCATTTTAATGCTGTACTGATTTATTCAAACAAGTGTGCCTAAATATGAGACAACGTTTGATCTTTGTTGAATAACTCCAAACAATTTGTGAATAACCGTCAAAATATTTGCGATTGTCCATCAAGCTCCTCGTTAGATAAGGTGGCCATCGTCTGTGTCGACTATCTCTCTATTGATTGATTTCTGGTAATTAGGACACGTGAATTTAGTCGTTCGTCGGTCGGCTGTCATAATGGCCTGGCTTGAGTATGCAGTGAGCGTGACTACACTCTTGTGTACTTTAAGCCACCAACCAGTCAGAAATTGGTGCGAAATGAAGAAAACATAGTCGCATAGCGGCGTCAATTCTGCGCGCCGATCACCTAAAGTTGGCATCATTAATCAGTCAACCCGCAATATTTTGAAGCTGGATTTAAGTCTACAACCGCTTAAGATTTTGCTGAAATGAGGACAGACAACGTCGTGCCCAAAAAACAACTTCCCGTTATTGGAGCTAACACAATCCACAAGTATTCGACCAAACATCAGTGCATCGACAAAGATTGACTTTTTGGTGCTGTTTATGGCATTGCGGCATCATCGGACCTTTTTGCATTCGAAACGAGGAAGGATACACCTTCACCGTCATTTGTCTCAGGTATAAAGTGATGTTAAACGACTTTTTGCGGCCAGAGCTCGACGACGATATAGCCGAACTTTGGTTCCAACAAGTCTGTATATGTAAAGGGTTTTCCAATAGGGACTTGGAAACTTTAAGTTCTAAACTGTTTGGTGCGGGTTGCATGCCGGTGCCGATATTGGGCCATATTTTTTCGTCGACAATAAGGATCGTCACGTTACTGTGAATGGTCAGTGTTATCGCGCCATGATTACCGATTATTTTGGGTCCGAATTGGACGATATGGACTTGGACGACATATGCCTTCAACAGGATGATGCCACAAGCCACACAGCATACTTCACAATCGATTTATTGAAGAGTAAGTATGGTGAGCGTGTTATCTCAAGAAATGGGTCAGTCGATTGGCCGCCTCGTTCGTGCGATTTAACGCCGCTTGACTATTTTCTATGGGCTACGTTAAGTCATTGGTTTATGCCAACAAGCCGACGACGTTGGAAGGGCTCAGAATCAACATTGAACGCGAAATAGCGGCCGTTTCGGCCAAAATGTGTGGTGGAGTTGTTGGAAATTGGATCCATCGCCCGCGGTGGCCATATAAACGAAGTCGAGTTCCATTCATAAATGCTTTGATTGTACTTCAAGCCGATAATAAAGTTTTTGAAATATCTCAAATGGTTTGCGTTTTATTTAAAAAAAAAGTTGTTAACTTTTTATTTGAAATCCCTTTATTTACTTCATGACATACCAGCGACGCAATACTCGAAATTGTGGAGGAAGAATTGGGCGACTAGTTCATCTCCCGACGATCAGTTGCGCTCGAGGTCACGGCTTGATACGACTCGATTATATTCCCAGTGGTTTACGTTAAGTTCTTGGCTTAAGATCAATCACTGGAAGTTTGTAGAAGCATTCCTAAAATGCTAATTTATGCCAGCCTTCATTGGGCACCTACATAAGCACGTGCCATCAACCTCATGTCGAAAAGTATAAAAGTACATGTAAGCTAAGATGGCCACAAAATTCGGGACCAGAACTGAGACGCCTTCTGGTGTCGACCACCCCCAAGTCAGCCCATTAAGCAGTTCATTCCAGAGACAGCACTTCATTGGAACTAAGGCTCCTACTTCATGGCCCCAACATCCACATCCGCCTAAGCCCTCCAGAAATCTACAGAAGCCATCTAGTCATTGATCCCATTGAAATTCGGTCATAGTTGGGTCAGCTTGTGTTCCAGCGTTTCCAGGCGTAAGAAATCATTTGATGTACAGCTCTTGGGCTTAGCGCAAACACGCGTGTCTAACGACTTTACGACCGAAGCCATGATCAAGGCCAAGTCGGCTTAACCTAACATCTCCGCGTACGACGACCCAGAGCCGGCGCGGCAGGAGCGACGAGCACTTCTTCAATTATTTTGTTTTCGGCAAATAAACCGAATTCGATGTTATCTCTTCATGCCATTTAACCTCATTTTAAATGGCGTCGTTATCAGAAGGAGCTCGACGAGCACTCTCTCTGTCTCTCCCCCTCCTCCTCAACACACTCCAGCAGGACTTCGGCAAATCCAAACAATGAACTACACACTATCACTGGTCCCAGGTTCTTCGTCGGCCGAAATCTCCCCCCCCGTTCCCTACGAGGAGTAAGTAAAGCAGAGTGCCTTCCACGAAACCAAGGGGAAGAAGCACCGGAGCCACAGAGAGCACCGGAGCTAGAGGACATACACAGATCTGAAGGAGATATGCTACTGTGCTTAAGAAGGCGTGTAATTGAGAAACATTCAAGAAAGATTTCCACCCTGCATTTCCATTTGGTCGCCATTGCCATTCGGCAGTCCTCAGTCCTCGCACCAGCCATCCGCTGTGTTCGCTTGTGTAGTAGTCGTTCGTTGTTGCCGCAGACGTCTCGTCCTTCGTCCCCTCTTGTGCCCCAGAACAGAGATTGTCGTATTTATACTTACTCAAGGATGAAGTGCTCGTTCTTCTCACTCTCTGGTTGGAATGCCTTCGCTTTGCGAATTCAGGCGAATGCGGGTCGGCCGGAGGACGGTGCCGTTTGTTGGCCAAGGGAGTGAAGCGATGCCAGTGCTCTAAGGCTGCTCAGGCTTAGGATGAGGCGATTAGTTCTTAAACGAAGGATATTGTGAGATAAATTTGTTCGGTGATTTGGTAAAACGGGAAATGAACGAACGGCTGTCGAGGAGATCTCTGAGTGACAGTGTGAGAGAAGGTGAACACTGTGCGCATGGACCAGGGGGTTGCGATGGAGGCACATTGTATGTTAGTTCTGATGGTTTACAAATTGTTTAGCTTTTTAGCTGAATGTCTTCACATTGTTCTTCTTCTTCTTTTCTGGCGGCTCTTACCTGAACCAGTTCGAATCTGGGAGTTATTTTCGCCTGAGGATGGGGTGCCAACCCGAATAGGACGTTGATAGCGTCAAACAAGAGAGGAGGCAGTTGAGTCTGTATGTATGAGTCTCATGGCCCTCACATCTCTTTGCAGGTGACTGCGAACTGACAGAACGGACAGCCACTGCATCCAGAACTGCAGTCAGCAGGAGCTACCTCCTGTGAACTCCGTTTTGTGGTCCTCCGGACTGCGGCATACTCCGAGCTAAGGTCTGAAATAAATTTTCCAAGGTCTGATGGGACAGCATAAGCGAGGTTACACGATCCCCGATGCATCTGTACCGTTACACGCAGCCTCGGATGCGTTCGGACCATCAGTAGACGGCGCGAGCGCCACCATCATCAGCTCGATTTTGACTAATAAGGAGGACATATTTCCCAGTATCATGGGGAATTACGGCATCGACAACAGCACATCCGATAATGGACTCAGGCCGCTCTTTAGCTAGCACATCCATAAAGGCACCTGACTGTCCTCCGGTCGTTGAGCCGTTAACCAGATTGATCGCATTGCGACCGACTTCAGACACTCCCCAGTAATGCTCCGATGAACCAACATCGAATCCAATCACACACCATGGTTTGATGTCGGAAAGTCGACCGAGTTTCCCAAAAGCATTTGGTAACAAGTTGCGAACAAGCGGCAAAAAGATTGGAAGCGTTGCCAAGAAGCCATCAAAGCAACTGCCACAAATTTCCTTGGTTTTAAAGGGTGGTTAAATTTTAAGGGCCGATGTTGAATGTGAACCACACCTAAACGTCAAGTTTTTTTCTGCATTTCATTTGCAATTTCTCAATTTCAGACTAACTCAACTTAACTCGAGCAACGCGTTAAAGTTATTCAGGCTTATTATGAAAATGCGCGTTCAAATCAAAATGCATATCGCGCACTTCGTGATTTTTTCGTGCGTACAATCGGAAAAATCGTGTAAAAATTTGAGCAAACCGGGTCATGCAGTGCATGCTCGTACAGCTCGTACTGCAGAAAATATTGCTGTGTGTGGTGGTGTGGCTGAAGAGCCGTCCACCTCAACTCGTCGTCGTGCCCAACAATTGCACCTCCCACGCTCGTCGTTGATGAACATTATACATAAAGACTTGTATTTACACACTTACAAGGTGCAATTGACTCAAGAACTAAAGCCTCTTGACCATTTCAAGCGTCGTCAATGGTCAGAATGGTGGCAAGAAATGGCAACAGTGGATGAGCAATTTTCGAAGAAAATAATCTTCAGTGATGAGGCACATTTTCACCTCAGTGGATTCGTCAATAAGCAGAAATGGCGCATTTGGGCGAATGATAATCCAAGAGCGATTGTCGAAAAACCAATACACCCACAAAGAGTGACTGTTTGGTGCGGTTTATGGGCTGGCGGCATCATCGGGCCGTATTTTTTCCAAAATGTGGGCGGTCAGGCAGTTTCTGTGAATGGTGTTCGCTATCGTGAAATGATAACGAACTTTTTATGTCCCGAATTGGAAGATATGAATGTGGACGAAATGTGGTTTCAACAGGACGGTGCCACTTGCCACACAGCTAACGAAACAATGGCTCTTTTGCGCGACAAATTCAATGGCCGTGTCTCACGTGGTGGCGATGTCAATTGGCCGCCAAGATCATGTGATTTGACATCGTTCGATTTTTTCTTTGGGGTTATTTGAAAGAAAAGGTATACGTCGATAAGCCAGCAACAATTCAAGAGCTAAAGGATGAGATAATTCGGCACATTAACGGCATAGAACCTCAATTATGCTTCAGCGTCATCGAAAATTTGGACCATCGGATGGAGGTGTGCCGCCGAGGTCGCGGCGGCCATTTGGCCGATATTTTCTTCCATACATAATTGAACCATACCAATATTATCATAGTAAAAATAAATGACAATAATTTCCTAAATAATTTGTGTTTTATTCAAAATCAACATCGGCCCTTCAAATTTAACCACCCTCTACAACACCACCGAAGAAAAACTCTTTGTTTGGCAACGAGTGTGTGCAGATATGTGCAGATAAAACCTACAAGCTATTTCGCTAGTACAAGGCATGATTACAAAACCGGAAGAGAAGATTCCAACCCATCATCCCATTTAAGACTTGCTTGACTTGCATGAAGTGTGATAGATTCATTCACAAATATAAAGTCGTTCAAGATGTTAGTTCAAGTTGGAGTACAATCCTGAATGTCCCTAGAAGACTATTGCTTGACCGGTTCTTCAGCTTGACTAGGTAGGTAGGTAGAAACTATGTTAGCTGCGGTACCTTGCATGCAAGGCGTATTATTGAAATATCTCTAAATCCAACTTGAACTATTTAAGACATTTGTTCTGTAATACCCTTTGCAGAAATCCCATCAAGTGATTCGAAGAAGGGTCTACCAAGCGCTCGCTGTCTGGTTCCAGCAAGAGTCAGGCAGGTGCAAATGAAATGTGTTAAGGCCTCCCTCTCAGTTGCACAGCTTTGCGGCAGGATCTTCTATCGCCCAGTGTCCCATAAAGACCGCGCCACAAGTCTACCGAAATCATGACGTTTTGGATCGGTTGTACTCAGGTCATACTTGTCTTGATGTACAGTTTGTCAGTTTAGCCCATTTGATGTTAGCTATTTCAAGGAAATGCGTAGAGATATTAGCCTTCACTGCTTGTTTTGGGATGTGTACCTTCGCTGCAAGCGAGCACTGAAGAGCAGATCTCTGTCTAGCCAGTTCATCGGCTTCTCATTTCCTTTGATGTCACTGTGACCTGAAACCCAGATAAGGGACATTTTGAGCTGGCCTAGCTCAGCTTGACTTCACACTTTGCAAGGGTATTTGAGGAGGGCCAGATACGACATGGATGGCATACAAATGCGGGGTTGTTAAATCTAATCCTTTCCACATTTGGTTGATAGCTAATTTAGTAGCTACAGATTTCTCATGTTTGTTTATGTGGCCACATGCCTAGACATAATGACATAATGTGAAAACATAGCTCGAAAGATCTATGGTCGAGAATCAGCTTGAAAATGCTTAGCTCATTGTTCGTCCCCACCTTCCTCTTCAGTCTGGGCTGAACCTGAGCTCTAATCAATAAGCATCTCCACGTAGCCCGATCTCTGGCTAACCGAGTTGGTTGAGGTCCTTCCCCACCTGCGGGCGTCCTCTGTTGCATTGTCCCACTGGTTAGGAGTCGGAGACGCGTGTTGTCCATGCACTCTACATGACATAGCCAACTTAGGCGCTGAATCCGTAGACGAATGGCTAGACTCATGTCGCTGTACAGCCCGAAGAGTTCGTGGTATAATATTCTCCTCCAGAGGACATCAACGCAGACAGGACCAAAGATCGCGCGCAGACAGAAAATTGATTCGACAATTTGCCCGCCCGAAGATGTGATTCGACTATGGACTTTTACAGGCTAATGGAAATTCGACGAGTCGCAACCATAATCCGAGTGTACAAATTTTCTGCTAAAAACGATGATGAGCATGACAAGCAGAGTTGACCGACCCAAAGAGACCGTCATCAGCATCTGGAACGACTTCGAAAACGTTTCAAAAACACCATGCGCCACGACTTTCCCTCTATTTTCAAACATTTGCGCAGCACATTTCACAACCACTCACTTGAAATGTGCCATCATAATGGCATTTTAAAAAGGTTTCTCCGCGATTATCTGTACCGTCCAATTTACTCCGTTTCCCTCGCCCATTTCCCTTGTCCTGCTCATCACACAAAAACATAAAAGAACGCACACTACACGAACACTTTCTTATTTAACGATCAAACTCCTGAATGAACGGAGTGGTGTGGGTTAGAAGGGATGCCGAAATGAACAAGAAAACGAAAGACACAACTCAGTTCATCCACAAAAATAGAAGAAAAAAAAAAACGAGCCGAAGGATAAGTCAAGCAAACTTCTTCAACAAAAGCGCACAAAATTTTAATTGGAATCCGAAACGCCGGACTGACTTTCTAATGAATTTGCTAATTATAATAACGGTAAAAAGTTGCCAATAAAACGGAAACGTTCTGGATAATAGGGATAATCGCCTTTCAAACGAAGAAGGAGAGGCGAAAAAAAACCCACCCTCAGCCCCGTCCCATCAAAGTGGTACATTTTTCTGCCACTTATTGACCAGGAAATTGACAATTTTCCCTTCAAGCAGCTAATTGGCATTCACCGGGTGGAAGTTTAAGGAGGCCGTTGACGGCACACCCACACCCGTGCACTCCGCAATGGGGACGGGGGGTGTATCTAACGACCGTTTTTGGTGAAATTCCACTGGTTGCCCTGTTCATTCACCGGTGGAAGGGAGAGGAACTGCGCGAGATAAGAATCTCCGAACGCACACATCCACCGTCGACAGGACAGACTCACTTGTCAGTCCGGGCGAAGATGGATTGCCGATTTATTGGAAAACAATTGGTCATTCATATGTCATTAGGGGTGAGGGCGACGCCCGAACGGGACGAGTGTGGGAATCGATGGATGAACACAACAACAGCGGATGCGTCTCAGAACTCACATGTGGTCGAAGTGCGCACGGATGGGGGGTGTCGGTGGAGGTGGGTGGGTGTGTGTTATCAGTTGGCCAGCAGCAGGAGTCAGCAGCAGCGGAGGAATTGTCCGGAAAATTGCTTTTCCTGATTTGTAAAGCAAATATTAATCGATGATTAAATTGAATTCATTTTTCGATTTTACATCTGTGAGAGAGATCACCGAGTGGTGGGGGAGTGGAGCGCCAGACCGGGTTCCTACATAAATTACAATAATTTTGACGTTATTGGTACTCAGCTTGTAGCCGAAGTGGCGAAAGTTTCGCTGTAATTCGCTGGCAGGCGAAGAGTTTAGATCGTAAGCCGTTTTTAATGGGGTCACACGTGGCTCGTGTGACCGGAGGGGCCAACATGGGCGACATTCTGTGGTTTATGCCGTCAACAGTGACCGGGTGCATAGTGGTGGCCGTCAGTGGTCATAATAAAGTTTTTCGAAGAATTTGCGGATGAGGATGAGGATGAGGATGAGGATGAGGATGAGGATGAGGATGAGGATGAGGATGAGGATGAGGATGAGGATGAGGATGAGGATGAGGATGAGGATGAGGATGAGGATGAGGATGAGGATGAGGATGAGGATGAGGATGAGGATGAGGATGAGGATGAGGATGAGGATGAGGATGAGGATGAGGATGAGGATGAGGATGAGGATGAGGATGAGGATGAGGATGAGGATGAGGATGAGGATGAGGATGAGGATGAGGATGAGGATGAGGATGAGGATGAGGATGAGGATGAGGATGAGGATGAGGATGAGGATGAGGATGAGGATGAGGATGAGGATGAGGATGAGGATGAGGATGAGGATGAGGATGAGGATGAGGATGAGGATGAGGATGAGGATGAGGATGAGGATGAGGATGAGGATGAGGATGAGGATGAGGATGAGGATGAGGATGAGGATGAGGATGAGGATGAGGATGAGGATGAGGATGAGGATGAGGATGAGGATGAGGATGAGGATGAGGATGAGGATGAGGATGAGGATGAGGATGAGGATGAGGATGAGGATGAGGATGAGGATGAGGATGAGGATGAGGATGAGGATGAGGATGAGGATGAGGATGAGGATGAGGATGAGGATGAGGATGAGGATGAGGATGAGGATGAGGATGAGGATGAGGATGAGGATGAGGATGAGGATGAGGATGAGGATGAGGATGAGGATGAGGATGAGGATGAGGATGAGGATGAGGATGAGGATGAGGATGAGGATGAGGATGAGGATGAGGATGAGGATGAGGATGAGGATGAGGATGAGGATGAGGATGAGGATGAGGATGAGGATGAGGATGAGGATGAGGATGAGGATGAGGATGAGGATGAGGATGAGGATGAGGATGAGGATGAGGATGAGGATGAGGATGAGGATGAGGATGAGGATGAGGATGAGGATGAGGATGAGGATGAGGATGAGGATGAGGATGAGGATGAGGATGAGGATGAGGATGAGGATGAGGATGAGGATGAGGATGAGGATGAGGATGAGGATGAGGATGAGGATGAGGATGAGGATGAGGATGAGGATGAGGATGAGGATGAGGATGAGGATGAGGATGAGGATGAGGATGAGGATGAGGATGAGGATGAGGATGAGGATGAGGATGAGGATGAGGATGAGGATGAGGATGAGGATGAGGATGAGGATGAGGATGAGGATGAGGATGAGGATGAGGATGAGGATGAGGATGAGGATGAGGATGAGGATGAGGATGAGGATGAGGATGAGGATGAGGATGAGGATGAGGATGAGGATGAGGATGAGGATGAGGATGAGGATGAGGATGAGGATGAGGATGAGGATGAGGATGAGGATGAGGATGAGGATGAGGATGAGGATGAGGATGAGGATGAGGATGAGGATGAGGATGAGGATGAGGATGAGGATGAGGATGAGGATGAGGATGAGGATGAGGATGAGGATGAGGATGAGGATGAGGATGAGGATGAGGATGAGGATGAGGATGAGGATGAGGATGAGGATGAGGATGAGGATGAGGATGAGGATGAGGATGAGGATGAGGATGAGGATGAGGATGAGGATGAGGATGAGGATGAGGATGAGGATGAGGATGAGGATGAGGATGAGGATGAGGATGAGGATGAGGATGAGGATGAGGATGAGGATGAGGATGAGGATGAGGATGAGGATGAGGATGAGGATGAGGATGAGGATGAGGATGAGGATGAGGATGAGGATGAGGATGAGGATGAGGATGAGGATGAGGATGAGGATGAGGATGAGGATGAGGATGAGGATGAGGATGAGGATGAGGATGAGGATGAGGATGAGGATGAGGATGAGGATGAGGATGAGGATGAGGATGAGGATGAGGATGAGGATGAGGATGAGGATGAGGATGAGGATGAGGATGAGGATGAGGATGAGGATGAGGATGAGGATGAGGATGAGGATGAGGATGAGGATGAGGATGAGGATGAGGATGAGGATGAGGATGAGGATGAGGATGAGGATGAGGATGAGGATGAGGATGAGGATGAGGATGAGGATGAGGATGAGGATGAGGAT
Organism: Eristalis pertinax; assembly: GCA_907269125.1. Classification (NCBI taxonomy): domain Eukaryota; kingdom Metazoa; phylum Arthropoda; class Insecta; order Diptera; family Syrphidae; genus Eristalis; species Eristalis pertinax. The sequence continues at coordinate 28,701,511 of OU026145.1, forward strand.
GAGGATGAGGATGAGGATGAGGATGAGGATGAGGATGAGGATGAGGATGAGGATGAGGATGAGGATGAGGATGAGGATGAGGATGAGGATGAGGATGAGGATGAGGATGAGGATGAGGATGAGGATGAGGATGAGGATGAGGATGAGGATGAGGATGAGGATGAGGATGAGGATGAGGATGAGGATGAGGATGAGGATGAGGATGAGGATGAGGATGAGGATGAGGATGAGGATGAGGATGAGGATGAGGATGAGGATGAGGATGAGGATGAGGATGAGGATGAGGATGAGGATGAGGATGAGGATGAGGATGAGGATGAGGATGAGGATGAGGATGAGTTGCAATGTAGAAAATACAGGCTATGACGCAACATCATGACGGACAATCAACTAATAGCACACAATCCATGATGTTGACGCTGATTCCGAGAACGCTGCCGCACATTAAACTCAAGAGCAAACACACATAAAATTAATTAATAGACGACTACTCCCACATCCGACCCACGGCAAACGCTCTGCCCTGAAAAATCAAGAAAATCCCAAAAGACTCTGCGCTCTGCATCCAGCCATCCCCAGAGATCGAAAAGCAAACGAGAAGCCACCACCCGCCGCCGCCCACATAAACCAATCTCTGCCCGCAAAAATCATATTTTATAAATTATGGTCTCGAATTTTCCAGCACAATGAATGAGGCACCCCATCACGACCCAGTCCAAGCGGCCCTGCGCCGCACGACGCACAGGCCTCGCTGCCGGGTGGTAATAGGTATAAGTGCCCCCTTTTCAAATCACATGATTGCATGTTTATGTACTTGTGTTATTGGTTTGTTGACTTTTGAAATTAGTTTTGAATTGAGGTAAATAAAGTTTCGCAGAGGGGTTGAGCGAGCGGAGGGTTGGCAGCGAATGGAAATGACTGAATTAAGTATGGTGCCGGCATCCCTCCCACAAATTGGGAAGTTTTTAATTTGTTTGGGCTCTGTCAGCACGAGACGCTGGGTGGATGGAAATCGTTTTAGGAATATCCAAGAGTTTCCCCACACACCGCGCGTTGTGTCGAGGCCGTCATAATGGGCGGTAATGGCGAAAGTTCTCCGCGGCGAAATCCCGGTGCCTGGATGTGCGAATGCTCTTTCTTCGTTTTCCGTTTGGTTTCTGTTTTCATTTTCTTTTTTCTAATATTCTGAAAGACTTTTTTATTTCATTCTTTTTTTTTCCGTTTTATTTGCTGTTAGTCGTATGTGCTCAAATATTTACCAACATTTTTCGCATTTTTCATGTCGGGAACAAGGCTCGCGGCGGCGAATGCAGGCGGATGGGTTGTCTTTTTTTAAAAGGATCTCAAAACTTTGTCGAGGGAGATATTAATGCATTTCGCAGCCGCTGGTCCAGAAAGCGGGTGAACGACTGGTTCGATGTGAAACTTTTGCAGACAAGTGAGTGCCGTCAGTACACTGTGGTGGTTGCCTGAGGCGTGTTGGAAGCCTTTTGACGGTGAGTTTGCTGATGCCGACTGCCCTATTGGTCTCGCTGATTGATGGTTATGCGGGTGAATGAATTGTGACGAACATTTACATTCAAATTTGTCTTCAGGCTGGACGATTCAACAATTGGGAGGATTAGTGCGGTAGATCGGAAAGTTTTCACGTGGAAAGTGGTACAATTTGGTTGACATAGATATCACACCCTACTCGTAGACAGTGCAGCGACTCGTTGCCAAAAATATAAAATTGCAACGACGACGTTTTAAATTGAGAAGGCACAGAACCATTCGATATGGCTCGATTTGAGTGCATCCCGGTACGCTCATCAGAACAATTAAAACGTTGAAATTGTCGGCGATTGAATTTTGGTCGTGTAGCATCTATTGAATTTGTAAGTTTTTATTTAATTTTGGATAAGCTTTAAACTAAACTAATTGACGGCGATCCTCTTTTCTGCTTTTTTTTTTGCGGTGGAAACTTTTCTGACATAGTTGAGCAGGTGGCAACTTTTAAGGGTGTGTGTACGTTTTTTGATGTAAATAACAAAAACGTAAGGTTGAGTGAACTTGTTTTACCAATAATTTGTTTATTAAAACGATTATAGAACATTATGAATTAATGCAGAAAAGAAGTATGTGTGTACATAATCAGAAACGTAAAAGTAAATTAATTTCACAAATTTAATTTCACTTCAACCTTTGAAGCTAAAAATTCTGCGTCAAATCTACTGTTGCAAATGAAAAAAATACATTTTCATTATTGTACCGCTACCCCTTGGAACTTCTGTGCTAAAAATATGTAAGGGATGTCCCAAAGTTAACTCAAGAACTTTGAATTTGCCGCCATTTGTGCAGTAAATTGTTGACAACACTCAACAAAAAAACAGTTTGACAGCTGATATTTCGAGGTTAGTAAAAATGGAACGTCACACGATACAACAACGTGCTTTATTGAATAATACTTACTTACTTTTATTGAATAATTTTTATTGAATAACATCTCAAAAATAATGATCGTCTGGGGGCCAGTGTTTTAACTTCGTTAATTGTGGAAAGATTAACAGAAAAATTCAAGGAGACTGGATATGACGGCGACGCTAAACACAAATGTAACAAATGTATATGTTGCATGAAATTTTGTTAGTGCAGAAATATCCAGACCTTTGGCTGATCAACTTAGAAGAATGGCTCAATTGGAACTGCTCAGGTTTGTATGCTTTCTATGCATAAACACTTTAGTTGCTGAAACGTGATGATTCTGACATTAAATTCAGTTCAGTTTTTTTCAGCAAACATTTTAACAATCGACCAATCCTGCTTGGAAAAGTGGCTGATGCAACAACAAAGTAGAAGCCATTTTCAATAAATTTTTTTATTGAAGTTGGTAAAGACGCGACCGTGGCGTTGTGGGTCTGTGCGTCAACTCCTACGCACTTGAACATAAGGCGCGCGGCGGCGTCTAGGTTCGATTCCAAGTACGACAAAAATAATGTTCACAGGCCCATCTCTTTTGAATCTGTGACAATGCTCAAAGAGTATCTAAAAAAAGCTTCCAAATATGGCCGTTCGGCGTCAGTATAAAACTGTAAGTCCCTTCCACTCGTGAGAGAACAATAGCACGCATAACACGAGTGGTTGCTGAGAAGCTAGGCCCTGGCCCTCTACGGGCTGTAGCGCCACACATATTATTATTATTATAAAGACGAAGAAATTATGAGTATATCTCTAACAATACAAACAAAAACTATTGTAGAACACTCATCGAATGCCAAACACAATCAATGGCCAAAATGCATACTGGTTGAGAGAGGAAATTACTCTGAAAGAAAACTTCATTAGCTGACAGACATTCGACATAAACAACGCCTTCAGAATATTGGCAGTTCAGATAAATTTGTATTTTTCGTTGGACTTACTCCTCTGCAAATAGTCGACGTCCCTATGGAGTGGTGAAATAAAGTGAGAGACAATCCTATACCCTTGGAAATATTTTACTGTTCACGAGTGATTCGTGACATGATTCACCGTGAAACATAATCATTGTGACATTGTGATTTTACAAATTGACTTACAAAGTGTTTCAGGTCATCCTTATATCACCATTGTGATGTCAGACTACTACCACTGATCGACAACGCCAGTGATAGTGTTGCTAATTTGATCTCAATGGCAAATTGTGACTGGACTGGCCCCTCTAACCAGGGGCAGGCACGCAACCAACGGCGCCATCCTGCTATGTTTCATGCCGTCCTTAAAATGAAAGCTCTTTAAAAACAATGTTGTCGTCGTTATTCATTTCCGGTTGAATGCCTATGTTGACTCGACAAGCAACCTCAGGGTATACAAGAGCCAATGCGCTCGAAAAAATGCACTATTTGGTACTGTTCATGATTGTCATGCCGGAATCATTAGACCGTATTTTAGTTTCGTTTGTTTAACCCTTAGCCACAGCCTTAGAGACAGCATAGATTTTTCAATTTCAATGAATTAAGTGTAGGTTTTTTGAGTCTTGATAGTTAAGGGGTAAGTATGAAACATTTTGGTCCTTCGAGCCGCATTTTTGATTTATTGGAGTGGATCCGTCTCAAAAAAAACTGCATGTTCGATCGAGAACCCAAAATTTACAACTTTACAACTATTCAACATCGAATCGGACGATCGATTCGTCACGATAAATTTCTTCCTTCTCAGATCCAGAGTTGAGTTATCTGCCCAACGCATAATTTTTCTCTGGCTGCGTGCAGTCAACACCGTGGAATGGTGTTATGTTAGTACATCACACGCGTCATTGTGGTTTAGCCATGTCTAGTCTAGTCTAGTTTAGTGAACTCTGGTGATTACTCTGATCAAGATGTTTAAGCTTTATTTGGAATAAAAAGATGAAACGCATTGTACCCGTATTTTGGTGTACAATCCTGGCCGGTCCGCTGGCCCTAGTTTCGTGAGTATTATCTGGTTTTCTTGAAGTGTGTCTGTTAAATACATACTTTACAATACTTAGCCAATGCAGGCTCTTTATCTGGGGACACCTGAATGTGTCGAATGTCTCCCTCATCGAATCGGGAATTGATGAATGCAGTTGATTTTTATATAATTCTGGAGGAGGTAAGGAATATGTTTCATTGTCAGAGAAAATTAAAAACATTATCTTATACCTATTTATTATCAAATTCGAATAGCCTTGCTATTGGGAAGTTCTTGTATTTTGAACGAATTCCAAATCGTTAAATGTTACATCACGATAACTTCAGACCGAGCGGATTCCCGATGCCTTATCCTGACCATGCCTCATGCTTGTCTTCGTTAAACTTGTCTGTGGTATCCATTGATCTGTACTTTTCATTTATCTAGATTAAGTTAGTTTTCGTTGCATCAAATACCGCCATTTATCGGAAGTAGTCGTACCCCGCTTTCATACGGTCAAATTGATGCTGATTCGAAACAGCATCGAACCGTTTTTGCAGCGGATGGTGGCTGGATATCTTACGACAACGTCAAGCGAAAACTTTTGTGGACGAGTCGCGGTGATTCGGCACAAGCACGGTGTGGTGGCCAAGCCAGGATTGACTGCCACGAAGATCTTGCTGCTCTGTTTGGTGTGATTGAGCGATTGTTTCCTTCATCTACTAGAGGAAACAATCACTCAGAAGCGCCCAGTTCTGGTCCATAGGAGAGGCATTGTGTTCCATTAGGACAACGCCACACGCATCAATGGCGACTCGTTCGCGGTCCTTATGCATCCACCTTATACTCCGGACCTAGCACCAAGTGATTACCACCTATTGCTGTCCATGGCGAAAGTTAGCCTCAAGAGATGCAGGTTTGTGGTTTTGTGGTACACTATTCAACTCCGTCTCAGTGGGATAAGAAATGAGACTGATCACAAAGGAAATGGTTTGCAATAGATTTAAAATGTGCCGGATCTTGGACGTTGAATTTTGCAAGCTCTCTTGACGTGTTTTCGAACAGAGGCATACAAACCTTTGGACATCCATTACATGGCGTTTGACAGTGAAGTAACATGTCCCGGGCAAATTAGTCGACATTCGTCGACACTTGCACATGTCATGTAAAATAATAAAAGAAAACCTTGTAAAAGAACTGCTTCCAGACATCGGTTCAACTTCCAGCCATTTTTCCGCGACTTTGGTTCAGGTTCAAGCACGACAAAAGACTGAAGTCAAAGGCATACCTGTGTCCAGTTTGGAGAGTTTCTAGATAACACACAAACCCTCATATACACACGCACACCGCCAACGCATCGCCATCGTCTCGAATGCACTCCTTAGTACATCCGCTGCCCACAAATGTGTCGTCAACATCGAATTCAATTGAAAACACGCCGACGACAGCAGTGAGCGCAACATGATAACGACCAACTGATTGATTCATCACCCGACAAATTGGAGTCACTCCCGGTCCCCTTTAGACGCACGCGGCGTCTAATTACGCAGCATCCCCCCACGGGCTGATGTAAGCAGCGAACTTTAGGATTCGATTTCTTAATTAACTCAACACTTTCGCACTCCCAAACGAGGTGCGGACGGATGACGATATCCTCCAGCAGATGCCCCAGCACCCGGACTCAGTGTCATTCGGTATGATAATGGATAGATTCTCGTTCGCCGTCTGCCTGGCTCAAAAGGTATCATCATCCTCATCAGCAGCAGCAGCAGCAGTAGCGGTGGTGTGACACAGCATCGTCATCGTCATCAGAGCACCCGAGGGTGTCGGATTGTATTAGCTTCCGCCTCGCTAATGGAACGCAATGAGTTCTGGTGGAGTTTCATCGGTTTTGCTGTTTAAATTAATTGCGTGCGAAGTTTGTGTGGATATTTTCTCGAGGGAGCCCGCCACGCCGGTAGATGGGAGCTGGATGCTTTGGATATTCTGCGGCTTGGTTTTATTTTCATCAAAGGAAAACGATGAACAGCAGCAACCACTTACTGAGGCAATCTTCTTGCGGATGAGGTGACGAGAAATTGATGATCTATCGGCGCTCTGTGCTGCTGAGAACACTTCGGAAAGGTAGCCTGACAGGGGATTAATTTCATTGAAGTGTGTTGTGCTTGCGAGTCTGGTTCTGTAAGTTGGTCTACACGGTCTGGGGACTGCATCAAATTGAACTGGACACTGGCTGGAGAAGTAAATAATAAATCAAAGTACATGTTGTTCGAAAAACAGTTGGAATTGGCAAGTTTCTCAAAGATTCATCAGGTCCACTTCGTTAAAAAAAAATCGGTAACACTACTACAGCTATTTGGTAGAGTTAGAAAAGGCATACTACCGAGTTCGAGTAAATTCTGGAGTGGTCTTTGCAGGAGGAAAGGATTGAGGGTCCTCTCTTAAGGGCCATTCAGTTCCATTCACCTTTCACCTTTCACCGTGGGAAGGTTGGACTTAGCCAAGGGTGCGTCTTGTCACCACTCCTTTTCATTATATATATGGTCGGGATGATGTAGAGGCATCTAATAACCACTTCGCTTAGTTTCGTTAAGTTTCGTTAAGTTCCGTTAAGTTTAGCTTACTTAAGTGGGAGTCTTGTACGTACGTAAATGATTGAATGGTGCTGTTGCATAAATTCCCAGATGGAATTATAGGCACTTGACGATGCTTCTTTCATTTCGTTCGGTTCTCTGACGAACTCTGGCTGGGCCTTTAGCTGTGCCCACTTTTGATGGAAGTTTTTAGACTTTTGTTAGACATATGTATATAATCGCCGTACGCTGTACTTTGAAACTGGTTTTCCAAAAATCAGGGGTCACACAATTGGCATTTTTGGCCCACACCCTGAGTAATACGCAGTGTCAAAAAATTGCAACATTCCACCTAAGAAATGTTGTTCAGTTCACGATGGAAGCCTTAGGACTTTACAAACGAGCTGATGACGGGTTCGTCACCGTTGACATTTGCCTGGGTGTAACTGCCACTAGGCTGTGCGATTTCGATCCAGAAGCACTTTCCTTTCATGTCTTCCAGGAAAACGAAAGGATTTAGGACACATCCTGACAATACGGCCTTGTTCCTCGATTTGTAAACCCTCCTTCAAGTGAAGTGCTCACTTATTTGCGACAGATTCACTTGAATTGAACTTCATTCGACTCTCTGCCCATCAGTCTCGAGGGATCCTCAGGAAAGCGCCCGATAATCTTCAATTTCACCTCAAAACTGATTGAAATCCTTTCAAAGTGAAAATAAATCGCTACCCTCTCCATGAGAGCACCACTCGAAGTTGAAAATTATATTTGCCTACACTTTCCGCAATTTCGTCAACATAATCTCGCAAAAGTGTGCGACGTCCCTCCCCACTCTCCGTACAAGCCCACATGTGGTAGAATAAATCCTTTCACCTCAAGTTGACCTAGATAAATATTTACAGCCACCCCCGCGCCAGGCGTGGATTGTGTCAAGTGCGTTGTGTAATCCAGTGCCAAACCGAGACCGGATTCAATTTCCATGCCTATCGCATCTTCTGATAACCAATATCCGATGTGTCAACACGGGACGATACACCCGAGGTTTGTCATCAAAGTGTGCCCACAGAAAAACTCACACAGAGAGAGAGAGAGAGGGAACGTGTGTCCTTTGCAAAAATAAGAAATCCCGGCCAACAAAGAGTTAAGTGCTCGAAATCCATTTCCACTCGATCACGCAATTATGTAAACGTTCACCGGCACGGACGGGATGGAAATTTGTGAAAAATTTGAATCCTGCCAGCTCATTTAATTTCCATAAGGACAACTGGATGCTGGCAGCGGGGAGTGCCTGTAAACTGCTGGTTCTACATCGCCACCAAGGCGATTCACGTATTCAAAGTGAATTGTAAAATTTTAAATTATTGCCAACACGCAGGAATAACAAATGTCCTGTGGATAATAGATTCCTCTGTGTGCAGTCGAGGATGCATCTCTGTGACAGCGGGATGGATGGCCTTGCATGTTGCAACCCTTGGGGCAGGGTTACGGATACTCTCGGTCGGTCGGTCGGTCGGTCGGTCGGATGACGAGCCAGGGTGCAGCATGTGTCTGGAGGATACAGATACATTATCACCCTTGTTGTGCTGCTGCTCGTATGTCAAATTGAATTGTCATGGGATTTGCGCGAGAGAGTTGATCGGGCGACAGACACCGGCGGCGGAGATCCGCACATCAAATTACGAGGCTGGTTAGCTAATTTGCCTTTTTTACTGCCTGTCTCTGCTCTGCCCCTGTCATTCAGTTGGGCCTCAGTCAGACGTTCCATTGTTTCGCTCAACCCCTGAGCTGGGAGGTTTTTTGTTTGGCTGGTATGCCGTGATCCTGTTTACTGCCTGGGGGAATACCTTCGGTTCCTGTTCATTATTTCATTTTTTTCGATTTGATCGGTGTTTGCCGACTGTCGACTCCTTCCCTCTAATTGATGTCAAATGGAAGGGCTTTGGAGTGGGCACCCCCCGGAACGAATACGATTGTGATACGATGACGATGATGATGATGACGATTGTGTGCTGATTGTGTTTACAGATACTCAAGTTATCTAACCGTTCGCATATGGCGTGAATTTGATTTTGATTTCCCGTGGCGCATGTTTGGACTTCTCCGGTGTTGTTTGCTGTCCGTCGGTCTTGTGGTTGCAATGCCAAGTTTGGTGACATGTGGATTTTAATTGAATGTGTGGATGCGAGCGAAGGGGTATGCTACTGCTGACATAGATGAATGCGATGGGATCAGCGGAAGTGATAAAGTTAATCCATTCGGTTGGAGTTCTGCTTAGACTAGTCTATTATCTTGATGATCGGGGGCAATCTAATTTAAGGTGGCACTATATTTGCCAGAAATTAATTGATTTCCTGATGGAATCGCAGGCTGTCCATCATTTTTGACACCGCGTTGGTTGAGACCAGCAATAAAGTAGCCGACTGCTACTTCCGGTGGCCCTTACAATTCTTTGACATCGTTTTCTATATCCTTTTCTCAAACCCAACTGGCCAATCAGAGAACGCAATTCATATTATTTCGTGAATAACTGTCAAAAATTCTCTCAAATTCGTCGATGGACAACGGTTCGGCTATCTATTACCTACCTTCTGGTTCAGACCCTTCTCCCAGTGTGTGTGCGACATTAGACGCGGGAGCGCAGTCCTGCTGGCTCGGAGTCAAAGACTCTTCAGCCTGGAACCAAGTTGTCAATTGGCTAGTCACTTAGAGTGTTGGATTCGTAAAGTCCTAACTGGACACATGTTACTGTGGAGCTTCCTGATGGCATCCAAATGTGGACACGACTAAAGGCTACACGGAGAACATTTCATTAAATTTTTCTACGTCTATGCACCGTTAAGTAGGACTGAGATGATCCAAATCTTGAACAAAATTAGCTTGTAGCTTCGAGAGTCGGCATTGTTACTCAACACGAGCTACATACAGTGATGAACAACAACAAAATTTTCAATACAGCCTACAAAAATAAATCTAAAAATAAATCCTTCACTATTTTGTATCTTTTACTGAGAACCCTGATATCTTAAGTGAAATGGGAATCAATTATAAGATTTGCACAAAAAAAAAAAAACGCGGGCTCATTTACCGTTATCAAACAATATACTTTTTTTTGTTTTTATCGGAGGTTTTTGAACTCTACACTGGAGCACTCAGACTCAAAAACTGGTCCATTGTACTACTGGGGCCTCAACAAGAATCATCACGTAATTGTGCTATTTATCGACTTCAGCAAAGCATTCGATTCTTTACCACATGAAAAGCTCGTAGAAAGTGTCAGCAAAATGGGGTTGAGAGGAGTTCTGGTCAAATTGCCACAAAAGTTATCTGACTGACAGAACTATCCAAGTCAAGGTAGCTGATACATTGAGTACTGAAAAGGAAGTCAAATACGGTGTGCCACAAGGCTCAAAATTGAGCCCCATATTATTCATCTTTCACTAACGAGCTTTTCACTACCGAGCTACTGAAGTTACTGAAAAAATCGACTGCTTATGCATATGCCGATGACATAGCAATCGTGGTGAAACACAAAACTTGCATTCAGCTGTGAAGATAATACAGGATGAATTCAAATGCTACGAAACAAAGACGATGCACATTCACACTCCATGAACACTTGCAGAAGTCTTCCAAATCTTTCATCGAATTGACCGCTGTCCGCAATCAAACAACAGCAATGAAATCGAAGTTGTCAGAAGTATCAAATACTTAGGAATTACCATCGATGAGAACTTTCTTTGGCGTGAGCACATCAACGTCCTGCGCCTGCAACTTAAGAGCACCGTCTTCGCAATGACGTATCATAAGCGTTACACAAATGTAGAAGTGCTTAAGCAGGTGCATTACTCGTTAGCAGAATCGCGCATCAGATCCGGCATTCTGGCCTGGGGAAACGCAGCAACATCCCACCTGGTTAAGACATCTAGCACACAACATCGTTTCTAAAAATTGTTAGACACAATAACTCAACTTTTCAAGTTCTAGATGTCAGAGCTATTTTCCAGATGACAACACTGCTGCAGTACATGAGAGACCCACGGTTCCAGAAACCATTAAGTCACACGCTTAACACCAAGGGATGCTTGATGTTCCGAGAGCATACAACTTATATGGAGACTGAGAACTACTTTGCGCCGTCCCCAAATTTACGAATTCGCTTACACAGTGTCTTAAAGTAATTCCGAATTTCAAAAAAAGAAAAAAAGAGCTAAAAAGATTTTTAATGGAAACGTATCATACATTTTGTGTGGTAGCCCGTAGCGTTGTGGGTATGTGCGTCGACTCCTACGCATTCGGACCTGCATGTCTAGGTTTGAATTCTGATACGACAAGAAATACTTTTCACGGCCCCACCTCTTTCGAGTCACTGACAATGCTCAAAGAGTATAACTGTCTAGAAAAAGCTTCTCAAACTTGGCCGTTCGGAGTCGGCATAAAACTGTAGGTCCCTTCCACTCGTGATAGAACAATAGCACGCACAACACGAGTGGTTGCTGAGAAGCTAGGCCCTGGCCCTCTACGGGCTGTAGCGCCACCCAATTATTTATTTATTATTTATCATACATTTTATGGTTCAGAAATATTAATCTTAATGAAATGTGAACTTAAAAAAAATATCACTTCAACATTTGTAACGATCGATTTACAACCACCTGCAGCTAAGCAATTAGCGTTGCAGGTAAACTATTACCAATATTGTATCAATAAAAAATAAAAAAAAACGCAGCAACCTACATTTACTGAAACTTCATGTCGCTTCTGTGATGAGGAGCCTACATCTGTTACCTCATCAGCACCAAATAACTGTCACCAGAGGAAGTGTTCTGCAGTGTCGTTGTCTTCTCTGCAGGCGTCGCAGAGGGTTTCATCGCCTAGGCCAAGCACATTTAGGTATTTGGCGAAGGTGTAGTTGCCCGTTAGTACGCTGGTAAGTCGTCTGCAATCTTTTCTGTTAAGAGATAACAAGAATGCCACGGATTTCCTAGAGACATTAGGGAGCATGCGCTTGGTTTGTCTACATCCTGGAGAGTCATGCCACCTCCGGTTGTGCTCTCGAGAAGCCCAGCCATCGATTGAAGCCCTAACCGAGGACGCGGGTAATGCCAACGCAGTTTCGGGTGCTAAGAGTATCTCCTCTGATCCCTGTCTAGCAAGTTTATCGGCGATCGCATTTCCGGTGGTGGCCCGCCGATCCAATTCAGAGAAGAATTGTATTCTTGGACCATCCTGGAAGTAGTTAAAGGGATGAGTAGGGCCTTAAGCACAACTTGACTGTCGCTACAGACAAAAATGCTTCGCCGCTTCCACCTGTTCTTCACAATATAGTTGGTGGCCATTAGGATCGCATAGTTTCCCGCTTGGAAGACCGACGCAAATTTACCTAACGAGTTTTGCAGTCTAGTCTTGTCGCCCTCCACGAAAGCGCCAGCGTCAGACCCTTCCTTGGTCTTGGAGCCATCCGTGAAGATTCGACTGCATTCTGGTCAGAGCCAATCCTGAGTGCAGGGAAAGTCGACTTTGTATGCGTCAGAAGGCACATCCTTGCGACTGGTCAAAGGAAATACGGTGCGCAAGTTCACTGAAACTCCAGTGCGGTTTGACCACTTCTTTTTAAACGGAAGATGGCCTTGAGAGTGCACCCCATGATGTAAATATCAAGGGGGCGGGGGGGGGGGGGGGGGGGCAGAGCCAAGCGTGCTAGAAAGGGCCCCTATGCAGCCGAGGCAAACCTTTGAAGTTTCAGTTCTTTGAAGCTTAGTGGAAGCAGCAGTTACGTATTTACGCGAAAGCTTGTTCCACCAAATCTTATCATAGCCGTGTAGATCCAAATCGATCTTTTTGGTGATAGACCCCAGGACTTGCCTAAAATTCCCTTACACTGCCAGAAAACTGACAGCGACTTGGTAGTTTACGATTCAATGTCTTTCTATCCAAGATAACACCGAGGTACCAGACCAGACAACTTTCTCCTCCTCGTGAAGAAAACAATCTGTGTTTTTGAAAGCCTATTTCTAGTACACCAGTTGTCGATCGCGTCTAAAGCCGCCTGCGCTTTTGAACACACAGCCGCTAGGCACGATCCGACAGACAGGACAGTTACATCATCCGCATAGGTCTGGGCGTAGACATTGGAGCTAATAAGGGCATCAAGCTGAGATTCAACTAGCATGTACCATAGCACAGGAGATAGGACGCCACCCTGAGGGCAGTCTCTATTTACCCCCGACATTACATACACATCCGCAATTATAGTTCTACTCATTAGCATTGCTTTGATCCAGAACGCTACTGATTCCTCTACACCGCGTTCTCTGGCCGAGTTACACATGCCGTCAAAAGTCGCATTGTCAAAACGACCCTCTTCAATATACTTAGACGTCATGATAAATAAACTTTACGTCATTAAATGGTTCTTGCTCACCAGGAAGCTACCTATAGCAACCCAATAGTTATGGAAAGCAAGGTTAAGTTGAACGGACAAGGAACTGTAAGAATTCGGGGCATTCAAAGTATTCTTATAAAACCTTCTTAGGACTTGTAACAGCACCTCTTTGATCCTCTTTGATCAGTGATCACCTTTTCGAATACTTTGCTGATGTTCGGAAGGAGACTGATTGGCCGGAAGTTGCACGTCATTTCCGACTTTTTCTTCTTAAGTGAATTGGCTTTATCTTCGAAGACACCCAAGCTGACGCTCCTAGTAGTTCCAACTCATAGCTCAAATGCTCTATTATTTCACCGCTGAGTTGCTCGCTAAATCGGACATATTTCCACTTAAAAGGATCTCTCCCTTTTAAGGGAATTGTCCATAGTCTGAGCATTCACAGAGCTTTCTTTGATAATGGTCACCGTTCGTCACAATCACACTCTCCCAAGTCGTTACATCCATACCCACGTGATGATCCATCTCAGCTACCCTATCACGGGCAGCAGCACTTTCGTCCAGGAAAGCCACGTGCTCTTGCCCTGCCAGACTTGAGCTCTAAATCCCGACTCTTGGGTGTATGTCCGGTTGCATGCTGAAATGGCAATGCTAACTGAGCATTTTCGACTTTGACACATATCACGAATCACTCGTGATCTGTCGAAAAAATAGACCACTGATGCCCCATTCCATATGAAATTCCTTAAACCAGCAACCATTCTCCCCGCAACAAGCTAGATTTCATACCAAATACATTGACTCCATGGCGATGAAACGCAGATAACCACCAAGTTCCAGCGACATCACGGAAACAGCCCTCATCCACACACGAAGGCCTTTTTGATTCAATCACCGAGTCTTTGATTGAATTCCGCATGATGGCCACCCCATGGAAGCTAATTTAAACTGAAACTTCACACCTAATCGATTTGGCAGCCTCCCCCTCCAGCGGATCGCCTCCACTCAATCGGATGACCGTCATCGTCTTACGTTTTCAATTATTGACGCCACCCCCGCTCGCCACTGGGACAATTGACACGAAAACAACACCGACCAGCGTGAAACAAAACCACAATGCGTTGGCAGGAGCGACAGCGGGATACGTGTCCAGGGCCACACGTAAAAAACCAGAAAAAAATGCGAATCTCATCCTCCACCTGCCCTGACTGGCTGCTGTCCAATTTAACGAAATTCCCTGCTGAAATCACACACACGCCCCGAGGAGGGTCGACACGACACGAGCTCGCTTCGGATTAAATCACACCCACACATGGGGATGTCGGCGGCGGCGGCGGCGTGTAAGTCGGCGTTTTGGCATCGTCGATGCCAAGGACCCCCTGCTGGGAGTTGGGTAACCCTAGATCGCAGACACAGCCATGTCCTGTCGTTCGTCGACCGCATTTGGTGTCAAATATTCTATTAATTCACCCCTCGGGCTGCAGCGAGTGCCAATTAAGGGCTTTTTAGTATCAATTACAAATCGAATTCGCTCGCTCCTGCCGCCCAGTTTCCGTTCGCCTTGGCTGGCCGTGCGTAGACGTGTATACCTCTGGGAGCAGGGCAGAGCGACGTGATTTATTGCATGACCGATGCGGTGGTGCTGTTGACTTCTGCTGTGAATTTATGCAACTCAGCGGCAGATGACCCCTGCTCCGGAGTATTGATTTCCACAAGGTGGTTGTCTTCACATGGCACGTCGTCGTCGACTGAGTGACCTGCTAAGACGGTGTCATCCCTGTCGTGAGGCGTAATCTTTTAATCATCGGTGCTCGCAAGACGGCGTGACTGCGGACACACCCTGTCCTGTTCGGGTGTCGCATGACAGGCCTGACGAAGGGATCTCGAAGGGATTGGATGTTCGATGTGTGAACACTGAACACACTCCAGTTGTGTGATTCCTCTGTGCCGATCGCAACGTTGCGCTGACGGGAATAGGGTTACTCCTCATCGCCGTCGTCGTCGTCGTTGTCGGGTTTTCGTGGAATTTTGATTAATGAGGGGTAATTAGTTTGATGAATTGTCCCGTTCGGCGGGAAAGGTGAACAAACGCGGCAATGAATCAATCAGCTTCCACGGATTCCGGCCGTGGGGCGGACAGTTCGGGACTGAATCCGAAATGTCTGTCTCTGGAGCTGATTGGGGTGTGAACAGGGGCGCGACTCTCGGTGGGAAATGGAGTGTGAAATTCGTTTGTTGCTTCTGAAGAAGTCAGCCAGTCACAGATTTATGATGCTGGTTGCGGTTATGTGCGAATGGGTACAAAAGTGACGCAGTTCTCTTGACATGGCATCACGGCATCCAAGATGCGCTGCGATGTGTTCTTGTGAACCTTGGCTTGGCGACATGAGAACTGGCGGGGGAGACTTCGTTCGTTAGAAGCGTCGTTTTTAAGGCGATAGGCAGGGCTTAGCCAGGCTTGAAGTAAATTACGTCATGAGGGGATGGGGAGTAAGTTTTTTTCAACGGAATCATCCGCACTGGGAAAATAGGCGCTCCACAGGGCGGTGTGCTCTCTCCTTTGCTGTGGATACTGGTGTTGGATGAAATGCTGTAGTAAGTACGTTAGATCTGAAACAAGCCTCAATGTTTCGCGAACGATGTAGGAATTGCTGCAACAGGCAAATAACAACTGACGCTTCTGACTAGGCCACCTAAATGGCCTACGTCGCATTGGGTATTAATTCGTCCAAGAGGGAATTTCTACTCTTTATCAGGAGACACAAGGTTCCTCCCATCAATCCGCCAAATCAAAGAAATCGAGAACTTAATCTTGTCCTACTCCTAGGTGTCATCATGTTGAGAGGAGAAACGGTTGCAGTGTACATCTCCTGGAAAGTCGTCGGGTACAAAATGAGGCTACAGACAAGTGTGGTACACTGGGTGCATATGGCAATTGTTAGACAAACTTAATGACTTACGGACTTGTGGTGTTCTTGAGTGCTAGCCAGGACTGATAAACAAAGGAAAGAAAATGCAATGATACATGTAGCTACAAGGTCCTCTAAGCCCAACCCCGAGATCGCCTATGCTTATTTTAGGACTTGCCATTTTATATTATCGCTCGCTTAGCAATTGCTGAAGGTGCTATCATTGTAAAATCTTACTACAAAAATACTGGTTCTGTAGCAGGCACGTTTCGGTCAGATTTTATCGTTGACTTAATTGTCCATCTGAGCACACTAACGGTAGAACTGCAACAAAATTCGAAGAGAGTCTCTTACAGATGTCTCAAGGCCTAGCCATCGACGAAATGCACGATCTGCAAGAAATATGACCGCCATTTGTGAATGTGTTCACAGAGCTGTGCTTTTGAATTTGCTTCACCATTCCTGTGATGTTCAACTCACTCAAAAACTGAAGCTAGCTGACCACAGACCACGGAATGTGCAGAACATCAGTAGTCAAGCAATAATAGCCACTTCGTTTAGTTTCGTTAAGTTTCGTTAAGTTTCGTTAAGTTCCGTTAAGTTTTGCAAAGTTGACCTCGGAATGTCGCGAACATAGTAAATCATGTGGGTGGGAAAATGATGATGATGATGCCCCGATCATCGGCTGCTTGAATACTAGCGTTTGTGTCACTAATTCTCACACAACATTATCTTCAAGGATGCAGCTGTGTTTTCGCTCGGTGTCACACGTTAACAAGCAAAATTAAAGTGTGGAAGTAAAAGTCCACATGCACCGAAGAAAGGTAGGTAATTGGGTGCCCTGTTGGTCTAAAGTCCGTGGCTCACTGGTGACCTTTTTGATATTTATATGAACTCGGAGTCTACTGACGCTATCTGCGTTGTTGACAAATGTTTGACTTTGCGACTCAGTGACTCAGGATATTTTGTAACATACGCCAGTAGTTCTAGGGATGTCAGGGAGGTCGTGTCGTTGGTGCTGCTCAGGGACAACGTTGCCTCCTAAACCTGACCTGACCACCAGACCTAACACCCATTCAACGACGTTGACACTTTCTTGCCGACAGCAAAATCAAGATCTTCTTTGTGTTCTCCCTCACGGCAGATGTACGCCACAATGATAAACTCGCACTAAGTAGCCTCCGGTTGTATCAGGTGTTCCAAGCTAAGGTTGAACCAATCTCTTATGCAACAAGTGACTAAATCGATCAGCGTCACTGCCACTTTGACAGTAACGGAAAGTTCGGACGCTCTTGGCGTCGTCCCCCGAAGTCGTACAATACGCTTTCCACCTCGAGCTCCATCGCATCACCGCGAACAAATAAATGAAGAAAACAAAATACATTGCGAACATTTTTTAAAAAAAACAAATTTTATTTCAGCACCCCTCAGTCACACGGTCCGACTCCGTAAAAGAAAATGGCTGCAAGAGAGAAATGAGAGGAAAGAATGTATCTTCAAAGACCGCCCCACAAAGCCCCGTACTTACTCTCAGCACTCTGACAGATGTACGCCTCCATCTCGCACTGATTGGCGAAAGTGTGATGCACATCCTTGTAGTATCCACAAACTGGATTGTCGTCCACCGGGCAGTCTGTCACACACAGCTTCTGGCACTTCTCCTTGCTGATCTCCTCCAGTTCTACACGCCGACCGAACGAAAGAAGAAGAGCCGAAAATTTAGTCGATTAACCCAATTCGATGAGAACAATCCATCTTACGGTGCATATTGTTGTTGCGGTGATGACAGTTGACGTTCTCCAAGAAACACCTGTTGCGGAAGACGTGACACGCCGTGCCGTCTGTAGCCCAGGTCGGTTCCTCCTCATTCGTGCACTCGTGCGTTATGTCACATCCCATAGAACTGTGCCACAGACCGAGAACCATCGTAACAACAAACACTACTGACACCGCCATGACCACTGTCCGATCGTCAGAACAAGCATCTGATTAGTGCGGAATACATGAATCTCTAATCGACCTTATAAAGGATTCCGACACTCGCCTCCATCGGAACGTGTGATTCACGGTGGTTCGGGCAGGTTTTTCTGGTGAGAATTTCGACCACAAAACACGTTCGCCGCTGCCGCCGCGATGGGTCAACGCTCGGGCGCACGACGTTTGTGTTGGTCGCCTCCAAGCTGATATCGAATTCCTCGGCACGACGTTTATTCAAATTTATTGTGTCGACTGTCGACGTAGGGCGAGATAAGGCTTGAACTTGAAATCGCCGTAAAGACACACAATGGATGCAAAAAAAAAAAAAAACGCTGCAGGTCCCATTGACACACTGACACTTGGTAATTAATTTGTCTTAACGCCAAACCAGTTCGTTGCGCGGACAGTGGTGAGGGAAAGTTACTCGTCGCTGTGGTTGTATGTTCGGCTTGATGTGAGGAGGGTGCTCGATATCGACGGTGATCGGACTGGTCTAGGAAAGTGAAGGTGAACGCCGCTGCCAAGATTTCAATTTGTGACGTCGAATTTTCTGCAATTGAATTTGACTCAATCTGTCATTTAATAGTCGAATATCTTCATTCAAGATGGCTGCTATCGGGGGATGATCTTCTGTGTCGATCTTCCGATGAAAGTACCCCTGAACTTGGGCAGAGTTACCAACGTCGCGTCTCTGAGGACTGTCCCATACTTCAATTTAACTTTTGACTGTTAGCGACTTGAGAGACGAGTGCCTTGTGACAGATTCTTTCGATATCATGAAGAATGTCCCTCCTAACACGGACGTTTGGTAAAATGCAGGGTTTCCAGGTTCTTCGTCGTCGGATAGCGTTGCAGTTGGTGGGAGTGAGATGGAAGTTTTCGCGACAATTGCATTATCAGTGACTCGCCGGAGGTGATGACGTGAATATCAGAGCTAGTGAGTCTACTGTTGAACCTATAACTTCAGGGTGGTCGTTACAGATTTTGAGATGAAGCTAGACACAATTGAGTGGGTATTAAATAGGGAAAGAAGTCTGCCGAGAAGAGGATTGCAACTGGAGCAGTCCACAAGGAAAATTAAAAAAAATTGTTTCCGCAGACTGTTAAGCGGCGAAAAAAAGCGAGCCAAACTTGATGCTGTCAGGAAGAATGTTTCATTCAATTCAATTTTGTTCTTCTAGAACGAAAGAATATCTCCAACACTGTAGAACATGCGTTTGAGGGCCAGAATTGGGAATAGTCGATTCCTACTCAGTTAGTTATGCAGTGTGTTTAAATCTGTTGTGAGTCGAAACATCAAAGATTACGTTGAGCAACAGAATCTCTTAAGTCCATTGCATTCAGGTGTCTGCTAAGGACATACCTTTGTTACAGACTTGTGAAAAGTAACGAACGAAACTGTAGGTCCCAGTTTTATGCCGACTTAGAGCATTGTCAGTGACTCGAAAGAGGTGGGGCCGTGAAAAGTATTTCTTGTCGTACCAGGAATCGAACTTAGACAGATTGGTCCAAGAGCGTAGGAGTCGACGCACATACCCACAAAGCCACGGGCCACCACACTAGTGTCCACTAGTAATTAAACAAAATTGACTTGAACTGAAGAGCAAACGGTTAAGAATGAAAATTCAATTGGATCACAGTAATCCTGTCTTTTATTTTTCGATCTTGCTAATAGGTGTCTCTTCGGTCTTCGATGGCAATTGAATGACTGACCTTGATGGTTCAAGTTGTGCTGTATGGCGCAGAAGCATCGACATTACCAAAAGGGGACGACGACATTCTTGGTCGCTTCGATTTTCGACGAATTATCTTCGGTCCCGTATCCACTGATGATAGACTGATTTGAAGGAGGAGATTGAATAACAAACTTTACGGGTTGTATAGTGTGAAAGTGTAGTGTCCAATGTATATACATCCCTAAGAGGCTTGCCAATCAGTAAATGTATTCTCTCTGCCAGGCCAATCCCGTCATATGGTTCTGAGTTTTTCGCCAACTTTGATTATTGTTCTTCACAAAAATTGACAAAAGCTATCAACTCGGGTAAACGCTACGTGTTTAACCTTCGCATAATTGCTCATGTCTCATTTTTCGAATTGGAGGCATTTCTAGGATGCAGATCACAAAAACCAACCAAATTATCTATAGATCGAGTCGTAAGCTCTCCATTCATACTTATTTAATGTCACGTAGGTTCACTGCAGATATTGTAGGTTCCATGCCGCACTCAATTGCGAAGGTTGTAGTAATAAAAATCTTGTTGCAACGTGACTTCGAAAAAAGACGACTGGAAATTGATTGTCTACTTCCTGAAGTGTGAAACTATTCTTTTCAGGAACTTTTTTCACATCCCGCATCATGGACAAACTGGCGTAAGTTCCACATAGTTGACCCGCAGGAACGGCCGTTAGATGTGAAAAGTGTGGGAAGGTATTTTGCCATTTGGTTAAACCAATATCTGCATTTTATCAAACATATACATTTTGCTCTGGCGATGTTAAAAAGACCTTTGCTGTGGCAAGGGTGTGGGTTTGGAGCAGCCAACTTGATTTCAGGGTGAAGGCAAACTGCTACATGGCTCTCATCCGGCCGGTTATGGCCTACGGTTGTCCAATGAGTAGTTCAATGAGTCCTTCCCAGATGATGGAAAAGATGAGGTTTTGCAAGAGTGTCTTCGGAGCTGTCTCCGATTGTATCGTACACCAGAGGCTGGGTACTAGAAGTTCTATCCCAGCGAGGTCCCGTAGAACAAGGCAAATTTAGGCAGGATAGATCATTTTATTATTATGCTTATTATGCTGATCAGAAGGCATATTGCATGACTTTTGACTTCCTCCAACAGTCTGATTTTTATGTAGTATGACAGAGTGCACCTTACCGTCCTTATTACTTCTGAAGCGTCCCTCTATCTTGTCGACACAATTGGCCTAATACATGATCCAAAGGATGTCCTATCATCTTCCATGTCGTCACAGTGGACAGGCGTCTTCAATACGAACGGGGCATCGCTCGCAGTCACGAGGATCTCCTTCGGTTCAGTATAGCTATCTTTCCTCGAGACAGGAGAGAGTCTGCCAAGGAACGGCAATTTGACTGGTGGTTACACCAAAACCAGTCCATGCCGCCACTGTCTTTGCAAAATGAGGCGGTAGTTGATTATGGTGGCCAAGGATTCGAATGACGGTCAATCTTAGCCCTCTCACTAACCTTGACTCGGCCATCGTCCAACGCCATATCGTGGTGTTTTTTTTCCGGCAAGTAACAGATACGAGGAGTCTTGTGGCACTCATCTGAGTCTTGTGGCAAGTGGGTTGAGTGAGAACTGATTGAGATACAAAGTGAACCCTTTCCAAAAGGTCATTCAGTCCGGCAAACACGCCACCATGCTTTGCAAGAATTCCAGGAGCTAATCAAACCTCAGTTCGCAACCACACAACGGCTAGTGCCCACTTCCGCTGCCAGCCGCCTCGCCATTTTTCGCTGCGCTTTCGCTTCGCAATTTCGATCAAAAATTGGGTTTCGCCCCCTCCTGAGGAAAAACAAACAAAACAAAAAAAAAATTACGATGAAACATCCCTTATGCATCGTCAACATCACCCGCACACGGTCTCGGTAGTCGCTGTGTGCCCGACAAACGTTCGCGTTTACCAATCCAGATCACAGCGGAATGGCAGAAAGTGGATTGCAAAACTTTTGGCTGTGTAAACACAAATCGCTTATCGTGAATCTGCCAGATACGAGTATCTATGGCCAGAGAACAGAGAGCGAACGCAGTGCACCGCCCCCATCGGGATCTGAATAAATAATGAATTTCATTGTTTGCGGTTGTCATAGATACATTTCACCCCTCTTCGCAGCCCACTCCTCTTGGGCGCCCGCGCCATTAATGTACCACTGCCTGACTACACTCCATCATCTCCGCCGTCGTCCTCCTCAAACAACCGGCAGTGCTGGGGGGATGCTGCATAAATGCCAATGGTGGCTGCCTAGATTGGCGGGATGTGCGCGTATTCCAAAAACTCCTTTAATCCACTGAGTCTGCTCTCTCTCGCTCTTTGCAGTGGAACAGCGAAGGAGAGCGAAACACACACACACACTCAGCTGCGGAATGTAGTGGTGCCCGTTCCGGCTGGGGATGAGAGCCCACCATCGCCCGCACTTGTCATAATGGAGCAACCCAGTCCCCGGGCATAATTGAAGAGCGAGAATTATGGGGCGCGCCATTATGAGGCTTGCTTAATGGGTTTATGAATGAATTAAAAATTAAACTTAATTAACACGAAATGCGTCCAATGAACAAGTCGTTTCGAATTACGCTGGGGCGAGTGTGTGCGTTTGTGTGTGGGAGCAATGACTAGAGCCATCGCAGAACGCACCCTCGCCGGCGAGGGACGATGACAAAGTGTTTTATCCCTGTCAGATGGGTTATAAATATTTACAAGTGTTTGCGAGGCAAATGAGTCCTGATTTCGGATACAGAGACGAGCAGCTGCGAGCCTAATTGATGACGCACTGTGGCGTGAAAAGATCCTGGTTCGTGCACTACAAGTGTACATTGGACGAGCGATTTCGAGGGTTTTGCGGAATCTGTGAATAGAGGCCTGCTGCCCGAACGTATGCCACGAATCGAGATGTAAGAGTGCTGGAAAAAGACTTCTGGACTAGACTAGCGAATTTCAAATCGATACACACCATCCTCTTATGGATTTTAAATCCGCATGCAATAGCATTTATCGCAAGGGACTATTGGGCGCCATGGATGAATTCGAGATCCAAGGAAAATGTATCCGGTTGTGTCGCAACGAGCTACACATACGCGATGCAGCGTGCTGTTTGGTTCAAGGACCTCCGATCCGTTGGAAACCTGCGTCGGATTTCGGCGAGGATATGCGGTGTTGTGTGATTTATTCTATTTATCTGTCTCTATAGAAGATGGTTCAAGCAAGCTGTCTTGCATCCGCGATTACTTGGTCTTTATACCGGAGATTCGGTCTTCCTCTCCTTCTCGAACCAGTAGGCTCGGATTCAAAGATCCTCTTTGCTGGAGCATTGTTGCCCATGCGCTCGATGTGGCCGTGCCACTGCAATCGACGGATTTTTGCCTTCCGGACTACATCCACATCCTGGTACAGCTCGTAGAGTTCGCAGTTATGTCGCGGTCTGTCTATATTCGAAGGTACCAAGAATCAGCTCTGCAGTTTTGCTTAGCGTCCAGCTTTCGGCTCCATAGAGCAGGACTGGCAAAATAAGAGTTTTGTAGAGCATGATTTTATTCCTACGAGTCAGGAGTTTTGAGCCCAGTTGTTTTAACAAATCGAAGTAGCACCGATTGCCAAGGGCGATTCTACGACGGATCTCCACTGTGATCGTTTGTGGAGTTCACGTTTGCCCCGAGGTAGACAAACTCCTTTACTACCTCGAAATTGTAGCTGTCGATATTTCGTTTTGTCCTCATTGACCTTGAGACCTGTACGTTCGGGCTGCTGTAAGCAGGAAATGCATTACTCAGGTTCGCGGTCAAAAGGGACCACCAAGGAACACACATACTTCCGTATGTCTTCTTGCTTACCGATCGCACAACGATCTCGAATTTTCTTTTGGGGAGCTTCATATGCATTCTGCTACAAAGCTTTATATTTTCTCAGTTTGGTGTGTGAAAACAATTTGGAATCACTAGTAGTCTCTAGTTTTACGCACAATCAACCATATCAAGCGACGAGTCGATTTGCAACATAGGTCTTTGCACATGATAGGAATCTTAATGTCCTCACCCGTAGTGACGCAATAGTTCTCAAAGCGGCGCCCCACAGAATTCTCTACATGGGTATTGTTCGCCCAAATGTAGAATACGTATCTCATGAGTGGTGCCCTTATCAAGACATCGACATATACAGGAATACAGATTATTCAATCAAGAATAAATGACCACCAGCACAGGCGCTGTGATCATTCATCACGATTAAGGCAGTTGATTTTTAATGAAGGCTCTTTGGTTCATGTTTAGGATCTTAGTACATGTTGTCACCTAACGTGCTTACATATCTACTTACTAGTCCAGCCACCCATGGAGGATCTGAGCCTGAGCCATCCATCGTTGACGCTGCTTCCAGTCATTAGGTGATCTTTATACCGGCGATTCCCTCCTTCTCGAATCAGGATGACTGGATTCGAAGACCCTCTCTTAGCTGGAGCATTGTTGTCCATGCGCTCGATGTTGCAGAGCCAGTGTAGCTGACGGATTTTTACCTTCCGGACTACGTGCACGTCTTGTTACAGCTCGTAGAGGTCTCGGTTTGCGTCTTCTCCTCGATTTATAATTGAAAGCGATTTATAGGGGCCCAACTGATGTATATAGTTTGTCTAATTCAACATTTGGTATTATAATATCGGTTTAGTGTTTATTTATTTATAGCTATCCTACAACGTCCAGTACTCACATCGGGTTGTTCAAATCAGTGTGTCCATGTTGGTCCTTTTGGGATGGGGTGGTGGTTTGGTAGCCATTCACATTCCTCGCAGGCGGGATCAAATAATCGACGCAGACTATTTCTTTTGTATTCACCAACAATCAGCTCTGCTGTTTTGCATATTGTCCAACTTTCGGCTGCATATAGTAGGGCTGTCAAAATGAAAGTCTTGTAGACGATAATTTTGATTCTTGGGTCTTTTGAGCCCCGATGTTTCGATATACCGAAGTAGCATCGGTTGCCAAGGGCGATACTACGTCGGATCTCAACTAGGATGTCGTTCGTGCAGTTGGCGTTTGCCCCGACGCACAGTGGTCGATTTAGGGTCATTAGCTGGACTTAAATCGGATTCAACTTCTCGTTGGAAATACGTTTTAAAATCAATGTAAAAATCATTTTCATAACTTCAGGGGGTGGTACCTTGTGATGTCGTATTGTCGATCTGAAGATGTCCACATGTTGTGAATCACATCAGTATTTGTTGCAATTCGGGACATTTACTGGCATTCTGCACCAATTATATTTGGAAACAAATAATTTTTGCGGTGTCCAAACAATAAGTTCGGAATTTCATGGTATCGATTTGCAAACCTGATGTTAATGTCCTCAACACAATTGAAAACCATTCTACCAGTCTTGTGTCCAAGCATACTATTTCAGCGGTTTTTGCTGGATCCTTAAAAAATGTTCGGGCCGTGTTGCCGTCATTCATACTTCCTCCACCTTTTTTTGGAAAATCTGCTAAGATTCCCAATTTAGATCTACTCGTAAGTTCATTTTGCAAAATCTCTTTTCTATTTTTGACTGCCAGTCTTTCTTCAGCTCCCCTAGCCTGCCAGCTTTAATTTTCAATTTTGTAGGATATATGTAGCAGTGCTTCCACAAATCTTATATAAGCATGCAGAGTTTCTCGTTTTTTGGCTCTGCTTCCAAACTTCTGGAATTCTTTTTCAGGTCTTCCTTGTCTAGAGGATGTTGGCACTTCACGCAATGGAATTTGGAATTCTTCGCAAAGCCACCACTCGTCAGCTTTTAAAAATCGTTCTACTGATATTGTCTTCCCTTTGTACTTTTTGTAAAGGCGTGATACAAGCATTTTTTATGATCAGCTTCATCAAGAACAGATATTAAATCACGAACTGTAAATCAGCAGTTGCGCATAAAAATTTCTTCCCGTAGAGGAAATTGTCACCCTGAAGTGGACGTATTGGGAACTATAAGAGAAGAAATAAGTATGTTGCGCTGAGTGTCGGCCCTTAAGTTTTACATTATTTAAAGGTAATAATACAATCTTTAAATTAGCAAGGATATGAGGTTGTACTCAGCTGTACTTTTTTTGTATGGACCAACAAATAAAAAAAAGTTAGCTTGTCTTTTGTAAAAAAAAGTACCACCGCATTTAGTTCATAGCATCTAAATTGTCCCTACTATATTAATAAAAATACACTCAATTTAAAAGCACTTGCCAATAGCATATTCTTGCATATTTGCTTCTATATATACCTCACTTTTATTTTACTATACCACTCCTTATCCGCGAAAGGCAAACTCGAGAGTAAGAAAAGATTAATACATTGAATTGGAAAGCGTCACATTGCTAAAGTAAGAGAAGTAAAATTGTTTTGTTTCTTGTTATTTGGGTATTTGACTTCCAACACAGCGGTATTTTTTCCAACGGAAAAAAAATTTGTTTGTCTTATGTCCAGGTACGTTGTACTAAATCGACCAATGTGCGACGTAGAGAATCTTCTCGAAATTGTACTGTCGATTGGGACGACTTGCTACAGATGGTCGGTGACGGAATATTTCTTGGTCGACAGCATATATGTATTCCATTTTGTCCTTAAGACCAGCTCCTTTCGCCTCTTCGTCAATCGCCGTAAAAGCTAACACTGCGGCACGATTTAAACGCGCGGCGACGTCGATGTCAATCGTCTTGTCAATCGAAAAATGACAGAAAGTTGTCCTCACTGCTTATTAAAACGAATTTGCCGATTTCCTAACAGCGAACTCAATTACATGATATACTTCGAGACTGAAGTCACATCACTTATTACTTAGAAACTCTTCGTGTCCACTTCGAATATGTGCTTCAAATAACTGAGAACGATCAAGACAAAGTGGGAGATTGCCACGAATTGTATCAAAAAGTCCCGCTTTCCGAGGTGACGCCAAAAGAAGTCCAAAAACTAAACAAGTCTAACATCACCAGCAACCGTCATCCGAAATCCAGCGACTTGCTAGTGTTTCTTTGCGTTAAGCCTCCTGACCACTGGGAGACGACCGTCATTCTACCCAGGCAAGCAGAGGTGTCCAATTACATGCGTCTCAAGTGCACGAACAAATGCCATCGTGACCAAATCGTTTCCTGTCAATTTGACGCTAAAAAATCACCAACTAAGCATTTAAGACGCCAATAAAAACGCAGGTGAGCACACCCAGCGCACAATCTCATCGCCGAGCCAAAAATGTTGACTACCATCGAGCAGTCCTGGCCTCGCACGGCATACCTTAATGTCATGATTGGCAGTGCAAAGCAATCTCGGAGCGAACAACTACGTTTTCATATTTTTTTTTCCAAATCACGAAGTATGTCATCCCGTGATGGACCGTGACACAAAAACTGAATTGATTGTCACATCAAGCTCCCCGCACCAGCGTCGCTCAGAAAACCCATCAACATCGAACAGCAGCTCCAGCAGTCGAGGTGCCGTAAATCATAAACTTTGCTCTCGTTCTCGTAAAAAAGTCAAACTCATTAATTTAAACGAGATTTCGAATCGGCATCGCGACCACGCTCTCCCATGCAACAGTGGCAGCGGGCGGCAGAGCAAAAAAAAAAAAAAAGACCAGCCACTCGACAGCACGTACAGACATAGAGGAGCGCTCGGCGAAAGAGGAGACAGAAAATTGGTGTTTCCGAAGTCCTCGAGCACGGCGAGGCAGCGGAAGGACACAACTGCTAACATCAAAGCCCATCGGATCCATTCCGCTTTAGAACTGCCACTAGAGCAATTACTTTTTATGGAACTGAACTGCGGCAATAATTTTCATTTTGATGGCACATTCATGAAGTCGCATCCTTGGGCCATTGTTCGGACTCCTGACAAATCCGGACCCGACTTGCCGCGTTACCGTGGGATGCAGGAAGAGGCGAAACAAGAAATAAAACACTAGAAAGTAGAGTCGCCCGCCAGAGATTGGTGGGAGCAGGATGCAGGCCCACCGGCATTGAGCACGGCATTCTCCACGGTTGGCAATACGAGATCGAAATGATGTTCGCGTTGCCCTCGACTGCACGCAGCGCATCGTGGCAGAGTGTCTAATTAGAACCTCATCCGTCAGCGGGGAATGCATCATCTTCCGGGGGAAAGCATGAAATCCATTGGCAATCAGTGGCGGCGCTAAGAAAGTCTTTCCCTTCGCATCGTCGTAATCGGCATGACCACTGTCACAGGCGCAGTTATGACAGATGTTCCACTTAAGGACTCTCTGCTCTTCGATTTGTCATGGACGACAATTAATTGTCTCGGTTGGCCTTCTTGCACCCACTTGAGGCACTTAGGGAATCTGGAAGACGGGAACGGATCATCATCGACTGAGTGTCGTGTTACACGGCGAGGTCGTTCCCATTCGAGGGAAGATTGTCGGTCCAATCTTCTCGTGTCAACTGATGGAGGATCTTACGTAAATAGTCTGGAGTTACTGTGACGCGACTGTCCAAAGGGCTGTTACGCAAGTTTGTCCTTAATGAGAGTCGGATTCTTAAGGGGATTTGCGTTCTTTTGCTGCGAGAATTCTTAACTGACGCGGCGGTCTTGAGGTCTTTTGAGTCACGGCCTGTGGAGACTTCTTTTGGATATATTTCAGAGAGTTATTCATTCTTCGTTGAGCCCTAAAATTCCGGGGACACGTCACGTCTTCTTCGAATTTTTGACACCTTTGACATGTCAACTGTCACATTGTTTTGTTTTTTTTTTTCGTTTCGTTTCTTTGACATCTCTTTTCTCTTTTCGCAAAATTTAAATGTTGTGTGAATTGTGGGACATCCTCTATTAAGAATACCTACTATCGAAATTCCGATGAATACGCAACGTGCATGGCTTCAGTGTGCAGGTTAGGTGCCTTATCAGCCAGTATCTAAGTAGACCTAGAAATGGCGATACGTTGCCGATTAGCTGAATTGGGCATAGCTAGAGAGTCAGTCCGGTTTATTCTGCGGTTGGATTTGGATCCAATCCGTTTAAGAATAGACATGACCGTGAGTACACTTACAATGTTTGCCGGATATCCGGATTTTGGACAAAATCATCTTCTCGGTCGCTGTCCACTTCAGCTATGTCGAACTCCACAAGTCTTCGAGGAAGCATCAGTGTATTGACAAGGATTGACTGTTTGGTCTTATTGCATTCGAAATGAGAAAGGAGACACCGTGAGCGTCAATTGTCTCAGGCATAGAGCGATGTTGGCGTACTTTTTATGGCCTCGACATCGTCTATACATCAACTTCCGAGCTGTGGTTCCAACAAGTCGGCGCTGCATGCCATACAAGCGACGTAATGCTTGAAGATGTGATGGACGAATTGGGCGACGGTGTCATCTCGACGATCTTTTATCAATGCCGACCGGCGAGTTCATGTGACACCACTCGATTATTTTCCCTGCAGCTGGAGCTACGTCCAGTCCTCGGCGTACGCTAACAAGCCAAACACTTTGGAGCTCGATGCAAACACTCGGGACCGGATTTTCCGGAATAATGCCGCTCCGCACATATTGCAGCGCGTCATCAAAAATTGGAGCGACTGCTTGAAGCACTGCCAGCGAAGCCTTATCTCCTAACTCCGAATAACTTCCAACGTCAACCAACAGTGAGTAGGTACTACTTTCTGTGGTGGGCCAGAGAATTGAAATGGCTGCCGCATATGGCATTTTTTGTCTTTATTTATCATCAGGATAATGTAATGTTCAGAGGTCCTTGTTGTGCATACATATACAGCTTCTATTTTACGGTACTCATCCTGTTTGGCTTTTATTTCACTTCGCTATTCGGGCCCCGGACCATTTATTGGGGAAGTGATCCGACTGGTAGATCACAGTTCCGTGAAGTGAATCCAGACATTCATCAACCAGACACGATGGACAATTTAGAAGTCAACATTCGTCGTGCTGTTGGCCCCAAACGACCTCACAAACTGGCTTGAATTGAACTGAACTGAATAGATCGACGATTTGCCGTGACCCTGACTGAGTTCACCGCCCTCCCAAATCCGAAACCAACGATCTGTTGAACAAGGAAATAATTAAAATTTCTCAAATAACTTTCCAATGTCCCATCGGGTGCCTCAGATTTCCGAAAGAAACGCCAACGTCTTACCACAAAGCTCGCACACGTCGTCTATGACACCGAGAATCCGCCACACACCGCACTCACCGCCCACATAAAGCACATCAAACACACGAAATAACTCATCAGAAACCCATTTCTCTGCCCCATTCCACCCGCTTGCAGAACAAATTAAGCAATTCATTAACATTTACAAGCATCTTGCCGTGGTTACACTTCAAAAGGACTCATTGGACGGCGCGCACACCACCGCGCCGCGCCCAAGACACGCCAATCCGTTTGTGCAGACACAAGACATCCATTACAGCGCCGAATGCGCACAGGACCGTAATCTCAATTACCAGCCAAACAAATTATCCATCTCAACGAAAGGGATGTTGAGCAATTAAAGCAATCTGCCGCTCCCCAACCGAAAGCAACCGCGAATTTGCAATTAATACATCCTTGAGAACACCTCAGAGGACCGATCCGAACAGAAGAAGGATTAACGGTGGTCGCCGCGCCGCACAGTCTCGGTGACTCCCCGCCCATTGGAGATGTGTTCTCATTTTTCCACCGCCTTGCGGGACCGGGGGGATGGCTGGAGATGAATGGCATCCTTGGAATGGAAACTAGACGGTGAGCCGAACAGGTCTCGAAGTTGTGCCTTCTAGCAGCGTGGGTGGCCGGAGAAGAAATCCTCAATTTCATTAACCACCAGCAGGCTGGGTGGTTGCTGGATCTGCCATTATCCTTGTTGGGCTACTTTGATTGCGGTTGCGAGATGCGAAACGGGCGCGGGCTCCGGTGGGCCTTGTTGTGCTTCTGCTTGGCGGTTGCAGCCGAATCCCTTGGGTGTGCGCTGGCTTCTACGTTTCGTAAGTTGTTTGTTCATTTGTTGCGAAAGCGGAAGGAAAGACTGGCGCCCGGGCGCGGCCCACTGCCTCCTGTTGAGTGGAACGAAAGCGACTGTTGTTGCACTCCACTTTAATTAGTCAAAGTCAAGATGGAATCGACTAAAGGAAAACAAAATGAATGCCATAACGTGATGGGGTGTGTGTGTGTGTGTGTGTTTAGTTTGGAATGATGGTGGTGGGAGCAGATACTTTGGCCGATACTTTTGCCATGAAGTTGGAAGTGGATTTGCTGGTGACATCAGTCTGCGGCGCAATGACAGGGTCTGCAGCTACACCGGAAGACCAATCCCACTGAATTGAGTCAAACATGGTTTGTTTAGAGAGTCGGAATAATGTCTGGAGTCTTGTTAGACAACCAAAGCACGACATTGCGTGGACCTGCATAATGCATAATTGCATAATTTTCTGTGAAGTGTCTTCGAAAGACGCAGATTTCTAGAAGTCCAATTTGTCTATAATCTCTGGGACCTTAAAGAAATATCTTTCAAAAGTTTGATCACCTTTGTAGTAGACTACTAAGGTTGTAACGCAAACTTTTTGGGCTCAAGGCGTCAAAGCATCAATTTCTGAAAGTCTTAACCGAAAACACAGTCGTAGTCGTGCACCATTTTCGATATTTTGAATTTAAGCTACCGTGCTTGCTGGTTAACTTTTCCAAGCATCAATTGGACCTAGTGGCACATCTACGAGTAAATGAGCATCATCGCATTCTGCAGCAATGCCTCAGAGTCCGACGCTAGATGCACCGTTTTCAAGATATGGCTGACAATCTCCGACAATTTTTCCAACCATATGTTGTGTGTAGCGGCCATGATATACCTGGGATCAGTTTCTGCAGCAACCACTCGTGTTTTGCGTCCTATTGCTCTCCCACGAGAGAAGAGGACCCACAGTTGTTTGATTGTTGCATTGTCGAGGTGGAGCAGTGAATTATGGAAGACGCTTGTGTTGGTGATTGAATTCAGAAACCTCAACGAAGGTCACAGCCGACACACTGTGCCATGTTCATCTTTCCATGTTGTGATACAATATCCATAGGATTTTGTCAACACTGGTATGGATGCAATCCCAATGCACTGATGTGGCGTGACACGCAGTTCTAGAACCGAGTGGTGTTAACAAAGAAAAATGCAAGTTCAGATATCAAATAGGAGGAAGGTGGAATTAAGAAACGCTATTCTGTTGAATTGGTCTAGAGATTGACGTGCGTGAGCATACTCAGCAATTTTAAGTTCATCAGAATGCGAGAACGATGCACCGACCAGCACGTCAGCGATGCACTCATAAGTAAGTACGGGTGTGATGAGGGTTTCTACTAATAGCGTTCGAGTTGCCATGGCTGTGGGGTCGCCTAAATAAGAGTGAAGGATAACATACACTAAATGTCAAATACCAAGATTTTTCACTGTGTCCACATATTTATTTGATTGGTTATTGGTATAAATCGGTGGAAAAAGAGAGCTATCTGTGCACTTTCTGGTAATAAAAATAAGTTTAGACTTAACCAGTTCAGGATTTTATCCAGATTACAGTTGATGCAGCTAATTCTGTACTGGTCTACCGAATCCTGTGAAAGCCAAAGTGTAGCTGAATACGTACATTTCGTGGAGTACGTGCAGTAAGAAACGATAAAGGGCATCTCATTAACATGTAAAGAAACTAAAAGAGGACCGAGGATGGATCTCTGAGGAACACCAAACGGGTTGGATAGAAAATCCGACAAGGAATTATCAGAAGAAACTACTTGATGACGTCTACTCAGGAAAGAAGACAGGAGACTGAAAGCTGAATCTGAAAAAGTTCACATCCTAGAAAGTTCATCACAATCATAAATCGTATGATTGACTGTTTTTAAATGATTTAGATTATGCCTTATGCCATCTACTACAGCAAGCACTGCCGTTGAGCAAGTATGTATGCTTAAGGCGAAAGCCTTCCTAAAGGGTGATTTTTTAGCTATTATCCTTTTGGCAACACTGGTTTAAACAGCTGACGCACGTTTCGTGCTTTGTTTCACTGTCAAACATATTCAGTTTGAAACTGAATCGTCTTACAAACGAACAACGCTTGCAAATTATTGAATTTTATTATCTAAAGGCGTGCTCTGTTAAGAAAGTTCATCGCGCGCTTCTTCCATTTTATGGTCAGCTCATTTTTGGCTCAATGGGTACGTAAATAAGCAGAATTGTCGATTTTGGAGTGAATATCAGCTAGAAGCATTGCAAGAGCTACCAATGCATCCAGAAAAAGTCACAGTTTGGTGCGGTTTATGGGCTGGTGGCATCATTACTTCTTCAAAGATGATGCGAATCGTAACGTAACTGTGAATGGTGAGCGCTACCGTGAGATGATATCCAACTTTTTTTGCCCAAAATGAAAGAGCTTGACTTGCATGACATGTGGTTTCAACAAGACGGTGCCACATGCCACATAGCACGCGCAACAATGGACTTATTGAGGGGCGAGTTCGGTGAACATTTTATTTCGCGTTCGGGACCGGTCAATTGGCCGCCTAGATCGTACGATTTAACGCCTTTCGACTATTTTTTGTGGGGCTATGTTAAAACTCATGTCTATACAGACAAGCCCGCTTCAATTGACGCATTGGAAGACAACATTGAAGCATTTATTCGTCAGATACCGGCCGAAATGTTGGAAAGAGTATGCCAAAATTGGACTAAGCGGATGGACCATTTGAGGCGCAGTCAAGGTTAACATTTGCATGAAATAATGTTCAAACATTAAATTATATGGACCGTACTATCGATTCAAATAAAGATTTCATGCATTTTTCTGAATTTTGTGTTTTTTTTTTTTGAAAAACTTTCCTATAAGTTTTAAAAAATCTCCCTTTACTTGAAACTTCATTTGCTTTGCACTTTTGAGAGAAGAGAGTTTGTGACCGGTCGAAATTGGGTCCATGAAGTATTATTGAAATTGACAATGGATGCTGGGACGTTAGTTGCACTGAATGATGAGCATTCCTTACTGGACGTCAAAGTAAATACCGTATTTCTCAAGTCAATCATATTGAACTCAATCTAACCTGGATACGACTTCTTCCCATCATTTCATCTCTCGCACTAGTCTTTGACTGGTTCTGATGGAAACGTGAGCATTTTGATCACATTCAGCCAAAGACGAACCGGAAAATCGTATAGAAATGGCTTTCAATCATCTGAAGTAAGTTCACATGCAGGACCGATGTACTCTTGGATTTGGGTACGATGCCGCACAGGTTTTATCAGACCCTGTGACGATGTCGATTCAGCAATTTGTGTCATCTTCTATGCAGCCAAAGGAGGACACAAAAACTAGAACTCATCACTGGGGACAATTTCATAGATAATATTGAGACGGTGATGCGCCGGCCAAGAGTGGGTAATTCAAGAAGCAGGATAAGATAGAATTTCCAGTGCAGGGACGAGTTTACACTGAATACGGCGAGAAGCATCCCCAGGACAAGTACACAAGCATTAACGTGATCTTCTGTCTTAAGGATTATAGCACCATTCAATCAAAGGGTCTAGATAAGCTAAATCAACACCTTGAGTTCGTTAGTCAAGTACCATTGAGTGCAGGTCTTATGGACAGCACCACCACCTTGATGAAGTGTGATGCCGATAGAAAACTTCTTCCTGCTGCTGAGTCGCAGCGTACGATTGCGGTCCAACTCCACTCTGGAGTGGTCATGCAACCATTCAGTGAAGCGTCGTAACCAATTGATTCCTACTTAGTAGCCTTTTAATGCCATTTCCATTCGATGAACCACAATCTATGAGAATGTTGGGCACAGTCAACGGAAATACTTCTGTCTATGAGCGGTCCTCGAAACTTTCAAAGAAGTGAGCATTCGATTAGAAACGATTCCTAAATCAATGGCTCGAGTGTGTGCCCAGGACAGCTGTCATGGACCAAAGACAGCTCTGGCCCCGAGCCTCAATCCCTCCTTGGCCTACATGAAGACACTCATTTTTCATTCATTCAGCCGAACGGGCACATAAGCATTTCAAGGACACCTAATTGCATTTCAAGATGAAGTAGATGTAGTGTCTGGTCGGCAGTATGTGCTTAGATCAGAACCGTGAACAGGATTGGACATCCACACTGGACAACAAAGATAAGAGCAAAGATGCATGTCATGAGCATCACGCTTTACCGTAGCCATATTGTTCACCAAATGCAGCAGGTTTCGATATTTTCCAGCAGAAATATAATCAATCATGCAAATGGGTGACGAGTGCCAATCGCAAAGCAAGCATTCATCTTTAAACAGGATCAGAGCTCAGAGAACGAAAGCGCCCCGAAGTTTGTCAAAAACTCTGCCAAAGTGACCGCCGGTACAGCTTGTCACAGCTGAGCACTACTGCCGTGTAATCCCAATGCCGGCAAGCTGTGTCCTCTCGCACAAAAGGACATCCCGTAGTCACTTTTCGCCTCACTAAGTGCCATCATTGCGTTGCGTCGCCTCGTAAGCATTACCAGGCGATTAAGGTATTTAGCTGCATAATCACAGCAAGGAAACAAGAATCCACCCGAACAATGCGTCCAAAAGTGGACAATCACCCCAAAAGGAAAAGAAAAAAAAGAAAAACCCGCTGGCAAATCCTTCTTCGCAGCACCTGCAGGGTTCACGCCACATCCATCGGCAGCGAGCACACGTGCATCCTTCGGGCACCACCACAGCCTCACTTGTCACTTACCTCATTCATTATTAAGTCTGCCATCCGAGGGATACGGCCGGGATAATTTCATCGGAGATGCCAAATCAGCTTCCACACATTTGATGTCGAAAAACGGGGTCGCGCTCGGGTGGGGTGCGGTGCGGCGCCGCACACAAATAATGGCAAAGTTTTAAACTCGCACTCGTACTGCATCCTCCCCGCCGCGCCGCGCCTCGCCGCTGGCCTGTGCGAAGTGCAAATCCTTCCTTCTCAGGAAGTTGGGCTGTTTGGTGATTTCCTTCGGTTCGCTTCTTTTTTTTTTCGCCCGGATTGGATTTTTCGTGCCTCTGCCCACAGCCTTTCATCATCTTACACCGTACGGCACGGCGGAGCACATGGTGAAGTTCCCAAACTCTACTTACCTCACCCAGAGGTTGCTGTGTTGTCGATCAAGGATACGCGCAAGGAATGGATGAAGAAGTAAAAAAAAAACTGAAAAAGGAAAAAATCCAAAGTCGAACAGGAGCGGAGCGGTGTCCTCATTATACGCCGACGTTCGGCTCAGGGTTAAATAAATTGTCAAACACAAGGACTCTCGCTCTCTCGCAGGATGCGAGAATCACGGCAATCTGGGGGGTGGGGGCGCCTTAGCGCCCTGGAATGGGGTCAGGACGCTGCCAAAAAACCACTTAAAAATTACAAATGAAATTTTAAAATTCACACTTGCATCCTCTCGCCGATGGACGGGGATCTGGGGCGGGGAGGGCTTTCAAGATCTTACCTCGGCAGCTCACACTCAGTGTGGTACGAGTGCTTTTGGCTTCCGATATCCCTGTGCCGGGATGTGTGTGTGTGGTGGGTGGGTGCAGCTTCTCCGAAAGGGCCAAGGGGGTGGGTCGGTTGGAGGGTGCAATTGTTTTTTGTGTTAAAAACATTAAGTAGGTACTTAACTTCGATCGGATTAGATTGCTGGGTGGATATTATTGTTGTGTCGTCCTTTTTTTTTGCCAGCTTTCCTTCCTCCTTGTGATTTATTTTTATATCCTTGCGTCGAGGGGAAGCGTGCACTGGTGGTGAGGGCAGTCCCCTTGATTGGGTGTGCTTATCTGGGAATGCCGGCGTGAGCGCACACCATGCGTGTGTTTTCGTTTGCAGCGTCCTCATGTTTTCCATTGGAATGACTTTAAATGTTTCAATGCCGAGAGTCGAGTGGCTGAATAATTGGATTATGATTATGTTTGATGGAATGGAGGGGAGGGGCGAGTTGCCGTGACTGTCCAGGATGCATCTTTTTTATGTTGCTGGCGAGCGACAACGATTTCATTTGAAAACAGTTCACGGAGTGCTTAGTGACTGATTGCAGTCTCAGGCCAAAGGTATGCCCATTGGACAGCTCCTGCTGATGTTAGTGCTAACTACGAAGCGAGTTAGTTGACTGATGTTGATATGAAGGAAGTAAGCTCCAGACGAGGTGAGATATGGTCTCGTGACGAAGGGGAGACCCATTCTAGAGGCATGCCTAGGGCGCAGTTTCCTGTTAGGAGTGTCCTGATACAGCCCTTCTTAGTTTGAGTAGACTGAGTGAACGTTTTAGGTCCAGTGTCGGACAGATTTGTTGTGTAATGCGGCCTTCCAATCGTTCTTGGTCAGTTGACCTGATTGTATGGACGTTGTGGCCATGTATCTGGGAGCCAAAAAAAAAATCCGATTGACAAGATTTCACATTTGACAAGTTAATCTTAATGATGATATTCGTACTGTTTACTGGGGGGACTAGGTAGACGAAGTCCTTGAATGCCTCAAAAGTTTGTATATCAGCCTTTGGTGATGTGGTAGCCAAGTCGTCGACGGTTTGTGTGAAGACTGCATATCCTTCGTTTTGCACCCATTCCGACGGCAGCACTTTGGGCTATTTCTATATTTTTCAAATCCCTTGATCTTGGGGCAGTATTTTGGAGTGATACGCGCACGCGTCTGGCCTATCAAGGTGGACATCAGCAGAATACACAAAATAGACAGATTTCTATGGCGTCTATGACCAACCCAGATTCTGGGAAAGACCATCTGTCTACGATGCCTGGACCGTATACAATGACAGCCAAAACTGGTAGAAGTCAAAGAGGTTCAAAAGTGAGTGAAGTTAAACGTTTTCTTTGACATCTGCGTCAAGGTGGCTGCGATAATCGAACCATCAGAAAACCACAAAGTGACAGACAAAAATTGATAGGTCATATTTTCTGATGGGCAAGCCGCAATCATTGGATATACTAACATCAAACCTTGTCAAGCAATGTACACAAGGCATCAGTGGGAATATATCTGGTGAACAGGGTAACCTCACCGACATAGAACATTGAATAAAAAACGGACAGTCTTGCCTAAGAGAGCTCTGAACCGGGAAAAATCTCCAGAACTCCTCTTTGGGATGCTTGGGGGACTAGGTAGCCTAAGTCTGGACATTGGATCAATAGCAATAAGGCCTTCAGGGCACCTCTAAGGCTGCCTATCAACGCACTTCATTTGGAGAGTCAATCGGTTTGACAATCACCTGAATGTGTAAAAAAAAAGCTGGTTTTCGTGATTGAATGGTTTAGTTAATACTTAAAAACAGCTAGCAGGGATAACACCCTGATGATGTTAGGAGTAATTTAAATTATGTAAACTTAGGAGTGTCTCAAGGATCTGTACTCGGACCGCTGTTATTCATGAATCTTTACTAACCCTTTGTTCTATTTTAAAATTTGAAGGTATTCCCACAGTATTTGCATGTGCTTGTGCTTATAGCTCCGATAGTCCTTTAAAGCCAAATTCCGATAAACTACTAAGGATCCGATTAGCTAAGCGTGATTTATTGACTAGCTCTAAAACAAAAATTATGTATTTTGGTTTATCATCACAATACAACTTAGGATGCTATGTCTTACAAGCCCTGAGTGTTGTGTGTGTTTAAATTCTACTGCTCCTCATGCACGTCATCGTCTAACACTGACCGTAGTATGAGCCGCAGTGGCAAATGCTTTGAAGTTGAAGTAGTTGATGAATTTAAGTACTTTGGGATAATTATTGATAGTAAACTGAGGTTTTGCTAATCACATCACTTTCCTTACAAGTTATTTTCGTTGTACTACGTTTGTTCAATCAAATCCTTAAGAATTGCATTTAAATTTCACAATAGATTACGACCTTTGTTGATCTGAAAGCCGTATAACCGGCCAGGGCGGCCGGATACTAAATATTATTTTTTTTGTTTTTTGCCAGAAATGTAAAGTATTGTAGATTCTATCTATTTTACTCTTAAACGAAAATAGTTCTGTCTAACCTAAAATCAACTGAAATGTATTTATTATGTCAAATTTCAGTATCCGGGCACAGTTTTTGTTCAAAAGATTACTAATGACGGTAAAGAAGGGCACCAGTACAAGGAACGGCACAAGCAACCTACAGAAGCTACAGAACCAGGGGAATCTATAGAAACAGCGCAGTCGATAGAAAACGCGCACAGAAACAGCGAACAAGATTGGTTCTATATTGAAACATATGACATTCTTGGAATCAAAGACAAACTAGAACAACAAATTTCGAAGGCATCAAAAGTGCCCTGTCTAAGAGTTTCTAAGAGATCTTCACTTTCTGCAGTTGTTTGAGGCCATATGTTTTGATCAATAAATGAGAAATAAATAACACAAACATACACAGAGGATACAGCATCTATCAACTGTTGATTAAGCGTAACGTTCCAAAGCAGGGGAGAGAGTCCACCACTATGAGGTGTTCCTCGATTAAGGACTTTGCGGATGTCCGCATCACAAAGCTTACAGTATATTGCCTGGTCGTCAGCCTGGTCCTGTTCTGTATAAGAGACAAGAAGGACTTTTCGATCCCGAGCTTGTTAAGCCGAAGCATTCGTTGTATACACAAGAGCCAGCGTTTGGACTCTCTTGATAGCTCGATAGTTACTCATAAGCAGTCAAGGGTCATCGCAACGGAGTACGGAACCAAGAATGAGTTTCGATTTGTCAAAGGCCTTTCGACAATGTCTGCGTAGCCTGTTCAATTCAATCCACTAAGAGGGCTTCAGTTTTCTCCTTGGTCTGGTGAGATGGACTTTGAATTGTTAAGTGGTTTTGCAAGCCTTTCCACTGGCAAGGTTTTGCAAGCCTTTCCACTTGAAATAGATAGTCTTTGTGTGGATTCTAAATTCTGCCTCGACAGTAAGTGGAGCATGGTCATGACGTATGGTCTAACTTCAGAAGGTTAAGGAGTGCAAATCATTGTTGTCATTCCATCCGTAGACCTTCGTCTCATGATTTATATTCATTCTAGAGTTTTAGTGGATCCCTGACGCTTGCCCTAGGGAATGCTGAAGGGACTAGAGTCTACGATCGCTGTGTCCCATGAGACCACGTGAAAATCCCACGAAAACTGCCAAAGATGAGGAAGGCCCTTTTCGACTTCAAGGGCAATGCCGACATGACGCTCCCAATTTGCCAAGATCCAAGCTGGCTAATGAACCTCACAAGGAGCAGTCAGCTTTGCAGATTTATTGAAAGGTGATTGCTCATTTCTCGTCGTTAAAGTTGCCGACCTTAATCGCGTACATGCACAACTCCCATTGTTCCCTTCTCATGTTTTTAATTCACCCCGTTGGCCTTTCACATTTTCATCGCGTGCACGTGTGCCAACCTCAGGTCCCATTGCACAGCATGGTCACAGCACAGCACAGCACAGCAACACGTTGTTTCATTAAAGACTTCCACCAAATGAGCACCACTTGGTGCATAAACTGTCGTCACAATTAGCCGACTCGACAATGTCACTCAGCCATCCATCCACCTGTTTAGGTCTTCGATTCTCTTCGTGTATCCCTAATTTTGTAGCCCATTTATCGGCAATAAACTCACCCCCTCACACACATACACACTCTCGCATCCCCACTCGCACAGCACAGATCCCAGGGGTTGTCGACGACGCTCTGAAGTCTAGTGAACCCTGAACGATGGATTTTTGCATAAATACAAGGGAGCCAGCAGTCAAAATGGCAACACAACGGCTAATGTTCTTCGAACTGTCACGGTGACACGTTGGGTCCCGTTGATTGGCGGCGGCCATGCTGTGGCGGTGTAATCGATGTCATGAATAATGACACTTCATGTTTCGTCATGTCACTTTTCGGCTGTCATGGTAATGATGCCATGGTTGGGATCGGTTGCTGTTACTTCGTGCCTCCCTCCACTCACCCACACCGGGTGGGCGAAGCTTCAGACATGGCCTCGATTGGGATTTCGGGTCGTAGGACGGATGTGTTTGTTTTTTTCGCCAATTTTTTTTGTTTCGACAAACTGTTCGGTCGGATGTGGATGTCATTGAATTGAGTCTCTTGAGGGCGGGGGATGGACGACGCTGCCGGTTAGCTTTGATTTGGATGAAACCTTCTTTATTTGTGTGCGCTTTTTTTTGTGTTTGTTCGGCTATCCGGCTGCAATGTGAGCGGATTTGTCGGCTATAATTGGCGGAAATCGACACGCAGCATTTGTTTTCGGTTCAGTCACTCGATATTCGGTGTAATGAAGGTGCATAGGGGATTATGTCGTCGCACGTTGCTGGGTTTTTTGACAGTTTTTCGGGCGACACTGAAAAGGAGTGGGTCGAGGGTGGGTTTGAATTTTGTCAATTTGCCCGTGTTGAGCCGATCGTTGCTCTCGGTCTTGCAAGTGTTGGATGGACGTATTGGAGACGATAATCGAAATTTTGAAAATTTCCTTTGAAAGGAAAGAAAGGCACCATGACTAGCGAGAGCTTACACGTCCAAGTCTTCTTGGCCAAATGGCTGTATCCTTCGCCGTGTTTGTTGCCAGGGTGATCTAGATGAAGTCGGAACTGAGTTTTTTGGTGCCGTCATGGCGAGTCTAAGTGGAATAGTCCATTCCGTGACGGTTGACTGTATTCACACGTTGAT
The DNA here is from genome assembly GCA_907269125.1 of Eristalis pertinax. Taxonomy (NCBI): domain Eukaryota; kingdom Metazoa; phylum Arthropoda; class Insecta; order Diptera; family Syrphidae; genus Eristalis; species Eristalis pertinax. The sequence goes on from OU026145.1 coordinate 28,743,066, forward strand.
GACTTCCGCTGCTGATTGCACGGATCCAGCTTCCATCAGTTCCACCAGCTGCTAGCATGTGCGGATGAGTTTGACGTCAATGGCTGGCATTGAAAGGGAAGTGGCTGATGTAAGGGTGGGGGTGACTAGGAACGACATGCAGCATATAAACAAAAGCAGGCAATGTAAGAGCTGCCCATGCACCCGGTGCACTTTTTGGTGCGGTTTATGGTCCGGCGGAATCACGGCCGGAATTTTATCCATAAAAAAACAGCTGATCTAGTTTCACATGTGGTTTTATACAGGCAGCGGCGATATACTCCGTAAGGCACGCGAATCGATGGAGCGATTGGGGAATGAGTTAGCTGATCGGATAGTTGAATTGATCGTCCGTCAAATCAGTCGGCTTTGTTAGTTATAGTCAATGTCGATTACAGTCTTGGAAGACACATTATACGTGTTAGATACCAGCCAATATTCTAGAAAAATCTACTCAAAATTGAACTCTCCATATGGACGACTTACAATGTAATCGTGGTTAATATTTTTATGAAAATGGTAAATGACAGGCATTGGTTTATCACCTAAAAAAACCAAACCTCTACCGAATCACACTTCTCGCCAAAAACTTCATGCGCTTTTTCTTCGCTGACAACTTCAGTCTATCTAGTCAATCCTTGTTTCCTTGGACTTGAAACGCTGTTCAGTAGTATAACCTTTCCTTCAGAGACCACATATGCTTCATAAAAGCCGTTTGTCATATTAGTCCTGCTCTGTAGTGCGAAGACATTGATTTTATTAGAAGCAATTGAAGAGGTCCCTGGACTTTTCGTCGGGAAAGTACTTGATGTTGATGGATGAGAAGAATGAACATGAACTGATGGAGAGCTGAATGTGGAAGAAGCTGTGATTCCGAGTATGTGGGACCACACAGAACGCCCATGCAACGCCCAGAACTGTTAAGGAAGGATGCTGCTGGCTTGGAGAGCCATATGTTTGAGTCTACTACAGACCGCTGTGACTTACATAGCTTCTACAGCAACCACTCGGGCTTAGCGCGCTGTAGATCTTAAACAACTGGAGATGAACGGGGAACCTTTTCTATATAAATATAAACTGAGTCAGGAAAGTCTCCATACAATTAACTTCTTAATCTCAAAATTAAGCAAATATTAAAATAATGTTGCATTTTCGATTTTACGGCTTTACGTTCGCGAGCCATACCTTGAGCTTGTCTTATAGACGCCTTTGGATTTGCATCTGAAGTTCAAGTCCCCCAAGAATTGATTCAGCTGACCACAGAATGCGTAGAACATCAGCGTTTGCATGACCAATTTCCACACCACAGTTGATTCGTAGATGACGCTCATTTTTCAGTCCATGGATAGGTAAACATGGTACAAAATTGGGCAAAGTGAAAAGCCCGTGTAGGTAGTAGACCTTTCAAAGTGCAGAGGAGACCAGGTGAGGTCCATTGTGCCGCCTTAGCTACTTTTAGGCAAGAAACCAGCTAAGCCACCGATCGCTTGGGTCAGAGTGTTGAATGGGTGGTACATGCAATTCAATGCATGGTCAACAGACAACCGTCAATCGATTCAGCAACATCGGCATTTGGGGGAACAAATTGCTCTTCCATTAAGACAATGGATGAATGCACATGTGTTTAGTCATAATATCAAAGTCCATAAATGAATAAATTGGCACATTCAGCATATTCTCCAGATGTCGCCACTTGCGATTTCCTGTTTCCAAACCCAAAGAAATGGCTGGGGGTAAGACATTCGGGTCGAGTGAAGAGGTCAGCACTTAAACGAATGCCTATTTTGAGGGCAACATTGAAAAACCGATGAATTAGTTCAGTACCGGGCTTAAAACAAACATTTTGTTGCTATTCAAAAGGTCACTAACTCATCAAAATACACTCGTACATCCACTATCCCGAGCGCATAGGGGATCATGAACGGCCTCTGCAAGACTCATTGAAGGTTACTTCGTGCATGTTCATCAAGAACAGTTTAGATCCATCATTACTCGCGTAGTTTAGCAAATCCCGCTCGGAACAATCTCAGCAGACTCTCAAAAACACTCTCAAAAAAAATTGGGACTTCTGAATGGTCCTTGCAGGGCGTAGTCGCAGGCAACATTTGAACAAAATTACGTCCTTTCGTAAAGTAGCTGTTTAGCGGATTGGATTTTGTGAACATGGCATCGAAGGTATCTCGTGATATCCTCTATGAGACAGTCAATGCTACCCTCCATAATTCGCTGAAGAAGAAGCGTAAATTCTTGGAAACGGTGATTCTCCAAATCGGTTTGAAGAACTACCATCCCCAGAAAGATAAAAAACTTTTATATAAATAAATAAATTTTAAGGGCCGATGTTGAATGTGAACCACACCTAAGCGTCAAGCTTTTTTCTGCATTTCATTTGACATTTCTCAATTTCAGACTAACTCAATTTGGAACCATGGAAAGATACACAATCGAGCAACGCGTTGAAGTTATTCAGGCTTATTATAAAAATGGGCGTTCAAATCAAAATGCATATCGTGCACTTCGTGATTTTTTCGGTCAATTTAATCGTCCAAATGTGCGTACAATCGGAAAAATCGCGCAAAAATTTGAGCAAACCGGGTCTGTAGGAGATGTGAAAACACCAGTGAATGCTCGTACAGCTCGTACTTCAGAAAATATTGCTGCTGTTCGCGATAGTGTGGCTGAAGAGCCGTCCACCTCAACTCGTCGTCGTGCCCAACAATTGCACCTCTCACGCTCGTCGTTGATGAACATTATGCATAAAGACACGCTCACAAGGTGCAATTGACTCAAGAACTAAAGCCTCTTGACCATTGCAAGCGTCGTCAATGGTCAGAATGGTGGCAAGAATTGGCAACAGTGGATGATCAATTTTCGAAGAAAATCATCTTCAGTGATGAGGCACATTTTCACCTCAGTGGATTCGTCAATAAGCAGAATTGCTGCATTTGGGCGAATGATAATCCAAGAGTGATTGTCGAAAAACCAATGCACCCACAAAGAGTGACTGTTTGGTGCGGTTTATGGGCAGGCGGCATCATCGGGCCGTATTTTTTCAAAAATGAGGCCGGTCAGGCAGCTACTGTGAATGGTGCTCGCTATCGTGAGATGATAACGAACTTTTTATGGCCCGAATTGGAAGATATGAATGTGTACGATACGTGGTTTCAACAGGACGGTTCCACTTGCCACACAGCTAACGTAACAATGGCTCTTTTGTGCGACAAAATCAACGGCCGTGTTATCTCACGTGGTGGCGATGTCAATTGGCCGCCACGATCACATGATTTGACACGGTTGGATTTTTTTCTTTGGGGTTATTTGAAAGAAAAGGTGTACGTCGATAAGCCAGCAACAATTCAAGAGCTAAATAATGAGATAATTCGGCACATTAACGGCATAGAACCTCAATTATGCTTCAGCGTCATCGAAAATTTGGACCATCGGATGGAGGTGTGCCGCCGAGGTCGTGGCGGCCATTTGGCCGATAATTTGTTCCATACATAATTGATGTAATTGACATACCAATATTATCATAATAAAAAGAAATGACAATAATTTCCTAAATAATTTGTGTTTTAATCAAAATCAACATCGGCCCTTAAAATTTAACCACCCTTTATAAACAAGGAATAGTTTTCTCGAAACCCATTTTTTAATATCTTTTTCCTTGCTATAAGTACTACAATAAATATAAATATGAGAAGGGGCTAGCCGTATGGAGACTTCCTTGACTCAGTGTATATAGTCGTTCCAGGTTCTTGAGAACGAAAGCAAATTACATATGTCCCATCTACAAAAAAAAAGCGAGCCTACCTCTGGCAATAACTACTGCTCTGCTCAACATCGCGTCGTCTATAACATCCTGTCCAGCGTACTGTGCGGACGTCAGAAGCGGTTTTGCACCCCACTAATCGACACGTATCAGTGGCCCTTCCGGCCCAGCAAATCGGATTTAGTACAAATGTCACGCTTAGATAAATTCTGGAAAAAACCAGCGAGTTTCAAATCGATACGCACCACCTTTTCATCGATTTTAAAGCAGCATACGACAGCATTCATCGCAATTCTGGATCCCGGGAAAAAAATTGCACCACGCTTACACGTATGTACATGATGCGCCGTACAATTCGGTTGAAGAACCTTTGAGCCGTTCGAAACCTTCACCGGATTTCGGCGAGTGTATGCGCTGTCCTGTGATTTCTTCAAACTGGTTCTGGAGAAGATAGTGAGGTGGACTGCTGTAAGCACGGAAGACACTGTTTCTACAAGTTAGTCTAAGTGTTTGGTTACGCAGATAACATCGACATCGTTGCACGTTCCCAACGTGACGTAGTGGCAGCTTTCACTGCGATTGAAGAACATGCGAAACGAGCTGGTCTCAAATCAATGAGGACAAAACAAAATTATATTCTGTCGAGCAAGGAACATTCCGCCACGCACCACCTGGAGCAAGACATTATGATCGACAGTTGAGATCTGATGTAGAATCTCCCTTAGCAACCGGTGGCACTTCGGTTTGACGATGCAACATGGTCGAGGCTTCTCACTCGAAGTACCAGCATCAGCTGATTCTTGTTGCCTTCGAAAGAAGATATTCCAGTCGAATATGTGGTCATACCTGCGAGGAAGGAGAGTCGAGAAGAAGACATAACCGCGAGCTTTATCAAGATGTGCTTGTAGTCGGGGAGGCTAAAATCAGTCGACTGCATTACCGAATTCCCCATCAAAACACAATCCAATCTCTTCGTAGCAACTGCCAAAAATGTCCACCATAATTCGAAGAAGGCCCTTATACTTGTCAAGGAGTCTGCCGTAGACTTTGAAATGGAAACAGCTCCGCCGTACCTTTGAACCACGCATCAGATGCGTTAGCCATCTGGTGACATGCAAAACGAGTTGGCATCACATCACGAGGACCGTTCCACCCTCTAGACCTCTAACTTACAACATAATCCTTTATTCAATTTGAAACCCATTAAAAGGACACCGCTGATCCCTTTAAGTGAGTGCAAACACATTACCACACATCTCTCAGTCGGCGTTAAGTGAAATCCTGTTTGGACTTCCGTCGACACACAACTGCGCTGCGCCAAGACACTTTCTTTCTTTGAAAACTTTCTAACAATTAGCATGACCAGAAGGATGTGCGCGGCATGCATGTGCGTCTCTGTGGCATCCTTCATTCGCCCAGCTCCCTTCGAACATGTCGAGTCCTTTCATTTCAGTGTTGTGTGTGTGTGTGCGTGCTAATCCCTCACTTCGTACATGCATTAACTCCCCTCCCTGGCGAGTGGGTAATCCCTTCAGGGCAACTGACGACGTCGGACGACGGTGGCAAGGGCTACAAAGGAACACAACGACCCGCATTAGATATGGTTGAGTTAAAAATTAAAATTCTGTAGGTTATAAGGAGCAAGTTTTTAAACTGAAATTAAATTGGATGTGATTGTCCTGCTAAGTGGTGGAATCCTTTTTTCTTCTCTCTCTCTCTTTCTCTCCTTCTTCCGCTCCATTCTCTTGTGTGCCGGTGAGTGGGTGCAGGACAGTGGCCGATGGGCGATGAAATGGAAAAACCTTTTGCAATTTTTATGTCCACTTAAGCAATTTTTTTGTCCGTCGCCCCAGCTCCGGGGGATATTCAGTTTTGCAATTGGCTGGGCGATGGGGTGGCGGTTGGGGGTTGCGGGTAGGGTGGCATCCTTCCGAATAATGTGCCATTTAATATCGGGACATTGCGATTATTTATATCGGCAAGGATGCGTAATGGGAAGTGCTCTCCGCAACAAATTGCCACCACCGATGGAGCTGATTATCTTAAATTAGCCAATTAAATCGGATGCCTGGATCGCACCTTAAGCCAACACAGCCAACACAGTCACCCATCCACTCGCACACCTCAGACGCTCGAACGAGAACATTTTACCCGCAAAGCTAATTATCCTTTCATGAATTTTATAGCACACAACTCTCGGCGAAGGCAGCTGGCACGAGTGTCAGTTAACACCCCATGAAATGACTTGCCCCGACGAGAGGCAACAAATGTCTCCCCCTCCCCCGTTCACCAACTAACCATCCAAACGATCTGTGTGTCGGGCGGGCGGGGAGGCGGTCTTGATGAGAAATTATTTCGTTATTAGACACCACATTCAAAGTTTATAGTAATGAATCCTTGCCTGGGACTGTGCTGCGCGGCGGTGTGTGTGGGTTTGTGACTGGAACTGATTGCTGGGGTGGGCGCTTTGGCGGCGGTAACGAACGACGATTTGTCTAGTTCATGGCGTGACGCATTTCTCAATTTCCCACCGTGGCGAGGGGGGGTTGATTCCGTTCTCGGATTTCCGAGTGGAATTCGTTTCATCGAATTCACTTCCCTTGAACACTGGATTGAGATGTGAGACACTTCACGGATATGGAGACGTTACCAGACGACGATGAGTACTCCCATGGCTGCGGATGGATTTTTAAGACAATCCCAAGCAAAGAGGGTGGCAATGGAAGGTGCTTCCTTAATTAACCGTGGGGAGTAAAGAACACTGACAGCAGCACCATTTTAACACGATCCCTACACATTCTTGGTCCAATCCATGTCTGGGATAGCTCATTCCGGTGAATATTAATTTAGAGGGTGAACCAGATGCAATCACTCGTGATGGTGACTGTGTATCAGCGGTGATGACTATCGAAAGATGTAGGAAGGGTGGACAAATTTGGTCCAAGAATCGGAGCAGGGTGTGGCCGGTCCTAGACTGAGTTGGGGCAAGCCAATTGAAGGGCACCTCAGCGAGTGTAGTGTGTGACGCTAAAGACAGCGGGTCCGATATCGCGCGTAATAAAGATGCTTGCAAATTGACACTAAAGCAGTTAAGAGCCAAAAAGAGCGCTAAAAGTGCCTCCTTTTAAGTATTAAAGTTGATTTTCGGCTATCGAATCACAAAGCGCGTAGTGATTTGGCTGTCACCATCTTCATTGTGTTGAAACGATATCCACAAAGCGGTCGCATTGGGGTTATACTGTACTAATTTAAGCGAATGCCAATGCGAATGCTGGCTATGGAACGATATGAGAGGAATTTTTGGCAAAATGGTTCGAAGATGCTATCAAGTGTGAGTCCAGAGTGGTCTGTCAATAAGGGCCTGAAGTGAAACAAATGAAATGTTGGGAGTATCAGCGAGGTCTCTAGTTGTTAAGTTATGAATCACCATCTCTTTGATTTCCTTCACTTGTAGTTGATCAGCTGATGTCGATGGCAGTCTAGAGGCGTCTTTGTCTTCAACGCTTTCTCTAGTGGGTTATGACTAATTTCTAATTTGGGAAAACGGATGCTCTCTCGGAAGCTCACCTTGATTGGTGATCACAAATGTCTACCCCGCAGTCCCAGTATGCACTTTCGATGTTCCCTTCGTCGTCCCTGCTTTATGAGCTTAACCCTTTAATGCCCACTGGTCCAATTTGGGCACGCACTCTTTGAACAAAAAGTTTGTCCAACAAAAATGTTCCAAGCTGCGTGCGAAAAGTTTTATTACGTTCAGCTATACAAGCTATACAGTATGCACCGGTTGTTGCTCGAATCCGCGCAGAGCCGTCGATCCATCGACAGAGACGAATGCACGAAGCCAGCGATTGAGAAACAGCCTTAAGATGCGACAAGACAGCATCGGAACGCTTGTTCCAATTCCACAAATGATCAAACATACGACCGGCTATACAAATTGCGCTCGTTGATATATGCGTTGAATTGAAACTTCAAAAAGGTTCCAATGAAAGGAAGGCGTTGATGCGTTGATAAGCAGATGTGTGCTACCAAGATTGCCCATTTCATCTCAAACCATACATGCCAGATAAGCCTCATCCATGGGGGCTATAAGCTCTTCCTACTTTGTCACAACAGCGGCTTTCATTATTGTTTTGAGATATATTCGGGTGAAGACGACCACGTCGTGATGCTGATCCGCCTGTGTGCAAATCGGTGGAATCAGTTCGAGTGGCGTCGATCTAATGGAAGCGTGCTTGTTTCGATGTCGCATCCGCAAATGGACACAGTGCCTTTTCTACCACATGTGCGATATGGCCATCATCAACGCTTGGATGTTACATCGACGCCACTTCGATTGAACAGTACAAACAACGAAGCCTAAAATTGTACGAATTTATCATGGCAGTGACCACTTGTCTTACAAAATCCGGCATACTGTTGGCACGAAAATCTGGTCGCCCATCGAATTTCGAATCGCAGATCGCCAAGCGGGGTTGATTGAGTGAATGTTGCTCATTTGCCACCGAAGGATGTCCGACTAGACACAATCGGCCACTTGCCGGAGTACGATACAGCTCGACATCGATGCAAAAAATAACCCACGAACTCGATTTGTTTGCCGGAAATGTCAAGTTCATCTGTGCCTTACCAGTGAAAGGAACTGTTTCATGGTTTTTGATGTCTCCTCTACAACATATATTTTTTTCCCAAAAATCAATCCCTGCATTGTAATGGAGCGATTTTTTTTATGGAAATTAAGCACTTCGTCTTTTTCAATGCCTATATCGGGTATGCAGAACAGCTCCCTCCCATAGGGCAAATTCATTCGATAGTGAGCCGCTTTAACAGCCTCACTTTACCACTGGCTGCTTTGTCTATAGCACTTTGCGGTGTGGATGCATCATTGATGGTCGGGATTGGATTCTAGGCTTCCTTGCAGTTTATTCTGTCAATCCCACCTGTGGCTAGCTTATAGCCCGTCTTAATGACTGCGTTCTTCTCTCGGGCTCGCCACTAGGAAAGAGAGATAGGGAACGGATAAGTCCCAACTCCAACCGACGAAGTAGTCCCATCGTCTAGCTTCGAAGGAGTCGGCATAGCTATGAAATCATCAGAGCCTTCAAAAGTGGTGACCATGTTCTTATCACATATCTTAAGGAACTATTTTTTCCCCGATATAATCTCAAAAGCCATAAATCCTGCGTAATGATTTTCCACAGAATTATAACTGGTGGAATAAAACCATTTTGATTTTAGAATTCGGCTACAGAAGCCAAGATTTTCCTCTTGGTGTCATTAAATTCTTTTTCGAGTGTCTTGTCCACAAATGTGAGTTGATGTTGAGCGATGATCCACTCCACAGATGCTTTCTCTTCCTCGATAAGTTGTTGACTCTTCTTCTACTAATTGCCCTTCTTTCACTAGTACCAAGGAGTTTGGTTTCATCGAGATCCAGATACTCAACCTCACGGCGGATCAGTGTTCTTTCATTTAAAACAAGAATAAATTTTCACACACACTCACACATTCTAGAGTAATCAGTATACTCGCAGGTCAGCGTCACAATATTTCTCGTTGCCTGCGAGATAAACGTTGCTCTGTCACTTGTGTACACCGTGCCAAAAACGAATTGAGCCTTCTTCGCGTGGTTGCACACCTTGAAGCGGTACGAAGCCTTAGTAAAGGCCAATGGCTCAAGAGAAATTATTCTCTATGAGGAGACCCGAAGTTAAGATGTAACCATCCCTTCTCTCCCTCCTACTACTTTCCCTCTCTCCCTTTCCTCTCCGGTGGGCTGGATCAATGTGTCATACGACCCGTGCCGAGTATCAGCTTGGCTTGGGGCCCACTTGAAAAAATAACTCAGTCGCGAACGGAGTATCTGGGAGACCTGGCAAACTCCCAGATTAATCCTGCCTTAGCTGTGTCTTAGCCTGACCTTCCCTTTCTCTCTCTCTCGAGATCACCTGCCCATCTCCTGTAGAAAATTGGAAGACGAAATTATGCCCGGCGACTGAAATATCAGCTCCCTATGTACTGTCCTTTAGAGGTATATCCCTGCAACAGTAAGCCTGACACGGTCTTTAGCCAGATGGCTACAAATTTGCACGCCAAGTTGGCTGAGGTCCTTCTCCACTTGTGTGCGCCATCAGCTTCGTGGGCATACTATCCTGCTGGTGGGGAGTCGAAGACTCTTCGAGTTTAATCTACTTCAGCGTTTGCTTTTTTTTAAACAGATTAATGAGTACCATAATCGGCGTCAGTCACGCTTCCATGGAGCATTGCCAGCACCGTTTAAAGAAGAACTGTGTCTTCAAAATTCCCCAAGCAAGTCCCATCCATCGTCTGACTATGCAAAACCGAAATTCTCCACCCATCCTCCGTCTTGGACCACCTCTCTAACCACTCGTCATGCAAACCGATTTGCATCCGATTCACACACGAACTCAACCTGCCGGCCGACCCAACGAATTCCATCGAATCCCAGTTTGACAAGCGTAAAGAATCAATCATTCAGCTCCTGCCTATACGCCCGCAGTTGCCGCACGGCGCGGCGCACTTTGTTTGGTGGGAAAACATTTGCCTAAATGCCACTGCGTTATAGTGAATTAATGGAATTATTATTCGCTGCATTATCGTGTGTAACCAGTTGCGTTATGGCGGCCTCGTCCCAGGGGGCAAATGTGCGGGGTGGCGTTTAGCCGCAACTTGGCGGGCCAAATCGGCGGCCAAACTACGCCCTGGCACACGGTGCGCCACGTGCCGCAATTACGCGGTAAAATGATTTCAAATGAGCGTTGCAAACGTGTAAAAATTGAACCGTTCATGGTCGAATTGCCGCCACGCACACACAGTCACGAGCAGTGGGCCAGTGCCCGGTAATTTGAGGGTCGTTTTGCTGACGAGTGCGATTCGTGGAAGGTTTTTGCGTCGAGCGGGTCTGTCTGATTTCATTCAATTGATCGCGCATTAAGGACGAAGTGTACAAATATGATGACACTTGGTATTGTCTGTGAAGACTGACGTATCAATTTGAGTGTGGGGTGAGTGTGTGCGTGTTGAATGGGGATTAGAGAGGTAGATAGGAGGATGCATGCTTCGTGACGATTTATTTGCGGGTTGTCTTTTCTATTTTTGCAGAAGTTGATAGACACTAAATCTGATTTGATGAAGAACACGATGTGACGGATTTAAATGCTGCGTCAAATTGAGTGAAGGTGTCGGCAAATTACTCAACAGCACCGACAGCGGACGATGAAGACTTTCAAAGCACCCGTCACCATATTTTGCGACAATTACGAGGAAACGAATGTTTTCCTTCGTACTAACAGAGGACCAAGCGGGCAGAATGTCTGAACGAGTTCCACAGAAGTGTGAGCATGGCCCCGCACTACTTCTCTCCATTCTTCGAGTGGCGCTGCAATCCTAGATGGACTTGGATCTATAAGATGCTGTTTCTAGACTCTCTGACCATTGGCAGTGACTTGAGAAAACAATTGACGAACAGTGGAAAGGCTGTCAAAACGCGGGAGAAAGGTCTGCCCTTGATGCGCTGGACTTTGAAACGCCACGCTTCGACAACGAGTGCAGACGAAACAAGCAGCATATTTGGAGACGCTGCACAGAAGGATGATAGCTGTTCATAAGGTATACGAAGAGGGGTGGCTTCTCAGAAAGAATGATGTTCCAAAGCGCTACCAAAAAATAATCCAACTTCGGGCAGAAGACAGTTAAGACGAAAAGGGACAACTCCTAGTAGAGTCGCAGTCGATACTGAGAATCAGGAAAAATCACTTCTGTAGACAGTTAAACGGCGATGAATACACCAATCACGCTGTCGGCCAGAATGTTGTTCTTCACTCAATAGAAGATGATAAAAGATAAAATCCGTCCCCATCGACCTAGAGGAGGTTAAGATCAAGACTAAAGTCGAATAAAGCTGATGTGCAGACTGACTATTGAAATCTTCAAGGCGAAACGATGACCTTAAGAGAAAAGTTCTACGTTCATCTTTTGGTACTGTTTGTGTTGATGGCAGTTGGAGAAGAAGATTCAAACACTAATTGATCGTCTATGGACTCAACGCGATGTAGAGTGAATGAGTAATACTCCCTAGATCATCCGGACTGTAGCACGGGCAGAAAACGAACAAAATGTCCAGGGGCTCAAAGGAATGCGTCGCCCAATAAACAAGAGATGGACAAATTTAACTGAAGTTGTTGCCCGCTTAATAAATAAGCAAAAATCATTATGTCAGCTGTTATCCCGCGATTTGTGAACAATAAGAACTAAATCAAATCCTCTCCTGATGAACGGTCGATTAATTCTTTTTAGCGAAGGCATTCGAAGGAGCCTTAGAAAAATTGGAACAGCCGTAGATTATGTTGGACTTCATTATCAATTTCTGCCAGTTGCCGTACATATGTGGAAAATAAAACCAATGAGTTAGGTAAGTAGGTAGTGGTGGCTAGCATGTTTATTGCAAAAGCTGTGCACCGCTTAGTCGTCCATTGTAATGTCACTTTGGGGGGCTTTGCAACCTGGTTCCTGCAGTTCCACTGTTTTAGAAACATTTGTCATATTCAGATGTCTGTTTTAACAACCCTTTGGTGGCTTGGAGGTATTTTCGAATATCATTCACATTTCTGTTTGTCAGATCTTCAAAGTCGTTAAAAGAATAAACCTAGTAAACGAAGGTGAGGTTTCCTGTTGCTCCTCATCCCAGCAACTCCAACAGAAGTCATTGTACACGCTCCAGGGCTTCTAACTTGATTACCTATGATGCAGTGTACAGTTATTACGACGAGCAGTTAGCTAATTTACTTCCTGTCTTACTCTAGGAGTGCTAAAGTTTTGCTTAGTTCTAGTACAGGCCATATCGTTTTCGATGGCCGGCAGGTATCTATTTCCGCCCACCTACAGCTGGAGACGTGTTCGTCGTTTGTCAGCTTTATTGCTTTCAATGGGGGATGATGATTTATGATTCTGTGCAGGTGTCAAACGCGTGTCCCCGTTTTTGTTAATTCGTCAGCCCGAAATACAGTTATGGCCAGGGGTCTAGCAGGGTAAAATTGCATCTACTCCCTACATGCTTTAGAGATAGAGTTTCATCATCTTGGAAAGGAATGTTGCTGGTTCCGCAGCCTTTATGGTTGTCTGACTAACTTACTGACCCATGTCGGGTCTGAGCCTGAGCAATCGCTGCCTTCCGTCGATGACGGTCCTGGGCAATGCCTTGCGTCCGCGATGATTTTATCTTTGTACCGGTTACATCTTAATCTCCATCTCGAACCAGGAGGCTCGGAGTCGAAGGCCCTCTTTGCTGGAGTATTGTTGTTCAAGCGCTCGATGTGGACTACATCCACATCTTGGTACAGCTCGTAGAATTCGGGGTTATGCCTTCTCCGCCACTCAGCAACCTCGATGACGGAACCAAATATGCGATGCATAATTTTCCATCGGTTGCCAAGCCTGTGGCAAGGCCTTTGATATTTTTTTTGGTTGCGTGATACTTTTTCTTCAGGCGTAGGAGCCTCTTCTCCTCCCGCCTTCTAGCCCGGTACTCCTCTTACGCTGATCTTGTTTTCCGTTGCAGGACCTTCTGGTATGCCTCCTAGGTTTCATGTTTCTTCTGTTTTTCGTTATACCTCGAATTTCTTGACGGAGGTGGTAGTTAGCCTGAAGTGGTTTCCGCACTTTGATGGCCGAGTAGCAATGAGACTACATGTCGTTGGCGTTTATGGTCGACGTGGAAGAGTCTCCGCCTGACTGTTACTTCTGCCTGGAATACACAGCGGCGGTTCGGAACATGGGGGGCGCCATAAACATCTTTGGCGACTTAGCGTAGAAACCAGAAGTTGACGTTATCTCCGACCCATTCCACTCTCGTGGGCATTATTGTTTTGTGGTTTAATTCAATGTCGAGGAAAGGCGTCTTCAGATTATCGATTGTTTTGGGATCATTGGATTTGAGTTTTACCTCAGCTGTTGCATTCTCTTAGTTTTATCGCTGCATGCGTAGCTGTAGTTATCGATGAGAAGAAGGGGCAGCTCTAGGCGTTGATTTGAATGCACCTGTAATATGCACCCGATGTTGATTTTGAATAAAACACAAATTATTTAGGAAATGATTGTCATTTCTTTTTATTATGATAATATTGGTATGGTTCAATTATGTATGGAACAAAATATCGGCCAAATGGCCGCCACGACCTCGGCGGCACACCTCCATCCGATGGTCCAAATTTTCGATAACGCTGAAGCATAATTGAGGTTCTATGCCGTTAATGTGCCGAATTATCTCATTATTTAGCTCTTGAATTGTTGCTGGCTTATCGACGTACACCTTTTCTTTCAAATAACCCCAAAGAAAAAAATCCAACCGTGTCAAATCACATGATCGTGGCGGCCAATTGACATCGCCACCACGTGAGATAACACGGCCGTTGATTTTGTCGCACAAAAGAGCCATTGTTACGTTAGCTGTGTGGCAAGTGGCACCGTCCTGTTGAAACCACATATCGTCCACATTCATATCTTCCAATTCGGGCCATAATAAGTTCGTTATCATTTCACGATAGCGAACACCATTCACAGCAACAGCCTGACCGGCCTCATTTTGGAAAAAATACGGCCCGATGATGCCGCCTGCCCATAAACCGCACCAAACAGTCACTCTTTGTGGGTGCATTGGTTTTTCGACAATCACTCTTGGATTATCATTCGCCCAAATGCGGCAATTCTGCTTATTGACGAATCCACTCAGGTGAAAATGTGCCTCATCACTGAAGATGATTTTCTTCGAGAATTGATCATCCACTGTTGCCATTTCTTGCCACCATTCTGACCATTGACGACGCTTGCAATGGTCAAGAGGCTTTAGTTCTTAAGTCAATTGCACCTTGTGAGCGTGTCTTTATGCATAATGTTCATCAACGACGAGCGTGAGAGGTGCAATTGTTGGGCACGACGACGAGTTGAGGTGGACAGCTCTTCAGTCACACTATCGCGAACAGCCGCAATATTTTCTGCAGTACGAGCTGTACGAGCATTCACTGGTGTTTTCACATCTCCTACAGACCCGGTTTGCTCAAATTTTTGAACGATTTTTCCGAGTGTACGCACATTTGGACGATTAAATTGACCGAAAAAATCACGAAGTGCACGATATTCATTTTGATTTGAACGCCCATTTTCATAATAAGCCTGAATAACTTTAACGCGTTGCTCGATTGTGTATCTTTATCCATGGTTCAAATTGAATTAGTCTGAAGTTGGAAATGTCAAATGAAATGCAGAAAAAAGCTTGACGTTTAGGTGTGGTTCACATTCAACATCGGCCCTTAAAATTTAACCACCCTTAACAATCTCTATATTCTTCAGTCCTCAACAACACATTTTGTTTGACTTGTAGTGACGTCCACCAGTGCCCAGGCTAGGACGCCATGTGTCTGTATTGGTCGTACTATTGCAGTGTGCAGTCAATGTATGCAGGATTCTTCATTTGGGTCCGGCGACTTTCTTGCAAGTATACAGTGCGATCGATGCGTTCCTGTTTGTTTTCTTTCCAGCTTAGTTTGCTGTCGACCATAACATCTAGGCCGCAGAGACATGGACGCTATTCAAAGCCGATAAAGAAGCTCTTGGTCGTTTTGAGAGAAAAGTTCTACGTGCGGTCTTTGGTCTTGTTTGCGTTGATGGTGTCTGGAGGAAGAGATTCAACCACGAACTGTACGCGGGCTGTACAGCGGTCTGCTCCTGGTTAAGCGTCTTCGGATGCAACACTTAGGGTGGCTAGGTCATGTAGAGCGGATGAACACCACAGCTCCAGCCTGAAATGTCCTTGATTCCGAGCGAGATGGGGTCCTCGAACGAGATGGCGCACACAAGTGGAAAAAGGTGTGCGCAATTGGAGGCAGCTGGCGAAAGATCGTGCTGGCTGGAGAGGCTTGTTGGTTGAGGCCCAGGTCCACCCCGGAATGTAGCCCCAAACATAAAATAACATCTAGGCATTTAGGCTTTCCATTTTAGCTTCGGTGGAGTATAGTTTCGACGTTTATGTTTTCTTGGGAACAGCACGAGTTCAGTCAAGAGAATGGGATAACATCAAGTCCGACGCTGTCTGTCCACTTTGCCTATGCTCGGATAGGACGTTTTCATCAAATCTCTAGTGGTGTTGGGGAATATTGCCGTGATGACTAGTGCTAGTGGGCGTAAGCCATAGAGTTTACAGTGCCGACCGCCATTTCTTTGCATCTTGGCAAAGGATATGGTTTGTGCTTTTGAGGAGATTGTAGATCAGTAGTAGGCAAAGCTTTTATTTACAAGTCGTCTCTTACGGTCTTGCTAGCAATGTATTCCATCACAACATCGAGATCTGTTCTCGTGGCAAATCCGGAAGCAGAGAACACATCCGATTGGCCATCTCAAGCTTTATGTGAAATGTTCCCAAACAAAGAAGCTCACCGGTTGTTCCTCACACCTTCACATGACTTCATTCAGGCAAAAAAAATAATGATGATGTCCACATCCTGGAACTACTGTGCCGAAAAACGATGTAGTATCTGCAAATCGGATTAGGGAACTCGTTTTTCACATAATTGAATGTTTTTGTTGTCAAAGTGAGGAACAAATTTAAAATTTCACACTTGACTTGGCTCTGCCGGCAGAGACACAGAGCTGTGGGCCACGAGGCACACAATTGTCACCGAAACTGAGAGCGTGTGTGTGTGCGAGAGTTGTATCGCTGGGCTGACACGAAACGACTCGTCTATCTCACATTAGATCCCAATGGGATCTCGGATTAGGGGTAGATATGCGGAAAAGTCGGATCTGCATAATTCCATCGATGCCACTGCTGGAGTGGTTCGCAGGACTGTGTGCGGAGCTGTCAGGGGTGGTGTGCGAGTCGGGTGACACACACTCGGATTCTCTCTCGCATTGATGACAATACCTCGGGTATTTATAATTGAAGAGGTGGAATAATTTATTCAAATAACGAATCTTCAGTTCAGTGACTTCGATGGAAGGATGTGCTTGGGCCGGAGCGCCCCTCTTGCCGTGACAATTAAGTTGTTTTGCCGATTTTGCGATGTTTTCCTTTTTTTTTTTTTTTTTTCTTTTTTGTTGGTGGCTCAGCCCGAGTGCGTGTCGGTGTTTTGTTGGGCGATTGACTCGGCAGAAGGTCTACGGGTTTGTTTTCAACCGAACGAGGGGAGGGAGGGTCCTTTTTATCGGCAGAGATTAATCGAAAATGGTTTTGTGTTTGTTTAATTGAATTTCGATTTGATTTTGTCATCTCCTGGATGAGACTTGGAGTTAATGAAGACACCGACCCGACACCCGACAGTATGGGTGTGTGGCAAGGAACAGACAATTTCAGCCCTCAGTTTGGGGGGGAGGAGGGGGGTAGTTGACAGATGTCATATGCATGTGGGGTTACGAATTGTGTTTGGTCTGAATTCGAATTAAGCAAAGATGTCTGCGTCAAATCGGAGAGCTAAGGACAAGGGAGATTCAGGTGCTTGGGTGAAACCGCGGTGCGTCTTGCAAATCTTTGGCTGAATGCTTCAGTTGAACTGTCTCCCCCCCTCATGCACATGACAACCCCGCAGAAAAATCTTCCGCAAACTCGACACAACTCATTTGAGCTGTAAAAGGCCAAGAATCTTTCATCTCTCGTTCCGTCAAAGGGCCGCCAAAGCGACTTGTTGTGCGCGAGTAATTATGTTGCGTCTGATGACTTAATTGGTGGCGCTTGCGTTCGCAATTTGTGCTGCGCCCTGGGAATGGTCCAAGGGAACAGATCAAAAGTTGCGAACGTTCTGGGCGGGCTGTGATTGCTAATGAGATGCAAAATTTAAGTTCCCTTTGACAGTTCGAATGCTACATTAAGAATGATGATGCGGTCGCCGACAAACGATACCCCGGCATGTGTGTTTGATGGTTTGCTTTGGATTGCAAGCGCCTTTGCGGTGAGCCAAGATCTTACGGGAGTGCAGGGAAAGGGGAAATGTTCGAGATCGGTATGGATTCTTCAAATGCCTCTGGAAAGTCGCTCTGCTTCTGCTCCACTCATTCCGGATGGGCTGACTAAAACCGTGTCCTGGGCACTAAGTCCCTGTACATATGGTGTTGCTGAGGCAGAGTTCGTAGTATAGAAACAGAACTCATTGCATTCCGATGAACCGATGAATGCGGTATTCTGATAGGACCCAATGACCATCGAAGAGCTGTTAAAGACTAGAAATGTGAAAGAAATAAACATTTGGGTGAATCGATACGATTTTCGGCGATTTGGTTAGATTTTTCATGAGACTTCTGTTTTGTTGTCGAAAATACATGGATTTCCATTCGACCAAGCCACACCAAATGAGACAAATTTGTCTCAAGAATCTAAACCTAGATTTAGAACTGGACTCTGCGAGGTGGACACGCATATGAAGGTCTCTAATTGCCATGGACACGCATTCCTATCTGTTGGAGATCATGTCATGGTATACTTCAAGGAATACACCGAGGATAGCGGAAATACGCTAGCTTCCTTGTTGGGGACTACTCGATTAGGTCCAAGCAATCAGTGAAGAAGAAGGGATATCATACTCGAAAATGAGCTTTCCTTTAGGGTACATATAAGGTATGCCAGGGAGAAGTCATCACTCACGCAAGGAGCCCTCTCGAAAAAGCTTCGAAACATTGGCGGCTCCGGATACGTACCGAAAACTCTACCAGTTAAGCCAGTTCAGTTCCCCCGTGTGCTACTCCACTCCAATTTGGGCTGGAATACTCGCGGTAGGACTACTGAAACGGGTGATAAAGTCAGTCTATAAACTGTGTGCAGTAAGGGAAGATGGACTTAAAAACTCATTATCGGGGCTTGGCCTTGACAGGAGACTGCAACTACCAGGTTTCGCAGTTTCCACCTGGACACGGCGGGTATCCAAACAATCTGCATGGGGTGTGGACATAAAAGTTCGTCGCTCTGTCCACAGTTTTCAAATGGGATCGAGGACACTCGTTTTTTATTTTCTACTGCCCACACAGAAATTACGCATCAGTAGACTGTCTTGCGAAAAAATTGATCAGAGCTAGAGGAATCTCGGGCAATCCCTTATGCATTCACTCCGCAAAAGACGGCAGTTATGGCTAGAGTCAGAACCCGAGGGTTTGGTCTGGAAATTGGAGTAACAACATGGGTCCTGTGGCCGATGCTGAGCAAAAAGAGATCAACATTTTTGATTGGTTTAAGTCGCATGCTAATAGGAGTCCTTACCAGGCACTGTGATGTATGGTCTAAGTGAGCCACGGCCTCAATGTTCTAAGGGCATCCATACACCTACCTTTAATAGATGGATTGCGCAGTTGGTTGAGTGCCTGTCCCAGGTTTGAGGGGTTCCCGGTTCGAATGACAATGAAATCAAAGTTAATTCGCTTTTATCCAGTTTTCAAATCTGGTCCACTAACCATTTGCGTGGGGATCAAATTAACCGCACTATCACTGGAGTTGTGGATCAGTGGTGGTAGTCTGACTATGGGTATCACAATGGACCAACATATGGTCTACAAGGGGCGTTCAATATATTCTCGGTATCGGTCGTGGTTGTATATATAAATTGACTTATTTATCAGGTAATACTATTATTTTAGTGCATTCATGTAAAATTTCATATAAATGTGATTATTAATTCGCGTTTTATCTCTAGTTAAACATAATACCCATTTATTGCCGACTTGAGTTCTTCATCATCCGAAAATCATTTTCCACGAAGACATTTTTTCAAATCCGGAAACAGGAAATAATCACTAGGGGCAAGGTCTGGACTATAGGGTGGGTGTTGGATTTATTCGAAACCACAATCTCGCGCAGCAGCCTTGGAAACTTGCGCCGTGTGAACAGGAGCGTTGTCATGAAAAAGCAACACACCCGCTGCGAGTTTACCCGTCTTTTCTTTTTAATTTCCTCCCGCAAATTATGCAAAGTGGAAGCGTAGGATGTGGGGTTGATGGTTTCACCTTTTTTTTTTGTACTCAATGAGCAAGATTCCCTTTGAGTCCCAAAAAACTGTGGCCATGAGCTTTCCGGCAGACGGAGTGACTTTGAACTTCTTCGGGGGGTCTGTTCCTTTTTTATGCCACTGCATGGACTCTTGTTTGATTTCAGGGTCATAGTGGTGAACCCATGTTTCGCCACCAGTAACAATTTGATCCATAACACCGTCCGCGTTCTCACTACACATCTCCAAAAGCTCTCTACAGCATTCGATTCTCACTTTTTTCTGAGGCGCTGTGAGGATTCGTGGCACCCACCTTGCACTGACCTTTGAAAGGTCATGAAGAATGGTGTGAATGGTACCAATTAAAAGCTTGGTGATCTCTGCCATCATTTTCACCTTTATTCGGGCATCCTCAAGAACAAGTTTTTCGACTTCTTTGATACTTTCTCCCGTACAAGCAGTAGCCGGGGCGCCGGAGCGGGGGCCGTCTTCAATGCTCTCTCTGCCACTCTTGAACTCACTTGACCACTTTTGCACAGTTGATAATGAAGATGCAGATCCCTGGTAAACAGCCACCATCACTTCATGAATAGTTTTTTGACTTTTTCCTTGCTTAGTGAGAAATTTAATTACAGCGCGATGCTCAATTTTCACCATCATCGTCTCAGTTGGCATTATGATTCTGTTTAACTAGAGATAAAACGCGAATTAAGAATCACATTTATATGATATTTTACATGAATGCACTAAAATAATAGTATTACTTGATAAATAAGTCAATTTATATATACAACCACAGCTTCACCCCGATAACGCCCCTCGTAAGTGTGCTGGCACCCCACTTACCTACCTTTTAATCTTTTCCCTAGGAGTAGTTGAATCACAACCCGGTGTACACCAGCAGTTGAATACAATATTAGGTTCGATTAAGTAGGCGAGAGTCACGTCGCACAGACATATGTATGCATAAAGGACATGCTGGACCAATTGTAATGCCCATTAGGGGAATGTCTCCACTTCGCACTTTCCGTGTACCTGTCATGGTAGTGTGTTGCACACCCACTTTGAAATTTTAGTGGGACTTCTGTTAGATCCTGGTACTTTCCGGGGTTGCCGTTAAAAATTATATTGCATTTTTCAGATGTTTGGGAGTGAAAGAGGAGCACTACTCAATATTATTTTCCTTAAATTTCTTAAGGAAGAGGATTTGGATGTGGATAACCAACACCATTTATAAGAATCTTGAGATTTCGAAATCTGGGCACTGTGGTCTTAATTGTTTTTATTAAAATTTTCACTCTGCCTACACTTTTACTGACTATTGTTCCAAAAAGTGCCACATTCATAATCAATGAACACTTTCACAGGTTCACATCAGCGTGAATTTACGTATTAAGGATTATATAGCATTAATTGCTGTGATATAGTGTGCAGACTGTGAATACAAAATCAAAACTTAGACCAACTCTATGAGAAGGGTTTGGTAAATGATCAATGCCAATGCTAGTTCTCA
This sequence comes from Eristalis pertinax, assembly GCA_907269125.1. Taxonomy (NCBI): domain Eukaryota; kingdom Metazoa; phylum Arthropoda; class Insecta; order Diptera; family Syrphidae; genus Eristalis; species Eristalis pertinax. Next base: position 28,764,343 of record OU026145.1, read on the forward strand.
GTCATTGAAGTAGGTTCAGTGGACTCATTTAATCTCTTGACCACGCGCAAATAAAAAAAATATCCATCCAACACTTTATATTGTACCATGACTTGGAATTGTGGTTACTTTCCGAACTAATTTTGGAGGCGACTGTCCAGATGCTCTTAAACTCAGTCACATATATCCGCTCAGCGAAAGACGTGAACCTCAACTCTTCAGTTTTATGCGTCTAGTTGTCTTTGACCCTTCTTTAAATGAAATGCTCCGACGACCACGTTTCATGTGATTGTAAGCATCTATAAGTGAAAAGAAAAAGAGGCATTTTTCAGCCTCATTTCTTTTTTAAAAATCGTGCTGCTCGACAGGCTCTGTCCCAGCGTGATTTAAGTTTAGCTTTAACACTACATTCACACCGTCTTTTAACTAATAGCTTTAAGAATTCGATTTGGCTATCCAATCCTTAGATAGCCGAATCCTTCATCATTATGTTATGATAATAAAATTGAAGAAAAAAATCAATTTTCTTCTTGTGTGACGTCACTAACAAAAATGTAAACTACACAAGAAGTAGCAGAAATGAATGGTACATATTGTGAATATAGACTAAACATTTTTGTTACACTTCTTCATACATACATACATATATTCAACCACAAATTTAAACAAAGGAGAGCATGTGTCATGTGATTCCTGCACATCATAAGATCATGACAAGATCGTGCGGAACTCAAACGTCAACATCAGAGGCACGATCTTCCAAAAGTCCAAAGTCCGTTCAACTGCTTGCTTACGCGGACGACATTGACGTGTTTGGACGAACACAGCCAGTCGTCAATGAGGCGTTTGAGTCATTGAAGTGGAAGCGGCTAAAATGGGTCTGGCAGTAAATCAGGGCAAAACAAAGTACGTGCTGTCACCACGGAAGGACGCACAACATCGACGTCTCGGACAGACGGGCATAATGGGCAGCAGAAACTCTGAGGTAGTCAAGGACTTCGTCTACCTCTGCTCAATAACACCAGTACCGAGGTGAAGCGCAGAATTACTCTTGCCAATCGCCGTTTCTTTGTGCTCAAGAGGCAATTGAGTAACCGAGCCATCTCTCGAAGCACCAAGCTGTCTTAATATAACCTGATCATCCCTGTCCTGCTCTATGGCGCAGAGACATGGACGCTATTCAAAGCGAATGAAGAAGCTCTTGGTCGCTTTGAGAGAACTTCTACGTGCGATCTTTGGTAATATTTGCGTTGATGGTGTCTGGAGCAGTAGATTCAACCACGAACTGTACGGGCTGTACAGTGGCATGCATCCAGTTAAGCGTCTTCGGATCCAACGCACAAGATGGCTAGGTCATGTAGAGCGGATGGACACCACGGCTCCGGCACAAAAAGTTCTTGATTCCGAGCGAGATGGCGTCCTCGAACGAGATGGCGTCCTCAAACGAGATGGCGCACACAATTTAAGAAGGAACTCAACCAACTTGGTGTGCGCAATTGGAGGCAGCTGGCGAAAGATCGTGCTGGCTGGAGAGGTTCGTTGGTTAAGGCCCAGCTCCACCCCGGACTGTAGCGCCAAACAAAGAAGAAGAAGAAGCTCGCATGATCCTAATGACTTTTATCTTTCTCAATTCTAATTCTTCAACGAGAAATAAAACGTTAGCTTAAGACGAAGATCAACTTCATAATTTGATTTGCCGCCAGCTATAGTGGTATTTGGCTACACTGTGTGCCACATTGCAAGAATCATGCAAAAAGCTAGCAGATCTAACTCAGTTATGATTCTTATCCAATTTCAAGGATCCATGTCTCGCGTGTCGTTTACAATGCCCCAATGATCCCATAATTTTCCTCCACTCAAACACATGTCCAGACCAGACCGACAAAGCGCAAAAAGTGAAAACAAAGAACGATCTTGTCAAACTCTCAAAAAGTAGCCATTAAACGAAAAGAGAGATCCCCCAGAACTCGAAACCCTCTACAACCCCTTCTCATGACGCAGCGCCCCCGAACCCCGTTTTCCCAATTTAGCGAACCTTTTTTTATTGCCTCTAATTCAAAATGCACAAACTAATGTTTCTTAAAATTCCGTATCGCGTCGTTGTCACTTTTAAATCGGCCCAAGGGTTGTGCCAACCCACATGCGATTCATGCGACAAATAACTGTAATTTAATACACAGATGTCACCATTACGAGTCTCATCATCGCACTCACCCCGCTCCGTTCAAATCGAGACGGTCCCAGTCGGACGGGGGCAAGGCGATCAACGCAAAAACCTAACCAGTAACCATGATTAGATTCTCTCCCGTGCGCCATCATCAAATTGTAATTCATCCCTCTAATGTTGCACACTCAGCCCAGTCGGCCGCCCTCGCACAGGCACAGACGGTTGTGTCAAATTTGCGAGAGACAACAAAAAAATAAACGCTCAACTCCCCGGTGACTCCGACGCTGCACGGCGACGAGTCCTTGTGTCGTCCGTTTGTTTTGTTGTACATTAATAGTCCTTGGGACTTGCTTGGCAAATAAAAAGAATAACGATGCGTAATCGAGATGGGAAATCTGTCATAAAAAAAGGACTCCACGGGTACAGGCATAGGCCAGACTCGTACATTATGTCAAACGAAATGAAATATAAACACTTCGAGGCATAAAACGGGTCTAAAGGCCACTTGGGACCTTGTTTATGTCAACGTGACTACTGCTTTGTTCCTTGCTTGGATGCCAAGTGGCCGGCGGAATGAGTGCTCGTCTGAACTGAACGAATGCGATTGTCGGGGCACAAGCGGTCCTTAATCGAATTCATTTCGATTGCAATTAGAGTGGTTGACTTGCTTAAACCGGCGCGGTGCGGTGATGGGGTGCGGGGCGCAGGTGCGTAGTCAATTTGCGTGAATGTCGTACGTATTCGAGATGCACTTGAAGTCCAAGTGGTCTGTTAATGGGATTACAATTTGAATGAGTTGTCACTCATTTTGCATTATCGAGTGGGGATAAGTGAAGGCTGTCAAATCTGCAAAACTGCTTCCAGAGGAGGTTTGGCTAAAAATGGACACCTTTTCAATTTTCAAACCTTTCAAGGGACCCTTTATTTTCCTTTTTTGGATGAAGAATTGGCTTTAAAAGTGGAACGGATGTCAGGAAAGAGCCCACAACATCTCTCTGTAAAAAGACTAGCCGTCGATTAGAGGTGTCCACTGACGGTGTATTCAAAGGTGATCGTCATGGCTACTTGCTTATGAAATCATTGAGCCTCTCAATACTAAACCGCAGAGGCGTTGGGCTTTGACATTTTCGAATTTTCACTATGAATGCACTACTGACCAAACTGTCAATGTCACAAGTTCATCATGGTGACGTTGACGAACGAAGAACTTTTACAAGCACAGTGCAAATCGATTATCACTACCTTTAAACTTTAAACTTTGGTCGTTTCAGAAAAAGAATGCTCTTAAAGTGCGTACAGAAGTGTCTCGATTGCTCGCGGAACAAGTCCTATTTCTAAAATATTGATCGTGAAAATATGTATAAGACTGCCGAGGCGTGCCTTGAATGCGATTCCATCAGGTAGACGACCGCTTGGCAGACCCAGTACGAGGTGGTGGAGCAAGTTCAAAAACTCGCCCGGTTGCGCTTGGGCATAACGCCTGATGAGTTAGAGTCGATCGCGGAGGGTCGAGTGGCCTGGAGATCTCTCGTGCGTACTTTACCTATCCCTGCAACACCTGTAGTGGATCATGCAGGTCAGAAGATGATGATGATTACTTTATTCTTCGTCGCTTTCTGGGGATATATCATTTTGCACACAATAACCGATTTCTCGATCAGTCAGAGGCTCGGCTGTTAAAAGGGTCCTGGTCGACTTGTAGTAACTCGTCCAACGAGTGCATGTGCAACAGATCTCTCTCCTCTACTTTAAGCTCTACTCTAGTTTAAGCCTTTTTCAATCCCGAATTTATAAAACCGAGTTGAACAAACTCAAACAGAATAAAAAATGGCCGCAAACAATTTTGACTGTAATTATAATTTATTACAAAAAATTCCGAGTCACTGACGGCACCTTTAAGAGCGTTAACACACATTTTTGGCCGTAATTCTGGCCAAATTTTTGTCTAAATGTGGTCTAAAACACCCCGAGTTCAAGAAGCCATCAGAGGGGGACTTACAGAGACTGGATTTGCTTCGGGACTCTGCTTCTCGCGACCGGTATACTGAGGCGCGAAGAGCTTGCAAATTGGTTGTGCGAGCAGCTAAAGAGCAGTCCTGGAAGGATTTCTGCGAGAAGTTAGAAAGCGACCATAGATCTGCGAAAAAGGTGGTCTGGCAAACCATTCGCCGACTCAGAAGAAGGAAATTCAACATCATCGAGTGTTCTGCAGGAGTATGGGATTGAGGGTCCTCTTTTGAAGACCATTCAGCAGAAATAAGAGAGCAAGGAGATATCCAACTTCTACCTCTCTTGCCCCTTGATTTCATCTGACAGCGTTTTTTATACGCTTTTTGCTCCCCTGTCTGTGAATACATGTGGGCTCTTACGAACATCTGGTAAACAGCTGACACCCTTCCCCAACCGTAGTATTGGGGTGAATTAGAGTTCTTATTTAAAAATTCGCTCGTTACTGAACTTTTTTCAAATTTTGGTGTTAAATTTTCAACACAGAAAGGAGGGGTAAGCAAACGAACAAAGCGTATGTTTATGAAGCAGATTTATTAAACTTCCATTTGTGGGAATTACTATCTGTAGCACTATTGTGAAATTAATGAATACTTTACTTAATGTACATATTTATTTGTGCACATGTATGAATAAAACATATCAATTGCATTCACGCGAAACTTGTGTAAAAGTACTTATAATAATAATATTGAAAAATTTGCATGAATCATTAAAAAAATAACTTTTTTTGTCATTTTAGTTTTTTAAAGAAATGTGATGGAAGTTAATTCCAAATTTTGACAACCATTTTCATGAGTTAGTTTTAGTTGCATTATTTAGACATTTTTCTGAACAATTATGATATTTAAATTCATGAGTTTTCACAGTACATGAATGATATACAACTGTAAGCTGATCGCCTATATATTACTTTGAAGAATTAAATTGATTAAAAATATTCCTGTAAATAGATTCACATGTATTATTTAAATAGCATTACATTTTTATTCACCCAAGTATTATATGTGCTCTTAAAAGTATGAGTCACCTTTTGAACATGCTCCGAACAATAGTACATGAGATTGGGCAAATCCATGAATCTGCCGACGATTTCCCACAAAATCCACGAATCTGCCGCCATTATCCCACAAAATCCACGAATCGGCCGCCATATTGTGGTGGATCCATGGTTTTTGTAAGAGTATGTGTGATATACAAGGGAGTTCCACTACTCTCACATTTCTCTCCGGTGTGGACTAGGGGAAATTCTCGCCGAAGTTGGATATCTCCTTGCTCTCTTATTTCTGCCATTCAGTCTCTATACACGAACTGTAGCAGCTGTGTTCGGGTTAACTGTGCTAAATCAACACCTTTCACCGTGGGCGTTGGACTTCGCCAAGGGTGCGTCTTGTCACCTCTCCTTTTTCATTATATATATGGACTGGATGTTGCAGCGCAGCCGAGGCGAGGAATGTTTCACATTGGGAGAGTCATCCTCTTTTTGCAGATGACTTAATTATCCCCACATCGTCCCAAACGGAACTCCAGAGCGCACTCGATAGGTTTGTTGCCGTATGTGCAGATGCTGGGATGAAGGTTAACGTGGACAAATCAGAGGTTATGGTCATTTCCGTAACGCCTGTTCAATGAACTCTACATGTCAGTGCAGTCCCATTGAAGCAGGTAGAGAAGTTAAGATGCTTAACTTCTTTTTCACAAGTGATGGGAGAAGTAGTGCTGAGCTTTCCTGTGGGATTGGCTAAGCTGAATCAATTTTGAAACAGCTTGAAGCAAGATCTGCAATCAAGCAATCAAGTCAGAGCTTGGTGTCAAAGCCAAGCTAGCGGTTTTCAATTCAGCATTTGTTCCAACTCTGACCTATCGTCATGAAATTTGGGTAATGACCGAAAGAACAAGATCGCGAGTACAAGCTGCCGAAATGAGATGTCTTCGTGCTGTTGTGGGAGTTACTCGGCGGGATAGGGTGAGAAACGCGGCCGTACGCAAGGAACTAAATGTAGAGCAGCTGCTTCTTCGAACGGAAATGGTTTGGTTACGTGGCATAAAAGTCCTCATCATCACGGCTCCCGAATGCGAGTCCATCAGGTAGGAGACCGCTTGGCAGACCCAGGACGTTGTGGTTGGATCAAGTTGCTTATGCATAGCTCCTGATACGTTACAGTCGATGGCGTAGGATCGAGTGGCCTGGAGATCTCTCGTGCGTGCATTACCCCCGCGACACCCGCAGTGGAGCATGCGGGGCAGAAGATGATGATGATGATGTTTGCTGCTGGATGTTCCCGTGCCAGTTGAAGTGCTACAATTCAAGCGTTTTTAGCAAACGAAACAAAACAGTCGATTCCACGGCGTTCTAAAGATTTGGACAACGCTTAGACCACTCAAGACTGCGGCTGTATTCGAATTTTTCGAAAGGATCTTGGCCTGCAGCTTTATGAGGTGAACTTAACTCAGGACTTGAAGCCACTCGATCGATATCGAAGTGATTTTTATTTTGTTGCAGGATTGCAGGGAAATATGGCAAACGAAAACACATGAGTAACATTGTGTATAGTATTTCGGATAGCGATAGAATGAAACGTCACAAAACTTTTTGTATCGCCTACTTGTGTTGCATTTATGAATACGTTTTGCGGCAGTATTTCTGTTCATAAATACATAGAGAGAATATTTTGTGCAGTGCAGGGGCAACAATGTTGCAATTATGAAGTCGACCCATATCATCAAGAAATCGGCGGCATTTCCGGAAATGCACGAGTTCAAAGTGACTGCATCCATAGACTTAATCGCCGCCGCTTTCGACACAAAAACGAATGAAAATATCCCTCTTTGGTGTTATACTATCCTTGAGCCTAGTCAAAGCTTTCTTATTCGTTTTCTGACTCAAAGACAATACAGTGGTTTAGCAATCGAAACGATAATAGTGTATGTAAATTCGTGTAGTAGACACCTGCTGCCACGCCTTTGTCCACTTCGATTCGTCAGTGAATTTTCGCTGACGTCTGATGGTCCGACTTCTAGTAGAATCTAGAGCGCAGGCTGGTTCAAAATGCCTTCTCGAAGAGGAGCTATGAGTTATGAGGAGATCGGTGTTTGTAGAGGATAACATAGAGTCAGAACGGACCTTCTTTTCCATTTCAGGTGACTTCAATCTAATTGGGCTTATTGCAGGCCTCAACCAACAAGCCCCTCCATTTATCGAGATCTCTAGCTAGCTGCTTTCAGTATCGTGCACCAGTTTGAGATCCTTCGTCACTTGTGTGCGTCAACTATAAGGCGGCATTGAACTTTGGATTATTCTTCGTTTGATCTTGTCACTGAGATTGTTGGTACGTCCCTGATAGTAGTCCCGGGCTACCTCTTCACATTGTGAGACTTTGTTCAAGATGCCGATGTTTTATACCATTTCCTGAGAACAGGGTGGCCAGATAAGAACAATAGGAAAATAAATTTAAATAGAACAATAACAATGTGGTGTATATAATTCATTCTGACTTTATTTTGAAGCTACATTCATGATATTATAGATGGAATATCACATTATTTAGATAACATCTCAGCTTCACTAGCAGTGTTCCAAGCGACTAGACGCATTTTCGGTATATAGCCATGATCGAGCTCACAGCGAAATTCACGTATTTATGCGTATTTACAACTTGGCAGGAATTTTGAAATTTTTTTTAATGAAATGCGCATGTTCGGCCAATCTGAGACGATGTACGATGAAATGGCAAAGCTTACTGAATATTTTGACGGCTGGCTGCCATTGGGAACTTTGACAGCTGCTGAAACATAAAGATTGGAAAAGCTATGCTTGCTGTCTGGTCACCCTTTACTTAGTTTTTCCCTCGTTCACTACCAGACCAATTGTTGTCGTTTCAGTATCAAAACCAGCAAATGCTTTCTTGACAGCTCGCTGCGTTCTGTCAATTGCGTCCCTGTTATCCACGCATAGTGCATAAAGCTGAACGGACTTTTGTGAAATCGTGACTCTTAAGGGGACCCATGAGCCTTGCCGGTAGTCAAATCTCTGCCCGACGTCCTGTCTATAAACTTTTCTGACATTGAAGGTCTCAGCGAGTTCGTTACCTACCTCATCCTGTATGAACAGTCGAGTTCATCTTTCATGTCAAAACTAGACATGGCGGTGTATGGCTTATATCTATGGACTCTGTGATATGCGCCCTTTATGTCGACGAATCTGTTGTGCAAGACTATCCGTACTTCTTGGGTACTTTCTAGGATTTGCCGAGGTGTGAAGTAGATGGTGTATTGTGGATTTCTTTGGGCTGTCCAGGGCGTCAGGCAAGTGCACAAAACGTCAGAGAAGTTCTTGTATGCAATGTAAAGTAGACTGAAGCTCTATAGAACCTCTATAGATGTGGCGCAGTCCAAAGGATCTTCTTTCAGAGGTTGAATATGAAGCCTACACAGCAGCAACTAATTAGTCCTCCTTCGACTATCTTGAAATGATAATTCAGCCGTGCCCAATGGCGTCCTCGAGCAAGGATCTGTACAAGATGACCACGAGTGGCTCTTTCTTTCTCCCGCAGCGAAGACGAAAAAACCGCAGATCAAGTACTTGTGCTAACAGAGTGCAGCGTAAGCGTAACAGCACTGCGCTATTTCCCTTTAATTTTACTGACTTATTTGAAAACATTGGTCCTTCGAGCCGGATGGTGCAGCTAGTCGTCCGCATCCCACTTAATGGGATAGTTCCTAAGAATCGCGCACTCAAGAGACACACATCTCTCCGCCAAACTGCAATTATTTGACAGCTGTCAAGTTGGCTCCTAAGCAATAAAACGCCATTTTGGTTTTTTTTTCAGTAATTCTCGATCTTATTATCTATCTCTTTTATTTTATCTTATTCTATACAGTGACGTACTATTTACAGCGAAGAACAACAGAAAGCCAGAAACGAGTGTCGTCCCCACGCGATCTGTGTTTTACAAAAAAAACATAAAACAGAATACGAACAGAAAAACACAAGCACGTGGCAGGACAGCTCTGCTATACAAGTCCCATGGGCTAATTGACAGATCGTCGAGGGGGAACAGAATGAAACGTAAAATATTTTTGCACAAACCCGGCCCGGCCATCTCCCATCATCATCATCATCATCATCATCATCATCAATTTGTTTGCTTACATCTAACGGTACGAAGCTAAAACGTCATCACAAGTTTTACGATTGGCTGGCTGAATACACGTCCCACGGTGGGGGCATGCAGAGAACAAGGATTGCACTCGCTCAGCCGCCCTCATTTATGAGTGCGAATGGCTCAGATGATGCGCGCCCAGGGGATGAAAGTAAGGCCCGTACGGTGGATAGGGTACCGCGTGCGGGTACAGCAGACTGCTGGCGTAGGCTCCGGGTCCAAAGGAGCCGCCATTCGGCGGAGGAATCGTGGGACTGTTCACGTCCATGCCGGGGTTCTGCTTCTTCCACTTGGTTCGCCGATTTTGAAACCAGATTTTGACCTGAAAGACGAACTGGCATTAGCGACGGCCGACGGTTGGCGGTTGGTCTGCGGGCTTACCTGAGTTTCCGTCAAGCTGAGACTGAGGGCCAGGTTCAGGCGCTCGCACACGGACAGGTAGCGTGTTGTCTTGAATTTGTTCTCCAGCGAGACCAGTTGTTCGTAGGTGAATGCGGTGCGGGCGCGACGAGGCTTGGAACCACCGCCGCCGCTGCCGCCGGGACCCTTGCCGTCGCTGGAGCTGGTACGCGAATTTCGGCTGCCACCCTTTTTGGAATCGGTCTCACTCGCCCGGTCGTCGATGTCGCTGCTCATCGCGTCGTCGCACATCTCGTCCTGGTCCATGTCGTTGATGTCTTGAGCTGCAAGAGAGGAAAAGAGAGAGATGTTCATCAGTTACACTGGCCGATATGGTGGCAAAAAATGAGATGGGCGACTAAATTATGCCTCCCCAGCTGGGTGTCCGTGACTCGTGTTCAGGTCACAGATTGCAGCGACCACACAACAGTCGATCCGGCAAATTTGTGAAACCCCACTCGCCATTTATCCCACGAATGCCGCATGCAGACCGCATTATCCATTCTCTTTCGAGATAATTTACTTATCAACACATGTCCACGTCAGTGCGTCCCCTCCATTCGTGCCCCACAACCACACGCCGCACCCACAGCATGGGGGATATTCTCAGCGATTAAACGCCATTTATAATGCGCTTACAGAATCGTCGAATTATTCCCTCAACCGTGACAACGCATCGGACGCAGGCGAATGCCGGACGTGGCATTATCTCCCTCGACCCGTTAATTGGGGGAAACGAGCCCCGCTAAATGAGGTTGGAACACTTGTCAGTGGCTTGACACCATCATCAATAAGTAGGCGCAGGCCGGACTCTGCTCTGCCCATCAACCCTTGCTGCACAACGGGCCAACCGTCCGGACGCGTCCCTGGGAATGTGCATGGTTGGAGCGCGTCTGCCTTCATGCTTCGATTGCTGAGTGAGGGTGGTGGTCTGACGGTCTGGTCTGTGTGCGAGGGCAGAGCGGTTTCCAGTTCAATTCACTCACGTCGACCGCAAAATCAAATTAAATGCGCCGCGAAATTAGTCGACGCGCCCCAACCACTCGCCAGCCATCGTCCACCCCCCTCCACCGACAGCAGAGCGGAGGACGAAACAGAACGAACGAACGAACGAACGGATCCGTGCCCGTGCATCAGGGGTGAATGGAGCCAGTGATTGGGAAACGGTCTGCTGGGGCATTTAGCCGCAGAGGATATCGATCCCAGCGCACTCTCGACCACACCAAGGACACTCGGAACGCAGCTGCCCGAGTGGAGTGGCCCTGCTGCAGCAGCTGCTAATTAAGTGATTAATTAACAGGTAGAACAGAAAGCAGGGAGGTGAGCCTAATTATATATACATGGACGATTAAATGCTTGTAAGCGAGAGCGAGAGCCTACTTCTCGGGTTCGAGTGGCTGCCAGCCTACCGGCGGCGTCTACTCCCGGGTGCGGTTCTCCATATGCATATTCGAACGGGTAAATATCAATAAATTAAGCTATCTACGAGAGTCGACGTCTATCTATCGACGATGAGGACCCATCGACGAGGTGACTAATTGCACAGAGCCGTGCACACGAGAGAAGTTTATCTGTTGTCTAGTCACTTTGGCGCGATTAGGGGATGATGGTCCTCGGCCCAGTCGCTGTCAGTGCAAGTCGAGTTGAAAATTATTCAGCTTCGCTTGAGTGGGTCGGTTTTTCTTTAGTTGCCTCTGCCGTTCGTGCTGCGAAAGGGGTGAAGTCTGTGAAGGGATTGCTTTTTGACGAAGGTCCTTGGATTAACACTGTTGTAGGCGCTAAGCAGAGGTTTCCCGGGGATTAGCGGCGATGTTCTTGGCGACTGGCATACTTGATTAAGATTCAAGGGGCTTTCTTTGCTTCGTTGCATTTTGGGTAGATTCACTGGTAAGCTGGTGTAAGTACGGATGACCAGGAAGTTTTACACGCTGGACGTGGAATGTGAACGAAATTTAACTTGAACTTGAAGTGACTCAGCAAAAGGCGTAGAAAAGAGAAGTTTTTTTTGCAGTATTATGAGATGAGTCCCTTAAAGGGCACTGGGGCTGTCGAAATCACCACAAGTGTAGGCCATCAATTTAAGGAAACTTTGAGGCTTATTGTAGACCTTTTGAGCATTTAAAGGCCACTTGAATCTGCATTGTTCTGCATCAGTTGCTTCGGCCTACCTTCTACAGTTCTGTATTTCTGTTTGAATCGAGAGCGGCCGTATCGTGAAAAATTACCGTGAATCGAACCTAAACTCAGAGAAGGCGTCGAAGCGGATGTTGCAATATGGCGCCGAATACGTCATGGTTCGATCCTCGACACACTAACTTGCATTTTCACGTCACCGCATGGCAATGTGCAGAGAGACTCTCAAACGTCGCCGTTCGTAGTCAACCATGAGAGAGCAGGTCAGCGTTGAATGGTGTAAAAACAGTAGAAGCTGTTCCCAAGTCCATTCCGCACTGTAGTGAAAATCCCTACTCCTGGGTTGTATTTTGAAAGAAAAGAAAGTCTTGCAAAACCAAAGAACAGATGGAAGCAAAAAGAAGCTGTTTCTAGTCGAATTGCGAAACATCATAATTCTCAGACCGGAATATGTTGCTACAGAATCTGCGGACTATAGAAAGGACATTCGGAAAGAAGCTGCTGCCGAAAATCAATCAATTATTCAAGCGGGAGGAGTCGAAGCATATAAGTGTAGTGATCCAAACGTTGACCTCCTCGTATCAATAATGAACACAAAAACAGTGTTGTGATGGATAGTGATGCCATGGCAGAACAAATTGTGTTTGGAAACACGAAGCAGTGATGAAAAAAATGTTGATACTGGTGCTCAAAAATTTCATATATTCATCTACATTTTTAGAAGGACGCCAGGGGAAGGGAAGCCAGTGGGGTGTGGGGAAACGGATTGGTCTACTCATAATCCTGCATAACTGAGGACGTCTGTAGATCCGAAAAAAAAAAAACACGTCAAAGATAAGTTTATCTGTCATCAGCATGACAAGGCAATTAATGCACCAACTACATAGGTCTGGCAGGCGTAGAGCAGTTGCTCAACCTAGCCTACCGAGTTGCAAAATCACTGAGGAATATACGAATTCATCGAAAGAGAACAAAATAAGCAATTCAAAGGAAGCAATAGCATAAACTACAGATAAATCATTGGAAAGAAGAACTTTTGAAAAAAACCGTGTCTGGTTCTTGGAAAACTGGTAATACCTGTTTTGGCCTTGGAAAAATTTAAAATTTATAATTGGTTTTATAGTTTGGTTTTGGTTTTATTTGACATTGTGTTATATTTGAATTATATATGTAAAGGGTGTTTTTTTAAGAGGCATAGAACATTAACTGGCGCTATTGACACTATTTTAACTGGCAGGCATTCTATCAGCTGTCAACTGATTTATTTTTAGTATGGTTTGGCATTTGTTGGTAAGCATAGCATAGTTGGCATAGCAAGGCGTAGATTCAGTGATTCGGGCCCAAACCGTTGATCCCAATTTTCATAGGCTCAATTTTGCTTGAATGGATAAGTCAATAAACAAAACTGTCATATTTGGAGTGTTGATAACCCTCAAATGAATGCTGAGACACCGTTACATCCACAAAAACTGACTGTTTGGTGTACTTTATGGGTTGGTGGGATAATTGGTCCGTACTTCTTTGAAAACGATGCTGGTCAGAACGTTACAATCAATGGTAACCTCTATAGAGCCATGATTACTGACTTTTTCGTTCATCAATTGAACAACGATGATGTGCAGGAGCTGTGGTTTGAACAAGCCTACTCAACATGTCACACAACTCGTGCCATAATTGATTTATTGAAGGAAACGTTTGGTAATCGCATAGATTCACGGTACGGACCCGTGAATTGGTCTCCAAGATCGTGCGATTTAACGCCGCTTGATTATTTTCTATAGGGATATGTGAAGTCGCTATTTTACGCCGATAAGCCCGAAACGATTGACCACGTGGAGGACAACATTCGCCGCGTTATTGCCGATATACGAACACAAAGTTTGGGAAAAGTCATCGAAAATTGGACCTCCAGATTAGACTACGTCCGAGCCAGACGTGGTGCCAGAAATCATATTTAATGCCAGAAGATGATCCTTCGAATAAGGTAAATTTCATTACAATTTAAAAAATTCATCTTTGTTTTATTCCATTTCAAAGTTCTATACCTCTTTAAAAAAAACACCCTTTAGAATGAAACTTCTCTTAAAGGATACCCCTTTATAAGGGGCACATATCTTTACGTATAATTCAGCATGGTCTCCCCATGAACATATGGCTACTCGTGTATTTCAGCACCTTTAGAAGGGACCCCTCTATACCGGACACGGATATTGAGTATTTGACATAAAAAAAAAAATTAGTGAATTATTATGTCTATTGGTTGTTTCTTCTCGATTTATCAGGAGGAGACGGTAAATTGAATTTGAATTCGAAGCGATTGTTGAAATCTGTCTCAAGTTAATGGCATTTTGAGGAACGTCACTATCCAAATCGAAGCTTTCGGGTGGTTCTTCTGGTACGCAGTTGGTTCTTAATATATTGGGCAAAACGGAAGTTTCCACAATAATTTGGAAAAAGTGGCCCTTTTTACTGCGAAATACTGGGCGTTTCATAATTACCCGTAGAGAGCCAGGGCCTAGCTTCTCAGCAACCACTCATGTTGTGCGTTCTATTGCTCTCTCACGAGTGGAAGGGACCCACACTTTTATGCCGGCTCCGAATCCGTTTCATAATTGTAATCCACCTTTAAACATTTTAAACAAAAACCTTACAAGATTAAAATGTACTAACTCATAGTTTCTAATCAAACATCGTCGGATTTGGATGGTCCCGATGGCCCTTATTCTTATTGGCGTGACGCGGAATTTAGTGACGGCTCGTCGATGATGCTGGGCGCTTTTTCTTCAATGGGCAGCTTGGATATGCAATTCACAACATCAAAAATGAACAGTCGCGGCCACATCCAAGAGCTCCGCCGCAGCTTAATTCCATCTCTAGTCGATAACCACGGGATCAATTGCACTTACCAACAATACAAAACGTGAATACACACCAGTAGGGAAAAAAACAAATGGTTCAAGTTTTCAATTATTCCAATGGACTGGCCCGCATGAATTCCCGACGTAAAACCGATTGAAAACCGTTGGGAAATCCTCACGGAGGATTGGTCAAGAATTGAGCCCAATATTTTACAAAACATAATTTCTTCAATGAAAAAATTTTGTTTGATTTAATTCTGGCCAAAGGTTGTCAAATTAATTGTTGGCTTTCATTTTCTATTGCATTTGCGAAAAAAAGAAATCCAACAGTGATGAATCGCACGATATTGCGGGCCATTTCATATCACCAGAACTCCAGGAAATTATATGAAATATCACACCGCGATGTTGAAACTATGTCCATGTCTTCCACATCCATATCTTAGCACCAATTTCTGGTTACAATTCGGGACATGGTCATGGGCTCTGTTGCAGACAGTCCTGGACAACGCCATCTTTAATCTGATACGCTGTGGATTAGCTAAGAGTGGCAGTTTAATACGTTTATTCTTTGACGTTTATACTCTCTGATCGCACAAATAGCAGTTATTTTATCCAGAATCGAACACAAAGCTTCGGCTTAGGGGTCGATACACGTATCCAGTAAGTCATGGCCCCTACGAGCCGGGTGCGGTGCACGTGATGATTCCACAGACGCTTTGAGAACGACACGAATGGACTCACAAGTCCATAGTCAATTACACGACGCAATCGAAGCGACACTGGACGGAGATCTGCTTATACGCAGTGTATGTGCAGGGCAACCTGCGAAGGACAAAGAGATTAAGAGCACAAGAGGTAACCACTGACGACAGAGCATTATTGCTAACCAGCGCCGCGAAATAATACCGAATGGGATAACAGATTGAGTTGAAGAGGTCTGGGTGCGAATTAGTACATAGACGCATTCCTGGCATCGAATTCTTCGGGCTTGTGAATCGCACATGCTAGTAACACGGGCTATTAGTATTTTTTTTTAGAAAACTACCACATCCATTGGCACAAGCAATACTTAAGGACAAGCTGGTTGAGGTCCATCTAAGTAAACTTCCGTGCGCCACTTTCGACGAGGGGCAACTCTGCAGCGTTGTCCCAAAGCCTTGGCACTCGCCCTTGTGTAGCTGCTTCCGTTTCAATAGCAACAAAGACTCATTGCCGGTTCGCTGCATCCACGTACGAACGTATGGAAGGTCGTGTCTCTAGTGCTGGCATGGGAGTTTTGCACGATCTTCAGTAAAATGAAGCCTTGTCTAAAATATTTTGTGCGTTTCTTACTGCCCACCGAGAGTTCATTATCGTCACTGACGAGCAGCAAACATAAATAACGATTAATGCCGCAGTCCTCCTCTAGTTCATCTTCAACACACATCAATTAACGTTCCCTCTCCGATGACATGTCAAATTTAAGAGCCGTCATTTCCTCCTGGCGGGACATTATTCAGCTATTAATTGGAAATTTAAAACTACACCTCGTCCTTTACTGCTCCCCACCCCACCAACAGCCCCATTTGAACAACCGCATTGCTGACACAAGTGCCCCTCCCCCCCTCCGGCGAGTTCATTTCCAATCAAAAGATAACCCATCTACTCTAAATCGAAAACTGTCCCCAAGCACTCAGCGCCAAAGTCCGCCCCTCAAATAAACATTTAAGCCACAATCTCCATCAAACGCCGCCGGATATATCTTCTTTGGCTAATTTTCGCGAACATCATCATAATTACTCGAACCGAACAAAAGGATATGAAATGCACACACGCACACACAGGGAACGTGAACGGCTCCCTAGGGTGTAACAACATTTAAATTATGAGCCGTTTTTAAGTCATAAACTTAATTACGAAATCAGAGTGTTAATTACCATTACCAGGGCTTTTTGCCATTTGCCATTATCCTTCTCTTCTCTACACTGGAGCCTGTCCCCCCACCCCCCCACCACACACACACATCCTCCCACCACCCCCTGATGCTGTGGTTAAATGGGAACATTTTTGATTGTTAGCGCCCCGGTTATATGATACGCCATCAGATTCAGTTCGTAATTTTCATGCCATCCTAGATCCCCCCCCCGTTCCCCATACCAATCATCACCATCGCTCTGGCAGAAGTTTCACAACAGCCCCACGGGGGTATTTGTCGTCTCATTTTCATAATAATAACAATGATACTGCCATGAAATTGCCATGGCAGACATAAAAATTGTTCACAACATCCAGTGGATCTGAGCGGCGGTGTGTGTGTGTGTGTGTGCATGGATGGGGGGAATGGGCTGTCAAATAGCACAGACACACACAGCCACATGCATGGTGGCGTTGTTTAAATATGAAAATTCAAAAAGCAAGCAACATAATGGCGCTGAGCATTTATAACTTTGCCCTTTTGGAAGACGAACTCAATTCACACACACACACGCGCAAGGCTGCAAAGGATTCCTTGTCTGGATGTGAGACCATCTCCCTCTCGGTGACATGATGCAGACCAGCTGAAGAAGGACAACAATGAGTGGCAAAAGGAACCACCGACGACGAAAGAATTCATATTCAGCTGCAGAATTTCCCAACGAGAACAAAAGAGAAGGACATCTACCAACCCACCCACCAAGCACCCACTCCCGCACCCAGATGGGGGCAGGGGTGAATGTACATGGATTGCAAGTACCAGCTCGTTCGTATGTAACTGGTATACACAAGACTCCTTTTTCTGCTCCCTGCTGTTGCACTGTTGTCATCGTTGCCGTTGTCGTTGTCGTTGTCGTCATCAGCCCCTCAGCGTTTGCATGTATGTATGAAGTCGGAAAAGTCAAACGGGGGTGAGTGAGCCGAGTGAGAGAACACGCTGGCCGAGAGCAACAGAGACAGAGAGAGCGTGTATATTAAATCAGAGGCACACAATTTAGCACAACCGCACCAGCAGTTCGTTCCAGCGGCACACACAACTACAAACAAACTGAAACCCACAGCACACTAGTGTGTGTCCCATCAAGGGGAAATAATTTCAAAAAGGGGGTAGTTGTGAATACTCAAGCAATTCGATATGCCACCGCCAGAGGCGGGGGTGAAGTTGGGGCGGGGGACAGTGTTGAATGTTTGCAGGTTGTACCCGCTTACCAGGGAGAGTATGTGCTAAGATGGCAACCATTTTGCAACCATATCGCCGTCGTCGTCGTCGTCGCTGCCGCCCCAGTGGTAGCCGAACAACCCCCATTCATATTACATGACTCGGTGGGGGTGGGGTGGGGGGGGGGGGATAGAGCACCGGTTCCAATCTATCCTACAAGAATTACATCATTTGGTTAAGGGATAAGTTTTGCTAACCACAAAAAGGGTTGTTTTCGCCTCAGGTTTTCGTTTTGTTTAAACACCCTGTTACTGGCGCTGATGCTGGCGTTAGCGTTACATTGTTCATCCTTGGGACGTGGGTGGCGGTGATGGTATGTGTGTGTGCGAAGCAGCAGTTTTCGCTATAAATGCCTGTCGACCGTAATTAAGTGTCTTGCTAATTAATCTGAGGGGCGGTGGTGTCGTTCGATGCAGATTGATGCTGGGGAAGTGTAAAGGAGACTCTCCGGCCGTAATGATGACTGCCATGTTGTTAACTGTAATGAGATGGAAGAGGGCAATGTCATGGCCCCACAGGCAGTGTCTGTAGGCTGGCTCCTGAGTTAGTCATTAGCACTCACAAATCATTAGTATCACGTACCATCGTTAGCAGTGTCATTGTGGTCGTGAGTGTTTGTCGCATTCGATTTCATGACAATTTGGTTATGGTTGGGAGACTAATTTGACTATGGGATGCATTCGATGGGGGTTGCAAGCGAGTGCAATTTGATGCGATTCCAATTAGGAATGTTTGCTGGAGCTGGTGGAAGTTCCTTCAGAAACGGCTGGATGGGTGCTACGATCACATGCCGACTCCGAATGGCGAAGATTGAGAGGTTTTCTGGACAGGAATGCTCTTTGAGCATTGCCAGTGAGTCGCGAGAGAGAGGTGGAGCCATGAATTATGAAGATTGAACCTGATACCTCCGGCGTGTGAACCGAATTACGTACCACCTCGATGGTCGTGTTGGTTAACAAGACACTTGCTGCAAAATGCTGAATTCGCTGAAATGGTTTAGGTCGTATCTAGGTAAAACGAAGGTCGTTTGATAAGTCTGCGACTTTGTTTAAATTCCAGTCGCAATTTAAATTGAACATAGCTGCCGTCAACTGCCATCAGTTAACAGAGTACTGTCAAGTTTTGCACACAATTCGAGCAAACAGCTTTGTAAACTGAATTTCGTAAACTGGTTAAGCATTAATTTCGGCGTAAAGAACTCACATCGATGGCGTATGAAGAATGCTTTGCTGAAGACTGAAGACGATGACGATGATGAGGATGTTGAGGAAACCATCATCGAACCAAGGACATGCTTCATAAATACTCGGCACCAGTCTGTAGTGCATGATAGGCTTGTGTTTTCACAAACGAACTAGTTCAAGTGAACTAAGTGTTCTAGTTCACAATGCCATTTCTGTAGTTGAACAAATTCATGTATACCTCAATCTATGCACATGTAATTCAGCAAGAATGACAAGAACTAAATTGAGCACTTTGCTTTGTGTGTGCGCTTGGGAATTGTGTTCATCGGAGTTTGTTATTGTTTAACTACATCATTGCAAGCACATCGACCATCGTTATGTTGCAGATGGTGTATGTGAAGAGAATTTGTGGCAATGTGACGACCAATCGGCGAAAATCGCGTAAGACTCACTTTCCTGATCAGTGAACTATATTGAACTAAATGAACTAAATGTACTAGATGAACGAACTAGTTCAATAAACAGATTTGAACGAAGCTGAGCGCTCTCTGGATTGAACTAAAATGGACAAGCCTTCTGCCTAGTGCATCCCTGGAATTATATTGGACGGTATGAGGATTATTGTGCGTGAGGTGGCTGAGGCTGTAGGCGTCACGAATGAGTGTGTGCATGACATTTTACATGACTATTTGGAAATGGAAATGGGCGATGCGATTGCTGGCGACTTCAAAGGAGTGAATAAAATAAATTGGCTTCGCAGCATATTCTTCAGACTTGCGACTATTCCTTGTTACCAAACGTGACGAAATGTCTGCGGCGGTATGGGTCGAATCAAGAGGACGCCTATTATGAGGACTTTTGCGATACAAGGTGGTAAGGTGTACGAATTAAGAACTGATGTTCATTCAGTTGGTGTCCCACAAGGCTCTGTCTCAGGTCCTATTCTGTTCCGTAAGAATCTATTCTGTTCTGAATGTAAACTCATTGTAAGGTCTTAAATCTCCTCTGCTACTGGATATGATTGACATCGTTTTTGCGTTTATCCTTAGAACTAACTTGGTATCTGATTTAAATGGGAATCCGGATTTTATTTGAAATTATTTCCCGTGCAACCCTTGCCCCCATGGCAAACCTAAAGAGGTCTACTTTATCGAAGGATTGCAGTTAATCCAGCAGATGTACTGCTTCCCTTATGAAAGATGGTGTGTCTTTTGTAGTGGATGTGATTAGTTCCACTGAAGTAAGTGTATCCTTATGGAAAATACGTGTCCTTAACCGGAGTATTGCCGGACATTCACATAAAATGTGTTCGGATGTCTCATCGTCCTCCAAGCATAGCCGACATTCCTTGTCCAGGTGGTAAGTTAGGCCGCAGTGGTCAGTAAGAAAGCTATTAAGATTTTCATAGTGCCCCCTTGTGTCCAGGTACCCTGTAAAGCATCACTTTATTATGCCTGGCAAATGGATTGTAGTGCATCGTAGCAGCATTTGACCACTTTGGCGTTCATTATGTTCGACGACAGTGTCTTAGGTGCTGCCTGACTGTTTGACAATATTTGAACTGTAGCGCCTTTTGTACCTTTAAGGAGATTGTATCTGGGGGAGATCTCAATGGCGTGGATTTCAGCTTGATATGCGGTTGTCCTTGAAGCAATAGCTCCAACTCCAACTCAAGAATCCATTTTTGATCTGGTGTCTAGTGTTGGAACACCATTCCCGCGATCCAATATTTCAACATCAAAAAATTGAAGAATATTACAAATAAGAAAGGACCCAACTGACAACCTTGCGGCATTACCGAACTGGACAATACAATTGGACAAAACATTACCAATTAAGATCAATAACAAAAATCAAAAAAACAGGAACTGAGAGCGACATCTGTGACATCCGTGTATTCAAAGGGATCAGCCTTTCCATATCATTCTCAATCGAGGAAGAGTAAATTGAGAGGTTGGTCGGAATCGTGCGAGGCTCTCAGCAATAGTACATTTCCCTACACCTTCCATTCGCTCATGGTGTTGTTCTTAACGACGAGTGTAGTTGTGTGTTCTGATGGTCCGAACTGATTGGGAGCTTTCTTTCAAGGCTCAGACAAAGGGTGAAGAGATAGTGGCTTAATTTGCTTCTCCACTTCTCCCATTTAGTGTAAATTGAAGAATCCATCAACAAACCACGAATGTCACGACATAATAGTCCTCTTCTCATTAAGACAGCCATCAGGACACTCAAACCAAACCAAAATCCCTTCAGAATCGACCGCCCGGCCAAAAAACAGACCTTGCCACAAGACTGCCGGACTACCGGACCTATTCAATGTCCTCTTCCCGAGGCTCTATTTCCGACCACTTTACATAAATTCGACAACCGATTCTCCGAATTCAGATCACCGTCCGAGGCTTACCGTGATCCTCTTAACCACATGAACCGTGTCCAGCGTCGCATTCGTTGGTGGAGGACATTTCGGTCAGTTCAACTGCTCCTCCATCCACGTATTTTCAATTTTCGACAATTAAAAATAACCCCACCCATGTAATGCCATGCAAATGGAGAAATCAATCATCTGCTGGCCCGGGGCCCATCTAATATACCAGCCACCACATGAAGGCCGGCTGAAGGACGGTTTTTTAATTAAAACATCAATCAAATGTGTCCTCTTCACAAGTTTTTTGCGCAAAAAGAGCAAACACCCAAAAACAACCACCTTGACTGGGTCAGACCCGAAAAACGAACAAACCGTGGCTTCCGTCAAACACACGGGCATCCATTTCAAGTCAATCCACTTGCCGATTGCTTTATCCCGTCAACCAAAACGAAGCCTCCGCCCCACACGCTCGCCCACAAAAAATATTTCCTCACTAATAAAAGGTGATTTCGGTCAAAAAAAGAGACAGAACCACCCACCACCCCCCGAAAGGGGATGACGAAATGGAATTGCAAATTGAAAACATCCCTGCACTAGACTTTTGTTTCTCGTTTCCCAGTTTCCCAGCCACCGCCTGGTCATTTAGGAAAATTAATGGAAAATCATTCGGACTCGTTCAATCGTGGGAACAAAAAATAAAGCACTGCGCGCTGCGATTGAAAATCACTGCGGCGAGTGGCCCCAGGTGACGGCAGAGTGGATACACGAACAGACCGCAAGTGGTTTTGTTTTACATTTTCAATCGAAACACGGACTCAATGACTTACCGGACATGATTTCACTTTGGTCGTCATCCAGTCGATCCTGCATGTCGTCCCGATCGTAGTTACTGCTGCTGCAGCTCCACTGTCGCGACGGATTGAAGGGATGCGTTGAGGTGGACTCCTTCTTGCCGGTGAACTTGTTTGGATCGAGGATGTTCTCCACGGAGAATGCTAGACGTTTGGCGGCTTCCTTGTCGGTTGCTGTTGTGCTGGTCGTCACGGAGCGGGTCAGGTCGACGGGGCATACCTGGAATGGGATGAATTTTGTTTTGTTAGAGGATGTTTGAATGACAATCTTTGAGGTGGGTGACTTGGGGGGAAGAAGAACGTTTCAGTGGGCGTATGAGAGTACTTCTGAGGAGGAACTGGCAGTACTGTCAAGGAAGTTAAGAGAGACTTGATCAATTTGAGTCAGTTTTCATTGCCAGCAGAACCAAGAATCATAATGAATGTGGAGGGTAATGCCGATATAGTTGATGGGACGCATTTATACCTGACTTGTCCATTGTACTGTCACTAACCACTGGCGGGGTGCCATTGGAACGAGAAGATGAAGCGGAGTAAGTTTGCGAGGGTAACCCACTTACATCACTTCTGGGCTGAAGCAGAGGAGGTGTTGCACAGTTTCCTCGATCATCTTCCACAGAAGTCGTTTCTGATGACGACTCACCTCCTGGAGAGATCTCCCAAGATTTAGTGTCATTTAATGACACCAACGGCATAACATGCATGTGAGGTCTTCAAGGGGATCTAGTCTGGGCTAGATCAGTTTGGAGGTCGGGCATGTAATACTTGGCAGCCATCTTGTTTTGAATAGTTCGATCACTGTCGTATCAGAAGGTAGTAGGTTGTGAGCGGTATTCTCTAGTGGGTGCGTGCCTGCCTCGTTCGACCAAAACGCAGTTGCATGCAATGTCTTGGTGTTCGGATGCCAGGCACCAGCGAATGTTGAAAATGAGCCATGTTTTCTAGAGGCGAACGACAATTTGAAAATAAGCCAAGAAGAGAAAAAAACACAGCTTGTAAAGCGTGAACGCGATCTAAAGATTGACTTCTTGGAAGTATCATTCTTCTTCATTTCTGTGTGGATCTACAGACGGACTTGTGTCTCTAGTCTCAACCAGCAATCCTCTCCAACTAGAGTCATCCCTGGATATCAGTTTCCAGTTGCGCACATCAAGTTGATTGAGGCCCTATCATCCCACTTGTTTCGTCTTAGATCCGGTGGTCCATTGCATTGTCCAACTGACTAGGAGTCGAAGACTGTTCTGCAAAGAGCCAATTTAGACTATAAATGGATTAGCCACCTTAGCCTTGGATCGTAAATGTCTACCTAGACTCATGACATCGAATTGCCTCTACATTTCGTGGTCGAACCCTTTCCTTCAAGTGGCCTTAACGCAAGCAGGACCAAACAACAATTGGACGCATTCAAATGGCTTTTTAAAATCTCTTCATCCTCCGAAGTTCCTTGAGACAATATTTATTCATTAGCAAAAATCACTCGTACTTCACCTGCTCCATGAAATTTCTTGACACTCTTATAACGTTCAACCATACACTTCAGTCTGAGAGTACGTGCGTGCCACCATTTGCGTGATGTCATGACTAATTGAAGCAAGTGGACCATATTTTGGTAAATTGAAGCTTATGTCAGAACCAAGTATGGTCCAATTTCAAAACTCTTCGAGGAACTTACGCATAACTTCCACACCAACGCCAGTTTACGTACGCCCGGTTGGTTGATCGTCCCACTTAAGTAAGCTAAAATTAACGAAACTTAAGGAAACTTAACGGAACTGAACGAAGTGGTAATTATGGACACAGCGCATTTTACATGCTTATTCACTCGTTTCGTTAAGTGGGCATAAGTCTACATACGTCCATTATGGTTGAACCTTAATGCAGTGTGCGAATGTTCGAAATATTGTTCCTAACTGCCAACTGGTGGATTATTAGATGAGATGTTGAGTATATCGTTGCAGGTGATCTGAACTTAAGGTCATCAGGGCTCATCAGACTTGTATACGATCTTGGGCAGTCTCTCAAAACCTTAGTTAGTTTAAGTTTAATTGACC
Organism: Eristalis pertinax; assembly: GCA_907269125.1. Taxonomy (NCBI): domain Eukaryota; kingdom Metazoa; phylum Arthropoda; class Insecta; order Diptera; family Syrphidae; genus Eristalis; species Eristalis pertinax. Next base: position 28,788,674 of record OU026145.1, read on the forward strand.
GTTATTTTCATTAAATATATTAAAATGAAAAATATTAACATAAGTCATAATGGATTCGGCCTATGGCCGTCTGATGATCTGATTTTGATCAATAACTGAAGAAAATACAGCAGAATTCGCTCATAAGGACCACTGACAGGAGATAAATTTGTCGTCGCTATAAGCGATTTTCGCTTTATTCGAATGATTTTTGTTCACAATTTTTTGTATTGCAAACCAAACTTTTTTAGTTTCCACTTCTTCGTTGTAACCGATGTCGTTATTCGTGAATTCTACTCTAGTCCTAAACAAATTTAGTCCTGCCTGGTCAGAATTCAAGTCATAAACTGCGTTTCAAGTAATTCAACGGCTTGGAAAGTGTTTAAGTATGTACCTCCTTCGATTCAGACTCCGCACAATTATTTAGTTTGTTTGAAGTATCACCGGGGTTGACGTGATGCAATTTTTGTGAGTTGTTCGTAATCGTATTAAATGGTCGCCGTGGCGTGGTGAGTTGTGAATTGTGTGAAAGTTCCTAGTCGACTCCTACGCTATGGTGCCAAGTTCAGTCCCGGAATTTAGCAATTTTTCAGAATTCACAGCTTCACCTCTTTCGCGTCACTGACAGAGACTGAATGATGTCAATGCAGACGGACACAATTGAAACTACTCAAGTAGTTTCCGATCAACATGATGGAATGCACGACATTGAATTGGCCGAATTGAAACGTAAACTTGAAGGCAAACAAAGAGACCACAAATACCACACCTGCGACGATGCTGCAAATAAATGCAACGAACAAAAAGGGTATTTTTTGAGGCGAAGAATTTTAAATCGCCAGCTTTGCTTTCGGTGACAGTTGATTTGATGGTTCTCGGTTGTTTTGAGGTCAGTATGATAAATAGTGGCCAGCTGGAGCAACGTTTTTAACAATTTTTCAAATTTTTTTCGAGAAACTCAAACTGAAGCCATTTTCGAAACACCGTTAGATTTGAAAACACTCTTTACATTAAATGAAAAAAAAGAATTGCCACAACTGACGACTGTATTACAAACATTTGAGCACTAGGGACGGAGTGAAGACTGAGTATATGTTTAATTTCTTTTATGACAAACAGAATGACAAAATGTGGAATTTCTTGGAAATTGAAAGACAAACAAGAGCTACAACGCGATTTTTGCATACACAACATTTTAAGTCACAACAATGGTGTCATTTCCCCAATTCGTTGTTTCTGTTGACTGGGGAAAAGGGCTCTGCTGCAGCTTTGTTAAGTAGCTGGGAGAAAATAGACAGAAACCAAAAATGAGCACATCACCGAACTTATGTGAATCCTTGGTCTGTTTGGTTGTCAAGGCTGACTTGGCGTACATCTGCAAATTGTCCCCAGCGGTAATATGGCACACAGTAGATGTTACTACAGCACTTCGGAGACTCTCCAGCAAAACATGTTAATATCTCGGCATAACAAATCTTATTCAAAAATTCCTTGTCCATCGCTGCATAAATGAGGATTCTACAAAAGTGTGACAAACGGACAGACGAAGGTCGGAGTAAGTTCACGTTGAGTGAGGCTCCAGAACTTTCCACTTTCCTGCCTGCTCTCTAGCTTGATACTCGTACATCATTCAGATTTGTCTCAAATGATATCGAAAATATCATAAAAGCAATGGTCCAAGAAAACAACCTTGCGGGACCTCACTTGAAATTATTGACAGGGATGCTACTGAAATGAAATGGTTTGTCTTTCACCAAATCTTCAACAAACAACTTGTCAAGCGCATCTTGGAATAATTCCAAGGGGAGTGTGTCCCAACTTGCTTCTGGCTCAGAAATCGTCTCAAAATGAAGGACAAATGGCCGACGGTTCTTTCAAAGAGAAGAAGCATCTTTGAGATGCTTTCCTTTCATTATTCTCCAACTTCCTGATCAAACCAAAGCACTGTCTTGTTTCACATAGAATTTCAAAACGGCGTCACCCTAACTGTTAAGCCCTTCGTCACGTCACCACGACGAAAAGCCTCTCCTTCCGTAGCGGAATCCTTAAAAAAACACAACACATTTGTTTTCTCCACTTACCGACGGTGTATCATTTGATCCATCATTGCTCTCCTCGTTGCCGTCGACGTTCAGCTCCTCGCTGGTTTCGCTTCGCGTGTAGATGGGCTTTTGTGCGGCGACCGCTGCCGCTGCTGCCGCAGCCGATAAGCCACCCAATTGTATCCGAAAGCCATAGTCGCTCAGATCGCGCTCATTGGCGGCGGTCATCGCTGCTGTTCGGGCTGCGGCCACGGTGGCAGCCGCCAATTTAATCCTTTCCATGTCTAGGTCATTGCTGGATGTGTTGTTGTTGATGTTGACGTTATTGTTGTTGTTGTTGTTGTTATTGTTGTGTGAGCCAACAGCCACACTCGATGTGGCCATAGTGGTGGTGGCTGTAGCGGCCACTGGGCCACCCACAGCATCCAGGGACTGCGCGTCGTGGGGAATGATGATGCCCGTCGGTGACAGTTGCTGGTGCTGTGGATGCGGCAGAGCATGGGGACTGTGCTGAGGTGGTGCGATGGCCATGGAGCCCGGCGAAATGGGAGGCGATTGGGTGTGATGCATGTGCTTGAACTGAAATTGATGCGGCGTCACATGATGTGATGCACCTGCGACCGGATGATGCTGCTGCGGATGCTGGTGGGGGTGCTGCTGCTGCTGCTGCTGCTGGTGGTGATGTTGCGCCGCCGACTGTTGCTGCAGATGGCCCGGATGATGCAGTAGTCCGGCCGGGATGTGATGGCTGCTGATCGGTTCGGGTCTGATCAACTTTCGGGCGCCATTCGCGCCGATCTCGATTTCGATGAGCTTTCTCGGCGACGGCGACTGGCTTCGGCGACCACTACTGCTGCTGCAGCTGTTGCTGCTGCTATTGTGGCTGCTGCCCGTGTTATTGTTGACCGAGGGGACGTCGGTCTTGGCCAAATCGCCGGTCGGCGGGCTGAGCCTACTCAGTATCCGGTGATCGGTGAGTTGCTTGAGGCGGTCGATGGAGAACTTGAAGGCCGCCGCCTCGCCGTCCCCGGTGTGAGTGTGGGACTGCACCATCAGCAGGCTGTTCATCTGTTGGGCCAGCTTGGAGTTGCCGTCGGGTGAGGTATTCGATTTCGGCGAGTCCGGACTGGAGTGTGGCGACAGCTGACCGCCGGCATGCAATGTATCCGAATTGACAGTTTGCATCATTACCATAGTGCAACACTGAACAGGGGGGAAGGGGCTGGTATTTTGTTCTCACACAGAATTCTCACTTCACTTGGTTTTTCACAAATTGTTTGAACACTTGACACACGCACTCTCTGGCTGCGCCTACTCTTGTAGGAGTTGGTTATTGTTGGATCGTTTCATTCACGACAAACAAAAAAAATGCAATAATTATTCCCGCATCGAGCGCGGCTAACTTATCTCATCGAACGCACTGTTACGACTAATTTCACTTGATCCGAGATAACATTCATCCCTTGAACGGCTTCTCTCGACTCAATGCTTAGCGACGGCGGGCGACCAGAAACCTCCCTTGTCGTGTGGTTCAGATACACTGGCACTCGCTGGCAGTTCAGTTGATTGCAGCAGCAGCGCCAGCATCTCTGCCCTGTGTGCGGCTGTGGGGTGTGTTCGGTGTGTTCTCCGGACGGGGGTATATTTTTAGAAAACGAAAAGCCAAACGACTCTCATTCGTTTACGCCTCGTCCGTGATGTGATTTCCCCTCGTTCGTGGTGGCAATCCAATAGGTTTGCTGGATGCTGGATTCGGAGCTCCGCCTTCGCGACAGTATCGTTGTCTGGTGCTGCTCTCTCGCTCACGTCGCGAGGAGAGTCTCTGTCCTGGCCGGCGAGGGGTTGCTGGCGGTGGTGGTGGTGGTGATGGTAGATGGATGTATTTGCATCCAATTGAGCACAACGACAGTCGACTGGCGCGGCGGTGGGATATGTCCTCTCTAATGATTTAATTTGTTTTCCCCTCGTTAGGAGTGTAATGGTCTGACAACATAACTACTACTACTACTGCCGCCACTGCTGGGGATTCTGATGCTTCTGGTGCTGGTGCTGGTGCTGGCATTTCTATCCTCGGCCAGGGGAGAGTACATATCGTGCCGCTCGGCCGCTCCCCGTTTGTCCTAGTCGTAGATCGGTCCGTCTTAAAGGAGCATCATCAAATTATTTGGCAAAAAAGTTTTTATTTGTTTGCATGGTCGGTCAGACGGAGGGTCGGTTGAACGGTTGGCTGGTTGGTTGATTGCCGAGAGAGAAAGAGCATTTCGCCCCGCTCACCCCACCTCGGGGGCTACATGTGAGTCGAGTCTGTGTGCTTTACACAAGCAATTTCATATCACATCCAATTTGCGGTGACGGCATTCGTTCTCTTTTTCTGTTTCATATCCTTTTTTTTTTTCATTTCGCTTTCCCTTCCGTCCGGGAGTAAATGATCCACTTGACAGTGAGGGGAGGATGCATGCGTGTGTGGCTGTGTGTTTGGTGGACTATTTAAATTTATACTTTAATTAGTTTTCCCTTTTCGCGTTGCGTTGTTTTTGCCTTCCGCCTTGACTTTTAGCCCGGCGCGGCGTGTATCTTGTGCCCCTCGTTCGGTTAATTCATGTGAATGCGGTTTCATGCTAAATGGCATAAAAGTGAAAACCGTTTTATTTGCAACTAATTAAATGGTCGGAGAGTTGATTTTCATTTAATTAATTTTTGTTAAAAGCAAAAAAACCAGCAGCAACAACAACAACAACAGCAGCAAAGCAGAGCAGAAACAGAAACACATTGAGGAAGAGTTCGCGCGCGCACACCGTTGGGGGTGTGTGATGGGGTCGGCTGGCTTGTTTGCGCGCTCAGGTGGGCGGAATACATTTTTTATGATTGAAGCTTATGTAATTAGGCTAAACGAGTGGCATGTTGTTGTTGCTGTAATTGGAGGCGTTGAACTATATTTAGGGAAAAAAACCATTGAATGATTTATCCCAGGTTGACGGGTAATTGGAATGTGTTTTTTTTTTTCTTTCTCTCCTTTTTTTTCAGTGAAAAGTGGTGAAAGATTGAAAAGAAAAAAAAATTAAAGTGGCGCCCGACGATGGTGCCTCCGAGGTTTGTGGCCTTGTGGGCTTGTGTAATGTAGGAGTGGGCTAGTTTCTGCAAATTGCTGCAGTCATTGATGATTAATCATGCGGTTTTTCTTGCAATTGCCGTTTGCAAACAAACCGGTTGGACGAGTTGTTTGCCGATCATTCATATTTACGTCGAATTGAATACTGGTTCGTGAAATAACGTCTTCACTATTATGTATGGCGGATTTAAAGTTCATTGACAGGGACGTCTACCCCTCCATTTCATTCAAAACGTATTCGAAGACTCTACTTGCAGGAAAGTGCAAAAAAGTGAAGTCAACATTACTGATCGTACGCATCCAAACTCAAGTGGTTCACGGAATTTCATTGCCGTCGTAGGAGCACAAAAGTTGTTGAGCGCCCAGGGCATCTAAGTTCGGAAGTCTGTTTGGACAATCGCCGGGTCATAATTCGTTGGATTTTAGATTATAACCATTTTAAAGTGATATCGTCATTTGAATCCTGCATGACCCTCATAGCATGATAATAAAATGATTGGCAAGATGGTCTCCGTCTGTTGTGACGGTGAACCAAAAACCGATTCCGGTGAGGGCTTCAGAATTCCGTACTCTTTAAGCGTAATTCAGGTGCATTCTTACGTCGATTTGTAGCAGTTGGTGAAACCTGAACGCCATTTAATACCTGAAATGAAAGAACAAACCAAACAATAGACAACTGCAAGCGTATGTGCTCCAGGCAACGGCGGTGGAACAAATGCCTCAGTTTAAGGCTAACTCACTTTTTTCAGCTTATTAGCTGGCATCTCGCTAATAACGCGCTAAGCACACATGTTCTCTACCAAGCCTGTCAATTGTCGCTGCATTATCGGTCAATGATTTTTTTTATTTTTGCGAGTGTAGGTGACAATCTTCAAAAGACACTATGGCGACCGTTCCCACATAGCGAAAGGGATTTTTACCCAGTAAAAACACCTCTCTTCAAATAAAATATATTTCCACTACAACTAAGTCTTACACTTATCCAGCAGTCTTACTTTCTTGGTTTAGGCGCATTTGGCAAGAAATTCTCCATCGAGAGTTCTTGCTATCACCGCAGCTAAGCGCGGGTTGAATTCACCGTGCAAGGTCAAGGGGTTTGGTCCTTTGCAGACGGCGGAAAGCGTTGCTTTCGTCGAGAATTGGAAGGACAGCAGAGTTTATGTGTTCTTCCAGACGACACTTATGCTTACGAGCAAAATTCGTAATTTCATCATGGACTGATGGAATTCCAAGATCTCTGTGGATGTCGCTGTTTCGTATATACTAGGGTGCGTTGACGCTATCCCTTAGTAATTTATTTTGAAATGTTTGTAGTATGTTTGTATTACTTTCTTTGGTACAACACGATAGTTGTATAACCATAAGCAATTTGTTGTCCATACTTAGCTTGGAATAATTTCCAATAGGCCAGTACATGTCTTTGTATCTTAATTGGAGCTCTTCACGTTTCTTTTTGACATGCTCCTTCCATTTAAGCTTTACATCGAGAGTCATTTCGAGGTATGTCGCTTCATTACCGAAGAGTATTTGAACATTATTTGTAAAAAGGGAAAGTTATTCACGTTCTTATACGCTAAATTCGCTGAGTGTTCGTCCATTCGTGTATCCGGTCTAGAGCACATTGTAATTTTCTGGTTGATTCTTCGACCGTTTTGGCAGTTACTAAAATGGCGGTGTCGTCAGCAATGTGCGTAGCACGGTGCCTACGACCTGCGGTATATCGCTGTTATACAGTAAGTAAAGGAGGGGACCAAGGACACTTCCTTGAGGTACTCCAGCTTGTATAGGCTTAAATAGGGAGTATTCTTTCCCATATTTCACACGGAAGATTCTATCAGTTAGATAATTCGATAAAATCGTGTAAAGTCTTCTCGGGAGGAACTGTCGAAGCTTGTGTTTCAAACCTTCGTGCCAAACCTAGGCAAAGGCTTGCGAGACATCGAGAAATACAGCTGAGCAGACTTGCTTTTGTTCAAATGATTTTTCTATAACATCAGTTTTTCGATGTACTTCGTCGATAGTTGAATGCTTACTTCTAAAACCGAACTGGTGATCAGGAATAAGTCGTCTTTCTTCCACAAACGTCTGAGTAATATTCGTTCGAACACTTTAGACATTATCGGAAGCAGTGAAATCGGTCTATAAGACTTTTTGTCTATTGGGGGTTTACCATTTCTTATTTCCGCCACTTTCCACTGACTAGGGACATGTTCTAAACTAAAGGCGGCGTTAATTAGGTATTGAAACATAAGAAGCGCCATCTGAGGTAATTCTTTCCAATGATTTGATTACATCATCAGCTCCACTACAGGCGTCGAGGGGGTAATGCACGCCCGAGAGATCTCCAGGCCACTCGATCCTCCGCCATCGACTCTACCTCATCAGAAGTCATGCCCAAGCGCAACCAGGCGAGTTTTTCGACTTTGTCCAACCACATCAGCCTGGGTCTGCCAAGCGGTCGCCTACCTGATGGAATCGCATTCGAAACACGCCTCGAAGTCGTGATGATACGGACATTCGTGCCACATGACCAAACCATTGAAGTATAGCCCCTTCCGGGTCGAAGAAGCAGTTGCTCTACATTGAGCTCCTCGCGTGCTGCAGTGATTCTCACCCTATCCCGGCGAGTAACTTCCACAACAGCACGGAGAAATCTCATTTCGGCAGCTTGTACTCGCGATCTTGTTCTTTCGGTCATTACCCAAATTTCATGACGATAGGTCAGAGTTGGAACAAATACTAAACTAAAAACCGCTATCTTGGCTGTGACACCAAGTTCGGGCATCCTAATTACGGATCGTGGCCAATCCCACATTAAAGCTCAGCACTACTTCTCCCATCACTCGCAAAAAAGAAGTTAAATATATTAACTTCTACACCTGCTTCCATGGGACTGCACTAACATGTAGAGTTCATTGAACAGTCGTTGTGGAATTGACCATAACCCCTGATTTGTCCACGTTAACCTTTATCCCAGCATCTGCACACACGGCAACAAACCTATCGAGTGCGCTCTGGAGTTCCGTTTGGGACGATGTGGGGATAATTAAGTCATCTGCAAAAAGTGGATGACCCTCCCAATGTGAAACATTCCTTGTCTGGGCTGCAACATCCAGTCCATATATGTATATAATGAAAATAAGAGGTGACAAGACGCACCCTTGGCGAAGTCCAACGCCCACGGTGAAAGGTGTTGATTTAGCACCAGCTGCTCCAGTTTCTGTATAGAGACTGAATGGCCTTCAAAAGAGGACCAACACTCCACAGTTTACATCGAGGAACTCGGTCGTAGGCCTTTTCCATATCTACAAAACAGCTGTTGATCGGTTTGGCATACGCCCAAGCCTTCTTGAGTACCATTCTTACAGTAAAAAGCTGGTCGGTTGTACTTCTGCCGGGACGAAAGTCGCACTGTTCATCCCCCATCCTGGGCTCGACCATAGCTCTAGAATGCGCCTCCAACACCTTAGCGTAGATTTTTCCGGGGAGACTTAAAAGAGATATGCCCCGGTAATTGGAGCAATCTCTTTTGTCCCCCTTTTGGAAAACAATCTCCCCAGTTTGCCAGTCGCCCGGTGTTTCACCGCATTCCCATGCCACCTTAATGACACGAGAGATCCATAAAACGCCCTCTTTACCCATGGCTTTAATCATTTCTGGTCGGATTTCATTCACACCGGTGGATTTGCCAACTTTTAGCGATTCAATCGCCAAAATGACTTCCTCCACCGTAGTCCTCTTGTATTTCTATAAAAAAAATTCTGAAAATATCAAATTGCATGATCTATTAGCCCATCAATTCACCGATCCAAAACGAGGGATAAATTGTTCATCGACCTCATTCCTCAATTCACGAGCTGTGTGGCAAGTAGCGCCGCTACGACTTTCTGCAACCACATGCTGACCAGGTTAAGCTCGTGCATTTATGGACGAAAAAGTGCGCTATTGACTGTAACCTTGTTCTCATGAAAAAAAAACATTTTTCTCGTACAAAAATTCGCTGCAATATACTGCACCAAACAGAGCATTTTTTCGGGTACACTGACAGGAGTGACATTGCATGTTGATCTTCAAAAATATATAAACACCTTTTTTAACAATAATTTATTTAAAAAAAATCAATTTATTTATTCAAGTTACGTAGTGTCGATTTTAACCGCATTATGCTGACATTTTTTTGGCAATGTCGAACCGTTTGAAATCGGTTGGCATTGCAAGGACTATGATATCCAACAAAATGCCTTTTTTAAACTAATCTTTGAAACGTACATTCGAACTAAAATGGTGTCACCAAAACCCGAAACTACTCTCGTGGACTTTGTTCTAAAGGCACATCAGTCATCGTGTCATTGGCCCTTAAAATTCAATTTAAAAAATTCTTGTGATTCTCCCTCCAAACCACCTCCCATCCATAGAGTCGTTTGAAAATTTTCAAAAAAAAAAAAAATAACGAACAGAATATTCTCATTTCCTTTCAGTGTTTACGAAGAGTTTTCTTTTTACGAAAACGATTCTTCGTAAATCATCGAAATGTACCTGTCGACACGGTGATAAACATAAAAAGAGGTGTACACTCTTGACGACCTCTCATCACCTCATGGACAAGAATTCACAAAATAACCACAACAAGCTCGTTAAAGTTCGTTTGTCTAAAAATATGCGGCTCCGCTTTTATGAATCTCGTTCAGTTTAACGGAAAAATAAGCTGAACATGAATTAAGTAAATGTTGCTGATAATTTACTCAGCACGTGTGTGACGAAAAATTTACGCAAATTGTTTCTTTTTTTTTTTTGATTTTTGAGGGATGCTTTAGATCATTCATTCTCATTGTGGCCGATGATGGGGCAAAGTTCAGATGAAATGAAAATCTGAAAGGATACCATTCAGCAGTGATTTCAGAGCCAAAGGAAAATGTACGAGCGTCTGCCGTCTGCAGTGAGTTGTAGGAAAACCTCTCCTCACATCCGAGCTTCTGCGACGGCGTCGCAAACTATTGATGTTGATAACAGAACAAGAGCAGCATTCGGACAGGTTCGACCTATATGGAGGAGTTGCCAGATTTCCAGAAACATGAAGCTCAGAATATTCAATTCATGAGTTAAATTAACGAAACCTGGTTGATTTCAAACAACATTGTACACAAATTACAGTCATTCATCCACAAATGTCGTCGCCGTACCATATGTCGAATATTCTAGCCAAAAACTGCCACGAACCTGGATTTGTTAGAAATGACAAGAGAGGAACCAATTGTGATACAGATTAAGAGACCCAAATGGAAATGAATCGGAATTCGGAGATCCCATCGGGAAAAAAGCCGAAAGCTTTACCAGAATGGCGTTAAAATGGAACCCTCAATGCAAAAGGATCCAAGAACACCTGGAGACGATCGGTGCTCCTGGAATTAGGAAAATGCAACCTCACTTGGGATAGTGTAAAGACAGCTGCAACCAACCGAGTGAGATGGGGATGCCAAGTGGAAGCCCTATGCTCCCAAGAGGAGTGATAAAGGAAACAAAAAAAAGTACATTCGAGCACAGTCCGAAAATCGAAGAAGTTGAAGTTTGACGCTATGCCCACCACCAATGCTCCAGTTAAGGTATGTAGGTAAAAGGGTGCCCTGACGGACCCAACACGTCAGTCTAAGTGAGCCACGGGCCTGACACCTAGACCGACGTGTTGGGTCCAATGTGCCGTGGTCCTTTCTGTAACTTTACTGTCCAAAACCAACCAGATCCACATATGAATCTTAAGAGGTTTTTTTTTCAATTTTCAACACCGCTTAAGTAATCAAGCTCTCCAAAGAAGTGTTGCCCAAGGAACTGCCTCATCGCCTTTCTTTCAGAGCAGATGTTAGATAGATTCTGTTTCTTCATCATCTCTGCATCTCTTGTAAAATAGTTGTGCGGTATGTCCAGTCGCGATGCATGCGTGCTCATGGCACAGGTAAAGACTCCTCTTAGCGTTCGCACTTCCTTGCGATTAAAGCCGATCAATGATGTTGATCTCTATACGTTCAACGTCAGCCCTCGCTGTTCCTCCAATTTCCAAACCATGTCATCGATTTATGGCTCTGTCGAGGGCTTCATCTTCTATTTTTTTTTGTTATAGAGCTACGCCGTGTACACGCATACGGAATTTGCTAGATATTCTCCCTGCTCCCTTTCTCAAAAATGTCAGCCTTTTTTATTTTCCTGGATTGCAGTGTATCACGGTAGCCAACAGACTGTCACCGAATTGATGCTCTGTCTGCCAGCTTGCCGATTGGCTTCACTATTGCTGCAGAATATGTCGAGAGGGAGAGGATGGCTTCTAGCGCTGCCGTCGATGTTGCTCTGAAATAACTTGTTATTGATCAAGGTGTCTTGCATCCGCGATTACTTAGTCTTTATACCGGAGATTCGGTCTTCCTCTCCTTCTAGAACCAGGAGGCTCTTGGCTCGAGGTTCTTGTTGTCCATGCGTTCGATGTGGCCAAGTCAGTGCAGTCGATGGATTTTTGCCTTCCGGACTACATCCACATCCTGGTACAGATCTTAGAGTTCGCGGTTATGTCTTCTCCTCCATTCGCCTTCCTCGCAGACGGGACCATATATCCGACGTACAAATTTTCTTTCGAAAGTACCAAGAATCAGCTTTGCAGTTTTGCTTAGCGTCCATATTTCGGCCCCATAGAGCAGGACTGACAAAATAAGACTTTTGTAGAGCTTGATTTTGGTCCGTCGAGTCAAGTAGCACCGGTTGCCAACTCTACGACGGATCTACACTGTGATGTCGTTTGTGGAGCTCACGGTTGCCTCGTGAACTCCTTTACTACCAAAGCTGGTGCAAACATCCTTCTGAGATGGACGTATTGGAAAGAGTTGCCAAGGGTTGAGCCAGACGCATTTTTTAAGAACATCTGCGGGCTACACATCGGGGCAGGGATGACAGTCGTCTTTAAGTGCATTAATCTCATCTTCAACAGGACCCGCAGTTACTAAAATGGAAGCCAATGAAGTTTGGCCATATCTTCATTTGCGGTGCTTGCACTGAATGATAACAGCAGAATTAACCGTTTTTCTTGGATGCAAAATTATTAAGAGACGTTGTTTAGAAGTGTTTTCTGTTTTTCTTTCGAATCGTCCAAATCAAGTTCAAGTCTGATGTCCACTAAGTAAATGCTGGTGTTCCTCAAGGCACTGTTCTGTCTCCGACACTTTTTCTAACTTTTATAAATGACCTCATGTCGGGTAGTTCTAATCCAATTCACTCCTTCGCTGATGACGACATTTATAGCTTTTCATATTCGTTCCAAAATTCACGACCCCGTCCTTCGGCCCCAGAATTGAAATGGCAGCGTATGTTAAGCTGTTTTTGACTGCCATCCTTGACAGCATTCTTAACTGGGGTACGGACAATTGAGTGGTGTTCAATACTCACTGCTGTCTGTAGTGTATTGGCAACACTACGGTAGAGCATGCAAGCGTGAGAGCTGCTCTTCGATATATCATAATACCCGCGGCATGCATCTTGGCTCTTATCTTTGTTGTCTTGTGTGCATGTGCAATCTTGTATCGGGGGAATTGCGATCTGACCACCGACAAGCGCTGATGTATCTATTGGCGAGCTGACACCACACTCTCTGCTCTGATCTGCACCCCGAAGGGTCCTAGACTCCGCGTCAGTGGGACAACGCAATAGAGGTCACCCACGAAACAGACAGAGCATACAAGTTAAGCAGAACCTTAGCTGACATGGCGACCGTAATTGGAGGCAACTGACTCAAGGTCTTGCCAGCTGGAGGGAGCTTCTTAGATGATGCCCAGATCCATCCCGGACTGTAGCGCCATCAGTAGAAGAAGAAGTCCACGATACTCAAAATTTCGAAATTATTAAAAATGACTACCAAAATTCTGCAACAATTTTCAGCCGTAATTTTCGTCCCAAAAGATCGGACTGATGATGTAGATAACTCCGAGCCAGTGTCACAACGCAACGCACCGTAGCCCCAACCGCTTCAGCTTAAAATGAACCAAGTCCGTCGATTCCAAGCAACCTATGTTAGGTTAGGAGAGGATGTAAGTGGTACTAAATAGGGGGGAGGGGGACACTTAGGCCGGAAATAGACTCATTGTACTGTCACGTGGGTTTACAAGGTGGTTTGGGAGCGGCATGATTATGACAGTCAGCTAGCCTTGTCAGTGAAGACCAGTAACGATTTAATTGGTGTTTCACTGGGCTCCTGCTTCTTTAACAACCCAAGCGTTAAGGTCGCCCAAGTGTGGCGAGTGCAGGGGGACATTTTCCTTTCCTTTTCTTCGTCTAGACAGCTTCTGCAGAAGTTGTTAGAGATTAGTCTTATTCTTTTCGCGTGTAGACCTAATTGGCAGAGTCCAGGATCTAGGGAGATCAGCCTGTCAGATATTTTGGGATCGAGATTAGGCCAGATTTGTTTGGTGATTTGGCAAGTGTTGCCCGTATTCCATTTGGCATTAATTTTTAGTTTACTCTGATTGTTGAGTTGTAACTTGAAGGTAGCTAGGGTGTACCTATGTCACAAATGGTTCCATCATCTAGCAGGGTGGTGGCGATTTTTGCTTGAGTTTGTCAGCACAGTTCAGTTCACAGTTTCCCTTAATATCTCTATGGCCTGGTACCCAACACAGGCGAATATGAGACTGTTTGGATATCTCGTCAAAAGATATGCGACACTTTGTGACTATTTTAGAGTTTATAGAGAGTGATGTCAGCGATTTACTAATTGAGGCCTGGCTATCCGTAAAGATGCAAATATCGCGGGCAGATATCAAGTTCCACCTTTGACAGGCCAGGGCTTCGCTGATCGCCATTATTCCCGCTTGGAAGACACTGCAATGATTTGGTAAGTGAACTAATTTGTTAGGGTTGAGTTGTTCAGGGAATATACCACTTCCTACTCCGTCTTCCGGTTTGGATTCATCTGTCTACAGGTGTAAGGCGTTGCAAATGGTAGATTGCCATCATACCACAGGTCTCTTTCCGGAATCGAATTTCCGGGTTTCGAAGTTTTTCTCTGGAAAGCATATCGATGAGATATACATAGCCAAGTTTAATAGAGGTAAGTCGCTGTTCTAATAGGATTTTGGCATGTCGAATGCACAATCGTGCCATTGAGAGCATGCTTTTAATCGACTTGCACAGTTGGTTGCTATTTGTTTGCCAAGAATATCTAGGGGGGCGGTTTACTATGGTTTCAAGTGCGTCGGTGGGAGTAGTTCACAAGGCTCTACTTATACAGATACCGGCTTGTCTTCTTACCTTATTTAGTGTGTTGAGATGTGTGCCGACGTTGAGTATGGGCCACCATACTGCTACGCTATTTAGGAGGATGGGTCTGATCATAGCAGTGCAGAGCCAGTGTGTCATGTGGAATGGCTTTTTTGCTCATATATAAGGCCGTGATGGCTTTCCTTGCTCATTCCGTTGTATCGAGGTCCCAGTTTAATTTGCTGTCTAGTAATAGGCCAAGGTATTTCGCCTGATTTGAGAACTGCAAACTAGTACCATTTAGGGTGGGAGGGTCGATATGAGGTATTTAATATTTCTTAGTAAGCTGGGTCAGTTTTGACATAGCTTGGTAGTTCTGTAATCAGAAAGGCCGAGCTTTTTGTCATAGCCAAGTTAGCGGTTTTCAACCCAGTTCCAACTCTCACCTATGGTCATGAAATTTGGGTAATGACCGAATGAATAAGATCGCGAGTGCAAGCTGCTGAGATGAGATTTCTTCGTGCTGTTGTGGGAATTTCTCGCCGGGATAGGGCGAGAAACACGGCAGTGCGCGAGGAACTCAACCTTGAGCAGCTGCTTCTTCGAACGGAAAGGGCTATGCTTCAATAGTTTGGTTACGTGGCACGAATGTCGCTATCATCACGACTTCCGAGGCGGGCGTTGAATGCGATTCCATCAGGTAGGCGACCGCTTGGCAGACCCAGGACGAGGTGGTTGGACCAAGTCCAAAAACTCGCCGGGTTACGCTTGGGCATTGCTCCTGATGAGTTAGAGTCGATGGCGGAGGATCGAGTTGCCTGGAGATCTCTCGTGCGTGGTTTACCCCCCGACCCCTTTAGTGGATCATGCGGGTCAAAAGATGATGATGATGATGAGTAAAAAGGACGATCTCGGTTTCCTGTGCGTTTAACCTCAGACCATTTTTAGTCGCCCAGTTATTGGGTAGAGTGAGACCATGTTGCAACCATGCCCAGAGTTCTGTTTCTGCAAAATTGGTAGCCTTCAGTCCACATTGCGAGGAGTTTCGTCAAGATCTTGTCCTACTCACCCCCACACGAAATTAAGCTTAATGATCGTTTAAAGGGCCGGGACTTAAGGCTGCAAATGTTCACCTTACGGAAAGACACTCTCTTTGGTTAAAGTGACTCAGTTAAGCTAACGGGTGAATTCCTTGAATTGGCAGCCAGACAAAATGATGAATTCCCTATCTAGACAAACACCATACGAAATCCCTGCAGATGAGACATTCAATTGCTGCGTGAAATTGTGCTGACATATTTTATTGAAATCGCACTCAAAGCAACTCACCCCCAAATCGAAGTCCGAACGAAATAATTCCCGAAAACTGAAATCGCTCTCTGATTCCAATTAGAAGACTGTTCGTGTGTATGTGTGTGGATGATAGCATTCAAATACATACGCATTCGCACGCATCCATCCGGTGCCGAAGGACGCCTACAGCCTGATACAACACAACCGTCGAGCACGTCCTTTTCGCGTTCTAATTAAACGCCACCATTAACAGGCGTGCTAATTGCAATTAAATATTCAATATTGGCCCGACCGATCCCGGCAAGCGGCGCGTACCTGTCACCCCCCATTGCCCGCCAATCACCCGAAGAGCGGGCGAAGCCAGAAAACCACAAAACCCATTGCAAACACTTCCACCAGAGTTCTGGGCCGTCTAAGCTGATTTTCGAATCAAAATAATTGCTACACGGAAATACACCACCACTACCACCACCGCCACCACCACCATCATCATCATCATCGTCGTCGTCTCCCTCCACAACCTCTTGCGCAGCACCGTCGGCGGATACAGCAGGTATGCCCCATCAGCAGCGGCGGTTTGAATGTGTGTTTCGGGGTGTAAATGTGCTTCTTTTGATTGCTGGCTGAAGTTTCGCAGTTACGCTCTTAATTATTTTCACTCTGTCCCCCCCACCACCGCCGCCACCCGCAGGCCAACCCCCGAGGTCTGGACTCGTCGTAATTCTTAACTAACCACCACACACCGTCCTCCGTCAAGGACTCTCGCTCTCTTCGACTCACCTGTCGAGGCAAACAGTTAAAGTGCTAATTGCCATAAATGGCTGTCATTGTAGGGTAAATGACATTAGAAGTTTGCATCATTACCTATCTAGGCACAGGACCACATACACACACACACACGCACGCACCTACACTCCTCGCCCGCTTCCACAAGCGCGCAAAGGGCGCATGCTCGGGCTGATTTATGTCACAGGACTCGACTGAAGGGGGACGGTGTTGCTCTCACTCGCTCTCTCTGGCACGCCTCCGTGTGCAACCAATCGGAACAAGGGGAAACGCGGAGAGCTTTCGCCGCCACCCACCGGCGCATGATGGCGGCAATGTCCTGCCGCTATGTACTCGCACCGAACTTTCGTGGGCTTTCGTCTGCTGTCCCTTTCGCTCGCACCCCGGGGCCTTGCAGCACGAGAGAGACTTTTCCGATTTTCCTCGAGATAGCGGTGTGTTGGTTTTCTTTTTTCTCTTCTGATTCGATTCAGTTTTTCTCGCTCTCGCCCTGTCTGTCTTGCGGTGGCCGGTGGGGTATATGCTCACTCGGGGTAATGTGCGGGCGAGTGTAAGCAGAAAATAAACGGTCCACGGACGAGGACACACACACACACAGGCGCACCGCTCGTTTGCATGTGTATCCAATATCAATTACGGCGGATAAGTGCGGGATAAATGTCTGTGAATTTTCCAAAACGCTCTTATTTTCGGGAAAATTACTGTTGTTTACATGAAATGATCCTTGTGGCGGATTGCTTGGCTCCGTTCGCCCAGCACTGGCGGGTTACATTTTAGCCCCCGAAACGGCGAATTATCGCACTTGTCACCGTTATTTAGCGACGACAACAGCACCGATATGAGAACGAGGGTGACACTTTGTCCTCGAACGATAATGTCGGTTCGGTGGAATTATAATTTCGTCATACCGGGTGATGGTGAAGGGTGAAGGGTGAAGGGCGATGTGTATTCGGTGAAGCGTGTACATAAGACGTTTTCCACGTCAATTAAGTGAATTAACCTTAAACTCCGGTTGAAACCAGAGATCGTTTACCTGTGCTTCGCCTTGGTATCGCATACGTTGGCCTGGAAGCATGGCTGGTAGGGATGCTGATGGTGTTTTGGGAAAACAGGAATGCGTTCAGTGGAAATAGTAGAATTCGAGGACAGACTCCTTGAAGACGTTCCAGCCAGGACGGAGTCGATGAACACCACACTTGTGACCTGTTCTGCGAATTTTTCGGTAACCTTGACTCGAGAGAGTTAAGTTGAAGCGTGGGATGGAGTATAAATGCTATGACAGGCTGAGTGTTTGTTGAGGTTACGAGGCTTGAGCTTTCTTTACAAAAGTAGAGTAAGGCAAAATTCTAATTTGACTTGAAAACATTCCCCTACCAACCAAAGTAATATTTGCCTGAATCGCTGCAATCAATGTTAAGCTACAAAATACAGATTTGGACTAAACATGTAAAACTGAAGGTCCCCTGCACTCGTGGGAGAACAAGAACACGCACAACACGAGTGGTTGCTCTGGAAGCCTGGGCCCAGGTCCACCTCGGGCACTCGAAACTCACTTATAGGGTTCCAGTCATCGGTGCGAAATATAAACTTGATTCCATCTTTCTTTCGAAACTACATTCATGTCATAGTGATTGGAATAGCATACGATTCAAATGGCCGCCTCGGTTTCGCTGGCAGCTCTACAATCAGTCGGTCCAATTTGTGATGACTCCATCCGGTATGTGCCGGGTTATTGCCGAAATAACGTCTCGAGTCTTGGCCTAGAGCTCGTCCAAAGTGATCGGCCTGTTGGCGTAGGCTAAGTACTTGACGTAGCCCCAGAGAAATTAATCGCGCTAGTCGCACGATCGCGGTAGTCAATTGATGAACGCTCGCCGTGAGATGACACAGTCTCAAAAAGTCACCTTCACAATTTCGAAACTTGCGTCATTAGTATGCATGCCATAGAGGGCTGCCTTGCTGGAACTTGGAACCACAGCTCGTATGTATACAATAGATTTCGGCCAGTTCTATTCGTCCACATCAGTCCACACCTGAAGCCATGAACAGTAACGGTATGTTCTTCATAATTTCCAAAGAAATAACGTCTTGTGATGCCCCCATACCATAAACCGCACCAAAACGCAGTCATGTTTGCATACTGACCTTGCCGCTAAATCAAAAATGGACTTCGCTCGAGATAATTATTTTTGCCAAAATGCAAGCAAAAGTGCACTTTGTCGTGGAGTTTTATTGGGTGCCCAATGTACGGCTCATTTTCAGAGACACCAACTCCGTCCGCAAACCCCGATTGTCACCGATCCATTGTTACAGCAACGTCCTGGTAGCTAATAAATTTCAAACTTGCGATATCCTGTTTCCAATTAGGTTAGGTTTTGGAAGCGAAGTGTGATGGTTGAACATCACTTCCACTCTGGGGCCTTAGGGACCATTGTGAATCTCTTCATTTGCGGGGTACATACTCTATTCATCTATCCTGTCGCGTGATTGCTTAAACCACACCGTGCTCCTTATGAATCTTAAGAGATCCGATATGTCTACATATGCTAAGTACGCATCTCTGTGAAGAATCTCGGACCCAGTGAGGCTAGGCGTCGATTCTGGAGAGCTGGGCAGTGGCACAGCAGATACTGGATCGTCCCGGTCTCTTCTTCGTCGCCGCAGTTTTGGCAGAGATCGCTGGATTCCGCGTTCCATTCCCGGAGCATTGCTCCGATGGGTCAGTGCCCTGTGATCACTCCGACGAGCTAAAGGATCGAGTTGCGGTCTAACGCCAAAAGCTTCTTTCTCCTGTTTCCAATTACTCCATGTTCCTCTGGCTGAACATCAATCTTCTAAACTATTTTTTTAATGTTAGATATAACTGATCGCTTTTTTAGCGAAAAGCTATACGGTTTCGGAAAACTTGAGCTTCTAACTATTTTTTTCTTTTATCTCATAACTGGCCGCCGCGGCGTTTCGAACTGATTCGTCTTCCTACATAGCACCTCAGCATGGTCACTTCCTCAAATATTGCACAAACATCCATTTTGTCAAAACGATACAAATTTATTTAAACAATTTAATAATATAAACCAACATTTTCTTAAATCATACGAAACTGAATTCATCAACACAGCTGTCAAAGTTTTAGTCAACGTTTGAAGTCACGCACACAACCAATGAATACAAATAAGGCTAGGGGAACATATTAGGTAGGTAGGTGGATGAGTGCCCCTTTGTCCTTGCAACCGTGGCTCTCTTAGGGCAAAATCTTGGGAACATGCCTTGCCTTGTCGGGAAGTGGTTTACTATCGGGAGACCAACTTTAGTCCTAAAACCACCCAGATTCAGATTTTTCTGATCAACCCCGCTTAAGTTCTCCAGCTCTGCGAAGATGTGCTTTCCCTGGAACTGCCTCCCTTTCTTTGCTGGGGCTGGGCAAAGAGGTTTCTTCATCATCTCTGCAGCTCTTGTAAAAGTCGTTGAGGGGTATGTTCAGTCGCGATGCAAGCGTGCCCATGGCACAGGTAAAGACTCCTCTTAGCGTTCGCACTTCCTTGCGATTAAAACCGATCAATGATGTTGATCTCAATATGTTCAGCATTAGCACCCGCGGTTCCTCCAGTTTCCAAACCATGCTATCGATTTCTGGCTCTGCTCAGTGCTGCGTTATCTAGTTTTATTTTTTAAAGAGCTATTTTTTTTTTATTTTTTCTTTTGTTGATAGAATTGTAGTTTACAATAGTTTACCTGCAAAGCTAAGTGCTTATCGGCAGGTGGTTGTAAAGTGATCGTTACAAATTTTGAAGTGACTTTGAATTACATTCGTTTTTTTTTAAGTTTCATTAAGATTATTATTTATGAACCAAAAAATTGATGGTACGGAATGATTTTCCATTAACCTTTTTAGTTCTTTTTTTGAAATTCGGAATTACTTTAAGACACTGTGGCAGCGAATTCGTAAATTTGGGGACAGTGCAACGTAGTTCTCGGTCTCCATATACGAGTAAGTTGTATGCTCTCGGAACATCAAGCATCCCTTGGTGTTAAGCGTGTGACTTAATGGTTGCTGGAACCGTGGGTCTCTCAGGTACAGCAGCAGTGTGGTCATCTGGAAAATAGCATTGACATCTAGAACTTGAAAAGTTCAGTTAAAGTGTCTAACAATTTTTAGAAGACGATGTTGTGTGCTAGATATCTTATCCAGGTGGGATTTTGCTGCGTTTCCCCAGGCCAGAATGTCGTATCTGATGAGCGATTCTGCTAACGAGTAATACATCTGCTTAAGCACTTCTACATTTGTGTAACGCTTAAGATACGTCATTGCGAAGACGGTGCTCTTAAGTTGCAGGCGCAGGACGTTGATGTGCTCACGCCAAAGAAAGTTCTCATCGATGGTAATTCTTAAGTAGTTGATACTTCTGACAATTTCGATTTCGTTGCTGTTGGTTGATTGCGGACAGCGGTCAATTCGATGAAAGACTTGGAAGACTTCTGCAGGTGTTGATGGAGTGCGAATGTGTCTTTGTTTTCGTAGCATTTGAATTCGTCCTGCATTATCTTCACAGCTGAATGCAATGTTTAGTGTTTCACCACGATTGCTATGTCGTTGGCATACGCATAAGCAGTAGATTTTTTCAGTAACTTCAGTAGCTCGTTAGTGAAAAGGATGAATAATATGGGGCTCAATTTTGAGCCTTGTGGCACACCGTATTTGACTTCCTTTTCAGTACTCAATGTATCAGCGACCTTGACTTGGAGAGTTCTGTCAGTCAGATAACTTTTGAGCCAGTTTGACGCTTGCGGAATTGCTAGATATTCGCCCTGCTCCAATATCTTTCTCGCGAGACTGTCCGCTTTGGATTCCAGTATATGACGGTAGCCAGCAGAAGGTCACCGAATTCACCAAGGATAATACCATGCATAACCTAACAAGCTTCGGTGCCAGAATGTCTGATTAAGTGGCCTTTATTACCGCTTGGCTACCAGAAAAAATGGTAATGAATATATCGAAGCCGCTTTAGCTTGAAAGACGCTTCAGTCGTCCCTTAGTTCCAGGAACTTTTCGATGAAGTCAGTGGCGCCTTTAGCTTAGCTCGTCTTTCAGCATTTAGTATATAACGAGGTCTTCCCTTCTGCTACTACCGTTCTTTCCTGATATTGTTTCTGGTCCGAAAAGCGTTGATGGCAGCTCTTCTCCGAGGCTGTGCTGATGTCAGACCTTTAAGTATGGAAGCGTGGCCGTATGGTTCGTCTCTCCAGAATCCCGCCTCTGTGAGCATCAGGACTGATGAGGATGCACTGTTGCTGCAGAATAGGTCGAAGAAGAAGGGACGAAGAGAATGGCCGCGAGTGCTGCGGTCGATGTTGCTCCAAGGCAGCGGTTGGGGTCTCTAAATCTTATGGCTGTATGTGCAGCCGAAAGTATACCAGCTGTGGACGTTGATCTGAGGGCCCCTACAATATAGATGCATGCCAACCTCTGGATTCAGAAAGATTTTGTTTGACTTGCAGGACATGCATCAGAATAGAACACCGTATGTGGTCCACACAGTGTGTGGGTGGCACTAAAGACTCTCCTTTTTGCACAGCAGAGAGATTCAATTCTTCTGTTTATTAAGGCGTTTTTTATCGATTCTCGGACCTCCGATCAGACCTTCTGTGTCGCTGTCAATCGCTTCAAATTTGAAGTTATTGAATGCACCCTCTCCGTGGCGTATTCCTTGCATTTCAAGCGATTTTTCAATGTTCCCGACCCAGAGAGTGGAGTCCTGTTTCCGTTGAGTAACCCCTGCAGTATGTGTGCTGGTTTGGGATTAGGGAGGGATCGGGATTGTCAAACTCAAGTCAAATATGCAGTGATAGCGAATGATTCTAGGTAATAGCATTTTCAAAAGCGCACAATTGTCTACTTCAAGCGCCGTAAAAATTCAGTTTTAGAACCAGAGTCTCCCCACAAATCCCCAGGTGAACCCACCAAAGGCAATATGAATTTCGCATCTCCACTCAACCAGCGACGCTTGCAGTGCCATCACTTATTGATGCTTCACACCTATCCGAGCGTCAAAATGTGTTATTTCCCCAGGAGAATACTTTCGAACTACTCTCACCGTGCGCTGAGCACAACCGGAAATTACATAATTCACAGACCACCAGCATCGAGCAGCAGCACACAAAATACCCCACAAGTGGCTGGTCATAGTTGCGACACGCTAACACCGTGTCCTAACCTATTCCATGACTATTGCCGGGACACCGAACGCAACCGTATTCCGGTCCGAATGAAAAATTCACTCGCTCTCACGCGAAGCTTAGATTGCAAAATGAATATTTGATGCGTCCTGTGCTTTGGTTTATTCGTGAACGGCGGCGGCGGTGGCGACTACAACCGCCATCATCCAAGCCACCATCCCTCTCACCCCCAGGACCTGGCATCGCCATCATCATCATCAGCATCAGCATCAACATCAACAATGCGAGCAACAAATCACCAACCATTTGCTGGGCACATGTCCGTGCGGTTGTTCACGAAAATGCCATCGCTACCGTCGCGGCGTCGACCTAGTCCTCGAAATCCCTTAGAATTATTTTCATTTATTTATCTGCTTGAACGTGTGTTTGTTGTTCTTGTACACGATTGAGTGAGTGTGAGACCGTCTTTCGGTACACATCTATCCACCGCTGCGCCGCTGCCGACGAAGAGCCCTCCGGCTAATCCAGGAGTCAGTGCGCCCTCGCTGTGTCCATAAATAAATAAGGACTAGCTCATAAATAATCGTACGAATTTTTTTCTTTCCAACGGTGTTGGCTGGAAGGACGAGATGATGATGACTGCAAATCAAATAACAAATCGAATACATTTTTGAAGTGACGAACGAGATTGAGTTTGGCCGCGGAGAGCACACGCGGGTGGCGCCCCCCACTCGGATGGGATTATTTATGGATTCATCTCGGATCGAGGACACTCGGTGGCGGGGAGGAGGTAAAGCTATCACCTATCACCAGCACGGCATGGGGCATCCATTATTCACGGCCAATCGAATTGCATTGCATAAAGGGAATCCATCAGCGGCGGATGTGGAATGTGGCGCATTTAATGCTTATTTACCGTCTGACAACGGAGCGGCGACGCTTGTGTGCGAGTGATATGCAAAAAAAAGAAATGTACTCAATAAAACATAAAAATGTATCAGCGGAGTGCTTTTATTCGAATTCAATGGAAACGCCTGACACGGGCCCCCGTGGTAGATATTCGACGAGTCCAGGCCGCAGGTGGTTCATATTATTTTCTGCTCACTCCAAGCTGATTGAGGCTTTCAAAGTATTTTATTTACGTCTCTTCAAGCCTGGCCATTGCAATAATCTCTTGGATTGAATCTGAAAAGTGGTCTCCATGGAAGGTCATCCGTAGGAGGTCTTCAATTTGGTGCCCACTTATGAAACACAGGTCAGACTACCTCAAAAACTACATCAAAAAATGGCAAGTAACACGCTCAAAAGCAGAGATCCTTAGAGGCAGCCTCGTGGTAAGGGTTATGCAAGATGGTTTAAGTTGTCCTCTCTTTTGTGATTTGTAAGAAACCGCGTCGAAAAATGGTAAGCAAATCCCCTAAATGGGCACATTAAAAGCAGAGGTCCAAAGTGGTAACCTTCAGGGACTCCAACAAAACTCTTCACTCTGAGGCACCGATCAATTTCCAAGCCTATCTGCTCTGATAGCCACAGTCTAAATGAGAAGAACCATGCTCAGAAGTACAGGAAAACAGGTTGGTCCGAATAGTCAACCTTGTGCAAAATGTGTTCAGCTCGTTCTTCTGCTTTAAAATGCATAGCAAACCGCGTGCAAAAGGCTACATATCTCCGAAATCCTCTCAAAAGTACACGTAGACAGCAGATGTGCCGGTGGCGACGGCTGCGACGAGAGCAACCGCAACCGCGTCGACCGGATAAGTGGCAATCCTGCGGTAATGCTGCGGTCTTAAGATTGATAGCCACTCGCAATCCAGTTAAGGATCAACTTCCTCTGTTTCGTCATTCACAATAAACCACATCCAAAGATGGTAAGAAACACGCTCAAAAGTGCAAGTTAGCAGCAGAGGTCCTAAGTGTCAACCCTGCGGTAAGGGTCTTAAACTTGAGGGCTACTCGTCATTCCTCTTACTCGTCATTCGTCGCAAAACGTGTCAAAAAATGGTGTCACATCCTCTCAAAAGTACACACATAAAAAGCAGCGGGCCTCAGTGTCCACCTTGGGTGACTCCAATGAAACTCTTCACTCTGATGCACCGTTTTGATTCTCAAAACATCCCAACATTCTCATTCCCTTCACTCGCCACATCTCAAACCACCCCTCGCCAACAACCACTCAAATGTATCCCAATTGCAATCACATGAACGTTAAACCACTTAATTGCTCGGCGGGCAGTGTCTCAAAAATTTATTTTCGTTTAATTTGCCACAATTACAGCGCTTGGCACCCGATGTGGCACCACCCGTCGTATGTCTACCATCGGGTCTGTTGCTCATCGCTTCGGGCCAATTATAGCACCCGCCAGCAGTTCCCAGCCAGCAGTGCGATGCATCGTCCGGATGACTGCATGTGTCATCTTTTGCGAACTCATCTGCGAGACCACAAGTGCTGACAGTTTGATTATGCGGATTCCTTTCTCATTTGTCGCCGCCAACGACCCTAGACTCGAAGGATACCCCCAGAGAGAGTGGGATATAAATTTTAATTGAAATGTT
Source organism: Eristalis pertinax (assembly GCA_907269125.1). NCBI lineage: Eukaryota > Metazoa > Arthropoda > Insecta > Diptera > Syrphidae > Eristalis > Eristalis pertinax. The sequence goes on from OU026145.1 coordinate 28,813,838, forward strand.
AACATATTCCCGTGGTGGTTAATTAAAAATCATAGCTTCCGGAGGCTCTACCTGTTCGTGGGCAAAGAGTGAGACATTGATCCCCCCCCCTCCATCACCATCCACCCACACACACACACGCACACACGCACAAACTCCTGAGGGAACCAGACCCTAGCGATGTGTCACTTTGTTCCCCGGCGACGGCGGCGGTGGTGGGCTCGTAAATCGGGGAAAAGAACTCAAATTGGGTGAAATTAATGTCGATCTTGATGTTTTCGAATGGAAATCATGTTTACCGTAATCAATTTGTTTCCACCCCCACCCAGGCGGCGGAGGCTGCGCGGTCGCGCGTTTGTTTTCTCTGAAAATAGTTTGCGCTTAGATGTCGGTTGCCGGTCGTAAAGGCGGGAGCCAATTAGTTAGCGCGCGCTATTCGTTCTGGAAATGATGGAGAACCGTCCGCGCATGTATCGGCGGCATGTTGACGATGCGACTGCTGCACGATGCCAGAGGTGCATCGCGCAGTAAAATTGCGATGAGACGGAACGTTTGAGTAAGGGAAACTTTGTCGTCGTAACGACATCGAACATTAATAACCAACAAATTGGTTGAGTTAATTGGGTCCGGAGGGGGACGGAGAAGGCGACAGGGATGATTGAATGTGGCTGGTTTTTGAGTGTGGGGCGAACGGAGGGGTGGAAGTTTATGACGTCATGCATGGATGTTGTTGGTTGTTGGATGAGGCAGAGTGTCTCCAAATGTTTACAGGCCGGATGCAAGGCTTGAGGGCCATGGGAATGATGGGACGTGTTGAATCGCGGTGGAGGACGTTTCGTTGCGAAGATGAACTCTGTCGAAGAATGAAGATCGAAAGATCGGTCTCAACGTGATCCAGTCCTCTGAATCAATGCTGAACCCATTCAGGCTCATTCGAGCAGAATGCAATGAAAGGGATCTTCTGCTGAGTTCTTGTCAGAGTACCACTCTGACTCTGACTGACAGTGCGAAGTACTCTGGCATAATGCGGAATAAGAAACAAAAATATAAGCTCGACTAGAGGGTTGATGGGGACGGAAGAAGGGGACCAAATGCCAGGACATTCTGGTCAACAGCGATTTTCAAACCCATTTTCAAGTAACCATCGTCATAAAATTAAAGGCATTGACCATGATTCGCGGACATCCATTGCTAGGACGCTAATAGTCACATTTAGTGATTTGATTGAGTGTTGTTTGGATTAACGTGATCCTTTACCTTAGGGATACGAGGTCCTTTCACCCAAGGGGTCCCGAAGTGCCAAACCAACGCCTTGAGTTCGGCGCTCAAGTACAAACTCCGTTCATGTTTATGGACAGTTCCTCGACTTTGGTAAAGTACCCGGTCGATCTAAAACCGATTGTTGCTCATTTTAGGACTAGGTACAATTTCCTTCTCTTCCCGCGACTTTGGGCTTAAGCCAACCTCCTCGCTCAGCCAGAGACCTCCTCCGACTTTCAGGGGCTCCTGACTATCATTGGCGACAGAATAGGCCTCCAGTGAGGTTTTCGCAACCGAATGGGTACCATTGAACCACAAATAAAGATTGCACACAGTCAACGAAATCCTTGAGTCTACGAGCTTTTGAGGCATTCAAAGAGTTGAGCGTTGGATTGGTGACGTTTGCCAATGAAATGACTCGACTTCGAGCAAAGTCCAATATGTACAAATATAACGTTCCTAGCAACAAGCTTGGAGGTCGTATTGTACTCACTGCCAATGGAGCTCTACATGCAGGCGGCTAAGAACTCCCTCAGAAACACCCAATCTCACGATCTGTGGATCTCAAGTACCTCTGGCCATGCCAGTATTCTTAACAAATCCGCTTTCAGTCATCAAGGCAAAGCCATATACGATTTAACTACATTCTGTTGCGACTGTAGAAGGCCATGAGTTCGGGTAATTTTCCATAGATGATAACCAGCCTCTGTAGAGAGTATACAAAATTCAGCTCTTCCCTGAAGAATCTTCTAATGCGATCCTGTAGGGGAATGCAACCGAATAGGGTTTAAATTCACCAACTCAACACGATACTTACTTACTTCCGCGGTCCACAGGTAGGTACCACAGGTAAAGTTCCAAACACCATCACTGACATGATTGAATCCGCCCTGAAAACTTTAGCTAGATGAACGAACAGAGTTGGACTTGATGCAAACCCATCTAAGACTGAGCTGGTTCACAAGGAAGTACAAAATTCCAAGCATCACTCCACCAAAGTTAAAAGGGAAAGATCTGACTTTCACTAATCGAGCGAAGTTCTTGGGTGTTATCATCGACAACAAACTGAACTGGAGACATAACATTCAGGAGCGCATCAGGAAAGCATCGAAACACCTGCAGAAAAATAGTCGGACCAAAATGGAGAATCCGACCGAGAATAACTCACTGTCTCTACACGGCAATAGAAAGACCATTACTGACTTGCGGAGTACTAGTGTGGTGGAAGGCAGTACAAATAAAGCAAAATCTTATCAGAATAAGCAGAATACAAAGATCGGCTTGCATCTGCATCACAGGTGCACTCAAATCAACACCCACGGCGCACAGTGGGGCAAAAGTAGTGGTTTTGTGCGATAAATTATTTTGAAAAGTCTAAAGTGACTTTTTGTGTCTTAAAGCCTTGTATTTATAAGAGTAAAAATAAGTTCACTTAACTTTTACTAAGAAAAGACAAATTTGGAGGGTTTTTTCAATATAAACTTACGGAAAAAAAATCTTTGTTTTTCATTTTCTAGGATAATGCAGTTTTTTCAAAGCTAAATGTGTTGTTAACAATAAGTATACGATAAATTTAATAAAAATTAAAACTATGAGTACTGTTTTTGGTTTTTCAATCTTCTCATTTGTATTTAATAATACATTTAAAATTTAACACAATTTAGTTTATTAATTTTCAAAAGATATGTTTTTCACATGAAACAAATTTATAGTATCTATTTGTCTCCTAAGCCTTGATAACAAAGAATCTGACGAAATCATCATTCTATTGAAAATATCAGTTAAACCGCAGATTCTTGATGTTTTTCGGCTCCCTTAAAATTTTGAAATCTTTGTTTCTTGATTCCAAGGCTTCTTCACTTAACTGACCATCGGCAAAAGACAAGAAGAAGCAATTAAATGGCGATAACAAACAAATAAAAAATCTCTCTTGAAAATTGCTAACACTATTTTTCAAAAATAAAAAAAAAAAAATATTTCCGACAAAAGTTTAGCACTTCTGCTTTTACATTTATATTAAGGACATATGTTAAAATTATGGTCAATTAATAGATCTGCTAAACTTTTGCCGGAACGGAAGATATTATGCAAAAATTAAAACAAAGTTAAAAAAAAAACACTCTCACTTCAAACCCCTTAACTAGTTATATTTTTTTTTCTTATCATTTCTGAAGTAAACAATTAACATACTACACATTTTTACTTTCTCCGGGAATATCTTATATTTTTAATCGAACGCTTAACAATAAAGATATTAAAAAAACAAAATTAACAACTTTGTTTACTTTCTCCCAATTGCAATTTTCACATCAAATTTGTCAACTTTGATGGCTTGACTAACTCCCTGCAAGACATAAAAACAAAAAAAAAATGCATTTTTCTTATCACAAATTCCGTATACATTCTGAAAAGAAACGCTTTTTTCTTGTTTACCAAACATTTCAAAGTGATCTTTTGTGCACTGATCTCTATGGAGCTGTTCCAGTGTGCGGCGGTACTCGAAATCTTACTCAATCTCCTACCCATGGACATCTACGGGAAGCTTATTTGGCACGCATGCAGCAATAAGATTGAGGGAGTGTAAGCATTGGGGAATAGCCCACATCAAAGGGCATATGATACTCCATAATTCGAAGATTCCTAAACAATCTTATTACATAACACCCTTTGGGACTTAGAAATTAAGCACAAAACCGTAATCCCTTCGAGAATAGAGTTGGATGAAAGAAAGGTGTGCAACTCCAAGCTCCAAGTCGGAGGAACACTTAGGCTCTGGGGTATACACCAGTTTGCAGGAGCTAGCAGTAGCCATACGACTCCCAAATCACTGAAGTGTTGTTCAAGAGGCAGCCCTCCGGCTATCAACGACCCCGATAGACGGAAGATCTATTGTTTCTTACATAAATAGTCAGGCGGCCTTAAATGCTCTGAAAACACCATCGATTAACTATAATGTGTAAAACTCTGCCGCCTATCTCTAAGGGAGATAGCGGACCGATGCAATCTTATCGTGTGGTGTGTCCCTGCATAAGGTTATACCGGGCAATGAAATAGCCGACGAATTAGCAAGAAGGGGGCGAGTCTACCACTGGCACGAAATCCGGAAACGATGTGGCCTACAGTAGATCCTTCAAAAACTAAAACTCTCCTCGAAATGGACAGGAGGAACATTAGTAAAGTAGTAGGCGCAATCACTGGCCATTACCTAATTGGCAATCAAGCCAGAAGGCTTGGAGCACCCTACAATGACGTCTGCAGAAGCTGCAGGGATGAGGAGGAAGAGGAAACCGTTCTGCATTACCTCGGAACCTGCCCGTCCCTTGCAGAGACAAGAAGAAAACTTATGGGCAGCTATTTCCTCGACAATCTTGATGATCTAGCTAACATCAACATAAAAGACATCCTCAAGTTCATAAAAACCACCAACAGGTTAAAACGTTTTAAAACACATACCAACAGAGGGACAGTACGAACGAGTCTAGTAGGACAACGAAGTGGCGGGAAAAGCCGAACAATGACAGCACAACGGACCTTAAAGGTCTAAGTAAGGCAAATCCCCGATTTTTGCCATTCACATCTACCTACCTACCTACTTCTGCGGTCAGCGTCTCATGCAGGGTCTGAGTCTGGGTAATAGTTGCCACTGTTGACGGTCTCAGGCACGTCCCTTTCAGTCATCAGACTTGGTCTGCATACCAGAGGTTCACCTTCGGTCTTCATCTACTTCTCGAAATAGAAGGCTTTGATTCGAAGACACTCTTAGTTGGAGCAATGTTGTCTTTGCACTCGATGCCAGCGCAATTGACGGATGCCCGAGTCAGTGCAATTGACGATTTTTTTTCCTTCCGGACTATATCCACATCTTGGTACAGCTTGTAGACGTAGCGGTTATGTCTTCTCCTCCATTCACCATCCTCGCAGACTAGGCCATACATACATATATCCAGCGCAGCATATTTCTTTCGAAGGCATCAAGAATGAGCTCTCCTTTTTCTGCTTATCACACAGTTCCGGCATCTGGCATAGTTAACGTTTTGTAGAGCATGTTTTTGGTCCCTCCAATCATCAGTATTACGAGTAAGTCCGGACGGTTGCCAGAGTAGATTCTACGTCGGATCACCGCTAGGATACCATTTGTGGAATTCGCGTTTGCGCCGTGGTACATAAGCTCCTTTAGTACCTCAAATGAGTAGCTTTTGACCGATTTCTGCGCGATATCATATAAAGGGTGTTTTTTTTCAGGCGGACAACTTTAAATTGAAATCAAACGCAGAAATATGATTTTAGTACAGTGAAACTCGTGGTATTAACATGATTATCCATTATGTACGGGATCACGGGTAATGAGATCGCCGTTAAACTTGTTAGACAAGGATCAGAGGAGATACTCTCACGATCCGAACCTGCGTTGGGACCACCCGCGTCCCCAGTTAGGGCTTCTCGAGAGTACAACCGGAGGTGGCATGACTCTCCAGGATGTAGACAAACCAAGAGTATGCTCCCTAATGTCTGTAGGAAATCCGAGGCAGTCTTGTTATCGCTTAACAGAAAAAACTGCAGATGACTTACCGGCGTACTAACGGGGAACTACACCTTCGCCTAAATGTGCTTGGACTAAGCGACGAAACCCTCTGCGACTCTGCGACGCCTGTGGAGAAGACGACGACACTGCAGAGCACTCCCTCTGCCACTGCACGCCTTTGCTCGAATCAGGTGGCAGTTATTTGGTGCTAATGGGGTGAGAGCTGATGATACCAAGAAATTTCATCAAATGTAGCTTGCTGCCTGGTAGTACAATGGACCAGTTTTTTGAGTCTGAGTGCTCTAATGCAGCGTTCAAAAACCTCCGACAAAAAAAAATCCACTATGTAGACGTGCGACGGCTGTCGCGTAGTGAGAATGTGCGTCGACTCCTACGCACTTGAACCTCGGCGTCCAGGTTCGAATACCAGTAAGACCAAAATGATTTTCACGGCCCCAACTCTTTCGAGTCACTGACAATGCTGAAAGAGTATAACTGTGTAGAAAAATCTTCTCAAACTTGGCTCTTCGGAGTCGGCATAAAATTGTAGGTCCCTTCCACTCGTGAGAGAACAATAGCACGCACAATACGAGTGGTTGCTGAGAAGCTAGGCCCTGGCCCTGTCTATATTATTATTAATACAGGTGTCCGTTCTAGAGGGGTAATATAAGTTATTTATGGAAATTTCCAAAATCCATAAAGTAACGATCAAACACAGGGTGCACTTGCCATCACTCGGACAACGGATGTCCCCACCAAAATTGCTGACGATCCATATTTCTAAATGGAACATAAGACGAATGCGCCTGAGATCATTGCATGCCAGCAACACACGAGGCATATATAACGAGGCACAGAGCGCAGTGTGTTCGTTATTAGGTGTACAACTACTCGGCAATCGAAATGATGACTGGAACCTACTTTAGAACCTTGGAGTAAGTCACTGCACTGTACTCATAATTTTGCCGATCCGCAATCCATGGTCAAGATTCACTGAGGAACATCGGGAATACAGTTTTCGCTCTTCTCGTAGAGGAGCTTATGTAGCAGGAGGTCGGTGATCTGATGAAGGAATCCAAATCTGTCATCAGTCTAGAACAGAGTTCCGTCCACAGTTACACTGACTTCAGTTTGACCGCTACCTGTCTATGAAGCTTAATAGGACATACGCCGGTCATCCGTTGCACATGATTAAGGAGGTTGCAATTGGCAGCCCTTTCAAGCGCTGATCACCAAATTCCATATCAAAGAGTGATATGCGCTTCACTACTGCTACGAAAGCCTGCCATTGCGAGGAGCCTATAGACCCGCCTTCATCCTATGGCCTTCCTGAAGCAGTGCAAGACAGTGGAGATTTTGCTAACATGCTCTCGAATGTTGCGCTTCAGATTCCGCTTTCGGTTTCAATGACACAAGCACCCCGCTGCACAAGGAGGCTATGTCGAAGGCATGAATCCTATACTCCCTTGAGAAGAGTACTAGTGCCATTTTATGCTGGTCTACATCTAGACCTCATTTTGTCTTGTTTAAGGATCGTCTGTGCTGAGATGGATTTACCACGGCCACTACGACATAGCATCGTCATCATAGCATATTGCCTACATCATGTGACCATTTCTAGTACGTTCCACAGGAGAGAAGTGAGCACTCCTGCCTGCGGTGTACCTCTGTTAACTGTTCTGTAGACATCGAGCTTCCGGGTAGCCGGTGAATGAAAGCCACGATGAACTGCCACGATGTCGAGCTTGACAAAGCTGACCGCCGCCTTGGGCTCAATGTCATTAAAGGCTCCTGCGATGTCTACGAAGGGACAGAACTAGGGCGAGATGCCCCAAGCCATCACAATGGTTCCAGAAGGAGACAAAGCCGATGCTCGTACCTCGCCACAACCCACGTGAATGCCAGGCAACGTCCTCAATCCTTATTCGTCCAAGAAATCAAACACACGTCCTTCCTTCACCGGCTCATGCCAAACCTTCAAGCCGTGACAAGAGCAAAACCAATTAGACTAACAACACACCGCCAGCACACAGCCACAACCATTGTTGACTCAGTTAATTAATTGGCCACTCTCAGGCTCGGATAATTATTTAAATCAAACAGCACCTCGCACACGGCTTACCGTGTCAAATTAGATAATAACGAGTAGCGACAACAAAAACACAACTATTTTGCAAATTCACTCTGCACGAGAGGTCATTAGGGACGCCTGACAGAGTGCCAAATAGTTTGCCGAATGCAGAGAATAAAGTTTCAACTCGTCGATGCACTGTCGACGATGTGTCATCAGCTGCACCCGCCGCCCCCGGCACCGACTGGCGAACCAATTTAGAAATGCAAGCCCTAATTATGAGCGTTTTGCAAAAGTATTTTCGCGCAGTTCCCCCGAGTTGCCTCCAATGCTGCGACACCCACTCGCCGCCCATCGCAGATGTGAGATAATAAAATTAATGATCCGCCCAGGATCCGCGGCGGCGTAACGCTTGAATTTCAACTAATTTAATTGGATTCTCGAAAAGATTGCTCATTAGATGCGACGGTGGTGCCGGGGTGGAGGTTGGGGGTGGAAATGTGATGATTTGAGACTTTTCGCCTGAGAGAGGGTGACGGCCTTTGTCCGCCGCAAGGAGACCTTCATAAAATATAATTGTTTGTGAGCATTATTGTATTTTTTCTTCAAAAGAAACGAGGTTTTTTTTTTAGGGAATGCGACTAAATTGAGGTTGTCTCAGACAATGTGGCGTCTTTAGATTTGACTGGGTGGTGGTTCACTGGCGACTGGTCCTTGGATAAGGAAAGGGTGCTTAGCTCTTATCAGCGGTCGCGTTGGCAAAGGAAAAATGCTCTTTGCGGGCGATAAGGCAGTTTGTCGTGACAACAAAGTCATTCGCCAATCCATTTAAGGTTCAGGCTTACAATCTGTGCGGGCTACGAAGGGGGAGCATTACGTGACATAGATCAACAAGATTCAGAAAAGTTGACAGCGATTTCTTATCGATTTCCAAGTTCTTTCAAGTTCGGTCAGATTGAGAGTTAAGTTATATCAGACGGATTTTTTTAACTCGGTCGGTTCGAGGGAGTTGAATTCCTGGGCAACATCAATTGCGGGTGGACCATAAGACCTTTCAGAAAAGATTCTTGTTTTATCTTGCCAACATTGTGTGCACCTATGATTGAAGGGCGAGTTTAAGATGATGATCCCCGTTTCTATTAATAATAATAGGGATGGCCCCACCCGTCCGATTTGGACCTGGGCCTACACTTTCTAATGAAGTAGATGAGTGCTTTATTCCCCACATATTTACTTGCCTGCTCATAGCACAAAACCGGTCTATCGAATGCATGACAATGATCAGATGGAAGAATAACCGTAAAATTCGAGTTATACAGGGTGTTTTTTTTTGGAGGTATGAGTTGGCAACGCTATTTTAACTGGCGGCCATTTTGTCAGCTGTCAAGTGATTTATTTATAGTTTGGTTTGACATCTCAACATGAGACACCGTTACATCCACTAAAACTAGCTGTTTGGTGTGCTTTATGGGTTGGTGGAATAATCCGCACTTCTTTAAAAACGATGCTGGCCAGAGCGTTACAGTCAATGGTAGCCGCTATAGAGTCATGATTACTGACTTTTTCGTTCATCAATTGAACAACCATGATGTGCAGGAGCTGTGGATTCAACAAGACGATGCAACATGTCACACAGCTCGTGCCACAATTGATTTATTGAAGGACACGTTTGGTAACCGCATAGTTTCACGTTACGGACCCGTGAATTGGCCTCCAAGGTGATGCTATTTAACATCGCTTGACTATTTTCTGTGGGGTGTGGGATATGTGAAGTCGCTAGTCTACGCCGATGGGCCCGAAACGATTGACCACTTGGAGGACAACATTCACCGCGTTATTGCCTATATACGACCACAAATGTTGGAAAAAGTCGCCGAATTCAGATTAGACTACGTCCGAGCCAGCCGTGGCGGTCATATCCCAGAAATCATAGTTAAGTTATAATGCCAGAAGATTATCTTTCGAATAAAGTAAATTTCATTTGAATTTAAAAAAAATCATCTTTGTTTTATTCGATTTCAAAGTTTTACACCCTTTATTAGCGTGGCCACAAGGGTTCTGCACTGCTAATCAGTGCCAAAATCATGTCGATTCAATTCTCTATGAACATCAATTCAACTAGTTTCGTTGCGATGTCTTGAGAAGTTTTTTCTAGGCAACAGGCATTTCTAGGACTCGCGAGGAGCTTGCGCCGTGAATTTTGAATGTTGTTCATGTGGGGGCCGTGGCGTTGTGGGTATGTGCGTCAACTCCTACGCACTTGGATACCTGTCTAGGTTCGATTCCTGGTACGACAAGAAATACTTTTCACGGCCGCACCTCTTTTGAGTCACTGACAATGCTTCTCAAACTTGGCTGAGTCGGCATAAAACTGAAGGTCCCTTCCACTCGTGATAGAACAAGATAGCACACACAACACGAGTGGTTGCTGATAAGCTAGGCCATGACCCTCTACGGGCTGTAGGGCCACCCATTTTATTATTATTATGTGGGGAAGAATGGGAGCTACATTTCCATATTGGTCCTTTTGGGATGGGGTCGTGGGGTGGTAGCCGATTTACCCTCGATGATGACTGCTATTGCTGCTGTGGTAGAAGCCATGCAGCTCGTTGTTAGATGTCGTTGGGAACTTCTTCTCGCTTAGCGGGCTTAGAGCGTTCAGCTAGCGTTGTCCGGGGATCGTGTTTCTCAGGTTCCTGATTGCTTCGTTGGGATGGTTGCTGAAGTCTAGAAGCTGCCTTCTGAACAGTGTTACCATGTACTGTGGCAAGGGTATGATGCGTGCTTAGTCGTAAAACGTCTTGTTGCTGTGGTGCTTTCGTCGGTCCCTGTCGAGGATGAGACCTGTTCATATTCGCAGTATTTTCCTTTCAAAAATTGCGAGCTTAGTTAAGAACGGCCGTATTAGCTGCTTGTAGAGTAGCAGCTTTGTCCTCTGGCTTAATCCATTTTGTTTACGCATCAAAGGATAGATGCGATGGAAGCCTAGGTTGTCTTTCTTAAGAGTCAGCTTTGACTGGCTGTTGAACTTCAGCCTTTCCGTGAAGTTAACGACAGGATACTTGACCTCTTTGTCTGTTGTAATTTCCGTACCGTTAAGGAGCACTATCTTTATGCTCCGACATTTGGCTGCTGATCTGCATCCACCTCGGGATGGCCTCCTTAAGCACATAAGTATCGATTTTTAGAATTGATACGAATACCCTATGTGGTGCAGTAGCCAAATTTGTTCGCTGTATGGAAGATTCTCCTAGGGTTCTGTGTCCCAAGAGGCAGAGGCTGGGGCATTGACAAAGGAAGTGAGTGGTGTCCTCTTGTTCTTCTTCGTCCGCGCAGCCCCTGCATATGGTATCCTGGGTAAGTCTCATTCTGTTTCGTGGTATCTCAAATTATTGTGAAAATCTTTGCTGCATAAGAGGAGTTTGTCAGTCCTTGCGATGTTGAACCTCGGCCATAGCATTCGAGTAGTCCCACAAGTGGTTAACGAGTTCCATCTTTCATAAGCTAGCTCCATGATTTTATCGTCCACTTTCTTCCTGACGTCTGCCAGAGGTGGATCAATGCATGGGATTGCTTGGGATGGTTCGATTTCGGCCCCTTTCCTGGCAAGCTCATCTGCCACCTCATTGCCGGGTAAGGAAATGTTTTGGTTAGAGGCAGTTGATCTGTAGTGCAGATGTTGACTTTGTGTGGTGCTGGGCCTCAACCCACAAGTTGTCATTGGCCCATAGTCAATACAGTCGACTGCGACTCCATACAGTCGACTCCGTTTATATGAACACTTAAACGATGAACTCGGTTATGTGCAATAGGAAATTTATCACGTTTTTTTTTAGGGCCGTTTCACAAAAATTTCTGAGGATAATCCACTCCGTTTATATAAAACAATTTCCTATCCCCCAAATAATTACTTTGTTCTGTAGCAACTCCATGATACTCTGAACTCATCCGTAAATTTCTGAAGTTTGAACACACCTACAAAATGACATTTTAAGTGTCTTTCCATTGTCATCGTTCCAATCCTTCCAGCTGTCAAATTATGGTGATCAGAAATATACGAGTGACAAATTAAAGGCCCAACCATAATCGAATTAAATAAACTCAAGTTCATGTCGGAACCGAATGAAAACTAGATGGAAGCATCGTCAAATTTTAAAGTACTCCTTACTGTCTCTGGTGGGTAGGTAGGTGACAGCACACTCAGACCATGTTGGTCCATTGTGACACTCATAGTCACACTACTACCACTGATCGGCAACTCCAGTGATAAGGCCGCTGATTTGATCCCAACGGCAAATGGTGACTGGAGCAGATTTCATTGGGATTCGAAACGGGGATCCCTCTAACCAGGGGCAGGCATTCAACCAACTGCGCCATCTAGCTGTTATGGTCTATGGTAACTTACGCAAAATTCCAGCACATCCTGTCATTTACGGTTCAAACCAAAAGTGAACGAAACTTAACGACACTTAGCAAAACTTAACGAAACTTAACGAACCCGAAGGAGGTTGTTATTATTGTTACATTGTATCACTTGTACGATCCACAAGTGACTGTTAGCCAGTCTTCCGAATACACTTGTAGCAAGCTGAAGCTACTCAAATAGCTTGCATCAAGCTCTGTTTTTTTGGAACGAAATTGCTTGCTTAGGAGGGAATTCCTTAAGTCGTTGGGTCGGCAACCAGACGAGCATCATTTCTCACCAGATTAACAGAAAGGAAGAGCAGTCAAATAATTCCGCCGCAGAACTCAGAATTCTTGAATACACTTCTTTTGGCCGCCACAAGAAGTATTTCCTCATCGCATTGCCTATCTCGACGCAGTGACATCACTCAGTACGTCATACCGAGGAGCAAATAAGCGACAACGTCGTATCTATACATGAACAAACACACAGACAGCCGCAAGATGGTGACACATGGTCGATTCAAATCCCAGCTGTCCCCACATGCATTCCAGAGTCCCCATCTGAAGCAATGAGTTATGATCCTCATCAGCAGAAGCTATGCACAGCACGCGTTCCCCAAACGACCTAGATTGCCGAGAGTGCATCGTAAAATCGGTCCACAGGCCCCACCGCCTCGTCGCATGCACCAACCATCTGGGCAACCATTAAATTCGCCAATAAAACAGTTTCCATGGCACAGCAGCAATGTGTTCGCAGAACGAACCTGAGATACCTTTGCTCGTAAAATGCTTAGCAAGACCGACCAACCGGCCACAAATTCATTAGATAATAGCCGACCGGCCTCAGACAAATGCTACTTTCAATAACAAACCTAATTTGTTGTGCATTTAATGAGAGAACGCTTCATTAAGCATTCTAGATACAAACAAAGCCACGAAATAAATCTCTCAAATATTTCGCACTAATTGCCTTTCACTGGCCCTCGTCTGAGATGCTGCCCTCGATGGATTGGCCACATTGGTGTGAATGGTGCGTCCTCGTCGATTTGGCAGGAGATCAGAAAAATCACCAAACTTACACTCTGGCCATTTGCTATCCACCCACTTCTCATTAATAAGCCATCAAAGCAATGTTGGCCATAAATTAGGCGGTCGCAGTAAAACGCGTCGCAAATTACGACATTTTGTGCGGTTTTCTGTTTCACTTCCCTGCCACACAGTGAACCCACCCACAGCGCGGACCCGAACGCTGCGAGCCCCTCTGTCGCAGCAGTCCCACAGTCACACAGTCGCAAAGTACGCATTTTAGCGCGTAATTAACTTTGTAATTTATAATCGACGAATAGGAGCGTCGCATATAAACACACACAAGCGCGCACGTTCTGATGGAGCATCAGCGGCGGACCCTCCTGGCTCTGGCTCGGGGAATGATTGAGAAATTAAACGTGAAACCACCAGAAAGTGACAAGCCGCGCATAAATAAGACGAAAGCAGGCAATTTATCTCCGCTCATCCATTTAATTCAAAATGGTATTTTCCCTGAATGCCAGTGGGCATTAATAAAAAATTAATTTTGACAGATGTGACAGGCCGAGGCTGCTGCTGTGGCGCTGGTGGTGGGGGTTTGCTGCAACCTCAACCCCTTCGCATCGCGATGAAAGCTGACGGCGCGACGACGGGGGGAGCAACACTCCCGTTCGAACTTCAACTCCATCGAAGCCATCAACGGCGCGGTATGTGACAGTGACGTTTCGCTTGACGCGTACCGCCGTCCGCGTCCCCACGCACTGCGCGCCTGCAGCAGCACACACACACACACACACACTCGGCGATGCTCGCCTTTTATGATCCATGAAATTAATTTACGAGCCATTTTGAATGTGTTTTCGGTCTGTTCTGTGTTTTGACATTCTGTCGGGTGTGCGATGCGCGCACACGGTATTATGAAAGTGTGAAAGGGGGACGCGCCGAGATTGCTCGTGACACTCGGATATTTTGATGTGGTGCGAAAGTGCCCTCAAATTGCTTCTGCTCTCGAATTTATTGGGTGCTTGGGCCAGCCCCATTCTCAGGCGCAGCAGACCTTTGGGGGAGCCGCAATTAAGGAACTCTCCGTCAACGGATTTCGGTTTTGTGGCCCGTGATCGGTGTTTATGGCCGGAAATTTCCCCCGATTCGATTGCGTGAAGAGGTGAAGTCCTTTCTTGTTCGGCTTCCCTTTCGCCCATTAATTACTTGTGAATGTGGCCGATCGATTGGCGGCGGTACGCGACGGGGCGCTGTGGCGATTGACATCTGGAACATGCTTACGGAGGACTGAATGGAATTCCTCTGCGGCTCTGGCTAGTGGGCGGATTTTTGTTGTTGTTTCTCTTGTGTTCACTGAGAATGTTTGACACTTGCTTAGTCCGTTTGACAAATTAGGTGGTCATTAACTTTACGTGTTGGGAGTGTGCTTGGAAGGGGAGGAGCTGGGTGGTGCTTTTTAGTAGACATGCGCTAGGGGAGTACACATACGACAGTGAGTCTAGCGACGGAGAAGAAACATCAAACGCAAAAGAAAAGAGGGCTTTGAAAGACGTGGGATCAATGGCACAACAGGGCTAGTAGTTACGTTCTTACGCATGTCCTTTAACCCCTCGGGGTCTCGGGGTTGCTCCTTGGAAGTTCTGCAAGACGTTTGAGCTCTCTCCAACTTATTTCTATAGAACTTGATTCCTCTTCAACCGTTCAGCGCTACGATTGCCTAGGTCACCCCGCTTTTCTGCCTGCCTGTGTAAGCGGATTCCACTGCATGGTGTACTTTGCAATGGACCTGTCTGCGTTCCGTTCAATCCACTGCCACTTTCTCTGTCTTATAGACATGTTTGAAGGGTCTTGGCCCGTTCTCATGTGGAATTGCGCTAAAAAACCCTAAGAATGTTGCTTTAACATTTGTTTAAGAAAGAAGGTTATAATGGTAATGTTGGCCACTTTCCAGGTACAGCCGCAACTTGATTCTCAAGCTTTAGCTTTTCCGATTCTGCTGCACACACCTAGTTCGGCGCCACAGCGGTTAGCCGAGACCACACTTCCAAAGTATGTCTCCAGAAAGCTGTTAACTTTCTCGACATCCTGTTGGGCAATGTTCAGTTGGGAGCGGTTGTTAGCGCCTGAAGGTAGCAAACCAGTGTCACAGTCCATCGAATCACATAATTTTCTTCCGTCAATGCTGCACTGAGTCCATCCAGAAACAATGGTGGTGACAGTATGCACCCTTGACGAACCCCAGATTGGACCTCAGACTCCTCTGAGAACTTACCATTGTGTAAGACATGACACTTAGTCGTAAATGGTAAAATAAAATGGTATACGGATGGATCGAGAACTGATGAAGGAACAGATTTGGACCCCAGACAAAGTACTACGAACCCATGGGCAAATGCACCAGTATCTTTGAAGTTTTTGCGCTCAGATCAATCTTGACAGGGACTATACCAACTGTGACACATCAATAATGTAGGACAGTCGTGCCGCTATCGTGGCACTAGACTCCTATATCATCAAATCCAGGCTAGCTTGGGAATGTCTACAGAAGCTCAAGAAGCTGAGTAGGAGTACCAGAGTAAGACTCTGTTGGATACCTGGCCAGACAGGGATAGAAGGCAATGAGACGGCCGACTCCTTGGCTAGGAAAGGGGCATCGGAACACTTAATAGGCCCCGAACCATTCTGCGCTGTAGGAGATCACGTTCTAAGGGAAGAGTTCAGGGAACTAGAAAGAAGGAACCGGGCAGATGGATGGAACAACCCTCGTGGTCTGAATCAGGCCAAGAAACTCTTGAGTCAACATAACCGCAAGAGGTTTGAAGCATGTATTAGAATGAGCAAAATCAACCTCCGTATCCTAACAGGCTTCCTAACAGGGCACTGTAAACTCAAGGATCACCTAAGGAAACTAAGAGTCTCAGAAGAAGTGTCTCTGCAGCTTCTGCGGAGAATCTAATGAAATTCCAGAACATATACTGGGATTTGGTGCGGCGCTAGCCCGCAAAGGACAAAGATATCTGGGCAAACACCTAATAAAGGGTGATTTTTTAAAAGCTATAGGAAAGTTTTTCAAAAAAAAACACATAAAATTCAGAAAAATGCATGCTTTATTTGAATCGATAGTACGGTCCATATAATTTAATGTTTGAAGATTAATTCATACAAATGTTGACCTTGACTGCGCCTCAAATGGTCCATCCGCTTAGTCCAATTTTGGCATACTCTCTCCAACATTTCGGCCGGTATCTCACGAATAAATGCTTCAATGTTGTCTTCCAATGCGTCAATTGAAGCGGGCTTGTCTGTATAGACATGAGCTTTAACATAGCCCCACAAAAAATAGTCTAAAGGCGTTAAATAGCACGATCTAGGCGGCCAATTGACCGGTCCCGAACGTGAAATCAATCAATCACCGAACTCGCCCCTCAATAAGTCCATTGTTGCGCGTGCTGTGTGACATGTGACACCGTCTTGTTGAAACCGCATGTCATGCAAGTCAAGCTCTTGCATTTTGGACAAAAAAAAAGTTGGATATCATCTCACGGTAGCGCTCACCATTCACAGTTACGTTACGATTCGCATCATGTTTTAAGAAGTACGGTCCAATGATGCCACCAGCCCATAAACGGCACCAAACTGTGACTTTTTCTGGATGCATTGCAATGCTTCTGGCTGATATTCACTCCAAAATCGACAATTCTGCTTATTTACGTACCCATTGAGCCAAAAATGAGCTTCGTCGCTGAACACAATTTTTCGAACTGAAACTTTCTTAAGAGAGCACACATTTTCATAATAAAATTCAATAATTTGCAAGCGTTGTTCGTTTGTAAGACGATTCATGGTTAAATTATAAACCAGTGTTGCCAAAAAGATAATACCTAAAAAATCACCCTTTACAAGCGACGTAACGCTCGGAGTTGTGAAAGAGAAAGTTCGGGAACTGCGTCATCTCACGACGAGCATTCATCAATTGGTCGCTGCGATTATGCGACTTGACAATACGCGTTTATGTTCTCTGGGGCTACGACAAGTGCATAGACTAGGTAACAAACCGTCAGGGAGTATAGACCACATTTTTTACCGAGTCATCAATAATCGAGCTTGAAGCACAGCCAGAAAAGCCGAGGCGGCCACTTGAATGATGTGCTATTCTTTGATGAAGGGTCGATGAAGGGTCTTCCAATGGGGACTCCCGAGCTTTGACAGTTGATAGCGGAAATATTGTTGAATCTATATCTGTCAAATTTGCTGTCATTTATTCAGCTTATTGCTAAATCAGCAACACACGCAAATAATTATTCTGTTTGAGCAAGGTTCTGTGTTCTTCGCCCATTTTGCCCATAAGACGAGGTTCATTTGTGGATGAATGTGTGGTGTCAACAAACAAAATTATCGAATTTGGGACGAAGCCATTGCACATGAGATCCGTTCATATGAGACCTGTAAGATCGAAAGCGTTCAAGTTCTACTTTTTAACCGTCCCGCCAAGGATTCGTCCTGACTGCACAAAAACATACGAATTGTCACGCACGGGATTCAACAACTTCAACAGACTCCTGCTATCGTCACTACTGGCCACAATGACGAACCGACATTTCAGTCGAAACAGGGGACGACAGAGAATCCTTCGAGAACGAGTAGGAAAAAGCCGTACCGTTCGAATGAAAGAAGAAGGACCTGGAGCACAGAGGGCATGTACCAAGAACATTTTGCAGAAATGTCTAACTTTTCCGTCGAACGAACGAACAGTCACCGCCAAGATGCTGGACACTCGATGCGAAGAGCGATGGGGATTGTTGAATGCCCCCCCTCACACACACACGCACAACACATACAATAGCGATTTGATTTATTTACTCGGCAGCAATCTGTCGAACAAATGCGCACTCGAGTCGTGGATGCGATTCTGAGCGCGCTAGCAATCGTAAATCTCCCGCATGCACTGACACAACACTCGGGCTCGAGATAAAAACTTCGAGGGATGATTTATTAATTACCACCAACCCCACGTCCACGGCCGCGGATGGTGGTGTTTATTTTTAATAAATTAGAAGGAGGGCTCGCTCCGCTTTGGCGCGGAGCTTGTCTCGTCTCATTGACAGATTAAGTTCGGATTATGCTTGCTGGAGAGGAGATTTACGATTTGTGAATTTGTCACGGCAGGCACTTATGCGATTGTCATGCGCTGTGAATTATGAACCGGCCGCTGGGGGTGGGGGGAGGGGGGGGGCGATATAAATAGTCGCTGGCTCAACAAATAATTTCACTGACTAGAGTCGTTGGTGGGGGCACTGGGTCGGGCTGCAAAGACCAAGCTGACGTGTCGGGGAGACCAAGTCAGAGCACTCTTCCAAGTGCAGAGAAATTTGCGAGAGAGTGCTGTATCAAATTTGAACGGTTTCACTGGACCCCTTCCCATGCGGCAATTCATCATATCACTCATCTGCGAGCAACCAGGAACACATCCATTTCGATGCAATCCAATCCCATTCCATTCAGCTAATTAGTTTCGGAGGCACTTCTCGGGATCACAACACGACGGAGCGGAGTAACAAAAAAAAACAATTTACTACCCCGTCCACGACCCTACCCACATCGGTCGGGCCAGTGTGTGACAATCTCTGTCACATTTGTCCACAGACGCAGCCAAGCAAACGTCAGGCAGGAACAAATTTCATCGACTTCTCATCCACAATACACGATGATGACTTCTTAGACGATGCCGCCACCGTCACCGCCACTGAACCGCTCCAGATGCTGAGGATTCCTCGTGAATTTATTGCCTGACATGTTAACCATGTATCCCGGCGTGTAAGAGTGCCGTCTCCGGTTGCTCCCCAGCCTCGGCGGCAGAAGGTGTTCGAAAAGTCATCTCGCGTCTAATTAGATCATTTGTCTCTGCTGCGGCAGCCAGGCGGGATGGAGGCCGGCCGGCAGAGGGGGGCGCTGGATGGCGGACGACTGCCTGTGGAAATGAGTGACATTTCTTATTAACTAAGTTATTTGTCGCTCCCCACCCGACAGTGGATGCGGGCGAGGGTTGCGCCTCGTGTGCGTATTGCACTCAACAGATCGCTACTAATTGGATTTTCGGTTACTTTAGTGGCGGGTAATAGGCGCATGTGCTCGAGGATAATTGCGTGTTCAAGGAAGGACGTACGCTTCACTGCGAATGAGGTTCTATTTGAGTCGACGACTGCCACTTGGGGGTGTGGGCGGCGCAGCTAGTGCGACCCAATGGACGATGTGTTGATTGGTGAGCTCTGGAAATCGATGGGCTAATTATATCGGCTTCGTCTGGGGCGGGGAGTGGATGCTTGGCTGGGAGAGAATCGATTTTTGGTTCGACTGACGTTGGCGACAGCATTCCAAGAACCGGTCCCGACTGACTGAGGAACCTTCCGGCCTGTGGACCATCTGTGACTAGACGAACTAGCAGAAGTTGGGATGTCTAGGATCTTGTGCGTAACGAGTTCACATCCTGGTCCACGGTTCTTAGAAGGAACCATAGATGGGCATCAGGTACCTGTTGCGACTCTTTTGCCAACGCCAACATCTCTGCTGAACTCGACCGCTGGCTGGGTGAGCTCACAAAAACCCCAAAGTGAGCAATGGCTTATGCCTCGTTAGCAGGCGAAGAAGAAACTAACATTTACAAGGAAGGCTGTACAGGGTGAGCAAAAAGGAACAATAGCAAAGAAAAATTCGAATATATGGCCAGCTTCTGAGGAAGGTGAGTGGAGGAGATGCCATCGAAATCTACGAGCTATGCCAAGTTGTGGATGTTGTCCGGAAATCAAAATTCCGTCGACGGCACTGGCTCGGCCACTTCCTGTGCATGGACATCAATGCTGCAGCTAAGAGGGTCTTCGAATGCGGGCCTCCTGGTTCGAGAAGAAGGTGAAGACCGAACCTCCAAGCAAGACAGCATCAGAACTGCGATGCTTGTGATGTCACTCTTAGCTAGTTCGTGAGCTGCTTCGTTTCCCTGGATTGCCATACGTGCAGAGACTGCGTTGTTACTGCAGAGGTCCTGCAGCGCTTCCAAACCATTGAGTTCCATTTTAGGCTTTTTAGTGTTCTGAGCGCTGTTTGACTATCTAAATAGATATTAGCGTGAGTGCATTTTGCGCTGCTTATCAGGCTTGCCGCAGCTTTCTGGATGGCCACCAACTTTGCCTGAAAGATGCTGCTTCTATCGTCCAGTTTGTAGCAGATTTTGACGTCTTGCGATGCATTATCCACCACCATGCTACTTGTACCGTTCTCCAGCTCATCTATGGGTTCTGACCAGTGCTCTCCTGCCGGAGTTCTTCTTCTTTGTTTGGCGCCACAGTCCGAGGATACTCAACCAACAAGCATCTCCAGCCACACGGTCTTCCGCCAGCTGCCTCCAATTGTGCAAACCTAGTTGGTTGAGGTCCTTCTCCACTTGTGTGCGCCCTCTCGTTCGAGGACATCCTCTGTTGCGTTGTCCCAATGGCTCGGAATCGAAAACTCTTCGGGCCGGAGCTGTGGTGTCCATCCGCTGTACATGACCTAGCCATCTTAAGAGTTGGATCTGAGGATGTTTAACTAGGTGCAAGCCGCTGTACAGCCTGTACAGTTCTTGATAGAATCTCCTCCTCCAGACACCATCATCGCAAACAGGATCAAAGATCACACGCAGAACTTTTCTCTCAAAACAACCAAGAGCTTCTTCATCCGCTTTCAATAGCGTCCATGTCTCTGCGCCATAGAGAAGGACAGGGATGATCAGAGTGTTGTATAAAGTCAGCTTGGTGCTTTGAGAGATGGCTCTGTTACTCAACTGTCTCTTGAGCCCAAAGAAACAGCGATTGACAGAGTAATTCTGCGCTTGATCTCGGTACTGGTGTTATTGTCCCGGTTGACTGCAGAGCCGAGGTAGACGAAGTCCTTGACTACCTCAAAGTTTCTTGTCGGAATTATTACAGCAAATTACGTTCGAAACGGGTGATGGGCTGTTGGTAATCTCTTGGCAATATATATAAGGTTACAACGCTTTAGTCTTAATGCCGATTTAGCTGCAATGCTTTCCAACATACCACGCCCCCGTACAGTAAGATTGGTCCTACTATGGAGGTGTAGATCAGAGATTGGCATGCGATCATATTTTTGAGACTTGAGTCTATTCGCAAAAAAGACGGTGCAAGTGTGTACTGCCACCGCAACCCAAGCGATCGTTGTGTCTTCCATACTCTCTACAATGAAGTCGATTGGGTATGTTTCTCGTATAAGTTCGAGTGTTTTGAGTCAATGTATCCTGAATTACCGCATCTTCATGTTTATTTAGCCGAAGCGTTGGTATGTGTGATCGCTTATGAATCTGCGATTGAGCGTAGTTGCGGTGTACACGGTGTTTTTCTTATTCAAAAGCGATCGCATATACCAACGCTTCGTTTAAGTAAATATGAACATGCGTTAGTGCAGGATTCGTAATACTGAGGTTTACACTCTCACCGCTTCTTTCTCACTCATCATAGATCTGAAAAAAACGATCGAAGTGCTTCAATTAATATGACCGCATGAATGCAACACCATACGAGTTTGTAGTCAATGCGATGGGGATGCATATTTTATGAAGGACCATATACTGAACACATAATTGCGGCATATCGCTGCAGATCTCTGATGTAGATCCAATTGGGTCACTTTCAGCTGTAGTCCCTACTTCGATCCGAACATACAATTGCAGGAGTAGAAGGCAGAGCAAGGTTTTTCATTTTGATGTTTCTAAAGATAGAGACTTTGTGCCTCCTAGTGCAAACCGATGTTTTTGTTTTGCCAGAGTTAATGTCGATGCCATTTAGTGCCGCTTAATTGCTATTTGACGATATACCTCTTTCCATTAGTTCAATCATGGTGTATATATATTTGCCCAATACAAGTAGTACTGTGTCATCAGCATATGCTACTACTTTGATATCTGCCTTAATCAGAATGTGTAGTGCTGACACTAAAAAAGAGTGTTCATTTTCACCACTTCGCGAATTTAACTCCCGTACAACGCGGCAATGTGGCGACATTCGTGGTGTAGCATTACACCGTCTACACAGTACACATTACTACAATTGACACCTCTCACTATTATTTGGATGGAAATTCCATTGCATTTGCAATTCCATTGCATTTGCAATTCCATTTTCAATGCGCTCAGTGTGTGTGACAAATTTAGGATTCCACACAACTACCGCATATTCAAGAAGGCGCCTGACCAAAGAGACTTACAGAGATAATAAAGCGAATGGAGCAGTGAAACCTTTTGTGTTACGCTTAATGAAGCCAACTGCTGAATTCGCTTTAGATGATATATAATTTATATGTGTGCTCGGCGAAAAAGAAGGGTTAAGCAGTACTCATTGGTCTTTAACACTTTTCACTTTAGAAAGATCAGCCGATCCAATGGAGTAGTTAAATTCAATGGGAAAGGCTGATTTGTGAATGAGATTGAAAGACATTTCTGAAAATGAAGAGTTATACATTATTACACATCATTCGAAGATTGAAGATGATAAGCAGTCATTAACACCTTTAAGAGATGAGATGAGGCAGTTGGGCTACCAGCGACATCACCAGCACAAATCACATAGTCAGACTACTACCACTGATCGACAACTCCAGTGATAGCTCGTTGTGGTCGAAGAGTGTAAAAGCTATTCGAACATGCCCGCCTCATGACATAACTTGATTTACACCTTTAATACACTTATATATTTTCATATCATCGGCGAATAGTAAGCATTTACTGTGTTTAATTGAACAAATAATGTCGTCAATGAAGATTATGAAACGTAAGGGACCAACATGATTTCCCTGCGGCACCCCTGAGTAACACTTTATTAGTTTGGATAAAGAATAAATATTTACTCTCAGTGTGCGATTAATAGGAAAAGATGAAACTCAGAGTAAAATCCAATGTTTTCAAGCTTATTTATAAACACTGA
Organism: Eristalis pertinax; assembly: GCA_907269125.1. Classification (NCBI taxonomy): domain Eukaryota; kingdom Metazoa; phylum Arthropoda; class Insecta; order Diptera; family Syrphidae; genus Eristalis; species Eristalis pertinax. The sequence goes on from OU026145.1 coordinate 28,837,074, forward strand.
ATGGTTAACAGAGTCGAAAGATTTGCTAAAATCAGTTTAGTTGCATCAACTTGCTTGTTATTTTCCATCTCATTTATCACGGAGGATGAGTAGATTGACAGATTTGTTGACGTTGAACGGCCCAGATTTAAAGCCATGTGTTCTTTAATTATGTCTAGTTTTCTCTTCACCATACTCTCAAACAAATTTGGAATCGCTGAAAGTTTGCAAATTCCCCTATAGTTTTCAACGTTGTTTTGGAACCCGATTTATGAATTGGAACTAGAAAAGCTTTTCTCCATTCTGAAAGAAAACGGTTGAAAATAAGATGATACGAGTTGAGAGTCTGCACAGTATTTTAGAATGACTGATGGTATTCCGTCCTCTCCACAATTAAAGCTTGGCTTTAAGTTTGTAAGAGAATGAATGATATCAGTCGAATCTAACGATAGCGATCCAATGTCTACTACATTAGAAAGACTATTGCTTGCAACATTACAATTCGTATCAGTAAAGGTAGATTGAAAGTTCTAGAGTAGAATGTATATTATCGAATTCTTCTTATTTAAAATGCATTAAATTAAGTAGTCCAACAGATTTCCTTTTGATGGTAATAAATTTCCAAAATCGATTGGCAAGTTACGATGACGATAGCTGATCGACTTTTTCGGTCCAACAAAAATTAACTTGATTCCACGGAATGTATGACTCTTACATCTAGCATCTCACACCACAGTTTCCAATGAGCCGTCCAATCCAACACAGCTCTCGAACGAGTGACATCAGTCGACACAATCGCCGTCCAACGTCCCAGTCGTTGGTTTCCTTTGTCAGCAAAGCTTCAAAACGGTCACCTGATCTACGGATATGAGCTGTCAGATCAGTTACTCACCATGTAGTTGGAACAAAACTTCAAGCTTTCAATATTTTTTGCGACGTCTTCACAAACACAAACGTTAAGGGATTCAGAACTGTTCTGCGATTCTTCTTACAAAGCCCATTGGTGAGTCCATCCAAAAATTGTGTTTATTGCCATTAATTTGTCTGAGTGCGCTTTTGCTCGCCGGTCACAATTTTCCAATGCCAGTCAGCCCTAGGGTTGCCTTTCATCAACTTTTTTTAAGAAGGAATAGAGCATATTTGTTTTCAGAGAGGATAAATAAAAGGTTTAATGAAAAAGAGTATCATTTATTTCACTTTTAAAAAATCTATTTTGTTTGTACTATTTGCAGTTCATAAACATTTTTTTGTTTGTTCATGTAGACTAGGAGGTCATTTTTAATCAATTTGAATGATGCTCTATTACTCTCTTCTCGCTTGTGGGAGCATTCAGAAACACCTCAGTTCTAGGACTGGCTCAACAACGGGATGGCGGAGTTATTACCCAAAACCCAAAGGATACAGATTATCTGACGCCCTTTATGGACTTCGAAATAAAACACAAGACTTTTATCCCCACAAGAGATGAATGGGACGAAGACAGAGTCTGTAACCCAGCTGCATGGGAAATCTACACTGACGGGTCTAAATCGGAAGAAGGCACGGGATCAGGCATATACGCCAGCTTACCGGAGATCTCGGATGCAATCCAACTACTGAACCACTGCAGTGTATTCCAAGCGGAAGTAACAGCTGTTCAAAAGGCAGCCATCCGACTATCAATGAGCCCAATAGACGGGAGATCTATTGTTGTATACATAGACAGTCAGGCGGCCATAAAACCTCCAAGATGGTAAGACTCTGCCGTCTGTCTCTAAAGGCGTTAGCGGCCAGATGCAATCTCACTCTATGCTGGGTCCCCGGGCATAAGGGTATTTCGGGCAATGAAAGAGCTGATGAACTAGCAAGAAAGGGGGCGGGTATGCCAGTGTCAACACATCAGGAGGCACCCCACCTCCAACTGAAAACAATAAGATCGCGATTGATGCCGATTGCGAAAACCGATACGATTATACGATTGGCAACCCTAGTCAGCTGGTATAAGACAACTCTCTAACTCCAGTCCACTTGAGCAAATATCCACAAACACATTTCCATTAAACTTTAGCAGCCCAATTCTGGCACACCGCTGTGATGTGTCACAAGTCACAACTGCCAAACATGAGCAAGGTGGGTATAGAATTAAGATTTTTTCGTATTCTATGCAAGGCTTCACAACTTGTGACCATTACAGCAAACGTCAACATGGTGATCATCGTCGGAGCACGTCACAAGGAAAAACAAAACACATTGAGTTGAAAGAAGGGCTTTCTGGACAGTAGCTGGTGTCCAGAAACTAGTTGCGGATTGGGTCTGCGAAAGCGGAAGGGGTGCCTGGACAGTTGCTAGTGTCGACATTGAATTTTGGACGACTAATGTTTCAGACGAGTAGCCACGCCATCCGATTTATCGATATTCTCCGGCATGGCTTCCGATTCCCCTGGAAAATCATCTGCTTTTCTGATAGCTGATGGCTGATGTTAGGTGGTCCAGGTAGAACTTCAAGTCCGCTTCAACAGCACCTGAATAATCGGCATTTAATTTTAAGTGGAATGCTTCGAAAACGACATTCCTACCATTTCATCCATTCGTCCATTCCATTAAATTCAATAACAGCTTTCGAAAGTCGAGGAAAACTTTGGACTTACACCGCATTGAACCTGAATTGTTCTTAAACTGTCCTGTGGACCTACCAATCCAGTCCTCGTCACGTCCCAACCGGTGCAATATGCACCGCACCCCATTCACAAACCATCTGGTTCGAACCTCCGACGTCACTCTGCAGCGGCTTCTTTACGAACCACAAAGCGTCCTCCCCAGCTTCATCCACTCACCGACAGACGACGCCACGACTCGCCTCGACCATCCCCACTCTCGGCAAACGGCGCCGAATTGAAATTCCACCAGAAATTCCCAGCAGGCTCACAGCATTTTTCACACGCATTTCCTCGAAGGAGGCGCAGTGTCCTTCCAGACTCTCATCCCACGAAAGAAGTCCACACAAGGCCTTACATGCCCATCGGCCATAGCCACCCTCTTGAGGTCGGTCCAGCAAGGAGTGTGGTTTCTCCACGGAATGCTTACAATTCCTTTTCCCAGCCAAACGGAATTCCACCAGAATTCGGAACAGGCGCTCATGTCTGGCAGCAACTGCATGCCGCATTCCAGGGCGTTCGTAGAATTCAGACAAGCTCTCTCCCTCCCTCCCTCCCAGCGACACGAAACGGCGCACGACGATGAACCTTTTTCATCGCAAAAGGGCGTGTCAGTGTGTGCGAGGGTGCGAGGAGGAGTTCATTGAACCGTCACCCACCCCAGGCGGCGAATGCCACTGATTTCGATTTCACATCCAATTCCAGTTTACAGCACCGCCCTGACGGCACGGCACACTCGCGGCGGTTGTTGTCAACCTGGGCTGTCCTTGAACAATGTCCAATGTCAAGCCAGAAATTCGACACGTGTCCGTCAGTTGTTTAACCCTTCTCAAGGTAACGCCCAAGCATCAGCAGGCGACCAGCAGCAGCAGTTAGCTGCCGGCGTCACAGTCACCGGCTTTTTCATTCGTTTCCGCTTACAACCTACGCCGCAAGGATACGAAATTGAGCGCCAAGTAATGTTTACAGTTACGACGTAATTCCAGTCAACCTTTGCATGCTGGGCGACCAGAAGATATAGAGCGGTGCGCTTTACTTCGTTGTTACATTACGTTCGGCGCTCGGCGGCATCAATGAATGAGTTGGCACACACACAGCCCAAGAAAACCACCCTTGTCGTCAATTCGGGGTTGAAGAGGACAATGCGATGCATTGGGGTGAGGGTTTAGTATTTGCAGTGTGCTGCCGTGATTGTGTGAGAGTGTGCAAGAGAGTGAGACAAAGGGACTGGCTTAGGGGTTGTTTTTTTCGATTTTCTTCCGTCGACTGGCGTGCAGTCGGTTTGCAGTGTGGTTGGTTACGTAATGCTGAACGGATGGAATTGCAAAATTGCGTTTTTTTTTGCTTTAACGTGTACACACACTCTTTAATGATGAAAATGAAGCTGGGCGCACAGATGTTCGCAACAAGGTGGCTAAACAGAGAGCACCCCGATGGCGAAGCTGAGGAGAGACATGCATTTTTTTTCAGCAAATCAATGCTGCCACCCTCTAAGCAGAGCAGGTGGCGGCCGGTGAACACTCTAAACAGGGGTGGGTTTTCTGTTGAATGACGTCGTGTAGCAACTGAGAGACTGCGCAGCTTTGTCTGAGCAGCAAAGCTCTGTCACCTGGTTGGAGTCTTGGGTGAGCGAAACATTTGGATGGTTGGGAGATGTGGTTTCGCTGACTTTTTGTGAATTCACTGATGGGTGGTGACATTGGATGTTTATTTATCTTGTGCACTTGTAGTTTGGCTTGGAAATTGAATCAGTTGGGATAGTCATGTTGTCATTTTTGAAACGAGACACATTTCGAAAAGTAGGCTCGTTCTTTCGAAGACGCCAACTTGGGGAGATTTGAACTAGGGACTGCTAGGACCTGCTAGACGACTCCGTGTATTCAGGCTCTAGGGGGATTTTCAGCGACGAGTCACACTTTTGGGACAGACTTCTACGATTTGGATCGTGACGTTCAAATGACGTAAGAAAGTCTGTTGTTTTTTGTAAAATACGGCCATGTTCGGTCCATACTTTTTCGAAAGACCACACACACACTTTCAGTCGCCGTGGAAACAAAGTTGCTTACTTTTGACATTTGCGGGAGTCTGTCAGATACCAAGGCAGCGATTAGTTTGAGAGAATGCAACCGTTGGAGGCAAAACACAGAGCCTAGGACATATGGAGATGATCGAGAATGCGAGGATCTCGAAGCATACAAACGCATGTATCGCACCCCTCGTTGAAAACACTGATCCCAGATAGAGAAAACTAGGCTAAAGATATAGTCTGCCACTCTGTAGGTACACAGGGATGATTCCAAAACGGACGGAGATACTGGATTGGGAGTGTTGTCGACATCGCCGGAGATATCCTTCGCCTTGACCCTTCAATTGCCTAATCATTGCGGGTAATCCAGATATCCAAGAGTCTGAACGCTTAGTGTCAATGAATCCGAGGGGCAGTTCATGTACCGCTGTGTTTGTTTTTAGAGGTATAGAACTTTAAGTTGGCAACTCTATTTTAACTGGCGGCCATTTTGTCAGTGATTTTATTATTTAGTTTGGTTTGGCATATGTTGGATAGCTTTTCATAGTTGGCATGGCAAGGCGTAGATTCGTTGAATGGGCTCAAAACAAGATTGCCGTTGATCCCAATTTTCAAATTTTGTTTAGCGATGAAGCTCACTTTTGGTTGAATGGATACATCAATAAACAAAACTGCCATATTTGGAGTGATGATAATCCTCAAGTGTATGCTGAGACACCGTTACATCCACCAAAACTGACTGTTTGGTGTGCTTTATGGCTTGGTGGAACAATTGGTCCGTACTTCTTTAAAAACGATGCTGGCCAGAACGTTTCATTTAATGGTAACCGCTATAGAGTCATGATTAATGACTTTTTTCGTTCATCAATTGAACAAGGATGATGTGCAGGAGCAGGTGGTTTCAACAAGACGGCGCAACGTGTCGCACAGCTCTTGCCTTCTTCTTCTTCTTCTAGTGGCACTATAGTCCGGGGAGGACCTGGGCCTTAGTCAACAAGCTTCTCCAGCTGGCACGATCTTTAGCCAGCTGTCTCCAATTTCGCGCACCAATTTGGTTGAGGTCCTTCTCTCTCCTTTCGTGGGCGTCCTCAATTGCGTTGTCCCACTGGTTCGGAGTCGAAGTCTCTTCGGGCTGGAGCAGTGTTGTCGATGCGTTTTCTCCAGGATGATGTTAAAGAAGTCACATCACAGCGCGTCGCGTTGACTAAAACCTCTTTTGACATTGAAGGTCTCGGTGAGTGCGTTACCGACCTTGATGGAGCAGCGAGAGTTCTCCGTCGTCATCCTGCACAACCTGATGTGTTTGGCATGTCAAAACTAGACATAGCGCTGTATAGTTCGTCTCTATGCACGCTGTCATATGCGGCCTTGAAATCGACGAATAGGTGGTGGGTGGCGATTTGCATCTCTTGGGTTTTTCCAGGATCTGCCGTAGTGTGAAAATTTGGTCGATGATGGACTTCGCCGGCCTGAAACCGCACTTATAAGGAACTACCAGGTTATTCACGAATGGTTTCAGGCGCTCGCACAAAACGGCAGAGAAGATCTTGTAGGCGATGTTTAGGAGACTTATCCCTCGGTAGTTCGCGCAGTTGAAGGGGTCTCCTTTTTTGTGGATCGAACACAGCTCGTGCACAGTTGATTTATTGAAAGAAACGTTTGGTACCCGTATAGTTTCACGTTAAGGACCCGTAAATTGGTCTACAAGATCCTGCGATTTAACGCCGCTTGATTATTTACTTTGGGGACATGTCGCGAGTCTATGCCGATAAGCCCGAAACGATTGACCACTTGGAGGACGATATGGATGAGGAAGAAGAAGAAACAACGCTACATTACCTCGGTACTTGTCCAGCCCTTGCAATAGCAAGTAAAGTACAATAAGGAATTATTCAATCAGGAGTCAAGAAGAAATGTCACGTATAAAGATTCTGGATATGGTAAAATCTAAACAAACGCATTGGCTGTAATCCAGCAATAGAGTGGATAGTCTTAAGACAAACCACTAGGAGACTCGCAAGTACTTCTTATGTGTTATTTAGTTTTTTTTCTTTTGTTTTTTTTTTTTTTTTTTTTTTTTTTTTTTTTTTTTCGTTTTTGTTTTATTTTTTAATTCATTTTTCTTACATGCTAGACAAAAATAACTAAAACTAGCTTAACTAACTTAACAATCGTTCTTACATCTAACCTACTGACCCTATACGGGTACTCTAAGCTATTCTGAACAAAATTGTTGTGCCTTTCGGCTTAGACTATGGTTTTTTTTTTTTTTTTTTTTTATTTTGTCTGAATTTACTTTCTGATTAGTTTGGCCAAGAAAACTGGTAAAAAACTTGGCATTATTTTTTCTTTTGTTTTGCTAACGAGGGATCGGTGTCTTAACTACCGGACAGCGACAGCACAATGGATTCAATCAGGATCTAAGTGGCTCACAACTGATTGTAACAGTCACTCTAACCTAATCAAATCTTTTCGAAAAAGGCGCTGGCATTGCCCTAACCACCACCACCAACCGTTTCTCTTTCCCCAAATTAGATGGATGGGGACATTCCAACAGCACGACGCTACGTGCCACACAGCTGCTTCCACAATGGAGCTCTAGGTCATGCTTGTCTCAGGTAGAGGCGACGTGGACTGACCACCCCGAGATCCTGCGTTTTGACACTTTTTCTACCAGCAGGCTCAGATCGTTTACCAATAGCGCTCTCCAAGGAGGGTGGCGAACTTCTGGTAGGGACCATGCGCTACATCATCCGCAGATTTTTGGAATAAAAAAAGCATGCGCGACGACTGGAATATCAGCTCCATATGCCCCATCCACAAACAAGGCGATTGTACCCCTCGCAACAACTACAGAGCATTATTCCAGCTGATCGTCGCCTAAAGCTGTTGAGAGTACCAGTGTTCGGTAAATGGACTATAGACCAAATTCTAAGTATTCTAAGACCATGCATACAAAGGCTAATCCTGGAGAAGACCAGCAAGTTTCAAATCGATACACACCGCCTTTCCATCGATTTCATAACACGTTATATGAAATCTAACGTCGTTCAAGCGGCTGCCTTCGCAGTAGCGCATTCTGTCACCCCAAGACCTTGTTGATGGTTTCCGGCTGTAGCTCTCGGATTACTTGGATGATATTGGCCTTAAGTGCTTCAATCGTTTCCGGATTGTTGGCAAAACATTAGTCATTCACAAAAAAAAAGTCCAAAGGGGGCAAATCGCAGCTCCGAGGCGGCCAATTGCCAATCGCCAAGACGGCTGATAACACGATTTTGCAATTTAGTGCGCAAAAGATTGATTGTGGCATGAGCTGTGTGGCATGGTCCACCATCATGCATGAACCAGAGGCCGTCCAAGGCCCCGTTTTCAATCTCAGTAAAACAAAAAATGGATTGACATGGCTCTGTAACGCCCACCATTGACCGAAACCTTGTTTCCAGTCTCATTTTCGCCGCATTCTCATCTGTCCGCTTCGTACGACGACGGGGACATTGAATGTTCTCTATGTAGCATACCAGTCTCACGAAGATTTTGTACAAATTTGCGTACAGCAGTCGCGGTGGCTGCTTCATTCCGTCGGCCAAAACTCCTTTTCAAAAACCACACTGTTTGGGCTACACAGCACTGAATTTGGAAATAAGTTGTCAATACTTCCCAACATTCTTCAAGCGTAAATCGACTCATTTCGTTCCGCGGAGGTTATGATACCGACTTTCTGTCAAAATTTCGAGCGGAAAACAGCTGTCAGTGTCAAACAAATTTATCATTTAAAAAAAAACCACTAGATGGCCCACTCTGTATTTATTTTTAACTAAGTTGGCAATGAAATAATTTATTTTATATGCCTTTATTTTGTTTCATATTTTTCCATAATAAATAAATTTAAAAATCAAATCCGAATCTGTACTGATTTATTTTGAAAAACAATTATACTTCAAATCCGCCTATTAATGTATTAAACACGAAAGTCGGATATATCATACAAATAAATATACTTTTACCAGGTAATGGAAATTTTAAAATTTGTGTCACGTTTTAGAAATAGCCCCAATCAATCGGGAAAATGGAAAATGGGAAATGCGAACTACCTATCTGGGTTTTAAGAAAAGCATTCGTGAATAATTTACGACATTGAGTGCAACTTTGAGGGCGTCGTTCAACCTGGTAGCGTGCAACTAGTGCAATCATAAGTTTGTGGAAGCACTTACTGGCCTTTGAAGCATGCCAACGAATTCACTGGAAAGCGGCAGCTAAGCCGATTGAACGCGTTAAGAGTGAAACCCCCCACTCACCCATCAACCTACCTTGTTCGCACGCGTATTTTCCGAATCCATTAGATTTCAAGGATCACAAGCTTCCAGGAACTCAAGATTTTTCTCGTGAGAATCCGAATCGAAGAAGCGCTCATAGTTTCAAGGTATACACCAATCCGCTTTGTCAATCCATGACCATCCGCTTGGTAGTAAGGGGATACTACATTTTTACACCAAGCCGACTTTATCTTCCAAAAGTCCATTCAACTGCTACCTTAGGCGGATGGCATTGGCGTGATTGGACGAACACAGCGACCCGTCAATGAGGCGTTTGCTGGCATTAAGGTGGAAACGGCTGAAATGGGTCTAGCAGTAAACGAGGGTAAAACAAAGTATTTGCTGTCATCAAGACGGAAGGACGCGCAACATCGACATCTCGAACAGAGCGCCATAATGGGCAGCAAACACTTTGAGGTAGTCAAGAACATCGTCTACCCCGGCTCTACAGGAAACGTGGACAATAACACCATTGTCGAGATCAAGCGCAGAATTACTCTTGCCAATCGCTGTTCCTTTGTGCTCAAGAAGCAATTTAGTAACAGAGCCATCTCTCGAAGCACCAAGCTGACTTAATACAACACTCTGATCATCCCTATTCTGCTCTATGGCGCAGAGGCATGGACGCTATTGAAAGCGGATGAAGAAGCTCTTGGCCGTTTTGAGAGAAAAGTTCTGCGTGTGATCTTTGGTCCTGTTTGCGTTGATGGCGTCTAGAGGAGAAGATTCAACCACGAGCTGGACGGGCTGTACAGCGACATGCACCTAGTTAAGCCTTTTCGGATCCAAAGCTTAAGATGGCTAGGTCATGTAGAGCGTATGAACACCACAGCTCCGGCTCGAAGAGTCTTCGATTCCGAGCCTTTGCTCGGATTTTCGATTCCTCGATCGAAATGGCGCACACAAGTGGAGAAGGACCTCAACCAACTTGGTGTGTGCAGCTGGCGAAAGATTCTGCTGCGTGGAAAGGCTTGTTGAGGCCCTATTCCACCCCGGACTGTAGGGCCAAACAAAGAAGAAGAATGATAAGCTTCTCCAGAAACTACTCAAGTTGCGCGTACAAGTATGGGGGACCTGCGATTCTCTACCGACTCCAAAGGAGAACTTTGTCCAGAGAAGTGGACTTGCAAAAGCTTTTGCTACTCCGAATCGAATTTGGACGATCATCACAATGTCTCTTTGCATTGAATGCTATACGATGACGTCTTGGAGCCGACCTGGAGAAGGTGTACGTTGATTTGAATTCATTATGACCGTTATTAGATGTTTTTGCTGGAGACTCAACAGAGTGACAGTCCTGGGTGGACCGGGGCCTCAACCAACGAGCATCTCTGATCTTCTCGACTTGAGTGCGTCATCTTCAACGCTGTCCACCAGCCTGCTTGCGTTATCGGAGGCTACGTTTCCCGGTGACCCAGGCAACGATGTGTTCCTTACTTGTGTTGTTCAACGTTGAAAATTCCTGCAGCGTCATAGAGGGGTCATAGAAGTCATAGTCCTTGGTAGGAGCTTGAGCCCAGAACAGGTGAATTCAGTAGTGACGCGGATTGTTATTAGGCGACAGACATCTTGACTGAATGAGCCCCGAACTGTCTGTTGCAATCACCGCGCTAGGTGTCCAAGTTGTTCATCCTCATTTTGCTCGCCTCAATCCGCCGGCGTTCCATCGCTATTCCTGGCTTGCTGTGAGGTCTGCTTTACAGAAATGCCGAACATCCGCTAGTTTTTGAGCTGTACTCCTCAAAGCGACCTCTGATTCCACGAGGAGATCCGAAAATCGTTGTCATTTATCTGTTTGCTGGGTTCGTCAACAGAAGGGAGTGGATTTGGGTCCGAATGCTTCCTGTGTCGGTAACATCACTGGACGTAAGAGAAGGGCACATTCGCCGCCGATCCAATTCCAAGTTCTTGACATGGTCTTGGCAGAATTCTTTTAGACATGAGCTTCGAATCATCTGAGTGTAGGCTTAAAAGGAGTGCGCGCCGGGTAGCTCCTGCTAACTGGAGTCCTGGACGCTGTCGTTAGCCAATCAGTTGAGAGAGATGTACCTTTGTACAGACTTACTCTCACAAGGACGCATCGCTTACTGGATGTTCGCCTCGATTGTCAGATTGTTTGGTGGACGGCACTGAACAAAGCTGTCAGTCGGGTACCCAGATTGGCCTGCAATCGAACCAGAAGCACTCCTTCTGATGCACTTAACATACTCCTCCACCTTCATCAACTAGAACTATTCGGCAAACAAGTGGCAACCACCACAGAAAACCACTAAAAACTCTCCGACTCTGGTCCCAACTTACCACTGTGATCTCTCCAGCATTCTTAGCGAATACAACTACATTCTCATCGACTCCGAGAAGAAATTCTCCACCAGCATTCTTTTCAGATCGGATTGGATGCCTGACAATCAAGCGCTGGGTGATGCTGGGCTGGACGTATCTTGACAGAACTATCGAAGACGGACGAAGGGGTGGTTTTAGGTGTCTAATGTCGATTCCAAAGACCTCAATATTGCTCTTTCATTGAAGCTCCCTTTCAGGCAGAAACCATTGCGATAAAGAAGACACTGTCCTGGCTCAAGAACAACGTAATGTCCAAAAATTAGATCACCATCTGCTCGAACAGCCAGGCAGCAATTAAGTCATGTCCTAACAATATCATGTTCAACTTAAAAACATCCCTAATTGCTTAACGAGATGGCTGCGCATTTCAATATACACCTCGTCTGGGCGCCGGACCACTGAAACATACAAGCGAATTGCAAAGTCGATGAACTCACAAGGTGTGGCACAGCCTCTTCTCTAACACCAGGAGCAGATCGAGTTTCTACGCCGATTGCTACAGTCTTCTTAAGATTTTTCTTTGTAGGAAGTTTTTAACTCTGCATTGGAGCACTCACACTCAAAAATTGGTGCATTGCACTACCAGGCTTTCTGCCTACTAGATTTACTGGAATTTCGTGGTCATCCGGAGGAATACCAGCAGGCGCTGTGATGAGGAACCTATATCATGAGCACTGACCTCATCAGCTTCGAATAACTGCCACCTGATCCGAGTAAAAGCGCGACAGTGGCAAAGGAAGTGCTCTGCAGTGTCGTCGTCTTGTCTTAGGCCAAGCACACTTAAGTCGTTCCATTATCTAACTATCGGGCACCACCGACGATGAAACACCGACGACGTCGATTCTTTCAAGATCCAAGAACTGCCGCAATTATAACAGGTGTAAGTGAAGAGCTGATTCGCGGCCTCGGAATTATCCTTGACACTATCAACAGCGGCGTTGCTGTAGATCCAGTCAAATTCCGGGATACTTGAACATTATGAGTAGGCTTTTATAGTTGGTATAACATGCCTAATACATTTCAGCTGCGACACTACCGGTAGGGACATTAAGCGAGGAGGCACAGGAAGCCCGAAATAAAGACTACAGATTGTATCGACAGAGCTTTTCGAGAAAGTCTAGCCGAATTGCGACAAACGAAGATGTCGGCCACATGCTACTGGTGACTTCCGATCCTTATATACAAATATGTATACAAATCGGACCACTGTCCGTCCCAAGTCGTCTGCAGTCTTTTCTGTCAAGAATGCGGGTGTCTTACAGACGTTAGGGAGCATGCTTGTGCGCTTCTTCTTAACATACACACAATTAGAACAAGATACAGCAAGTGGCTAGAAGGCACGACCTGGCCAGCTCTCAATCTGTCTGCTTAGACTAAGCACACCTTCACTTCGGATGAGCATAGGCGTCATAACCGGAAACTCGTCAATTGGCATACACGCCCGTAGGATGTGTGTACCGTTCAATGAATTTCTGCAGAAGCTACATGGTTGAAGATTCGGTAGAAACCACAAATCGTCTCCTCTGCTCGTGCAGCGCTCTGGTAGTTATTCACATCTAGGCGCTTAACAATTTACAAATCTCAGCGCACTAAATAACGTCAGCATTAGGCAGCTTTATCGCTTTGTCATAAGCTCCAACTGGTTCCAAGTGTAGGAGTATTCAATCCAAGTGGTATCAAAATGGGCCTACTTTGGCTTTATGCAGTCAGCCACTCCAACCCAATGTAACCTAACGTAACCTATTCTCGTTTTCAAGTACCATTGAATGGGTTTGGGTACCCCATCTCCCCCACATTGGCACAATGGGCCAGAGCGCCGACGGGAATCCGGAGAACTCTGCTTGACCAGGCTATGTGCTTCTTGTAGGGTTGATAGTAGAGCCTCTCAGACCGTCTATGATTGATCTCATTAATCGCTTCAAGTATCAAGTAATGTTTTGCAAGATGCATCGATGGGAGATATTCACCGTGAAAGAGGGAACAGCTCTTCCTAGAGTTTCGCAATTTTTTTGGAGCATCGCACTCACTTTAGATGGATGCCATAATACTCGGTGTCGACGTTAAGTCTTCGAGTTACAAGTGACTGAATCCAGTGATCATTTTCGAAACTCCTCCACGCCATGTTCATTCAAATCAACTCATCGACCGAGGTTTTGTACCGGGCGCCACTTACTGCAACATTTTTCTTTACATATTTTCTGTGTGTTTGAGGAAGCTATATGCTCTTTGAGCGTAGTTGATGTATTATCCCCGGACGTCTGGTCACTTTCGACAATCAATCTTCCAGCGATCGGCAGCAGAAAGGTCAATCGTGTGTTCAAGTGCTCGATGGGAATGTTACCTAGTTTCACAAAGCAGCATACACCTTGTCGCAGTTCAATTGCATTTCATTTCATTTATTGATTGTGCAGATTGCTAGTCGTTAAACTCGAGCTTAAGGCAGATGTTTCGTCAGCAACTTCATCATGATCTAGTAGAAACGCTCTCGATCGTGAAGAGAAGTCGACTCTGCAAAAAGCACTTGTCCAAGTGTCCCTTCACTGAAAAGATATCCATCGCAAAACATGACGCAAATACTCCGACTTCATCTGCAATCTCAAACTCAGACGAGTCCTTCAAGCGTTTCCATTCACATGTGTGATAGCCACTTCAAACACACACACACACACACACACATGGCTCTGTCACTGTTTTGTGTCAGATTTTTATTTATTTTTTCTAAATTTCTGTCCAACAGATGATGGAGAGGACGACGCCGCATTGTCCGTCCAATCGTCGGTATCTCAATAAAGCGATCGAACCTCACTCACATTGTCCATCGGCGAGGGGTGCAGAGGAGCTCTGTAAAAGGACGTCAATCCGGGGCTCTCCCGTTGGACGGGCTCACAGCAGCGTGATACCTCAAGAGAATGGAACAAATTGAGATGCTATCGGTGGACGCCTAATTTGTTGTCCTCTGCACTCTGCCATGCACACATCAGTGTCACAGTCAATCATGTACGACGGGGGTAAGAAAGCATCGCTGGTCGTTGATAAGCTCAAAGCAGTCCATTGTGCAGGGTGCACCTCTCGCTGAGCACCACTTAAGGTTGTGTGTGCGTCTTCGTCCCCTGTGCGCTTCAAACCCCTCCTTCCCTTGATAGCAGATCAATTTGACCAATTCGGCAATTCACTTCGAAGGGACAATGCCACACAGTCGACGGACGGGAATTGTGCTCGCATTCAATTGAAAATAAAAACGAATTTCGACTCAGCTTTGTTATTTATTTTATTCGTTGGTCACAACAGCCACCGGGGCGGAGGACCTGAAGTCTCGGCTAAAGTTGAACTGGGGAGTGGGCGATTAATGAAAGGACTTTCGATGCTGGTGTAGCTCTGGAGTTAACTTTCTTTGGACTTGGACTCGGTCAACGTGGGGGAAGGATGAGAGAAACCGAAAATCGCCGAACAATGGCCAACAATGAAATTGTTTGATACGAATTCAAGAATCGAATTGAATTAGAAGAGTTTCCACTTGAGGAGAGAAACTTTTCTTTAATTTTTCCGCTGAGGTGACTGCGGTCAGTGGGGGGGCTTTGGTGGACTTTTGGAAGGGGATCAGTCAATGGGGAGCATCGTGGAGGGTGGCCGAATTTGGTGTAGTTGGCGGGTTTCAAGGTCGAATGTATTTTTGACAATAATTGCAGAGCATTGTGGAAGATTACGATCTCCATGCGATCAGTTGAAAGCTATTTTCGGAAGGGTCAGTAAAGGATCACAGAAGAATTGTTTAATAGATTGCCCTTAAGACAGAGTGACTCCCCTTGGCAGTATGCAAGGCTATGGATACTGATTCTGTTAGGTGATCGGGAATACACCTCCGAGCCGTGGCGACAAGTTCGGGTTGTCTCCATCCCTAAGATGGGTAGACGTGGCCATGAAAGCGCGAAAGACGTGCGGCCATAAGTTTAATGGCTCGCTTTTGGATTCTATCTAGTAGACCAAATATGAGCATTGTACTCAAGCTTAGGGTGGATATAAGCTTTATAAATTAAAGCCACACCAGAGGGAGTGAAATATTTCTTTCATCGATTAAGGAAACATTTTGCAGCATTTTTGGAGACCACGAATATGTGATCCCTTGATACAAGATTAGGCATGCATACAAGACAGCAAATATAAGAGCTAAGATGCGTGTCATGAGGGCGAGGTCGTGAATCTTGGAACGAATATCAAAAGCAGATTGTGCTGTCATCAGCGAAGGAGTGAATTGAAATCCAATGGGAGATCACTCATAAAAATGAGAAAGAGCCTCGGAGACAGAACAGAGCCTTGGGGGACCCCAGCATTTATTTAGTGAATATCAGACTTGAAGTCATCTCGAACCAAACAACTTGAATTGAACGATTCGAAAAGTGGTTTGTAATGCAAAGAAGATATTCATCGATACCACAGACACGCATTTTCGACAAAAGTGCTAGATACCAGGCTCTGTCAAATGCCTTAGACATATCCAGTGCAACGATCTTGCTTTCACCAGTCTTGTGTGCAAAGATTGGTTCCACTTTTCGGTGAGATGAGCTATCCAATCACCAGTGGACCTGTTGCTGCCGAAACGCTTCATTAGGAAGCTTTGCGATTTAAGACGATGACCGTGGAAAGAAAAGACGAGAGTGTTATCGGTCGGTACGAGGAAAGTGGTAGGGTACGCGGATGATATGTTCATCTTGGTATCAGGTAAGTTTCCGGCTGTGATCAGTAAGATCATGGAGGGCGGTTTGAGTAGAGTAAGTACTCGGCCCACAAAATGCGGCTTAGGTATCAACTTAGCTGAACGCAACTGATGCTGTGCACCACACATGTGAACGATCAACCGCTCATTCTATCTTCCAGCGCTAAGCATCACATTAGATCATTATCTGGATGCTAAAAGTAGACCAGCGAGTTAAAAGAGCATGCATAGCTTTTAACGCCTGCTGTAAAAAGTAGGGTCTCCAACAAAATTTGATCTTATGGATGTATACGGCCGTAGTTGGATCGATTCTAAGTCACTAGTATGGTGGCTAACACTACACTCCCTAAACAAGGTACAAAGAGGATCTGCCGCTCAGTGCTCGCCTGCTTGTGCAACATCAAGAAATATCAAAACAAAAGATCTCCTTCGGCGAACTCGTCATGATATCGCTAGATTGCTGGCGGTCTGTAGGAAATACTAGCAAATAGGAGCTCATGCCGTCAACATTTGACGGTCAAGCTAGGTATCCCACACAATGTCGCAGTTGCAGCAACACAGATGAGAGGAAGATTAACACACTTCATTTGTAACTGATGCCCTGCTCTTGCTAGCGTCAGACAGCGAGCGCTTGGTACACTCTTCTTCAACTCATTGGACCAGATCTTAACGAAGGATAGTAAGAAACTAATGACTTTCATATATACCTCGACTCTTACATTGATGTTGTTGTTCTGTTGGGTCCTTTAGGCCATAACTAATATTCTTCTCTTAACTCTCGATAGGGTGCAGCGTATAGCATCAGCAGAGTGTCATGCAGCTCTTGTGTCTACCTTTAAAAAATAACCCAGCATTTGATTAACCATATCAATATGCGTCAGAAACGAGAATAATATCTAAAGCAAACACAACTTCATCCTTTTTTTAAGCGCAACAATGTTCTAGAACAGAACAGAATAAGGGTGGTATGTCTGTAACGGAAAAAGGTACTTTGACACCATTCAGTCAATCTACATATGTAAATTAAGAAGTAAATGAGAATCCGATAAACGCTTTATTTTACGATACAACCGTAGACCATCCAAAAATTTAAGGAATGTCGTTAATAAATAAAAGAATTAAAAGTGGACCCAAAAGACTACCTTGAGGGACGCCAGATGGGGCACGTATATTTTCAGAATAGAAGTCTTCGATTTTTCCAAATTGGATCCTACTTGTGAGGTGCGATTTGTAATATAATAATATGGGTGGCGCTACAGCCCGTAGAGAGCCAGGGCCTAGCTTCTCAGCAACCACTCGTGTTGTGCGTGCTATTGTTCTCTCACGATTGGAAGGGACCTACAGTTTTATGCCTACTCCGAACGGTCAAGTTTGAGAAGCTTTTTCTAGACAGTTATACCCTTTGAACATTGTCAGTGACTCAAAAGAGGTGGGGCCGTGAAAAGTGTTTCTTGTCGTACCAGGAATCGAACCTAGACAGGTAGGTCCAAGTGCGTAGGAGTCGACGCACATACCCACAACGCCACGGGCCACCACAGAGGTGCGATTTAACCAACTAAGATTGGAATCCAAGCGAAGGCAATATGTGTTAAAGCGAGGATAAGAGGTCAATTTCAATTCTTTACTGGAAATAAATTGATGTATTGCTTCTTATAAAGTCGTCACGTTATTCCTGAGCTGGGAGAGTGCTGCATAAATTGACATTATTTCTCCCTAGAAGAGACTACAGTGACTTGGAAGATGCAAGGGTGCACTGATGTTAAGCCCCTTAGAGTAGACACCAATGCATAGACCCTTTTCATTTTTGATTCATCTGTAATAGTTAACAGGGGACTGTCCAGCGTACCAGATGAGGACATCCGCTCCAATCTGGTTGAAAATGCTGGTTGAGAAGTTGTTCTCGAAGATAGATTGAAGTAGTTCCCGGCCAGTGTCGCTAGAGAGGAGGCTGAACCTGATGAGTATCATGGAGTGACCAGTGCAAAGTTTGGTCCATAGGTTAGGTTAGGTCCGTCGGTAGATGCGAAAGCCACTGTGGACCCACTGTGATGCTCAAAGGGGGATATATTACTTTTCACCTTTGATATTATGTCTGCTCGTTATCCAACCATCCTGAAATCTTTATCAACCTGCAAAAATATGTCAAGGGGCTTTTAGATAGTTCCTGTGGCTTCTGGAAGAAATTTGTATGTCTATTGCTGAAACTGATTTGACCGTCAATTAGAATGGTAACTGACTGACAGGACCTCACTTTGAAAAATACTGTAGTAATCAGGAACTCTGATAGAGCAATGCGTGTTTAATAACTCGGAGAAAATGCCCCGGCTTGTGCCTTTTAGCGTCTTCGATCCATCTGCGTAAGTGTGGATGGTCGAATCGTTGATGGGTTCCTTTGTGCTGCACTCGTCTCTTGTCGGGAAATATCAAATAACACTGGAAGGGTAGAAGGGCCGAGAGTAATGTGCCACTGCCCTCTGCATGTAGAGGTCGCGTTGAAGAAGGTCTAGTAAGACCTCTAAGCTCGCAATTGGAGTAGTAGAAATTGCTCCTGTGACACCTAGGTATGCAAGTCTAGGTACGCAAGATGGTCTCTTATCTTTGAGCTTATTTCAAGTAAACAATATTCGAAATAGTTTAGATCGAATTTTAGATTTAGTATTTTTAAACAATGAAGTAAACTTTATAATATCAGAAGCCTTGAATGTGATCGATTCGAATAAAATTCATCACAAGGCCTTACTTTTGGATTTAAAATTTGTTTGTTACGGAAATTGTAGTAATAACAATACCGGCTTAACTTATAAATTCGCTAAGACCAATTTTGTTGCACTGAATGAGTACCTAAATCAATTCAAATGGGATGACTTGTTGGATTCCCCCAATTTGAAAGGTAACTATGATATATTCATGAATAAAATTAATTCTGGTTTAGAGTCATTTGTTCCTAAAACGCGTCATAGAAATCGATTTAGAATTCCATGGACAAACAAAAGCTTAGTAAATCTACGAAATATTAAAAGGAAATCATATTCAAACTATGTTTCAAATAAAACTAGTTTAAATCGTGAACGGTTTTTGAGATTCAGGAAAGAATATGAGTTCTTGAATAGATTTTTATATAAACAATACATCTTGTCCGTAGAAACTTCGGTAAGGAACAATGGTGCATCATTTTGGAATTACGTTAATTCAAAAAGAAATTCCTTGGGCTTGCCCATGATAATGGAATTTGGTAACGTAACTTCAACAAACTTGGATGAAACCTGTGACCTATTTGCCAACTTTTTTGAGTCTGTCTATAATGGGTCTCCGGTCCAGACAACAATGAACCATTACTCTAATATACCCGAGGTTCTGGATATAGGTGTATTGGAATTTACGGATCAGGATGTAATAAATGCCTTAACTAATCTTAAAGTAAATTACAGCCCAGGCCCCGATGGGGTCCCGGCTGGTATTTTAAAAAAAAGTTGGAATTCGCTTTATCGTCCACTAAGATTTATCTTTAATCAATCCCTAAAAATGGGTGAATTTTTAAATGAATGGAAGTATTCTTTTCTGACGCCTATATATAAAAGCGGTTTAAGGCAAAAAGTAGAAAACTATCGACCAATATCCAAGCTTTCATCGATACCAAAGTTATTTGAAAGTATTGTAAAAGAAAAATTATATTTCATGGTAAAAGAAATGATTTCTAATAACCAGCATGGCTTTATGCAAGGCAGGTCTTGTACAACTAATTTATCATTATTTTCAAATTACATTTATACAAATTTAGAAAATCAATTACAAGTTGATGTACTTTACACCGATTTCTCGAAAGCCTTCGATAAAGCACGTCAATGTTAGAGTGGTTTTCCAATTACTTAAAGGACAGGAAGCAATTGGTAATGATCGATAGTTTTAGATCTCGAGTAATAAAAGTTACATCGGGCGTTCCACAAGGTAGCCATATGGGGCCATTACTCTTTCTATTGTTTATAAGCGATGTTCACGAAATTTTCAAATATTGTAAAATCCTAACATTCGCAGACGACTTTAAATTGTATTTATCTATAAATAGTTTAACTGATTGTAATAATTTCCAATTGGATATCCATGCACTAGTGGAATGGTGCAAGCACAATGGACTAGAGCTGAATATTCAAAAATGTAATATCTTTACGGCATATCGAATTCCATCCCCGATTGTCTATGATTATTTCATAAATGATCATAGACTTAGTCGCCTAGAAGAGGTTAAAGATCTGGGTGTAATTTTTGATACAAACTTATATTTTGCATCACATTATGATTATACAATTGCGAAGTCTAATGCTATGTTAGGTTTTCTGAAAAGAAATAGTAGAGATTTTCGGGATATAACTAGTCTTAAGTCCATCTATTGTTCGTTAGTCAGACCGTATTTAGAATATTCTTCCATCACTTGGGACTCCCCATATGATACACAAGAACTCAGATTCGAAAGAGTACAAAAAAATTTCACGAGATATGCTGTCCGTAAATTGTATTCCTTCGACGAACTCCCTAAATATGACGATAGATGTGATATAATAGGCTTGCAAACCTTAAGTTTCAGGCGTAAGGCAGCGTCAGCCATGTTCATCCGCGATATTATTAATTGCCGTGTAAATTCACCAGACTTACTTTTTCTCATGAATATATATGCTCCCCAAAGATCTCTTCGGATGAGAAATTTACTATATGATAAGAGGCATAGAACCAACTATGGTTGTAATGAACCTATTACAAGGTGTATAAACACTTTTAATGAACTTTGCAACGAAATTGATTTTAGCTTCTCTCGATTGGAGTTTAAAAAGTTGATCCATGCACTATGCTATAATTAATACTGTTTATTTGATGTAATCTGTGAGATGCAAAATCGGTAGATGATCCTTAGTCGCGCAGCAAAATCTGCTGTGTAAAGCGATACTGAGAGTTAACACTTAGAGAACGTAGTGTTTTGTGTACTCTGTGATGGAAAAAAAAAAAAAAGTCTATGCATTCCTGTTACCATCTATAAGTTGGTCAGAGAAGCCTGCCACCATACTACCACAGTCTTAATGTCTTGATTCTGACAGCGGTACTGGCCGCAACTTCTCTTCCAAATGTATGCAGCGGAGGAAGGTAGAGAATTATGATCAGTGGAGCGGATGAAGGCTTCTTCGCTCTCCGCTGACGCACATCAAACCAGTCGCTGCACTTAGTGCAGAGATTTGCTGCTGACTCCTTTATCCATCCTCTTAGTCCATTTATTAGAAATGTTTTAACGTGCCCAGGCCATGGAGGGCGTATAGAGCACCGACCCGAAGAGTCCTCCCTTCGCCCACAATGCAACACTTCAACATTCGTACTTATTTACTTCTCAGGCCAGCAAACCGTAGAAAGTAAGAGTCTCAGTTGAAGCTATCTTTCTTGCTTGAAGATCCCAGGCACGGTGCTTGCAGTCATCAAGACTAGGCTGCTCTTGGATACAGAATCACTCAGTCTTACTACGGGGAAATCGTTCTGGAGCATTGGTGTCTAAGTAGGTCGATGTGGTGAAGCCAGTGCAGTCGACTGATTTTTGCCTTCCCGTGGTGGTGGTTGAACGCCGGATTTCCAGCAGCATCCGCTGTGGATAAACTCCTAGCCTACTTCGAAACTATAGCCATTTAGTAAGCGACGGATTTATTCTTGCTAAACTGTCCTGGAGTGTTACTTTAAGACTTTAAGAGTCCACTGGTTTCACTGGTGACATTCAGCTTATTTCGTCCACGATACATGAGCATCAACAAAAAAAAGGGAAATAGTTGCTCTCGCTTTTTAGTGTGTCTGGCGCCCAACGACGAATGCAATGGATGGTCAAGGGTTGAGTCTACCATCAATGTCAGTCATATTAGATGAAGAATGGGGAATAGTTTAGGTTTTTACCAAAAAATCGTTGAAATATGCTACGAATGTACTTGGACACCATTTTAGGAAATTGTGAAGTGTTGGAGATTCCCCCATGAACAGAATCTAGTGAGCCATGAGCGAGTAGCATCTTAGACCTAATGAACCACCCTTGTCCTTGGCTTGGATGACTGTCATGTTTCACGACTGACTGTTCCGAAATTCCTTTTCGAGATTCGCAAGAGGATCAGCTAACTTTTTCGTCGCATCTTCAACAAATCAATCGATTTCTGTGATCGAATCCAAAGCATGTTCACCAGCAGCCATGACTTTGCGACCATCCAGCCAGTCCATTCACTGGAATGTCTCCATCATCACTCATTCGGACGTGAATTCGTGCCACTACCTGCTTCACCTATTCCACCCAAAAAATGAAAGAAATAACGTAATTACGTTAATTCTCTTTTAAGCTCAAAATAAATTCCCCGTTATTGCTCGGCATAAATCGTCGGCTTAACGAACCTAACCATTTCTGGAATTCAATTAATTTTATTCCATCCAGCCAAGCCAAGCGTCTGTCCCATTCGAAGCGACCCTAATAAACCCATTAAAATCCACTCCCCGAAAAAAAAGGACACTCAACGAATATATTGCTCTCCGGTCTCGGCGTTTTCAAATCGACCGCATTCACCCGCCGCGCCGCCCGGTGGATCGTTAATCAAACTCAAAATTTTCATTACGCGAATAAAATACGAATAAAACAAATTACCAGCTTCGGTCGTTATCGTCTGCTCCCAGGATTCGTGGAGGACATTGTCGTATGTGTCGCTGTGGATCTGTGTGTCTGTCAGTATCGCCACATCACACAATCATTAACAATATTCGCTCAGATAACCTCAAACGCCGCGTTGGGCACTCCACCTCTCACCCACACACAGATACACCAGCGCCACTCGCAGTTTGGAAGGACAACAGCGTGTGAATGACAAACTCATTTAGCAGGACATCACCGTGCCGCTGGGCGCGGCCGACAAATTTCATGTTCGGAACATTTTTTTTTTTTTCATTTTCATTTCGTTAAGTTCGCCATGGCTTGTCGGCCATTGTTATTTTCCACCCACCACCACCACAGCCACCACCTTCTGACGGGCGAACAAAGCGAATTAGAATAATTAAATGGCTAAAACTTAATTGGGAGGGCAATCAAATGGCTGGTTACCAGCGGGCGACACAGAAGCATAGAACATCGGTGACTACACCTCATCCTGATGGCATGGCTAGAGCCATCCCTAGCCCGGCATGGTTCACGTGCCAGCAATTGACTTCAGGTTTAGCATTCGGAGCCGTCAGCCAATGCCCGGCCGGGCATTTGGGAAATTAGTCGAGGTAATTGCCTGGTGGCATGCCACCGAGCAATGAATGCAAATGTGGAAATTGTTCCGACTTAAGATAAGGAAGCCGTGATATAAACACACAACTGAAGGGGCAATCAAATTTATGGGCATGTGCACATAGCGTAGGCGGTGGTGGCAGCAATGTTCGGAGCCAACGGATGGGGGATGATATTTAACAGGATGGGCCTGATAGACATTTTAAGCTTCAATTAATTTTCGCTCTCACTTAAGTGCAACATTTGGGACATTGGATTGGTGGCGCTGGCAAAATGGCGGTGCAGCTTTGCGTTTGGCGACAATTGACTTCGTGTGATAAGGATTCCGCTGTCTATTTGGAAATTACATATGTCTCTTATATATGTATTTGTGACTGAAAAGGGATTAATCGATGACGGACGGTGCCCTTCCATTGAACGATCTGCATATGAGCATCGATCAGATGACGTATTAAGGCCGAATCATAATGAACATGGGAGACTTCAGTCAATTCTCAGCAACCATGCACTTTGGAAAGTTTCGTTGAGTTTCGTTAAATTTCGTTAAGTATCGTTAAGTTAATTTTCACTTGTGCTTACATAAGTGCGAATGAAATGGATTGCTCTCAGCGCTCTCAGCGATAGATTTGGTACCCAGAAGTTATCATCGACACATCTAAATTTAATGATGCTTCTGGAGAAAAATGAGGAATCATCAATTAAAGAAAAAACAGAACAGATTCCCTTTGAATTCTCAATGATTCTTCGAGCAGAGCCAAATCGTGGATTGATTGTGCTGAGCTCGCATCTTCTCAAACAGTGACTAGAAATACGCATTATTTCCGAATTCGAAATGTGGTTCGATCGAGAACAGAAAACTGAGTTAGTTCTCTTAAATGTGAAGCAGCCAAAGTGAGGTGAACGGCGAAGGTCGTCAATCATTTCCATTTTAAATCGACAGGTACTACCGCTGTGAATATTCAAAAATAAAAAAAACATAGTAAAACACTACACCCACGTCGACTAGTGCCGTAATACCCACCACGTCCATTAGCTCGCATCCATCGGTATTTTTTCGTTTCAATTTAATTCCATAATCGGGCGCCATTTTGGCTTTGGCTCCCTTGGTCAACTGTTCCATTGTGAGACTCCACAATCCCATGCAACATATTCCAAAAAAAAAAAGGAAACCGACAGAATGGAATCAACGACTCGTCAAAATTCCACCCCACTGCACAGGTTCGCCTCAATCGGTACGAATTTCCCCACGAACCTATATTTACCTTTTGCGAAAGCCAGCAATGCATTGCTAATAACCACTCATACCCGTAAATTGTTGTGACTTTATCATCGGAATCGTCAGGCAACCAAGCCGTCGGGCATTCCAACTGAATTTATTTGTAAAACAAGCATAAACTCCCGAATTCCGTATCTTTGGGCGGATCGAAGCCACATCCCCCTGTTCATCGGCAGATAGCAGAAAAAAAGTTTTATGCTGATGACGATTCTCATACCGACCCATTTCATCAACCACCCCGCCACCGCAAAAAAAAACCACCAACCAACGGCCCCCACCGACCATATCGGCAACAACACAATTTCCATTTGCATTTTATTCTGTCAACGAGTTCCATTTCTTCGCAAGTCGTTAAGCATTCTGCCAGAGTTAACAAAACTAATTTAAAAATTCAAATTTTTTTCATCATGTCATCCCCTTCCGGCGACGGAATAGGTTGCACATAACACCATCCCCCTCCCCGCTCCCCCACCACATACGAGCGGTACGTTGTGGTGTCCTGGAAATGCTCAACCAAACCGAGAGCACCCACGTCCCACGTACGCAGCGCGCCCAGCAAGTTGACAGAGAAAGAGACTCCATTTGAATGTACAAATGTTGGTTCCTGGGTCTTTCTTGGGCTCACATCTCCCCGGCAAGCCGCCCCCGCCGTCGGGCCCCACCGGAATGGGTCCCCTTGAGTGTCCTGTATTTTTTTTCTTTCTTTTTTGTTGTGTGCGAGGAAATACAATTTTCCATTGGGTTACCCCGGGATGAGTTTTCATGGCACACACCCACAGACACGAACACCAATCGCATAATAAAACAGACACATAATGTGCTCGTATTCGTTGCTTGGCGCACACTTAAACGAGGGGCGGTGGTGGAGGAAAAATAAGTTTCTTATTTTATTTCCGAAGTAAAATTACTTGTCGCTCGGGGATGTATATGAGTTGTGGACTCACACACTGTCGGCACTTGTGCCTCTCAGCCTCCGTGGATGAGAACAGTGCCATTTCAGAAAACCCTCCCATCCCTGCGCCCCATCTAGCGCAGGCAAGATGCTGTGGCACGACTTGTTTGGAAAGAAATGAGATCCTGACCCGAGTTTGCATACTTTTGGGTTCGTCTTTGTTGTGCAGTTGGCAGGAACTACCACCACACATCCTCGCCGTTGACTGTGCTCTCTGTGGTGTCCCTCCCTCTGCGGGGGTCGGGCGCCAAGAAGAAGATGAAAAATTTGTAAGGACTTCCTTGTCACGGAAAATATGAAAATTAGCCACCCTCCCCCCTCGGTCACAGGGACCGGAGCCGGGGGGTGAGTGCTGAATGAGGATGGTGATGAACGACGATGTCAGCTTGTATTCTTGGTTATGATCCAAGTCCTCGGGAGGAGGAATGCGACTGGGCGTGTGGGGATGGTTGAAATTTTCTCAAAACAAACGAGGCAATAAGGCGGTCGTTTGAAGATGAAAGGATCGCTTGATTGTGGAAGACAGTTCGAGAAGGATTCCACACCATATAAAATGATGATTGGTTTCGTTTTTGATGCCTTTGCGCTGATTCCTTTGGATTCGTTCCTTCGGCTCCTTAAGGGCTGGTGAGAGTGAATGAGTTTCTTCGCTTCCCCTCGACTGGACACGGCTCCTTTGAAAGGTGCACACAGCAGTCATTCACAAAATTAGATGCACAAGATGAGCCAGTGACAGGGGACTCGAATTGAATGAAACTCTGAAGTTTTTGGGGTGATTGAGAGAATTCCAACTGGGGTATATAATTAAGAGTTGCTTTTGGTAAATGCGAAGATGAGAAGTTGATTAGCACTTTCGGTGTAACAAATCTTGTAAAACCACAAAGGACGGTACGGGCAGCCTTCAATTCAGTGACTTTCCGTTGGAGAGAGGCACAACATAATATATAGCAAGAGCCAGTGTCTTAACTCTTGCTCCACTGGCAGCAGTGATTTGTTGATAGAACTGAGCGGGATAAGGGTAAGTCCTTGATTTGATGGGCATTGCTGACCAGTTTTTTTGTTCGTTAAGTCCTCAAATCCCTCATTTAGAAGGTGTTCATGTTCAGTAATGTCTTGGTGATCCTGCAGCTTGCAGGATCCTGTCCGACCATCACACAGGAACACCTTGATGTGCCATCTACCAAGCTTGCAAGGACTTCGTGAAGACTGACAGCTTCTTCTCGAGTGAATCCGAGCAATTGAGAGCGCTAGGCTGTACTTCTGCGTTCAATCTGTGGTTCTGTTTGCATTGATGGTAGGAAGCCCACGAAGCCGATGGCACACACAAGTGGAGAAAAACAAAGATCCTGCTTGTTGACTGATGGCCAGGTCCATCCAGGCTGTTTGTGGCTCTGCTCCCTATGTCTCCACGCCTTTATTGTGGAAATTTCCAAAAGTGTTAATCCACAGATTCGAGGTCGAAAATGATCTTCTTCTAGTCTGCATCTGTTCAGCACATCGCCGAGAAGGACAACAGGATTACCTCTAATGGTAATATTTTAACAGATCCAAAAAGCAATTCTGGTACATTTAACAATTATTTAATTTTGCTGTAATTGTGAAGTTTTGTCTTGAAAAAAAAAATGAAATCCTTTGAAACCTGACAAACGGATTAATCACGTCGCGAACGACGTCAGGTACTCCGTCAGCATTCTTGCTGTCCGAACCTTCAGAGGAGCCAACATCGACTCGGCTCAGTTCCTTGTTGTAGCCAAGGCCTGAACTCGGATATCAAGTGAACAGCAGAGTTCAGAAAAAGCACCACAATTAGACAAGTATGTAATTGAAGGATATTGTTTTAACATATTCTTATGGAAAAGACTTGCTTTCTTTAAAATTTTATAAACCTTCGTAATTTGAAACAGAAAAACAGTCTTTCGCCCCAGTTTTCAACGTCCTGATAGTAAGACCAAAATTGAGCATTTTCAGTTTGTGAACAAATTAATGTTGTATGCGTTACCACCAAATGCCACCCACATACAAAATACAGTAGTCCTTCGATAATGTGAACTAATTAAAACAGTACTTACTAAACTGACGATTTTCAAATTCCTTAAAAACTGTTGAAACTGGAGCGTGGTTCTCTCTTTGCTTTTTTAACGACTTCATCTTATTCCTTTATTTTTTTGACTTTGAGGTAGTCAAAAAACTTTGTCTACCTAGGCACCGCTATCAATTCAGAGAATGACACCAGCGCTGAAATCAAACGAAGAATAACTCCTGCCAATCGCTGCTTCTTTGGGCTAAGAAAGCAATTGGTAAACAAAGCCCTGTCTCGAACAACCAAGGTAACGCTTTACAAGACCCTAATCGTCCCAGTCCTGGTATATGGCGCGGAGGCATGGACTTTGTCAAAAGCGGATGAAGCTGCTCTTGGTTGCTTCGAGAGGAAAATTCTTCGTGTGATTTTCGGTCCCGTCTGCATAGATGGTGAGTGGAGGAGGAGATATAATGACGAACTATACGGGCTGTTTAGCGACATCGAGTTAGCGGGAAGAGTGAAGATCCAACGATTGAGATGGCTAGGTCATGTAGAGCGGATGGAAACCAATGCTCCGGCCCGAAAAGTCTTCGAATCCACCCCCGAGGGATGGAGCAGTAGAGGAAGACCGCGACTCAGGTGGCGCACGCAAGTGGAAAGGGACCTCAACCAACTATGCGTACGAAACTGGAGACAGCTAGC
Organism: Eristalis pertinax; assembly: GCA_907269125.1. Lineage (NCBI taxonomy): Eukaryota > Metazoa > Arthropoda > Insecta > Diptera > Syrphidae > Eristalis > Eristalis pertinax. The sequence continues at coordinate 28,865,296 of OU026145.1, forward strand.
TAAAGATCGAGCTGGCTGGAGACGCTTGTTGATTGAGGCCCAGATCCACCTCGGACTGTAGCGCCACCTTAAGTAAGTAAGTAAGTATTTGTTGACTTTGAAACACCATACTTTTCAGCTAATGCAAATCCAGGATATCTAGCATCTGGTTCGCCTAAAATTTTGCACTTATGTATCTTTAATCGTTAAAAATCGATGCAATTTTTGTTTAGATGCGCAAAACACGAACCGCACAAGACACAACTAACTGGAAAAATATAACCTCGAACTGATCAGATAACATCCATATCTACACAAATGGCAAATTTTGTTTATCTAAAGCTTGCAGCTGTATTTACAACTTAAAGCCAAATAACAGTTACATATTTAGTCCCTAGTACGCAAAACTAGAAGGAGGAACAAGAGAAATCTATATATAAATACGTGCTGCCGATTTTTGTGGTACGCCTATAGGCCGTTCTACTCAACCGAATGGCATTATACTTACACCATTGCAAAGGTAATTTCGCGTAGATGTGCACAAAACGGTTGAGTAGAACACATTTACAGAATTATGTTATATTATTACGAGAATATATCATAGAACGCATTTAAACACAATTTCGCAGGCGTGCGAGCCTAGTATAGGAAAATTTGTGTCAAAAAAATCACAAGAATACTCACATTTTAGAGGTTGAAGATTTCGGAAGTTCACCTTATAAAGATGAGGATTGTAAAGTTTTGCCGATTCACATTTTAGAGAAATTCACATTATCGAGGGACTACTGTATTAAAGTGCGATTGAAAGACAACGGTACGGAGTTGGGAGTCGAAATCCACTGATTCCTCCAAATTGAAGATGACAGGAGAATTGAGCATAATTTAGTTAGTCGATTTCAACAATTAAAAAATTCTTAGTCTATATGGTTTGACCAGATAAACATTTAAAGTATGTGTTTCTAAAAGTTCTCCTCCATAAGACATTTTCTATAGCGCAGTGCCTTTATTGCATTCTTGTACAATAGATCCCAGCCTCGGTCACCGTTTAAGATGTTTATCGCTTCTTCAAGCGAGGGTACCTGTGCTCCAAAGAAGTGGCAGCGGAATTCTTTAAGAATGGGACATATAGCGATGAAGTGGAATACGTCCTCTCGTTCCTGAAGGTTGCAAAGGTTGCACAAAAGAGGGAGTTCTGGGCGATGCGGTATAAAGTTTAAGCTTATCAGTTCACCTCTTATTTTAAAGAGGTTGCTTATCATATCCGTTGTGAAACTTGCCATGAAATATGTTCTGTCTTGTAAATTGTGGTTCAATTTGCTGTAATATGTCCTGTATTGCGACGACTTGGCTTCATCTACAAATTGGTTGAAGATTTTATGTCTTGTTTTCTCCAACAGTGTGTAGAACTTATGCCTTAGATGGATATGCTGTTCGTCTGGTGCAACTCGGAGATTAAAATCACATTGCGATACTAAGTTTTCCCATTCTCGGACACATTTTCCACCGTTAACCAGCATTTGAGTAAGCACTATATTCGGAATCCTTTCTTGATTCATTCCCATCACTCTTACCACATAGTCGAAGTGGAGTTTGAGGGTTACCAAAAAGAGGGGCGCTACTCCAGTTTCCAGGTGTAGCATGTAGTTGGGTGAGCAACTTGGTAATTTAAAAACTCGCTTGATGAAATAGCGTAGAAATTTTTCAACTGCTTCAAATGAACGATATCCCCATACTTACTTACTTATCAGGCCGGCGACCCATGAAGGGTCCGAGCCTGAGCAATTGCTGCCTTCCATCGTTGACGGTCCTGGGCACGCTGCTTCCAGTCATCAAGACCAAGCTGTCTTGCATCCGCGATTACTTGGTCTTTATACCGGAGATTAGGTCTTCCTCTCCTTCTCGAACCAGTCGGCTCGGATTCAAAGACCCATTGTTGTCCATGCGCTCGATGTGGCCGAGCCAGTGCAGTCGACGGATTTTTGCCTTCCGGACTACATCCACATCCTGGTACAGCTCGTACAGTTCGCGGTTATGTCTTCTCCTCCAATCGCCTTCGTCGCAGACGGGACCATATATCCGTCGTAGAACTTTTCTCTCGAAGGTACCAAGAATCAACTCTGCAGTTTTGCTTAGCGTCCAGCTTTCGGCTCCATAGAGCAGGACTGGCACAATAAGAGTTTTGTAGAGCATGATTTTGGTCCTTCGAGTCAGGAGTTTTGAGCCCAGTTGTTTTGACAAACCGAAGTAGCACCGGTTGCCAAGGGCGATTCTACGACGGATCTCCACTGTGATGTCGTTTGTGGAGTTCACATTTGCCCCGAGGTAGACAAACTCCATCACTATCTCGAAATTATGGCTGTCGATAGTGAAATTTTGTCAAAGATAGTGTGTGACGGAACGTTTTTTGATCGACATCATATATTTGGTTTTGTCCTCATTGAGCTTGAGACCAGTTCGTTTCGCCTGTACTTCAATCGCCGTAAAAGCATCCACTACGGCACGTTGAGAACGCGAGAAAAGGAAAACCTTGTTCCAAAAAAAAACAACACTTAAGGTGTGGTGTGGTCGAAAGTACACTGTACTACATTTTTCATAAGTACCTACATGACAAAAACCTAAAATTGCTGATCGATTATTTCGGCTTCCAGACGATCGCGATTTTAGTTGTAGATGCTGATTTAAGCATTCTTGCTGAACTTAAATCAGGTCGTTGGACATCCTGTGCACTGCTGACTGGTGTTGATGCGGTTGTTGGCACTGACATAACTCGCGCGACGATGTCGATGTCATCTGCGTACCCCAACAGTTGGACCGACTTGTAGAAGATAGTGCCTTCTGTGTTTACAGCTGCCCTCGGCACTATCTTCTCCAGTACCAGAATGAAGAAGTCACAGGACAGCGCATCTCCTTGCCGAAATCCAGTGCAAGTTTCAAACCGCTCAGAAATCCTTGAGTCGAACTGCAAGGTGCATCGCGTATGTGTTAGCGTGGTGCGACACAACCGGATCAGTTTTCCCGGGATCCCGAATTCGGCCATCGCATCGAATAGCTCCTTGCGATGAATGCTGTCGTATGCGGCTTTGAAATCGATGAAAAGGTGGTGCGTATGCGTATCCCTATACTTGCGCAGCGTAAAAGAGGATGGACACTGCAGTGGCACGAACTATTTTCTGTTTCGAGAAGTGGCTGATGTTTTTATTGTTGATACCCCAAACGGAACAAATACTAAAGAGCATACTAATATAAGAAATGTTGGGCTTGATGACAATTTGGTCATCAAAAAAGTAATTCAACCCGAAGAGTCAAAACTGATCAGCAATGCAGCGCTAAATCCATCTTCAGACGTAACAGTGGAGGGGGGAGATTTAAGCGTGCCTAATAAAGATGGAACGTTTCAAAAAACCAAACAAGCCTTTGACATAAATAGAGAAAACATTGATTCCGAAGCAGGACTAAATTTACCGAAACAATCACTTCCCACTGAAACAACGAATGACGTTTCTTTCATTTCAAAGCAAGAACAAGCATATGTACATTTCCTACATCCGGCTACTAAATAAATGCCCGGATCTAAATTCTGAGTCGCACTGGTGTTATCTTTGCAACTCGTGGTAGGAGGACGATTGGGCGGTATCTATCATGGCCACAGACGACAATACTTTATTGTAATTATGTGTCAATGTCTCAACGTTTTTTCCTGCATTTGTAGTGTGGTGGAATTTAAAGTATGACAGTGTACACAATGCGAAGCAATCTCTATATTTCCCCCCAAAATTCACGGAGCCACTCCATCTTTTTTATAAGCCAGCTTTGTTACGTTCAAAGGACACATGAAGCCTCGTTTGATAGGACAGAGTTTCATGCTAGGCCAATGGGAACATGGAGTACTTCACCTTGAATGCTTGAAGAACTGTGTCTTGTTTCGAAGGAAATCTCATCAGATTTGCAGAAACCTTCAACTGTTGTGTCGTTCTGGAAATATCGCGATATCTCCTCCCACCCGGCAAGACCTACAAGAAGCTCGACTTCGCCTTACTAGCACTCCATCAATTTAGGCATCCGCCGTTTCATTCCGTCGCCACTCCTCGCTCAACTAGTCCCCTTTTCAAGCATCTGGAGAATAAATGTAGGCTCGTTCCCCTGAGCGAACCATATGACTGCAACCAATCACTCACACGCCCCGAGGGTCCTTATCAAAGCGCTTAATTAAAACGATCCCTTTTGCCGTTAGATAAGTATGCAAAGGCACAGAATTCCTTTCCGTACCTTCGTCCGTCAGTTCACCGTTTCAAAATAAATGCATTCCACTTATCCCGCGACGTATTCCGACGAATGGAACCATTTAGCGGGCGTCCTGGAATGCGGTGCAATTAATAACAGCCCCTCCGGTCGTTCCCTTTTCACCTTCACATGTCCGAGTGTGTGTTCTGAGTGTATCTCCCTATCAGGACATCTCACTCCGGCGGCAATTTCCATCAGCAGCACCACCCCCGAAAAAAAAAAGTATAGATGCACAACAACAAGTCAAACGATGTTTAGAATCAGCTCTGCGCACAGAGCACATCCCTGGCCGGCTGCCAATGGAGTGCGGTGGACGTGGTGTCGTCCTTGCGAGTGCCCGAACACTGAAGTGTCGAATTTATAGATCACTGACCGCGCTGTTTAACCGCATGCATCCGCCAGGACGAGGGCAACGGATAAAAGTCCATTCAAAGGGATACTCTAATTAATTTATATCCTCACTCGGGGGGCAGGAGTCTGGTTTTCCTCTTTTGTTTGTTCCTCTCACGTTATTGGCCGTAAAAAATAAACATCCTCATAAAAAAACACGAGGCACACCGTGTTCGCCACTGCGCTAGAGTTAATAGTCTATGACGGGAACTAGTTATCCTAGACGCGAGGGGGAAAAACGTGTATTTGCTTGATTGTCCTGTGCGATGACCTTTCGCCCGCGCTGCTTGGCCGCAGGCGCAGGACGCACGTGCGCACGCGTATCACTAATTCGAAAATGAGTCCTGACAATCGCCTAGATAAGGATGTGTTTTTTTTTTTTTCATTTTTAAGAGTGTCCCCGGTCGCGTCCGTCAAACACGGCGGCGGCGATCTAAATTCCGGATAACGTCGCGCCGGTGAGTGGTGCTTGGCGTGCGTATGAGCATTCCTAATACATTGTCCGCCGCCGCGCCGGTGCTTCGGAGCGCTCGGACCTGCGAGGGAATTAATTACCTGGCCGAGGGTGGTCGGGTTCTCGTGCGTGGTTGTGTGTTTTAGACTAAATTGGAATAGCTTACTAATTCGATAATTACAGAGCAGACGGCAGTCATTAAGGCGGTTGCTGATCTTTCGAGGGAGCAGCCAGTTGGCCGGGGTTGCGTGGACTAGACTAAGTGTCTTCTGGGGAGAGCTATCCATCAAGGGGTCATTAAGTGTAATTTAGTGCGAAAGCTGCTACTTTGTTCGTTTTTTAAGGTTTTCATTTTTTTTTTGCACTGAAGCGCGAGTGGGTGCATGTTGCATGGCATCATGCTTGTGGATGTCAATAGGTTTCATGCCGACTAGCTCTGCTGACATTGCCTGGCCGAGGGGATCACACAGCTGTTCGCGGTTTGCAAGGAACAGCTCTAGTAGAGGGGCCAGATGTTTCATAGGATACCACATTTGGCAACAGTCAGGGATCCGCGTATAGAGGACCTTCAGCGTTGCTCAGGCTCGGAACCTCCATGGGTCGCAGGCCTGATAGGTGGTTGAGGCTGTTGAAATCTCCCGGCGATATTCGACATCAATCCGAAGGAGATTTTCCCCCGTTTCGCTACCGTGGACAGAACGTTGATCCATCACAACACTAAATTGACCAAGGCCAACAAGGTAATGGTCACTTTCATAAATTGAAAACTATCGGCGAATATTATTTAATAATTTTATATTTGATGAATAAACATAATAAATAAGTTTGTCGCAGAGATCCGCACTAGTCATCAACTAGAGCGAAAATTCCAAACAAATAGGTGTTTTTTGAAGCGTATTCAAGAGTCTTCAGTGAATACAGGGAACTGGTTCATCTACAAACTGCGAATCGCCTCTTTTCGTCGGTCCAATGTTACAGGATGATATCTTTGATCATGGAACTCGATTCAGTAAACCTAACATAAAATGTGTAGGCCAATTTGAGTTCCAGAGCTGTACCAACTTATCTTGTGGACAGATAGCGATGTAGGAGAGGTTAAAATATTCCGTCTCAACACACGTCTCGTTCGACTCCACCTCTGATTAAAGTGAGGGCTTTCCAATTGCATCAAACAGATTCGGAAATTGAATTGTTAAAGCTAGAAGGCTACCCACTTCGAAAATGGGTAAGTAACTGTGAGAGTTTATTGGCACGCGTTCCAGAGGAGGAGACGGTAACATTTGGACGGGGTTCCAATCTAAGAATGTCCCAAGGTACCAGTGTCAATTCATTGTTCCAAGGAACCGTCGGATTTCTGATTCCATGCATGGTCGCGATCTGATTTCATCGTACTGACACATATCGGAAATAATCTTACCACACTTTCACACTGTCAAATTGTTAAATTTCGATAGCATACGATATTTTCTGCTTCTATCTCTTTTCCCCACACCCTGAGAAAAAAACCATGAAGCGGCTAATGGAAAAACGAAACCCCTCTTAGTACAGAGTCACGTCCGCAAAAGGGCAGGACTCGGGGTTCTAAGATAAGGTTCATAACCACGCTTAAGTTGTGAAGGATTCCATCAGAGATAGGATGTGTTGGTTTTTGGCAGAAATGCCCTGAAATCCCTCCAGAAAGTTTTCTAATCTATGGTTGGTTACAAGAATTAACCCGGGTCTAAAGTTTTCGATGAGGGAGTTCCCTCACTGCACAGCCACCAGAATTTTCGGTGTTGCATTGCAACATCCCGAACATCTCGCCTTGATAACGCCGTACTGAACCGGAGGAGACCCTCCTCAGCTCGTTGTGCGACGGAACGGTCGTGGTTGAGTCGCCCATCCACAGTCGAACGGGCGATGTGGAAGAAGAGCGGTACGGCATTTTCATTTTGAATCAGACCCTGTTTGTCCAAATGGAGGAATGCTTCTGGGGGACGAAGCCGTTATGACTTACCCTTTCATGGTACTGAGGATTGGGGTAGTAAGCCCCAGAAATCAGGTTATTGACCGAGTTCATCGATCTGGCAGTATGGCCTCGAATCAGTTTCAACAGGAAATTGTCCACTCGTATCAGGTTCGCCCTGTTGTATAAAACCTCATTGGAGTAGAATTTTTTGTACTGGGACTCTGGTGTTCTGTAAAGGCGAAGACAAGCCCTAAGACAAGCCCTCTCAAACACCCGAATCTTTTCCATCAAGCTTGCACTCACGTTGAACCACACGGGACAGCCATAGGTGAGCATTGGCCGGATGAGGGCCATGTAGCAGATCACCTTCACCCTCGAGTTGGCTGTTGTAAAACAGTCTCTTTGTAAGAGCGAAAGCGCCTCGGGCTCGGGCCAGAGCAGCATCTACATGTTTGTTAAAATATAGATAATGATCTAGCCTGATCCTCAGGTATCTGACTACAGTCCTTTGCGCCAGTGGTTGCCCGTGACGCCCAACAATTGAGAACTTTCGCCAATTCTTTTTTGTATCCGCCGAAGCCTTATACAATGGGGTCCTGAACAGTATCGTTTCCGACTTCTGAAAGTTGATATTCAACTTCCAGTCATCGCAACTTCTCATGAATCAGCTGAAGTCACCCTGCGCGAGAGTAGTGATGTCCTCGACCTTTTTGCCTGATCTGTACACGATCAAGTCGTTGGCGTTGGCAATTACGTGAGGGAGAGAATTTTTCAGATCGCTCAAGAAGATGTTGAGCAGAATCGGCGAATTAACGGCACCCTGTTGGAGACCTTTTTTTACTTCAAAGATACCTGTAGAGGTCACATTTCCAGTGAAGGTTCCATCATCAGATAGGATGTGTTGGTTCGAATTTGTCAGAAATGCCCTAAAATCCCTCCTTTTTTTCTAATCTATGGTTGGTTACAAGAGTACAAAAACTTTATTATCGGCTTGAAGGACAATCAAAACATTTATGAATGGAACTCGACTTCGTTCATATGGCCACCGCGAGCACGTTTGCAGAGATCGATTTGTTGGACCCAATTTTCAACGACTCGGCCATTTCGGCTCTGAGCTCTTCCAACGCCGTCGGCTTGTTGGCATAAACCAATGACTTAACGTAGCCGCACAGAAAATAGTCAAGCAGCGTTAAATCGCACTGGCCCATTTCTTGAGATAACACGCTCACCATTTTTTTTTGTCTTAGGTGTTTTTGACACTAGACTGAAGCACTCAGACTCAAAAATGTGAGCTATCAGCGAAATCGCCATCACACTTGTGATACCTATAGTCAGACTACAACCACTGCTAGACACTCCCAGTGATAGTGCCGCTAATTTGATCCCAACGGCAAATAGTGACTAGACCATATTTGAAAACCGAATAAAGCTTATTAAGTTTGCTCTCACAGGGGCAGGCACTTAACCAACGGCGCCATCCAGTACGTCTACACACGCTCACAATACTTACTCTTCAATAAATCGATTGTAACGTGTGCTTTGTGACTTGTGCCATAATCCTGTTGAAACCACATGTCGTCCAAGTCCATATCCTCCAATTCGGGCCAAAAATAATCGGTAATCATGGCGCGATAACGCTGACCATTTACAGTAACGTGACGATCGTTATCGTCGACAAAAACATATGGCTCAATTACGCCGCCGGCATGCAAACCGCACTAAACAGTTAATTTTTGTGGACTCGGGGTTCGTAGATAAGGTCCATAACCAGGATTCGGATTTTGTTGACCTAAAAATGATTAAAAAATAAGAAAAGGAACCTAAATGCACTTTTAGGCTTTTAGGAACTACCAAAAGCTTTTTGATATTGTCTGGCAATAATCTTCTCCGGTTGTCTCTTAGAAGCACCTTTAAGGAGCTAACTGGCTGAGACGAGTGGAGCCCATTTTAAGCTTTCAACGTTACTAACATGTTTTCTATATAAATTTTTTTTTTTTTCCTACAATATATTGCAAATTAACATAACAAAAAACATAAAAAAATTTGCTTAACCTTGGCACCTGAAAATACGTATAAAATTGAAGGAGGCAAATGTGTTTTCCTTCAGCATGCGCACTATTATTCCTCAACTTGCTCCAATTAATAACACTATACACTTGTGCTCAGGTCTGCTCTCTTGATTAAAATATCACTTTTGTAATGATCACACAAAAATGTACGTATACAGTACTTATTATCAAGCTTTGTAGAAACTTAACTAATGTTTTCATAATTCATTAACTTAAAATAATTCAAAAGTTCAAATGTGGTCATTTTTGCCAAGTAGCTTGCTCATATAATTAAGCCACCTGCCAAAAATTAACAAAATTATGAAAAAAGTCTTCGATGGATTCGAAATTACATTGTATTTACTTTTAATATAGGGTTGGCAAACCCTTATTCTTAATAACTTCTCCACACCTGCGCCGCTTAGATGACACCAGATGCGTGAAGATTAGTGAGGGGATTTTTTCCCACTTCTCCTTGTAATCTCCAATAGTTTGGCTTTGCTAGAGGGCAGCAACCGATTTTTTTATTATACACCATAGACAGGTGGGGGCTTTGTGGTGGCCTGTTCAAAACCTTTATCTTTTCACCTTCCAACCACGACTTTACGACCCGCGAAGTGTGTTTAGGATCATTGTCGTGCTGAAAGGTCCAAGCTAATTGCAAACCATCTACAAAATCACCTATTAGATTCCTTTTGAAAAGGTTTTTGTAAATTTCACCTGTCATTTGTGTAATAGGACCGACACCAGACGATGTTAAACATTCCTATATCATAACAAAGCCCCCTCCGTGCACCACAGTATTTTTTGTGTACATAAGCTCTCATCGCTCCATAGAATCAAATCCCTTTTTGATATTTATTTAAATGCTCTTTGACAAATTCCAACCGTTTAATTTGGACACATTTAGCTTCCTTCCGTCAATGCGTCCATTTAAAATATTTTCTTTTAGACCTACTCGCACAGTTTGTGATGATACTTTCACATCGTCTGAACTTTCCATAACCGCTCTTATTTCTACTGACGTCAAACACGGATCAGTCTTGCTCAAATGGACAAGTAGTTGATCTTCAGCAAGAGTAGTTTTACGAGGCTTATGTCTTGGCAAATTTTCAAGTTTTATTTTTTTTTTTGGAAAAAAGTATTGCATTTCTTACTTTTCCTCGGGAAAAGCCTAAAAGTTTCGTCCTCTGCTTTTTTTTTCTCCATTTTTTTATTCATTTTTCTTACATGCTAGACAAAAAATAATTAAAACCAGCTTAACTAACTTAACAATCGTTCTTACATCTAACCTACTGACCCTATACGGGTACTCTAAGCTATTCTAATCTAAATTCAATTGTGCATTTCGGCTTAGACTATGTTTTTTTTTTATTTTGTCTGAATGGACTTTCTGATTTATTTGACCAAGAAAACTGGTAAAAAACTTGGCTTAATTTTTCTATCTTAACCTACCTTAAACTAACTTAACTTAAACTAAAAACTTATAATCTATCTTAACTATGTCCGTAACAGTACGGACACGTGCACCAGAGCATATATATTATGTATATGGCTAACATATATAGTTTATAAGCCGTGGTGCACCTTGTTTTTCTTTATTTATATATATGTTCTATTTCCTACGCACTACCTTAAAACCTATGTAAGTTGGCGACCATGGTCAACTACCGCGTAATTTTGAAAAAGCCAACGGCGACAGGGACTGGCTTTGGTGTAACCACCAGTAAAATTTGCCGTCCTTTGGCAGACTCTCTCCTATCTCGAGCAGAGATAGCTCTACTGAACCGGAGGAGATCCTCATGACTGCGAGCGACATCCCGATCGTATTGGAGTCGCCTGTCCACTGTTCGGCGTACGACATGGTAGATGACAGGACATCCTTGTGGATCCTGTATTAGGCCAATTGTGCTGAGATAGAGGAATGCTTCAGGGGGAATAAAGCCGGTGAGGCGCACTCTCTCATGGTACATAAAATTGGGGTAGTAAGCCCCAAAGATCAGACTGTTGGAAGAAGTCATGGCTCGTGCAATATGCCTTCTGATCAGTTTGCCTCGTTGTACAGGACCTCATTGGGATAGAACTTCTTGTACTCTGACTCGGGTGTGCGATACAACCGGAGACAGGTACGAAGACACTGTCTCTCGAACAATCTCATCTTTTCCATCTGCGAAGGACTCAGATTGAATCACAGTGGACAATCGAAGGCCATAACAGGCCGTCACCTCTGCTTTATGATTTAAGTATAATTTCGCATGAAGTGCTGGTTTAATTTTGGCCCATTTTGTATAACTTTCAAACAAATTTTAATGTCAACGCACTGTAACAAAGTTTCAACACACTGACTTACTTAAAAACAAGAACGCACTGCTTTGCACCAATAGCAATGATGCAGAATAATAACATAAAAAAAGGGGAGGTGGTTGGACCAAGTGCAAAATCTCTAATGATTGCACTTGGGCATAAAATAATCGTTTACTCACCAAATCTGTTCTCCATTAAAGAACATTTCTTCTTCAGAGGTGAAAGATTTATTCGACACAGAAGAAAAGGCAGATTTAATCACATCTATAGAAGTGCACAAATGTCCAAATTGGGGTAAATTTGATCACCATTACTTACAGCAGAAATCTGCAGACCTACCAAAACAGGATTGAAAGTCATCAACATTCTCCTTCTCATGCACACCGTTCATCCTGCATAGTGAGGAATCATTCAGAGACACCTGTCGGCACTCACTATCCCGGCCCAACGAGAGAAAAACGTACAAATGCACTGGAAATGCTCCAACAACCATGGCACGGATCACCCGAAATACGGATTATTTTTGCAAAAATTCTGTTCACTTTGAGCAGATGGCCAGAATGCAAATGCTATCTTTGTCATGAGGAAACCTAGCCACGAAAATCAAATCTTATACAAGCAGATCAATCGAATTGAATCCAATCCACGCCAAGATGCCAAGAGGTCTGGGATCTTGTTCTGCTTTTGGAAGATGCCTTGATTGTTCAATGTTGCTTATTTGCTTGATATTTAGCTGCGGTTTCTCCTCTAGCGACAAGTTGAACGGAAGGGTGCCTGGTCAACTGCCGAATCTGGTTGTATAGACTAATGTTCGCATTAGTAGAAGTTGGACTATTGGACGGTCTGCAACTAGCACGATATTTGTACACGACACGACTTGGTGCTTACCTGATCAATCACCTCAGCATTCTCTATGTCCGTCCCCTCCGAGGAGCCAAGATTAACTCGGATCATTACCTTGCTGTGGCCAAGGCAAGAACACGTACACCGAGAGAACAACAGAGGCGCAGAAGAACACCACGACTTGACGTCGGAAAGCTGGAAAGCAGAAACTTGAGGAGAGCGCTACTGTTCGTCGTGGAGTTCAGGACAGAATGGACGGTTGCTGCACCTCAACCAAATACTATCAGCCAAAAAATGCACAGCTTCCGCTTGACCATCAATCGTGGGCAAATTTTACACCGCTTCCACTTCACCAAGCAGCCGTTAATTGACCGCAAAAACTCTCATTGGCCGTCGCCACCCCCACCGCCCTGCAATCAACGCACCATTCGCTACCATATGTGTTCGCAGAAACATTTGATTAAAGCGCCCTCGCAAGCCGGCATGTCTCGTGGGCCCCTTCCATTCCATTGCGTCAAATCAATCAAATCAAATCGCAAAACGCAAAACAGCTTCCCCTCCCCCTCCCCACCACCAGCCCAGATTCATCCTTTTTTTTTTCTGGGACCAGTTGGCCCATTCAAAGTGCGGCTGCAGCAAGCCAACTCCCACCGACAAAAGATTTCCAAATCACTATTCAAGTTTGTGCGCACATGGTGTAGATTGGTAGCCACCCTCGTTAAATGTTCGTTCATTTACAGCTTCTTTTTTCTTCGTTCGACTCTGGGCGTGTGTGTGTGTCGTTTTCTTTTTTTTCCTTTGTGATTTACCTAGATTGCTCCGTTTTAGAACTTAGCAGGGTAACGCTTCAGAAGACAAGAGACTAATCCACAGGAGTCCTTTGTTGCAGTGCTCCTTTGAGGGACTCCTTTCGCAGAGCGTACAGTGTACCACTGCGAAGCAGTTGTGTACACACTACACACCGTCGCCCGTACCGCATCCAGGGTGCAGGACTTGTAATGAGAACATTTTAGTGTAAGCGCAACACAATGGAAGTAAGCATGTGCTAAAAAGGCGGATAATCACCGGTTGTGTCCTTCATCGTCGTCGTCAGTCACAGTCATCGTCCTCGGCCCCAATTTTTTTCCCTTTTTCTTCCATTCCTTTCTCATTTTGTGTTTGGTGTCTTTTCTTAGAGTGTGTGTTGATTTGTTTGGTTCTTCTTTTATTTTGCATGTTAAATCCTTTGAATGCGAAAGGATGCGGGGAAAGGGCGAAACACCGGGTAACTTTGAGACTAGCATCGTCGTAGTTCTCGAGTTACCACTGATTTGGGTGCGCTGCTGGCGTTTCATGTTCGTTTTGTACTCTCTTTTGGGCGGGTGCGCCAAAAGGATGTGTGCCTGGAACGCCTGAATGTCTGTCAATTGAATGGGTTCGTAATTACAAACGACAGTGAGTCCTTGAGGAGGACTGGACCAATTGCACAGGAACGTGTCTATTGCGTCACTGTCACGGTTTAAGAGGCCTCATCGCCTGGATGTGACGCCAGGTTGTGACGACAGACTGTGACGCCAGAACTTTGACGGCAGACTGTGACGCCAGAATTTGACGCCAGGATGTGACGCCAGGTTGCGACGATAGAGTGTGGCGCAAGACTGTAACGCCACACTGTGACGCCAGAAAGTGAAGCCAGACTGTGACGCAAGACGGTGACGCCAGGATGTGACGCCACACTGCGACGACAGACACAGTTTTGCATCACAGTCTGTAGTCGAAGTCTGGCGTCACAGTCTAGCATCACATACTAGCCTTACATCCTGGCGTCACATTTTGGCGTCACAGTCTGACGTCACAGCCTGGTTTCACAGTCTGGCGTGACATTCTGGCGTCACAGTCTGGCGTCAAATGCTGGTGTTACTTTTTGGCGTCACATTCTGGAGTCACTGTGATTGGCGTCACAGTCTAGCGTCACAGTCTGCCGTCAAAGTTCTGGCGTCACATTTTGGCGTCACAGTCTGGCGTCACAATCTGGCGTCACAGCCTGGTTTCACAGTCTGGCGTGACATTTTGGCGTCACATTTTGGAGTCACTGTATGGCGTTACATTCTTGCGTCACAGTCTGGCGTCACAGTCTAGCGTCACTGTCTGACCTCACAGTAGGTTGTCACAGTCTAGCGTCACAGTCTGCCGTCAAAGTTCTGGCGCAACGGTCTGTCGTCACAGTCTGTCGTCACAGCTTGTCATCAAAGACTGCCGTGTAAAGCCAACATGCTTCCATAGACGACTGAATCCCCGCATCCACAACTTCGCCTGGAGCAGTTGAGTGCATCAGCCTGGCCCTCCCAGAGGTTTTCAACGTTCTCCCAACTCCCAACTCATTCAAGTTCACACACACTACGACCGCTCTAATGGCAAGTAGTTTGAAACGAAGTCCCACTCCGATTCCATTAACCCGACAACGAACGCTCGCTTCCAAAATGGAGGTCACGTAACGTCCGCACAAATCCCTTCCAGCCCGAGTGGCACGTAAATCGACCATTTGTCAATTAAACGTATGTCACCGCATATGAGTTCACTTAAAGCCACTCAAGTGGAGCCTAGCCCCCGTGCACGACACTCGCTACTCCTTGTAATTCACACCTAAACAGGGGAATCAACTTAGACGGCTCCCTCGCAACGGATGCGTGTGCGTCCGCAGCGTCCACGATTGGGTGTGTGAACTGTGAACGCGCTCCGAAAGCTCACAAGCCATTTAGGTTCCACACACAAGCACTTAGATTAATGAAACCGTAATTAAATGCTAACTACACCCGCGGGACTAATATCCAGTTTGGGGTCTTTGTCCGACCCAATCCCCATTACGACCACTAAGTGTCACCATTTTTGGTTAAGCAGCCAACCGGACCCGGTTTGGATAAACACTAAGTGGTCTCAGATAATGCGGAATGTCGCCATCGCCATCGTTATCGCACCACACCCCCTCTCCTCCCCCCATCGTGTCAAGGATCCAGCGTCCTGGAGTCTGACACAAAAGCCATCCCATCCCCGATTGCATTCGCCACCCACCCCCCTGTCGTCGATTAGAAAGAAATCATTCGACGTGCAATCGCTTTGAATCCGAAAGGCAACACGAACAAACGAGCGGGGGCCGCACCAGCGTCAGCCAGCAGCGAGGACCAAGAAAGGATTTCACTCCTCCTGTCATCTTAGAAATTAAAAACGACACAAAGGAGCAATACAGAAAATTGCAAACAAAACCTATCGAATGGGGTCGTCGTCGACGGCAACGAACAGGCGTGGCGGGGGATGCAGGCGAAGGATGGTTGGATGTACGAGCGCGCACAATCGTGCGGGACCGACGCGGGGTGGTGGCGAAACAATTCAAAAGCGAATTGCATTTCCATTTAATGAATTATTGCAAGGAGTGTGAGACTTGGAATTGAAGTGATCATCAAAGGATGTAAAAAGTACAAGCATCCCACCGTCACCCATGCACACAGGCAAGCAGAGCGCAAGGCTGGGCGCTGCCAGGGCAGGGCTCTTTATTGTGCAGAATGCGCATCAGCAACAACAAGGACGACACGACAAACAAGTGGTGTACTCGTTGAGCGGCAAAGGCGTATCGCAGGAGGCAAAGTGGTCGCTGGCGGCGGGCGAGGCGAATTGGAAGAAAACAAAGCAGAAAAAAAAAAACACAAAGCGAGGGATGGAATTATTTGTTGATTTGCTGACGAATGAGGAGAATAAAAAAGTGATCAATGCTGGAAGAGCTCCAGAATGGCTGGGGTTGGTTGGCAAAGCTGGCGACGACGCGACAGGGGCAGTCTAGATGGGGGGCTGCATTTGGTAGCACATTGCGGGGATTATGGATAAGGCGCTGAAGAGTGGAGAGAACAGGAATATCCGGGAGCCGGAGAGTAACTCGCGATGGCAAACTGCGAACTGCAGCTGATCTCGTCACTTCTGTCATCTGCAGTCGGTGAGTTCAAGCGCGAACGCAGTTTGTCTTGTGACTCAGATTACATCGAAGAACTGCTGGGATCAGGACTTGGACCCGGATCTGGGTCTAGTTGATTTACCTCCGTGTGAAGTCGCACCATTTTTAGGAGGTCTTGACCTTATCTTGATCTTAGACCAGTATTTCCGGACGTTCTCTCGTCGGGTGTTCGTTCGCTACGCTGTTCAATTTGACGCGGAGATGATATTTTGACCAAATTTTTAATTGTTACAAGTTTTAGTGCAATCCACGACAGCGACATTGCGGTTAATTTCGCAGTCTAAACCATTTTTTGTAACAAAAATTGGATTTTATTCAAGGTTATGTCAAGCTCTCGCTCTTGGCACCCCCCTTTCCTTGAATTTTGTCCCAAATCTCAACAAATTACGCCTCAATTTGGGTATTAACAGAATTGCGACGAACCTGACGCTCCCTCAGCATAAGAGCCTGAAAACTGCTTCTTTTTGGTTGCTGATCCCCATCGCCGATCGTAAGCGAAGCACTCCTTGCCAACCCCAGTCCTTTTCTTGACGATGAATATCAGACATCAGCAGCAAATCACTGCACGAAGCCAAGATCGAATTTTGCCTCAGCGATTTACTGTCAAGATCCCACCAACGCACGTCATCACCACCAGCAAGAACAGCAATGGCGATAGCATGCAACCCTGTGGTACCCCGCCGCTGATTCTGGTCTCAAATGGCGTCCACTTCGTTTGCAATGCGATTTCTCTCGTCTCTAGGCCCTTCCCCATTCGACGATGCCCTGGCATCGAGGACCTTCCCAACCACACGGCTATGCATCGGTTAAATACAAACGACAACAGACGCCATCCCTGAGTCCCAACTCGCACAGCCTCCACATATCGCATTGCTGAAGCTTGTGGATGAGCATTTCTCGTGCAGACACCCAGATCCACCACCCCCTCCGCACCACCCGCAGCTCGTTTGCATTCTGTTTCACCACTCGTCAAATGACAATCTGTGTGTCCCTCCACACAGTGGGGACTTGTGGATGGAGGCGGACTTGTGTTCCTTTGATTTGCCTTTTAGTTGTCGTTTAGTTATCCTTTGAGTGGAAATCTGTTGGCTCTTGTGTCCTTGTGTGTGTGTGTGTGTATGCATGTCAACCATCTCTTGTTTGTTTCAGGCTGCCGCACACTTGTTAATGAACATAATCCTGTGACAGGTCCCTTTGATGTATCACATTGCTCCGGGTGGCCACAAAACAAATGGGGATATCCTTTCAAAGGCGCATTCATTCACCGGCAACTATTGATGAATTGTTGTGTCGCCCGCTGCTCCGCATTCCCACGCCTCTGGTTCATCATCACGAATGCATAACGAGGCTGAGAACCGGGGAATGGCTGTCATCGCTCCCTTGTTACGGGTATCCTTAGACACGAGAATTATGCAAAAGGGTGCCCGTCGCAATGTGCAATTTTTCTTCATACTCCCGCAGCAAGAACGGGGATGTTAAATGATTTTTAAGGGTGATAAATGCCCCCAATTACAGAGCCATCAACCGCCAAATTCTCACCTGTAAGGCATGTTCTCCTCAGACATTGTGGTCAGCAGGACTCACACACTCACACACATTCTCTTGGATGGAATACGGACAACCACGCGACCGAGAGCTCATAAATTTTTCAGGCCACGTTAGACCGGGTGGATAACAGCGAAAAGTCATTGTGATGCATGAGTTATGATCGAGGGTTGAACCTGCTGATGTGTGCTCGCCGGCAGCGGCGAATGGATTTTGTGGGTGCCGCGCACACATCCGCCGGTGCGGTGGTGCGTCGGTGTCGGTCACTGCGGGCACGGGGGGGACCGGTTTAAGGAGTCTTATTTTTTCGCTCTTTGCATGCCTAAGGCGGCGTCGTCGTTGTCGTTGAGATAGGAATCAAAATTTATGGCTTTCTAATTAACCGCTCGTGTTCGCTGTGGTAAGTGGTGGTCAACGGTGTCAGGATGTGCTGATGAGCTGGCATACATCTTCATTTTTGTGTCCTGAACCATAACGGAGTGAATTCATTTCAGTCGTAGTGGTTTATTTAATGCTCAATGATGGGGTATGTGTGGTGTGATGGGGTGACTTGAGAACGAATTCACACACTTTGGGGATGGCTAAGGTGAAGGGGGCATGGAAGGGATTCTTCAGATTGATCACATCAGCGCACAAGTTGTTTTCGAGGTTTAGTCTCAGAAGTGTCACGCAGGCAAACAACACTTTTCCCCACATTTCAAAAATGGGCCAAAAGCGAGTGATGCCTTTGAGCACTTTCTGTTGAACTCACAGGCTGCCCATGATCCCTGATGAATGCAACGAGTTTCAGGATGAAATTGTGGCTATTTGTGAAGCACGCCCATATTATTAGCATTTTCGCTAGCAGCTAGGACCCTAGAATCGATTTCAACGCACTCCAACAGTTGCAATACAAATTTAGCTTCATTTCTCGAGTTGTATCACAAATGCTCCAGAAGACTCCTAGACCTGTAATGTATTGGCTGGGCACTGAGCCGATCGGCAAGCATACAGAAGATCCAAGGCACCCGTCAATGACTTTGGCAGAAGCTGTCGTGACGAGGAAGTCACTGAAACCGGCCAACACATCGTGTGCACCTGTCCGGCTCTTTCAAACCGAAGACTACGAACGACACCTTGGAGCTCCTTTCCGTCACTTCTCTCCCTTCTTCACACTTCACTGCATTTGTAGTTCCAACTGGTTTCATGACGATAATTAGTTGGATTGCCTCTCAACTTAATCCGCGTGGCAGAACAATGCAAACAGCGTGGTCCAAGTTCACTCTCCATTAAAACCTACTGTTGAGCTACGTCAACAAGACAAGCGATGAAGCCCGAAAAAGGCATTCATTTATAACATGATTCGTCCAATCAGCTCGAACCAAAGTCTCTCCCGAACCCAAAGAGAGAGTCAAATGGCAATCAGTATGTGGGACAACTAAAAATGATTTCCGGTGATTGGTTGTTGTCGCATCAAACTAGAGATGCATCGTCTTTGGCCCTTACTGCGATAAACACGGATAAAAGTCATTGAGAAATCAAATGAATGGAGACTCCGGCAGTCAAATTTTAGCCAACTAAACCAGCTGAGCCACGATGGATTGCAAACACCGGCAGCCGACGGTAAGGCGGGACTAACACAAAATTCGACCTTATTTCCCGCCACCAACGCCATACAGTGAATTCTTTTGGATGCAAAGGCATGTTCAGTCACAAGTGGACTCTCACTTCAATGAATGCGACAATATCTATCCACTAATGATAATGAGAGAAAGAGAAAGAGAGTAGGCACCAAGAATCAGCTCTGCTGTTTTGCTTGTCGTTCAGCTTTCGCTCCATGCAGCAGTCTTGTTTCACAAGTCCGTCTTGAGGCAAACATTTCACCAGCAATGGTGACACGAACAGGTATTAAACACTTGTTAATTACGTGCTATGCCCGGACTATGAGATGGATGCATAAGGACATCCCACCCAAGCTCTTTTAACTTCTGTCGAGTAGTTATCGATGTATGTGGCTTCGCGTTGTCCTGATGGAACACAATTCCCCTCTTATGGGTCAAAGCTAGGCGCTTCTGAGCTATTGCTTCTTTAAGACTGTCTGATTGTTGACAGGTCCGAATTAAGAGTTTAGCCGTAGGATATCAGCTCAATATCAGATTCACTGCCAATCCTATCAAATACACAGCAAGGCCTTTCCTGTTCGTCAATCCAGTCTTTGCCACCGTTTGCGGCGACTCACAGCGATTCGAACATGACTGTTTTCGGTTGACCTTGTTGTTTTGACCTTAATACCAGCTCGTTTCGCCTTTTCTTCAATCGGCGTAAACGCTACCACTACTTTACGTTGGGAACGCGCCACGATGTCGATGTCATCTACGTAGCACAACAGTTGGACTGACTTGTAATAGATGGTGCCTTCCGTGTTAACAGCTGCCCTCCGCACTATCTTCTCCAGTACCATATTGAAGAAGTCACAAGACAGCGCATCTTCTTGTCGAAATCCGGAGCAGATTTCGAACGGCTCGAAAGTTCTTGAGCCGAACTGCCCGGTGCATCGCGTATGTGTTAGCGTGGTGAGACACAACTGAATATGGCCATTTCATCGAATAGCGAATAAAATGCAAGAAAACTTGTTTCAGTTAACTGAAAGCGTCTATGTCTCGAGCACACGATGAGACGGGGATCGGGCTAAACCTTCTACGATGACAGCCAAATCGACTGCTTCACAATTCACACGAGATCGCGTCGGTGCCCAAATACGTGCGACAGACACTCCTGAGCAACTGACTAACTTTCAAAAGTGGCAATTCCAACAAAGGCCACCTCCATCAGGAGATGACATCTCTACCCGGCAACTACTTGTCACATCCGCCTTTCTCGAACTAAAAGTCAAAGCGCGGGCATTCCCTTAAGTGAAAGTACCCAACACACGCTTTGACAAGCAGTCCCCGGGGCGAGTACCGCGACTGCAGGCTGCAACGTAAGCCTCCTTTCGCACTATTTCCCGTCGCGTCAAAAGTCGCGCATCTCATCACGAGGTAATACTCGTGTCACGAAGCAATTCCATCATATTAAGCTAAGTACCGCGCCCGCAGGGATCGCCACTTCAAAATCGCATCCACCCTCGCAGGACCTGTCTGCCGCACTCTCGCACTGTCCTCCCCTCGTCGGCACAATGGCCACCACAGCCCGTCAAAGCAGAACGTCTTAAAATATTTTTAAGCGTGTGTACTCGAGTGGAATCCCGCAAATTGCGAGCAATATTCGCTGCATCAAAACCGCAGCCACAGCGAGCGGTCCCATGCCGCAGCTATTTCTCTGAATTGCATCCATGCCATGTCACACTTACTCCGGCGCAGCCCGCAGTCCTTCGGCTAACAACAGCCCACCACAATGGCCGGGAGAGTCTTAAGTGATTGAAATGAATCCATTTGTAAGTGAATCCTTCCAGATTCTTAAATTGTCTTCGCAGCGCAGTCACCACCGCGCCACCATCGCCATTGCCACCATCAACGCCGCCATCATCATCATCATCGTTGTCGTCGTCGTCGTCGTCGTCGTCGTCGTCGTCCCGCCTCGGTGCTTGCTGGCGAAGAGCATTAACGTCGACAGAGCAGAGTCATCATCCATTTGGCAAATGCGATGCAAAAGCGATTGTTGTGCCTCTGCCTGGAAACGTTGATTCTTGGAGGTAAAGTAAGTGAAAAACCGCCGCGACCAGTACGAGTGAAGAGGTTCTCCTTTATCCTTTCTTCTAGCATGTCATTGTGACGAAGTATTCATTCATCTGCACGACCCATTAGGACCAAGAATCCACCAGTTTCACCAGTTACAGCGCTGCGCTGCAAATGGCAAACTCTTTTAAGGACGAAATAATGTCAGGTGGCGTGGAGGGCGTCGCGGCCCTTGGTGTGGGTTGCGCGGTACGCCTTCATAAAGCACGTACACACACACGTGTGTGTGCACTGCTGTGGCAAGCAGGGAGGGGGGAGGGCGCGAAGGGGCATGGCTCGTTCTCATTATGCGGCTCTATCCAAGCGGGACATGGCTGGATAATAATGCGGAATGCATCTCGCTGAATGGGAGAATAGTGCGGTTTTAACGCTTCGCGTACTGTGTCCCTGTGTGTGTGTGGTTCTGTTTTACTCCGCTTTTTAATGGTGGATATCACTTTGAGCATTTCGCGAGCTCGAGAAGGGCTAAAATCTCGAACGACATGTCCTTTGTGGAGAGAGCCCATCCGCTCGCTAAAAGGAAATCACAGTAAAATTAGAACCGCTGTTCATCTTCATCTCCTCTTGTTGCCGCTTTTTGTTGGTTTTTTTGTTTTTTCTTGTTTTTGTTGTTGTTACCGCTGGTGCTGCTGATGATGAGTTTTCTGTTCTCTGTTTTATGTACTTTTCGCGGGCTTAGTGGATGTGAAACGGGCTCGTTTTTTCGTCGTGACTGGTTGAGGCTTTGTTGTGTAAAAAGGATGCATGAATAATGTTTAATTACTTGCCTAGGTGTGGTCCTTCTCTTAACACGGTTTAGATGTGCTTTTTGAGTCGACATTTTTTGTTTTTGTTTTTTTTGTGTAAACACTGCACCACCCGTGGATTTAACTCGTTCACTTGGCTAAGGTTTGGCAAGTAACTATGCACCTTCGAGGGGTGTTAGTAGCCAGTCTTCTGACCTTTTCAAGGTAGCTGGAGATGACCTGTTTTGACATGTCGGAATTTCCCTATAGGCTGAGAGTTCTGCATGTGTCTGGTCTGATATGCAAGATGGGTCTCAACTGCTGCATTTCGTAGTAAACCCAGTCCCAGCATCTACAACAACCACTCGTGTTGTGTGGAGCTCTTTTTATCTCACGAGTTAAGGGGACCTAGAGCTTTATGCCGACATCAAGGTAAGGTTAGGTTAGGTAGTTGGCTGCGTGGTGGCTGAAATCGCCAGTTAGACCATGTCGGCTCATTGTGATACCCATAGTCAGACTACTACCACCGATCGACAACTCCAGTGACTGGACAAGTTTTGAAAACCGAATGAAGCGTATTAACTTTGCTTTCACTGGGATTCGAACCGGGAACCCCTCTCACCAGGAGCAGGCACAGGATGTCATGCCGACATCAAAGGGACGGCAATAGTTACAGTTGAGAGCATAGTTAGGTCGTGAAAATTGTTTAGAATACGCCACACATTAAAATTGGCGCCAAAAATTGATAAAAGCTTTTTTTTAAGAGGCGTCAAAAACAAGCATTTTTTACCTGCCTTTGAGGAGTCTGCCTATTGTCAGTAAACGGTTTAAACAGAGTCTCTGTAGCTCCTCTTGCAAAGTGACCATCGATGTTGTTGTTTTTCGTCCATGATAAATATCGCACTCGCCTCCTCGTAACTCCTGGTAAGTAGCTTAGCTTGGCTTTAAAAGTTTCACTTCCAAAAACCAGTCAATTAATTTATTTAAATCTCAAACCATAATTCCAAACGAAACGAAATTCTTCTCGAAATAAAGGGAAATAAAATAGTGTCGGTTTTCGTAACATATGAATTCTCGCGCTCCTAATATAGACCACCCCGTTTTACATATGGACCAGAGAGCTGCAGAGGGAAGATGGACTTTCTGTCCAATTTGGTGTACATCACATATTCCACTAGCCTCTGTGTCTGTTCAGCAAGTTGGGAACGTTAATGTAATATAACTAACACTGCTTTTATTTTGCGATAGTTTTTTTTGGTAGTTGTGAAGATCTCAAAGCAAGTTTCCTCTTCTTTGCCACAGCCTATGCATATTCAGTCGTTGGCTAGTTTCATTTAAAATTCGTTGACTATGGCAGGTTAGTGCTGTAACAAAGATCGCCAGCAACTTCATGGCATGCGGAAGGAGTTTGTCGATTTTTGCACTGTTAAACTTAGGACACAGCATCCAGGTCTCGCAGGTGTATAGGGAGTTCCGCCTTTTGTTTTTCTTTCTCTATGATCGTATCGTCCACTTCCTTTTTTTAACATCCGCAAGAGGTAGTTTTGTCTATAGGATTACCTGGATCACTTTCGGCCCCTTTCCTGGCAAGTTTATCCGCTGCCTCGATGCCGGGTACGTCCAAATGTCCTGGGACACATGATTAGAGTAAACGAGTGCTGCGTGTTGAGAACCTTAAGCTCTTGGCGGCGGCATGCGACCAGATTGGACTTTATCTCTACTGCCGAAATTGCTTTGATGGCCTCGTGAGTGTCAATTAAGATGCCAGACGCTTCCTTGACTGAGAGGACCTCCGTTTGAAAAACGCTGCCGTAGTAAGTGGCTCTGATGAAGCAGACCATGTTTAACAATTCGAAGAAAAAAACCCCCGCTAGTGCCTTTTAGCATCTTTGATCCATCTGTGAATGCATGGATGGTCGAAACGTTGATAGGTTAATTTGTAGTCTACTCCGCCCTTGTTAGCAAATAGCACCGGAAGGGTACAAACTAATATACTTGCACCACCAGTAGAGCTTGTGAGGGAGCTGGATTAGATAATCCTTACGGCGTTTTTCGCGGCAGTCAGTGGTAACATATTAGCCCGCCGTTAGAGTAGTGTTCGTAGGTCCTGTGACGCCCAGCCATCCAAGTCTCAGGATTCTGGGTAATGCTTTTAGCATGCTGGATTATAGGGAAACCTGCCACCAGACTAAGTTCACATACAGTATCGGACAAAACTAAAGCAACCCTCATAAGCAAACTGAGCATTTTTAGAATACTTTTTTTTATCGGGT
Source organism: Eristalis pertinax (assembly GCA_907269125.1). Taxonomy (NCBI): domain Eukaryota; kingdom Metazoa; phylum Arthropoda; class Insecta; order Diptera; family Syrphidae; genus Eristalis; species Eristalis pertinax. The sequence continues at coordinate 28,889,778 of OU026145.1, forward strand.
GACAGAGAAAAGTGACAAAAATGATTTCCTCATTTTTAAAGCTATATTAAACAAACAAGCAAACATAACATAAATTGTTTCAAAAAAAAAACTAAATTTCATTAAACAAAGAAAGATTCATTAACCCTTATGTGTTTTTCATTGATGTAAAGGGTGGTTAAATTTTAAGGGCCGATGTTGAATGTGAACCACACCTAAACGCCAAGTTTTTTTTTTTGCATTTATTATTTTTGAAATTTCTCAATTTCAGATTAACTCAATTTGAACCATGGAAAGATACACAATCGAGCAACGCGTTAAAGTTATTCAGGCTTATTATGAAAATGGGCGTTCAAATCAAAATGCATATCGTGCACTTCGTGATTTTTTCGGTCGATTTAAGGGGGGAGATGTGAAAACACCAGTGCATGCTCGTACAGCTCGTACTGCAGAAAATATTGCTGCTGTTTGCGATAGTGTGGCTGAAGAGCTGTCCATCTCAACTCGTTGTCGTGCCCAACAATTGCACCTCTCACGCTCGTCGTTGATGAACATTATGCATAAAGACTTGCATTTACACGCTTACAAGGCGCAATTGACTCAAGAACTAAAGCCTCTTGACCATATTAAGCGTCGTCAATGGTCAGAATGGTGGCAAGAAATGGCAACAGTGGATGATCAATTTTCGGAGAAAATCATCTTCAGTGATGAGGCACATTTTCATCTCAGTGGATTCGTCAATAAGCAGAATTGCCGCATTTGGGCGAATGATAATCCAAGAGTGATTGTCGAAATACCAATGCACCCACAAAGACTGACTGTTTGGTGCGGTTTATGGGTTGGCGGCATCATCGGGCCGGTGTTCGCTATCCTGAAATGATAACGAACTTTTTATGGCCCGAATAGGAAGATATGAATGTGGACGATATGTGGTTTCAACAGGACGGTGCCACTTGCCACACAGCTAACGAAACCATGGCTTTTTGCGCGACAAATTCAATGGCCGTGTTATCTCACGTGGTGGCGATGTCAATTGGCCGCCAAGATCATGTGATTTGACACCGTTGGATTTTTTTCTTTAGGGTTATTTGAAAGAAAAGGTGTACGCCGATAAACCAGCAACAATTCAAGAGCTAAAGGATGAGATAATTCGGCACATTAACGGCATTGAACCTCAATTATGCTTTAGCGTCATAGAATATTTGCACCATCGGATGGAGGTGTGCCGCCGAGGTCGCGGCTGCCATTTGGCCGATATTTTGTTCCACACATAATTGAACCATACCGATATTATCATAATAAAAAGAAATGACAATAATTTACTAAATTATTTGTGTTTTATTCAAAATCAACATCGGCCCTTAAAATTTAACCACCCTTCATATTGAGTTCTAGGTATCGTATCGACTTGGGATTTTCAATAGCCTCCTAAAAAGATTAGACTTTCCTTTTGGGTCAAGATCTACAAGAAATTTTTGGAATTTACCCCTTGCATCAACACACAAATGTATGTAGATTGTTCATTATAAATTCATATTTTTTTATTCATTGGACATTATTTCTATTTTGCTTGGAAAAAAGGAAAATAGGATGGACATCTATCCACTGAATGTTCAGCACAAACTGGCTTCTTGCATTCTTTGCAGACTTTTCGTGTTGGTCTTCTTCTGGGACATAGGTAACAATTTTCTTTCTGTTTTATTCTGCCAGAATTGTCACGTTCTTATTGAGCCCTTACTGGAAGATTTCGGTGTTACTATGTGGCACAACATACTTTCAATTCCATTGCGTGATGGAAAATTTCGCATGATTTGGGCATTTTGCGAACGATTCTGGATTCATGCCATAGCTAATTGTTCACTCAACTGTTGTACGAGCAACCTTCTACGGTTTGTTGATGTGTTCAAGTGTGGATGTGTAGTGTAGTGTAGATGTAGTGTAGATGATCAGACCAAATTGCATAATTATTTGCGGAAGATTCGATTGGAGATACTTCCAGTTCTTCATCCGTACCAGTCTCACTAGCAGGATCATATTCTGGTAACTGCAATCCCTCTGCATCTGAATCGTCTGCATTCACAGTAGAGTAATCACCATCGCCCTCCTCGTCTACAAATGATTCGTGGATTCGAGCCATATTTGAAATATTTCTTTTCAAATGCGTTGTGTAAAAAATAAAAGTGTCTAACTGCAACCGACTCTTTCCAACTCCTTCCGACGCCCGTGGACGTACGAGGGGCGTTCAATATATTCTCGGTATCGGGGTGAAACTGTGGTTGTACATATAAATTGACTTATTTATCAAGTAATACTATTATTTTAGTGCATTCATGTAAAATTTCATATAAATGTGATTATTAATTCGCGTTTTATCTCTAGTTAAACAGAATCATAATGGCAACGCGTACATACAAAAACGGGTGTGTTGGGAGTATGTTTGCGTACATTTTTTTCTTTTTGGCATAGACATAATTATGCTGTCTATTATGTTCATATGCAAACCCTTCCATGCATCTTCGACTGTCTCAAAGTGTTCATCCTGTATATGTGTCAAGATGCCGACACTCGCTGTTTACATCCACAGGGGTTTGGTCCCAATTTTTTTTTTTACCGTATATCCTGGTGCTCATGTAGAGGGCACAGGCCGCTGTTTTGACTCGTTCATGGACACTGTGTTTCCAGTTAATTTTTCTCGCCCAGGATTGTACGCGCTATCAATCAGGGTATGGTGTTGAACGTTGTCTCCAAGCCGACCACAAGAACACACTTTTTCAAACCGCTTGCACTTCAGCGCTCACAAACGACTCACGGGTGTCTTGTTGCTCTAGTCGGCCCAATCAAAGGCGAGAAAAGGGTTTACTCAAGTCAATTATCCATCCCTACTAAGCAAAACTCATTCCACTAAGATCTACTGTAGCATACGAAAATAATCCATATTTTTAAATGCGACATAAATGATCACCTATCGAAGGAACTACGGGAACCTCAAAAAAGCACACTCTCGTCCAACATCCTCTCGATAAAACAACAGCAACACATGTTTGCACGCTCATTCCGGACCTGAAGCGGTCAACCACTTCCCCGTTGGCACTGTGAAAGCCCCCCGACGACTCACAAATGCAGCCACCACATGGTCATGGTCACCTCCCAACAGCCCAGTCACGCCGACACGGAAATCCTTTTAAGAAATTACCAAACTTTTTACCCTTCGGCCCTAATCATCTAAATATCCCACTCCCTCCCCAGCACAACAAAATATTCGATCATTACTCTGACCGGCTGTCAAAACACACGGCCAACGTCCACAATCACTCAATTTAGACGAGAGACCGCGTGCAATGTTTATGTGCAGCAAAAATGCCATTCGGTCCACTCTAGGGGACACGCGCTCCCTCAACCACGGCAGCGCCCCTCATCCGCCAGAGAACTGTCAAATCAGTGAAATTGCACTAAATGGACTTGTCGGGCATGATTAACAGCCCCGCACCGTGTCCGTCTATGCGACCGAGAACAATTGCAGCCATTCACTTAAATAGACAAAATCACACCATAACCATAAAAAACAACCGAAAAAAGGACACGTCGCTCTGCGAATCGCACCACAACCAGCCGACCACATGAGCTGCCAAATATAAAACCATCAGATGACACAAAAAACGAGTCACAAATCACGAGCAACGCAACAAAAAAACACACGAAATAGAGGCGAAAAAAAATACGGAACGCAACCCCAGACTACAGCCACCACTGAGCAGACCAGCAGACCAGTCCACCCCGCAGGACACACAAGCACTTCCACTAATAGCACCACCAAACAACAAACAGCATCATAACTTTGTTTAAGCGTAATTTAACTCGACCATAATGGGTCCATTTAGCATTGTTTAAGTGCGCTATAAAAAGTGAACTCCACCACTCGCACACACACACGCGCACACTGACTATAGTTTGGCACATCCTTGACCAAGCGCACCACTAGTGCCAGCAAACAAACGAAAAAGAGACACAAAACACACAACCGAAAGCAGGGAATAGGGAACAGGGAGAGAATCGTTAAAAAAAAGGACGACAGGACGAGTGGGAAATAATTTACTGGGTTTGGTGGTTGTACAATTATTTTGTTGTGTTCGTCCTTCTGTCAATAAAAAGGACATCCTCATTGCAAGAGATTCTCTTTTTGCCCTCCTCCCTGCTGCTGGCCGTGTTGAACGCAATGACCTCCCTCCACTCAAGGGAGTCCCTTAAAACATTAAAAAAAAAGAAGAAAAAAGTAAACTATCGTCTCACATTACACCGTGCGTTGATCCTTCTTGCATCATCCCATCAAACACAGGAGAGAGGATGGTGCTTTGTTGTACACAAGACGACAGTTTGAATGGAAATTAAGGACAATTGTATGCGAAGCGACGCACCCTTGCCCGAATGGGAGACGCTTAGAGGCTGGTTCCTTGACACCTTCTTCCTTCCCGGTCGACTCGACAAATGCGAGAGGTGTCGCAATTCAATGCCGTGGAGGCAGTGAAATCCTATTAAACCCGTCGTGATGCGCTCGTTTTTATCCAATTTTCGAAATCAATCGAGACGATTCGATGGGAAATGTATGTCAAGGATGTAATTCGAGGACGCAATTCCGCTTAATCCTGTTCCGGATGTGTCACGTTACTGTCTCGATCTACAGGGCCGGGTCGGAGGATTCGTCCGTGAGTAGACCTGATGAGTGACGGGATTGGAAGGTCAGACGTCGCATTCTTGGCGACTTCAGCTACGTTTTGACCGTGTGCAGTGTTTCGCAACAAAGCCGAAGCCTCAGGTGGTTTCCCATCCGAGCTCATCACATTCGATGCCGATGTTCTGGTTCTGTAGGATTTGGGGGTTCTCCTGTTCGAGTTGATGACTTCTGCAGGAGTAGATTCATCCAAGAACAGGCATGATTCTAGCTAGGTGTCTATGGACCGAACCGCATGTAGTCCGCATGGAAAATTAGTCACTACGCCGGTAGGATAAAGTAGACGAGGACGCCCGCATTTACTGTCGCGCACACAAGTGGAGAAGAACCTCAAAAAACTTGGTGTGACTGTCGAAGTCCAAGAACACTCTTTTTGGATCGTTGCCGAATCTGAGACACTGTCTCAGAAATTGATCGGGTTCTGTCTGTGGTGACGCTGGTTCGGTGTTCAATGATTTCCGATGATTTCGAGACTTATACCGGGTTTGGGCAAGACGGTGTGCTGTCGTGTGATGTCTTTAATCTGGTAATGGAGAAGATAATGTGGCGGAATCACAAACTGCGATTTTTTCACAGTGATTGGAATATCGCGATGGCAGCTTGCGATTGGTTTTGATTAAAACAGCGATTGCGATTGTGTTACTACTTTTTCACAGTAGTTTAAAATCACTTCCACGGCTAAGCCTGTCTGACACGCCTTAGTGGCTTTTTTTCAACCCCATTTACATATTCACTCACTCACGAACGATTTCATATTTAACATTAAACACTCTTCCAACGATATTCACACTTTTCACCACAACCATCATCAACAACTTCAGTGACCGGCTTGATCCACTAAAGGAGTCGCGGAAGCACAGCACACACGAGAGATCTCCAGGCCACCCGATCCTCCGCCATCGACTCTAAGCGCAAGCGCAACCAGGCGAGTTTGTCCAATCAACTCGTCCTAGGCCTGCCAAGCGGTCGCCTACGTGTGAAGCAATTAAGCATTCGAGGTACTTTTCACTTGTTGCAGTTTTTAGGGCACGTTCGCCTGCAAAAGTCCATCACTTCTGGTGTGTCGGTCTGTTGGGTTTGAAAACGATATAAAAAACGCAGTCACTCACTACGTCAGTCCGACAGTCACTCCGTCATCTTAAGCGATTGATGCGCTGTTTTTTGACTAGGTCGATGTCGCTGTACAGCTTATATAGCTCGTCGTTGTGTCTCCTCCTCCAAAGACCGTTAAAGCATAAGGGACCGTATATTCTCCGAAGAAGTTTTCTCTCGAACCGACCGAGGATATCCTCATCCGCCGTCAGTCCGTCAGTCGGTCAGTCCGTCAGTCCGTCAGTCCGTCAGTCCGTCAGTCCGTCAGTCCGTCAGTCCGTCAGTCCGTCAGTCCGTCAGTCCGTCAGTCCGTCAGTCCGTCAGTCCGTCAGTCCGTCAGTCCGTCAGTCCGTCAGTCCGTCAGTCCGTCAGTCCGTCAGTCCGTCAGTCCGTCAGTCCGTCAGTCCGTCAGTCCGTCAGTCCGTCAGTCCGTCAGTCCGTCAGTCCGTCAGTCTTAGCTGTCTCATGAGCCTTCAGCCGGCGATCGTCCTGACGTCCTTTCGACATCAATTCTCGAGAGACAACAAAGAAATGCAATGAACTCTGTCTTCGGCCCTTTATTGCTTTTATCGGGCAAGAAGCAATCATTTATTAAAATTCGAGACTCACTTTGTTCCATTTTGGCGAAATCTCTCATAGCAACTTTCCGTCGATTACTGTAAAAATTCGATTATTTTTATCTATTCCCACTAGAAAATACTCTATACAATCCGAGCGCCATCTTGCATCAATCAAATACTTTGGCTTCCATTCTGGTACGGGACCCTAAAAGACCCCATTCACACTCAACCGTGTGTCGTATCACCTTCACTGGTGGACAACGACCCTGCAAATGATTTGTCGTCGGATCTTAGAAAACAAATGGTGGAAGGGTACACTCTCAAATGAATGGAGACAACGTCACGAGAGGACGTCAAAGATGCACGATGTAGATTACTTGCACAGAAATAGATGTGACGGAATAAAAGAAGAAGATGACTGCACCGGAGTTATAGAGAACTGACTGTCGATTACAACTTCAAGTGGAGTTACCATATCGACAAGTTTAAGAGAAAAATAGTATCAATCTGCGTACGCACTTTTCCACTTAAACGACCTCCACACACCAGCCGTGATCAAACAATGCTATTTCTGTTTGGTGGAATGGCATATAAGATGCGGAATACTTGCATGGGGAAGAGCGTTGCAAATGCAGAGGCTACATCAAGAGCTGGACAAGCACCGATGATCACGAAGGATCAGGAAGGCAAGCAGCAAACCAGACAATACATTTACTAATCATCTACCAGCTATAAAATCTGAAACTCAGACAACATCGACATAATGCACAGACGACAGAAGCAGCTCTTGAAGTTCCAACGCACTAGGATGGAAGAAGAACGTTAATGGTAGCAGTTCCGATGGTATTCAATGGACTCCTATCCTAGCTCCTCTTATAGGCTTACCAGTATTTCATGATTTTCTAGTTCGCTTTCGAGTTCCTCAGACTTTGTCACCAGATAGTGCTTGGTACCCACTGATGGACACAGGAAATCCCTGAATATGAACTCTGTTCCATGGCGACGCTGTAATTACTTTAGAGACCACAACGAACTATGCTCTGTGTCTGGAGGGAAAGCCCTTATTCATGCGAAAGATAAGCAAGGTTGCTCTGTTCGAAGAGGAATGATGGCGATGCTGACATTCCCACTCGAATTCATTCTACTTCTCCATCGCTGTTACCCAGCTCACGTCCAAATTGTTCGATTTGTCAAAAAAAAAGCAACACACGCACTACATCCAGTTGGCAGACGCCCTACATGTGAATGCCCTCAGCCCACTTCACCAACAGATGACTTGTTCGCGTGCCCCCCCACTTCGTAGAGACAATTGAAAACGAACATTCGCATACCACACACTGACACAGACACACCCGATGGATAGACGTGTGTCCCTGTTTCGGTTACGATTAGGAGGCCACGCTCGTGGGACTACTTCAGAATGCGACGCAATCATGTGGAACAAGACACATATTACCAGCCACTGAATGTTGCAACAATCGAAAGCTATTCGTGGTAAGCGTTCCCCAACTGTACAATTGCGCCACAAATCATCCGCGTGCAATTTGCCACAATCTCATCCCCCCCCCCCCCCCCGCCAGCCCCACCACACACTGTCTGAAGCTCCCAGCACTTGCATCCTATATATCCTTCGAGGTGCAATTGACTTCGAATTGCAAAGAATCGTTACTGCAATTCCCGATAAGAGAGCACAGAGTGAAGCTGAAAATGATTGCAGCGACGACGACGAACGGGAAAACAAAGGCGGCTTGGAATTGCAGGGAGAAGCGATTCACTAGATTGGCTTCAGATTGGCAAAAACCGACGAAGACCTAAGGGAGTCCTTTCGCTGCAATTTGTCCTCTTTTTTTTTTGCTCTGCTCTGCTTTTTGTCTCGGTTTTTGTTGCTTGTCTCGTGTTGAGGAGGTCTTTGTCGTTCTCGCTTGCATGGAATCGGGCCTCAAACACTTGCCGCAAATGTGCACGAGAAGAAGTGAGAGCTCCTTGAGTGAGCTGTTAATTGATCGGTCGTTGACTCTTTGGATTTTGAGGCACAAATAATATTTGCTGAGCATGCTGAGGTTGAGAAGCAGTCAATCGGACATCGTCTGGGCCAGTCGAAAGACTTTTGGTGTCTCCAGAGGTGGCTAATATTGCACCATTGTCCAGGCATGTGGATGGTGATGATTGTGTGCGGTAAGTCGCTGGGGGTCTTTAGCAAAGAAGGCGTTCGGATTTAGAGTTGTGAAGTTCAAGGAAATAATTGTACGCTGTGTTATCGGAAATTTGGGCCATCAGACCTCTTTAAACACGGGTTGAAAAACGGTAATGTCTATCCCCGAAGGGGAGAGTAGTCGATCTCAGTCTTACAGCGGAGTAGATGCAAGCCTTAGGATACCTTCTTTTTTCCTCTTGTGCAAACCATGCCGTGAAGGCATCGACACCGCGACCAGGACAGATCTATTGTATCGGAGGGTTGGAGTTATCCCAAAAGACTTACTAATTCCCTCACGAAAGCTAGTAAGTCTTTAGAAGTGGATTTTTTTTAAACCCACTGAAGTGAGTATCTTCTTATGGAAGATGCGTTTCCTTAACCATATTAGTGCCGGACATTCGCGCAAAAAGTGCTCAGAAGTTTCATCCTCGTCGAGGCAAAGCCGACAGACCTTGTCTTGGAACAGGTTTAAATCGTTCAGGTGGTAGTTCAGGCTACATTGGCTCGGAAGAAAGCTTGTTAGCAATCTTAGAATAAGGCCTGATTAAACGTTTGGATTGCCTAAGACCATGACCATGTGTCCACTGGTCTAGGCGAAGATTGTTTTCCCATGTTCATCAGAGTTCTGACTGCTGTCCAATTGGCATTACAGTACGGTTCAGGACCGATGAATGCAGATTCCGAGCCAGCCCTCGCGAACTCATCTGCGGATTTGTTGCCGGTGTCCAGGGACCCAGTCAAGTTTCACTTTGCTGTGTCTGGCAAGGGATTGTAGAACGTAATGGTAACATTTGACTATTTTGGAGTCCAAAAGGTTAGACGAGAGTGCCTTTAGTGCTGCTTGACTGGCTGAGAATATCAGTATATTAGCGCCCTTAATGACTTTGTGGAGGTTTTGTCTGCCGCAGATCTCGATGGCGTGGATTTCCGCTTGAAACACTGTACTCCTTGTGTTGGGTCCTGCTCCCACTCCGGATTCCATCTTTGATCCGTCTGTGTACCATACCAGACTTCTAGGGTCTTATGTTGGGACACCATTGAACCAGCTTGCGCGGTCAAGTTCGAAAAGTCTTCCGAAACAGTGTGGCATATCTAGCAGCTGTCTTCTTAATGAACACTGGTAAGGGAGTTAGTCTATAGATTCTAGAGCTGTCCGGGGGCAGGTGCGCATGGTACCTGTTATTCCAAGACAAGCAGGCAAGTTTCTGCAACTTATTTGCCGTAGTTGGAATGGCTGTATATGTAACAATGTGTCTCGTCATCATTGTGTACAACCAACGAATGATTTTGAGAGAGAGACCCCAAGTCCTGCCGTATAGACGTCTCAATCTATGGCGGACTTAATACTTGCGTTCCAGTTAAATCTTAGGACAGTGTTTAAGGTAGCTATAAGTTGTAAGGAGAAAAAAATTAAGAAAAAAGTAAACACTCGAAAATGCTAAGCATGTAAACGGAAAAGTTAAGAAGGTTTCAGTCTCCATGGGTCATTCGATAAGTTTTCTAATCAATTCTGTTAAACTATTCATTTCGTAAAATCCACGCTAGGGTAAGTCGAAGGACATAGTGTAAGATTAAGTTAAGCTTAGTGTGTCCGCGGAGGACCAGTAAGTTTGAAAATGTAACACTGTCCGTCTAACTAGTTTCAAACATTCTTGTCCCGTATGAAAGCTTATGAATTGAAAAAAAAACCTGAGATGCAAAAGACGTTTTAATAGTGGTTTTTGGAAAAGCGGAAGAAAGATTTTGCTGGTAGTGGCTTAATCGTGAAGCAAAAGGCCATCGCCATAAAAAGAAGCCTGCAACGATTTGATAATATGCATATATGGGGTCTCGAAATATCTGCGAACAAATTGTCTTCACAACCAGAACCCGTGTGTCCAAAGAGAAGAATTCTAGACTGGATCTTAAGCCAGATTTAATTTATAACCCTAATGAATCGGATTAGGAAACTTCTACCAGGAACAACATATGAGGTCACATTCTCCCGGACAATATGGAACATGTTGAATCCCTGTACACCAAAAGGCCTTTAATTCGGAATTTCTTAATTCGGAAACCTCTCTTATTCGGAAAAAAAATCATTCGAATAAAACAGATATTTCTTAATAAATGAAAGTCGGTTTTTTAATTTTTTTATGTATAAATTAAATTAAATTATGACGAATTAGGGGAAAGTCCTTCGTATTGTCCTTGGTACCGTATGTACTGGAAGAGGAGACTGACCGACGAACTGAACGGGCTGTACAGGGACATCAATCTGATCAAACGAGTGTTCGGGTCCCTCGTCTCAGATGGCTAGGTCATGTTGAGCTAATGGACACCAATGCTCCGAACCGGAAAGTCTTCGACTCCAACACCGAGGGACAATGCGGCAAAGAAATACCGGGTCGCCGGTCGCGAAGCAACTAGCAGAAGAACGTACTAGATGGAGAGGCATTTTGGCTGAAGCCCAGGTCCACCCCAGAAGAAGTGCAGGATTATAGCCAAGCTGTAGGCATTTGATTCTATTTTGGAATGCAAATACCACCTGACAAACTTTTCTGCTACGAAGTAGCTTTCGTTATGATGTGGAATGTGCAGAGGACAAGGGCACCAAGTCCAAGGATGCTTTAATGGCATTCTTTCCCACAAATTCGGTTGAACCTTCTTCCGTCAGGGCTGTGGGGAATATATACCAAATTCACTTACAGAATCAACAACAGGATGATCCTAAAAATCAGTCACAATCAATCCCAATCGAAGCTGCACAATTCACTGGTCAAGCGTGAGCCCATCAAAACAGCACCTAATTCAGTTTCTGACAACAGCAGAGAATCCGATTAATGTTGGCCGCCCGCCGCGCCGTGAGCCCATCTTGAATGGCAGTTCTCCACAATTAAGGCTTCCCGTAATGATACACCGGCGAGGCATGCTCGGAGCTGCGCCCGTCACTAATTGAACGGTTCTCGCATTTCGATGTGGCCCACCACCTGATGCCAGTAATTATGAGCACATCACTGGGCTCGCTGCGCCGTCATAATTAGCTTTTGTTGGAAATGCCAGGATGTCCCGGTAATTGTCATGTGAAAGATAAATACTTTCATTGTTGTCCTGTGGAGGTGGGCAGTGGGAGAGAGCGAGCAAGGACCACAAGGAAAATAAACAATAACCGTTCAAGCAGTTCACCCCCTTTCGCCGTATCAATTGCACGTCAATTATCGGATTAAAGGCACTGCCTGTCTCCGCAGCCCGACGACACGACGATGGCCAGTTGCCACCAGCGCACCGTCTCCCGGCCGGAATCATCCGCCTCCAAGTCACGTGCGGTGGATGGTCCATGTAATCATCGTGTCCTTAATGTTTGCGCTAGTAATTACATATTTCACGGTGGTTGCGTATGTAAATACTGCGCTCGTGTGTGCACGGGCCGGTGCGTGCGTGCACCCCAACAAGAAACGAAACTACTCTCCTCTACCTCGTCCTGTTGCAGTGTGAGCGCGTGTATGTGTGTGGAGTGATTGGTGGTTGTACTAATTGAAACCACGGCCGCATAGCATCTGGAGAGGCTCTTCAAGCTTAATGGGTGATAATAATGCCGGCAGAGCGTTGAAATGGCACGTGGCGCTTGCAGCTCGGATTCATGTCCTTTTCCGGTGAGTACTTGGATGGGAATATGTTGACAACAAAGGATATCGCAACAAAATATGTTTCTCTGTTTATTCTGTTCAATTCAGGGCACTCGTTGAGTGAAGCTGAGTTTTGGGGGTGAAGTGCACTTGTGGAAGGTGAAGGACGTCCTTGCGTCGGATCAGCGATTGAGTGTGACTGTTGTGTAATTATGCCCTTAATTGTGGATCAATGAACTTAATGGGTTTACACAGCACTTAACGTGCACACACGATGTGTGGGAACTATTTTTGAGCTATTACGTGATGTTGCACACGGGATCGGGCAAGGAAATTGTCCCCCGTAATGGGATCCGATGGATGAGTGCGTTGCTAGGTCACCTGGCCGTGGATCAAGAGAGTATCAAGTTTTCTTTGAAGTGCTGATGCCAATTAGGATTGTGAAGAGGACAACAGGAGAGAGGTGGTCTCAACGACCGTAGACTGAGATAAAGTAAGCTAAAATTAATTTTGGAGGTCCTTGAGCAAGTTTTGGCAATTAAACAAATACAGCTGCACTTGGTGTCAGCCAGGTTGACACAAGATCAACAACAGAAAAGAGCTTTGCGGCTCTTAATCTCAATTGACGACTGAAACATTCCCATTGAATGATCAGGACTATTCGTGTATGTCGGTCATGAAAAAAGGTAGTTTGATGAACGATGCAAATCACATCTTAATTTCTCTAGAAGATCTTCAGGTCATATTTAACTCGCTGAAGAAGACCCGAATATTGGGCTTCTTCCTTCTTGCCATCTTCCCTCCAAAGCGGTGCAAATTAACACAACACTGTTCAACAATGCGCTGAGTAATGCACATTACCTGACACACTGGAAAACAGCTCTTCCTCAAGCTGGTCAGGCATGGCATAAGTAAAACATTGCTATACACGATCTATGACATCGGCCCAGGCAGGAAGCTTGTCACCTTGCTCGCAATATTCACTAAGGGTCTTCAGAACGAGGTAAACTTGAAGAGGATAGATACATACATTTGTTATTCCAATCTTCACCAACGGCTCCGAGGCCAATGAATGATTTTTTTTTTCTTATTTATTTGTGTTGTCTACTTTTATAAACATTTTTCATGAATTCATAGTTTCACAAAATATATATTTACAAGCGCAGTATTCAAAGTGAGGTTTCATCATTGTATTGTATATAGTCACCGCTGTCATAATACATTTTGTTTCTAATTCTTTTGAAAAATCCGATTTTTGTATCTATTTACTTACATATGTATATAGTCGCAATGTTTGTCCGTTTAAATGTATGTTTTCGTCCGAATTTGTCATTATTTCCATCCACTTCGTCTTTTGTTCATTTATCTTAAGTCTGTTCATTTTGAGCCATTTATATCGTCTGTTAATTTATTCTTACACTCGTCATGATTATTTTCTTTCGCATATACTAATGTATCCGTCCGAGTAAAACATTGAAATGAATTTTCTGCCTTTAAAAATATAAATGCTGGTGTACCGCGAGGGAGTGTTCTTGGCCCTCTGCTACACCTGCTCTATAGGAGTGATTTACCACAAGAAGAACACACTGTTCTAGGCACGGTAGAAGAGTCTACATCAAAATTTCAAAGCGCACTAGATCAGAAACACGAATGGATGAGCTTCTGGCGAATTGTCCCTAACGAAGGCAAATCCGTTCATATCAATTTTACTTATAGGCACGTTAATAACTTGCCAGTCTTTCTAAATCGTGTCCAAATACCTTTCGGCAATGAAGCGAAATACCTCGGGATGGCTCTTGACGTAAAATTCAAGTAGAAAGAACTCGTTAAAAAGAAACATAAAATACAAAGATATGTACTGCTTCCATGCTAAGTATTGACAACAAATTGCTTGTGCTCGTTTGGACGAATGGCATGCGACTTTGGTTGTACCAAAGCAGACTATTGTTAATACACCATGGTATATCAGAAACCACGATATCCACAGAGATCTTGAAATTTTACCAGTTCAAGATGAAATCAAGAAAATCGCTTACAAACATAAGCGTCGCCTGGAAGGGCATACAAACTCTGCAGTTTATTCAATCCTTGAGGAAACTAACGTCTTGCGCCGACGTCAAAGGACTTCAATGCTAGCCAACACCCGCCCATGGTTGAGGTGTTAGCAGGAACATTCATTCGAGAGTTACCTGTCAAACGAATCTAAATCAAGAAATAAGTGCTTCACTTAGTTGTAGTCGAACATAACATTTAAAGGGAGGTGGTTTTAGCCACTGTCCCGTCTTTGTTCAGATCAAGTGGCAGCTATTCTGTGCTCATGAAGTGAGGTGGGCTCCTCATCACAGAAGAAAGACGGAAGATGAAGAAATTCCAGTAAATGGAGGTTGCTGCCTGATGGTACAATGGACCAGTTTCTGAGTCTGAGTCTGAGTGCTCCATTGTAGGGCCAACATTAGTCACCAAAGTAGGGGGCATTCTGTCCAATTTTGACCGGGAAAATCAGCGCCAGTGCACCTGAGATCACCTCTAAATTGTTCAAGCCGAGTCATCGAGAACAGCGTTCATCTGCATTTCACCAAATTAATGCAATGACATGTGGCCCTCCTAACCCCGAGTCAGTAGGAGAGAGCCTTCTAATTCACCACACCCATCAGGCAACAGCCAAACCTCCTCACAACTCTGTCAACTGACAAGCAATAGTCAACCAGCCGCTGCACCGCATGTAACACCAGCCACCAGCAACCAGCAACCAGCAACCAGCCACGGCAGGATCAACACAAAACAGACATCCAAAACATCCTGTCGAGGAGTGAATTAAATTGATTGATTATGATTACCCTAAAAGCATTTCGATATAAACGACTGCGTCGATGTCTATTTCGACTTTTGACAGATTGCCTGCTTGCAGCAACAGCAATACCCTCAAGCAGGCACCACCAGAAGACAGGACTGGTTCGTTGGATGCGAACAAAAAAAGAAGAAAGATGAATAAGCAGGGGACGCACTATCTCGTCGCTGGTCCCTCGACACAATCGCTGTGACACTTTGTCAAGGGTGGTCGTGTTGTAGCAGCCTTATGTCAAATATTTTGCTTTTGATGAATGTGTATCTTCTGCGGCTCATTGGTGTTAATGTAACAAAACAATATTGTCAAAGGATTCGGAAAAGGATGAGTGGCGAGGATTAGGCCGTGGGCAACGGCCGGGGTTGGATGCGAAAGGTTTGTAAAGTGTCTGTTTAAGCAGCGTTAGTGCCGTTAAATGGATATTAATGAGGTAGTCAATTTGCATTTGTGTCTGCGATTGATTGAGATTACATTTGCGAGTGTTGCCTGAGGACTGCGTTGTAAATGGATTTGGAGTTGAAGCGGTTGTATGGGATTGGTTGGATGGATGTTGATCGGTTGAACTGCTCTGAAGACCAGAGCAATTGAAAGCAGTTCAAGTTGGCCATTCGGCTCTGAAGACGAGGTGGATATGAGCATGTTTTCCGAGACAGAGATGGGCCGATGGGCATTGGCAGCGTCTCGAGCGATGGGGTATCTTGAATTATGAAAACTGTTTGTTGTGTCGGGAGCGTAGGAATCGCCGCACCCATCCAATGATCAGCAGCGGCCGTACGATATATTAGTTAATTTTTGCCTGAACATCACAGGTTCACATCGTTGGCCAGTCAGTGCATTGCATATTCTCCTTTGCTCTGCGCAGCAGTCTGGATTGAAGCTGGTCTCAAGCAACAAGGCCTCGCATCACTACCTTTTGCTTTCTGTGTTGCGTTGTTGGAGGTCATTATTCTAAAACGCAGGATAACTTTGGTGACAAGGATTGATAACTGTTTTCGGTAGAGGGGACTTTTCACACCGTTTAGGAGGTAGGCGCAAAAAAATACTTAATATGAAATAAATTATTACAAAAACAATGGCAACACTTACAATGACCTACTACATCCGTTTTAAAAGCCTAAAACCTGTTCTTTAATCCTGCATTTAAATTAAATTATTAGTGTTATTTAAGTGGCGTTGTGGGTATGTGCGTCGACTCTACGCACTTAAACCTCGGCGTCTAAGTTCGAATTCTAAGTACAACAAAAATAATTTTCACAGTCCCACTTCTTTCGAGTCACTGACAATGTTCTAATTGTCTAGAAAAAGCTTCTCAAACTAGACCGTTTGGAGTCGCCATAAAACTGTAGGTCCCTTCCACTCGTTACAGAACAATGGCACGCACAACACGAGTGGTTGCTGAGAGGCTAAGCTTTGGCCCTCTACGTGCTGTAGCGCTGCCATTATTATTATTATTATTTTTGAAAAAGACAACAAGGACTTCTACATCCGCTTTGGAAATTGTCCATCCATCTCCACCGTTCCGCAGGACTGATATGATTAATGTCTTGTATAAAGTCAGCTCGATCTTTCGAAAGACGCAGACGCAGTTGCCTCTTGAGCCTAAAGAGTGTTTGGCAAGAGATATTCTGCGTTGGATTTCGGTATGATTCACGCTAGACGAAGGCCAGTCATCCATGGGAGACATTCCATCTTTGATAGTCGTCGGGACCAAGCTGTCTTTCGTCCGCGAGACCAAGGATTCGATCTTCTTCTCCTTTGCTAACGGGGAAGTTTGGATTCGAAGACCATCTTAGCACTCGATGTGGCAGAGTTGGTATAGTCGACACGTTTTTCCTGTCCGGTCTACATACGCTCTGTTAAAGACAACGATGATGTGTGTCGAGCAGTATATACTTCGATTTCCCCTCGTTAACAGTGAGAGCCGTTTTAGCAGCTACCACCTGGCTTTTCGGCTCGCTGTGGTCCGCCAATCACATCAATGTTATTCGCTTACGCTATCAGCTGAACGTGCTTCTACAAGATTGCCCCTCTAAGGTCGGGAACTGGACGTAGCGCTGTATAACACGTGACATATGCTGCCTTGAAATCGACGAATAGGTAGTGGATGTCGATTTTCAATTCCGGGACTGTTCCAGTATCTGCCGCAGTGTGATCAGTTATTATTATTATTATTATTATTATTACTAAATTACATGTATGCAGAGTAAGGTATACTCTAGAGTTTGTTGAACTACTGAACTAAAATAAAATTGCACTTTAAACTAGTTCCCTGGCTCGAAGCCGCCCTCAGAAGGACCTATCAACCTGCTCTTGTGCGGCTCCATGCGAGTGCACAAAACGGCAAGTTTGCCGCAGGACTTTCTTGTGAATCGGGGAATCGTTTAACGGAGTGCACTTAAAGGGTCGGCAGTCTGGTCATTTCCAGCTGCCAGCAGATTTCTGCAGATTACTCAGTAAGTAATCGTTGATCTGCCTGAGATACAGCCAGTGGTTGAAAGTGAAACACATCGCCGTCTTTTATTCTGACCAAGACAAAGGTTCACTACCAAGAGTGTATATAAACCCCGAAGTAGAACGTCTCGTTGAGGTGTCAACGGCGTAATCAGCGTCGTTGGAAAATAGAGAAGCACATCCTTTTTTGAAAATAAATATACCCAAATGCCTAGTTTAGTTAACGTACTTCAATATACGCTTAATAGAATTAACGTGAACCTGGGTTGGTGCATCTTAGTATCTGGAGACGTAATAACATATTTGGGCGAGTAGGTATAGCTATATAGCTTCACCGCCCCTGGACACCTAGAATCTGCAAGAACCCATGTGGAATTGCTTTTCAATACTTTCCAACATCAATACTTGCTATCACGGTGTCCAACATCATTTTAATTGAATATGCATGGATCCATCTTGCTAGGCTTTTGGATCTGAACTAATTGTCTCACCATAGTCAGTGTCTTTTTCGTGACTGACACCACGGTCGGCGTCCTTTACCATCTAAGTTTTTCAACTTAAACAACCACTAATTGCTGGCACTTATTTCGTCTACCATTGCTGCCTTCCATTGCACACAATTCATGCAGGAGATGGCTTCCTTGCATCTCTGTGGTTCCTCATTCACCAAGAAAGTATGCTTACGGGTGATATTGCATAGTCCTGCCTTTGGGAATAAGTCTTCCCGTAAATGGCTTTTGAAGGGAAGAGTAGTTGTCCTGACATCACATGTTTCCGAATCGGAAGTTGTACCGTCATTGGCAGCATCGTTGTTATTAACTTATCCCCTTCTACGTCCCTTTCTAGTTGATTCTCATCATGACACATACACTCGCTGCTTCCACACACTTGTCACTAACCCTTTTCCAAAGCGACTTCATTACTGCGTTGCTCCTTGCTATCAACCCTTGCGGACACTCTCTATCGTTTCTCTAAAAATAACATGTCTTACGACCTCTATTCTGCCAATTGATGGAATTCAAATAATAAAACCAAACTTACCGCGTTTTTGTTTACCTTCCTAAATAAACGTTTCAGCGCCGAAAATAAAAGTCGCCAGCAGTGATTCCGCTCCTAAGATGGCTAGGTCATGTAGAGCGCATGGACAACACTGCTCCCGAAGAGTCTTCGATCCGGAACCAGTGGAATAACGCAATAGAGGATGCCCACGGAACCGATGGCGCACACAAGTGCAGAAGAAGGACCTTAACCGCTCGAAATTGGAGGCAGATAGCTAAATATAGTGATATAGTGCCAGCTGGAGAAGCTTGTTGACTGAAGCCCAGGTCAACCCCGGACTGTAGCGCCACTAGAAGAAGAAGAGCAGTGATTCCTTCATATTCTTCGTGCATCAATCGTGGCATAACACCTCACCAGCTCCTCGATCGCCCTCTTCTCTTGCTCTTTCCTCTTCCTTTTGAGCAGTCGATTCTTTTCCATTCGTCTCTGCTCGTAGAGCTCATGAAGAGCTTTCGTAGCTTGTTGCAGCTCTATCTTGCAGCCTGCAAGTGTGCAGTCACTTCTTGACACGCCTAACATCGTCCCCGATTGCCTGTGCAGACAACGTCCACTTTCAAACTATTAAAGAGTTTCTAGGAGCCTCGATCGGCAAACGATCTAGCAGTCAATTGCGAGTGCATCTTTCCGACGTCGGACCTCAGCCGCAAGGGTTCACTCGCCGTAGACTCTATTCCAATTCCATGACCTGTCCACGGAAGAATTCATTCCCTCACTGCTTGTTTATTAGGTAGTCCTGACAAAATTATAGTAAGAATGGTCATCTTTCATCCATTTTATGTTTGAAAAATGGAGAGTTTTCGATAATCCGGATGAGTATCCGAATTTAAAAAAAATATCCAAATGCTTCCTCTCCTCCTCGTGGAGATGGATTGGATCTCTAGATCCTTCGAAATTCTAACGAATTCTCTATTCTCTGTTTTACCTTAAAAAACGGCCCTTTCGCAGGAAATCCGGACAAAAATGCTCAAAATTGGACTTGGGGCTTATTTTGAAAACCACACGATGTGGTCTCAGTCACAATTCCTCAGAATATTTCCTCACAAAAAGGGACAAAGTTTTCTTCTTAGAAGACAACCGGACTCTTACGCTTTTCTGACATTTAGATGGCTTTCCTTGAAAACATCTCTTTCTCTCTTTGCACCAGCTGGAGCGGGACATTCTCCATCTCTTCACCGATATTGCATAATCCAAAATGTAATTCAACTGAACATGGTAACGCAACGGCTTTGAATAGAATTTAATTTGTGGATCCTTGTGACAAAAACCTTGTATCCAATTACACTCGTCAAATGCACGTCGAATCGAATATTCAATCACTCGCATGTACGTGTAATTAAATGAAAATATCCTGGCATCAAAAGGACGCCAGCTCAGAGAACGGGAGCGTGACTCGGCAAATGGAGCAAAAATGCATCAAAAGGCAAATATTTTCGTCGGACGGACTTAATCAAAGATTCATGTGCAAGCAGACGCCCCACTAATCTCACTTACATAACCGAATGCCATTAATCACATTTAGAAGGGCTACCATCCCGTACCTGGTGAGTGTTTCTTTTTCGGGCCATCATGTGGGAAGGTATCCATAAAAACGCACCCGGACTCAGAAGCTAGACGAGCGGCAAAAATCGGTTCTGTAATGGACAGTTTGGTTGGGAGAGAGTGGGGCGGCCGCCATTAGGACTCGGCCACACATGGCAACCGTTGACAGGGACTTCTTTCTCAAAAATCAACCAAAATCTGCATATGATGATGAATTATTGGCGTGCGCTGCATTTCCCTTCGTTCTTTTTTCTTTCGTTGACTCATCCCCGTGGCAGGAAGCTGTCCGGATGGATTTTTGACAGGCAGGCTCCGGCGGACAGGTGCGGTTGTTGCGAGATGAAAGATTCCGTCAGCTAGGTGGAAGTAGGTTTTTTTTTGGGCATACGACTGCTGACTGCTGAGCTCGTAGAGCATAATCTACGTCAGGATAAAAGACATGCTCACAAAGCGCACTATATGCTGCCAAATGATGTGCAGGAGTGATGGATTAAGTGGCGATGGGGTGTAGCACATTCGAGAATAGCATGCAATCGGATTATGGAGGACTAGCATCTCCTTGCTAAAATGGAACACTGCGTGTCTGTTTGTTTGTTTTCTGGGCGATAGACTTGGCAAATTGGGTGGAACAAGGAAACAGGCAGTGACTTGTTGGCTTCTTTAAAGGATCAGGGGCGAGTGCGACGTCCCTTGCTTGAATCTAGAAAATTTAGTAGAAAAGAACGAAGTTCCGACCGAGAAATTTTGATGTGAGTCCATTCTTTCATTCTCCGATCCCATACCTGATTTAAGGCGTAGACGCATAGGACATCGAAAGGGGATGACGAAGCTCTTAGTCTTGCCGGGAGAATCCATGTATGTTCCCGTTGATTACGAATCAAGCTGATGATACAACCCGAAAAAAATGTACAGCAACATGAATTCGGTCATGCATCTGACGGCCTGAGCCTAATCAATAGCTGCCTCCTATCGTTGGCGGTCGCTGACGACACGCTGCTACCAGCTATCGAGACCGAGCTGTCACACATCAGCGATGACTTGATCTTTCTGACAGATGCTCGGTCTTCCTCTCATAGAACACGAATTTGAGAACCGTCTTAGCTGGAGCATCATGTTACAAATTTGGATGGCAGCACTCATTACTTACCACCAACGCTAGCCCCAGGGAAGCGCTGCAGATACTTTACCAGCGCTTTCCGAAATGGAAACAAAACGATCGCCCTATACCTAGAATTCTCAAAGACTGCGGTCTTCTGTCACATATTTGAAACATCTCTGGTACTAAGAGAGGACTGCAGCGTCTTTCAAGCCTAAGTGGTTGGCATACATGAGGCAGTACTCGTGCGGAGAGACCACAACGTAACCGACAAAAAATCGGATCATTTTGTCAGATAGCCAAGCGACCATAAGCAATACAATCAGACACTCTGACATCAAAGCTGGTTATGTTGTGTAGACAGAGCGTCAGTGAGATGTCCTTGACGAACAAGGTACGGAGCCATACGGGAAGCCAAGGAAAAGGAGGACATCCTCGCGAAAAATGGATCGGAGCTGGGTATGCGTATACGCCACATAGCTCTATAAGGAGACGACTAGAGGAAGAAGTCTTAGATACAACCATAACTCGATGGCCTGGTCTGAGTATTGGAGCAACGACAAGGGCTCTATGGCCGACGCTGACCAAGAACAGGGATTAACATCACTGATCAGCCTTAGTCGCAAGGAAGTGCGAACGATAATAGGAGTACTAACCGGGCACTGTGCCATAGGTACGCATTGCATCCCCGCATAACGACTTTTGCAGAAGCTGCCACCATCTGCTCTGCGATTGCCCAGCCCAACCAGGAAATGGAGGCAGTCTTCTTCGGAGAGCTGGTAAAATTAAGCGCCAAACAAAGAAGAAGAATAGCATGGATCTGGCTTCCCTTACTCAGCTGCAGCTACGAGAATCGAACAAAGCTTTGTTCATTTGTTACGCCCGTCTAAAATCTGGGTATAATAGTACCTTATCATGGGATACCCATTTTACTGCAAAAACTAGAAAAGTCTATGATTTGCTCCGCCTCGCGTCTGTGGTTTACTCCCACAGAAACCTAAATGAACTTGTCAAAAACCCTGCTACTGTCAATCTTACTAAGCGTTTGCGAATTATTCGGTAAACTGGATTACAGGTGGTCTACAATGAAATTTCATAATTCGTTCCAAGTCTAACGACCCCACCCTTCGGCCGCAGCGTATGTTAAGCACATTAAATTCCGATCCTGTCAGCATAATTAACTGGGGAAGGAACAACAGAGTGGAATTCAATGCTGCGTGCTGTCACTCAAGCGAACCCTTGATAATCAGTCATTCTCCATGAATGGCGCCTGTTTCGATGAAACCGTAAAGCTGTCCATCCTTGGTATGTGCATCAACACAACACTTAGTTGGAATGATGGCATAATTGAAATCGCCAAAAATGCTGCGAAATGTTTAGATTTCCTTAATCGATGCAAAAAATATTTCACTCCCTCTGATTTGGCTTTCGTTTATAACGCGTATATCCGCCCAGAGACATGAACGCTATTGAAAGCGGATGAATTAGCTCTTGGTCGTTTTGAGAGAAAGGGTCTACGTGCGATCTTTGGTCCTGTTTGCTTTGATACTGTCTGGAGGAGGGGATTCAATCACGAACTATACGGGCTGTACAGCGGCATGCGCCTAGTTAAGGGCGTTCGGATCCAACACTTAAGATAGGTAGGTCGTGTAGAGCAGATGAACACCACAGCTCCGGCCCGAAGAGTCTTCGATTCAGAGCTATTGGAACAACGCAACAGAGGACGTCCTCGAACGAGATGGCACACACAAGTGGAGAAGTACCTCAACCAAGTTTGTGGGCGCAATTGGAGGCAGCTGGCGAAAGATCGTGCTGGCTGCAGAGGCTTGTTGGTTGAGGCCCAGGTAGCGCCAAACAAAGAAGAAGAATAAGATATCCGCGCCAAGCTTGAGTACAACGCTCATATCTGCTCTGGTGCTACCAAGACCACCCTGCACCTACTAGATAGAAACCAAAAGCGAGTGATAAAACTTATAGAAGCCAAACAATATCGCAGAGTCATTAGGTTCGCTCGAACATCGACGTACCGTCTCTTCTTTGTCCATATCTTACCGCTATTTTAACAAACGATGCTCAAGTGAATCCAAGTGAGCTAGCCAACTGCATTCCTCTCTCCATGAATTCACCCGCAATACTCGTCTCGCCATGAATGCCCATCAGTTTACTCTTAAGCCTGCATTCGGACGGACAGTTAAATTTAGAGACTCGTTTTTCAGCCACACTACACGAAGATGGAAGGCTCTTCCCAGTCCAATATTTTCCACAGACTAAAACCCGCAGATATTTAAGACCAATATGCACAGGTACCTCCTCTCCCTTCATCCCTCTATACCTTCGGTCCGTCCCCGGACACTAGAGGGTATATGCCGCCCTTGCAAATTATAAAAATGTCAGGCGTTCCTTCGAAAACTTACTAAAATATTTCTCACTGACGTGCATATCACGACAGATACAACAGCCTTTATAATAAGCTCAGGTTTCCATTGCCACATCGAACTTTTGCTTTAGCGTCAGAGCGCCAGTTCTTAGTTCATGCCACTCGCCGATGGGACTCCCTTCCGGTGGAACGGAGAAGGATAAAGAACGCAGAGCACTTTTAAAAACGGCCTTTAACGCATTTGGCTACGTTTCAGAACTCAATTTTCTTATAAGCTTATTCATAATTTTCCTTTCTCTTTAGTATCCTTTTTTATCTTTCATTTAAAGGGTGATTTTTTAGCTACTATCTTTTTGGCAAGACTGGTTTAAACAGCTGACGCACGTTTCGTGTTTTGTTTCACTGTCAACCATCTTCAGTTTGGTCTATAATTTAACCATGAATCGTCTTACAAACGAACAACGCTTGCAAATTATTGAATTTTATTATCAAAATGCGTGCTCTGTTAAGACAGTTCATCGCGCGCTTCTTCTATTTTGTGATCAGAAGCTCATCATTTTGGCTCAATGGGTACGTAAATAAGCAGAATTGTAGATTTTGGAGTGAATATCAGCCAGAAGCATTGCAAGAAAAAGTCACAGCTGGTGGCATCATTGGACCGTACTTCTTCAAAGATGATGCGAATCGTAACGTAACTGTGAATGGTGAGCGCTACCGTGAGATGATATCCAACTTTTTTTTGCCCAAAATGCAAGAGCTTGACTTGCATGACATGTGGTTTCAACAAGACGGTGCCACATGCCACACAGCACGGGCAACAATGGACTTATTGAGGGGCGAATTCGGTGAACATTTTATTTCACGTTCGGGGACCGGTCAATTGGCCGCCTAGATCGTGCGATTTAACGCCACAATTTTTTGTGGTTCTATGTTAAAGCTCATGTCTATACAGACAAGCACGCTTCAATTGACGCATTGGAAGACAACATTGAAACATTTATTCAAGAGATACCGGCCGAAATGTTGGAAAGAGTATGCCAAAATTGGACTAAGCGGATGGACCATGTGAGGCGCAGTCAAGGTCAACATTTGCATGAAATAATCTTCAAACATTAAATTAAAAGGAGCGTACTATCGATTCAAATAAAGATTTCATGCATTTTTCTGAATTTTATGTGTTAATTTTTTTTAAAATTTCCTATAGCTTTTAAAAAATCAGCCTTTATTACTGCTTTTTTAATTTTTCATCCCCTGACTTAACAAACTCGTCTAAGTGAGCCACGGCCATAAGGCCAGCAGGGCACCTAATTACCTACCCAGTACCCACCTACCCAGCTGCAGCATTACTGTTCATGCGCTCGATGTGGCCGCGTCAGTGAAATCGAAGGATTTTATCCTTTCGGAGGAGCTCCTCCAGGAGCATACGTAGTATATCTGACGGAGAATTCTTCTTTCGAAGGCGTCAAGAATGAGCTCAGCTGTTTTCCTTATCGTCCAACTTCCGGGTCACTCACGCACTCAATAACTGTCAAAACTAGAGTTTTGGTCGATCAAGTGAAGAGCTGTCAGTAGTACTAGTTGCCAAGGGCGATTCTACCCGGGATCACCACTAAGAAGTCATTTTTGGAGCACACGTATGCCTCTTGGTAAACAAACTACTTAACTACCTCGAAAGGACAGCTGTCGTCACGTGACTAGTGACGTTTTGCCCCAGCCGGCGCCTGGAGGATGGATTCTTGCATGACAGCATATAGTTTCTTTAATCGCCGTGGAAGCTTCCACAACGGACCTAAGGCCCAAGCTACAGAATCCGTTGCGTGCGTTGCATTTAAAATCCACGTAGTTGCCGGATGGCAAAGTGGTGCCCAATGAACACGTACGTTGCGACCGAAATCCATCCAACCCCACTACGACGACATCAGAATAAAATGATTTAGGTTGGAAAGGAACTGCCACAGTATGAAAAAGTCAAAAGCTGACATTCCACTTGTGGACCGCATTTTCTATCTCCCTCTCTCTCAGCATGCAATATATTCTCCGGGTTTGGGCCTTTCGAATTTGACTAGCTTCAGGAAATTCCACAACATGGTGCCAGTAATTTTTTTATTGGTATCAGCAAATCCCTCGATGTCCCACAGGGCAGTCATATTGGTCCACTATTTTCTTAGACGATTGCAATATTGATAATATCCCCGTGAACGACCTACCCCACATGTCAAAATGCAGCCGCCATTTATTAGTGCATCGGTGAGTAGACTTTTCATTCATTTCCGGCCACTAACCACTTTACTGATTCATGTCTTCACCACTCTCGAATACTGACAGTGCTTACATAGTACACACATCGCCGAGCAGAACCATAAAATGGCCACCATTAGTGACCGCAGGACAAGCTAAACAACCAAAGTCCACACTAAACCACAGCAAAAGTGATGCGCCCGTTCCGCGCAGCTTCAAAGCACATTTCCCCAATTGAAATGCGCTTCAGATGGCCTAAGGATACACAAGGATTTAATTAAACAACTCCCCGCCATAGATCACTCACTGAAATGGAAACCCAATCATCATTCGTTATAATCAGTCATCCCCCCAAAACTGGTTGTCTAAGGGTCTGAGGGTCTCTTTGTGGCCAGGAGGGAGTATTTTTTTTGCCCACCATCAAATGATTTGTATTCCGCGTAGTAGGTTTTCTTCATTCGTTGGCCCTTTCAGTGGATGCACTTTAACATCGGTGAAAGGTGAGCACTGGGCGCTCGTTAGCCGCACGGTTATTATGTGCTTTCTATGAAACTGTCACCGCTCGCATAGACGAGAGGATGTGCGCCCCAAATGGACGTCCATTAGCAGATTCATGCAATTGTTTGTGAAATTAAATCATCGACCGGGTCTCTCTATTCCTGATGATTTCCATAGCGACGCATCTATTTTCGGGCGAAAGGAGTGTCAGAATGGGTTCGTTGCTAACGAAGGACCAGACTTGGAGTATATCGAGTGCTGGGCTGAGGCGACTGACGGAAGATTTAGAAGAAAACGTTGAGGGTTGCATTGCGACTTGTCTATTTGCACGAAATTCTAAATCATCCAAGACGACAAAGCTGATGTATGTCCTTCGCTTGTTCAAAGGAAAGGTTGAAAATGAGTGACATCGTTATGTTCCTGAGGTGGTGGCATTACAATACTTTTCCACCTCTGGAACATAGAGCATCAAGGAGGCCGAATAATTGCAGCTTCCGTGTGATAATGGTGTCCACCTTCCAGGTACTGCATCCTTAAAGCAGCACCGATTCCACGGTGGAGCGGAACAATCGCGGGTTGGTCCTCAGCTTTAGACTTCCCGATCCTACTGCACACATCCAGTTCCACACATCCAGTTCCATGGCCTCCTTGTGGAAGGCTGTCAACTTTCTCGACTCCCTGTCCGGCAACGTTCAGGTCGGCGCGTTTGTTAGAAGTGCTTAGGGCTCAGGGTTTGAGTTATGTTTGTTTTTGGGCGCCACTTTTCTTGCCTCGGCTTCTAAATTGTGGGCCATCATTGCATGACCTAGTCGTCAGCGTGTGCTTAAGAATAGATGCTAAGGCCCACCAAATGCTGAGGATGCTGAGGAAGTACTGAAGTTAGGCTCAGTCATCTCCAAGTATGCAGTCGAAGCCCAATTCTACTTGAAAATCCTCAAGACTCTTCTTCTATCGCCCCCAGCCACCGCCGATGTGTACACTCATTATAGCCACCACGTTAAATTCCTTCAAAAAAAAAAAAAAACCACCTCCCGTCGGCCCACCATATGCCGCAAACCACAAACAAAGCACAAAACTCCGATTCGAATGAAGCATCGCAACAGTCCTCTGGGAGCGAACTTCAAATGAGTCTTTCAATCCCAAGATGCACATCATACATAAATGTGTTGTCGACGTCTTTTTAGCCAGATTATGAGGATTGCCATTCAAGTCGTTCATTGCTTCGTGTTCCACCCTCACGGACGAATAGATCAGCCACCACCTCGTCCACACAGACGCACAGTTTCCCGAATTGATGGGGTGGAAACTCAAGTGGGAGATTTCCTAAGATACATTCCATGTTCGGTAATTGTCACAGATGGCTTAATTGGAGTAATTACATTTAATCCTTGAGGACTTAACGGATACACGATCCGAGTACTTTCGACGAGCGGGAGCCCAGAGATCGGAGGTCATTTAAAGTTTTTAATGGAAAATAATAATAAAATCATTTAAGCGGGGCGGAGAGGTGTGGTGAGTGGTGACGAAACATTACCACTGTGTCGCTGAAAAGCGGTGAGGGTGTGTGCTTAAATGTGGGTCTGTTGTGCTTTGTTTCTAAACTGGAATACTTTTCGCGTGCGTTTGAGCTCGGAGGGGGACCTAAACCCGTTTTCGCTGCTGACACAATTCTTTTCATTGTTCTTACTGTGAGGCAAGGTTCTATTCGATTGCACGCGGAGTAAGACTAATGTCTAGAGTCTCGACTCTCACAACGCTCGGTGGAAGTGCTGCGGACAGTCATTTGACGATGAACAATTTAAATAACTCAATGACCCCCTAGTAGCTTCGATCCATCGGAAGTGGAAATTGAAAGAAGCCACGAGTCAGCATTTTATGAGGCGGATATGGAACGCACCTTTCTTGTTAATCGAGGCACAGTGTGCAATAATTCATTCCATGAAGGCACACTTTGTTTTCAACTCCTGAACTCCTGAAACGGACCGTGGTTGCCGTTGCGTAGTTGATTGGTGCGCGGGCTCCTACGGCGGAGGATGAACTTGGCATTCCCCGATTCTTACCAACTTTCATAATTCACGATCAATACTTCATTCGAGGCACGAACAATGCTTGAATATTCCTGTTGTCTAGGAAAAATTGCGCAAACTCAATAAAACTGTAGCCCCCATCCACCCGCGAGAGCACAAAAATTTGCCATTGATTCATTTAGCTGAAGAAGCTCAAGAGGCAAACAATAAGGAATATCGGGCAAATCGGTGATATTTCAGTCGAAAACCCAGCAGAAAAGATTCGTGGTTGGAACACAAAGCCGCGTTGTTACAGCCGACTTCGCGTTACGGAGGTAGTGCATCAAAGCTGCGTTGATATTCTAACTCAAATGACATCAGAAAAACTCTCAATTTGTAAGAGAATGGTAGCTGAACGCAGCTCTCTGTCAAATTAGCTCGACAAGTTGAAAAAAGACTGCGTTCTTTTTACGTTTGGCGTTTTATTACGTCCCTCTCGTATCGCTCATCTTGCTAACAAACGTACAGCTATGGACATATAAATGGCACATTTTTTTATTTGTTTTTTCTTTTATTATCGAAAATATTTTTATTAAAAGGCAGGTGTTTGGTTTTTTCCAAAGGTTTATAATTCATCTTCAATAATAAAGTAAACTTAAGTTTTAATTACATGAGCTGGACATATAAATGGCACAACCTGGAAAAAAGGAGAAAAATTCGTCTTAAAGTTTCATTTGTTGATTTTTGGAGTGCACAAACATTTAAATAATGCTGCAGCCTTTGTGTTTGATGACAGCTCCACACCTGCGACCTATAGTCTCTACGAGTTTTTGGCATCATGCTTTGGGTATGGCATACCAAGCTTTCTGTGTAGCAGACCAAACATCATCCATATTTCTATAATTTTCCTTAGCCACTTCAAGTTTGACTTCATTCCACAAGTTCTCTATAGGATTTAAGTCAGGGCTCTGCGCTGGCCAATCCAAAACGTCGATCTTTTCCCCATTGAACCAAGTTTTGACCACATTGGAGGAGTGTTTGGGGTCATTGTTGCATAAATGTCCACTTAATTGGCATGAAATCGAAGGCATATGGTTTTTCAAAATATCAAGATATTGAAATTTGTCCATTATGCAATTGATCTTTATAAGCGGACCTACGCCATGCCAAGAAAATGCACCCAGACCATAATGTTTCCACCGCCGTGCTTTACAGTCTTCTGGGTGAACCTTGGATTGGCATTTAGGACGATGGACAAACGTTCTACCATCTGGTCCTATTCTATTAATTTTCGTTTCATCACTCCATAAAACTTTTTCCCCAAAATTGATGGGTTTCTCTTGATGGGTTTTGGCGAAGGTTAATCGTTTCTTAATATTTTTTTTTTTTTGACAGCAGTGGCTTTTTCTGGAAATGCGGTCAAACAAATTTGCCTCGCTTAATCGTCTTCTGACAAGCCTGCTGGATATTTCTAAGCCCAATATTTGATTAATATCGGATGCTATCTGCCGTGATGACTAAATGGATCCTTTTTCGACATTCTTACTATGGCAGCATCCGGACGCACATCAGTTTTTTTAGGCCTCGGCTTCCGAATTTTCAATTTGGTCAGCAAATCGGAATTCTTTGTGCATGAACTAATTGCAACATTTAATCGAAATCTAATTTTGTGCCATTTATATGTCCATAGCTGTAGATGACCGTCCTTGTCCTTGTATTAATTACGTTGAAAGACGACGCACGGTAACAGCAACTCAACTTTGTGTTTCAGGCATCAAACCGAGGAATCCTTACCAAAATTGTCCTTATTCCTATTTTGCCATCATACGCATTCTACTTAAACACATCGTCTGTACAAAATGAATCGCTGTTCTCTAGCCATTCGTTTGAGTCGGTCATACATAAGGTATGTTTGTCCCGGCTTTCAAAACCTGCCTTGTTACAACACAAAACAGCTTTTTTTCAGTTAAATTAGGCTACTTTTCGAATGGGGAATGTTTACACTCTGCGGCGCTATTAAATTAACTATGGTATCTTTTCCGTTGCTGTACCGGTTGGTAATTAGCGAAACTTCTGTTTTATTTACAATTGGCTCAAAGGGCGGCTTTAAGTCGGTCCTAGAGACACCTTGGTTTTGAGAGAGGGTGCATGTGCGGTCACACAATAAATGCTCCAAAATTTAACTTCAAATATTTATCAAGAAGTCGAAGACGAAAGGAGACATGACCATAAGGCCAACAATAATTGGCATGAGCTAATGTCAAACGCTTATGTCACCAGCATATGACTGACTGTATTGGAGTTCGAAACATTTCGTTAAGCTACCTAAGCTCCTCTTCGAGAAGGATTGCCAAACAGCATCCCTTCCATATGCTTATTGAAGTTTGACAACAAGATCCTAGATCGTCCTTCGCGAATCTGCACTGATTGATCGATGATGGGCTAAGGTGCGAGTGTCTACTACATCAGTCGATTCCCGATTCTACTGTAATCTGTCTTTCAACCGGAACCGGCAGTGATTAGAGAAACTTTCAATTGACACAAGAACAATGTGAAATCAATGGGAGATATCAGCATATGTGCAACAGCCATGCGGCGATCAAATCTCTGAATGCAGTCAAACGCACACTTAACGGCGTATGATTTTTATTCAAAGTCGATTTTAATTTAACTCACGAAATATAATCAGATGCCTATTGACCTCCTTGGCGTAATGTATAAAGTCTGCGAATCCTACAGGGAAGATCTAGGCTCGACTCCGGACACTATAGACATTTCTTTTCACTGGACCAACTCTCTCGATGCACAGACAATGCTAAGAAAGAGAGAGAAAGATAATCAAACGACACCGTTCAGGGGCCAATGGCCACGTGCAATATGATTGGGCGATTTGGAAGCTCAGCCATTGTGTGATCTGCTTTTTACACCAGGGATTGATTGTGGGACGCCAACTTCTCATCAATAGCTCCCATTAATGGCCAGACGCGAGTTCACCAGCATAAGCTGAGTATATCGCCTAAACTGAGCACACGTCACTTGCTCCACGAATCCGGTCCCGTGAACGCCAACGCTGTCAAAAGCAGTGACCGGTAATCCTCGTGAGACTGCGTAAAACGATCGAAAAGTACAACATCAAGTATCGAATGTCGGAACGTGTTATCTACTAAGGGCGCCAAATTAGATAACCATCTCGTTACATGTTCCTTATTCTGAATCGAGAAAAATAATTGCTTAACCCAGACACCAAGGACCAATGAAGGCAAAGTTTGGACTGAAGCCTGCCGGGACTTGAGTCAAGAGTCAATGGAGCAATAGAGGCCACTCTCGCTGGATGAAGCTGACTTTACACAAAGAATTGCGCTGACTCATGTACGGCACCGGCTCGAAAAGTCATCAAGTTCAATCCTGTGGGACAAGGCACCTATGTTGCCGCGTTTAAGTTAGCTCACGCCAGTAGAGAAGGACCTTAGCCTACTTGTTCTTCGTCATTAGAGTCAGCTAGCCACAGATCGCGTTAGCAAGGGAGTCTTGTTGGTTGATGCTCAGGCTCACCACGCGACACGAAGAAGAACAACAGACATCACGGTCATCATGTATGTTGAGTGCTAATTCGCCTTGATCAAAGCATTTTCCTCAATTCAGTGAATTGGAGCTGGGTTTTTGGTCCACTCTAGAGTCTTTCTGAAACGTTGCCTGTCATCCTAACGCTTCTGTCTTCAATTTTTTGACAATTTAAATCTGTTCATGGAAATGCAAGAACAAATTGGGACTAGATTCTATGATAATCAGTCTGAATCGCAAGCAAATCGGACTCCAGAGCAATTAATGTACAATGTTCAAAACACATGGAATAATTTCACACCAGTAAGGTGTCCCAACTGTAATGCAAATCGAATGAATGCACAAAAAATGATAAACTGTGTTCATAATAAGAACTTTGCTACGTTTCGTAGCGTTGCGTTAAGTTTCGTCAAGTTTCGTTAAGTTTCGTTCACTTTTGTATACTGAAACTGGAGCGGTATCAGTTTCTCCCTGCATACTGGTGGTACTGGAATTTTGCTTAAGTTCCCAGAAGGCTACTTTTTGTTCGCTTTCTGACACAAGTTCAAGTTTACTGAATTCAAATATGGGCGGCAGCTCTGGACAATGGTATAGGCGGTGTGTTATCCGTGACTTAGCATTTGAGCTTTATTGAACTTCTTAGTTTCCGTGAGCAGCATTTTACGCGATGATTTTACAAACAAGACCGACAATTTAACCGAGCATCACAAACAAATTATAGCTGCTCTTCGCTTTCAACAATTTCGTTAACGAACATAGTTTCCATTCAATAGCCAGCCTTGACGACGACCGATGCTTTAACTCTCGTATCTTTCGGGTGAGTGGGTGCCTTTAATCGCCTCCCACTACACGACGAGAAGTACCTGAAAGTCAAGAGGACTACAGTGACTACATGCGAAAAGTTGATTCTGCAAATGTGTGCCGAATGTGACATCCATTTACAGGAACGTACGAAATCCACAACTATCCACGTACGCAATTCAACAAAGCATCACCACCCTCACACCGCGTCTTTAATCCCACTCAACTCCACTGACAGGATTTCATTGCTTTTAGCAACGTTTTTGTTAAGAGTCAAGTAATTAAACTCCACTCCGACAATTACCAAATTAACAGAGAAATCGAAAAGAAAAAAGGGGCTACCAGTCCCAGCACTCAGAGCCATCAGCCAACCCCTCAAACCCACCCCCCGGATGGCAGAGCAGAGCAGAGCAGGACACAAAAACTTCGAGAGTATCCTAATTGAGTTGTAATTTGTGTAAACATCAGAATTGACTTAACGCTAATAACGAACGTGTTTCCTCACCACCCTCTCACTCCCTTGTATCGTCATCGTTGTCATGAATAAATTTATCGAAGTGGGTTGTGGATGAGACCACTTCCACCCTCTCTGGCTCTTCTAGTCCGGGCTATGACTCTGGATCTGGCTCTGGCTCTGGCTCTCGCACTGGCTCTGTGTATCTGCATGCTGTCTCTCAGAATACACACAACAAAAGGTTAAAAGGAAAACCTGCTCAATCTAGATTGAGGGAGAGCGGATGAATGGATAAGGGTAGGCCCCCACACCCCTGCTTTTGTGCGTTCGGTGTTCATCAATGTTAATAGCTCTTTATGCGCTCTGCTTGTGCCTGTGTTCGTGCCGGCTCCGTGTGCGTGTGTTGCTGTATCTTGATGCGAATTACCGAGAAACTACCCTTGCTTGTTTGAAAAGTGCCAAACCTCAAATATCGTAATTTTCCGGACTCTCAACCCTCCACTGGTGCTGGTGCTGGTGCTGGTGCGCATCTGTTTCGAGTAAAACTCGTGCCTACCGAGAGAGAGTGTGTCTCTGCCGTTTACGGAAACAACCAGCAGTCCTTTGGAAAAACCGAGCACTATCGGCCATCGTCAGAGGTAATCAAATACTTCTCGTATTCGTCTTTGTTGTTATTGTTCCAGTTGATTGCGTTGAGTACTCGTCCTTCGAGTACTTTGCGATGTTTAGGTTGGCAATTGCATTCCGATCTTATTCCCGGGGGATGGGTGTACATCAGCAGCGACTGCTTGTGGTTGCAAAGAGGAGGACCCTTGCGTCGTTTTGTCAGATTTTTTGATGGTCTAGCAAGTTGTCAGTCTATGGCCGTTGGGTAGAGTTTTCGTCGTTGATGTTGGTAGATCTGTCAAATCATTGGTGTGGAATGAGTATTTTTTTCGAGTTTATCAGACAATGCATTCGGAAATAGTGGGACAGCGGAGTAGCGGACATCACCTTTTAAGCAGGACAGGGACCTCAATCAATGTGCGAAATGGGAGGCAATTAGTCAGAGAGGGCTTGTTTGCTTTAAGCCCTGGTCCATCCAGATTCAAGTGCCACACAAAGAAGGGGACTTAGAAGCCATTTGTTGCCGTGTTAGCTGTGCGACTGTCAAATACCAATTGTCGTGTCTTATGCAACCCAACGAGAGATTGTTAAGCCAGGACCACCAAGGAGGCCGCTAATAGCAGGGGAATCAGAGGCACTTAAAGTTCAGAAAGACGCTTCGACGGCAATTCAACTCAACGCCGATGGCATATCAAAGTCGCAGTCAAACAAACCAAAATTATTCAATTCCGGTGAAGACACGTGAGAATATGACGTGTGTTTATGGTCAAGATATGATACAAGTTTCTTTAGTTGAAGCACTACTTGTGGCACCCTGATTGCCAAGTGTTCTCGGCGTAGTTCTTGGAGAAGTCATCTACAATTCAAGGACCAAAAAATTAGATGAACGTTTTTCAAATAGCTTCTAGCTGCCTAACTTTTGAAATTGGCTAGCAAATTCCCGAACATCCCGCCCACAGTCCACAGTCGACTGGGCGATGTGAAAACTGCGGAATGCATCTGACGTACGCTCTCATGGTATTGATGATTGAGAGTTCCTCGTTCTGGCAGTATGGCCTGGAATCATCTTCTGCAGGAAATCGTACACGCATATCAGGTTCGACCTGTTGTAAAGGGTGTTTTTTGTTAGAGGAGAACTTTGAAATGGATTAAAAAAAAAGATGATTTTTTTAAATTGACATGAAATTTACTTTATTTGGCAGATAATCTTCTGGCATTATAATTTAGATATGATTTTTGACATATGACCACCACGGCTGGATCGTACGTAGTCTAATCTAATTTTCGATGGCTTTTTTCAACATTTGTGGTCGTATATCGGCAAAAACGCTGCGAATGTTGTCCTCCAAGTGGTCAATCGTTTTGGGCTTATGAGCATAGACTAGCGACTACACGTACCCCAAACGTTTCCTTCAATAAATCAATTGTGGCACGAGCTGTGTGACATGTTGCGCCGTCTTGTTGAAACCACAGCTCCCGCACATCATGGTTGTTCAATTGATGAACGAGAAAGTCAGTAATCATGGCTCCATAGCGGTTACCTGTAACGTTGACTGTAACGTTCTGGTCAGCATCGTTTTGAAAGAAGTACGGGCCAATTATTCCACCAACCAATAAAACACACAAGCAGTTAGTTTTGGGAGTTTTTTTTTGGAAGTGTTGCTTAGGCGTCAGTCTATTTAGGTTGAAATGCCAAACCAAACCAAAAAAAAAATCACTTCACAGCTGACAAAATGGCCGCCAGTTAAGATAATGTTGCCAACTTGAAGTTCTATACCTCTAAGTAAACGCCCTTTATAAGACCTCATTGGAGTAGAATTTTCTTAACTGGGACTCTGGTGTTCCGTAAAGGCGAAAGCAAGCCCTAAGCCATAGGTGAGCTTTGGCCGGACGAGGGCCATGTAGCAGATTACCTTCACCCTCGCATCGAGTTGGCTGTTGTAAAACAGTCTCTTTGTAAGAGCGAAAGCACATCGGGCCGGGGCCAGGGCAGCATCTACATATTTGTTAAAGTATAGATATTGATGTAGCCAGATCCCCAGGTATCTGACTACAGTCCTTTGTGCCAGTCCGTGTCGTCCAACAATTGAGAACTTTCGGCAATTGGCAACGCAACGTCCCCGATCTGAATTCGTGGTATGTCCACTTAAATCCTTTTTTATGACACGTAACACTTCAATCTGATTGCACTCATTCCGTCAGATACATACAGTTTAAAATGAAAATACTAGTTTCCATGATTGGCCACTATCTCGACTGGTGTCCATTACCCGTTGTGTTACCACTCGGATTGAATCGATCGTGCTGTTACGATGCTTAGTTCGGCCAGGTTTCTGAGGAAGTATGTCCCTACTTTCTGCGAGTCTGCAGAAGACTCTGTAGGGCAGACCCAATCTAAAGGTGCAGTGACTAGTTATACCACCGATAAGAGGTCTGAGAGTCGGCCGGCTCCTTCTGATGCGACTGTATGATCGTATCGGATAGAGAGCAGGACATAATCCCTTCGTATTGGACACAGCACCTTCCTTTTTAGCAACTCCTCAGTTTCGCAGTTTTCTGAAATGCTACAGTGTCCTGGCATCCACATAAATTGGATGGTAAAATACTTGGACATCTCAGCAAAACCTAGCTTCTGCCTGAAGGACACTGCAATGGTTCGACAATCGAAATGATAATTCGATATTTTTGAAGTCCTCGCCCACACCTTCGCCCATCTTCGATCCATCTGCAATGATTCGCGGAGGACCATCTAGCGTCTGGTGGTCAGACTTGCAGCAGGTTGTGGAGGGGTGCTTGTTGAAACGTTCTTCTTGAAGAGGAGAAGAGGTGTAAATCTGTCGAAGATGATAAAGTATTCAGAAAGAATTTCCTTCCACAAGTTGATGAAGACCCCAATCATCAACTTCAATCTAACCGCTATTTTGGCCGCTGCCAGGATCATGTCTATTTAGGAAGGATAGGGGAGTATGGGCAACTCAAGCGCAGTCCACCATATTGTCAGACCACTGATAAGAAAATTCAATGCACCTTACTAGGCTCTAGTTCCCATTTGCATCCTATTGCCTTCGTGCAGTAATACAAGGGCCTAGGGGAATTCAATGATGTCGTCAATGCCGGATATTCGTCTTCGTACTCACAGTCTGTGTTCCACTAATGCAGTGAAAATCGGAGATAGGACAGCGGTCGTTGAGCTCCATAGCACTCGAACTTCGAAAACTCTGAACACCGATTTCATATTGATGGGCGTCCTAATCTCTCACGGAACACCGACAGTATGGCGCCCAACGCCGATCGCTGCTCCACCTTCACATCACATCCGCCTCCACCCCCAACTGAGTCGTATCATCCCCCCTCTCTAAACTACAAAACCACTTCGATAAATAAAATGATGGATTAAGTCGTTAGATGATTTGAAAACAATTACAAACCATAAAAACACGTGGCCGAGAACCACCCTCAGTGCGGCAGCCCTGACTGCTGCAAGTAGCCCATCCACCCCATTGTCACTCGCTAACAACGTAATCGTCCTGTTTGGCCAAAGCACCATCCCAACAGTCAAAACAGACTCGCCGGATGAAAGGGAAATTCAATCTGTCAAGATTACAGACCAATTACCCGGCCAGAGATTTCGCTTCTCCTCGTCTAATGTTTCGGTTTCCGCATCACGTACTTGGCTCCCGTGCCACCCCTCACATCTGACTGACTGACATTTCATTTTTCCAATTCCTGATTGTTATCTGCTTCATCTTTGTCACATTCGCCCCTAGACATATGTACTGCGACTCTCTGGGTGGGTGGGTGTGTGCGCGAGAGAGCTTGTCTATTCAGTCTGCGATGCCGGTGGTGGTCCGTCTCCTTTTTCCGCCTGCAAAAGTCGCCGCCACCGGCGCGGCGCGGCTGGGCGATGGAGTGCGATTTTAATAGCTCAGATGAATTTAATAGAGCAAATCTTTTTGATATCAAAACACAATGAACGAGCAAGGGCCGTACAAGCGAACGAAGAATGGCGACGAGACCCGATGTACGAGTAAGCACCATTTAAGGGTGATAATCGCGAGCGCCAGTCGAGGGTGAAAATTGAGTACACATGCGAGGATTAAGAGTGCATTTGATTCAAAGCAATCTCCCTGGGGGATGTCTTGTCAGTGGCTTCGGTGGCGGCAGTGGCGCAGCGATGGCGGTGGAGTATGTAATCATCACCGCAGGACTCTTGTTGTCGGCGCAGCGGCACAAAAGTGAACGAACCTAATGACGTACATCGTTTGATTGGAATTGCGGGGGCGGTCAGGATCTCAGAATAGGGATGTACAAGTAATGTTCCTTTGATGGTCGATTATTGTGGCATATGCTGCCGCAGCAATGTGACTGCCAACTCCGCACCCTATACACAAGGCAAGAGCGTGAGGAGGAGAGTGTGCAACAAGGATTCCGTGCAGCGATGGAATAACTCTGCACAGATGGAATGCACGAGTCACGATAAATATCCTTCGAGGCAATAAATAAATGTTCCTTCTTCTGGGCGAGCTTACTCCCGTCGCGGACGCGGACGTTTCTGTGTAGTTTGATGTAATTTTCTAATTGAATTGCTTTGATAGCCGAATGGGGAGGGTCCGACACCGCACATGTGTTAATTAAACTTTTCAATCGGTTTCGCGTACAAACCTTGCTCGGAGCTGGGCGATAATACCTTCTTAGTGGGGACTTAATCAATGCCGACTGACAGGAAAATGACTTTAAAATCTGTCCTCTTCTGTGATATATGTAAGCTCTTTGATTGTAGACAATGGCTGGCCAACAGGCTGTGCATTTGCTTAAGGCTTATTACGAAACGCGAATAACACTCATTGATCGCTGTCACCTGTCACCTGGATAACAACTGCAACATTAGATGCGAGACGCACGTTCATCAAAAAGTGTGCAGGGTCATGTGGCGGCGCCTTCATTTCTAGACGAGTGCGATTCACCGTCGAAAGGGTGCAGTATCCTTATTCAACAAATTTCGATTTGAATAACAACAGTTGCCAATGTAAGCTCAATTCATGGACTGGATGATTTTTTAATTGTTTCTGGAGATGACGTTGCGTCGATGGTATTCAAAGAAACTCAATTGAAAAAGACGGCAAAAAGAACATAATCCGTCTCCCATCTACTTGCCATCTAAAGTTCTCTGGAGAAAACTTCGTCAAATTGGTTTGAATGGTAAAAATGGTATTCCTTGCACGATAGATCCTGTGGAATTAAATAACTGTTTCTTAAGAAATGAATCAGTAAACACTGCAAGATTTGATTTCAATGCAAGTTCCAATATTACTTTGCCAATCAAGCTGAATTTCGAGCGGTCAGTGAGGAAGAAGTGGCTCGATATGTAATGAGTATAAAATCAAATTCGATTGGTGAGGATGGATTACCACTTTGTTTTATAAAAATTATTCTACCAAACATCCTGAGGCACCTTACCCATGTCATTAATCATTGCATTATCACGCAATTCCTGTTGCCAAAAATTCGAATGCTACTTCTTCAAATGATTACCGTGTCTTGATCAGTATCCTACCGTGTCTTTCGAAAGTTTTTGAGAGAGTTTTGGCTGAACAAATTCAAGAGCACCTTTCCACCAATTCTCTGATGAATTCTTGCCAATCCGGGTTTAGGCCAAAGCATAGCTGCGCTTCCGCTATGGTGAAAGTTCTCCATGATATCATTCGATAAAGGAATGATAACCATTCTTTGTCTTCTTGATTTTTCCAAGGCCTTTGACAAAGTCAACTATACCATTTTATGCTGGAAGTTTAAACATTACTTTGGCTCCAGCCGTACTGCTACTAAACTAATAAAAAGTTTTTTATGTGAAAGGTCACAAAAGGTAACTGTTGGATACTCAAGTTCCAGGCCAAGGGCTTTTTTTTATAATTCATAACAAACTTATCTACTAGACAAAAATGCTTAAAACTAGCTGGGACGAACAGTGATATTATATTTTAACTTACTGGCCCTCGGCGGGCACTCTAAGCTAAACTTAATCTTAAACTATGTCTTTCGACTTAACCTAACAAATATTGTTTATAATATTTAAAAAAAATTATTATATTTAAAAAATATGTAATAAGAAAAATTGAAAAACTTATTAACTGAACATTTGTGAAGGGCTATTACACATGGTGTTCCTCAGGGCTCAACTTTGGGCCCTTTACTATTCTGTATGTACATTAATGATCTCCCTTCTGTATGTAAGCATGTTAAGGTCCACCTCTACGCGGATGATGTTCAACTATATTTATCGCAACCGTTCGAAGCAGTCTATATCCTAACCCGCTGCCTTAATGTTGATCTTTGCGCGGTAATTGACTGGGCATCACGAAATGGGCTTCTATTAAATCCTTCAATGTGCCAGGTCTGTCGAATCTGAATTTATTCCTGATATCTGGGTTTCTGGGACAAAACTTCAGTTGGTAGAATCTGTAACCAGCCTTGGTTTTGTCATCAGTCGGAATTTATCATGTTATAATCATATAAATGTTGTAATTGGTCGCGTTTACGCCTGTCTGCGGAAACTATGGATGTGTGCTGACTTTACTCCTCTTGAGACACGTCGAAGACTTGTTCAAGCACTTATAATGCCTATCATCGCTTACGCTGAAATAGTATACACCTCCTTGGACTCGCTCTCTTTCCACAAACTCCAGGTAGCTTACAATGATGCGCTACGATACATTTATATGCGCCATATTTCTGCATTCTCTATCCAGTTTATTGGATGTTCACTGCAACAGTACCTTCATATCCGAAATTGTATTTGCCCGCATAAAATAATAATAACTAAAATGCCAACATACTTATTTTCAAAATTAGTATTTTCTCGTTCTCAAAGAACTTTCAACATAAATACCCCCCACTTTAACTATTTAGATTATGGAACTCTTTACCAACATACATATATAAAAAGAATATCAAATACATTAAACTTCAAAACAGCACTTTTTAACTATTATCGAACTATGCAACAGTAAATCTAATCTTTTCCCTGTTTACCTTTTCAATTATTCTATCATGTTTTATTATTTTTATTTTCATTTTCAAACCGTATTATTCATACACAAAAAATCATTTTTATTTATAACTAAGCTATTAATTATGTATTATTTACTGAATCTAATACCATAAATGAATTGTATCTTTGTACTATAAATGACTTAATGTCTTAATGTACTTTACCCAACTGAAAATAAATTGAATTGAATTAAATCTCAAGCATGTGCATTGTTATATGGACCTTTCTGCAGTCATGCAGTTGACAATCCCTATCGCCAAGAAACCAAAGGCCAGCATTAGACCAATTGATGACTTGCCCTGTTCATTGCATGGCGCCCAACGCCGATTTCTGCTCCACTTTCACCACCTCTAGCCCAACTCAATCGTATCATCGCCATCTTTAAACTACAAATCCATTTCGATAGATAAAATGATGGCTTAAGTCGTTAAATGATTTTGAGAAATTATTAAGAAATCTGAACAAAGTTGGTTTCTTTAAATTGACATGAAATTTACTTTAGTCGAAAGATAATCTTCTGGCATTATAATTTAAATATGACTTCTGGCATATGAACGCCACGGCTGTCTCGGACGTAGTCTAATCTGGATGTCCAATTTTCGATGAATTCTTCCAACATTTGTGGTATATCGTATAACGCGGCTAATTGTCCTCCAAGTGGTCAATAGTTTCAGGCTTATCGGCGTAGACAAGCGACTGCACATTTCCCCACAGAAAACAGTCAAGCGGCGTTAAATCGCACGGTCTTGGAGGCCAATTCACGGGTCCGTAACGTGAAACTATGCGGTTACCAAACGTTTCCTTCAAATAACTCAATTGTAGCACGAGATGTGTGACATTTTGCGCCGTATTGTGGAAACCACAGCTCCTGCACATCATGGTTGTTCAATTAATGAGCGAAAAAGTCTTCCACCAACCCATAAAGCACACCAAACAGTAAGCTTTTGTGGATGTAACTGTGAGCTTCATCGCTAAACAAAATTCGCTTATGAAAATTGGGATCAATGGCAATCTTGTTTTGGCCCATTCACAGAATCTAAGCCTTGCTATACCAACTATGGTATGCTAACCAACAAATACTTGACCAATAAATCACTTAACAGTTGACAAAATGGCCGCCAGTTAAAATAGTGTTGCCAACTTAAAGTTCGATATCTCTAAAAAAACACCCTTTACTAAGCAATCTGGTTTCCGAGCAAATCAAAGAACATTTTATGACAAGCAATTCATCTCGTTTTTGTGTCCTCTGAGCTGGGTATTTCGCAAATGCTTTCGACAAAGAAAACCACAATATTTTGTGTTGGTCAGATTAGTGAGAAGTTTTCTCTCCGAGAGATCACAAAAACTGGTTGAAAGTGATTCCTGTCTTTTGGAAGCAGCAAGTTGTTCCACAGGACTCAATATTTGGTCCGATTCTGTTCTACATACTCATCAATGATTTACCATCCCAGTGTAGGGATTGTTCAGTACACTTATATGTTGATGATGTTCAATTGCATCTGGCCAAGCCTTTTCCAAATCTGAATGAACTTGCGTTTCTCATGAAATACGACTTGAAACATATTTCCGATTGGTCAAGAGTGAACAGCCTACAACTAAATCCAATCAAGTCTCTATTAGTACACATTTCAAAGCGGAAGCTTAGTCTAGACCATCTGCCTGACCTCTATCTAATATTTTATTAAGGGTGCCGCTACAGCCCGTTGAGGGCCAGGTCCTAGCTTCTCAGCAACCACTCGTGTTGGGCGTGCTATTGTTCTCTCACAAGTGAAAGGGCCCTACGGTTTTATGCCGACTCCGTACGGCCAAGTTTGAGAAGCTTTTTCTTGATAAAGGGTTCTTCTTGATTTAAGGGCCGATGTTGAATGTGAACCACACCTAAACGTCCAGTTTTTCTCTGCATTTCACTTGACATTCCTCAATTTCAGACTAACTCAATTTGAACTATGGAAAGATACACAATCGAGAAACGCTAACGAAACAATGGCTCTTTTGCGCGACAAATTCAATGGCAGTGTTATCTCACATGGTGGCGATGTCAATTGGCCGCCAAGATCAGGTGATTTGACACCGTTGGATTTTTTTCTTGGGGGTTATTTGAAAGAAAAGGTGTACGTCGATAAGCCAGCAACAATTCAAGAGCTAAAGGATGAGATAATTCGGCACATTAACGGCATAGAACCTCAATTATGCTTCAGCGTCATCGAAAATTTGGACCATCGGTTGGAGGTGCGCCGCCGAGGTCGCGGCGTCCATTTGGCCGATATTATGTTCCATACATAATTGAACCATACCAATATTATCATAATAAAAAGAAATGACAATAATTTCCTAAATAATTTGTGTTTTATTCAAAATCAACATCGGCCCTTAAAATTGAACCACCCTTTAGTTATACTTTTTGAGCATTGGCAGTGACTCGAAAGAGTTGGGCCGTGATTGGGATTCGAACATAGACACCGAGGTTCAAGTGCGTAGGAGTCGACGCACACACCCACGACGCAACGGCCGCCGCAATCTAAGCTCCTCTAAAATTTAAGCCGTAGAGGAAACAACGAGTCTTGGATAAGCAATAAGTAGAGCTGCCTTCGCACGCCATGCTTCTTATGCTTACTACACTCCGCAATGTATTGTAATCCTGACTCACTCTCCATGTCTAAGTTACAGGCATTCGCAAATGTGAGCATATCTCTGCTTACGCCAGGAACTTGCTGGGGTGCAGTCTGTATTTTCCAGGAACTGTATTTTCCTTCACAAAATCTTTTACAGTCGTAGTGCGTGTTGTGTCGCATATTAGGTGACATTTGCTATGCAACTCGGACCCACTGCATCTCTCTACTCAAGTGTCGTGAATGCAGCGTTCCGCAGGTTTTCGCAAACGAGCGAAATGTGTAAATATCAATTCAATAGGAAATGATACGTGCTCTTGTAACCGTATACACAAGCGAGTGCGGGAATATGTGTCATGGATTGAATTACCTATTTGACCCAAAAATCGCGTTCAAAATCGCAAATGGTCAAGAATGGAGGAGGCACTGGGAACGACGAGCTTGGCGATCTAACCTGAGTCTCAAAAGAGGCAAGTCGCTTCAAGCAAGTCGCAATTGCACAGTCTTATTTTTCGTTTTCCTGAAAAAGAATGGTTGCAGTATGAATTCTTGCTTTTGGTCATTATGACATTGTGGACATATTGACATGGTTAGAGTCTTCCTAAAGCTTCGGCAATGAAGCAAACGTTCATCGCGGGACGTTAATATGCTGGGGCGAGAACCGGTGGTAAAACAAACCACATTTGGCAGATGTTTAGAGACGCTGTCCGTCAAATTGCGACTTTGGTGTTGGTACAGCACATAAGCGTGTCCCTTGCTTTGTCCAGAGCAGTCCAACGGAGCATCTAGTTTAGTATTAGTAGTCCCGTAGGATCAATAGCAACCAATTTGTACGCTACCAGCAGAACCCCAGGTAGTCAGTCCTTCCCAATGTGCCGATGACATTAATGTCAGGCAGTGGCTCAAGTTGTGGTATCTATTAAATGTAGCAGAAGACGGAGCGAAGAGTTCAACCACAAGTTGCAACAGCGTCTCAAGTGGAATCAGCTGCGAGAGAATGTGCAAGAGGGCGTCTTGAAAGCCCACGGGATGGATGGGCCCTGGAGTAAGTTATTACAGTCCACCCGATGCATCGGGGCAAGGTCGGGCTAGTGCGAATCGTGGTAGTCAAAACGGAGCACTCGACGTCGGTGCGACCATTTAAAAAATGGTGCATCCTTCACAAGGACGAAACTCCGACTATAACTGAATATTATGCTTCAATTAGGGGAGATCTAGTACAATCGGCTTTAGTGCTCTAATCCGTTCGGAAGTCTCTTCCATCGCCAACCGAAGGTTCTACTTGCAGAATCTTGTAAATTTCCTCTCGTCTCCACAGGACATGAATGGTTAACACAAGATTTCAAGAAATTCCCTCCCAGCTTCTTAGGTTCCCATGAAACGTTACGGCGGCGAATGAATGAACGGACTCCCTCCACAAGTACAGACGCACTCAATAGCCTTTCACTATTCACACGGAAATCAGCGGAAACTGCAAGCAACCTGTAATTTGTCATCAATTGTGTCGCCATAACTCCAGCATCGATTAATTCTTTCCACGGTCCAGCCCATCGCCACCACCCAAACGCAGCCAGCAGCGCACAATAGCC
Organism: Eristalis pertinax; assembly: GCA_907269125.1. Taxonomy (NCBI): domain Eukaryota; kingdom Metazoa; phylum Arthropoda; class Insecta; order Diptera; family Syrphidae; genus Eristalis; species Eristalis pertinax. The sequence continues at coordinate 28,934,711 of OU026145.1, forward strand.
GATCAAAAAGCAAGCACAGGCACGTAAACCCCTTTGCAAAACTCACCCGGCCGCTCGCAGCAATAAGCAACCAACGGCGACATGATACCAATCACTTCCCAGTCAGCAAGCCCATCCTCGGCTTGTCCTTGTCCTGGTCCTGGTTCTGGTGTTGTTGTTTTTTCGCCGCCCAATTTTACCCATTTTAACACCATTAACGTTGATTTCTTTTTGAATGCTTTGCAATAACCCGAGGACAATACCCGGTGATGAAATAACAATCCGGTCTCAGGTTCTAATTTGTGTAAATATATGTATGCCCTGACAAGGATAACACAAAATTCATAAAAAAAAAATAAAAAACGCGCAACAAACAATGTCATCCGCCGCTGCCTCTGTCGCCCGCCCCCGGCGCGGTGTGGCACACAGGACGATTGTGTAAAACGAGCCCAATAGCGCTGCAAAATACCAGCCCTCGGTTGCGACTACCGCAGCACCGCAATGCGATGCAAGCGAGCAAGGCGCGATTATTTCTGGAGTCCCCGGTGCTATAATACCATAGTTGCGACAACACACCCAGCTTCCTCTGCTAAACACCGTGTGTTACACGCAGGACCGCTCCGATTGCATCCAGGAGCTCCAGAGACAACTACTCGAACCGGCAAGCCGGCGAAAGGGACGAATCCATGGCCGCAGGCGTAATGCCATCACAAAAGCGCACGACAGAAGGATTTTTCCATTTTTTTTTTTTGCTTTTCGAATTTTTGTATTTTATATTCTCCTCTCCGTGGTGGAAAAAATGAACAGAGAGAAGAACAACAACGCTAGGAATCGCGTTTACATGGTTGCCACGTCGTCGTCCTGGTGGTGTGCAACGAACACCGCCGCGCCACAGCGTCAAAGCAACAACCAGGCGACATTATACGGTTGTGTTCCTATTTTGTTGGCCAAAATCCGGGGGAGGGTGTCAAATTGAATCGGGTGCTTGCTCTCCGTGTGTGTGTGTGTCTCTGCGTGTGAGTTTGTGAAGGGAGAGCGGGATCGAGGGCTCAAATGACACGGCGAGGAGTGTTATCGTTTCATTCGAATCGCAGCATTCAGGGCGCGACAATAAAAACCGCCCGAGGACATCATGAACAAACGGAAATACCCAAACTATCGAGTAAATTGGTTTTTGTCTGAACAAATTAGCCGGGTAATTGTGCGTTTGTCTGGTGATTTTATGGGAAAAAGTGGGCGGGTTTTTTGTCGAATTTGTCGGGCACTTCACCTTCCGGAGACCGAAATGCGAACGAGTTCGAGATGCCCGTGGATCATGTGACCCGCACCTTGGCCCCTTGGGTGAGTCTCGGGTTCTCAGTATGTTCGCCTTGAGGAGGTAATTCTGAATGAATGAAGTGGAAGGAGGCCTATGGTTCTGTTGTGGTAATTTGTGACATTCCTGAAATTCCTTATGGAAGAGAGTCGGGAGCGGTTCTTACGAGGATGTAAATGGAATAAGTTTACCCTCGAATGTACGTATGCATCAGCCCATCAAATTATGACGAACATGAGCCTGGACAAGTGGTGCCTTCCATCCAAGGTGGTACCGAGTCTGGCATTCGCGATGACTTGATGGAGGATCGTCTTCCCCCTTCATCTCTAATCGAACACGAAAGGCTCCATCAGCCGGAGCTCTGGTGTCCATGCTATGTCACCGAGGCACTTTAGTCAAACGGATCCAGTCTTAAGCTCACGGACTTCTCGCATTTCTGCCCTTTCTTTCGCGCTCATCGTTAACTGTATCAAACACCCGACGCAGATGTTTTCTCCGCAATGTGCACAGAATCAGCTCCTGCTGGTTATCGCAACAAAGGATGCTAGCACATAAGGACCCCAGCCAACGCGGCGGTCACAACTGGATGCAATTAGCCAGAGATCGCGACAGCTGGAGAAGCTTATTGGTTCTCGCTCAAGCAAACCAGCAAAACGTATTTTGCATCAAGAGTTTTGACTGAATTTTGTTTGAAAAAGGGCTTTTATAACTGCCTTAATCGCAAAATTTAGCAGTATTCCCCTTGCAACAAGTGCCGAATCAATTTTTACTCAACTTATTTAAGACTTCCTCGTATCGTCCTACATTTAATCGTAGTGAAATTTTCTGGAACGACTTTCTGAGGGCAAACTATGAATTCCATATCTTTTAAGTAGCCCAACAGTTGGGGAAGATACACTATGGGAGACAGTCTCTTTCGGGTCTATATCAGCTTTATGACTTTACTGCAATAGCAGTAGATCTACTTCATTTTTTTTCGAAAAATCAATCTACTGCATTTAAATAAAATCTACTGCACTCTTGGTCTTACGGAAAAAAAGATCATTCAATCTCAATCAGCCATCGTTTTTTTTAGATATTTTTACACTGACCGTCTTGACAGAAAGTCAGTATAATACCTCCGCGGAGCGAAATGAGTCGCTTTATGCTTGAAGAACATTGGGAAACACTGTAAGCTTATTTTCAAAGTGAGTGTTGAGTGCCCAAGCAATGCGTTTTTTGAAAAGAAGAAGTTTTGGCCGAAATTAAGCACCCACCGCGACTGCTGCACGCAAGTCTGTGCAAAAAGTTCGATCGTGAGACTGGTATGTACATTTGAGAATGTTGCTGCTGTGGCCTTCTTCGAAAATGAGGCTGGGAACAACGTTTCGGTCAATGGTGGGCTCTACAGAGCCATGTTAAACGACTTTTTTTTTACTGAAATTGAAGACATGGATTTGAACGACCGCTGGCTAGTGCAGGATGGCGCACCACACAGCCCATGCCAGCGATATATTGCCGTCATGGCGATGTCAATTAGCCGTCTCGGCGCTGCGACTTTTTTTTTGTGGGGAACCGTGAAGTACAGGTGTTATGCCAACAATCGGGAAACGATTCAAGCACTTAAAGCCAATATCATCCAAGTAATCCGAGAGCTACAGCCCGAAACCATCAACAAATCAACAAGGTCTTGGAAAATTGATGTGACAGAATGCGCTACTGCGAAGCCAGCCGAGGCAGCCACATAATACATGCAACAAATATAATTTTTTTCTTCATTTCATTGCATTTTTAAAAAGAGACTTCTATTTGGCCTGTATATATATATTAACTTTTTGTTCTCTGCCACTTAGTAGTGCCGGCAGTGAATCTAGTGAAGGATAAACTTCGACACAAATTAAATACAAACACTTTACAAAATGTTATTCTGTGTTATTCTTCACTAATGGGTATGAACCTCGGCTGTCAAAGTTTGATTCCCGCCACACTTCTTTTGAATCACTTTTGAGTCAATGCCCAAGGAGTTTAACTGCGTACGAAAAGCTTCTCAAAACTCGTCGTCCGGAGTCGGCATGAAAATGTAAGTGCCCCCACTCGTGAGAGAGCAAATAGCACGCACAACGCGAGGTGTTGATTTAAAAGCGAGTTCCTCTACCAAACTCACAACAATCGAACATAAAAAATGGCATAATAATGCCTGAAACGCAATAGGGCTTTGCTGCTGGCCTTTTTCGCATTACAAGTCTAGAGTTTCAAACGCGCTTTGAAATGTCAATTAAATTTACAATATTAACTTTTTTCAATTTCAAATTTCAATTTACAAATCCCACATGAAATATATTGTGTCCTTACTACTCCACTAATTTCACCAGTTAAATTAACCTCAGTCAGCTGTTGCCATTTCACAAATGTCAGTTGACTCTCAATTTGAGCGAAGATATCTCATTTTGTGAGGGAGTGTGAGTGAAAGCACCTATCGCACTTATTTTTTCCAACATGTCGAAAAATCCTTACGTGAAACTGCCCTCTTAGGTTTTATGACATTCCTCTCATTTCGCTCTAAAAAGCGCGAAGCTGTATTTTGTGCATAGCATATGAATTGCCTTTGTTGGAAGACAACGCCAGCAGCAAAGCCCTATTGTGTTTCAGGCATTAGGCTCTCAATCAGTCTAATTTTCATATCAGACTTAGAAATTGAAACCAAGATAATTCCTTTTGTTTATACACGCATCTTGTCCCCATTATATACCGGGCAGACAACTGAGGTTGGACGTGGTGTCCAATTGAGGCAAATTCTATAAAGTGAAGAGTAAAGGCCCCAACACAGATCCTTGAGGAACTCCGCAATTGACAACGGATTATAATTGCGGCAGCTATGAAAGCATAGCTTAAGTCCAGAGTCTAGCCAGCAAGGTGGTACAATTCAATGCAGTCAATGGCTTTGAGGAAGTCCGAAAGTTGAAACAGAACAGGGACTTCTGAGTCCAAAAGTGAGTAGTGTGGTTGAGATTAGTGGTCACTTTTATATATTTTTTTTTTCTTCTTTTGAACAAATCAAACCTTTTTTTAATTCATTTTTATTTCCATATTTCATAACATACAATCAAAACCGTTTACAACGACATCGGTTAAACCTATATATCGAGGTACATTATAATCCCATTGAATAACATATCACCCACAACGACATCACTTAAGACGATATACCGCTTAAAACGACCTATTTGTCCATCTTTTTGAAGTAAAAGATTGGTAACAACTACTGAATTTTTCTGAAACGGCACTATTTGTTTGCATATGCGATGAATGTACCTGTGCATATACATAGAATTTCGGTTATTTTACAGCTGATTTGTGTTTATTATTCGTTTTGCGTTTGTTCAAGCTCCTCTAACAATCGAAGATACTTCGTACTTCTGTGCGTACTTTAATAACATTATTTTTGTTAAAGAATCTGTGTGACAACAATTCGTCCAATCCTATAATATTAAGGCGAAAAATAATCGAAAAATAATTTATAAAAATAAAATCCAAACGGTAATATTTGTTTTTATGTAACAAATGAAACAAGATGTCTAATTGAAAACACGACACGACACGACGACGACATATCGGTTATAATGACCAAATTGGACAGTCCCTTGTAGGTCGTTATAGCCGGTTTTGACTGCATTTACATACTAGACAAAATGCTTTAGACTCGTTACACTACTTGCACTAGTTAATTACTGGCCCTCGGCGGGCACTCTAAGCTAAACTTTATCTTAAACTATGTCTTTCGACTTAACCTAACACGTCAGATACCCTGGAGTGCATCCGACGACATCGAAATTATCAGCTAAAAAATCCACAGTGTATAGTAAGGATTTGTATGCCTTTTCCTGGCTCATCTTCCAACTGCCACAGCGGTCCAACTAGGCGAGTGTCTGCGCCTGAGTAATAGCTGCCTTCCATCGATGACTGTCCTGGGCACGCTGCTGCCAGTCATCCAGATCATCCCGACGCTGTCTTGCGTCCCCTATGACTTGTTATTTGTACCAGAGATTCGGTCTTCGTCTCCTTCTCGAACCAGGAGGCTGGGTTTCAAAGACCCTCGTTGCGGGAGCATTGTTGTCCATGTGCTCGATATAGCCAAGCCAGTGTAGTCGGAGGACGTATGCCTTCCGGATACATCCACTTTTTGGTACAGCTCGCAATTGTGTCTTCTCCTCCATTCACCTTCCTAGCAGACGAGACCATATACCCGAAATAGAAGGCACCAAGAATCAGTTCTGCAGTTTTGCTCAGCGTCCAGCTTTCGGTTCCATAAAGCAGGACTGAGCTTGATTTTGGTAATTCGAGTCAAGAGCTTTGAGCCCAGTTGTTTCGACAGATCGAAGTAGCAGCTGTTGCCAAGAACGATTCTACGTCGGATCTCCCTCATGATGCAGTTTGTGGAGTTTACGTCTTCCTCGATATATGCAAACTCTTTCACTACCTCAAAAGTGTAGCTGTCGATCCTGATGGTTTGACCCAGGTGGTGTGTTGGATCGGTGGTGTGATGGATCAATTCCTGCTCAATAGCATGTACTTCGTCTTTTCCGCATTAATATTAGGACCAGCTCGTTTCATCTGTTTTTCAATCGCCGTAAAAGCGACGGCGCTTTGTGAACGCGCGACGATGTCAATGTCATCTGCGTAACCCAACAGTTGGACTGACTTGTTGAAGATAGTGCCTTCCGTGTTTACAGCTGCCCGCCGCACTATCTTCTCCAGCACCAGATTGGAGACATCACAGGACAGCTCATCCCCTTTCTCGAGATCTGGAGCGGGCTTCAAACAGTGCGTACGTCCTAGATGCGAACTGCATGGTGCAATGCGTCCAATGCATAATAAAAAACAAAGACCGTCGTATGCGGTTTTAGAGTCGATAAAGGGATGCTGGATATCGATCTGGAAGTCGCTACTTTTTTCCAGGATTGTGTAGGTCTGCAGTCGACTTGCCGTTCCATTAATGTAACATCTAGGGCTTCACGAATATTTAGCAGTCTTCATTGTAATCCCCCCCCATCGTGGAAACAGTCAGTGGAACAAAAGAACATAGCATGGGCGTTGTAAATTCACTCACCTTGCCATGTCAGCCTTCAACCATAAAAAAATGCCCACAATTTCACTGAAAATCCTCCTTAAGTACGGAGCACCCAAATGACCGATTATTTTACCAATCGAGGCTGATTGCATCTAATCTCCTCGCAATGGCGACCGCATCAATCCGCATACACCACAGCGGTGCGGCTGCACAGCGTGTCCGTGCTAATTAATAGACGAACACTGCCGTCATTATTCTGTGATGTTGGACCGTCAAAGTACGAACCGCCTCCACAGCCACGAGGATACACAACGAAATTCCCCCTCCCCCCCCACCACACAGACCAACTCCATCGCAACCGACTTTAATCCAAGAGTATGCCTTGAATGTCGCATAATTAAAACAAGAAGAAGAAAAAAACGCGTTAACACTCACATCTCGCGCAGTGGCAGCTCAGTGTCCCACTCGCGATTAATTAAAATATTTCAAAATAAAAACGACAAGAAGGGAAATTTTTAAACATGATTTCAGTCCCTTTTGTCAGCGCGCCAGGACTAACCTCAAACACACGAATATGCTAATTAAAAGCGCGCAGTGGGGAAGTGGGGAATGGGGGACCATCGCAGCGGCCGTCCCTCGTTCTTCGCTACCTATTTGCACAAAAGCGAGGCTCAACGCGGAACTACTGATGTCCTCTGGCTCTGTGCGCGGCCTGTGTGAGTGCCGCTCTGAAGCGGGACTGTCCATGAGTATGTGCGGGTGTGTGCCACGGGAGATAAGTGTGTCAACTAAAAAAAATCTGTGAAATGAATGATTTGAATATACATGCATTTTTTTTTGTCGCATTTCTGTGATGGGTCTCGTTGTTGTGGGAAAGCGGAGTGAAGTTGACGCGATTACTTGGCCCAGTTGACGGAGTGACGGACTAATTAAGAGATCTGTTGTGGCTTCGCTTGGATGGCGGACACTACAAAGAGATGGGATTTTGTTAGGTGGCTCTCACTGGCTCTGGAGTAATGGAGGCCTTTACAGTCGGCTTGGGGTGCGGGGTGGGGTGGCCGGGTGAGCATTTAGTTGAGTCACTGAAACACTGGACCAGCTAAGACTGGGAAAAGGGGCAAATAAAGGCTTCATATGAGCTTCGTAATGCAGTTTAGATCGCCTGCTCTGAGTGACACTAAGCCACCGGAACTACAACTAAATCTGATACTTAACAGCTGTTTGAATCTGAGTTATGAGTTATGAGAGCCTTTCGAGGGAAACAACGCTTCATCCTCTAATCAGCACCACAGCAATAAAAATTCACTATGCTGAGGTTCCTTGATATCGAGATAGTCTTTCTTGTGAGACGCTACAGTCGGGAATAGACCCGGGCTTCAACCAACAAGCATATCCAGCTGACACCGTCTTTAGTCAGCTGCGTCCATATTAGCTGAGGTCCTTCTTCACTTGTGGGCGCCATTGGTTTCATGGGCGTCCTCTATTGTGTTGGACGACTTGTGTGGCTTTGCTTGCCAACCAACAAGCATCTCCAACTACAACGCACTCTTACCAGCAGTCTCCAATTCCCTAGTCCCAATTGACTGTGGTCCTTCTGTAAAGTTTCCGCCACTCGGAGCCAGCTGTCCTTGGGTGTCCCAAATGTCTCTCGAACACCGCCGTATATCAAATAAGTGGTATCACCAACAGCCTTGGCAAAAACAAAAGAAACAAACTCTGAAAACCTGCCTTTAACCTCGCTCTGGAATCGACAATTCCATTTACCAACTTCCTCATTTACAGTTGCTGAGCTTCCAGAATCCCATGAAATCTATCGAATGCAATCCACTCTTATAACGGATCCCAAGATATAACACATTTAAGGACGACTACAACCCAGGCTCCAATGTGTTGCCTGCAATTGTTCTTAAAACTGTATTAGACACCTTGCTCAGCCGTTGTCAACTGTTTTCAATCGGGCACACCACAAGGCAGCCACCTCGGTCCATTAATTGACGTACTTACTCCCTTCATATGCGTTCATTTCTGTTCATCTTCCTCCGACTCCAACTCTCTTCAAGATAACCTAAATAGATTTTCTCCTTGCTCTTTAACTCAACGTCAGTAAATGACAATCTATGTAATGGATACCTCAAACGTACACCGCTCTCCAACGAACTAGTCAATTCAGCCTCATCTTGACGCGGCTTTGGCGTAATCTGTGATCGCGAGCTCAACTTTCGGACAACCACTCCGCCTAGTTACGGCTACAGTTCACCGGTGTCAGGAATATTATGCTTGGCTAATGCTACGGATTACTTTTTTGATTTCCATCTCAGCAAAACCTCACTTCGAAACCACCTTCAGTCCCGAAATCCCTATCTATCTCTATCTCTATCTCTATCTCTATCTCTATCTCTATCTCTATCTCTATCTCTATCTCTATCTCTATCTCTATCTCTATCTCTATCTCTATCTCTATCTCTATCTCTATCTCTATCTCTATCTCTATCTCTATCTCTATCTCTATCTCTATCTCTATCTCTATCTCTATCTCTATCTCTATCTCTATCTCTATCTCTATCTCTATCTCTATCTCTATCTCTATCTCTATCTCTATCTCTATCTCTATCTCTATCTCTATCTCTATCTCTATCTCTATCTCTATCTCTATCTCTATCTCTATCTCTATCTCTATCTCTATCTCTATCTCTATCTCTATCTCTATCTCTATCTCTATCTCTATCTCTATCTCTATCTCTATCTCTATCTCTATCTCTATCTCTATCTCTATCTCTATCTCTATCTCTATCTCTATCTCTATCTCTATCTCTATCTCTATCTCTATCTCTATCTCTATCTCTATCTCTATCTCTATCTCTATCTCTATCTCTATCTCTATCTCTATCTCTATCTCTATCTCTATCTCTATCTCTATCTCTATCTCTATCTCTATCTCTATCTCTATCTCTATCTCTATCTCTATCTCTATCTCTATCTCTATCTCTATCTCTATCTCTATCTCTATCTCTATCTCTATCTCTATCTCTATCTCTATCTCTATCTCTATCTCTATCTCTATCTCTATCTCTATCTCTATCTCTATCTCTATCTCTATCTCTATTTCTATCTCTATCTCTATCTCTATCTCTAGGGTCTCTCGCAACCCCCCAGCTCAAGGACCTCGAAAAGTCTAGTGACAGTCAAAAAAATACGACCCTTTTAAAAAAAATCCAAAAGCCTGGCTTCAGGCTTTAGGAAAGGCACCCATAGCTCTTCAAGGCCGGTACCGATGTTCTGATAGGGAGCATGCACCAGATCATCTGCAGAAGACGATAGCATGCCCGAAGACTGGAATATCAGCTCCATACGCCCCATCCATAAAAAAGACGATCTTACCTCTTGCTACAACTATGGAGGTATATCCCAGCTCAACGTCGCCTCCAAGATCCTGTCCAGTGCACTGTGTGAACGTCGTTTCGCACCGCACTAATCGGCACGTACCAGTGCGGCTTCCGGCCCGGCAAATCGATTATCGACGAAATCCTGGAGAAGACCAGCGAGTTTAAAATGGATACGCATCACCTTTTCATTGATTTTAAAGCCGCATACGACAGAATTCATCGCAAGGATTTCCGAGCCAAGTAATAACGGATGCAAGACAGCTTGGTCTTGGTGACTGGAAGCAGCGTGCCTAGGACCGAACAACGACAATGCTTCCGGTCCCGATTCCGAGAATCGACGTTTTATTGGTAATTGAAGAGCCGACCATAGATACGCTGTCCTTATGTTATTTGTTACAGATAACATATTTTATATAATCTGATGGGATTCCCCTCGAATCTAATCAAAATGATTTATAGCTTTCTTCACTCTAGAAACTTTTACGTCCAGGTAGAAGGCAGCCAGTCAACGGAGCGGAACATCAACGCAGGAGTTGCCCAAGGATCAAAGCTGGGACCAAAGATGTGCAATATCTACATGGCAGAACAACCACTTTTAGCCGATACAGGGAAATGTTGTCTATTTGCAGACGACTTACTGACATACGCCACTACAATGTCACCACGAATCGCAGCGCGGAGGGTCGAAAACCAAGAAGCAAAGAAGTGCAACTACTACACCAAATGGGGTATCTGAATAAATGCCGAGAAATCGATACTCATGTGCTGCAGAAGACCATCCGGAGGCAGATCAGTAACGGAATGCCAGCGCATCAAAATCGTGCTTCCAAATGGCGCGACAATGACAACAAACAACAAGGTGAAGTATCTCGGCGTTTAACTTTACCGAGTTCAACAACCACTCGAAGCTGACTCTTAAAAAGGCCAGTTTTGGATTTCATCGCATCTACACGCTCATGCTAAAGCAAAACGGACTAAGCCAGAAGACGAAGTTGCTACTCTACAAGCAACTCATTCGGCCAATCATAGCGTATGGGTTTCCTATATGACATAGCAGCTCCAAGACCAGCAACAGAGATGAGAAGCCCGCATCATCCCCTTACAACAATACTTGGTGACACTGTTCCAGAGGCAACTACACGACATCGGCTATCACCCAAACATGGCTATCAGAGACCTGAGAAGTTCGACTTCCGGACAAAAAATCCTCAACACATTGAATCTGGTAAATGAGCAGACGTTCCCAAGGACATCAAGCAACGGACTGTATCACATCTACGAAAGTAGTGACAGCAGTTATCATCGCGGATAAATAGGCCGCCACACTACCACCACCCCATCCCGAGAGGACCAACAAGGACAGACCGAACTGCCAACACCCCTATGTCAAAGATCTCCATAACATAAGCAAAACCAATAATTGTTGGGCCCCTATTATTAAGCCTATACCATTTCCGCCAGCTTAAGCTTTTAGCATGAATTGAATTGAATTGAAACATATTTTATGGCGTAAGTGCCCAGCGTGCCACAATGGACCAGTGGGCATTTAATGGTTAAGTTTAGATTGTTTAATTTTTCGCTTATATTGAGCTTACCGCCACAATACTTACAATGAACTTCTTGTTGGCGCTGACTCTGCTTTTAATGCAAAAGAAGAGACAGTCCCCGAATACATCTTTTTCCAGTTTTCCTGTCCAGTGCTCCCCCCCAGCATGGGAATGGTCTTTCACATTCCGATCGATTGTAGTATTCGCCCCCCCAAGCCACAATCAGCGCCGCCAATCATAGCCAGCCTATGCGGCTCACACTTGGTTGCTTCGAATTAACCTCAAATGTCAAACGTAAAATCATTCAGCGCCAGCAAATAAAGCAATTCCGCTTCGGCGTTGGATTATTCCGCTGGGAAATCCACGCTGAAAATAGGATACACACGCATACCGGCGCGAGTGTGCGCCTATCTGTGTCATTGTGTCTGCCATTTTATTGTATCCTTAATCTGTAATTAGCACATTGGCACACGGAGTGGAAGTGAATGGAGCGGATGCGCCATCTCTCTGGTGGCTTTCGTTTTATCTTCGCGCATAATGCGAGCCGTGCCATCTTCCATCTCAGCCGGTGCCCGTGAAGGATGCGGCCGGGTAAATGCACACGCAGAAGGAACAAATCCGCTCTGATAATCTTCAATTTCACACTTCGCCACCCTTGAAGAGAGTCGAAAATGTGTTTAACTCTGTCGAGTGGGGGAGGATGAGAGATGTATCGCACGTCCTTTGTCTTTGAGTCGATGTGAAGGGATGCTGAGTTAAATTCTGTCCTTACGACCGCTGGCTGTTCAAATGTAAGGACGACCATCTGTCAGAACACAATTCTCCCGAAATTGTGATGTAAGATGATGAAAGAAAACTTTTTTAAAATTGCCATAATTTTAAAGGGACCAGACACGGTAGGCTCGAGCTTCTACAAGTGACTGTGGTAGGCCCAGGCGAGTAAGATGAGGCGAGAGTTCCGAGAATATTGCTGCCGTTCAAGCGTCAGTAGCGAACCAACCAAAATAGTGGCGTCCTCAAGAATTGGACATCGCCAAGACCACTCTTTAGCGAAAGGATCTTCGCATAACTCACGTACTTTTTCGGATTGGGCTGTAGATACGTTCGAAGAAGATGACCACTTTCAAGGTCGAGTGACCATTGATCGGCACAGGCTAGGATTTGGATATGCCCTTGATACCAGCCAGCGTCCTCGGAGTTTGGCGGTTTAGCCGGATATTCCTCCAGAAGACTTGCGATGGTGCTAGAAAGCCTAGCTTCCTGCATTTGTCTAGTGCAGTGCTTCCTGCCATCCAATAAAATGGCTTCCTGGATCCGCTTTATCCACGATATCCACGAATGGTCTGGTTTTTGAGCACATTGCCTTAGTGGAGGTGGAGGCCGAGTCCGAAGTCGTGGACCGCTTGGATATTTTGGGGGTAGGAGCAGGTTCTGTTACGTTTGGTCGACTTGGTTGTTATTTGAGCGCTAGAGCTCTAAGTGATGACCTTAGTGGCCCACTCGAAGGAGGATTTTTGTTTCTGAGGAGGGAGTGTGCTCAGTCTTTGGAGGACCTTTTGTGCTACACGTCGGTCCTTATGCAGAAAGGTGGGACTCTGATCCGTACAGGATAGTAGGGGAGGTCTTACTGTTGCACGGTCGACTGACGCGGGTCCTTGGACAGAGTGCTTATCTCGACACAGCAATTTCAGCAGAACCTGCCCGACATTGGTCCGTGTAGGACTTTGGTGCGCCCTCGCCCGGTCTTTGCTGGTTGGTTCCGCGTGGTGGCCTACGTGCACGAGAGGCCTACTAGCGTCCGATCTGGACGGTTTTTTGGAGACTGCTGGTAGGTCTCTCTACCAGGGCTTGGGGACCCTGACCAGCTTACTGGAGTTCGAAGGCAGTTTTGACCTGTTGATGCCTCTGCTTTCCTTTTCAGCAGTTTCCTTTGGATGGTTTAGTTCTTTCTTATTTTTATTTTTAGGTTTTGAAATTGTGTACATTAGATTCCCACGAGTAATGGAGAAAGGAGGTCGGCCTGAGCATAGCTCCTTGCACAGGAAATGAAATGCCAGGTATCCGGACGCTCGCGTACGCGTCTGGACAATTTAATGGGCCTCCAGTCTGGTCGAACATCAGTACGGGTCGCATAACACCTTGATCCAGCCCAAGGGGGAGTGTGGTGGGCATTGGAGAAGGTTGAATAAGGCGGGACTTGGAGGGTGGGAGAGTAGGGGTAGTGATTATCACTTAGTTTCCGGTGAGGACCAGGAGAATGACCGGAGCAAAGAACACCATTTCCTAGCCACTGTCGTACTCAGCCCCAGATCCACGTCAAGGGGGATAATCAGTTCCGCAGCAGTCTAAGAGGCAAGTAAATGATTTCGATCGACAATGACAATCTGTCCAGTGTGTGCTGACGACATTTGATTGCCTACGCTTTCATTGTTAGACTCACAAGCAATGATACAGAAATTGGATGTAGCTCAGTTACAACGATGGTGCGACTGCAAGGACTGCAATGCTTGGCGGGAAAAAGTCATTCATCCTGAATTGCGCTGCCGGATATATCATTAAAACCAATGCCTGACATGGCAAGGCCAAGCTCCTGCTGAAGACAGTGCGACGACCAAACAGAGTTCGGGAAGGATTAATGTCGTGCACACAGGTCAAGAGGTGCAACTGTAGATATCCAGTAAGAGATTGTGGAAAGGGGCATAGCCACACGACGAGAAATGTGCACCCCAATAAAACGCTTATAAATCACTCTTAAGTCCATAGCTTCATGCATCAAGTTTCTCCCGCGGATATCACGCTTTCACACACGACCACACTTTAGGTCATCTCAATGAAGCACCACCCTCCCATCAGCACAGTGTGCGCATGCCAATAAATTAATTTGAACCTAATTTCCCGACGTCAGAGCTGCTATGAAATCAAAAGACCGCATCCCGTTCCAGCGTTTCCTGTGCTGATTCTTCTTCTTCTTTCGTTCACGTCTCTTTTTCCGCCAACTAACACAACACACACTCCGCCACACCCTCGTATGCTCATTTCATAAGGATGCTCCACAAAATTATGTTCAAGCAGAGCGCGCCAGCGACGACTGTCAAAGAGGACAAGCACAACGAGCCCGCACACTGGGGTTGCTGAAATTGAGGCGGTGGCGACGGCGGCGGTGATGGGTGCTTACATTGGCCTATTATGCTCGCATAAGCAGATGAAATACTTCTTCTCTTTTTTTTGCCTCTCCACATTTTAGGCGAATCCTATCAAATAAAAGGCTTTTCATCCTTTTTATGAGTGCGGAAGGAGGGGGCTGTGGTGGATGGGGGCAGCAACGACAAAAAGAACCCAAACAGGACGAGAGAATAAATGCACAGCGAAACGGTTTTGAGCGAATGCTAATTTTTCACAATAAATTTTGGAATACTCGTACTTGCCAGCATTTGTTGGGGGGGGCGTCAGTTTATCTTGGTTGGATTCGGCCAACAGTGTGGTGGAAAAGTTTTCCGCTGAATATGGGGTTTCGAAGAATTTCGAATTTGATTTCTTTTACCCAAAATTTTCTCTTCGATCTTGGTTCGTGGAAGTGGTGAAATAGGATTGTGGTCAATATTGGAGATTTTTATTTTAATGAAAAATAATTGTCGTCGCAGATTGTGCAAAGAAAACGCGTGCCATGAAGTAATGCGAGGCCCCCCTTTTTGTGAGACAGTCGAGTTCGACTTTCATCGAAACAGAACCTTGATAGGTGTCAGGTAAGTGTTCGAGATTTTGTATTTATCATTGAAGCAGCTATTGAGGCCCGTGGACCTTTGGAATTCAAAGAAATCGAACAGAAAATTGAAAAGACCGAGCCGAAGCTATAAATATGGATTTTTAAAATGACTTACCGGATATTGTAACCCTTCACTGGGATGAAAAACAATTGCCGGCCTTAGATGGATGCGAATTTAAAAAGAAAACTAATGTCTACTGATAGTTATTTCGTTTGATAATAAAGAGCAACTTATCGCTGTGCCCTGGGAATGCGGACAGCGGACAATTGGTATTAAAAAGCGGATTTGAAACAAAAATTGGTAAAGTCCCTTCTAGGCCTGACATTCGATTGTTGAAAACGGGCCGAGACAACTGGATTAAAGTCGATGTTCAGAGAATACAGAACCAAACAGAAAACCTAACAAGCCTCAATGTTTCAGAAAGTGAATTAACAAATTTCTAGAGATGACTATGGAGAATTAATTGAAATTTCCATAATATTTTTGGGCGGTGATACGATGTAGAAGCTTAAGCTATTCACCAAGCTCGACGGATGGTAAGGGCTTAAAAATTAGCTTAGCTCTTAATTCAGAAGCATTCAAGCAATTCAAGAGCAAGGATAAGGCAGCTTTCGTCTACTGGTTCATCGTAGCAGCTTGCGTTAAGACTTACCTGCAATGCACTTCAGCGGGAATAGCCCTTAACCAGGATTTGTCTTTTTGAATAGCCATGAAGGTTTAGGAGCTGCCGGCATGACATTTTCAAAAGCAGCTCTACAGAACTTCCGGCCGCCATTGTATTATGTGTTTGACAGATGAAGTGACTGCCTTGTCTCTGTTTGACGATAATGTTGATCAAGAAACTAAAGCTGAAATGGTTTCTCACTTAGCCAAGGATTATCTATCTGCTGATGGTAAACGCTGCATGGATCAATTTACGATATTTTTGACACTCAAACCATTGTCTATAGCTTTGTTTTTTCAAATTTTGGCATCAAGTCGACACGTTTTACTGTAATTCGAACTCTAAATATGTTGCTGAAGTCAAATGGCAAACAATTATAGAGAGCATGGTGGAAGGAATATAAGGTATGCTGGACAGCTTGTCAAAACCGGCATATTTTTCTTTTGTGACGTCACTCAGGATCCGTTTTTGGCACTAGCCAGATGTATTGCTTAAGCTTATATCACAATTCAATTTCGTATATTAAAAAATAATGAAAAGGAACAGGAATTGAATTGCAAATTGATGTAAAATGAAGGATTTATGTAGGAAAATGCAACAATGTGCAGTAAAAGGTTGCAGAAACTAAAGGGTGGTCACATTTTAAGGGCCGATGTTGAATGTGAACCACACCTAAACGTCAAGCTTTTTTCTGCATTTCATTTGACATTTCTCAATTTCAGACTAATTCAATTTGCACCATGGAAAGATACACAATCAAGCAACGTGTTTAAGTTATTTAGGCTTATTATGAAAATGGGCGTTCAACTCAAAATGTATATCGTGCACTTCGTGATTTTTTCGATCAATTTAAGCGTCCAATCGGAAAAAACGTGCAAAAATTTGAGCAAACCGGGTCTGTAGGAGATGTGAAAACACCAGTGCATGCTCGTACAGCTCGTACTGCAGAAAATATTGCTGCTGTTCCCGATAGTGTTGCTGAAGAGTCGTCCACCTCAACTCGTTGTCGTGCCCAACAATTGCACCTCTCACGCTCGTCGTTGATGAACATTATGCATAAAGACTTGCATTTACACGCTTACAAGGCGCAATTGACTCAAGAACTAAAGCCTCTTGACCATTTCAAGCGTCGTCATGGTCAGAATGGTGGCAAGAAATGGCAACAGTCGAAGATCAATTTTCGAAGAAAATCATCTTCAGTGATGAGGCACATTTTCACATCAGTGGATTCGTCAATAAGCAGAATTGCCGCATTTGGGCGAATGATAATCCAAGAGTGCTTGTCGAAAAACCAATGCACCCACAAAGAGTGACTGTTTGGTGGGGTTTATGGGCTGGCCGCATCATCGGGCCGTATTTTTTCCAAAATGAGGCCGGTCAGGCAGTTACTGTGAATGGCGTTCGCTATCGTGAAATGATAACGAACTTTTTATGGCCCGAAGATATGAATGTGGACGATATGTGGTTCCAACAGGACGGTGCCACTTGCCACACAGCTAACGAAACAATGGCTCTTTTGCGCGACAAATTCAATGGCAGTGTTATCTCACATGGTGGCGATGTCAATTGGCCGCCAAGATCATGTGATTTGACACCGTTGGATTTTTTTCTTTGGGGTTATTTGAAAGAAAAGGTGTACGTCCATAAGCCAGCAACAATTCAAGAGCTAAAGGATGAGATAATTCGGCACATTAACGGCATAGAACCTCAATTACGCTTAAGAGTCATCGAAAATTTGGACCATCGGATGGAGGTGCGCCGCCGAGGTCGCGGCGTCCATTTGGCCGATATTTTGTTCCATACATAATTGAACCATACCAATATTATCATAATAAAAAGAAATGGCAAGAATTTCCTAAATAATTTGTGCTTCATTCAAAATCAACATCGGCCCTTAATTCGAAAAAAAATGTTGTTGGCCTTATAGCCTCGTACACCGTGATGTACATTCAATGGATATGTGTTGCCTCGATCTTTGAACAACATGTCGAATCAGATAATAAGCTAAAGGCAGTGTCAGGGAAAGAAACATTTTCATCTCGGGAACCAGTGATGACGTTACGACTCAATGTGGCGTAGGGACAGCCAAGCTTTGTTGTGTGATCTTAGAGCTCTCTTGTCTAAGCTTTCAAAGTCGGTTTATTAGATTGGGTCTATTTTGGTTGAGCCATGGCTTGCAGCGTAACCCTTTCTAGACATCTCATCCACTCATTCGTGACCCTCAAAGCCGTTGTATTCCTCAAAACTGAGGATATCGTTAGAAACAACGATAGTTGATTATAAATAGGACAGGCTTCTTGTACAGACATCAGGATGCTGAGGAGTCGTGGCCACCGTGGGATTTGATGTGGATTCGACGTGATATATCAAGTGAATCGAGTCTTCTCCTTCTGCTGGTGCTCCAGTTCATGGTGGACCTGGACGATCTTTGGATCTGTAGCTAGGTGGACGCTTTTGAATTAACGTAACAAGCTTCTTGCGAGTAACTGACATATAATGACTTTTTCAACCGATTCGCTGCCGTTGAAGCCAAGAGAATTGATTTTGATCCCGTCTGACAACACTGCAGTCTCCAAGTCACTAATGTGTGTTATTTGGCGAAATGCAACTTTGGTGATCGGTCAGTAGTGGTCTAGCTCTTCCTTTCATTCCAATTAAAGCGATTTAAATTATTTTTTTACAATTTTAGATTACAACTATGTTTAATACTAAGGGTGAGTGTGTTGGCTCTCAGCAATACGGGCCCACCTGATGTCCATTACTTAATTCAACATTGTTCAACAATGTCCAGTGTTTACATCGGGTGTGTCCATGTATCCTTTTAGGAAGGGGTGGTGGTGTGGTGGCCGATTAAGCCTCGATAATGACTGCTATCGCTGCTCTGGTAGAAGCCATGCAGCTCGTTGTTAGATGTCGTTGGGAAGTTCTGCTCGGTTAGCAGATTTATCGCGTTGAGGTAGCGTCATCCGGGGATGGTGTTTCTCAGGTTCCTGATTGCCTCGTTAGGATGATTGTTGATGTTTAGAAGTTGCTTTCTGAACAGTGTCACCATGTATTGTTGTTACTGGGGATGACGCGTGCTTCGTCGTAAAGCTTCTTGTTTCTGTGGTGCTTTCGTCGGTACCTCTCGTAGGTGAGACCTGACCAGATACGCAGTATTTTCCTTTCGAAAATTACGAGCTTCTCCAAGCTGGTCTTTTATATGGTGTGCCATTCTGGGAAGCCGTACGTTAAGATCGTCCGTATTAGCTGCTTGTAGAGTAGCAGCTTTTCCTCTTGCTTAGTCCATTTTGTTGACGCATCAAAGGATAGATGCGATGGAAGCCCAGGTTGGCCTTCTTGTAGGCGGTTGTTCTGCCATGTAGATGTTGAAGAGTATCAGTCCCAGCTTCGATCCTTGCCCAGCTCCCACATTGTTGCTCCGCTCAATTGATTGACTGACTTCCACTTGAACCTTGAATCTTCTGGAATGGAGAAAGCTACAAACTATTTTGAAGAGGTTGAACGGGAATACCATCTGATTCAGCTTGTAGATGAGTCCCTCTATCCAGACCATGTCGAAGGCATTTTACACGTCCAGGAAGTGACTTCGTGTTTGTTTAGGGAAGCTACAACATCGTGGTGGAACTTCATTACAGGATGTAGCGTCGAATATTCTTTCCCGGAATCCAACTGCGTAGCCAGGATGATCGTCCTTTCATTCCTACTTGTTTGAGAAGTAAAAATGTAGTGTCCTTAGTCACTTAAGGTATCCTTTAGTCTTTCTTCCTTCAATCGAGTGAATGACAAGTCAATGGTTATTTCCGCCTGTACAAAAGTTATTTTCGATGTCATGCCGTTTGCGTGCCTGCATCATCAAATGTATCGCAATTGCTGATGTGTAGCTCCATACCTCCGCTTCCGCCTCCCTCTCTGTGCAGTCACCGCTGCCATCAGCCAACAAAAATTACACAATCCCCCAAGAAAAGCATCGTTCTGAATAAGACTTCCATGCAGGTTCAATTCCAGCGATAGAATTTTGATTCCCATTTAATCGGCGATGGCTGGGCGGTGCGCTCCACCCATTCCTTTTCATCCTCCCAGCATCCAGAGTGAACGAGCATATCCACATAATCCCGCTTCCAGAGCAAGCGGGCTGCGCCCTCATTGCGCCGAAATAAAAAAAGCAGAACTCCTTTCAAATCGTAACCATTGTAATATTTGCATATGTGCCAATGGAGTGGTTCCCCCCTCCCGGCTACCGGGGAAGGTGCATTCAATCCATAGCCGCCCCGGAGCGGGAACAACGGCGACCGAAAATGAAATTATTCATTTTTTGATTCCTCCTTTTTTTGGCTTTTCACGAGAATTTACTGGCCCGATAAAAATTTGGCTTCTTTCCATTTTATCCACTTAACGTAATCAGAATTTCCCGACAGAGCACTGCGGGGGACGTACGCCAGCGCATGGCTGGGTGGTTTTATGCTTATTTTTTATTTTTTATTTTTCGTTGAATTTTTTGACGAGTCCTCGCCCGGCATGTGATGGCATGAACTGGCAACGGTATGCATCCAATTTATATGTTTGTGGTCTCATAATGGATGCAGTCAACTGGTTGGATTTTACATTTTTATTTTACATAACTGTTCTGTCCATAATTTAATGGGCGTGTGCATGTGTCTGATGGTATGGGTGTTGGCCTTTTTTTTTAAATGATAACTTTCCACATCTCCCTGTATTTCGTTCTTTCGGTGCGGCGGCGGTGGTGGCTTAAAGGATTTTCTTGTGGATGTCTGCAGTGGAAGCTCAAAAGAATCCTTTCTCTTAAATTGAGGATGGTTGCCGTATAAGTACGACCACATGCAGCTACGTTGGAGGCGATGCATGCAGTCACACACACACACACGAGAGTTCGTCAATTTAATTTGATGGAGTTGAGTTGAAAAGTGTCGTTGCGTCTGGTCTGACACTGCTACAGATTCCTGTAGTTTAACTGAAAATTTGCCTAAAACTTAGAAAAAACGAGCAAAATTCTTGTCGCTTTGGAGAAAATGCGACCGATGCGGTAAGCTTTTCCAATTTTTAATTTATTTTTGAATTCAGTGATTTGTAGGGGAATCCAGTTAAATAAAGTTGGTCAATTGTACTAGCTATCCTATCGGTCACCACTATGAAACATTTCCGAATATTCAGCGAAGAATGTAAGCTTTTCGGTTTGCTATTTATATTAAGACGAACAAGAATCCATCTTACAGCGCAGAGACCAGAGGGCTCATTTGTTGCTCAATTTGTTGCTCAATTTGTTGCTCAATTTGTACAAGAATGGAACACGTCGCCGTCAGATTGCGGAAACCGAACTGAAATGCTCTAAAAAGATGGTATTGATGCTATAGGAGATATTATTGGACCATGACTAAATGGAAAAAACAATTAATAACAATTTAATCGGACGGGAAAGCCACTGTATGCCCAAATCTATTTGACGCAGAGTACATCCGCCCAACGTTCAAAACCTAGCCTCTTGTTGTTTATAATTACGCGCACGTGACTGTAAGTCAATTGAAGCACACCTCTTCGCTCAGTTTCGTTGAGTTTCGTTCAGTTTTTATTGCTTAAGTGAAGTGCAAAATGAATCGGGTAAATTATAGTTCGTGTTGGAATACTGCGAAAGTTCTCTCACCCTGATTCTGGCCAATCTATACATCTGTTATGATTGACACCTTGCTCATGCATTCGTCGATACGAATAAAATCAGTGAACTTCTCCCGAGCTGATTTGTGAGGAGAATAGCCGCAGTTCGAGGTGAACCTAGACCTCAGCCAACAAGCATATCAAAATGTCGTAAATTCTAGTGAAATTAAAAAAAAATTAAATCAAATAATGCTGAATTTCATTTTCGGTTGTCGTTGTTACCGAAAGAGCTCGCTTGGGGGAGGGTATAGGCTGAATGCGCATCCAATTTCGCAAGCCAAGTTGGTTGAGGTCGTTCTCCACTTGTGTGCACTATAGGTTTCGTGGGCGTCGACGACTCTTCGCGCTGCAGCGTTGTCATCCATGCGTAGACTCCTGGTTAGACTAATATCGCTGAACAGGCCGTACAGTTCGTGTTTGAATCTTCTTCCCCAAATGATATAAACGCAAACCGGGCCCAAAGATTGAACGCAGAACTTTCCCCTCGAAAAGACCGAGGGCTTCTTTATCTGCTCTTGAGACTATCTGTGCCTTGGCGCCATACAGCAGGACTTGGATGATCAGTGTATTATTTAAAGTCAACTTGGTCTTGATCGAGAGAGGGCTATACTTCCCAATATGCCTGTTGATCTAAAATAAACAGCGATTGTCCAATTAGTACAATTTCACTGATTTGACACTTCTCTGGCGAACGAAGGGCTCTGCCGTGGTTGATGGAGCGCCCTAGAGTCCCCTAGAGTGGACCGAATGGCATTCTCTCGTCTAAATTGAGTGATTTTAGACGTTGGCCGTGTGTTTTGACAACCGGTCAGAGTAATGATCGAATATCTCGGCACTGATGGTATTCGGACTGTTTACTTGTTGACCGAGGCAGACGAAGTCCTTAACCACCTCAAAACATTGGTGATCGATGGCGACGTTGTGGTCGATGGTGTTTGCGTCTTTTCTTGAAGTAAGCATGCACTTCGTTTTACCCTCATTCACCCGTAAACCCATTTTTGCCGCCTCCAATTTAATTCCAGCAAGCGCTTCATTGACGGATCGCTTTCTTCGACCAATCACGTAAATGTCGTCCGCGTATGCTAGAAACTGTACGGACATTTGGAAGTTTGTGCCTCTTGTGTTGGCCAGTGAGTTCTGCACGATCTTCTCCAGGATGATGTCAAAGAAATCAGATGACAGCCCGTCGCCTTATTTAAATCCGAAGGGCTTGGTGAGTTCGCTTCCGACTTTAATGGAGCAGTGATAATTCTGCATCGTCATCGGCGGCACAAGGTGTTATATAGCTCATCACTATACACGCTGTCTTGAAATAGACGAATATGTGGTGAGTGTCGATTTGCGTTTCAGAGTTCTTTACAGGATCTGCGGTATTGCGAAGATTTGGCCGTTGCTGTTCGAATGGTTTCAGGCGCTCACGCTCACAAAATGGTAGAGAAGATGATCTTATAAGCTATGTTTCTAAGACTTGTCCTTCGACCCTCGGTAATTTGAGCAGTTGAAGGGGTCTCCTGTGTTGTGCATAGGATTTCTTCATTACTGTGCCCGAAAATAACGCTTGACCTCTGCTCAGTCTTTTACATTAAGTTAAATGCTTGAAAAGTACTGCGCTAAAGCAGCTTTCAGGACAATTTAAAGACAGCAGTCGAAACGAGATGATCTTGAGATGAATGAAGATGAGGCCTGTCACTGTCCAACTGGAGCACGATTTGGAATAATTCAACGAGAGTGGATGTGGATACATGGCTAACATTGCATCAATGCTTCGGCTAGGAGAGCTATCGAATCCGAATCTCCTGGTTTAAGAAGAAGGGCGAGATCGAAGTAAGTTACCTACTGCAGCAGCCTCCAAGAATGAAATGCATTTATCCGGCTCACATGTGAGCGTCAGTGTGGTAGGTAGCGAGAGTCCAATGTGGATCTGGGCCTATATATTCTACAGCACCCACTCGTGCTGTGCAGAATTTAGGCAGAATAAAATACATCA
Organism: Eristalis pertinax; assembly: GCA_907269125.1. Classification (NCBI taxonomy): domain Eukaryota; kingdom Metazoa; phylum Arthropoda; class Insecta; order Diptera; family Syrphidae; genus Eristalis; species Eristalis pertinax. The sequence continues at coordinate 28,958,067 of OU026145.1, forward strand.
ATCGATAAAGTAAGGACTGTTTTTTTTAGAGGTATATAACTTTAAGTTGGCAACACTATTTTAACTGGCGGCCATTTAGTCAGCTGTCAAGTGATTTATTTTTAATTTGGCTTGGCATTTCAACATGAATAGACTGACGGCTGAACAACGCTTGAAAATCATGGTTCTGTTCGAAAAACGTATCGCGCACTATGTCCATTTTTACCAGGCTCACTTTTGGTTAAATAGATACGTCAATAAAAAAACTGTCGTATTTGGAGTGATGATAATCCTCAAGTGTATGTTGAGACATAGTTACAACCACAAAAACTGACTGTTTTTTGTGGTGGAATAATTGGCCCGTACTTCTTTGAAATCGATGGTGGCCAGAACGTAACAGTCAATGATAACCGCTATAGAGCCATGATTACGAACTTTTTCGTTCATCAATTGAACAACCATGATGTGCAGGAGCTGTGGTTTCAACAAGACGGCTCGACATGTCACTCAGCTCGTGGCACAATTGATTTATTGAGGGAAAAGTTTGGTAACCGCATAGTTTCACGTTACGAACCCTCCAAGATTGTGTGATTTAACGCCGCTTGACTATTTTCTGTGGGAATATGTGAAGTCGCTAGTCTACGCCGAAACGATTGACCACTTAGAGGACAAGATTCGCCGCGTTATTGCCGATATACGACCACAAATGTTTGAAAAAGTCATCGAAAATTGGACCTCCAGATTAGACTATGTCCGAGCCAGCCCTGGCGGTCATATGCCAAAAATAATATCTAAATTATAATGCCAGAAGATTATCTTTCGAATAAAGTAAACTGCATGTCAATTTAAAAGAACCATCTTTGCTTTATTCCATTTCAAAGTTCTACACCTCTAAAAAAAACACCATTTTCTTGTTTAACTTGTCAAAATCGAAACTTCGTTACTACACAACAACCACCCACAATGGCGATTCTTCACGCCGCACATGTGTTCATAGTATCCTCAGTTTACTGAAGCTCTTTAAACAGAAACGACATCCCTTCGAGGCAGATGTGGGGAGACTTAGCGTACTACTCAACTTAATTTTTACTCAAACTACTTCACATAATTTGTTTCCTTAGCATCTGCAAAAGACGTCCTCTGGCAGTGGTTGGTGAATGTCTTCAGCAGCTCACGCATTGATCTGGTATTGGACTGGTTCACTGAGAACGCGTCTAGATTGCAAATTTGTGTCATCCCCCGCGTCATTGACGAAAGACGAATTAAACACAAAACGAATCTTTCCCAAAAAGGGGCATTTTTCGTGTACCTTCTTGTCGTGTAGTGGCGTATGTTATAATCCAAATCATAAGCAATTCTCCTACCAAGTTTCATCAAAAGCCGTTTAGGGGCTGCAGCTCCGAAAAACATTGGAATTTTTCAATTTTTAATCTCACAAGGATATTGGTGGTGCTAAATCCACGCAATTGTGCGCTTGGAACGCACAACTCTCCATCGAATGACGATGTTTGAGAAGCTTTTTTCACAATTCTACTCTCTGAACATTGCTGCAGACTTGGCCCTCAGAGTGGGCGTCGTCGGACTTATCCACTACTCCTTGGCGGCTGGACAGCAATAGGCTTATAAAAATCCCATCAGTAGTCCGGCTAGGAGAAACGACCCAGTCGCTCGTGCAACAGTTTAAACCAAGCTGCCACTTAACAGCTTAAAACGAAATACTCGCACTTAACCCCACACCTGGCCGGCATTTGGATTACGTCCTAAAACAACACGTCCATCTGCATGGTGAATAAATTAATTGCACACACAATCCGTTTGCCACAGCCGAGCACAATGGAAACAGGCAGCCGCGTCAGCGAAAGTGCAAAGTGGTGCCGAAAAACATTTTGCAACTTTCCAAGCCAAAAACCATGTCCATTCTGCCACCTCTCCCCCACCCGCCGGCGGCAAGCGATGTTAATTAAATCCCCAGAGCCGTGCAGTGACTGTGCACCGAGCACAGCAGCAGAACAGAAAATGCAGCACTCTGTGATGCACAGAGTAACGCCACAATGACAGCATTCAGAGCCGCATTCACAGGGGAAAACACAAAAGCGCACGGAAAAAAAAAGAATCGTGCAGATATAACACTCAGATACATAAATAAGGTTTCCAGCTAATTTATTGTTAACTGAGTGGCAATTACGTGCTTCCAGCCTGTGGCTGTGTCTCACAATGATTCCGAGATAAATAATTACTCGCAAACAGTATTCAGCGCGCGATGTAACAATTTGTAGCGAAAAACAAGCTGAAACACACACGAAGCGACACACAGAATGCGACACCGATGCATCGGCGGTACATCACCGTTGAGCGGGCTTTGTGTGCCTTAAACGCACACGAATACTCCCCAAGGGATGCGGGGAGGCTGGCTTGGTGGTTGCAATTCACATTTGCATTTGCATATCCGCTTCCGCCCTCCGCCCTCCGCCCTCCGCCACCGCGACGGCGACGGGTGGGGTTAGGCGTGTAAGGCTTAGTAGCGCCCCATTAATCGGCATTTAGTACAAATCGCTGATAGTTGAACGAAAACAATTGCATCCGCGTATTATTATGCACAAGGACGTGTGTGCGTTCGCATGGGTGTGCGAATGGCAGAGCCGGTGCTCGCTATGCAATGAATCCTTGTTTTTGCCTTCCCGCAGGAATTAAATGTGAAACAGAAACAAATGCTGGCGAATGCATAAATCGCACAAAAAAAAAAACAGAATACAACCAGCGCCGCTAAACGATTATCCGATAGCGGGCCCGAGAGTGAGTGGGTGGCGTGGGTGGAGTGGGCTAAGTGGGCGAAGTGGGAGTGGATTCAGCCGACACCCTTGATTTTTGCCCGCAAATGAATTTTCATTTAAGCGCGCACCCACCACAGCGCAACCACCACCCGCAGTGCCGTGCCGTGCCGCGCCGCGCCGCCGAAGTGGAGGCGAAATAAGAAATGAATATCCTCGCCGCCATTTTATGAATATTTGAGTTGCAATTAATCGTGATATAAGCGTTTTGTTTTGTTTCCTCTAAATGGAGGAGTAAAGTTGGCTTTTATCGGTGAGCACGCCACCCAGCCCGGCCCGGTGGCATCGCTTCGACGGGGGAAGGATGGCGGCTTTTGTTCGAAATGAGGTTACCATTCAGTGTGCGTGCGTGTGTGGTTGTTCGATGAATCCGGCGGAACGGCATATCTGTTCAGCTTTTCTCCGAAAGCATTGAAAACCGATCGCGAGTTCCCGTTCAATGGACTGCGATGGGGGGATGATTGTGACGGTTATCTGGCTGTGCACAAGCCAGTCGGGTGGCGGAGGGCGGGTTGGGCGAATGCAGACTCTTAGAAACGGGTGAATAGTTGGTTGATTGCCTTCATGAACCGTAATTTTGCTCGATTGCATACGTAATTGCGAAATGTGAACACAACGTTTGATTTTACACATTTTGTGGTTTTTATTGTGCGCACTTGTCGTCGGTGTGCGGCGCGCGGATATGTGTGGAGTGGAGTAAGTGGTCGGGACGCTGAATTGCTATCTGCGGGCTCCGTGGGAACGTGGACGTGAGCCCGATCGATTTGTCTGGCTGGGAGGCGATGGAAACTGAATGCTTGGAGGGTGATTAGCTGATTTGTTGGTTTTGTCTTGACATGGTTTCTGTTGGTGGTGCTCGTTGATGGTGCTGGCGCCGGTGCTGGTGATTGTTATTTGTGTGTTGTGTAACAAACAGGGAGATGTGATCTACCGCATTCCACAGCATTTTGGACACGAGATTGTACCATTAATTAGGGTAGTAGCCACAGATATGGGACCAATGCACCGGCGAGTGATAGATTATTCCTCGTTTATCCGTCGAAGCGTGCGCAACGGAATAAGCAACGTAAAAAGGGTAAAGTAGTCAAGTCTGATGTTTGTAGAAATGAAGTGAATTCAAATAAAATCGTAATTTTTGCTTCACATCTAGCTGGACAAGTAACCACAAGTGCAAAGATGAATCACTGCAGGCTCCGCGTTTAATAGAAGCTTAAGTTTGTCGGACCTCCACTGTCAGGCCTAATGGTAGACAAAGATATGATCAACCGAAGAAAACTGAAGTTGGGCGGGTGGTATAATTCCAGTAGAGGGAGCAATGAATTTCTACATGGTTTCCGATTTTAAACGCCTGAAGATAGCTTCGTGAGATCAGCCATAAGCTTCGTTTGCGACCTATTTATGACAGTGTCAGAGCAGCAGAAATTCTCCTCCAGTGCGACAATCTAAGACTTCGCGAGCACACAGCACTCGATTACTCTAGGCTGGGTCCCAGGTCACAGGGAGTTGCCAGGGAAGGAGTTGAAGCTGACCCACGTCAGGCAATCCTTACGGATGTCATGGAAAAGGTGGATGAAACCAGTTAAAAGGTAGAACTCGTCGGAAACCAGTCGGATGCTGTGGCCCAAGTTGAACTGTGCAAAAACCGACAAACTTCTTCAGTGCGACATGGTTGTTGGAGCACTAACTAGACTTTATCATCTGAGGTACCACCAAATGAAAATGGGACTAGCCAAAGACTTGATGCGGAGTTGAGACATGGAAACACTGGGAGCGCACTTCTGCCAAGACCTTCAGGCTTTAAAAAAAATCCTGAAATTTCAGGACGACTGTGGAACACAGCAACATGATGGATACGAGGAAGTTGTAAAGAGGAGTCATTCCCCCATCGAGCATCACAATGGGTCCAGCAGGACCTAAGTGCGACGTGACTCATGCCCGTCTACCCATCTACCTAACCTAACCTAACCTGAGCCCAGCTTTTAAACTTTTATGCGGATTCCGAGAAGCGTTCTTCGTTTTCTTAGCAGTGACTCGAGAGGGATTGAGCCGTGAATTATGACAATTGTTCATGAATCGAACCTTGACACCCAAGTAGGCGTACGTACACACTATGCCACAGTAGCAAAAACGAATATGGAACTGAGCAATGGTAAGAGTATGTACTGATGAAGAAGAAAGAACGAGCACCATCATTACTTGAGAAATGAAACGCTTGCCAACCACTAATGAAAGAAAAGTTCCTAAAACGCTACGTATTCTCAAGGATAAGACGAAGGATGGAGAACATCCATTTCTTAGCTAATCCCATTATGACATCGCAAACGGGTTGCGAGGCCACAACCAGTTAACCAGTTGATAAAACGCAGTCTTACATTGGTGTTAGGTAGGCAGGAACAAGACAGTAGAGAGCAGTCGCACTTAGGCCTAACTAAAACACACGGCGCTACCAAGCTGGTCAGATAGATGCCTTCTGCTGAGATTAAGACCGCATGCAATTTGAGGTTCCGCCAGGATGTTAAAGTAGAAGTCAAGAAGTGATAACAAGTGATATCTTCTACGGGAGGAGAGCCATTAATGTTTGTCATTAATGTGAACTTGGTATACCTAAATATGTGCGGTAGTGAATAAACGTGTTTGTGTTGAACTTACCGATTTTTGCATTTTATTTGAAGCGTGTACTCATTTTTATAACACAAAACTTGGTGCAACGCATTATCAATAGCCACTTAAACAAAATTGGAACTGAAATTGTTATTGCCAGCCTGCATTTAAGTGATATTTTCCATCTTAAATCGGGTACAACGAAAATCCACATATGAAGGGTGGTTAAATTTTAAGGGCCGATGTTGAATGTGAACCACACCTAAACGTCAAGTTTTTTTCTGCATTCCATTCGACATTTCTCAATTTCAGACTAACTCAATTTGAACCATGGAAAGATACACAATCAAGCAACGTGTTAAAGTTATTTAGGCTTATTATGAAAATGGGCGTTCAACTCAAAATGTATATCGTGCACTTCGTGATTTTTTCGATCAATTTAAGCGTCCAATCGGAAAAAACGTGCAAAAATTTGAGCAAACCGGGTTTGTAGGAGATGTGAAAACACCAGTGCATGCTCGTACAGCTCGTACTGCAGAAAATATTGCTGCTGGTCGCGATAGTGTGGCTGAAGAGCCGTCCACCTCAACTCGTCGTCGTGCCCAACAATTGCACCTCTCGCGCTCGTAGTTGATGCACATTGTGCATAAAGACTTGCATTTACACGCTTACAAGGTGCAATTGACTCAGGAACTAAAGCCTCTTGACCATTTCAAGCGTCGTCAGTGGTCAGAATGGTGGCAAAAAATGGCAACAGTGGATGATCAATTTTCGAAGAAAATCATCTTCAGTGATGAGGCTCCAAGAGTGATTGTCGAAAACCCAATGCACCCACAAAGACTGACTGTTTGGTGCGGTTTATGGGCTGGCGGCATCATCGGGCCGTATTTTTTCCAAAATGATGCCGGTCAGGCAGTTACTGTGAATGGCGTTCGCTATCGTTAAATGATAACGAACTTTTTATGGCCCCGAATTGGAAGATATGAGTGTGGACGATATGTGGTTTCAACAGGACGGTGCCACTTGCCACACAGCTAACGAAACAATGGCTCTTTTGCGCGACAAATTCAATTGCCGTCACGTGGTGGCGATGTCAATTGGCCGCCAAGATCATGTGATTTGCAACCGTTGGATTTTTTTCTTTGGGGTTATTTGAAAGAAAAGGTGTACGTAGAGTTTCGCACAAAACGCAGCTGAAGAATGTCAGCGCCACGTTGACCAACATTGTTGAACGCGTTGAGAAGCTGGAATCAGAAATGTCTGTAGCAACAACACCAAGAGAAGAGCTACTTCTGCTACACAAACATGCTTTGGAGCGGATGGAGGTTTCAGCTAATGCTGTTCTCTTCGGCATTCCCGAATGCAGCGATGAAAATCTCACCCACCTCTACAATCAGCTGTGCTCCTCCATTGGGTGCAGACCTCCACAGCTCAGAGGTATTTTTCGCACAAAGCGAAGAATACGCCAAAATAGAGCTTCTCCCACGCCCATCATCGTTCAATTTCTCAACGGCTATGATAGAGACGCTGTGTTCCGATTAGCTGCTGCGTACCGCAGAGGTAAACGAAAAGAGCTTTGCCTATCTGACGTTGGAATTGACTCAGACATCACATGTTACTTCAATAAGAGTTTGACAAGAAAAAATCGCTCTCTCTCTCTCTCTCGTAGGAAACAGCTACATTCAGCTTTTACAAAGCGCGGGTCGATCTTTGTCAAACTGACATCAGGTGGAAGAAGCACCTTAATAGAGAGCACGAACTTTCCGCATTAATGAGAGATTCTTTTATGCACTAAAACGCGTTCCTATTGATGCATAAATAAAGGGTGATTTTTTAAAAGCTATAGGAAAGTTTTTCAAGAAAAAACACATAAAATTCAAAAAAATGCACGAAATCTTTATTTGAATCGATAGTACGGTCCTTATAATTTAATGTTTGAAGATTAATTCATGCAAATGTTGAACTTGACTGCGCCTCAAATGGTCCATCCGCTTAGTCCAATTTTGGCATACTCTTTCCAACATTTCGGCCGGTATCTCACTAATAAATGCTTCAATGTTGTCTTCCAATGCGTCAATTGAAGCGGGCTTGTCTGTATAGACATGAGCTTTAACATAGCCCCACAAAAAATAGTCTAAAGGCGTTAAATCGCACGATCTAGGCGGCCAATTGACCGGTCCCGAACGTGAAATAAAAGGTTCACCGAACTCGCCCCTCAATAAGTCCATTGTTGCGCATGCTGTGTGGCATGTGGCACCGTCTTGTTGAAACCACATGTCATGCAAGTCAAGCTCTTGCATTTTGGGCAAAAAAAAGTTGGATATCATCTCACGGTAGCGCTCACCATTCACAGTTACGTTACAATTCGCATCATCTTTGAAGAAGTACGGTCCAATGATGCCACCAGCCCATAAACCGCCCCAAACTGTGACTTTTTCTGGATGCATTGGTAGCTCTTGCAATGCTTCTGGCTGATATTCACTCCAAAATCCACAATTCTGCTTATTTACGTACTCATTGAGCCAAAAATGAGCTTCGTTGCTGAACACAATTTTTTGGTAAAAAAGTGGATCCTCGGCCAACTTTCCAAGAGCCGCATTTTGATAATAAAATTCAATAATTTGCAAGCGTTGTTCGTTTGTAAGACGATTCATGGTTAAATTATAGACCAAACTGAAGATGTTTGACAGTGAAACAAAAGACGAAACGTGCGTCAGCTGTTTAAACCGGTGTTGACAAAAAGATAATAGCTATAAAATCACCCTTTACTTTATTATGAATTCTTCTATACCTTCATCTTTGTTTGTACCTTCCTGACACAGGCAATGCAGCTGATCAAATAATTCCTGCCGAGTAGAACACAATTTTATGTATACTAACAATCGATGCCGGAAGTCATAAACCCAGTAACTTATCCAATTTCCCATTTTTATGTCAATTCGCACATGTTGACTTTAGAGATATCTTTTATGAAGCAACGAATAAAACCAACCGCATTCATAATCGTAAATATTCGAAGACTGATTCAGTTCAATTTTGCATCCAAACCTCTGGAAATGTAATACAAAATTTGCACAACATGTGGTTTGCTGGTGAATGCATCATATTGTTGCACAAAATTAACAGAATTGGCGAAGCAAATTTTTCTATCCGAAATTTTCAGCTGACTACTGCAGGTTTCTAAAAATGTTAACCACAAGACGGAGCTTAATGGAGCTAAAACTGTAGCTCAAGGGAAAGAATATTGACATATTAATTCTAGTGCACTCAGTGATAAGCCAGACTCAGCAGCACTGTACAATGTTGTAGATGGGGTATATGGAGCTGATATTCCAGCATGCTCGATGACACGCTTTACTTACTTAAGGTGGCACTACAGTCCGAGGTGGACCCGGGCCTCAACCAACAAGCGTCTCCAGCCAGCTCGATCTTTAACTAGCTGTCAACAGTTTCGCACGCATAGTTGGTTGAGGTCCCTTTCCACCTGCGTGCGCCACCTGAGTCGCGGTCTTCCTCTACTGCGCCATCCCTCGGGGGTGGATTCGAAGACTTTTCGGGCCGGAGCATTGGTTTCCATCCGCTCTACATGACCTAGCCATCCCAATCGTTGGATCTTCACTCTTCTGGCTAAGTCGATGTCGCTATTATATCTCCTCCTCCACTCACCATCTATGCAGACGGGACCGAAAATCACACGAAGAATATTCCTCTCGAATCAGAGCAGCTTCATCCGCTTTTGACAAAGTCCATGCCTACTCGCCATATAATAGGACTGGGACGATTAAGGTCCTGTAAAGCGTTACCTTGGTTGTTCGAGGGGGCTTTCTTTACCAATTGCTTTCTTAGCCCAAAGAAGCAGCGATTGGCAAGAGTTATTCTTCGTTTGATTTCAGCGCTGGTGTCATTCTCTGAATTGATAGCGGTGTCTAGATAGACAAAGTTTTTGACTACCTCAAAGTTATATCTGTCTGCTGTGACGTTCTGACCGAGACGTCGGTGTTGGGTGTCCTTTCTCGTTGACAGCATATACTTGGTCTTACCCTCGTTTACCGCCAAAACCCATCTTCGCGGTCTCCGTTGCAATACCCACAAAAGCGCCATTGACATCACGCTGCGTTCTTCCGATGATGTCAATATCGTCGGCATATGCGAGTAGTTGGACGGACTTTTGAAAGATTGTTCCTCTGGTGTTGGCGTTCGAGTTTTGAACAATTCTTTCAAGAACGATGTTGAAAAAGTCGTATGACAGCGCGCCGCCTTGTCTGAATCCTTTTTTGACATCAAAGGTCTCTGTAAGGTCTTTACCGACCTTGATGGAGCAGCGTGCATTCTCCATCGTCATCCTACACAAACGGACGAGTTTGATAGGGATGCCAAAACTAGACATTGCTCTGTATAGCTCGTCTCTATAGATGCTATCATAAGCGGCCTTAAAATCGATGAAAAGGTGGTGGGCATCGATTTGTTGCTCCTGGGTTTTCTCCAAAATCTGCCGCAGTGTGAATATTTGGCCGATGGTGGATTTTACTGACCCAAAGCCACACTGGTATGGACCGACCAGGTTGTTGACGAATGGCTTTAGGCGTTCACACAGTATGGCAGATAAGATTTTGTATGCGATACTTAGGAGACTGATTCCTCTGTAGTTGACGCAGTTCAGAGGGTCTTCTTTTTTATGGATGTCACGCTTTCGTCGTTCAAAATTCTGCAGATGATATGTTGCGACGACTTTTGGTATGCCTCGTCGGTTGGACATTTCGTCTGCTCACACTCGTCATCACACCATCCGCATCGATCTGAAACTTGGTGGTCTTCTCAACGATTTGCCTCAGCGTGAAGTGCTTGAATAGCTACGTTGATCAAAACTGATGCGGTGAATTAATTTATCACGCCTCATTTGTACAGGCCGGAACCTTCTAAGTGCGACCACAAATGACTAGTTTTGTGCTAACAATTTGTTTGAATCGTATTATTTCGTGGATCTTCTACGCACTTGAACCACGGCATCTAGGTTCGAACTTCAGTACGACAAAAATAATTGTCACCTCTTTCAAGTCACTGACAATGCTCAAAGAGTATTCTCAAACTTCGCCATTCGGAGTCGACATAAAAAGTGTAGATCCCACCCATTCGGAAGGGAACAATAGTACGCGCAACACAAGGTGCACTCGCACAAAGGCTCGGCCCCAGGTTTTCCTCGGATTGCCCTTTAAATCTGATTTCAATCACGGAGGCATACATAATCTACATGGATGTTCAATAATTCACCACTTTTTCAGTCTCCGTTGCCTCAAATCCATAAAATGTACATTATCTTCCAAGTTGCAACTTTCATGTAGACTAGAGACTTCACTCGAACATGCAAGAGTTCGGAGTTTGAGATATTTTATGCGATCCCCGACTGTAGCCTTCAGTGATTATTGCCAAAATGTTGCTGAATATTGAAACAGTCCTGTTGGAACCATAACTCGGCCACATTTATGACTTTCAAGTGGGAAATTGACTAGGTTAGGCTGATGGACCAGTGTAGGGAAAGTATAGGCCCACATTGACTACCCTGTCCACCTTATCGCCGGGTCTCCGCCGACCGCTGATCCCGAATTCCTTCACATTCACCCAATCCACGTCCCACGGAACCCTCAAAAACTCAAATTTGTCATCATTTGTGGTCCGCCAGCTGTCAAGGTTGATGGTACTCTTCTGTCAATTCCAAAGAAAAATCAGCTCTTGCTCCATTCCTGGCTTCGAAACCATTTAGAGAACACAACTAATAAAGAGAAGAAAAAAAACGCAAAACAATTTCGTTTTTCTTTTTTAATGAATAACTAAAGCGGTGTTGTATATATTTTTCATCTCTTTTTATGGTTTTTTTTTCTTCATTTTCATTTTCATTTTTTTTTTTTCGTTTTCTTTCAAATACAATATATAATATAATTTATCTATTTGTTGATTTCTTTTTACAGATACAATACAGTTAATTGTTGTTTATAATGGTTTTGGCTTTCTTATCATGACTTATTCGATTTATGAACTAAAATTTTGTGTATTTCTTTGTTTTTTTGGGGGATTTTTGTTTTGTTTTTTTTTTTGTTTGTTTTTAATTTTATTTTAATTTATTATACAACTACAAAAATGTACGATTAATTTGTTAAATACTTACGCACTAAATATATATATAGTTTATGTGTATTTTATATAAATTACAATTAGATACAGTTTTGCGTAATACTATGACCGTCTATGCTAGGGGATGATGGGGCGGAGGGTGGAAATAAATTACAGAACATTTACAGACAAGCTCTTCTCATCGAGCGGGGATCAGGGGATCGAAAAACCGGGGCAGATACATTATATTTTTTTTTTCTTGTCTCTTTCGAAACGTCGTCATCTACATTTTGTACGTACACATGCATCGTACTGCATCGCTTTGATGTGCTTTTTGATTTTCTTTTATTTTGTATCGTTCATTTGTAAAGGAAATCATTTAATTTGCTTGCTGCCCCTTGAAAAGAGGCAACTCCATAGAGAACAGGAAGAGAGAGAGACAGAGAGAGAGAGAGTATCTATACATAGTAGGAACAAAGATATAGTACATATACATTTTACATATATTTTTTTCTTTTAATTCATTTTAGATCTTTTGTTTTAGTTTTTTGTGTTTTTTTTTGTTTTTTTTTTGTTTTTTTACGAGTAATTTATGTGAAACCCGTGCGTTTGTAACTACGTGGCTAACAAGGAAGTTCATAGCATCATCAATCCTTTGGCATTAATTGGCTGTGTGGAAGGGACACACACATGCACCGGCGGCAGACGCGCCTGCATGTGCGGACACAAAACATATCACTTAACTCCCGCCACCGTAGGGAGCCATTGACATCGGCAGCGCCATTGGCAACGACATCGACATCGACATCGCCATCGACGTCGGCATCGATAGCAGCGACGATGACGGAAACGACAGCGACAGCGACGATGATGACGAGCACGATGAGGATGCTGTCGATGTTGATACTGACGTTTTCGTTGAATCCATGCAGCCATTATCAATCGATTTACCATCGACAGTGTCCACCACCACCACATCCACGTCGTCCTATACGAGCGACGACAATGGCGGTCTGGGTGGGCTACCATTTCTGGTGTAGTACATTGGCCCCCCATGATGATGGGGCGGCGGTGGTGGCACAAAACCCGTACTCGAGCCATCGTGATAGAGGACCGGTACTCGTACTAATCTCTGCGCCGCATGCGCCATATTGGCAATGTTCGCTGCCTCCAATTCGGCGGCGAGCTGTCGCTTCCATTTGTTGCGGCGATTTTGAAACCAGATTTTCACTTGCGTCTCAGTGAGACGCAACGACGCTGCCAGGCCGGCACGCTCCGACGAGCTGAGGTAGCGCTTCAAGTCGAACGTCGATTCGAGCTGGAACACCTGCGCCCGGGAGAAGACCGTTCGGGTTTTCTTTTTTCGCTTCGTCTGCGAGGAACTGTCGCCGCCGTGGGGCGAGGACCCGTCCGAGGGGCCGTCGGTGTTGCAGCCGTCATCCTCTTCGATGATTTCTTGACTTTCATCGTCCGATTCGTTCGAGCTCTGGAGGTAGCCCGAATGATTGTGATGGTGATTGCTGATGCTGTTGTTGTTGTTACTATTTGGATTGTTGTTGTTGTTGTTATTGTGACTGTTGTTGTTGTGATGCAAGGACGACGGCGAGGGTGACTTCGTATTCGATGGCGGCGGACTGAGAGACGGCGATGGATTCTCGGTTGTGTTAGTGGATGAACTGTCTGCAATGAAAGAAGAGAAAAACAAAGATGAAGACATTTTCTACCAGTTGGTTGGTGGTTGATGGTTGGAGTGGGAGTCCTAGGGGCTAACCCAACAAACTGCGCACACTCCGCATAAATTGACACGGGGGTTGATATATGATATTAGCTTTGGTTTCTCGTTTTGCTCTATTTTTTTTCCCTCTTCTATGCGCGCCCCCAACCCGCTTCGCATTTCATGTGGGCGTGTAAGCGATTACCTCAGACTCCAGACTGGTTAAGCGAGAGACACGCCGCCGCCGCCGCCGCCGCCGCTGCTGCTGCTGCTGCTAGTATCGACCGCCGCGCCGCTTCGCCGGCACAGTTGCCAGGGAGAAGTGAAAGGGATTCCCTTTGTGGGGATTACGTCCATTTGCGGATACAATTGATTTATTATTTTTTTCCTTTGCTTTCTTCCATTTTCCATTAGCTCGCCCCCATGTGTGTGTGGTGGTCGTGGGCAAATCGCTTTGCTTTGATATATCTTGTGGACCGCGGCGAATGCTTTTGCTTTTGAGCTCGAGTTCAATGGATAAATGGATTTATGTGAATGTGTGTTGGGAATTCGAGTTGAGGTGGCATAAGTTAATCAAATTTTCCCTTTGTTCATGCCTGGCAAGGCGAAGCGGTTGCGCTGTGGTGGCACGAGTAAAAGCCACAAAATGGCAGAAAGAAACTCGGCGGAGACGTAGAAATAAGAATGAATCAGGTTTGTCGGTGCATCTGGTGCCACAGGGGGCTCTCTAAGCGCAGCTTTCGACAGGCGTTCGTGGCGTTTCTTTGCCATTTGCCGCCCTAAAAGTGAGTCAGAGAGCTTGTAAGTCGAGTGCCTTGAATCAGGTCGATCGAGTGTTATATGTTATTTCTGAACGGAGCTGAACACACGATTTATATTGACAGTCAGGCACTGCCGACAATGATTGCAAATGTTGGCCAGATGACCAAAGAACTGAGGAGTATGCATACAGCAACTGCAGTTTTGAGGAATCTATCTGATTGACGACATATAAGGTACAGTGAACTCTCTCATAAGCGGACACTGACGGTGCCAAAAAAATGTGGCCACTTATGAGAGGTGTCCGTTAGGAGAGAGTACAGTGGATATGGCTGCTGGTCGATCTAACGACGTGTTGGATCCACTGTCCCGAGGAAAAACTATCGAGGAACTGTGTCCAAATACGCAGTCGCTCCTTAATCATCCACAATCCCTCACACAACAGCAGCAGTTTGTCGTCTTCTACAAGGTGGCGCAACATAAAAAAACGTACCGAAAGATGTTATACATTTTGCAAATGGCGGCGTACGTGCATCATATTTGACATTTGAGAACTAGACAGCTGCAGTATACAAACAGACAAGCAATTGAGCGCTATACTCCGCATGAGAGTATCAACAATCATCTCAACAACGAAGAGGACGATTTTGTGGCGAAAATCGACGAGTCGCATTTCCACTTAAGCGGTTACATTATCAACGAAACGGCACTGAAAGTCCGAGTGTGATGCATGAAGAGCCATTATATCTACTCGAAGCCTCTGTGTGGTGCGGCGTTTACGCGGGAGGAGTAGTGGGGTCGTATTTTTTTGAGGACACCATCGGCAATACTGTCTCTATTACTGACGCTACGAAATGATAAACGACTTCTTACTGCCGGAATTGGATGAGCGGGGCTTGGTGCACATATCATTTCAACAAGACGGCGCATCCGCGCACACACCAAGAGCCAAAACGGATATCGTGAAGGAAGCTTTGCCTGGTCTTTCCTGAATTTGGCATGACCAGCAAGATCGCCCGATTTAACCATCTTTGCTTGGGCTCCTTGAAGTCACGGGTTTATGCCAACAAGCTTCAGACAATCGCAGCCTTAAGGGAGAATATTCGACAGGAATGCAAGCAGTTATCACCGGAAATCCTGCGGAAAGTCATGGAAAATACTATAAAACGGACATAAATGTGTATCAACACTGACGGCAGCCATTTGGTGGAATTTAAATTCGTGTGGCCATACCCGGTGGCACTAAGTGGAAACGGTCAATCTTCCAGCGATGGTGGCAAAATGCTCAAGCGCCTGAGGGAGTTTCCAAGGATCGTAGAATGTGTACAAACTGAAACGTAATATAATCTGAAACGTTGGTTCGGTTAAAAGGCGGCTTCCTCCAAGTGAGATCTGTCGCCATAAGGAAGCTCGCCGCAGCAAGATGTTTCACTTTATAGAGTCAGCCGACATGACGCGTGAATAAAATCTATTGAAATTTGCAACAGTTTCATGGAAAGTATCCCTTAAACCACTTGGTGGGCGAAAGTGGTAACAGTTAGGCGGAGGCCGTGCAGGACTCTTCGAGACTGTGGAGCAACGCAACAGTCTCACGCCCAGGTTTAATGAGGCACAGACAGGTGGAGAAGGTTCGCGTAGTTGCAAGCAGCTGTGTAGGCTTGTTGGCTCAGGCAGCGAACACAATGAAGAAACAGCCAATATCCAATTGTCCACCAAAACCCCCTCGTTTGATGCCATTTCGTCTGCAGTCCCCTCAATGCACACGCAACAAAGTCAACCACGGTCTGATTCTCAACTCTCTCTCTCTCAGCCATGCGTAGTGTCCCCAATCGGCCAGCGACCATGCTGACCTCCTCAGTCGCGCAGGGGCACAGCTTACAGCATTTACATACGCACACTCTGTCTGCCTAACCTTTTAAGCTATTCCACCTCCGCACGTGCACTCGCCGCTGCACAACACTCCAAGTGCGCACAAAATTATGTTCGTACTGTCAAAGCAGCAGCGCCATTGGACTGTGTTCAGCAAGGCGACCCTCTCCGTGGCGAGGGTAATTCCGACACAAATGCGATTACGCATCAACCCGCATATTCAACGAAACAATTCGACCGAAGTTATTCGCGCGCTCATCTGTTTAACTATGCTAATGCCTTGTGAATAGTGCAACGGCTAATCCAAAGTATCTGCGAACAAATTGCAAAACGCTTAAGCTGCGGATTCCGCTAAACGCATACCGAGTGTTGTCACATGCGTGGCATGTCGTACACAGTTCAGCCGGACACCTTCAACTATGACAACAATTTGCAGGTGCGACATTTTCTGAAGCCCACTGTGGATCAACCCCGCCCTCCAGCCCCCCGGCTGGCCCGCGTACTTGTCAGTGGCTCGCCAAGCACCGAGACAGCTTCAATTAAGTCTCCTATTAATTTGTCCTCGCCACCCTTGGTACGGCAGTCGAGCGCACTTGCTAATTGGCCTGCTGGCAATAAATTTGTAATTAAATTCCATTCCACTGGAATGCATTGTTCTAGCGATTTCCTATGCATCCCAGCCCACCCCACCGTCCGCCACCGATGGGGCCGGCCCTGTTGCACTCGGTACAACCGAAATCATCGCCACGTTAAGTGGATGAGGGTGTATCGCCCAAGGTATGCGGCAGGAATTTGCTTCGCAATTACAAAAAAAAAAAACCCCAAGCACTGCCAAGGTGCAGATGCGGGACGATGGAGGTGGCGCAGCCGATGACGGTGACCAGCGGAGAGCGTGTTAATGGCGGGTGTGCACTAATCCCTCAGTTGAACAGCCCATGGTTGATTAATTGCATTCGTTCGATACTTTTGCCTCGTTTTGGTTTATTTTTTGACGCTTCTTGTTGTTTTCCACTTTCCTTCTTTCTTTTTTTTTTTTTTCATTCCAAGTGACACATAATTTGATGTCATGCAATTTACGTTAAAAGGCGGATTAACAGCGCGCTAGTGTAGCCCGGGGGCGGTCATGGGGCTTCACCTCAACTGTTTAACTGCCTCGGCTGCTGTTTTGAACTCAACGTGTTCACTTTGCCGCTCTTTCTGTGAGAGACGCGACTTTGTGCACGGGCCAGGGTAAAGTGACGGTGACGCGTACTGTGACAGGTGATGGTGGTGGCACTGAGGGCAGTATCGCAACATATTGTCGTCACAAGATTGTGGGGCTTCTTCTTCGTCTCTCGCCTGCGAAGGGGTGGTCGGTTAAATCTTTTTTTTTTGTACGTTTTCGTCTTCTGATGTATTGTCGCACCGATGGCGTTTGAATAGACCTGACCGATGATCTATGACCAAGTGAAAGGAAATCAAACGCAATTGGGTTGGACATAGATTGCTTCCACTTCAACGGGTATCAGAGCAAATTAACTTGTCTCTCTGACCGATTGAGGCTTATTTCCCCATGAATTCATACACCATTCATGGGCAGGCTGTTTAGGATGCCAATTGATTAAACTCACGTGTCTTTGTTTGGGCGCCATTTTAAGAAATATTCATTTTTTTTAAGAAACCTTATTTTTAGAGTAGATTGAATCACAAAATAATCGTCTACTGAGGAATCATGAGCTGGCGGCTTGAAATCTCGGAGGTTGAAATACTTGACTTTAGTCGGGCGCCATTTCGCGACAGATGCTTTTTGTCACTTCATGCCTTCATGTGTTGTAGAGTAGAAATGAAGGAAATTGATCGTCTACTGAGCAGGCGGTCTATCACTTAATGGAACTCTCGACTCTAGCTGGCGCGTGTTCGGCGAAAAATGCTTGTCTTTGATTGGGCGCCATTTCGAAATACATGCCTTTTGTCACTTCATGTTTGAGTGTTGTGGAGTAGAAATGAAGCAAATGAATCGTCGACTGGGTACAGACTGGGTACAGACCTGCCTGCCTGCCATCTTGCATTATTCTTTCGTCAGGATTTCACAACGAATTTGCTTCGGTTCAGATTAATTGCCTGATATCCAGATGCAGTCAGTGTCAAGGAAGAACAAGAGAAAATAAGTGTCACCACTCGTGTGGACCATGGATACTGCAGAGGACCAAATAAGCCTGTCATTCTGTAGTCACTACGAAAAAAGTTGACTTTTATTCAGAAGTAATGAAAGCCGTGGTGTCGTTAGTACACACGACGTCTCCTACGCTTAGGGCTCAATTTGCGAGTATCCCGACTTTTATAATTCATGGCTCGACGACTTTCGAGTCACAGCATTCTCAATCTTCGCCATTCGGAGTCGACACCAAACTGCAGGTCTCCTCCACTCCCGAGCGAAGAAAAGTACGCACAACACAAGTGGCTATTCTAGAAGCTACACCCGTCCACAGATCTTTTCCACCACTTCCAGCTTCAATCGATTTTCAATCGACCCTTTGGTCAATATTTTCCGTCGAACATGAACACACAATTTATAATATTCCGATAAAACACAAACACTTACCATGGGTTGGACTATGAAAAGGCATCCGTTGCGGCGCCCAGGGCCATCCGGGCGGACACAGAGCTGCATAGCGACCGGCCAACGCTCCCCATTGCGATATGAAACCCAATCTGTAATTAAAAATTGAATAGAATTCAAATCAAGGATCCATTCAAGTCATCATCCCCCTGCGGGCATGTGTTCGATAATACATAAAACTTCGCCAAAATGTTTTTTCTTCGTTTTGCCGTAAACTTTATCTCCGGCTAACCACCTTCGATACATTGCCCTCCTTGTTGCAAACCACATGCCCAGCCATTCAAACACACACACACACACATACTCATCGCATCACAAAGCAAAAGCACACCCTAATGGAGGTAAAATTAAATAAATATGTCTTCTATTAGTGAACATACCCGCAGACAAAATTTTCTCTCTCTTTCTCCTTCTCTCCCTCTCCCTTCCACCACTCTCCATCGCTCTTGGCAAAAAAAAAATCAGAAAACAGACACAAGACGCGGTAGCGGAAGAACGTTCAACCTCATTACTTATGGTAACAGCATTTACTTAAAAGCATCTTTTAATACATTTATGTGCTAAATCAAACAGCCCTCGAACGATAAGGCCGATACACAGGGGGGATGATGATGATGACGACGACGATGCGAGGGATAGGGGCGCGCGCTGCACTGAGGGAGGAGAGGTGTTCTTCGAAAGTTGTTCGCCTTGGAAGCACTTAAGATGGTTGCTGGTTAACTTGTTGTTGTTCTTCCGGCTCAACAAGGGGGATGAAGGGCTTTCATCGAGGTTAAATAGGGGAGAAAAGGAGATTGGCTATGACTGGATTGTATGAGTTTTTTTCTCCTTCCCTTCTTCCTCTTCTCCTTCTTCGTCTCAGAATCATAGGGTGATCCGATGGGTGCTGGTAATTCTTTGATTTTGTGAGTGCCCAGGGAGAGCTGACGTCGTGGGGTGGGTAAGATGCCTAAGTATGCGATTAATTAGGGGATTCCTTTAAATTTCTTATGCAATTTTTAAGGGAGTTGAATGCGGACTTTTCTTCTGTCTGGCTTGGAGTTGCAGACGATATGCAGATTTTAACTTAATCACAGATGACAGATGGCAGGTAGAATTCAAATAGCCACGGAAAAATTTTGAACACTATTCGTCTTTGCATCCAACGGCCAAGTACAGTTTTCGAACTTGGACTCATTTCTCAATGAAGTCGAAGTGGAAGGGATCCTAAATGTCAAATGTCGTTTATAGAGGACATAAATCTTTAGTTGCTCGCCTTGGAGGCACAATGGCCTCCTGCTGTAGATGCTAGGCCCTAGCACCCTACAAGCTGTAGCGCCTCCCATGTTATTATAAATCTGGAGTTTCAGACGGAAGACCACTGATTTCTTTGACATTTGATGTATTTGAGTTAACCGTAGTCAATACTTATTAGACTTGTGTAGTTCACGAACGAAACCTTGTTCAAAACTGAACTCTAACCAGTGAACTAGTTCACGATGTTAGTTTATTTTAGTTCATTTAGTTCAGTAGTTCAAAAAACTCAGGTATTCCTTACATGCTAAAAAATGCAGTAAGAATAACTGAACTAAATCGAACTAAACTGAGTTAAATTGAAGGCTTTGTGTGTGTATGGACATTGTGCACATCGGGGCTGTTTTTGTTTAACTACCAACCGTCGAATATCACACAAGATTCAATTTCCTGAGCAGTGAACTACATTGAACTAAATGAACTAGAAGAACGAACTAGTTCAATAAACAGATTTTAACTAAATTTAGTGCTCTCTGGACTAGACTAAAATGTAAAAGTCTAATACTCATGTTAAAGACAGTCTTTTAGGCACTCGCACACCCAGATCATGAGGATTTGACTCTTTTGCCCTCGTCGGGCACAAAATGTCCTGTAATTGTGACTACGGCCGGCAGGACTCTAAATGCCGTTCAGAATATAATATTTGCATTAAAAGATTATTTACTCTCCTTTCAACAAGTTCTCCACTTGAATTCAGTAGCTGCGTTGTCTCATATGCTTAAGCACGCGGTTCGATTCCGGCCCCACCAACATTCGACACCTAATATCCCATGTCACTGTTAATTTTCAGAGAGTAGAAATATCAAGAAAATGCCTCTAAATCAACGTGTTTCCAGCACCATTCAGCCTCAGGGACGTGTTCGTCGATAAGTTTAAGTACTTTGCCCGGGCGCCATTTTACGAAACTTTGTGACCTCTTAGTGAGCTGTTATGAAGTCAAAATGAAAAAAAGGGTGTTTGGTTGTTAGGTTGTGATGGCTGACTGGTAAAGGGCCATCACACTAAGGCCCATTGTGATACCACGCGGATTATCTACTCCTTAACATGAAACCCGTTGGTGCTTGTGATGCAGCGGTTTAGCTCGATAATGCGTACGCTATTTAGTTCGCTGACTTTGTTCAAATAGTAGGCCCCTAGATGTGAGTACCTACAGCTTGTCAGGGCACTACAGGAGCAGAGGAGGTCATTGTCGACTGGACACAGACCATGGCATACTTACTCATCAGGGCTGCAACCCGTGGACGTTCAGAGATCATGACGAATAATGTTTCTGCCGACTCGGAAGCCTTTTGTGGACAGTTACACTCCCTGAGCATTGTCTGTGACTCGAAAGCCATATCGGGAGTCGAAGCCAGACACTGCAGGTTCAATTGCGTGGGAGTCGACGCACAACGCCACGGCCGTCTGGGACCATGACATTCCACGGAATTTGTGAGAAAGACTGAGCTTATACGGAATGCTTGGAGCTTAATTCAACATTCACCAGCATCGTCTTGTGATAATCCTCTGAGGGGATTTTACAAGACAGTTGGAAATGTTCAAGTAGATTCCCTGATATCCAGTTGACTCCAATAGCTAAAGAGAACCGAGAAAAAATAAGTGGCACAGTGCGGGCGGTCGCAAACCAAATGACAAAAGGTGTGCTTTTATTTATAATACTTATCAGAGATCAATAGTACGCACAAGCACGAGTGGTTCCCCGCCAAGCCAACCTCAACAGAGAGACTCCTGTTCTTCACTCAGGGTTCTCCAAATCTCCCTCGTCGAAATCAACAACTCAACCAAAACCAAACAATGCTCTCGAACAAACATCAGCAACTTTCAGCAAGAACTTCTCCGTACCTACAAGTCAATGACCAATCCATTCGAAAATAAAACCCCACCATGCCACCGCCGAGGGCCACCCTGTATGGAATAAAGAGGCCCGCAAAAGGGCAGAGTTTCACTGTGCAGCGATTTCCAACGTTTGATTTATTCAAAACAACTTTCCGTCGAGTGAATACTTAATCCATCCCCCATCGTCCCCTCGGGCGAAATTCGAAAACTCTCCACTTAACATTAAATTTTCAAACAAAGTCAAACAAAAAGAAAAAAAAAAGAAAAATAAATCCAATTTTAGACGGATCTCCGACTGACGGCCGTTTGGTGACTGAAATTGGCATTAAATTTAGACCACGGTGCGGCCCCACCCAATCGAGCAGCGCCATCGTCAGAAGTGATATTAGATACTTTCGACAGATTTTCCTTAATTTTCTCACAAGTTTTCTGTTCGCATTTAATCCGATTTTGCTCATTTCCATTTCGTTTCTCAAATTCATTCGTCCCAACCGCGCGCCCACTGTGGGTGTATGCACTTGAAATCAAAGTAAACGGGTGTATGTCAAGTCGCACGGGGGTGGGTTGGTCGAACCAAATTAGATCAGTTTCACCCCATTCTTGGGGTCATTCGCATGAACTTTGTTGTCAAAGTTTCTCACGAGTTGGTCGAAAACTAAGAACAAAAAAAACGACAAACCCTCTCAAGACCGGTGCGAGTTTGCGTTAACCCCGAAATGTTAAGACAGACTGTGACCCAGCTGGTCACAGGGAGGGCGGCCACATGAGAATCGATACGATTGTGGGCCAGCTTGAGTCACCTTTCGGTGTTGCATTTCCATTCGAAGGAGAGACAAGAGCCCCTCTGTCTGTCAATGTTCTGCGCAAATGACAGCATGACATAAGTTCGATTGCATTTGCTTGTGTGGCTCTGTGTGTGGCTTAGGTTACTTTTTTTTGAGTGAAACATTGTCGCCGGAATCGCATTTGAATTATGCGGAATGTAATGATGCGTGTGACAAAGGCATTCAAATGAAAGAACGTCCGTTTGTCGTGAGTGCTAAGCAGTGCTCTACAGAAAAATATGTGCTTCACATGGCTTATACGACGTTCGCAGCGCAGCACAAGACCGGGGAAAAGTCTCACTAGCGAAGAACATTCATTTGCTCCTTGGCCGAAAACCAACGAAAGGTCTAAGGCTCAGCAAAAACTGCCTTCTATGCCCCCAATGGCACGCAGCTTCCGGTTATTGAGGGAGAGCTGTCTTAAGTTTAGCCATGACTTGGACTTCGTAATGGATGTTCCGTCTTCATTTGTCCGTCATACTTTAGTCAAGAACGTCATGCCTAATGTTCCCAAGAAATGAGATCGGCCGGAAGGAAGTTCTAAATCAAGGCGGAGAAACATGGTGCCACCGAGAATTGAAAAACCGTCTCAAGCACAAGTCAGCTGAACAGCCACGCATTCCCCACAAAATCTCCACTTTTAATGAATCTTGAAGCTATGACATCGCCTGATTTGGCAAGTCCGTGCCTCAGGTCACACAGCCCCCGCAAAACATTGAATGTGCCAGCAGCCCAACACCCAAGTGCCAACTGAAACCCCAAACGACAACTTAAGACCGCAAAACCATTCAACTGCCATTGATTGCTGCATTTATGAAATATCACAAATCCCCACTTGTCAGTGCCCACAACCGGCGGGCTTCCCAAGACGCTGTCCGAACTGGACGATTACTCTAATTCATGGCGTTTGTCACATTTGATTTCCAGAAACACGGTCAAGAGAAGCGAACCAAACAGAGAAAGCAAAAAAACACCACACACACACGAAATGAAAAAAAAAAGAAAAAAGAAAAAGATTCTCAAAGAGGAAGCAAGTGGCAATGAACGTAGACAACTGTCAAGAGCACTCGTACGGCTTCCATAATGCCACCCGTTCATGTTCGGATTAGTTGCGTCGACCCACAAACACCGCCCGCCAGGGGGTTGCAGTGCAATCGCCACCCCCAGAAGGTGATTCTGTAGTGTTTTAATAAACAAAAATAATCTCGTGACTAGAAGAGAATCAGCAGGTAGCTGGGTTCATTATCCCCGGCTCCCACTCGAAATCTGTCACATTTCCTAATCCCCGCGCGATCACGTCGGAAGCATACATTTTCACCCGACAGAGGATGTCAATAATCCGCCTTAAGTGGCTCAAACTGTGTGCATTGACTCAAATTGGTCGCGCACAATGCAGCCGTTCGTTCCAGTGTCGAGCGTCAAAATATTGTGATCGATGCCGGTGACATTGCGAATGAATGCGTCCGAGAGTGAGTGGTGAGGGTACTTGTGTGTCTCACCGCAAAAATATGGGTCCCTCATCGTTGAGAGTATCCTTTTGAGGTCGCCTAAGTGCTTCACATAGCAGTTGCCGATGTCGACAGAGAGTTTGTTGCACGCATTCACAACAAAGGCCAAAGGCCCCGGCCAGCTAGAGAGCCAAAGGATGCCTCATGCATGACTGAGCACGATGTATGCGCAACAATCGCTGAATTCAATGAGCCGTGATGAACACATGCAGGAGGTGAACGCATAATCGCGTCCTCCTCTCAACACTCGGCGATGAATTTCCTGCCTTGATTGTGCTAATTCCCGCGACATCCTCGTTCCCTTGCAACCGCATCAGGCGAATCATCCCCAAGGGGAGACGTCATTCTGACATGTTCGAGGGAAAAATACAAACGACACGACGGCCCCCATCCGGCTAATCGATATGACAGCCAGCTACTTAAGGAAATCGGCTAAGTCCTTAAATTCCTGCCAATGTCTCGGGTATCCGTGTCCCGGGCGATGAGCGGTTTCTCGGGGAATTTGAAATTTGAATAATGTCAGCTTTGATGCGAATAATGTCGCCCGACCCGCCGTCAAATTGGGGAGCTCTCCCTGTTTTCTGTTTCTGTCTCCCCCTCGTGTTCATCCCTAATTACGTTTATTATTTATTTTCATCTCTTGGCTAAGTCAGTCGGCTTTCCGACATCCGATTGTTGGTGGGTTTTTTTTTGTTTTTCTTTTGGTTGAAACAAAAGAATTATGATGCCGCCGCCGACGACGCCGGAGACGGTGGGATTGTGGTGCGAGTGAGGGTTGCCAGCTGTGGCCGGAGGTTATTAATTGTTGACAGATGGAGGACGTTTGTAGCGGTCTTGTTTACAGTAACAAACACTTTTGCTTTCATCTTGTTGTTGTCATGTCGGCGGTAATTGATAAATCAACGCGACTACCGGACTAGCGTTGTCCGCCTGAAGGTGATCTCTTGTTGTTGTTTTTTTTTCCCAGAATCGATCGCAGATGTTTCGGATGGAGAAGTGAGCAACTGTGTGGGTCATTTAGTACTGAAAGAGATGTGGACACTCTTGGCAGCCTTGAGGGACACCAATGTTTGCATGATGTGGTGCAAAAGACATGGCTGCACAGTCTGAGAAAAGAAGTGGACCAACGTGACAACTTTGCGGGATACTTGGCTGCGCATCAAGTAGTGCAAAATCAAGTGGACCGAATGGTAAGCCTTGATGGATGGCAGTGTGTGCGTATAGTGGTATAAATATGCCTATTGTGCCACTTCACGCAAAGACTGGCATTTATCAAGGCAATTCGGTCCACTTCCCGTCTATTTCAGATCAAAAAAAGGAAATGGACACAGTTGTCAGCCTTGACGGCTGCCAAAGTTAAGGTTATGTACAAATAAAACAAGAAGTGGACCCAATGCGCAGCCTTGGGGAATACCACTGTTTGAATGATGTGGAACAGAAGGCGTGGCTGCACAATATAAAAAAGAAGTGGACCGACTTGACTGTGTATAAACTAGAAGGGTACCGAATGAGCAGTCTTGATGAATGCCATTGTTTGCATGAAGTCGCACAAAAGGCATAGCTACACAAACAAGAAGAAAAATGGAAGCAGTTACCAGCCTTGATGGATGCCAAGGTTAAAATTGTTTGAAAAAAGATTTGTAGCTGCATAATAAAACAAGAAGTGGACCTACTACACAGCCTTGAGGGATGCCAATGAACGAATGAAGTGACTCAAGCAGCCTTGTTGCAGAGTCGAAATAAAGGAGAACTAATTCATTCCCACTGTCAACTGGGGCGTCACCAACCCACCAAACTGTCATACAAACCGACACAAAATCAACGAGGAAACATCTGAAAATCCGTCATCAAAAAGGACAAAAGAAAATGAGCGAGCCATAAGAGACTTGCAGCGACTTCAATTAGAACAATCCGCCAGCAATCCACAATCGGTCGCAACAACGGCAATCTACTCAAGCAATTTCAGATAAAAGTGAAATTAATTTCCCACAATGAATAGCTGACAGATTGTCCATTGAGATAGCACAACAACTGCATGGGTTGGTGCCCATCGACGGGCCACACACTGACGCGCTCTCATCACGCACTTAATCCGCAGTCGTCGTCGTCGTCGACGAGTTGTCTGTCAGTCTGCCCAGTCGAAGGGTGAGACTCGTATCCCTAATCCCATCTAATTCCGTGATTTCACATAAATTCGCCTCTGCATTCTCAACCGTATTGAATTACAAGGATATTCCCATTATTTTCCCGATTAAATGCGCTCTGGTTGAGCATATTGTATTCGTAAATCGAATGAACGTCACACAAAAGGCACGGAGAGTGTCCCTCTGTCCCTGTGTCTCAGTTCGAGGATACTCTACTCTCGTGGTGGAAGCTTGTGTGTTTTGGCACCTTTCATGTTTATCCGCTGGAATTATGCATAAATTGCGGTAAAAACGGGCATTTATTCCATTCGTTTAGTTCCGTAATGCAATCAAGAATCCGATAACGTCATCTGTGCGCGCGCACACACGCATTCTTCTGTCAAAACACATTCGCCTCGCACTCGGAAAGGACCCACGAAAAAAGCACAAAACACACAAAAAAAAAAATACCCGGAGTCACACCACGTCGTCATTCTTGTTGTGGCAACGAGATCGTTAATCAAAGGATCGCCACCACCACGAGGGGCCCGTGGACACACGACGAACACGGTATCGAGCAGCCATCAAATATGAAAATTAAATTGGTGCCTATCGTCCCCCTTCTGGTGGATGGGATGGGTTGCTACAATCAGATAACGATCATCAAGGAGGCGTGCGCACGCACGTTGAAGCGCCAATCTTGTGCCAGTCCGTCCACCAGACAGCGTGCGCTCGTCTTCGTTCTCGCCGAAAAGTTAATTACCATGTTGGCACATTTGCGGACCCCGAGTGCGATGTGTATCTGTCAGTGGCCCGTCCGGTGTCCACTCGGTTAATGAGAGACTCCTGGCCGTGGTCGCCAGGATTAAGAGACGCACTCTCGCTGGCCGTTTTGTGAGCCATTCAGGTTCGTTAATCGCTTGACGTAATTTGATCTCTGATTACGAAGTCCTTAAATGAATGGTTTCAGTGCGCGTGTGCGCTCGGCGCTCGACGCTCAACGCTCGATGAGGGTGTTGCGTTCGGAATGTTTCCATTTGAGGTCAGAGCTGTCTTCAGCGACGATGACGATGACGATGATGATGTGGATGACGACGTGATGAGGGTGAAAAATGCAATAATTGCCATAAGAGATGTTTGCGTTGTCCTGCGATACGGAGACGACTCCCCCCACCCCATCCCGCCGAGAAAAGGCGTGTAATTCAATCCGACATTCGAAGCCAGCGCTGCAAATGTTCAGCCGCGCCTGATGGCCGATGTAATGGCCCGTTTATCGATTCGAACCAAGTGCTGGCCAACATTCGATACCCAGTTGAACGAACGATTAATTATTTTGAATTTCGCTAATTGAATGTCGAACAGGGGGATTAATTTACATGTCCGGCGCCGAGGCTGCCTGATTGATGGCTCGTATCTGGTAAGTGGATGTCGGTTCAATTAATTCTCGCGAACGCTTATCGATTCTGTGGGGTGTTCGGTTATTTGCGATTTTATCGATCGATTGATTATGTGAGTATTTATTTTGTTTGCTTATTTTTTTTTTATTTGGGGCGGGATTTTCGTCGAGGGTCAAGTTCATGGAGGTGGGTTGTGAATGAACTCTGATTGGGAGAGTGAATTGCTTTGACTTTGAAATGTCAAAGGAGCTGATGGGAGGTGGGGTATGCAGTCTCGGGTGATGACAGAGTGAGGGTGCAATGACAAAATTGGCGTATTGGCTGTTTTCGATGGCTTTTCAAAATGTTTCAAAGGAAGTTCCGCAGAAAGAGTTGAAATTCGGGAAGAACCTACTGCATTCATGGCATGATCGTTAGAACTGCTTCTATGTGTGAACGGCAGTCAACGCTGCAAGCAGGAAAGATCATACATACAGTCAGTCACAAAAGTAAGTCATTGTGCGCGACAAAATAATAAATTCAAACGGGACTGTAAGGCAAACCGTTTAGCGCAATTTTTTTCATAATTATAAGTGCACTCAAAGCAAAAAAACATCCCAACAAATTGGAACGAAATTCACATCCTGAAACAAAATCGCTGTCCACCTCAAGGCTCCCCTCACTTTTGACACATCGATTGCCGATCAATAGTATATGTAGCTGCTAGCTTAGAAAATGTAGATTTTCAGCTTTTGAAACTAAAGACCGCTGAGTGCATTGTCAAAAAATTGAAAACTCACAAGCAATAACGAGAAGGAGAACGGCAGCAAATGTGATTGCGCAGTGCGACGGATGAAGTTGGTCAACTTTTAACTTTTCCATGCTTTGACAATTCATTTCCCACCTAAATTATTTTATTCTGATGTCGTCGTATTGGGGTTGGATGGATTCCTGACGCAATATACACATTCATTGGGCACCTCTTTGCAATCCGGCAAACTATCACTTTGAAGGTTACATTTTGAATGGGACACCTTTTAGATTCTATCGATGACAGATAGCTAGAAAATGAAAAATTATTCAAAGCACACACGGAGATTCAAGAAATATTAACAAACTTCGCAGTAATCTGTGCAACATTTGGTCTGTAGGCAGAAAATGAGGTAGTGGTTGATTGTCTTTTTCTGATTTCACTGTTCTATTTCTGAAAGCTCCTGAGTGATTTGTGACATGTGTCAAGAATGGTATTTCATCATTGGCAAACTGACCGCGTCTAAATTTCAGTTAGTGAGCCTCAGAAAAGCTGGTGGAAGATCAGATTTCCCCTTCAGCGACGAAGCTCATTCTTGCTTAAATATGTGTTTATACAAATTGGTTAATAAACAAAACTCCATTTTATGAGGACACGTCAAATCACTCGTCTATGCCGACAAGGCAGCGTCCATTGCTGCCATGCTTTTTACTTCAACACTTCAAGTGTTATTAGCAAGGTACCAACCAATGTGGTCAAAAAAGTGACTCCAAATTGGACTCCCCTTAAAGATCAAATATGTCAGCATACGTGCTAAAAAAATAGCACTTGTGATAAGTCAACTTCCTCTTCATCGAATGTTGTCCGAGAAGTTTGCCGAAAACATTCTCCTTTGTATATTTGACACCGAAAATAGACAATGACCTGGCCAAGCGAAAGAGTTCGAAGACGAAGATTTGTTGTCATTATTCACGGAAGACTCATGACAGATGCTTGCGGAGAGACGTTTCCTTGCAGAATCGTTGGAAATGACACAAGCAGCCATTTTCTGAAACCAGTCACGTTCAATTATACTTTGTTTGGCAAGGTATCCATAAATTACCAAAGCGACGGCAAAAAGGTTTAGATTCCCATCTAGGCAATACAGGGAATATTTTACTCATCGATGTGTAATCGATATAAAAACCATATTAAGGCGGATTTCGTCAAGTTATATTGAATATGATAGCCACCCAATTCTTTCAATTGGAATGCGTTGCAATTTGCTAAACTGTGAGGAGAGATAAACGAGTTTTTTTACGAGTAACTACTTGATCTCTCAAGAGGACGTCACTTGGAGATCACGGGTTGATGTAAATAATATGTTGGTACATAAATAGGCGGACTAATATGTATCTTCTTTCAAGAATGACATATACACCTTTTCCAAATGTGTTCAATTTTCGAAGTTGGATAGCAAATTAATTGACACACCATTTGACGGACATATTCGATAAAGGCAAAAGCAAAGAAGCCACGGACGGAAAATGAACGGATAAAGAATAAAAGAAGACATGTCAGCGCGTACAATACTCGAGCAAATATTTAACACATGACGACAAACGCGATGTCTGCTTATGCAAAATTTGATTGAACGATCTTAGTTGAATGGTTAGACTGTAGGTAAGTCACTTCCAACTGGTCCTAGTTGAAGCCATTGTGACTGTTCGGGCTTAGTGAACGCTTGTTCGAAAGGTAATCCAAAATTCCAATAAAACCCTTTTTTGTTTAATTCAGATGACATTGGTACTCTCCATCAGAAGGCATCTTTTTCCTAAAATGTGTAATTACTTATTGAATCAGGGTACAAAATGCGTCTCCTATTCTTCTTGTCAGCGGAACAGTACTGAACTTTAGAAAAAACACTAAAAGTCAAACCACTATATAGAAGCAATACAACTTAACTAAATTCAAGCTCGTGCCAGAACAGATGAAATCAATGAATGAAGCCGCATTTCGTCAACATTTCAAAGTGTCCATAGTTGCTTCTGGAAACTTACTCAAAATTATAACATCAACTGTTTTTACGCAGAGAGCAATTAATTTCAATTCCAATGAAGTAAACAAAAGTGAACGAAACTTAACGAAACTAATCGAAATTGTTATTATAGTCACATTGTATCATTTCTGCGCATTCACAGTCGATTGTTTAAGTTGACTTAAGTATCCAAACGTCCAATACGATTACGACTTGAGTCTTTTGAGACAAAATTTATTTAAACAGGCAGCTAATCAAAAGTTTTGGGAGTTGAAAACGGATTTAAACCGTGCTTTCTTTAACCCGGTACTGGCTTCTGGCAGTCATATCTGTCAAACTGGTAGTCGCCGTTTTGTGGCACTGAGACGCATAAGAAATGCGTCAACTGCAAACAACATTGCATCTATTCAAAAGAGTCTTGGATCGGCAACACTCGCTACAGCGAGTCTGTGCTTCAGGTACTGTAATTTTGGCATCCGTTCAGAGAGAAGGTCCTACAGCACAAGACAAAGAAAAAGCGATCCAAGGAAACACTGCACTCAGATCTAAATTTACTGATTCGAAGGCAGTTGTACATAATAAATGAATGATGAAATGAAATAAAATTAACCAAGTCATGCAAGAATTGAAGCCCAATGAAATTGTGGAGAATGGGTCCAAAGTCAACCGGCAATATGCTGCCTTCAAAAAAGAAATCCAACCACGAACTGTACCGCGACATGAGTAAATGCAGCAGGTTTGAATGACACATAGAAGGCCTGGACACCTTAGCTCCGACACGAGGATTCCTCGACTTTGAGCCAGAGAACGGTCGTCTTTATGTGACGTGTCGGGGAAAAGTGAGTGGAAAAACGACCTTAACCAACTTAAAATGTCCTGAATATCTGAAAGGCTGGAATTTAGTTGGATGGGATAAGAAACATTCTGTGATCGACGCGGAACTTCAACAAACATCAAATATCAGTTACTGGTTCCCTTCACCTATCACACAGACACTTAAGTGAGATTTCATCATATCTAGCTTAAAATGAACGAACAATCTGTGAAAAGGATGGCTGACAGTGAGCGGCGGACATGAATATTCCACCTGGCAACTCGTTAAAATCGGAAGACAAAACGGCGGAAATCCGTCGGATGACAACTTCTGCTGAAGAAGATCGCATATGTTTGGACTTTTAACAAATACGGGCCTCACTGGTCTTCTTTTGAATACGATCGAAAGCAGAGGCTTAATATTTGAGAAGGGAAACACTTTGTTAATTCCGTAGTTCAACAGGCAAACTGTCGAACATGTGCTTCAACTCGAAGATGATCATCACAAACCACGTCTCTCATGTCGAAGACTTATAAACGTTGACTTCCACACGCAATGGCACCATGTGGACTTTCACAGTTTCCAGCGAAATTCAACCAAATACTGCGGCAAATATGCCTCCTCGTCTCTAACACAGCCCGAAACTGCCACAAACGACACGTAGACGTGTGTACCAGGACTCTGAAACGTCAAAAATTGCGTCCTTAGAAAGTAGTTGCCCTGACCGCCCAGTAATGAATTCTCTCCATCATTTTACTTCTTCTATATCTCTTATCATTCCAAGAAATCAGAGAGAATCCAGGACAGAGTGTCTTCTCAGTCTTAGCTGTCATTCGATAGAAAGCCATGACGGGCTAAGTGCTTTGAACGCACGCAACCCCAGCGATCCCTCGGGTGCAACACGAGACTTGCTTTCCTCCTCCCCAAGTGCAACAGATTCCCCGACAGAGAGTGCGTCAATCTGACTAAATAAAGCTGCCTGCCACTCTCAATGGCCTCAAGCGATGTATCAAAACAACACGCTTGGTGCCCGTGCCGCCCCATCTCTCCCACAATTTGCAACAGAATCTGGGACCCAATTCATAAGCAATAAAGTACACCGCAACCCATCCGGACACTCATCCAATCTAACAATAAGCAGTCGCAATTGTTGTGGCACACAGTTGGAGGAACTTGTGCGGCTGCCTAATGCCCGAAAAATTAAACCATCACACAGTTCCCAGTTCCCAGTTCCCAACTAGCACAAGCCGCTTAGCGTCACCTTCCAAACAAAGGACCGGACCCAAAAAAGGACACCCCACGCCAGAACACTTGACGGTACAAACGACAACAAATCACTTTACACGTCCCGCTGGCTGTCAGATTCGATCTTAAGCACCCACAAAAGGGAACAAGCATCAAATTGAGGATAAACGAAGGACGATCTGCAGATCGATCTTAAGGAGAACTGTGAACATACCTGGAAAGCATGGCCGCATCCTGGGGTCCGCCAGCGCCGGGCTGCGGCAACTGCGGTATCGGCGTAATCAGCGACGAACCGTTGTTGTTGTTGTTCGACGCGTTGTTTGGCTTTTTCGCCGGCTCGTTCCTACTGAGGATGCTGGAGATCGAGAAGCTCGTGTAGCCGTTGCCCGTCGTCGACTTGCTGCTGGTGTCGTTGCAGTTGCCATCGGGATTCCCCGTCGGTGAGCATTGCGGTGATTTTGACTGCGTCTGCTGTGCGTTTGCCGTCGCCGGACTTAGGCGAGCTTCGGCATTGGCGGCTGCCGCCGCAACAGCGGCCGCCGCGGCTGCGGCTGTCACGGGATTCAGGTGGGCCCCGTGATGCTGGTGCATCTGCTGATGCGCATGTGACTGCGACTGACCGTGCAAATGACTGAAATTGCTATGACTAACTATAAGACCGGGGTGATGGAGCGCAGGGTGACTTAGGCTGGTTAGATGGTGATGCAGCGGATGGTGGACCACTGTTGTCACCGACGGATGCTGAGCGGGTAGAGTTATGTTGTTGTGAGCGCTGCTGATGGGCGATGATGTTGCCGACGGCCGCATTCCTGACGATCGACACGGACTCTCGTCTCCACCGCCGCCACAGCCCTGTGGGCTCGGCTCCGGACTGGACACCACACTAATGTCCACATCGGCCTCGGATGATGACATCGTCTTCGATTTGTTTTCGGGGACCACTTGATTTGAAATTGAAACACTTAAGTACGTTCGGGGGAAGAAAACTCGAGACACACGCTTAGACACGGATTGGCATTTTTAAGTTGGCACAAAACACGCACTGATCAAGGGAAAGTCGCAAGAGTATCGGTTTGTTTTTTGTAATCCAAAGGCAAAGAGCACCACACCGGAATCACTTAGAGTCTTGCAAGAATGTACACTGAGCTCTATCGGTTGCGGGAGAACGCGCGAAACATGTGCACCGTATCGTCAACGTATCGCATTTAAAATGAAATAGTCCGGACGGCCAGCGACGTGAAAATGATTAACCCCCGTGAGTTCTTAACACGCCAGCACACTAGACTGGAAGACACACATTCACCCTCATAGGCGTTCGCCGCAAAACAAAAAGAACACATTCATCCAGAGCCAGAACCAGAACCAGAGCCAGAGCCAGAGAGTAAACAAAACAAATATACACTCACGGTGCCGTACCGTCCGTCCGTTTAGGGGATGGAAAAAAAACACAGCCAGGCAGGGTGAGCAGTAAAGAAAAACAACAGAAACAAATGGAAAAAGGACAACGAAAAATTCACAAACATCACCCCAATGAGCGAATGGCGAATGCGAGAGGGACAGCCGTGCAGAGCAGTGCGCCAGAGAAGAGCAGCAGTAGCGCACCGCACCGAGAATGACGATTGCTGGGAATGAACACGAAGAAAACGAGCAAAAGCCAACAAACCCCTGCTCAAATGAAAGAATAAATAAAATTCTTTAAGAAGAACAGTTGAAATGAAATAAACTACCCGCCGACGTCAAACGCTCTCTCTCATCGCCCTCCGACCGCGCGGGGCATTTCACATGACAAGCTCGCACACACACATTGAAGCGCTCTCCTTCTCTCCGGCCAACTAGGGGTTGTTGGGCAAAATGAACTCCTCAAGACGGAAGGACCTCCGCCCGAGAGCCAGACAGAGACAGCCGATGAGACTGCGAGTGAGAATGAACTCGTCTATGCAACCCCTGAATTGGCAGGGAAAGAGTTCATTTTACACGCACACGCCGACGAAAACGCGGGAATGCAATGGAACATGGAACACATCTCTGCCGAGGGTTGATGGTGAGGCAGCCATTTTTTCTTTGCGCCGTCACACACACACACACATAGGCAGAAGCAGAGAGAGAGACAAACCAGCCAACTTGAAGAGGGGTTGAAAATTTGAACAACTGCTTTCGCTTTTATTTGAAGCCTGTGGCCGAGGCCACAGCACGAAGGCAGACATCCATCCATCCACACGAGGAACAGGGACACCTCTACATCGGCACCGCACTGAATCCTGTTGGTTTTTGTTGTGTTTCGCGTTGACTTTGTTTGCTTTTTTGTTGATTTTTTTTTGCTCGTTTCAGTGTTGTTTATTCGAGAGAGAATCGCTTGGAATTTGATTGTGTGTGCAAACACCCCTTGCAATTGTGTGCACAACTGTTGCGGGGGGTGTGTTTTGTACATTCCCAACGGCCAGGCCAAACCGCCA
The DNA here is from genome assembly GCA_907269125.1 of Eristalis pertinax. Taxonomy (NCBI): domain Eukaryota; kingdom Metazoa; phylum Arthropoda; class Insecta; order Diptera; family Syrphidae; genus Eristalis; species Eristalis pertinax. The sequence continues at coordinate 28,992,761 of OU026145.1, forward strand.
GCCAGCCAATCCGAGGCGAAATGGGGCGGTTTCCTAGTGTTTTCCCAAAAAAGCAAGCGATTCATTTCATCCCCCACCTGCGTCACATGCACACACGCTCTCTCTTCTTGTAACTGTTACACAACACATCCATCCACGGCGGGGGCAAGAGTTTGACGGGGTGGAGGAGGTTTGGATACTCTGCAGGATTTAGCCTCTGAGAAGGTGAAATCAAAAGAATTCTACTCAATCCATCGAAAAGTCAGTGTTTGCCCACATCCACAGGCGCACACAGACACGACACGGACCAACACAGGGGTGCCAGAGAAAAGCAATTCAAAAGTGTATTCATGCGCAATTTCTTTTATCCTGTTTAAAGGATATCATTATCACAGTCACTCTGTGTGCGAAGAGAAAGACGTGCACTCTGCGTAGCACGGTTGATGTGAGTCCTGTGACCACTCTAGCAAACGGTCACACGGGGAGAGTCCAGGGCGGGCACTGAGACGGGAGACCATGGCTATGCCGGCGACCGAGAGCACGACACGGAGCGAGAGGCGAACAAGCCCGGCAAGCAAAGCGCACAAAAATAAACGAAAAACGTGCGAAATCTAAAGAGAAAAACGATCATCGTATCGTGTTTAACCTGAAAAACATTTATGTTATCTTTTCTCTAAATAATGGCTGATGTGGTGGTGGTGGCGGCGCTTATCCCCTGCCTCTGTGCGCGGGGGAGTGCGGGGGCTCCATGTGCTGGGGAATGTCTTCCACTAGCCCACGTTTGGTTCGGCTGGGCGAGAGGAAGGCGCAAGAGCGAGACAACGGGAGACAATGAAATAAGAAGAATGGACACGACATCTGGAACGGACTAAGGTGGTGGTATACGCAATTTTGTGTGCAATTTTGTGCCCCCCCCCCTCCCCCCGCCCGGGCAGAGGACATGCAAGGAGGTGCCTTCTATCGGAAAGCAATTCACATTTTGAGTTTTCAGTTTTGAGTTACCTAATGCACTTTCGACGAGAGGACGTTTCATCTTCTTTTACTTCCATTGAATGTGTTCTTGGTTGGCTGTGTGTGCTTGGTGGGTGTATGTCTGTGTAGCGGGGGCTACTTCATTCGTACGGCAGGGATGGGGGATTTTCTTTTGGCTGAATGTAAAGGCGTAACAAGCTTTTGTGCGAAAATAAATTGACTGACGAGTGTTATGGGAGTTTTCCGATACAAAACTTGAGGTGCTCCTTGTGATGGTTCGATGGGGGGGATGCTGTTGGAGGATGTGCACTGGTTTGGTGCGTTACATCGCAATGAATAAGGAAGTGGTGGCAGTTGACCTCGATGAAGGGGCGGCATAGACGGCGACGGTGTCCAGGGTAAGGCTCGCTTTGAACTTTGCCAGCGACAAAGATTGAAAAGATCAAACTCGTGTTTATTTGAAGTGCTTTGTGTTCGAGCATTTCTTCATCGCCACTTCATTCCTTCGTCTTCTTTTCACCGCTCGCTCGGGATGATGTCGGGTCGTTTCTTCAATTTTCCCGATGAAAATGTAGCATTCTCACTTGTTGCGGACAGCTCATAGAAAAATCTCCACAGCTCACCGCGATTAAATTGCAGGATTTTCTTAACAAACCATGGCGTCGATGGGAAGTACAATGACGCCTACACCGAAGGTTAGTGGAAACAACTAGTTAGCTGACTAGAAGACTGCTTCACAAACTTCTCCGACTGGAGCCGATTTTCTTCATTCGTTTGAGAACAACAGCGCGTAAAACACGAGTGGTTGCAGTGGAAGCTATAACTTTGCACAACCCCATCAAAACCAAGCTCATCAACAAAATATTTCAATTGTTACGTTACGACCTCATTCGCAGGAGGTCACATTCGAAGACTTTCCCACACATATCGGGCACTATCTCAGACATAACTTGACTCATTACCAAAGAGTTAAGAGCCTTTTGCTATGTATGTATATTCATCGAACGAACACTAGTTTTAGCCGTGTTTTAATAAAGCACCACTTCTTGACCATTCAAGAGACCGGACACAGACTTGACTGAATGGTGCCCAAGTGTTCAGTGTTCAGTCGGGCGAGTACAAAAAATGCTGAGCGCCCAGGAATAAGTGATGAAAAATCCACGAAAATACTCACGGGGCCAAGGTTCCTGAGATAGCTAAGATTGGGGCCATTTTTAAACTATACCGTCATTCTAATCTAAGACACAAGATGGATGACGCGTTTGCTGACAAAAACATCTTGGAATGAAGTGGCAGTGGATAAAAAGTACCCAAAGTGACAAATGGTTTAGTTTTTTCTATTCTACAAATATGAGAACCTAGAAAGCCAACATTTGTTGACTTTTATTAATCCGTTTCGTTGTGCCGTTAGCTCAAAGTTGGGACTTTGAAATTTTCAAAAATTGACGATTTTTTTAAGCAAATTTGATATTGCATAGTTCTTAAATTATGTACTTTGGAACCTAGTGTTATATTTGTTTTAAAGAACATGCAATTAGCCTTCAAACTGCATCGATAGTTTTTTTTTTTTTCATTTTGCTTACCAATTTTCTAGGCCAGGCTTTTAATTGAAGCCACCTTTTGAAAGGCGGTATTGCAATGATTGATCTGTTGTCTTTAAGATTCTTTGGCAGGAGAATAACTTTTTCAGAAAGCTAGAGGCATTCTCTATCGACTGTGCGAAATCTATAACCGGCTTGGGCCAAAATCCTCAGAACGAGGCCCATAAGTGAAGCAATGTCGTGCATTTGTCTGCATTTCCAAACGATTTCTCCCGCAATGCATGTGTTGTACAAATGCAATGTGAGAGGCCGAGAAAGGTTTTGTTAGTGAATTGAAGGGTGGTTAAATTTGAAATTGAAAAAAAAATAATGTTGAATGTAAACCACACCTAAACGTCAAGTTTTTTCTGCATTCAGACTAACTCAATCTCAGCCATGGAAAGATACACAATCGAGCAACGCGTTAAAGTTATTCAGGCTTATTATGAAAATGGGCGTAAAATTCATATCGTGCACTTCGTGATTTTTTCAATTTCATCGTCCAAATGTGCGTATAATCGGAAAAATCGTGCAAAAATTTTAGCAAACCGGGTCTGTAGGAGATGTGAAAACACCAGTGCATGCTCGTACAGCTCGTACTGCAGAAAATATTGCTGCTGTTCGCGATAGTGTGGCTGAAGAGCCGTCCACCTCAATTCGTCGTCGTGCCCAACAATTGCACCTCTCACGATCGTCGTTGATGAACATTATGCATAAAGACTTGCATTTACACGCTTACAAGGTGCAATTGACAATTGACCAAGAACTAAAGCCTCTTGACCATTTCAAGCGTCGTCAATGGTCAGAATGGTGGCAAGAAATGGCAACAGTGGATGATCAATTTACGAAGAAAATCATCTTCAGTGATGAGGCACATTTTGACCTCAGTGGATTCCTCAATAAGCAGAATTGCCGCATTAGGGCAATTGATAATCCAAGAGTGATTGTCGAAAAACCAATGCACCCACAAAGACTGACTGTTTGGTGCGGTTTATGGGCTGGCGGCATCATCGGGCCGTATTTTTTCCAAAATGAGGCCGGTCAGGCAGTTACTGTGAATGGTGTTCGCTATCGTGAAATGATAACGAACTTTTTATGGCCCGAAGATATGAATGTGGACGATTTGTGTTGAAACAGGACTGTTGAAACAGGACGGTGCCACTTGCCACACAGCTAACGAAACAATGGCTCTTTTGCGCGACAAATTCAATGGCCGTGTTATCTCACTTGGTGGCGATGTCAATTCGCCGCCATGATCATGTGATTTGACACCGTTGGATTTTTTTTCTTTGGGGTTATTTGAAAGAAAAGGTGTACGTCGATAAGCCAGCAACAATTCAAGAGCTAAAGGATGAGATAATTCGGCACATTAACGGCATAGAACATCAATTATGCTTCAGCGTCATCGAAAATTTGGACCATCGGATGTAGGTGTGCCGCCGAGGTCGCGGCGCCCATTTGGCCGATATTTTGTTCCATACATAATTGAACCATACCAATATTATCATAATAAAAAGAAATGACAATAATTTCCTAAATAATTTGTGTTTTATTCGAAATCAACATCGGCCCTTAATATTTAACCACTCTTTAGAATACTTTAGGACATAATATTGTCATCAAAGATTAAAGTAATTGCTTTTTATCTGTTGCGAGGTCACAAACTGCTTCATCGGTTCACATGTTTGCAATGACCATACAAATGGGAAATTAGGGTGTTGTTGCCGATGAAATTGATTTCTGACTTGGAACAAAAGTACTTTAAATATTGCAGCTTCTACACATTCAGCTTTTGTTGTGAAAATTTAAAGTTTTTCGCAATGGCAACTATTATATTTGAATATAAATTCCTGTGTGATTACTTCTTTGATGTAAATATTTCCAACTTCGGAAGCTTTTTACGAAATAGTCACGGAAACCTAACATCGTTCCAAATCGCTTCCACTTAGCAATGAAGCGCAAGGCTAATTATACTAAATTAGTTTTTTTTTGTTTTTGGAAAAAATGTAAATTAAATTAACACACGCGTTACTATTTGCTCAAATCATTTTTATTGTTCTCGATTTACCAGAGCTCCAAAAAGAACTGAACTTATACCTAACAATATTAGATACCTAAGCCTATCAGAGGAGTTGAAGTGCTGAGGTGTCGTTCGTCGGTTCTTCTATCGCGCGTGGACTATGCGTCGACGAAACTGCTGCAGCGCGTGGAAGGCAAGTTGATGCGCCGGCGAAACTGCTACTGCGCGTTCGTTGATGGTGACTACTACTGCGAGGGAATGGCAAATTGATGTTGGTGTGTTACCATAACTTGTATGTTAACAATTCTTGTACAATATAATGTATTTATATAAGTAGTGGTGGCCCGTGGCGTTGTGGGTATGTGAGTCGACTCCTACGCACTTGGACATACCTGCCTAGGTTCGATTCATGGTACGACAAGAAATACTTTTCAAGGTCCCAACTTTTTCGAGTCATTGACAAGGCTCAAAGAGTATAACTGTCTAGAAAAAGCTTCTCAAACTTGTCCGTTCGGAGTCGGCATGTAACTGTAGGTCCCCCCCACTCGTGATAGAACAATAGCACGCACAACACAAGTGGTTGATGAGAAGCTAAGCCAGGGCCAGCCATCTTCGGGCAGTAGCGCCACCCATATTACGTCTTTCTTTTAAGCCCTAATTTTGAATCATTGACAGTAATAAATTAATTATTTTATGCATTTGAACCAGAAAAGTGAGTTTTTTTATTTTTGGATCATGGTAAGATCTCGTGAAACTTGTACTATGCGCCAAATTTCATTAAGATCGATCCACGGGTTCAAAAGTTACAGATTTATGTCCACCTCTCCCATACAAAGGGGACCACTGTGGGCCGTGGCGCTGTCACATCTACGCACTTGAGCTTCGGAGTCTAGGTTAGACAAATGCTCAAAGAGTACAATTGAAAAGGTTTCTCAAACCTGGCCGCTCGGAGTCGGCATAAAACTGTAGGTCCCTCCACTCGTGAGGGAATAAAATCACTTGAATTAAAGGATACCTGATTCCGTACAAGTCGGCATCATATGTACATATATTCACTTGAAATAAGGAATTTGACAAGCTGTTTTTGTTGACTAAAAGACAACCGGGATACAAATCCCACAGAGTCTAGGCTTAGCTTCGTGTTGCGCATCTCTCAGGATTTGAGGTGCCCTACAGCTTTATGCCGACCCCGAGAGGCGAAGTTGGAGAAACTTTGTTTTGGTAGCTGTACGCCAATTATTCGAGAGGAGTTTGCCGGTAAAAGCGTGTAAGTCGTTTGTGCCGGAATTTGATCCACCTAAAGTTAGGAAGAAGCCAAGAAAAGTCTGGCTGACGGCAACTTTTTGCCACTGCTCTCTACAGGCTTCTGGGATTCTAAGTGCACCTTAGAGTGGTAACTAGAGAGGACGTGGGGATGAGAAGGACAATCTTTATTAATCCGTGATTGGCGAGCTTTCTCAGTTACTAGAAAAATAACACCATCTGATATCTGTCGGAGGTAAGCATAGAAAACGAATTCTATAAAAAAACAACGTGGCCGTCATGTACAAATGGGACACAGAGCTATGTGTTGATTTTTTGGAATGTTATTATATAAGCTAACACCGCGAATGCTTGTCATTGACCAAGCATCCACTCATGAAAGCAAGACACCCTATAATTCGACGGCGAACAAATAGCATCCTCAAATCAAACACCTCATCCGTTTTCAGGCAACGCAATCGTCTGGACCACATAACACCGGTGCATTCCATCACTGCCAGTAAGCCGAAAGCACATGTGACACCCATTGGCCTCTACGATGTATGTAGACAGTATTTAAGTTAGTTTAGGAAGATATAGTTCAAGTGTGAACTAGAAAGTGGAAGTTCCTCCCAACAGAAACGACATTTTTTTTTTGAATAAAAATAAAAGAGTGACTTAATTTACACTCGCAGTTCTGCAATCAAAATTAACACCGAAATAATCTGAAATTCACGCTGTAGGCTTGCTCAGTTTGGCAACCCCTCGCGGACGGATAAACTCAAGGCGGCTTCAACTAGCTTTCGCCGAAATCGCTAAGTTTCCGAAATGTGCAACGAAACCTCGGCGGTTTGGAGAAATTTGATGAAACTTCGCGATTTCATAGCATCCCCGGCATATGGCGCAAGTCAGTTGCACCTATCTAACAACGTTTCCATAAGAGTGCACTTCAGCTACTACGGCTGAGGTGAGCTTTTAGCAGATTCGCCCGATTACATTGGACATCAGCAAGACTATTAGGGCTAGATGGTCTACAACATTGTCTCAGTGTGGCTACTGTCCAGTACCTACAGTTTTATGCCGACCCCGACCGGCCAAGTTTGGTAAGTTTTTTCTAGACATTTAGAAAGAGATGGGGCCGTGAAAAGTATATCTTGTCGTACCAGGAATCGAACCTAGACAGGTAGGTCCAAGTGCGTAGGAGTCGACGCACATACCCACAACGCCACGGACCACCATTAGAACGGACCTGGTACTCAACCAGAAACTCCCTCCAGCTGGCGCGATCTTTCGCTAACTGCCACCAATTGCTGGTCCTCCTCAAGGTAGACGCAGAGGTCCTCTGCTACGTTGTCCCAGACGCCTTTAGTCCTATTCCAGCATGTATTTTAGCGCAGGCCTAAGAGCAGCCTTCGAATGCCAGGTCGGAAATAGAGAACCACAAAAAGACGATGAAAACAACAGCAACCACCACAGATGGCGTTAGGAAAAGTGAGAAGAGCTGTTTTGGATGTTGATTTCTAATTCGAAGCAGCCTTAGGGGAAAAGTCAATAGCTTTGAGGATGTAAGAAAGTGAGGTCCTCAGAACGATCTGCATCAGGGCTAAGTTCTTCAATATCAGCATTAGTTGCACGAGGAGCAGGATGGCAACAGCAATGATATCAACATCATCTGCGATGCTAACAATTGTAAGTATTTTTTGAAGATCCTGCCTAGTATTCGCTAGTGAGTTAATGCACTAAATCTTGGCAAGAATGATCTAAAGAAGCCGACTTAAAATAGAAATGGTTGATACCTACACAGCTCTAGTGTCATTCAGTTGAACGTGGAGGTACTGCAAAGGGGCGCATATCAAGTCCCAAGATTGGCGGAGAAACGAAAGGAGTTCGGAAGTTCGCCAGTTACTCCGTTCGACGACTGTGCTAGTTGCTTAAAGTGGCTCACAAGTAAGCTGCCAACTTTATCCATAATTGTGTACAGATGAGGTCCTTCAAGGTTTCTGCAGACTACATGTCTGTATGTGTAGATTTGTTAGGCTTTTAAAACCCAAACTAAATCAAGCATTCCGGCTGACGGCAGTCTTTTGGTCGTATTTTCATCATCCATCTTTACTGTTGATAGGGACGCGAAATCGCCTAGTTCTCACATTTAGAGCAATGCATCAGAGGAAGACCAGGGATCCATCCACACAAAGACCAACGTCGTCAAAGATGACCAATGCAAGCGCTGTCCAGTTGATTCTGCTCGCTTTGAGGAGCTCTGATTTTGCTGAAATCATCAGAGTTTTCCTGTTACTTAAAGTCAACTACTTGCCATGCCATATCCTCACAGATAGCCCCTCCTCCACCCCCCCCGAACCTCATCTTCGTTTAAGTTAAATCACCGAAACTTCACTTCCATGACATCGAAGTATCCGTACATCGCCCCCCAAAATGTTCGATATCCTTGCTGCCAAAATCTCAATCACGTACCCAACCAAAAAGCCCCCCACACGCACGATACAACTACTCCCCCACACCGCAACCATCAAATCATCACTGAGTCTGTGTTGGTTTGAACCTACAATGCTGTCGGACGAGTGGGGGGTGGGCAGACATTTTAGGTGTGGCTGCTAATTGGTATTTCGCCTGCTAACGCATAAATCCATCCAACCACGAAGTGCATTTAATTTGCGGACAACAGTGGTGGCGGCGGCAGCGGTGTCGGTGGCGGTGGCGGCAGCGGCAGCGGTGACGGTGACCGATGCCTGAATCCATAATAAAATTTATTTTTATGTTTATTATCCTGATAACGATGGATGGCCGATACGAATAGTAGAACAACACAGAGAATACACACGTTTAAATAGAAACTACCCCCGGCGGCTACGGGTGGATGCGTCCCACTGCCGCCACCCCAGCGCGCGTCATTGCCTTCATTGTGTTTTCTGTGACGTCCTGCTATCTAAAATGTATCAGATACACGCAATAAAAATAAAATGGAAAATATCCAATTTGTTTAAATAAAGACGAATGCCGGCATCACGTCACACATGCCAGGGGACTTGCTGGAGAGCGCTCGCTAGTGTGTGTCCTGTCTGTGGGTGCGCGCGCGTGTGTGTGTGTGTGTCGGTTTGAGGGTATTTTCGGTACGTGCGACTGTGTGTATCCGGGTGGATGATGTCGGAATTAAAAGGTTTTTCAGTTCAACACAAAAGGTATTCACATAAATTTCCATAATCTTGTATGTGTCAGAGAATTGTTTTTGGGAGAGTGGGTGGTGGGCGGTGGGCGGGTGGCGGGGCCGTGACTCTCCTTCTATAGCTGGGTTTTCTTTTCACGGAGCCTCGCTGAAGGCGAATGTAAATCGAGGCACTGTAAAACCGCGGTGGAGATTACCGCTTCGGGCCGTCGAATTCATTGGAAATGGTGTTTGTTTGTGTCTTTATAGACTTTTGGAGATGATGAACTGACTGCGGCATCGGCTAATTGATTGTTACATGTTTCTGAATGAGGGTCAGTTTGTATACTCCGGCAAACTGTAGTGAAAGTAGTGTAGTGAAAGAAGTTATCTGACGTTCAACTAACTTTATGAATGAGACTTTGATTGAACGTAGATCCTTCGTTTGGTACCAACTTGCACTTAATTTTTTAATTCTCAATCTACTCGACTGGTTGCTAACATACACACACAGTAGTTAAAAAAAATTTCCTTACACCAGAAAATATGATTTTTAATTTGGTTCATCCGACAAAGCGTATACATTTTTAATTTATCAGAAAATAAAGACATGATTATTTTGTATTTATTTCAGTTTTTGTGGTTTTTCATCAATAAAATTGTTTTTTTAAGCTATTTAGATCGCATGTTTTAATTTCGCTTTATTTTTTTGTTTGTACAATTGCCGTTCGTTTTAAACTTGGCGTACGATATTGATGATTTTGGCATCATATTGAGCTGTAGCAGCAATATTTTCATTTCATTTAATTTTTTATTCATTCCAACTTAATCTTAATTTCATACAATGTTTATTACAAAATGCAAATCCATTAAGAAGGAAGACCTTTTTTTGTCTGAGGTGTTTTCGACGCCAGACTGGAGCAATCAGACTCAAAACTGGTACATTGTACTACCAGCAGCAACCTCGATAGGTGGGTAAGTAGTCTGTCAGCGAAATCGCCAGCACAGTTGTGATACCTATAGTCGGATATATAATAATAATAATAATATAATATGGGTGGCGCCACAATCCGTAAAGGGCCAGGGCCTAGCTTCTCAGCAACCACTCGTGTTGTGCGTGCGATTGTTATATCACGAGTGGAAGGGACCTACAGTTTCATGCCGACTCCGAACGGCCAAGTTTGAGAAGCTTTTTCTAGACAGTTATATTCTTTGAGCATTGTCCGTGACTCGAAAGAGGTGGGGCCGTGAAAAGTATTTCTTGTCGTACCAGGAATCGAACCTAGTGCGTGGGAGTCGACGCACATACCCACAACGCCACTGGCCACCACATGTGACCACATGTGCCATTAATTTGGTCCCAACGGCAAATGGTGACTGGACCCGATTTTAAAACCGAATAATGCGTATTAACTTTGCTTTCACTAGGATTCGAATCGGGGACCCCTCTAACCAGGGTCAGGCACTCAACCAACGGCAACTTGTTGAAAATATAAAGATGTCTTCAAGAAAGAATGTGTAAGTCCTTGAAAAGTGGCCAACAATGAGTTAAGCGATTTTTACCACAAATTATTCTAATTAGACATTTTTCATTTTTAAATAAGGGATCAAAGCTGTTATCATAAGCTCCTCCCCAACTTGTAATACCATATTGCAGTTTCGAGTTAGCCACTGCATAATATATCATTGTTAGTATTTGCTTACCACAGTATGGTTTTAAGAGATACAATTTTCATATTACCTGGCTCATGTTCGATTTTGTCTCGATGTGCTTTCCAATTTAAGTTTGCATCAATTAAAACGTCCAAATACATGTATTCGCTAACGGATTCAATTACAAAACACTTATCTGAACATGGAAGTGCATCATCATAGTTTGCGAGTGGTCTAGCATCATTTTAAAAGTCATAAGTTTGGTTTTAGTACTGACCACTGCCTTAACTTATGGATATATTCACTCACATGAGCAACACAATTAAAGGAGTTCTCTTGTTGATACATAAAAGCTATATCATCTGCAAAAGCGGTTGGGTGGCCATAAAAAGATTCTTGAAAAGGTGAATTTATAGAAATTAAAAACAACAGAGGACTAATGACAGAGTCCTGAGAGACTCCATTCTTAATAGTAAGAGAGTTACTAAGAACTGTTCTAGATAAAAAACAAGATCTAAGATGTACGTAAATGAACTTCTAAAAGGGCACTGGATAGAATTGGGCTGGTGTCCGCTATAAAAATGGAAAAAAAACAGCGATGCAAACCAATCAATTTGCAAATAACATACAAACTGGACTACAGAATACTGTAAACGAGTCAAAATCAACAGGTTCCAGTTTCAACTTATATTGTTCATTAAAACAAAACAATGACATCTGTACGGGAACTTTTTCTCCTCTATTTAGTGATGTCAGAGACTTATCGTCAGAATAACGGTATTCATGGGACATGCAAGTTCTTGAATTATGACGGAAAGAAGATGGGAAAAGATGTATTTCTTTCCTGAATTTTTCGCTTGAAGCTTTTTTTGCTAAGCCGTTTCATTGCATTTTAGAAATATTAAATATTCAAATCAGTTTTTTTTTGACTATGTGTAGACCTTTGATTTTAAAAACCCACTATCTAGGGGTGTCACTTCTGATCACCGAAACGAGTGAATACACGACCAAGAAATGTCTTATGCAGTAATTGAATAGTTTCACGCACTGTGTGGCATGTAACTCCGTTCGGTTGAAGCCACACATATTGGCTTCATCAATATTGTCCAATTTTAGCAGAAAGAACTGTGTTATCATGTCGCGACATCGAGCACCAGTAACAGTCACTGCTAGACCAGCCTTATTTTGAAAAAGTGTGGTCCAATGATGCCTCCAGCCCAGAATATTGGACGACTAGTGTGTTTAGCGCCTCCAACTGGCCCAGTCTCCCTGAATTTTCCGATTGACAGTTGACTAAATTTAAACACTAATGACCATATTTTGCATGAAATTTTCAAACAGTTGCCGTCATTTTTCATATTTTCGAGAAATTGTTCAATAAAAAAACACGTCGTCATATTGTAGGACGTTCCATATTTTTCTAACCCTAAATTGTCAGCTGTCAAGTTGTGGTATTTTTTTCGGTTTTGCCAACAATTTACTGCACTAATGGCTGCAAATTCAAATCTTGGATTCATTTTGGAACACCCTTTATATGGTCTCGGCGGAAACAATGAGAATTGATGGAAGTCCTCAATTTTTGGGCGACACGGGCAACCACTGCACTGGTGAAAAGGATTGCAGATGAGAAGAATATTCAACCAAGAGCTGTACAGCCGCTTGAATCTGGCCAGGCAACTATGTTACCAACGTCTGAGGGGCTCAGCTATGTAGAGTACGTGAACGCCGAGGCTTCTGCCCCAATATTCTTAGATTCCGAGACTAAGGAATCTAGGACGTCCGCGACTAAGGAGTCCTTCACAAGGGGAGAGAGCCACAGCCAACTTGCTATGCGCAACTGGAGGGAGCTAGCCACAAATTGCGACAGCATGCATATTGGTTGAGACCCGGGTTCACTACGGACTGTAGAGCCACACAAAGAAGAAGGAGAACGAGATAATGTGACAAAAGCTACGAACTCAATTGACTTTTGTTAAATAGATTGCAGGAGTGAAAATGAGATCAGGGCCAGCGTGGCCTGTTGGGACAGATTGTCGATTCCAACTCCGAACACTGAGTTACCTCAGATCATTGACAATATTCAGGGAGCGAAGCTGTCACTTTTAGGCATTCACATGTCGCCATTGGAAGTCAACATAAAGCTATAAGTGCACTGTGGACGAGAGAACAACACGTGTGGTCGAAGCTCTGCTCAAATCCACTTCAAACTGCATTGCTCTCCAAAGACGGATTACCGGAACTTGATGGCAACAGCTCGCAATTGATCTTAAGCTCTGATGCAACCCGACTAAGATGGATGATGTTGAATTCACTATTTCTGGAAATAAGTCATCAATAGCTTCTATTTTAAAATGTGAGCACTGTGGCAGGGATGTCGGAGACATAGCGCGCCGACTCCTACACGTTGAGGAGGCTCCCGGCATCGATTCGATTTCATTTCACAGCAACTCTTCTCAATCATCGAGGAAAGCTTCTCAAATTTCACCGCCCGGAGTCGCCATAAACCTGCAGGTGCGTCCATTTGTTCCAGAGCAACAACACGCACGTCTCCAGTGGCTGCCCTAGGAGCCTCGCAGTGCCTCTCCATAAGCAGTAACGGCAGAAAAGGAAAATAATTGCCAATGAATCAATAAATCTGAATCGTAAGCTGCCTTCAAAGTGTCGTCCCCTCCGACCACAGGTGCTCGGATTTCTTCCACCGGTGCGAAGACGTCCATGCTTGCCCTTTTCACATTTTCTCAGTGACAGCGACCAGCATTTCCCACCTCCCGCCCTGCTCCCGATGTGTGCGTGCGTGGCCCACACCCAGTAAAACAGTCAAAAATGTGCACACTCTTCGGATACACATCCCAACAACCGCCCTATCTGTACATACATCGCCATAAAAGTGTTTGTATCTAGATAACCGTGTCTATAACAAATTCGCGCTTAGCTCGAACACCGTTACATTTGTGTGGTCGGCTCGTTCATTCGCCAATTTCATTTCATTGCTTTCAGGATAAACAAAGAGCCTATTAAGGATAACTACTCAGCAAGGATATTGCACAATCAAGCCCGAGAATTAGCCACTGGAGAGAGATTTAACATGTTTTTTTGTTTCTCTCTTCCTTTTTTTTGTTGTTTCGCTTCGTTTTTGTTTCGGGAGTGTTGTTCTCGCTTTTGGTTACGAATGAAATGGTTGATATAATGAGGACCGGATGATGATGTCTCTGGTGGATGGGCTTGGGAAGGGATGCCAGCTCCTTTTTTTTATGGTCGGTTACAGCTTTTGTTTCGGCACTCTTCATTCATTCGTTGTTTTTTTTTTTGCATGTGCGTCTATCTGTTTGCCTTTGTTTCGGTCCTGGGTGGGGGAGGAGGGGGAGGGAGGCATATGTGTGGATGGCTCAAATTGCGGACTTATTTGAGTGATGAATGCGGGATACGATGCGTGGATGGGGTGCACTTGGAGTGGGTTATTATTTATTTGGTCTGTGATCACCAACCAAGGACTCGTTCCGAAACGAATCGGATAGTGTGTCAGGCTTGAGGAAGTGCTTCGTCACTACAGGGTGATAACACAAATGGATGGCTCCAATGAAATCATACCAAGATATGCTCCCTCCCCAACTCACCAAGGAATCCGGCAAAAATCGAACACGTCATCGCATAGAGGCAACAGTGACAAGCTAAGTGATTACATCTTCATTCCATCTCGGGCTCGGCTCGACACAGATGCCCAGGCCGCTCAGGAGCGCACATTCCCGGAGCGCAGCATGAAATGCACAAAGCACTGCCATTATCCTTAAGAAAGACGGCGAAGAACTGCACAAAGATACCGACACAATTCAATCCACTCCCAGTGTCGATGTGTGACATCTTCACATCACCACCGATACGCCGCACAGCAGCTCTAGATCATCATGCACTCACATGTGATTGCACCTTGCACACCCAAGGCACCCGAACGAGGGAGATAAGTGCACTTAGGGACGTCTCGCTCAAAAGGACGACTTCACATTCTCCCGCGGTCACAATTGAAAAATTGAAAAATGCGCTTATGTGGTCCAGCCCCTGAGTACAAAGTGGTCCTTCTCTGTGTCCGGGCGGCGGCAACACAACACAAGCAGCGGTCATCATGTCGCACGCCTCACAAGCAACACACACTGGCTCGCACACCTATGCCCGTCCCTGTGTCCTCCGACGCTTTGTTGCAAATGCCTAAATATTTACCGAAATCGAACAATGGTAATGAGATATTAGCCCGAGATGGACACACACGTATCATTTGTGCGTGCAGCATCTATGCGTCCCCTTCAGTTCAGTACGCTGCACTGCACTTGAATCCAGGACATCCTCGGAGCGGAGATTTTCACGTGCAGAGACAACGCGGCATCGGGTCTTGTGTGCGTTTTGTTTGGCATATGAATGCTAATCCAGTAATGCCGCAAATCGGCTTCTTGTGCCCAGCCGATGCCTTCGGAGAATTTTTCTAGTGCGGTCCTGTCGGGGCATTGTTTGGGCGAAGATCCTTTCTTTTCTCTATGTTTTTTTTTTTCTGTTTTTGTGCGTTTCGATGGGGGATTGTGCGGCGATTAGGGATATATGCATATGTGAGCTGAAGTTGAGTTTAAGGAGATTTGGAGGATAATGTTGGCAAAACATCTGACGTACTCGCATGTGAGCTGCGTCTTCGGCCTAATGCCTCGGCCACTTAAGACTTAATCGATGAATGCTCTAGTTCTCTTTCAGCTTGAAACAATGCAGATGTTTTGTTTGAGCGAAGGTGTAATGATATCCTTCACTGTGTCAGCTTGAGGAGTATGGGCGATGTCCAGATCAGGACAGACAGTGAGACGTCCTTTAAGAAGTTCCTAGGTTTTCGGGGAAATTTGCGTGTTGTTATGGTCGACAACTGTACAGAAATATATTCAAAACAATGCCACAACATATTCCTTACATTCAAATTTGCTGAAAACTGATGATGCGACTTGTCTCTCACGGAAGCTTTTAGCGATTATTCCCTCTGGTTGGAAACACAGAGCTGTGCATTTAGTGGTTTCAAAGGTAAATGTTAATAGTCGAAATTTGCAGCCCAGTTTCGATCAAATTTTCATTTCAATATATTGTTCCGATCTAGCCATCACGAGTGGAATGTAGCATCCATCAAATGTCTTGCACGGGAATCCTTGCAGGACTCTATTCTGAGAAGGTAATTTCTGATTACTATTCGACACATATTCTCGGCCGTAAATTGACATTCTTTGCATAAATCGAGAGAAATAACTCCAACGGCAACAAATTACACGATCTTGGTGGCCAGGGACCAGTGACCAGTTCACATCACCAAAACGAAAATTCGTCAAGGATTTTTTTTTCTGCAATAAAGTCAAAGTGGCTCATCTTGTGGGAGTTAGGCACTAGGTCTTGTTGAAGCCACGTGTCCTTTACAAGTGCCTGCTCTTCAATTTTTACCTTAAAAAATGAATGTTAACCTAATTTTCTACGCTTCAGCTTTGGTTATGCCTTAAGGCTTTTCGAAGAACCATGGACCAATGACATCACCAGACTTTTTAGGCTGCCATCATCTTTCGGCAGTTTCATGTGAGTTTTCACTTGTGGACAGAGTGAATGAGCCTCATTGATGAAAATGTTGTGTGTAAGTTAGTCATTCCTACACTTATGCACACGATCAGTTGCCCATGCATGTGCCTATGTACCTATGACACAGTTTCCGGTAAGGAGTCCTATTATGATCAGTGATGTTGATCTCTTTTTTGGTCAGCGTTGGCCATAGAGCCCTTGTTGTTGTTTGAATACCAAGACCAATCCATCGAGTTTTGGCTCTATCCAGAGCCTTTTTTTCCTTATAGAGCTGAGCCGCGTGGCTAGTGGCAATTTCGATAGTGGCTATGCCTTCAGATGTTGGTAACAGAGCCAGTCTCTCTGCACGACTATGTCTATCATGATATCTCGTAATGTGCGTATCAATGTCCTATTTTCGTGGTAAGTTTTTGCATAATTATTATGCTTTATACCACTAAGCAACTTTGTAATTTGTAAATTGACGGATTAGAGTAGAAAAAGTAACTCATCACAAGATATGTATAATATATTTGTACCCGAGTGATGCCAGTCTTTTCCCGACAAAGTAGGCTACGGGCCTTGAAATCTTTCTTATGCACAAACTTCTTGTGGACAGTTTGTGGGTGAACTTTTAAATTTTGTCTCATTTCAAAATGATACCAATCTGAAAGCATGATCGTTTCATGATTCTCGTTTACGTTTTCGCCTTCTAAGAATCGTTCACTTCCAAGAATAGGAAAAAAACCCGTTGAGTCTGAAATGTGGTTTTAATAGTGATCATGCAAAAAAAACATCCCGGTATTTTTTTTGCTAACCAATTCTTTGTCAGAAAGTGTCCTCCAATTCAATCATCAATCTTAGCAATTCAACTTCTGTAATCCCACTAATAAGTTAATCTTCTCGTACCTTAACTATCGTGTCCGTGGATTTTCCTAGAACACAAAACATTCTTCCATTTGTGATGTTTCCAATTGCATACCACACGGTTCTATTCTTGGACCGCTAATATGTTTCACTGTTCATTAATGATCTTCCAACAGTGTTGTCTTATGTCTGCTTTCCTCTTGGAATGGCTGAAGATTAAGTTGCATAAAATAAACAACAATTTATGTTCTATTAGAAGGCTATCAAAAATGCTCTCATACTCAATACTGACAACACCAAAGTCACCCCATCACCTGCCCTCTCTTTCTAATTTCCCGCTTATAGAACTTAACTCTATCGCCATTGAATATGTTACCTGTGCTAAGAATAATTGGTTATAGTGTACTAACGCCAAACAACGACCGATCATATCGATAATGTAGGGTCCAAGGTACACGCGTCTCTTAGATGTTTGTCAATTATTACATTTCTACTCCATGTTAATGTCAAATGAGAATTTGCCAAACCTCTCATAGTGCCCATCTTAACTTATGGCTGCGAGTTATTTGCCGAATGCTGTTATCTATTCTTCTCAAAAGCTATTAAAAACTGCACGGTACGCGTTAAGCATTAGCAGATTTGACCACGGCCCAGAACAACGCCGCAATCTCCTTGTATGTGATGTGGAAGCACTTTTTCTTTTAAATACATTCCTACATACAAATACATTTCCGCACTGTACTTTTTTTATATTCTTAATGTACAGCGATCTCAAACAATAAATAAACAGAACAATAATGCTATTAATGGTCTTATTTCGTTGTTTGCTAATGTCAGTCACGATAAAATAAAAATCCCTTCATATGCAGTGTATTTCTTTAAACTTAGCGGTGTCTACGTTAACACGCTTTCAAAGTTCCAAAGTGTGAGAAAAGTCAGTCGCTAGCTCAGCGTTTTAAGCCGAGCATGTCAGACACAGCGATAGAATCCAACACCAACGTGGGACCGTCGCCGACCATCCACCGTGAGACCGAACGACATCAAGGACATCGCTCAACGACATCGAGCGATTAGAATAAGTAGAGTAGTTTAGTTTTAAGGTAGCTTCGGGCTGGGTAACTTCAGCATTTGAATTAAAATAAATAAAATCCCTCATAAAGGGGAAAATAAAGAGATAAAGTCTTCAATGCCTACTCTGTCGATTTTTTTCCCCGATTCAACTTTATGTATACTGAAAGAGGGATGTCAAGAGGGATCAAGACCACAACATCAAGTTGTCAGGTTCAGGAATGCCCCTGCTATAGCTTCTACCAGTCTTTAGTAGTCGATATCAAAATTGACGGTACTTAAAACAATGTTTCATATTATTTTCCACATCTCTGCACTTACATAGCAATTGCTCACCACATTTCTTTTTTTCATTATTTCCAAAAGTAATTATTAAAATTAATTTCATAGAATTCAAAAGTGTGAATGGAAAAATGTGCAGAGTTCAATCCGATACTAAATCGCAATTAAACTTGATATTAAAACGCACAAAATGCAGGAAATCTATTAATTACGAAGCCTTAACTATTTATTGTGGAAACTCATTCGCGATAATCTATTTATTGGTGTATTATTTCGCATTTAGTTTAAAACGCGCAATCCACAGCACTCTTCGTCGGCTGCCGCTGGATGCACCCGTTTGCAGTGCAATTTGCGAGATAAATAAATGAGTTGTTTTTTGGTTCGGCTGCGGTGGAATGGGTCAGACTGGGGAGATATAAATTGTGACTACAGTGGATTTGGACACAGCGAGAGTTGACCAAATTTGGATTTATAATACATTGTCACGCAGTTACGAGTGTTTTAATCGCTGGTCGCTCACGAATTCCTTCAGATGCGATAGCCCCGGCGGACAACTCGAATACGAGGAACCAAAAGTAATCTCTTCTCTGCAAGAGAGAAGAAGGTTAATTGATTGAAAAATAGTCAAAGGTTGAATAGATACTTGCACAAGGTAGAACTCCCAATTTTTGTGCTTCAAACATCAACGCTTTGATCCACTGTAGTGTGACTACGCTTCGTTGTTCGTTAAATACCTTTTAATGCATTAAACAAAAACAATATACGGCTTATTTCCTGGAATTGCAACGTAATCGATAGCATTCCATTTCATTTGAATCAAAGTGTAATGCGAAATTGTCCAAATTGCGACGATGCGTGCACTGCGTGGCTTAACTGTCCGTAAGTGAGTGCGTGCATTCCCCAACCGTTTATGAACGTTTTAATGAAATAATGACTAAATTATATTCATAAATGCATACGCGTCGTGTGTCATGTCGTATCGATGAAATTACAGACATGCATTTTAATCAGAACGCGTGGTGGTGCTTTTAACTGAAAAGGGAACAAGAAGTGCTCGCTTTAAAATTAAACAGCTTCTGTGCGAGTTCAGGAAAATAACTGCAATTGCTTACTGAGACGTGCTGTTTCCATAAGAAGTGAACAAAAATATTCGGCCGCGAGAAGTTGTGTCGACTACTACTCGTTATTAGGGTTCTGGGCTGAGTCCCCGAACTCGAGCAACCTTCAAAATTCACGGATCGACCTCTTTCGAGTCACTGTCGTGTACATTGCATCATCTTTGGGGCAAACTTTCACATAGTCTTCGCAGTACATCAGACTGTATTTCGGCAATAACGCTTCGAATGTTGGCTTCGAAGTCCAAGTGTATCGTTGACTGTAACGATTTCACTATCATAATTTTCAAAAACCTATGAATCAATCATTCCACCTGGCCATAAGGCGCAACAAGAGGTGACAGTTTTGTTTCTTTCAAAAATGATTTAGTTTAATTTTCGCGAGTTACATCATGTTTTTTAAAATGATTATATTTTATGTAGATGAATTGTCAAATCATAATAACCTCAAAAACATCCGAGAACTGTCAAATCAGCTGTCACTGAAAACAGTGTTAGCAATTTAAAGATCTCCGCCCATAAAAAAAACACGCTTTGGACTAAATAAATGATCCTACGAGAGGATGCGGGACACCATTTCTGCGACAATATTTCCTGAATAAGCCATTTCTTAACTTAAGGGTCAGCTATAATAGGCATGAGCGTGCATGAGCTAATGTCAAACACGCATGAGTGAGTGAGCGAATCCACACATCCCCGTAAGACTAACTATATTCGAGTTCGGAACATTTCGTAAAGCATGAGCTAGTACAATTTGAACCGGACATGATCTATGAGTTGATAATAGGTGGAAAGTTCGCCGTGAAAAGTGGCGACGTAACTTCTACCACGATCTTTGACATCAAAAATGGTCTGCAACAGGGAGCGGTTGGTTCGCCGATCTTGTTCTCAATATTCACTGCAGATCTTATAGGTTCCATGCCGCATTTAATTGCGTACGCCGACGATCTAGTAGCGTACAGATCAGATCCGAAGCTCGAAGTAATAAGTAACTTGCTGCAACTTGACTTCGAACAAATTCAGCGATTTTGCGACGACAGGAAGTTAATTATCAACTTCCTGAAGTGCGAAACTATCCTTTTCAGGACCCCGCTGTACATGGCAGCATGGGATACGCGCACAAACTGGCGTAAGTTCGGCATAGTTGACCCGCGTTCGGCATAGTTAGATATCTTGGCATTTGGCTGGATCAATATCTGTATTTTGACAAACATATAGATATTGCTCTGGCGAAATCTAAAAAGGCCTTTGCTGTGGCAAGGGGGTCCACAAGGATGTCCTATCATCTTCCATGTCGCACGCCGAACAATGGACAGGCGACTCCAATACGAACGGGATGTCGCTCGCAGTCACGAGGGTCTCCTCCGGTTCAGCAGGGCGATCTCTGCTCGAGACAGGAGAGAGTCTGCCAAAGAACGGTGGTTACACCAAAACCAGTCTCTGCCGCCGCTGGCTTTTCAAGATGATGACGCGATAGTTGACCATGGTGGCCAACTATCGCGTCATGTACCATGGTGGCCAAAAATATATACATATATATATAGAACAAAAAAAAAGGTGCACTACGGCGTATAAATTATATATGTTAGGCATATACATAACATATACGCCCTGGTGCACGTGTCCGTATAGTTACGGACATAGTTAAAATAGTTTTTTAAGTTTTAATGTTAGGTTAAGCTAGTTTAAGGTAGGTTAAGAAAGATAAATTAAGCCAAGTTTTTTTTACCAGTTTTCTTGGCTACACGAAAAACAAAAACAGAGCGAAAAAAAAATAAAAAACATAGACTAAGCCGAAAGGCAAACTTAAATGTATATCAGAATAGCTTAGAGTACCCGTATAGGGTCAGTATAGTTAAGCTAGTTTTAAGTATTTTTGTCTAGCACATAAGTAAATGAATTAAAAATAAAATAAAAATGAATTAAAAAAAACAACTTGAACCGAACCGCGCATATGTGAATTTGACAGATAAAGCACAGAAAAAAGAAAATATGAAAAATGGACAAATCAGCTGAAATTGAATTGGAATCCGTATAAACCACATACCACGTCTGTTCAGTGCACTCTACATGTTAGTGGAGTCTCATTGAAGCAGGTGGAGAAGTTCAAGGGGTCTTTTTCACGAGTGATGGGAGGTGTAATGCTGAGCTTGCACGTAGGATTGGCCAAGCTGGCTCAATTTTGAAACACCTTGTAAGATCTGTAATCAGGAAGGCTGAGCTTGGTGGCAAAGCCAAGTTAACGGTCAATTCAGTATTTGTTCCAACTCCCACCTATGGTCATGAAATTTGGCTAATGGCCGAAAGAATAAGATCGCGAATACATGATCCCGAAATGAGATTTCTTCGTGCTGTTGTGGGAGTTACTCGACGGGATAGGGTGAGAAACATGTTGCTGCTTCTTCGAACGAAAAGGGCCATGCTTCGATGTTTTCGTCACGTGGCACGAATGTCCTCATCATCACGACTTCCGAGGCTTGCTTTGTATGCGATTTCATCAGGTAGGCGACTGCGTGGCAGACTCAGGACGAGGTGGGTGGACCAAATCCAAAAACTCGACTGGTTGCGCTTGGGCATAACGCCTGATGAGTAAGAGTCGATGGCGGAGGATCGAGTGACCTGAAGATATCTCGTACGTACATTACCCCACCGACCCCTGTAGTGGATCAAGCGGTTCAGAAAAAGAAGATGATGATGATGATATACCACATATGAATATAATTGAACTAAGAACATGAGGTATTCATAATAAATCACCATAAAATGAAGAAAAATTAAAAGCAACCACGGGAAGAATTTGTGATAGATTGCTGATCGCTCACATGATGTACACATGACGGAACACATTTCGTTAAAATTCGACACTACCTCATGCTAGCTCCTGCCTATTATAGTTGGCCCTTTAGTGTGTAAGAGTTTTCTCTAGTTGCATGGCAGCCTGATTCATGTGACACACTCGTAAGTGTTTTTATTCTCGTAGAATGGGTCAAAAGAGCGATGAATACGTGTTCCATTCGCAAGCAGAAAGCATGCATATCCGAATGTACTTTCGAATATGACTTCCGGTTTTCATTCAGACACCTCATCAACGCTCAAATTCAATGGCATCAAGAGGATTACGATGAAGAATGTTATGAGGTGGTGATTATATTTTGCAACTGGCCAGTAACAGGCCAACAACCAGAACTACACCAACAACCATTGGCAGTATAATCACCGAAATCTTCTTGTCAGAGCAAGCATCGACCTCACATTTGATGACACATTCAATACCACTGATGCAACGTTAGTTCATGAAAAGAACAAGGCTTGTATTTTGTGTAAATGCTTTTCATTCATTTTCCACTTTAACATTCGTTAAAAAACCCTTCAAGGCGCATCCATAATAAGCTTAAGAAAACATAAGTTTATGTCAGAGCCAAATAAAAGGCAGCCAAAAGTAGCCATAATTGCTGCTGTGAACTTACGCAAAATTGTTTGTGAAGAACGATTGATTTCGATCACAATTAAAGAAAAGTAAAATTTAACGAAACTGAACGACGTGCTATTTATGGCTACGGTGTATCATTTTCGTACATTAGCTCGATTGGTTAAGTCGACTTATGTAAGAGGACGTGGAATTACAACGTTATAAAAGTTTTTTGTCAGCGACGTTATGTCGTAAAGTATCAAAATTGTTGACGAGGAACCAAAACGCTTGACCTACTGTGTAGGAGTCGACACATTTACCCACTAAACCGTGGTGACCGCATTCAGTCCAGTTTCGTACCAACGATGTCTCCATCGGTTTTTCCTCTACGTCCGCATTCACTGACCACGACGGTCCAAGAATTACATTAATTCCTAGATGCCTCCGTAAAGCAATTCGTCCTAATCAATTCAAGGATCAAGACGTCGCGTCATTGCCATTCAATGTCAATGAAATTCTAGAGTTCACCAGACAGATCTGACTTTCTCCAGAAGTACGGGATGATGTAATTTCTCACATTCGACTGAGAAAAGTTATCACCCATTAAATGGATCAAGTTACCGTCACTCTCACTTACCATCCACCAGACAAAACGTTCAATTAAAGGAAAGAAGAAAAAAAAAAAAAACAACACTGATTTCCCATTTTCGCCTCTTTTCATTTCTCAATTAGCTCGCCCAACATATCGGTCCTTCAATCAGTCCCCGGTTCGTCCATCAAAAGGACACATTCTCGTTTTGGCTGTGCCTCCGAAAGGAGGCGTCACCCTCGGAGATCGTCGATAAAACATAAGTGCACCTAGTCGAAAGATGTCACTAAGCTGGCTTAGGGAGAGGGACAATGCAAGATGCTGGCATTTTCTTTCGCTTTTCGGGAGAAAACAATTGAGAGAAATCTGCTTAACAGGGTGACAACAAAGGAACAATTGTTGATGTAATATCGCACCTCAAGTGTAATCCTTGTCACAATTGCTAACCCCGACGTAAATGGATGACAATCGGTGGAATGAGAGAACAGAAAAGGAACGGCGGACATTCTGAAAAACCACTCCTAATGGATGCGACGATGCATGTTTGATCTGTGAGATCTAGATTTGGATTTGGATTTAAGGAGAACTCCGGTCCGCGCTGATGAGCTGGCCAGACACAATGGCGTTCTGCAGGAGTGTAGCTCGTAAGATGATGCACAGAGTCACATTGTCGTGAACCGAAGTCATTCACTGACAGTGGCACTCTGGATAAAGGGGCGTGAAATGATTGTATTTATTCACTTATGTCCATTTAGGGAGATGAAGAAAGTTATTTGAATGCCTAAGCAATTTATTTCTCGTTAGAATGAAGCGTTGCAGGGAAAATTAAATCAAAATGCAAGTAACTGCGGAAATAACCGGAAACCGGAAGCCAAAGGGTTCGATCACGATGTTTCCATCGTAATTAATTTCTCACGGCGCTAGCGACAAAACGACTGTACTGACTGCGTCTTACCCGAGAGACAGTTAAACTTGCGTGTCAACGTCTCTGTGGAAACAGCTGCGTAACCTTGGCCTCGGTAAGAAGAATTCGAAAGTTGGTGACGACGTGAACTGCGATAAGTTAAATGCTAAGTTTATTTCTGCATAACGACTACCTCGAGGTAAATCTCGAAGACGATAATGAGGATGCCTTTTTCTTTATGTATACAATAATATTTTACGTTTATCTTTAACTGTGCCTCAGCTATTTCTACCTTCCAGTGTGAGTGGCAAGAAGTAAAGATAGTCCTCATCCCAAAGAGCAGGTTAAAAATGCTGTAGAATATAGCTATATTCTTGTATCTTTCAAATGTCTTTGAGAAGTTGATATTGAAATGCGCCGGCAGCTAACATTGATCAAACTTCTTAGCAATAATCATTGTGGCTTTCGGCAAAAAAGCTGACGCAGGTTTCGTGTTTTGTTTCACTGTCAACATCTTCAGTTTGATCTATAATTTAACCATGAATCGTCTTACAAACGAACAACGCTTGCAAATTATTCAATTTTATTATCAAAATGCGTGCTCTGTTAAGAAAGTTCATTTGTGTTCAATTGTGTTCAGCGACGAAGCTCATTTTTGGCTCAATGGGTACGTAAATAAGCAGAATTGTCGATTTTGGAGTGAATATCAGCCAGAAGCATTGCAAGAGCTACCAATGCATCCAAAGTCACAGTTTGGTGCGATTTAAGGGCTGGTGGCATCATTGGACCGTACTTCTTCAAAGATGATGCGAATCGTAACGTAACTGTGAATGGTGAGCGCTACCGTGAGATGATATCCAACTTTTTTTTGCCCAAAATGCAAGAGCTTGACTTGCATGACATGTGGTTTCAACAAGACGGTGCCACATGCCACACAGCACGCGCAACAATGGACTTATTGAGGAGCGAGTTCGGTGAACATTTTATCTCACGTTCGGGACCGGTCAATTGGCAGCCTAGATCGTGCGATTTAACGCCACAATTTTTTGTGGGGCTATGTTAAAGCTCATGTCTATACAGACAAGCCCACTTCAAATTGACGCATTGGAAGACAACATTGAAGCATTTATTCGTGAGATATCGGCCGAAATGTTGGAAAGAGTATGCCAAAATTAGACTAAGCGGATGGACCTTTTGAGGCGCAGTCAAGGTCAACATTTGCATGAATTAATCTTCAAACATTAAAGTATAAGGACCGTACTATCGATTCAAATAAAGATTTCATGCATTTTCCTGAATTTTATGTGTTTTTTTTTTGAAAAACTTTCCTATAGCTTTTAAAAAATCAACGCTCTATTAGTTGTGGTTGAAGAGGTCTAAATGGAAACGAACCAACATTTTTAACATTACTAGACTTCTCACAGTCACTCATTCTATTTTGTGCAACAAACTCCGAAGTGACTACATGTTTTCGTCTCCGCCTACAAAATGCATGTTATCGTACCTCAGTGGAAAAAATTTGGTGAAAGATCTTAAGGCTTCGTTAGCCTACAAAGTGGGTTACCGCAAGGATCAATTTTTAGTCCTACATTCTTTTCGCCTTGTGTTAATGACATAGCTCGCGTTATTCAAGTTCTAAATTGGCCACTTAGTGAGATTAATAATGCGGTGAGTTTGCTGAACGAAGATCTTTCTAGTGATTGGTTATTAAATTCATTTTTTTTTGCTTGTTTAGAAGAACATCTTCCAAAGACACTATGGGGACCGTTCCCACATAGCGAAATGGGTTTGTTCTTAAGAAAAACACCTCCCGTCAAATAAAATTGAAAGGGTTTTTTTTTAGGTATAGAACTCTGAAATGGAATAAAATAAAGATGATTTTTTTAAATTGACATAAAATTTAATTTATTCGAAAGATAATCTTCTGGCATTATAATTTAAATATGATTTCTGACATATTGCAGCCACGGCTGGCTCGGACATAGTCTCATCTGGAGATCCTATTTTCGATGACTCTTTCCAACATTTGTGGTCATATATCGGTAATAACGCAGCGAATGTTGTCCTCCAAGTTGTCAATCGCTTCCGGCTTATCGACGTAGACTAGCGACTTCACTAGCGACTCCCCACAAAAAATAGTCAAGCGGCGTTAAATCGCACGATCTTGGAGACCAATTCACGGGTTCTTAACGTGAAACTATGCGGTTACCAAACGTTTCCTTCAATAAATCAATTGTGGCACGAGCTGTGTGACATGTTCCATTGATGATCGAAAAAGTCAGTAATCACGGCTCTATAGCAGTTACCATTGACTGTAACTTTCTGGTCAGCATCGCTTTAAGGGGAGCAATTATTCCATCAACCCATAAAGTCAGTTTTTGTGGATGTAAAGATGTCTCAACATACACTTGAGGATTGTCATCACTCCAAATACGGCAGTTTTGACGTTTGACATATCCATTCAACCAAAAGTGAGCATGGCGAAAATTGACGTAGTGTGCGATACGTATTTCGAACAGAACCATGATTTTCAAATTAAATTTGCACAATTTGGAAGCGTTGGTTAGGTGCAGTCTTCTCTTCTTGAAATGCCAAACCAAATTAAAAATAAATCACTTGACAGCTGATAAAATGGCCGTCAGTTAAAATAGTGTTGCCAACTTAAAGTTCTATGTCTCTAAAAAAACACCCTAGCTTAGCTTGGAATATTTGTCAAAAAGCCAGTACATGTTTTGATATCTCAATTGAAGTTCCTCACGTTTCTTTTTGACGTGCACATTCCATAACCTTAAGCTTTACATCAAGAGTGATTACGAGCCATTTCGCTTCATTACCGATGTTTTTTTAAATATTATTTATAAAGACGGTCACGATCTTATACGTAAAATTAATATGAACGGATTTAGCTTCGTTAAGTTCAATACGCCAAGTGTTCATCCATTCGTGTATCTGCTCCAAAGTACGGAATTTTCTAGTTGCCCCTTTGATCGTTTTTTTCAAGACACCCGTTAAAGGTGTCGTCACCAAATGTACCTAGCATGATGCCTACGTCCTGCGGTATATTGCTGCTATAAAGTAAGTAGATTAGAGGACCTAGAGCACTTTCTTGTGGTACTCCATCTGGTATTGGCTTAAATAGGGAGTATTCTTCCCCAAACTTCCACGGAAGATTCTATCAGATAGATATTTTGATAAAATCGTGTACATTTTTTTCGGCAGGAATTGACGAAGTTTTGTGTGCCAAATTTTGTCGAAGACTTGCATAACATCGAGAAATACACCTGAACGTTTTCAATAGTCAAATGCTTGCTTCTAAAACCAAACTGGTGATTACGAATTAGTCGTCTTTCTTCCACAACCGGGCTTAAGCGTCTAAGTAATTTTCGTTCGATCACGTTGGACATTATCGACAGAAGTTAAATCGGTCTGTAAGACTTTCATTCTGTTGGGGGTTTAACCGGTCTCGGTACCATTACTAGGGACACGTTCTAATCTAAAGGCGGCACTAATAAAGTAGAGAAACATAAGAAGCGATTTCTTAGATAATTCTTTCAGGACCTCTCCTTTGAGTAAGTCATAACCAGGAGTCTTTATGGGTTTGAGCTTTATCAATACTTCTTTAAGTTCTGTGAAAGTAGTAACTAGGAATGCTGCCGTACACTGTTCCTAAGCCCTTCGTAACAGGAGCCAGTATTCCTTAACAATTTAAGTCTCTCTGCATTGAACCCTCTTTGTTGTGCAGAACTGGGACTGGGCTCAATCTGTGATGCCGCTCAGTCCATCCTTCCCTCACGGACTACCATCCTCGATATGTTTTTATTCGATGAAAATATCCCATCAACAGCATGTGTTGTCGTAAAGTCAGCTATTTTAATAACCGACGAAAGTGTTTAATGGCATTGACCACTTTCACGACTGTAGGGTGTGCATCCGATCGATGGCACTCCGGTCTGCCATGTATCGACTGTCGATGACTCACTAAGGTTGAGCTTACATCGCCTCCATTTCACTGGCTGGGTGGACTCTTTGAAGTGGTATTCCGTTTCTTCGTTTCCGGCTAAAAGCAATCAATTCGTCGACACTGACATAAAAATAAAAACACAAACTTTTAATTGCCCCCCAAGGCGACATCAGCAGTCACGACCCATGCTCCATTGCTCTAAGCTGTCAAGCACTTCAGATGCGAGTGTATGCGTGGAGCGTAGCGTTGGCAGGGAAATATAAAATTACCAATTGTCTATGCGGCTACTCCTCGCTCATCCCGGCAACCTTGACAATTTCCCAGAATCGACGAAGCAGGTACATTCATTTCGATATCGAGGCGAATTAGACAAACTAAAGGCGACTAACGAACCCGATACCACTGTTCGATTGCGAATCCTTTGTATTGATACCGACAACATCGATACTGCACGCTTTATGCCGACACCGGCCGACATTTTCCCTCAATATCGAAGGCAAAGCGGGCGAGAGAGAATTGCAAAGCCACCATCAACAAATCGATACAGCCGAGCGGTTTTCCAATTAAGACAAGAATCCACGGAGATAATCTCCTCAAGTAGCCGAACGAGGCTCACAATCAACTCACGGCAGCAGCAGACTCGGCGGTGGCGTTGATTTTCCAGTTGACTTTCCACAGGCAACTGCGAGGACACTTGCAAGGCAATGCGGCGCATTATCGATGGTTCAGGCAGCACAATCGGTCGCTGCACTGTCCTGCAATGGCAATCGCAATTGTTCTTCTTTTCTTTTCGGCAAAAAGTATTGCTTTCGATCCGATATTGATTCCAGGTGGGAAATGTATCGGTTTTATTTTTCATTTTCTTTTCGAATCGAACAGCCGCTGTGGGGAGTCTTCGTGCGTACGTGTGTAGATTTCATTACAGGGGAAGGTCATGACTCCAGAGTACTGCTATACGAACGGAATCACATCGTCGTGGGAAGTTGAGCGTTTTAATGAAGGATTCAACAGTTGCAGCGCGTTCGCTTGCAGGGAGTATAATTCAATTGCATGTTGAAATTTGTTGTGAGCTTTAAATACGTGGGAAGTGATTCGCAGTTAATGATTCGCAGGTTCTCTGACAATCACTGATTGATGCGTGGCAAGAGGAGCAGAAAAGCTAAGCAATTTTGTTGACAAATTGGCGATGAATTGGTCTTAAATAGGCACGGAACCGAACTCTGTTAAGAGCTTATGAATGTTGTCACAGTGCCAAACCTGAGATCATTTACTTGCTGTAGCCGAAGTAGGAGCACGAGCATCGATAGAGCAACATGATCGAGGAACACGAACACCATGGTTAATTGTCGGAGCGTAACAATCGCAACGGACTACTCGACTTCTTGCCGATCCCCAGAAGATCGACGCCGTAAAGATCCTGGAAAAGGTCCAAGAAATGGAGAATGCTCGCTGCTCTATCAAGGTCGGTAACGAACGCACCGAGATCTTCACTGTCAAACGACGACGCGCAGTCATGTGATTTCTGCAACATCATTCTGGAGAAGATCGTGCAAAACTCAAACGCCAACACTAGAGGCACGATCATGGCATTGAAGCCATTGGTCGAACTCAGCGAGCCGTAAATGTGGCGTTTGTTGCCATTGCAACGGAAGCGGCTAAAGTGGGTCTGGCGGTAAATGAGTGCAAAACAAAGTATATGCTGTCACCCAGACGCGACTCGGCCAGAACGTCACCGTAAGCAGCATTAGCTTTGCGGTAGTGAAGGACTTCGTCTATCTCGGCTCTGAGGCAAACAGTATAAACAACATCAGTACCGAGATCAAAAGCAGAATAACTCTTGCCAACCGCCAATGTTTTCAGGCGCAAAACTCAGAAGGCAATTGAGTAGAGCCCTCTCTCGGAAGAACTCTGTGTAAGATCTTGTGTATCACCGTCTTGACTTTACGGCGCGGGCGCAGAGACAATATAAGCGAATGAAGAGGTTATTTGTATTTTCGAGAGAAAAGTTCTGCGTTGAATCTTTGGTCCTGTCTGCGTTGATGGGATTTAGAGAAGAGGTTTCAACCACGAACTGCATGGTCTGTACAGCGGCATGACCCTAGCCAGGCGTCTACGGATCCAACGCCTAAGATGGCAAGGCCATGTATGAACGTATGAAGCGTATGAACAACTTAGCTCCGACGCGAAAAATCTTCGACTCTGTGGAACAACGCAACAGTGGACGTCGACGCACAAGGTGGCGCATACAAATCGAGGGGGAACTCAGCCGGGTTGTGGAGACAAATAGCGAGGAGACAAATAGTGCTGGCTGGAGACACATGTTGGGTGAGGCCCAAGTAAACCTCGGGATCTTAAAGGATTCATATTTGGAGAAAATAAAGAACGAAGCTGGGTCTAGAAAAGGGTATTCCAAAAACCAGGATTAGTCAACTGAAAATGAGGAAAACAATTTGTAACCACACTCCGACTGCGACTCAAAAGTTTGTCTGTCATCGCTGACTGAATAGACGTTCGTTCGGCAAAGTTGAACACAAAACTAAGTGACAATCTGCTCAAGCAACAATTAAACGTACGAAGTCCTAAAGAGTAGTTCCATCTGAATAATTCTAAATAAAGCATTTTGAACTTCCTCCGCTTGCTTTCAAAAAACCGCGCCGAACAACCGAATAAGCGCTGCATCAGCAAAAGTGCGGCCTTCAACAGCCACTGAATTATCACCTACGCGAAAGCAACCGAACAGTGGCAACTTAATCGTCGCTACAAAGATCTTAAAAGAGAAACTTTCCAAGCAATTCCACTCACTGACGCAGAGTTTCTCGGAGGAAATTTTCTAAAATCAGCAGTGAATTAATTGTGAAGATTCAGGAAATTACTGGCAATTGGAGTCAGAAACTTGATCCACAAAACCATCGCCAACATTGTTCATCGTATTGATCGGTTTGCAGCTAATTCCAACGCAAACTCTTAACACTATGCAAAATGCAAAAGCGATCCAATCTGCTTCAGAAGATGGAGATCTTACGATCTTCACCTTGACGCATTTTTTTGAAACTTTGCATTTCAGTGGAGTTCGACATCTTTCCAGGTCCCTTTTTTTGTGTATTTTACTACCAATGAAAGTCCTAATAACTTGTTTAACCATTTAATCAGTAAAAACTTACCATAAAATAACACTGCAAATAGCGTCAGAAATAAACAAATTGTTAAATTCCAACATATTCATGGCCTGTCTCAACCGCTTGTTGCGGAAAATTAAAAATGTACAAGACAGCAGACGACTTAAGAATTAGCAATGATTATTTAACAGTAACAGGAAATTATTGAAAAACATCAAAATTTGGTAAATGTCTCATCCAGTTGTCGCATAGTGTACATTCTCCTCTCAATGATGCCACGATGTCGACGATTGTTCCGCCGAATTTCTTAAAGGCATTCGATTGCGTCAACTAATCCACATAATGCCAGCATAAGTTGATGAATCGGACATGTATTCGCAGTCAAATTGAATTGATTCCTCCCGCACCCACTCGTTCAGTGTACACCATCAATTGATTGACGAGAATTAAATTAACCGAAACGAATAATCAGAGGCCTCCCACTTTGATTTGATTTGACTTTTTCTTTTTTGATCATCCCAAAGAATTGCACGTCCTTTTATCATTGCGACAGATTTTCTTCCTCATTTTTAACAGGAGCGTATCGTTCGAACTTGTAGGAACAAGGCGCGTAAATTCTGTGTTGAGGTCTCTCATTGACATTGGTCTTGCTAAGGACTTTGAAATAGAAACAGAAATAGAAAATAGATGAAGTCATCTTCATTTATTGGTTTGTTGGGTGCCTTAGACTAGATTCGATGTACGGAATCAAACTCCTATGCAACGTCAAAAATAAATAATTCAGTGTGGGATGGACAAGCATTACAATTAAATTTTTTTTGCAAGAATGGAACAAAGCTTGAGGCTTTATGTGACAGCAAATGGCTTTATTATCAAATCGAGACAATTGTTCAATGTGCTAATACGTCGGTTGCCTACAAGGAGTCTAGTGAACAAAATTCTACACAGAAAGAGCTTCTAAAATGAGGTCCTCGTATGATTTACGATTATATTAATATGACTGCTCTAACTTCTTAGTACTTGGAGATATGGTCTCATCTCTCATCATTCACTAAAAATTGGCGGGGGCAAAGCACGCACAAGAGATCTCCAGGCCATTTGATCCTCGGCCATCGCCTCTAACTCATCGGGAATTATCCCCAAGCGGGTCTGTCAAGCGGTAGTATTCAAGGCACACCTAGCAAGTCATGACAATCTGGACATTCGTGCTACGTAACCAAACCATCGAATCATAGCCGTTTCCGTTCGGAGAAACAGCTGCTCAACATTGAGTTCCTCGCTCACTAACCTGTTTCTCACTCTACCACGGCGAGTAACTCCCACAACAACAGCTTGTATTCGCGATCTTAATCCTTTGGTCATTAAAATCTATAAAAGTCAAAGAAAATGTACAGTCAGTAAAATAAAAGAGGCACACGAGCTGAAGAGTTGACCATTTTTTCCGGCTCAGAAAGGCCTTTATTATATTTTTATTTATTTGCCTTATTGTCAGTGATTTCATTTTTCATTTAACATTAACAACCAAGGACTTCTCCCTTGTACTTCAGTTTTTTCTTACGTTCAACTAGACATCGTTGGCAGAGATCAGCCAGTTTTGATTCGAAAGCACCCTTATGTGGAACTAACCAAGTTCAAGCTGCTTTCTATAATTCAAAACTGTCATCCTTCTGTGCAATGGTGTTTCTCAAGGTGCTATTCTGGGTCCATTATTATTTTCAATGTTTATCAACGACCTTCCGATGTCATATCATATCATATCTGTGTATGCAGACGATGTGCAAATCTACATAAGTTTTACTAGTGGTATGGTTGAAAACGCAGTTGCTAAAATAAACGAGGAAGTGGGATCTATTGCCAATTGGGCTACTTAAATTTAATGCTCAATCCTGAGCAAACAAGACATCACGGGATATGTTCATCAACTGGCGCAAGTTCGACTAAACATGGTGCCAGTTGGAGGGGCTTTTTTTCTTCGAATGAAATACGTCGAGCGCCTATTGTTGAGCGGGCATTCCTACTCTAGTAATAAGTCTAGTTGTAAGCCATTTGCATATAATAGCAGATGTAAAATATAACTAATTATCTAAAAAAAAGCTTGTTGCCCGAGGCCCAGGACCACCGCGAACTTTAGCGCCAGTAACAGAATAAGAAGACGCCATATTCCACGCTATATAACTTCATGCGACATTTCGATCCCAAATGCGCCAGCGAATCCCGAAGTATGCCTCTATCTCGACACAATACAGGATCCCGAAGGATGTTATTATGTCGTCCATATCATAAGCGGAAGAGTGGACAGACGACTTCAGTACGAACGCAGCCACGAGGATCTCCTGCGCTTCAGTAGAGCGATCTCTGCTCGCGACAGGAGAAAGTGTGCCAAAGAACGACAGTTTTACTGGTAGTTGCACCAGAACGGGTCTCCGCCGCTGATTGTCTGTAAAGACAAAATGTAGTTCAAGTCGAAAGGCACAGCAAATATATTAATTTGAAAAGATTAGAGCTCCCTCATATCGTCGGTAGGTTAGGATTAAGAACAATTTGAAATTATTAAGATAGTTAAACCAGTTGTAAGCATTCTTATCTAGCGCGTAAGAAAAATTAATTTTAATAAAAAGAAAAGAAAAATTGCCAAAAATATCCATCGTCTTCCACGCACTTGAACTTTTGTGCCTAGGTTCGATTCCCGTTACGACAAACAATTTTGTTCACGGCCCCACTTTCTTTGACGCACTGACAATGCTCAAAGAGTATAAAATTGTCTAGTAAAGGCTTCGACTCGTTCGGAGTCGGTATAAAACTGTAGGTCCAGTGAGAGAACAATAGCACGCACAACATGAGCGGTTGCTGTAGGAGCTAGGCCCTGGCCCTCTATGGACTGGGCCTCTATAGCAGTCAGTGTCAACAAACTCGCGAAAGCTTGTGTTATGAAATAAAAATGTCCTATTGAAAGGAAGAGAGGTGTATCAGATGACTAGTTTTACTTTTGGGGTGAAACATACATTTACTCATTTATTCGATACATGTTGGACGATCTGCTTACAAATCCAACCATTCACACACCCGGTGTACATTTAAAGATACAAAGCCACCTAAAGTCTGGACATTCAAGCTACAGACTGACTCAGGAATCAAGAAAATGTCAGTGACTCCAGGCTTGTTTGCAACGGGTGACTAGATACCAATGATAGTTTTTCCAATTTGGTATATTTCAGCAGCCGTCAAAGTTACCATTGACAGCTGTAACTTCGTGATCATCAAACGTGCCGAAATTATTTAAAAAAAAAAAAAACAATATTGCCTCGACATCGTCATCACGGCTTCAGTATGCAGGCAATTCGTCGCATCGTGGACTAGTTTGAGCGTGAATACACTCTTTTCGACCTTAGCCCAAAAATGACGATATACAGATGATAGTCGACTCGGGCTATTTTGAGATTGGATTAGGTTTGGGATTCGTATAAGATGATGCTGATGAAATAACTTAAACCAGGCGACCATTGACGATGCCATGAGGTTGCCAATTGGAAGCTGGAAGCTGCCAGTTATTACATGCCTAATGGCGTGACTGTAGCTTCAAAATAATGCCAAATCTCTTTTTCTATCGTTCTTCTCTGCTCACACTGCATTGTCTGGCAATATTCTTGCAGAAACGAAAAGAAATCAATCAAATAAACGTCACCACTGACATGTATTCATGTTAAAATGTTCAATAATTAATGCAGCATTCGATCTGAAAGAGCGCCCCAGCCAAACCCGCAGCCGCCCATCAACCCTCCATCCAGCCCTGTTCACAGACTCACACCGCTATTGTGCGCGCCCCATAAAAACGCAATACGACACACTGCGCTTCGATTCAATTAACGAAAATAGATTCCTGTCTCACCTCACATCAAAGACTTCGCTCCTCGCGGTAATTACTGAAGTAGATAATTTGTTAATGGCGTCGAGGAAAAAGAAGAAAAATAAGAAGAAATAAGCGCACTCCTCAAAGGTTGCCCAAAAATACACGCTTTGCCGAAAGATGCTCCCGAGATAACGCACCGCTCGGAAGTTTTCTTGTGTGTTTCGGCTTCGTGTTCTGAGGGCGCATTCAAATCAAAACCAAGGTGAATCAGATCCTCAGAGTTCGTCGCTTCTGTGTGCGAATGGACTACCTTGCCGTTGTGCGGTCTTGACGGAGTTTTAATCGAGAAGCCGAGGAGAAAAGGTTTCTAACTAATTATCCTCTCTGCCAAACAGCATTGTCTTCGAGGAGCGTTAATTCATTAAGGGTTGGCACCCCGCGGCCGCTGGTCAGACATCAAACGATAACCTCAGATCGGTCAAGTGGACGCCGGACAGCGTATGCAAACGTCTCGGCTGGTGTATCTTATCTGGTAATCAGCATATTTTGATCCAATTTCGCAAATCGCACTTGCAGGCATCTACAATGGTCGGGAAATTATGATTTGTGTTTCCTTCAAAATAAATAAATAATCTTGACGCAGACGTGCGCTCACCCTTTGACGGATGATCCGGGGTAGGATTAGCATTTTCCCTCTTAATTCGCACACAGTGCTTGTTTGGATGCGGGAAACGGTAGCAAACTGAAATTGAAATTGAATTAGCCTAAGTGCGCCTGGCGCCAAGCTACTGAGGCGGAAAATGCTCGAATTATTTGGAAATTAACCAAAAAATCATGGAAACCGTTTTGCAACCTCAATTATGTGCTCAGCCCTGCGCCAAGGGTTGCTGGGCTTCGTTTTGTGTGTGTGCCGTGCCTTTGGCTGGGCTGTGCGGAAGATACATTCATAATTGAATAATTTTCGAGCTCGGAATAAATTATTTTTGATCCGCCAATGCGTTTAGACATCTGCGCTGGGGAGGCTAGGCTGCCGCTGAGAATGCACACGCGGTTAGTCGCTTGGTACACTGGTACACAACGCCATTGACTTGATTGACTGGATCTGGAGTCAGAGCGAGCTGCGGGTATTCTTGGACTTGATGGCGAGCGCTGGCAAGACTAGATCTGGGGTTCTCTTGGACTTGTTGACGGGCCTGGCAAGACTGCGGGAACTCTTGGGCTTGATGGCAGGCGCTGCTATCAAGACAGAATCTGGGGTCAACACGAGCTGGGGAACTCTCGGGCTTGCTGGCGGGTGCTGGCAAGATGGAATCTGGTGTCAGCACGAGCTGGGGGAGCACTTGGCTTGATGGCGGGTGCTGGCAAGATTGCGGAAGCTCTTGGCCTCGCTGGCGGGTGCTGGCAAGACAGAATCTGGGGTCAGCACGAGCTGGGGGAGCACTCGGCTTGATGGCGGGTGCTGGCAAGATGGAATCTGGAGCCAGCACTAGCTGGGGGAGCACTTGGCTTGATGGCGGCCACTGGCAAGACTGCGAGAACTTTTGACCTAGCTGGTGGGTGCTGGCAAGACAGAATCTGGACTCAACACGAGCTGGGGGAGCACTTGGCTTGATGGCGGTCACTGGCTAGCCTGGATCTAGAGTCAGAGCGGGCTGTGGGAACTCTCGGGCTTGCTGGCGGGTGCTGGCAAGATGGAATCTGGAGTCAGCACGAGCTGGGGGAGCACTTGGCTTGATGGCGGGTGCTGGCAAGACAGAATCTGGACTCAACACGAGCTGGGGGAGCACTCGGCTTGATGGCGGTCACTGGCAAGACTGCGAGAACTCTTGGCCTCGCTGGTGGGTGCTGGCAAGACAGAATCTGGACTCAACACGAGCTGGGGGAGCACTCGGCTTGATGGCGGTCACTGGCAAGCCTGGATCTAGAGTCAGAGCGGGCTGTGGGAACTCTCGGGCTTGCTGGCGGGTGCTGGCAAGATGGAATCTGGAGTCAGCACGAGCTGGGGGAGCACTTGGCTTGATGGCGGGTGCTGGCAAGATTGCGGAAGCTCTTGGCCTCGCTGGCGGGTGCTGGCAAGACAGAATCTGGGGTCAACACGAGCTGCGAGACCTCTTGACCGACTGCATAAGTAAAGACCGAAGTAAGTAGTCGACCGAGTGCCCCAAGAGTGCTTACAAACGCCAAAACCCCGAAAGAAAGGCTCGTTAAACCCAACTGGACATCTCTGTAAACCAACTCATCACCAACACACACAACACATTCCCGTGCCACACTACGTGTGCGAGTGTGTGCGCACAAATCACAATGAATCTCAATCTAATTGACGTCCATAAACACCGACTTGTGAATGCGAGTCCCCGATCAAAAGAGCGTTTCACTGCGCTCATTATGTCGATGCAAATAAAAGGATTCGATTACAATGAGCGAAGACAAAGGACCGCAACACGGCGACCGATCGCTCATGCCAAGGGGTTCGCGCAACCACCTCTTAATAGGCCGTCGATACATGTACTACTCGCATTCAAACGGCGACATGTAAATGTGCACACATACGGATTAATGAATCCAGCGCACTCAGCCAGCCAGCAAGCCAGCAACCCTGTTTATCGTGCACGCGGTGAGAATAATCACATCGTTATCCTGTTCCTGAGCGCTGCCACGATGGCATGGCACGGCACATGCCCCCGTCCAGGATGTGTCTGTTCCAAGTGTCCTAATGCCATTATTACATTGCACCCTGTTTTGATTTACCCGCTGCTTGTCTCTCAGAGAGTTGCGTTGTCAAGGGGTTGCCCTGCTCAAGCATATGGATGAATATCCTGTAAAACACACACACACACACACTAACGCACAAACGTTGTTACTTTTTTATTGAGCGGTGGAACTTCTTAAGTGAAATCAGA
Organism: Eristalis pertinax; assembly: GCA_907269125.1. Classification (NCBI taxonomy): domain Eukaryota; kingdom Metazoa; phylum Arthropoda; class Insecta; order Diptera; family Syrphidae; genus Eristalis; species Eristalis pertinax. The sequence goes on from OU026145.1 coordinate 29,030,990, forward strand.
TTATGCCTCGATTGGGTGGTGCAATAGCCCAGTCAAGGGGTTGAATCGAATTGCTGGCCTCGAATTGTTTAAAACATCCATCGCATCGCAGCCCTCTTCCCACTCCCCTGGCGGCGAGGCCGGTTATCCTTTGTGTATAATCGCACAGAGGTTGGTCCCAATTAATTTGATAAAATTGTTTATTTTGAACTGAAGTATCCTGCGGTGATCACGGCGCATCGGACAAAAATGCGATGATCCGCTTTCGCGCTGTTGGACGCCGAGCCACAGATGAAGATGCCACTGTTTTGGACACACAACACCGTCACAGGCAGCGAGGGGTGTCTTTCAATTAGACCACCTTGAAATTGGCGTAATGGGATTTTCTCCCATGCGCCTGCAGCATGTATGAGATGTTTAAGGGATCAAGTATCCTTTCGCATTCATTCAACAAAAGGCGCGGTGAGTCTGTTCGTTTGATTCGGAATATGCGAGTGTACGTGGGTTTTTTTCTTGTTTTGTGTTGTCGGCGAATCTTCTTGGCGAGTTGCTGAGGTGTGCAGAGGCATGTTGTAGCTGAAGATGTAAGGCACACCGACCATTGTCTTGCACTCATGCGAAAGGATATAATTTTGCTTTGATCGAGCCACTGGTCTTATTCGCCGATGAAATGGATTAACGGTTAATCTCTTTGGGAGAAACGGTGGAGATTTTGGCATCTAGACGTGCGTACTTTCGACTGGAATCTGTTGACTTGAAAATATTGTCAAAAATGTAAGTCTCAAAAATGTGGCTGGACGCTCGATGTTCATTACGGCGACGTCCTTGACAGCGCTTAGCTCCTCGGTGGATGGTCGCCATTGTTGTTATCAGACTGGCAACGTGAATGTGTGGCCCTGTCGCTACTAGATACGGTTTAAAATGCTGTGCTACTGTCTGGTGGCACAATGTTTGTGTTATGGAAACACGTTAACTTATAAAACAAGGATACGTACAGAAGCTCCAAAGGGATTAAATAGTACGTAAACTGCGTAAACGGAGGAGTTAAAGTGTCTAACAATTTTTAGAAGACGATGTTGTGTGCTACATATCTTATCCAGGTGGCGTTTCCCCAGGCTGCCAGAATGCCGTATCTGATGCGCGATTCTGCTAACGAGTAATACACCTGCTTAAGCACTTCTACGTTTGTGTAACGCTTCAGATACGTCATTGCGAAGACGCTGCTCTTAAGTTGCAGGCGCAGCACGTTGATGATGCTATGAGGCTTGTGGCACACCGTATTTGACTTCCTTTTCAGTACTCAATGTATCAGCGACCTTGACTTGGATAGTTCTAGAATCGATCGTGCGTAGACCTTATAAATACAGTTAGGATTATATTATTCGGGCAGTTCAGAGTCAATGACCTTAAGAAAGCCTTTGACAGGCCAACACAGAGGCGTTCCAGGCTAGATCGTCAACCGTATTAAACCGATGTAGGTATACCAAATTCAGATGTTGTGAGCTGCATAAAGGTAGCCTGTCAAGATCTTTTGAAGTCAAGACTGGTGTGCGACAAGGATGTATTATTGCTACTTTGCTATTTATACTAGCCTTAGATGAAGCTATGCGAGGTGCTTTAATAGGTAGACAGGGCATCCAATAGGGTGTATTTGAATTTTGAACATCTTGAAGACCTGGACTACGCCGACGACGGACAATGTTCACAAAGTCCGCAAAAAAGCAAAAACATTTTTTTTTATTTTGACTGTTTAATGGCCCATTGTTTTCAGAATTTATTGAATGAATGAATGTTAATGATCGTTAGTAGCACTGGGATACTCAGGTAGTTGAAACTTTAAGTTTACCGCAAAAAACGTCCGTTTTGATGCATGAGAGTTATTATTTCTTTGTTCATAAAAATAGAAACTTCTCAGGTTTCCGCTGCAAATATTAAGGAAAAGGGGAAATAATAAAACATTAAGCGAGCTCCGGTCAAAACTTGATATTTTCTGAAAGCAAATACCAAACATCCCTGCAAATAAAGGGTGTTTTTTCAGAAGTATAGAACTTTGAAATGGAACAAAACAAAGTTGATTTTTTAAATTGACATGAAATTAACTTTATTCTAATGTTAATCTTCTGCCATTATAATCTAAATATGACTTCTGGCATATGACCGCCACGGCTGGCTCGGACGTAGTCTAATCTGGAGGTCCAATTTTCGATGACTTTTTCAAACATTTATGGTCGTATATCGGCAATAACGCGGCTAATGTTCTCCAAGTGGTCAATCGTTTCGGACTTATCGGCGTAGACTAGCGACTTCACATATCCCCACAGAAAATAGTCAAGCAGCGTTAAATCGCACGATCTTGGTGGCCACTTCACAGGTACGTAACGTAAAACTATGCGGTTACCAAGCGTTTCCTTCAATAAATCAATTGTGGCACGAGCTGTGTGACATGTTGCGCCGTTTTGTTGGAACCACAGCTCCTGCACATCATGGCTGTTCAATTGATGAACGAAAAAATCAGTAATCATGGCTGTATAGCGGTTACCATTGACTGTATAGTTCTGGCTAGCATCGATTTAAAAGAAGTACGGATCAATTATTCCACCAACCCATAACCACACCAAACAGTCAATTTTTGTGGATGTAACGGTGTCTCAACATGCACTTGAGGATTATCATCACGGCAGTTTTGTTTACTGACGTATCCATTCAACCAAAAGTGAGCATGGTGAAAATGGCCGTAGTGCGCGATACGTATTTCGAACAGAACCATGATTTTCAGAATAAAGTTACACAATTTGGAAGCGTTGTTCAAGCGTCTGTCTACTCATGTCGAAATGTCAAACCAATCTAAATATAAATTACTTGACAGCTGAATGGACACCAAATGGACACCAGTTAAAATAGTGTTGGCAACTTAAACTTCTATACCTCTAAAAAAAAAAACAACCTCTATTATTGACAACTGTAGACAACTCATCATCATTATCATATTCCACTACAGGGGTCGCTGGAGTAATGCACGCACGAGAGATCTCCAGGCCACTTGATCCTCCGCCATCGACTCTAACTCATCAGGCGTTAAGCCCAAGCGCGACTTGGTCCACCCACCTCGTCCTGATTCTGCCAAGCAGTCGCCTACCTGATGAAATCGCATTCAAGACAAGCCTCGAAAGTCGTGATGATGAGGACATTCGTGCCACGTGACGAAAACATCGAAGCATAGCCCTTTCCGTTCGAAGAAGCAGCTGCTCTAAACTGAGTTCCTCGCGTATTGCCGTGTTTCTCAGCCTATCTCATTGTAGACAACTGGGGAAATAAAACCATAAAAACAAAGGTCCTCAGGCATAAAAAACAGATCACCAAAAGAGGAACCTAATAACCCAAACAATGAACAAAATGGATGCCGGAAGTGGAAATGATATGGAAGATACTTTCTTATTGTATGTATTTATGTTTGATATCAGTCTGCTTTATCCTATATCCGAGATAACCTATATAGTTAACACCATAAACAAATAATAAAATTCTGGTGAATCGAATGAAACTATTCCCGATTCGATTGCACTGACCGTGCTCGAGATATAGATTTCTTTTCGATTTTTCGGCCATTCAGCACCACTCTGCTCCGCGGGGCCAGTATGTCAACATAAACTTTGCTCCAGTGTGTCGGGAGCAATAAACAACTGGTCCCTGGCACTGTGTTGGTCAAGAATAGTCCGTCTGCTACAGCTCTGATTGTCGCCTGGCTGGCTAGGAAATCGATCGGTCTTTCAACTATCGCAGCCACTTCGAGCTAGTGCCGAAGACCTTGCCTAGTGGTCACAGAAAACTCCTGAACTCCAACGTTAAAGAATAGGACGGTCGTGAACCAGATCTGAAAAAGAAATTGTCTCCTCTTTACCGTCAAGTTAGTGCGTTGTACAGGAATCCTGACAATCCTTACAAATCTGAAACGAGATTTTAATGAGATTTTTGTTAGATCCTGAATACAGACACAGACTGTGGCAAGGCTAGTGACATTCTTTTAATCTTCGTCACCGCAGCTTCTGCAAATAAAGTCGTGGGTTAGTCCCACTTTCATTTCGTACTACCATCGCCAGCAAACTTTTTGTCGCACTGAAGGAGTCTGTTGGTTATTGCACTGTTCAACTTGGGCCACAACAGCCGAGTCATCAACTTTTTTTCTTGACATCCAGGTGGATCAGAGGTGGCTTGATCCATAGGATTGCCTGGAATGCATCATGGATGGTCGGCTCATTTCCTGGCAACTTCATCTGCTGCTCCATTGACGGCTATATCTCTACAACAGTGAGTAATCGAGTGAGGTGTTCCGAGAAACTTAAGCTCTTCCAACTTGAACTTGATGACTATTGTCGAAATTGCTTTGATGGCCGCTTCCTTGACTGCCATTGAGCAGTGCATGTTTAATAATTCGGAGAAAATGCATACGCCTGTGAATTTTACCATCTTCGATCCACCTGTGTAAACGTGAATGGTAGCATTGTGGATGGGTTCATTTGTGGTCCACGTTACAGAATCGCTTGTTTCCTTTCCTAAATGAATTTCTCCGAACTCAACACAGCCCCCATCATTCTCCTCAAATGCTTACGAACAACTTAGACTTTAATTCGAATTGATTCATGTTAAAATCTTTCAGCATACTCTACACGATAAATTAAATTGCTGCCTTAACCCATACCAACAGTCTAACAAATTAAATGTTTCCACAATCCCCGTTATTTTGTACTTTTTTTTGAGACCCCATCCTCAGACAGCCGCGTGGATGTATATGTGACTGCCAGCCAGTTATGCAGATCGAGACTAATTAATTTTTTGCCCTCCACATCCCGACCAAGACCCATTTGGAAAGTTTGAAAAACGGGCAAAAAAGAGCCCGCTTCTATAAATGGCATTATCTCCAATCCTTTTCAAAAGTCTCCGCACCACTCCACAGTCTACCGGATCTGCTCATCCTCACATGTATCTTCAAGTGTGTGACTCAGCTTGCGCTGAAGCAAAGCTTCCCTCAAAAAATACCAACTTCCTAAAACCCCCCATTATCCAGCAAATACCCTCGTATGTGGGGCTCTGTCACTGTACCCAGCCTCGCTGTGCGGCGGTCCTCCTCCATCGCAGTCATTCCACATACAGGCAAACCGAAAGCACCAGCAACCTCATTCCCGGCCGTTCGTTTTCTTTTTCTGCTTTCGCTCACTACTTAGAGCAATTAGGCAATTCCCATGTTTGCAATTATACCTTCTACTCAGCTCTTCGTGGCCAAAGTGTTTTCACACACACACGCAGACATACCCACGCATACACAGAAGAACCAACAGCTACAGCGAGTCTCTCAGAGTTCGTGCATCAAATTAGCCACCCATTCACACCCAGGCCCAGATTAGAGTGGTGGCATGAAGCAAATTTCCTCATTAGCTTACAACTTAATGGCGAAACCAGAAAACTTCCAACTTTCAACTTCCAATGAGTGCTCGACACTCAACGCGAGTGTATCTTATATCCTATCCGACGGAGGAGAACCGTCATAATTCATTTTGGCCAAAGCCTCTTGCTGTGGCTCTTCCGCCCACCATTCAGATTCATTCCATCTCGAGTTGCCTTCACCAAGTCTGAGCGACTAAATGCATTCCCGCCAAAATTTCAATTTCCACCCACCGAATGCCACCACCCAACGACGGGTGGAAACTGGAAGGCAGACAATGAGAGAAACGCAAGCGAAAAAAAAAAAACAAAAAAGAGAAGAAGTAAACGAAAAACAGAAACTTTCCTAATGACGGCGAGATCTTTTCGCCACGAAATTTCGTGAAAAACCACCCACCCCCACAGCGGGCCACCCTCCACACGCCCATTTGCTGGGAACTGCTGCTTCATCGTTTGCCTTGTTTTCATTGTAGTAAATTTGCTACTTAATTTATTCCATCCACATAAATTGCCTTTCCCACTTTGTTCAACGTTCCCAATTACCAACCACCACCAACGCCACCATTCTCAACAGCAGCATCAGCCATCCCCAGCCACCCGTCAACCCTCTGGACCGCCATCAGGTCTCTCTCACTCTCGCCCTCTCCCTCGCACTGATTAATAGACTTCACTTAAGCCACCCCCCGCCATTAGCCACCCCAATCAACGAGCATCTTTCGCCCTCCGTTGAAGTCTCTCGGTTCTTGTTTGATAACTGTATTAGAGGAACGTCCTCGTGCGTTGGTGCGCCATCCACCCGCACCCACCATCCGACGCTCACCCACCACCGTAGTCTCCTTCTCGTTCTTCGCTGTTCGGCCTTCCAATGTGTGGTGCTCATCCCGGGCTGAGCATATATTTTTGGGGCATGTTTAAACGTAATTACCGCTGAGCATCCACACACAGCCACATGAGCACAACACACCCGTAGAAACAAATGGCCCGTGCATGTGTAGCAAAATCTCGTGTGTGAAATTGTGCGAGAGAGCTGCAGAAAGCAATTAGCCGGGGAGTATGAGACGGTCCCACGAGCGTTTTCGTTTTCTCGCACATTTTGTGGCAGCAATCATGCCGGGGTGTGGGTGTTTTTTTTTTCTGTTCTTCGAGGGGTTCCTCTGATGGACGCAGTTTTTTGTTCAGACCACGGGATGCCAAGGTAATTCGGTGCCGGGATTCATTCAGGAAATTGGTCTTGGAACTGAGACATTGGCTTTGGTATACGCTTTTATCGAAATAGTGCTCGCCTACCTTGTATTTTCTAACAAATAAAAATAAATCTCCCCTTTGGGCCAAGCCAGAACATTGTCAACGACGCCTGTCCATCGAGCTGGGTCCAAAATAAAAGGAAATAGACAAAGAATATGACCATCAAGCCAAAGAACTACCGCGTTTACGCCCACTCAAGGTCGATACGCTCCTGTCCAGCGTAATTTGTGATCAGTTTTCTACCGCACAAAGCGATGGGCATAATCTTTTTAGGGATTTCAAAGTCACGTGTGACGGCATTCTTAGGTTATTCCATACACAGCACACTTGTACACTCCCTAGTGTCGGTGGATTCAAATGTGTACCCTGTGTGTGGGCTAGTCTGTGCTCCAATTTTTTGTGTCAAGGCGATGGTTGGTGTGAATGAAAATTGAGCATGAGTGTTCCCTCAGCATTCTGAAGGGAACCAACTCCATCTGGTGTGAATAAAAATAATTTTCGTTGAGTTTAACAAATACCCTCCACTCACATGTTTTGACAGTTGAGTGCCCATGAGTGTTCCCTCCATTTTAGTGTGAATAAAGATGAATAGTATTGAGTAAACCCTTGAAGAAGTTGAGTGTGCACACTTTGAGATTTAAAAACTTTGAAAAAAAGTTCAAAAAAATGTAAAATACTGTTTCGGAAAAGGAATACTTTGTGCAAAACCCTAAAGAAAAAGGAAATCTGGAATGAAAGATCATCATTTTGTTTACAATTTTATCCGTGCTTTCTTGAGAAAAGCCCCACTCAGGCCATGAAATTTAGAAAGCAAGCTGCTATAGAAGACGTGCATATTCCCTGTGTTGTTGATTACGTTAAAAAAAAATTTATTTATTTATTGAAGTTTAGTACAAGTCATACAAAAAAACCTATTTTGATTTAATTTAACTAAAACTATCAATTAACTTATCAAGATCTTGGGAGGGGGGAATCATAAGGAATAGAGAGAATTTCTGAGTGAGGATAAACTGCAATGACAGTCAAGGGAGTTGTGAGCATTGTTAGCCAGCTGCAGCATTCTGGAGATAGGTTCGAAATGGCCATAGTTGGTGCGGTGAAGATTGAGACGAAAGAGGCGAGCAGACCTAAGGTTACGTGGATTTGTATGGAAGAATATCATTCTTAGTAATGCAGGTGAATCAATCCAACCAGTTAGAATCTGATGCACGAAAAGTATGTCAGCGACTTCGAGACGGTTTTCTGAGTATCATAGTCTGTGTGCAGAGTAATCAATTTTAGTCGGTCTTCGTAGGGAGGTAGTCTAATGCTGTCGGTCCATGGGAGACCGCGGAAAGCAAAACGGATGAATCTGCGCTGTACAGCTTCGATTCTAAGGCAGAGAGTTGTATATGGGTCTGACAATGGGAATGAATAGAGATTTTGTAACGTAGGGGTTAGAGAATTCCTTAGACCATCAGTATAATGCGATCAATGTGCAATCGGAAATTTAACTTCCTGTCACAAATGACACCCAAATGACGTATTTTGGAGACTTAACTCTAGACTCGTTTGAAAGTAGTAGGTTCTTAGTGTAGGGGGAGGCGTCTACGGGGAAAGGTTATGGATTGACATTTGTTGACAGTCAGTTCTAAGAAGTTTTTGTCACGCCATAAGTAGAATGAGTTTAGGTAATTTTGAAAACAGCGAGTCATTGAGGGTAGTTATGGTCGTAATGATGTTCATGTCGTCCGCGTCAGTAGACAGATCAGAATATTTAATAATGTGACCAACATCATTTATTGTTAGAATAAATATCAGTGGACCAAGGTGACTGCCTTGAGGAACGCCTGAATATCATTAATGGGGTCAGAGACAGAAGATCTAAAGATAACTATTTACTGGCGATTCTCAAGGTACGATCTCAGCCAAGAGATAAAAGGTGGTGGAAAATCGAGCGCTTTGAGTTTGAGGTAAATAGTAGGGTGGCAGACTTTATCAAATGCCTTGCACTTCCTTATCTTCCTCTAATGATTTCAGGGTTTTAGAGACGAGCTCGCTTAGGTTAGTCGTAGTGGATCTACCCTTTAGGAATCCGTGCTGATGTGGGGAAAAAAATATATCTGCAGTGAAAATACAGTGAGTCGTATACAGTTCTTTTGAAGAGCTTGGAGGATAGACGACGGTTTAGCTAATCCTTTCGCGTACCGTATCGCATAGACGAGGGTTTAGCTATGGGTCGGTAGTTAGATATGTCGCTTTTGCTCCCTTTTTTATGGATCGGAAAATGAAGGAGTCCTTCCATAAATTAGGGAAAATGGCTTGGTAGAGCGAGAGCCGAAAGAGAGTAGTAAGTGACCATTGACACATTTCTTAAGAAATATGGCGGGCAGACCGTCGGGACCGGTGGAGAAATCATCCTTGAGCTGGCTAATCCCTTCGCGTACCGTATCGCTACTTATGTATATTAATTGAGACAAGAGTGGAAAATTGACAAATAAATTCCAGTTTCCAGTTTTCAGACTTCAGCTTGAGGGAAAGAACCTATGTACTTTGAGCACATTTTTTATTCACCTAAAATTGAGTGTTCCCTTTGACGAAAACACTTCACTCATGAGTGTTAACTCGGAGTGTTCCCTAAGTTTTTTTTTTCACACCACCCAACCAATGACCCAAAAAAAGTTCTTGTGTGGGGAAGTGTGTGCATATTTCGACAGTCTCAGTCGCACTTCGATTAGGTATTCTATATCTGACAACTCACGCGTAATTTGTGACATATGTCAAAGTCAAATATGCTCATTAAGTATTGTTTTAAATTTACCCAGCTTCGAAAAGAATTACCGCACTGACGACCACTGAGGCAGTGTAGGTTTTCCCTTGCATTACTGCTTCCTTTTTGACCCGAACAACGCTTAAAAATTGTTGAATTCTCCAACTACAGGGGCATATATCCAGGATGGGGGATAAACGCCGCAATGGCTTTGGTCCCGGAAGAAGTACAACCGACCAGCTTTCCAGGCTAAGATTGGTAGTCTTGGGATTGGCTTGGGATTATGCCAAACCGATCTACAGCTGTTTTGTAGATTTGCAAAAGGCATACGACCGAGTTCCTCGATGTAAACTCTGGCGTGTCCTGCAGGAGTATGGTATTGATGGTAATCCTCTATAAGAATCTCTATACGCAAACTGCAGCTGCTGTGTAACCGACGTTGGACTTCGCCAAGGGTGCGTCTTATCACCTCTACTTTTTATTACATAAAAATGGACTGGATGTTGCAGAGCAGCCGAGGCAAGAAATGTTTCACATTGGGAGAGTTGAGGGTAAGACATCTTCTTTCTGCAGATGACTTAGTTATCCTCACATCCTGCCAGACGGAACTCCAGCGCGCACTCGACAGTTTTATTGCCGTATGTGCCGATGGTGGGATGAAGGTTAACGTGGACAAATCAGAGGTTATGGTAATTTCTAGAAGAACGCCTGCTCAATGCACTCTACAAGTTAGTGGAATCCCATTGAAGCAGGTGGAGAAGTTCAACTATCTCGGGGTCTTTTTCACGAGTCATGGGAGAAGCAATGCTGAGCTTGCATGTAGGATTGGCCAGGCTGGCTTAATTTTGAAACAGCTTGGAAGATCTGTAATCAGAAAGGCCGAGCTTGGTATCAAAGCCATGTTAGTGGTTTTTAATTCAGTATTTGTACCAACTATCACCTAAGGTCATGAAATGTGGGTAGTGACAGAAAGAATTAGATCGAGAATACAAGCTGCCGAAATAAGATTTCTTTGTGATGTGGGAGTTAGTTGGTTAACAGTAACGTTTTTATTCCAGCAGCCCGTGATGCGCCCCAAACGGTGACTTTTTTTGGGTAAATTTCTCGAACTAAACCACATTTTTCAAAGTAAATTTGAACAATTTGTAAAGGTTGGTCCGGCGTGATTCTATTCGTTACGAATTATCAGACAAACCTCAAAACCAGAGATGAAGTAGTAAAGAGATGTCCAACTCGGGTTTGGGTCTTTACCAAAAAAAACTCCTCGCCTATCTATGATTTGCTCTAAAGTCATGCATACTACTTTATTTTCACTCACACTTCTTAAGGCTTTAGAGCAGCCTGCAGTTGCTCTGCGATCAATCGTATTCGCAAACACTGTCTGTGAACATTTTCATCAAGTTGACTATCTCTTTACGACTTTATCTCTGCTCAAAGCCACCGAGAACTGTCAAATTAGCTGGAAGGGCTGGAAGGACTGGAAGGACAATCGTAATTCATATTCATTAGAATAGTTGCATAGTCTGTTGGAACAAAATTATCAGATACGCAATATTCGTAAATGCTAGAGTAATCCAATTCTTGGTCCGCTGAAAGTGCATAAATAGTGACCTAATCACTATGTACGTTGCGTAACAGATTATGGTGAAAGTGGTTGACTTGGAAATGAGCTTTTAAACAACATGGCTGAATGGCTATTCTCCAGATTTCAGCTGGATCTTTTAAAATAAAACAAAATACATAGCAGGCTTAATATAATCTCTTCAGCATGCAATGCCGTACGCGGACGAATTGATATAGTATAAGAATATGTTTGGCTTTCAGTGACCGCCGACGTTCGTCCAACTGGATGATTTGATTGCGAACAATTCAGGACCTAAAAACGAGGTCATTGTAACACACTTTCAGGGTGAATACGACAAGAGTCAGTGATTTTGTTTGGCAACGGTCAAATCGGTGCGAGGACGCGGGTAATCTGCTACATATCCTTTATTCGACCGATGCTTCCTGTGGATGTCCCGTGTGGTTTACCTTGTTTCCTAGGAACCGCCTCCATTTTCTTTGCTAAAGCTGGGCCATTGTAGAGTAGATGTTAGACTCCTCCTCATCTCAGCTGTTTCTACAAAAGTCGTTATGCGGTACTGCGTCGGTTATAGACCCCTTCCTGTTGCTCCAATACCCATACCAAGCCATCGAGTTATGGCTCTATCCAGAGCTTCATCTTCTAGTTCCTTTCCTTATGGAGCTGAGCGACGAAGATTCTCCCAGCTCCGATGTCTTTTTCGCGAGACTGTGTGCCTTTTCGTTTCCTTGAATTTCAGTATACCGAGGTACCCAGCACTAAGGATATCTCACTGACGCTCTGTCTGCAAAACCTGACCATCTTCGATGTGAGAGTGTCTGATTGTATGGACTTTATTACCGCTTGGCTATCAGACAAAATGGTGATCGATTCGTCGGTAACGTTGTGGTCTCTCAACGCAAGTGTTGCCTCTTTTATCGCCACTTCGACTTTGCAGGGTCTTTCCTGCAGTCGTCTCCTAGTGCCAGGGATTTCTCGAAGAGGTCACAGAAGATCCTCATGAGTGTACCCTCGTTCGTCTTTGAGCCGTCAGTGTATAGGGAGATTCAGCTATTACTACCACTATGTCCGGTTCGGAAAGAGTTGATGGAAGCTCTTCTCCGGGGCTACATAAGGTGGACACGCAAACAAATAAAGTCAAATTCCACGTATAACTGTCAATAGACCATTGCGTCCACAAAAGTCACTGTAAGGTGTGCAATTTGGTGTGTCCAGTGGTGTCATTGGTCAATAAGGTGTACCTTTAACCGTTTGCTTTCAAATCGAAGATGTGGATGCTGATATGTGATTGTGATAAATATGTGGTTTCAAATAAACGGTGCCACATATCACAACACGATCCGATCATTTCATGGACGAGCTATTTCGCGCGCGTAGCTGACGTAAACTGCCCACCAAGACCGTCTGATTTATGGTCGATAGATTTCGCATTGATTGACTGCGCATGTTTATGTACACAATCTACAAACTACCGACGCTTTGAAAATGAATATTCGTCGTGTGTGGAAAGACATCGCAAATTACTATTTCAGAATGCGGAGTCCTGCCAAAAGAACCGCCGACAACGTTTGAATGATTTGATAGTCCAGTCATAAGAACAAGATTTAAGCCAAAATTCCATCGAAATCTAAGTCAATTATTTAAATTGACTTCCGGCACCACAAAAGGTATTACCACGCATTTACACATGTACCCTTTCGTTATTTAAAAAAAGCTCCTCCTTCAAGGTCCACACTTAAATCTACTTGCCGAAGACCAGTCCACATCCATGCCAAAAGTCAGACTTTCGGCGATGCCTTTGCACTCCTTCCAATCACCTTTGCACGTCACCGCATCGCTTCCTGTGCCGCGTTCAGCTCATGCAATTGATCTCACGCCAGCCGCACCTGAGACCAGCTTCAACCCCATCTGGAGGCACATTAAACTCCTCATAATGATGTATATTCGATGTAACACCCATTAAGACAATGTCTCAGCAAAATCGATGCGAGAAATCGGAATATCCTCTCCGCATTAACTGCTGCCGTCAAGCACACAAATCCAACTTTCTCAGATAAAAACCCCGAAATGAAAGTAGATATAGCACTTTACCCGACATAATGTATCTTCCCCGCTCCCATGGCCCGCACTGCGACAGCCAAATACCAGTCAAATGTGTGTTTTCGCATCCACCCGTGCATATATCCCACAGTCATTCCGTCCTTTTATTGCCGACATAAAAAAGGATTTAGCCAAGAAATTGACTGTCATCCAAAATAAATTGGGAAAACCGAAAGTACGAGTATTAACCTGCGCACTGACTAACTGAAATTGGAATGAGTGAGTGGGTGTGTTTGTGTGTGTGTGTGTACTCACTAGATGGGATGGAACACATCCCCCCTCCCATGAAGGTAATGAACAAGAAAGTAAAGGAGAATCTGAAACTCCAAATGTGGGCGGAGGAGCTTTCTGTTTGGGGGGGCTTCAGGGCGAGCAAAAAATAATTGAATTGATTTTATTACACCACCTAGGATAACTGCTGGAATGGAATCAACTCTAACGGTATGGCAATGGTGGACATAAAGTCGAAACTCTATTCCCCGTCGAAGGCACACACACCCCGTTCGGCGGCGAAGATTGAATCGCATTTTACAGCACGACCATAAGAAGCTGGGCGTAATAAAAGACAGCAAAATCTCTCCGGCAGCTGCTGACTGCTTAGGGGATTCTGGACGTGGACGTGGTCGCAGTCGTGGTCGTGGTCAAAATTAACGCGAAACTCTTTGTTGTCAGATGACGGTGTTAATCATAAATATGTGCGGCTACGAAATCCGTCTGGAGCCGGGCCTTCGATAAATGGCCTTTTTGGGTGGCAGTAATTTGTCTTCTTAACATCCTTCCGCCCGCAGGGGTTTGATTGGTGGTTTATGTCGCACTGTGCTGTGATAGCGACCGTTATCGAAGAGAAGGACTATCAACTGAGGTGGACTGTCAACAAGAAATAAGAATCCTTTGACTATTGAGGTGTAAGCCTCCTTAGCGCGATGTTAAAGATCTTTTGTGCAGTTTTGTGTTCTCGCCTGAAGCAGGTTACCAACTGTCAGTGTCGCTTTGGGCCGGTGAGGTCCATAATGATCCAAAAGTTGCGGAAGATCCTGGAAAAAGACTCAAGAAGTGCAGATTGACACTTTCCACCTACTTGTCGACGTCAAGATGACACATGACAGCGTGCAAAGAGACGAGCTGTAGGCCGCCACATCAAGCTCCTGTCAAATTCGTCAAATTGTGTAAGATGACGATGGAGACTTCCTTCTGCTTGGCCTAGGTTGGTAACGAACTCACGGAGATCTTCAATGTCGAAACCGGAATTAGGTAAAGCGGTGCGCTGTCACGTAGCTTCTTAGACATCGTTCAGAAGAAAAAGACAGCCGGTTTAAAAAAAGGATCGGTAAAGAAGTTTTGCAGACCGATAATGTGGTTCTTCCATCGGTTTCTATAAAAGAGTTGAACTGCGGATACGAATCCGTTTTTTTTATAATCGGCATAAATACAAAATTCAAAATTCACAGGATCACTAGAAGTGCGCTCTTCCGGAAGTCCGTTCAGCTTTGTCAGCTTACGACGATTATATTGACGTAATTGGCTGAACGCAGCGAGCCGGAAACTTGTGCACAGTTGTGTGGAGAAGTGTCTCAACTAATTTGGTGTGCGCAAAAGGAAGCAACTAGCCAGAGGTCGCACTCTCTGGTGAGACTTGTTGGCCTCAAGTTCAACCCGGTTTGCGGTGCCAAGCGAACAATGGTGACAACCAGCGAGTATGTTTAATGCAACTTGGTGGACAAAAACCCTCGAACAGACAACGGCAAAAAAGTTGCAAGGAATTGCATGGTTTGGTGCAACAAGTGCCACGAGTACCAGCCCTACAACAGCTCTAGAAGCTGTAATCAGCTTAGCTCCCTTATTAATCTTCGACAGGAAGATAGCTGCCAGAAATGCCATCAAATTGCAGCTAAAGTACAAGTACAAGCTAGGCGACCTAACGTGTCACTTAAGGATACCCAACTCGATCTCTAAAAGGGACATATTTTGTACAATGGCGGACATTGTGGTCAGGAAGCATTGTTTCGGCAGACTATTTGAGGCTAAACTGTGAGAATTGGACTAATGGTGTTTTAACATTAGTCCCCAGGAGTCTGGTATGGTTCCATGGACGGATCAAAAATGGATTCTGGAATCAGGGTTGGAGTTTTTGCACCTAACACAAGGATCTACCTACCTTTGGCCTCGAGTCCTACCCTGTTGCAAGCTGAAATCCACGCCATTGAGATCTGCGCCAGATACAATCTCCTCAAGGGTATCAAGGGCACTGGAATACAAATATTTTCAGACATCCAGGCAGCACTTAAGGCAATGATCTGTCATCCAACCTAATGGACTCAAAAACAGTCAAATGAAGCTACGACGCACTACAATCCCTTGCCAGGCATAATAAAGTGAAGCTCGGCTGTACACAAGTGGATTGCAGGAAATGAATCTGTAGATGTGCTCGCTAGGGCTGACTAAGAAACAGCGTTCATAGGTCCTGAATCGTATTGTAGTGTCACTTGAACGGCAGGTACAACGCTCATTAACGAATGGGAGAAACGAACTTCGTCTAGACCACTGGACCAATGGGGATTGGCCTTGGCAATTCAAGCCACTAATGGTTTGTAAGGAATCACAATCAGGCCTTATTCATGTAAGGAAATACTCAGCCTTGACAAGTAATGTATAAGGAGGCTAACGGGTTCATTACTGGCCACTGCTACCCGAATTCATCTTCTTCTTATTATCTGGTCTTGGATGCTCTGAGCCTGACCAATAGCTGCCTTTCATCGCTGACCGTACTTGCCACGTCACTTCCAATAATTTAGGCCAAGCTAGATCATTATACCATGGGTTCGGACTTCCTCTCCTTCTCGAACCAGGAGGCTTGGATTCGAATACCCTCTTAGCTGAAGCATTGGCGACCATGCTCTCTATGTGGCCGAACCAGTGCAATCGACGGATTTTTGCCTTCCGGACTAAATCCACATCCTGGTACAGCTCGTAGAGTGCCCGGTTATGTCTCCTCCTCCATTCACCTTCCTCGCAAACGGGACCATGTATCCAACGTAGATTTTTTCTTTCTAATGCACCAAGAATCAGCTCTGCAGTTTTTGCTTATCGTCCAGCTTTAAGCTCCATAGAGCAGGACTGGCAAAATAAGAGTTTTGTACAGCATGTCCTTGGTCCTTCGAGTCAGGCGCTTTGAGCCCAGTTGTTTTGAAAGACCAAATTAGCAGCGGTTGCCAAGGACGATTCTATGTCGGATCTCCACTGTGATGTCATTCGTGGAGTTCACGTCTGTCCCGAGACTACCTCAAAAGTTTAGCTGTCGATCGTGATGTTTTGTCCCAGGTGGTGTATGAGGGAGCCATTCTTACTCCACAGCATATATTTCGTCCTATCCTCATTGACTTCAAGACCAGCTCGTTTCGTCTGTTCTCGACGTTCCAGTTCAGCACGCTCAGAATGTGCGACGATGTAGATGTCATCTGCGTAACAGTTGGACTGACTTGTAGAATATAGTGCCATGCGGACTGAATTACCTGCCTTGAGGAGGAAGAGACATCCGAACACATTTTCTGTTAATGTCTGACACTTCTCAGGTTAAGGAAACGTATAGGGTAACACTCACTTCAGTGAAACTAAAGAAATCAACTACAAAAGACTGCTGTCTTTCATAAGGGAAGCACTACATCTTCTGCACAAACTCCAACCAACCCTTCCATAGAATACACATCTTTAAGTCGCGGTGTCGTTTGCCATGGCGGCGTGGTTTGTGCAAGTGGAATCAAAACATGATCTGAGAAAGACAGATGCGCTTCGATTACGAATCTTGGCAAACCAATGCCAATGTTCAATAACTTCATTCAGAGCCGTTTAAAAACTGATTCGGCGAGGAGATGCACTGGAGCGTGATTTCTTCAATCTGTTACTGGAAAAGATAGAGCGGCTGGCATTTGTAAATATCGTGGTAGAAGCTTTTCCTGCGATTGAAGAACATACGAAACGAGCTGGTCTTAAAGTCAATGAGGATAAAACGGAGTATATGCTGTGGAGCAAGAATCGCTCCATCACACACCACCTGGAGCAAAAATGTACATATGCTGTCGGCCAAGAGTTGATACGTGGCTCATGGACACCGAAGTAACGATGAAGCTGCATACACGACATTCTAGTGTAGATTTGATGCAGAATCGCTTGGTCCTCTCTGCGAGGACGGCGAATAGAGGAGAAGACACAATCGCGAACTCTACGAGCTGAGCAATGATGAGGATTTAGGCCGACTACGCTTGCTCGGCCACATCGAGTGCATAAAGAACCATGCTGCAGCTAAGAGATATCAAACTCCATCCAATCCAAAGGCCCAAACCCATAGAACCATAATCACATCACACAAATCATATTCGCCGGATTGCAAGGAAGTGCCCAATGAATACGTATGTCTGTACGTTGCGTCCGAAATCCATACAAGCCCACTACGACAACAGCTGAGTCCAATGTTCAATTTATGTCGGAAAGGAACTGTCAAAGTAGGGCCTCATTTGCCCTCCTTCTTATTAGGTCTTGCGAGTTGTCAATTTTTTGACACAACGCAACGTCTGGGATGGACCTGGTCTTTAACCAGAAATCATGTACACCGAGATAGTCGTCTTTCCAGTGGAATATCCCTTGCCCATCGCGTTTCACCCCGAATTTTGCTCTAAACGCACGCATACTACTTTATTTTCACGCACACTTCTTAAGGCTCTAGATCAATCGTATTCACAAACACTGTCTGTAAACATTTTATAAAAAACGCTGTCAGATGAAATCAAGGGGCAAGAGAGGTAGAAGTTGACTATCTCTTTAATACTTCATCTCTGTCTTTAACTAGTGTGATGTAAACTGCCCCCAGTTACACATGTTAACTTGGTTGAGGTCCTTCCCCACTTGTGTGCGCCACTTGAGACGCGAGCTTGTTCTACGAATCGAGGACACTTCGGGCCGCACCTAAGGTCGCTTTTACACACGCTAAATTCGTCGCCGATTTTTCCAATGTGTGTGTTAATTCCTTTGTGAGATCCCTTCTGTCTCACCTCCCTTGTCCACTTCATACAAAAATCGGCGACGAATTTAACGTGTGTAAAAGCGGCCTAAACTATCCACATTACATTCTCCACATGGTTCGGCAGACGCCTCGTTAGGCCAATGTCGCTGTAACATCCGTAAAGTTCGTGGTTGAATCTCCTTCTCCAGATGCCGTCAAAGCAAGCACGAGCAAACAGATTACGCAAAAACATTTCGTAAACGTTTTAAGTGCGTAAAACAGCACTAAAATCACTAAAATGAATTTTGCTTAGAAACTATTGCCATCCAAGTATAAGCAACTGATGTTTTTTTTTCGATTTATAATTACACATTGCAAGCACTAATATAAATCAGCAAAAGAAACAAAAATTTCTGAAATGATTTTTTCAAACGACACACAACTTAAACATTCGATTACACAAATGTTATCGAAATCCAAAGCACATCCCTGGCACACTGGTCACCTTTGACAGCAGACGTCAGACAAAGAACGATTTGCCGTAAGATATCAACAACTGACGGGCAAATTCCCATTTCGCAGCCGGCATATCAGATTAGATCGTTGTGTGAAATCCAATTGGACTTTTCTATGAAATAAGGAAGTTCCCAGGCAATTTCATCAAAATAACTTCGAAATGTCTCTCATCAGACAATTCCTTACACGCAGTGTACGTTTATTTCGCAATGTTTTCATCAGCATTAAATCTATTACGTAATTTCCTAACGTTTTTTCATTTTCCTTTGTGACTTGCAGAGTCCACTGCTGCTGAAGAATGTGCAAGGTCATGCGAGGTTTAGCCATGGCTTGGTAAGCCCGGGTAATTGAAACAACGCATATTCACATGACAGGTGATTTTACATAAATTACGATTAATTTTTTGCAGCTCCTCTGGTCTGTGCGAAGGTCCGACAACCGGCACCGAACTTCCAGGGTGTTGCTGTGTTGAACAAGGAATTCAAAAATATCAGTCTCGCCGACTATAAGGGAAAGTACTTGCTGCTGTTTTTCTATCCAATGGATTTGTACGTATCATTTGCTGGCATGACCTTCAAGTATTAACAACTGTTGTTCCCGCAGCACGTTTGTTTGCCCGACTGAAATCTGGTCATTCAGTGACCGTCTGAAGGAATTCAAGGATCTTGAAGCCGAGGTGGTTGGTGTTTCGGTTGACTCACAATTCAGTCATTTGGCTTGGATAAACACCGATCGCAAGGAAGGTGGTCTGGGTGACATTAAATACCCATTGCTGGCTGACATCACAAAGCGTGTGTCCAGCGATTATGGTGTGCTCTTGGAAAATGATGGAATCTCTTTGCGAGGAACATTCATAATCGATGGGTCTGGAGTTCTGCGACATATGTCGGTGAATGATCTGCCAGTCGGCAGGTCGGTAGATGAATATTTGCGTTTAATCAAAGGATTCCAATATTCCGACAAGCATGGCGAGGTGTGCCCTGCAAACTGGCATCCAGACAAGAATCCCGACACCATTAACCCAGATGTAGATAAGTCAAAGAAATACTTCTCAAAGCAATGAGGCATTTGCCGGCGAATAAGTGAAAGAAACATTCGAGTTTAAGTAATACGTTTTCTTTCCCCTGAAGAACTTCCAATAAACTAAATAAGCAACAATTTGAACGTGTTTTCTTCTGAATTGAAAGGTTGGATTTGGAGCATCTTCACGCTTTCATTTGGGTGTACGTTAGAGGTGCTCTGCAATTTATCGTCAATACCTTACGCTCTAGGGAACATTAGGTGTAGTAAAAAGAAATCCATTATTTCTCCAACAGTTGGCTTCAGTAATCTATGTCTCCCGTTGTATACGTCCTATCGGACAAAACTAAATCCCGTTAGAAAGATAAGATTTCGTATTAAAAATACATAGCGGACAGTTTTGTGATCGATTGACTCCGTTTTGATTGAGCGACCGACTAAGATGTCCGCCAGCAAAGAGAAAATACGCCATTTTTTTACAGTTTTCCTTCGATAAAGGCGAAAACGCAAGCGAGGCGGTTGCAAAAGTGTACTGATAAGTAAATCGTGTGCAGTTTTGGTGCCGTTTCGGTAATTTCGACGTCAAAGACGGACCACACTCTGAAAGTCCAATTGTAGAAAATGTGGGTACAAATCATAGGGACGTGTTCTTTAGATTGTCCAATGTCTTTCCGGTTACAACCCACATCTTCATACACACATATATTTTGGTGGGAGAACCAGAATTGATAACAGGTTGTGTAGCGCTACAGAAATAAAGTTGCTATGCAAATTGTCTTTGACTTGAAATCGCTCAATAGAACTTTCATTTCCTGAACCTCATGCATTTTAAAGTGTTTCTTCATATTTTTAAAGAGCTCTATTTTCAGTTTCCTCATTTGAGAAGGTTTGTAACGATCCCAAGTCTAGCAGCACGTTTTATTGTTTAACACATATTACTGGTGTTCTAGGTCGAGGAGAATTTGAAACATTCAAGTTAAAACATTGGAAAGTCTCTCCCAAACCTCTATACCTAACCAGCTGCCTTCGCACCGCATTTTGGTTGGCTGAGATCCTTCTGCACTTGTATGCTCCACCTTGCACCGTTACGCTGTGACACAGGCTTACAATCTAGGACCCCTCGGGCACTAATCAAGTGGTTCATGCCCCAGCCACGTTACGCGTTTGAAACGTACACATCTGGCTAAGCTCATGTCGCTGTACAACCAGTACAATCCGTGCTTGAATCTTCTCCCCTAGATGCCATCAATGCAGGCAAGAGCAAAAACGTCCATTCGAATTTTTCTCTCGAAGTAGCCAATCCCCTTTTCATCTGTCTCTGCGTTGTAGAGTACGATGGAGATGATCAACGTCTCGAATGAAATCAGATTGATCCTCATATTACTCAATAGGCACTTGTGTCCAAGCGTTAACATCGGCACTGACAGCTTTCTTACTGTTTATTCCGGGGCCGATGTAAGCAAAGTGGAGTTTAAGCTATCCTTTGTGACGCTTTGTCCAAGACATCGATGTTGTATGCCCTTTCTTAAAGACAGAGTCTCCATACTTCGTTCATGTGCCACCAGACCCAGTCTTGTCGCCTTGTCTTAAACCTTTTCCGACAGTTCGGTAGCCACATTGACGGAGAACGACGTCATCCTGCAGAGATCTCCGCGACTTGCCTCGATAGTCGGCGCAGAGTTTTATGTATCGGCAGACGATACTGAGATTGCATTTCTCCGAGCATAGATTGCACATTATCCACATTGAATAGAGCATTGTGCTTGGCAGCTGTAGTTAGGTCCTTATCGCCGTTTAACTGTCTCTAGAAGAGATTCCTACAATTTCTCCAACTGCGTCTCTACTACCAATTCATCTTGCTCCCGGCTAGCGTCTGTCCTCATCCAACTGTGAATCTCTTCAAGAAATTCTTAAAAATCTGGAACCGGAACAAAATCTTTACGCATATTTTTTTACTCTTCTGGAACCCCAACAACAAAGAGCTATGCTGTAGCGTATTATAGCATTTCAAATTTAACCGAAATTAACTGTGCCTCAACTTACATTTCCTTTTAAAATTTATCAAACCACGTCGATAACACAGTTCACGTCCGATAAGTTCAAGAATACAACAACCATTCTCATGAGTTCTTGGTCAATTTTAGAAGAAACTTTGCTTTAGGTTACGGACATGAACTGTGATTGGAAATGTGAATACATATATATCACCCACGGTCACGGCTGTTTCACAACAAAAGTATATCTTTATTCTTTGGGTAAAAATCGTTAAGTGACAGCAGCAAAGAAAAACGTTACAAGAGACGGATATATGATCAGACAGATACATCTGTCAAATGAGTGCTTTCAGTGATCTATAAAGTGTTCAGCAATGTGCAACAATATCTTTACAAGCAAAACCGTGATGCGAGTCCGTCATGTCTGAACGTGGAGCACATTTTCTTCAAATGCGCAAACGAGCTATATTGCGCGAAGAAGGAGCTATATTGCGCGATGTAGGAATCCGATGAACTTTGGGCTGTTGTGAACGATGCAGCAGTACGAATAATGTGTGATCTAAGAACTTTAGAACGGCAGAAGAACGCGAATTCGCCAAACACCCCGTGACGAAGCAAAAAGCTCGAATCCGTCCCTCGCGAATTAATACTTAACGGTAGTTCCGCGGGGGAATAAACGGAAAGATTCGGTAGGTGTTTTAGTCAATAGGAATATGGCACTACCAATAGACGTCGGACTATTGGTGCCTATGCAAGGTTTCCAACCACCCACGCAAAAAGAAAGAAGAAATATATTTATATCACCCACTGGAATATGCATTCGGAATTCACATTACCGACGGATTTAGAAATGCGAATCTTTCGATTTCGATGGAAGTTCTCACTGGGCGAGGGATTAAAGAATAGGACTGAATAGCACTTCAGTATGTAACAGGTACCAAGAAAATGCATCAAATCTTCGTTCCCTCCATTATTAGTTGCTTGTCGAGGAAATGAAAAAAAATATACCGACATCACAAAAAAGTCCTCGAGAAGAAGTATACAATTTTTGGGAAAACAAGTTTAAACGAGCTAGGTCCCCCAATAAAGGAACCAATTGAATGGAAGAACGTTTGGAGTGACCATAAATCCCACCTTAAAAATAAAGTTAACCCAAACAAAAGGCAATGCAGATATCACAATCTTTGCCAGCACCATGTTGGTAACTTGCTTCTGCAAAGAATGGGAGGCATATGGCTAATTGAAGTTGCGGACAAAATAGAAAACGATTCCGTACTCATCGGTAGCTCTTTGATACATTTTAAGAAAGTAGACGTTCGTTGTGAACCATAGCTTAAACTTAACTTATGATGCAAAAGAGAAGTGATGTCGATAATATAGTACATCCGGCGAATTCAATAATAGAACGAATACGTGAATCGAACGAGTGAAGGATATCATCGATCCGTCGGATTTGAGAATATGAGTGCGAGTGAGTATTCAACAGAGATAAAGTAATAAAGAGATAGTCAACTTCAACCCCTCTTGCCCTTGATTTCATCTGACAGCATTTTTTATAAAATGTTCACAAACAGTGTTTGTGAATACGATTGATCAGAGAGCAACTGCAGTCTGCACTAAAGCCTTAAGAAGTGTGCGTGAAAATAAAGTAGTATGCGTGCCTTTAGAGCAAATCAGAGATAGGCGAGGGTTATTTTTTAGTAAAGACCCAAACCCGAGTTGGACATCTCTCTACTACTTCATCTCTGGTATTCAAGTAGTCTGTCGTTGTTGTTTGTACACCAAACGTATCGTCGAGTTCTACACCTCGTACACAATTCCGAATAATGATGCTCCACTCAAGATTTCATTGATTTGTTAGAATTATTCTTGAAGTCTTAGATAAAATGGGATCGCCTACTATGTGCTTTCTTAGAAGATGTGTCGTTAAAGCTTAACTACACCTTAAAGCGGTACTGTGGACTTCTTCCTTATTTGTCCGGCGTGGACCTGTGCTTTAACTAACAAGCCTCGTCAACTAGCGCGATCTCTGGCTAGATGTCGAAAACTTCACACGCTAGGTTGGTTGAGGTGCTTCTCCACTTGGGTGCGCCACATTAAACGCGGGCGTTTTCTGTTACGTTGTTCCACAAGTTCGGAGTTGACGACTCTTCGGGCCGGAGTTGAGTTATCCATACGCTCTACATGGCCAAGCCACCTTAGGCTTTGGATCGTAGACACCTGGCCAAGCTCTGTGGACACTCAGCCAAAAAAATAGATCTTAGTGCTAAGTTGCGTTCGAGAGTGGGTTGAGAAGGTGATTTGAGATGTGCCACAATTATGAGCTGCAGATGAAACAAACAGTTTGAATGAACGCTCCGACAACATAGGTGAAGGAGAGCCGGATCAAAAACATGTTTTAATAGAAGATAGTCAGTCCAGAATGCAAGGAGCTTAACCTTTATGACATCGGTTCCCATTCGGTGCACGATTGGAAGAGACTGTAACCGAAACTATGTCCGCCGACGATGACGTGGGGTGTTTTCATAAACGTCGGCCTAACAGCTCAGGCTCGGACCCTCGATGGGTCGCCGGCCTGATAAGTAAGCAAGTAAGTAAGCCCAACAAAGAACTGCGCTATCCATGTTCATTCATGCAGATTTGCGATCGTAGATGAACTGCAGTACCTACTGTTCATAAACGTCAATAGCTCATCGATGTCGGGCAGATTGTGTAGTCATTATTTTTTTACTGCAAATAGGGTCGATTGGAAGAAGAAACATTTTGTACTAAAGCAAGCCTGCACACATTCTGCACCGTGTGTGTGTTCAAAAACGCATGAGAATAGAAATGCGGCTGCTCTAGCGCAGATTTCCCTACGTTTCTGAAAACACCCGTGCACAGGCGCGAGTAGGAGTTCGTTGACAGAGGCTAAGTACGGACACAGATTCGAAAACTTGATATCTCGTGGCATCGCAATTAAGTTCACTCATATTTGAGGATCTCATCGCCTTTTGCCCGAAAGAATGAAAACCACGAATAATGTTCTATTGTGCGAATTTGTGTTATAAATATATAAGTGAATATATTTTCTAAAATTTCATACACTTGAACAGACGCCCTAAAATATTCAACAACCACGCGCTCACATCTTCTTTTTCTTTCTGCTGAGTTCGTTGAGCTCTCCTTGCTGTACAGACGCCTCCATGTAGATGCGTTTGACCTTCTCCTTGCGCTCGCGATCGCTAAAAAGGGAACAAATGATGTAGTCAGTGCAGACAACGTCCAGCTGTCGGCGGTACTCACCTTTGAATCTGTTGATTGATTCGAATCTTCTGCAAGAATTCGGTGTCTCGGCGGATCTCGCGAACCGCTCCCTTCGTCTCGCGCTTGATTTTGTGAATGAGTTTCACCTTCTCCTCCTTTGCCTTGGTCAGCTTGGGCCGGCGTTTGTCATCGTAGACCTTCTCGATGCGAGGTTCGAAGAGACGAAGTGCCTTTGGCTTCTTCTGTGGCGGGACGAGTTTCGTCAGTGGCTTACTGGCGACCGATGTGAGGGCCAGGTGGGCGCCGTCGAAACTGGTCTTCACAAAATCTGGGTACACATCCAAGTCTATTCGATCGATCATGTCGAGAAAGGGTTCTGCTAGGTAGTTAGCGCCGATGTTTTCTTTGACCACGTCCATGGCGTCTTTGGTCAGGTGGAGGGCCGCATTGAGCGCACGAACCTTGAATTCCACGGAAAAAGTTGTGGTGACCAGATCCTCCGCCCTGAGGAGGCTGTCTTTCTCAAGGAGTTCCTCGCTGGGCTTCTCTGCGATCGCCAAGAGCTTGTTCAGGGGTCCCGTCGACATGAAGGGCGGCACAATCTTAAGAGTCTCGATCGGTCTCTTCGGCAGAGAAAGGTAGATTACGCCGAGGAGGAAATTCAGGGCTGAGGGAATGAAGCGGTTGGATGTTTGGGCGTATTCCAGGGCCAGAGTGACCAGGAAAAGACCAGTGGCGACGTCCTGGCGCGTTCGCACGCGTGCTTTCGAGAGTATGTGACTGATGAAGACGTAACATGGCGTGACGACAATGTGGCGGTAGTCGGAGGTTGTGTACAGATTGGACACGATCTTCAGAAAGACAACTGTGTCCAAGGAGGGGTAGGTTTTGTTGTTGCGCTTGAACTCCGAATATTTCTCTTGGATGACGTCAAGCAAGCAAATGGAACCCTTCTCGGGGTTCATGTGCATCACGTCGTACAGGTGGGGGCTCAGTCGGTCGAGAATGCGGAAGGACGCCGTCACGTCTTCAGTGGAGGCGTCGGTAAACAGATCGTTTACGTACTGCAGGAGGAAGGCGAAGAGTTTTGCGATCTTTTCCTTATTGCTGTGCTCCAGCTTGGGATGGTTGCATTTTATTATCCGCTCCACGAGCGTTCCTTGGTCCTCTGGCGTGTGCTGCGTCAGGAGCTTCTTCAGCTGGTCGTAGCTTGATGGCATTTCGATTGTGAACGGAAGTTTGCTGTTCTCTTGCGTTTCTTTCGCTTTCGGTTTTGCTTGCTTAACTGTTGGCTTGCTGGCGGAAGTTTTAATGACGGTTGAAGGGATTTCGTTCTCGGACTCTTCGTCGGAGTCTTTCAGATCACTTAGCGCATCATCTTCATCGTCGTCTTCCTCTTCTTCACCGCTATCGTCGCTGCTGTTTTCTTCTTCTCCCTGTTCCTCATCATCATTGGACTCTTCTTCTTCTTCGTCCTCCTCCTCCGCCATGCTTTCCTCCTCTTCACCGGCAGCTGCCTTTCCGTTCGGTTTTTCAAGAGAATCGCCTGCAATTAGGTGTCAATTGGCGTGACAGGCAAGGCGTCCACTGTTATTACTTACCATTCAAGTCGTAGGCTAAAGTTCCAGTCTCCTCCACATCGGATCCAGCAAAATATCCATCGTCCAGATCGTCGGCGGAGCGATGCTTTGGCTTCTCCACTGCCAGCTCATCGTCTCCTTTCATCCGCGCGAGTCTGTCGTTCTCTAACTGCTGTAGTCTCTCTTTCTCATTGCGGGCTACCTCTTCCTCCGACTGCAACCGATCGGTGACCGCACCACGCGGCTCGAAAATCATTTCACGAAGCGCCCGATCGTAGTCATCCGGCGGCAGCTTGACAACGTCATCATTTTTGCTCAAATTCCCCACAATCGACATCAGCTCCTTGTAGTTGGAGTCCAATTTGTTAGTCATCTCGAATATCTCATCTTTTTCCTTGGCCGACTCCGCTTTGCGACGTTTCGTCTCGACAATCATCTCATCTATGGCCGCCTTGCGGTCCTGCTGCGTGTCATCGCCTCCGAAATTTGCAACTTCCGTGAATTTTGCTGAAATATGGAACAGTCTATGAAATGAAAGTTGCTACAGGGAAAAGTAGGTCTCTAGGTTACCGTCCAATTCATCAGCGTCCTCCTCTTCGTCGTCGGATCGTACGTCACGGAACTGCTCGATTTCCTCCAACGTTTGTCCGCGATGCGTCAGCACCTCATCATCGTTCAGATTGAACCGACTGGCCTTTTTGAATTGGGCCATTTTCTCGGCCACAAATCTCGCATTCAACAGTTCATCATTGATGACTTCCGTATTGCGGCCGATTCGACGATCTTTAAACTCGTTGCTTTTGTTCTTGTCCCTGAACTCTCGACCCAGAGTCTGTTTCCTCTTCTGCACAGCCTTGGCACGCGACACACCCGGTAAGCCCTTGTCATGCTTGCAGGTTCTCCCCAGAATCTTGAACTTTTCTTTATTTATGTGCACCTCGAATGGGTTGATTTTCTTTGGGGCATTCACATCAAATTGCACTGGCTGCGCAACGAATGATTTCTTCTTGTACACAGCATCCGAATTGACTTTTTTATTTTTCTTTGCTTTTACCATTTTGGACGCGTTCTTTCAATATGTTTCACAGATTTTTGATGAATTAAAACGGCATGAATTTTAACCGCGGCGAAACTAAAAACAAATCGCGGCTGTCATTGCTGTTTTGCACGTGGACAGAGTTTCGCGCAGTTGTGGTTCGCTAAGTTGTGTGGAGGTGTTCCGATTGTTGGATGTTTCGCTGACATATGCAACTGATGTGTTCAGAGCTTTTTACACGAAATGTATTTACATATGCTTCGGAAATAAATTTTAAACTGCTGTTGGGTATATGAAAAGCATACACAGAATCAAAAACATCGAAAGTCATGACGTTTTGAATTCGTCATGTAGAATAAAAATGTCTCTGCAGACTGAATGCGTTTTTTATTATTTTTCTGACAAGTACGAAGCAGTCGACTTCTACCTCTTTTAGGGGGGTTCACACGGACGCACATACCGGACAGACCTGGTCGAATGAATTTCTGACAGATCGATGTCGTTAGCGTTCCCATGATAAAACAAGTCGTCAGACTTAATTTCCCAAGTAAATTTCAGTGATGGCAGTCGTCGAAAAGCGGCGTTAGCACACAACAATTTGTCGATACGTCAAATTGAAAAAAGTCAAAATGCTTTCTCTGCCTACATGTTTGTCAACTTGTTCGTTCACATTAACGTCTATCAAGCACGGTTGTCAAGCATATCGTATCGACAAATTGTTGAGTGCTAACGACGCTATTTAACCGTACAACTGTCAAAAAGTCTGTGAAGTCGGCTTTATAAAGTACATCAAGTAGACCAACCGAAGTACATCGTCTAGAACGCTGTAGTGCTCATGAAGTGCTGTCATTACATGCATTTACTTGCCCAGAATTGCATTCATTGCCACTTTAGTTTGACAAGTAGCAAGGGGCTTTGGCTTTAGAAATTCATGGAACGCAGAAAAACTCGCCACTTCTAAAAATTCTGTTTTTGTCTTGATACTTGATTACTTGTCACTTAATTGAATACAAAAGATTTTCTAAAAAAATTAAAAAAAAACTATTCGCGCTGAATGCAGTCACTCATTACAAGGGAAAATTATAGCTGATATCTACCCACAAGCAAAATTGCAACTGTCACAAATTTTCACAGACTTGCCGTGTCGGCCATTTTTCCGTCAATCGCAATTACATTTTCAGCGCGTCAACGTTTTGTATAGATTTTGTGGTTTGATTTAATTTTCGACAAATAAAAGTAAATTAAACATATTTAAAACAATGACTGACAAGCCCAAGGATGTTGATGCCGATGTGAAAGAGGAAAAGGATTCAACTTCGCGTCCAAAATCGACGGACCGAGAAAAGGAACGCAAGGACCGCGATAAAGACAGAAAGAAAAGGTTAGAATTTATCAAATGGCAGGAGATGTACCTGGGAAAACTTATGAAAATCAAAATTATTTCAGAGATCGCAGCAGAAGTCGAGATAAAGACCGAGATCGTGATCGCGATCGTGATCGTGACCGTGAACGTCATCGTGGAAGCCGCGATCGGGAGCGCGATAGTGAGCGTGATCGTCACCGTGAAAGTCGGGATCGTGAAGCGGATCGTGAAAGAAGGCGTAAAGCTGAGAAGGATAAGGAACGTGAGAAAGAACGCGATCGAGAGCGTGAACGTGAACGCGAGCGTGAGCGTGATCGTGAGAGGGAGCGGGAACGTGAAAGAGAACGGGAACGTGAGCGTGAGCGTGAACGCGAAAAACGCGAACGTGAACGTGAACGAGAGCGCGAACGGGAACGCGAACGCGAGCGTGAGCGGCGAAGAAGCCGCTCAAGGACTCATGACAGAGACTACGGTCGCAAACGTAGTCGCAGTCGAGAACGTCGACGCTCGAGCAAATCAAAAAGTCGCAGCCGTGAACGCGGAGGCAGTAGACTCTTCGACAGAGAACGAGATGACAGAAGTAGTCATCGGGACCGAAGGGATCGTGGAGGCACTGCTGACCGTGATCGAGACCGCTATGAAAGGACCTCAAAACTGGATCCGATCAAAGAGGAGACCAGAGATGCAAGGTTCGACCTGACGCAAACCATTCAAGAGTTAATGAACAGTACAACCTCTACGAAAAACTTTGCAGCCTTGTTCAATACGAACAGCAATGATTCATGCAGTAATGGCCCTTCGGAGACCTCGTCAAGTAAGTGCACACTCTCTTGGTTATATTTTGCCTTCTGCAGCTGACACAAATGCACAGTTTTAATGCGACTGAGTGTTCATTGAGAGCAGATACCGGAGCCTATGTTGGCAGGGAGTGAATGTAAACCAGTGCCATAAAATCTTGCATTTGCATATTTTTCTGTTAGCCAACTAATCGGAGGGGGGTTTGACATAGAAGACGTAATTTTTACGATGTGGTCTTTAAGTGTGCACAACTTGTGTCTAATAAAATAACACGTTTATTTATTGTCACTTGGCAACTAAGTAGGTTGTGGTTTCGGGGCGTTTAAAGTGGATTGAATTTTATGGTGAATATTAACGGAAAATGTTGTGGAATGTTGTGTTTATATAAAGCATTTACATGGGTGGCGTTACAGCCCGTTGTGGACGGGGGCCTGGCTTCTACAACAAGCACTCGTGTTGTGGAGATGCGCTTCACCACATGTCCTTCATTTTGGCTTTGCGAAGGGACGTTCGATTAGTTGCTTGTTTTTGGAACTGGTTGTTACTCAAATTTGTAGAGTATGCCACCTCTGTAGTCTGGATTTTGCCTTATTTTTTGTAGGATAGACGCATCACTTTTTTCGAACATTGTCACTGATTCGAATGTTTTGAGGGCGTGCCAAATATTCTGTGGTAACTAGGCTGTAGACACCGTAGGTTCAAGTGCGTAGAAGTACCAATAACACGACGGCGACCGAAGCCTAGGGCAATTATAGACTATATCACCACCCATATTTTTATTGTTAATAGTTGCTCGTGCACAGCGATCTAACATGCTTCCAGAGTCCCCAGGGCTCTTACTAATTTTAAGACGATCGTCAGTCAAAAAAAAAAAATAAATCGTTCAATCACAATCGTTCAATCGTCGGCATTTGACAGTTCAATGGGCTATACGAAGCATTAGTGAATCGCCAAAAACGACGTCGTCCAGACGATTCAATTAGTTTAGTGCTGCACGAAGTAGTATAATCGTCGAAACTACGTCGTCCTACGCGATGAGAGCCCTGTTTATTGACATCTAGTTATGCTACTGTTACACGTCAGTTTTTGAGCTGTCATCGTCCGCATTAATTGGACTGTATCATGTCCTCTCAGTTGTGCCTTGTTGCTCGCCATAAGGATTTACAATATTGTCTTTGGCTAGAACCGCGTAAGCTATAATAAAGGGTGTTTTTTTTTTGAGGTATAGAACTTTGAAATGGAATAAATCAAAGAAGATTTTTTTAAATTGACATGAAATTTACTTTATTCGAAAGATAATTTTCCGGCTTTAAATGTGATTTCTGGCATATGACCGCCACGGCTGGCTCGGACGTAGTCTAATCTGGAGGTCCAATTTTCGATGACTTTTTCAAACATTTGTGGTCCTATATATCGGCAGTAACTCGGCGAATGTTGTCCTCCAACTGGTCAATCGTTTCGGGCTTATCGACATAGACTAGCGATTTCACATATCCCCTCAGAAAATAGTCAAGCGGCGTTAAATCGCACGATCTTGGAGGCCAATTCACGGGTCCATTACGTGAAACTATGCGGCTACCAAACGTTTCCTTCAATAAATCAATTGTGCCACGAGCTGTGTGACATGTTGCGCCGTCTTGTTGAAACCATAGCACCTGCGCATCATGGTTGTTCAATTGATGAAAGAAAAAGTGAGTAATCATGGCTCAATAGCGGTTACCAATGACTGTAACGTTCTGGCCAGCATCGATTTCAAAGAAGTACGTACCAATTACTCCACCGACCCATAATGCACACCAATCAGTCAGTTTTTGTGGATTTAGCGGTGTCTCAACATACACTTGAGGATTATCATCACTCCAAATACGGCAGTTTTATTTATTGATGTATCCATTCAACTAAAAGTGAGCATGGTGATGATGATATAATAAATTTGCACAATTTTGAAGCGTTGTTCAGACGTCGTTCTATTCATGTTGAAATGCTAAACCAAGCTAAAAATAAATCACTTGACAGCTGACAAAATGGCGGACAGTTAAAATAGTGTTACCAACTTAAAGTTCTATGCCTCTAAAAAAAACACCCTTTATATTTCGACAGACACTCCACAAAAAAACAAGGGCATAAGCGACTGAATATCTTTGTTGCAGATCTGTAAAGCAGTAACTAGAAGTAGAACTCGTGGTGTCCATCACATTGACTAACCATTCTTTGTTAGCCGTCTAAGTAAAAACGTCATCATCCCACTGGACATGGAATTCCCACAACAAAGTTAAACAAACACTCCGCCATCAATTCTTCGTTCCAGTTTTACTGCGATTGCCACAGACGTAGAATCAAATGGCTGGTCTTTCATTAAACTAAGCGAATTACAAGCTAAGCGTATTTGGAATAACAGAGGTTCTATGGTACCATTTCTTGCTTGATTCTTTGTTTCCTGCAAATGCACGTTTACCAATCTATAGTTGGCGTCACACACGTGGGGAGATACTAGCCAAAAGGTTTCTCATTATATATCTGTCTCAATCGCCGAATAACTTGTTATATCAAAACGAACAGAAATTTGTTTCAAAAACACATCAGCTATAATTTTAGTGAGAAACTCCAATAACAATGTCCCGAGACAATACAACACTTAAAAAAACAAGATACCGTCCCTGCAAACCCTCTTGGAAACGGCAAAGCCAAAACGTTAAACCCAACCAACTCTAAAGTGTTAAACGTAAATGTCATATGGGCTTAGTTCACCGGCTATATGTTTTTTTTTGGATAGTGTACATCTATGTACCTAAGTAAAGAACTGTAGAACCGTCTACGCCTGTGCAATAGCTGCCGTTCGTCGATGACGCTTCTGGGCACGCTGCTTCCAGTAATCAAGACCTAACTGTCTTGCGTCCACGATTGCTTCGTTTTATACCGGACGTTCGGTCTTCATCTCCTTCTCGAACCAAGAGGCTCGAATTCGAAGACCCTCTTTGCTGGATCATTGTTGTTCATGCACTCGATGTGGCCAAGTCAGTGCAATCGACGGATTTTTGCATTCCTGACTACATCCACATCCTGGTACAGCTCGTAGAGGTTGTGAGATTCTACATCGGATCACCACTAAGATGTCATTCGTGCAGGTTTCAGACGGCTTGGAAGTCTCCGAGCCTGCACGGTGCATAGCGTATGTGTTATCGTACAATCGGATCACTTTGCCCGGGATCCCGAAGTCGGCCATATGCATCGAGTCGTAGGCGGATTTAAAAAAGCTGCGGCTTCCTTAAAGTGACGGCTCCTTAAAGCAAACTAGCTCCATTGGGCCGACACATCCCTACCAGCGAGGACTACCTACAGTGACAGCTCCCTCAGGCCATCAGTGCCCAATAAAAACGGCTTCCTAAGAACGAAAGCTCCCTCAGATAGACAATCTAAAGTCCAGAGATCGGCCTAAGGTGTAAGGCCCAGAAATCTCTAAAAGCGACGGCTCCCTAAAGCCAACAGTTTCCGCCAGTTCCCTAAAGGCAACAGTTCCCCTTCTCGCATAGGTCCCTAAAGCTGACATCTCCCCAAAGCCCCTGGATTGGACGAACAGGCCATATGCATCGAGTCGAATGGTTCCTTGCGATGAATGCTGTGGTGTATCGATTTGCAATTGGCGTGTCTTCTTCTGTATTTGCCTCAGGGTGAACATTCAGTCTATAGTCGATTTGCCGGGGCGAAAGTCGCACTGGTTTAGACGGCTTTAGACGTTTACACTGTACTCTGAACAGGGGCTGAGCCTGTGCAGTTATTGCAAGAGGTGGAGGTTATGTGTAATATTGCATAAATAGAATAAAATAATGAATTCATTTTGGTTCCTATTGGCGGAGATTTTATCAAAGCCCTTATCTTAATGCTTGCCTTTGCACACCGCCCTCCAGTCTTCCAGATTAACACACACCAAACTTTGCAAATCCAACTCCCACATCAACCGCATCTTAAACATCGGGATGTTATTAAATATGTTGTTAATGTTGTTTATATTGTAAATATGTTATTTATATATAAATACATGCAGTGGGTATGCGCGTCTACTTATACCTTGAGTTCGATCCCCTACACGAGCAACGTTCGGCTCCACCCGTCAATGCTCATACAGCTGCTCAAACATCGCCGTTCGAAGTCTGCAATCGGCGTATATAGGTTTCCTCCACTCGTGAGAGAATAATAGCGCGCACAACAAGAGTGGTTAAAGTAGAATAACCTCAGTTTAACGTCGGACTGTAGCGCCACTTATATCATACTATTGCAGTCGATAGTTCACGTTTTCATTAAAGTTAATTTATCTCTTCACAGTCTCGTCATATAACTCAAGCCAAATGTGCAAATCTTATTTGTTGCACAAAAATAAACTTTAAACCTTAAGATTAACACACATCATATTTTCTCCTCCACAGTTGATGGAAACGATAAGAAACGCAAGAGGAAATCCCGCTGGGGAGGTACTGAGAACGACAAGACCTTCATTCCTGGAATGCCGACAATTTTGCCCTCAACCCTGGACCCCACACAACAGGAGGCATACTTAGGTAAACCTAAAACCCCCTTCCCCCATGCATACACTAGCTTTAAGATTCATGTAGTCGTAAGTCTAATGCAACAATAAAAAAAAAACCAAGTCAAAGTAAGCATGGTCCAACAAAACAAAGAAATAAACTCATCTTAGGTCCCGCTTACCGAGAGGAGATCACCAAGTCAAAAATGGGCAGGGCAGAGTGAGAGAAAGAAATGGGGGAGTGAGAGAGAAAGAGACAGAGAGAGAGAGAGAGTAAAAAGGGAGGGAGTGAAACGTAAACGTTCCTCAAAATATTCTAGAATAATTGATTCATTTTTTTTTTGTGTGTAAACCAATCGCTAATCAAAATCAATTTCTTCATAGGAATGATCCGATTTAAATCCAAAAGCAAGGCTGTGACATGTGCAGATTCTCATAAAAATCAAATCTCATAAAAAAAAAAAAAAAAAATTAAACTAATTCACGCCCAAGCAATATATATGGAAACCAATAACCAACTTCTTTCTCTAGTTGTTTTTGTTTTTGTTTTATTCTACACAAAATTATGTACATGTAAATTAATTAACATACAAATTTGTTCCTCCTTCACTCAGATTCAATAGTAGAGCCTCCTCTTCGCGCGTGAGTGAACCAGTTTTCACTTCAGACAAATCAAACAAATGCGTGTGTGTGTTCATGGGGTTATTATGTGTTCTAACAAATGCAAAAGAAAACAAACAAAAAACCAAAAAAAAAAAAAAAATAACATATTTTCAGCACCTACATACCTTAGCGTCGTATCCGTATCCACCGCTAATCCGTACTCGTGTTTGTGGCTTCTTTTGTTCTAATTCTATTCTCTTTTAATTCCTTTTCTTTCCATTCATGCATTTCTACATATGTAATTACTTTTGTTTTTTTTCATGAATTATTATATTTTCGTTTTTCCATATATTTTTTTTCGAAGTGAAGTATGTAAGTATCTACGCTCGAGATATATTCGCACTGTGTATACCGCCGTATCAGAATCCGAATCCGAATCTGATTCTCTTTCAATTAAGACATTTCCAATTATTTTCTACACACTCGTATATCCAATCTTGACCCAATTCGATCCAACAACTAGATATCGTAAATTTGAGAAAAAAAAAAATACCAAAACAAAATTACAAAAATCAAAAAAAAAAAAAAGCGAATAAAAAAAATAAAATGATAATACAACACATTTCTTTGCTTTTTAGAAAAGAGAATTCCACTAACATCGGGGCTTGCCTCGATTTCTTTCTTTTTAACCAAAATTTCTTACAGTTCAACTGCAAATCGAGGAGATCAGTCGCAAATTACGGACCGGAGAATTAGGAATACCACAAAATCCAGAAGAAAGGTTTGAATAATTTCCATCTCTTCTTGTTTTATCCGCAGCAGATGTGTCGTCGCCCATACGGTGCGCTCTGGACAGAATTTCCAATGTGAATGTTTTTTTAATAAATATTATTGCAACATCTGCCATTTTAAGGAGACGTGCGACAAACAGAGCACCACACAACAATGAGGAGGGCTGAAGAAGTTACAAACGATGTTTGACAGAAGTATCAGTCACCAGTTGTTTCGTAATTTGTTTGCAAAAAAAAAAAAAAAAAACCACAACAAATTGACATTTTTATACAATCTCTCTAATGCTCGTATGATTTTCTTTCAGCTTTACATAAACTGCTTGCTCAGTATTATGCAGGGATGCGGTCGGTTATTGATCAAATTGTTTTGAAGGAGAGCAGATCTCAAATGCGTGTGGTATCTGATTCTGGTGATGGAGTATATTCGAATCGGTTTTGGTTAAAGATCGGATTCTTACTTATTTTTCTACTATCTCCAAGTTATTTCATCCATGGCCAGTATGCCACTAGACGTCTGGGTAGTCTTATATCAGTGTACAGTCGATACAAGTCACTAATTACTTTCATTGCATGTGAAAAGCAACTCTCGTCGTTGCTAGAGCTATTCAGACAAAGCCAATCTGTTTGCTAAGCATTCCGCGCCCTGCTCTACGCTGTCAGATTCTACTTTGTCTCCGTCTGTACTCAAGAGTGTTGATTCTATCATGGGACAAATTCACTCTACCAGCCGCAAGAGCACTTAAAGAAAACATTATTCACGAATTTCCTGGCCTGGTTGGTATTCCTCTTGTACATCCGAAGATGCATTCTTATATTCTGCAAAAAAACACTTTGTAAGGAAAACAGCATTTGCCCAGCCTGTCCTTGAAAAAATGCGAATCTTAGTCATCCTTCCCGTACCGACCTCTAGAACTTCTTCTTCTGCTGGCGCTACAGTCTGGGGTTGACCGGGTCCTCAGCCAACAAGCCTCTCTAGCTGGCACGATCTTTATTCAGCTGCCTCCAATTTCGCACGCCGATGCAAATGGCAGGATGCATCGTCAATTCTAGTGAAATTCAAAAATAAATAAATCAAATAATGACTAATTTCAGTTTCGGTTGCCGTTGTTACCAAAAGAGCTCACTTGGCGGATGGTATGGGCTGAATGCGCATACAATTTCGAAAGCCAAGACGGCTGAGGTTCTTCTCTACTTGTGTGCGCCATCCGTTCCGTGGCGTCCTCTATTGCGTTGTCCCACTGGTTCGGAGTAGAAAACTCAACGGGCCGGAGGAGTGTTGGCCATGCGGTCTACATGCCTTAGCTGTCTTAGGCGTTGAAATCGTAGACGCCTGGCTAGGCTCATGTCGCTGTACAGTTCATGGTTGCATCTTTTGGTCCTGGTCCCGGTCCTTGGATCCTTGAACTTTTTTCTCCAAAACCATCAACGCAAGGTTTTGGAGAAAAAGGATTCACGGATCCAAGGACCAGGACCAGGACAGGAACCAAAGATTGAACACAGAACTTTTCTCTCGAAAAGATCAAGGACTTCGTCCTCTGCTCTTGAG
Organism: Eristalis pertinax; assembly: GCA_907269125.1. NCBI lineage: Eukaryota > Metazoa > Arthropoda > Insecta > Diptera > Syrphidae > Eristalis > Eristalis pertinax. Next base: position 29,068,086 of record OU026145.1, read on the forward strand.
ATTGTCCAGGCTTCTACGCCATACAGCAGGATAGGGATGAACAAGGTCTTATATAATGTTAGCTTGGTCCTTCGAGAGAAGGTTCTACTACTAAATTGCCTCCTGTGTCCATAGGAACAGCGGTTGGCAAGAGTAATTCCACGTTTAATCTCGGTACTGATGTTGATCGTACTGTTTACTTGGGAGCCGAGGTAGACGAAGTCCTTAACTACCTCAAAGTAATAGCTGCCTACGGTGACGTTCTGGCTGAGTCGTCGATGTTGTGCGTCCTTTCTCGATGACAGCTTTGTCCTCATACACCGCTAAAACTCACTTTCGCCGCCTCCTTTTCAATACCAGCAAACGCTTCGTTGGCGGATCGCTGTGGTCGACCAATCGCGTCAATGTCGTCCGCGTATGCCAGCCACTGTTCGAACTTTTGGGAGATCGTGTCTCTTGTGTGGGCTAGTGAGTTTTGCACCACCTTATCAAGTATGATGTTTTAAATAAACTTATGACCTCTCCCACTTACATCCCTTATTTCTAAGGCCATGGCGACACTCATCAGCTCATGAAACATCTTGAATCGCAGAAACTTCTTAATGAACGGCAGAATGGGTGCCGTGGAAATTAGTTCACATCGACACGCTTTCTCATTTGCATAAATGCCCTGCGCGCTACTACAATGAAATGCACTTCTCGCTAATGACAGTACGCGCAGCTTTTCATAATCGCTCCAAAACTCACGAGCCAGCCTTTCGGTCGTAGAACTGGAATGGCAGCGTTTTTAAGCATTCGCCTTGAAAGCATAATCAATGGGAGTGGAATTTAAAGCATCCAAACCTCAATGCTGTCTGCTCTCCCTTTAGCGACAGCCATTAGGTTGGAATCTGATGTTAAAAATCCCAACAGCTTCTTCGTGTCATTAAATCGACAAACCAGTGTGTGAAGGAAATCCGCCGCTTCAAGGTGGATTGGCGCAGTTTGTTGAGTGCCTGGCCTTGGTTAGAAGGGTGTCCGGTTCGAATCCCAGTGAGAGCTAAGTTAATACTCTTTATCCGGTTTTTAAATCTGGACTATCACTGGAGCTGTCGATCAGTGGTAGAAGTTTGACTATGCGTCTCACAATGGACCAAAGTGTGGTGGCGATTTCGCTGTCAGCCCACTTAGCTACCTACCGATCAACCTCCCATTCACTTAATGTCATGTCATGAGACGTGTCTTTCCGGCGAAGATTTTGTCTAGACAAATTGTGAAAGATCTCTCTTTTAAGGCACTACAACGCCGAGTGGCATCAATCAATGAGTCTCTCCTGCTGGATTGATGCTTTGAAAGCTGCGTCTAGTTTAGTAGACTTTCTCCACATATGCCGACGTCCTTATTCCATTGCTTCAGTTCTTTTGGCCGGAGCGAAGGCCAAATTGTCTGCTCACCGTGAGCGCTAGATCCGTAGACGCATGACTACCCGCAAACAATTACAAAAATAACCCTCAATACGACTCTGAAAAGCGCTGCATGGGAGGGGAGCTCTTAAGAAAGTAAAGGATCTAAAGGTCGTGGACCAATTTACCCTCAACAATAATAATAATAATGACTACACTCAAGTCATTGTAGAGGCCATACAGTTCGCGGCTGAATCTTCTCTAATCGTCATATAGGACCAACAATTGCACTCAGACATTTGGTCTCAAAAACATTAAGCGCTGCCTCCCTCAGTCTCTAACCCCGGATTGCATTAGCAGTGCTTTAAATAGAAAATTAGGATCAACTAATCAACTACAATCTTCTTCGTCTTCAACGCAAGACCCTACTTCAACTTCATGAACCTAGGAATTTATGGACATTTACACAGTCCCAATGTAGTATCCAAAAGAGATCTATTCGGACAGTCCGGCCGGCATCAAGTCCTTGGACATGTTTAATTCAAAAACGTCCCTTAATTGCAGGCTGTCTCTTATCGAATTGGCATCTCATGTGGGTGCCGGGACATTGCGACGAACCGAGCATTTCGTTAGCAATGCAATGTGTTTCAGATAATTAGAAGCTCTTTTTTTTTCCGATGATGCTGTAATGCCTTCATTTCTTCATGACATGGGCACTCTCAAGACTTCATAGATAGACTACTGCAGTTGCCTGAATCCCTCTATTGACTCCTGTTCTTGTATGTGGAATGTGCCTTTCCCCCCAACCAGAACTGCCTCACTCATCAGTCCCGCCGCCAAATTCAATCTTTCTCTCCGCTCAAGCACAAATTCAAAACGCTTTGTTAAATGATCAAAAAAAAATGATGCAAAATTTAAAGAAAATCTGCATAATACTGAGCAAGCTACGTCGCGTTTTCCTATACAAATATAAAAAAAAAAAAAAAAAACAGAATAAACAAATGAATACAAAAAGTTAATCCTAAGCACTAATTTAAATTTGCACAGAACGAATTCTTTCTTTTACATGGCAGTGCCCGATATATGGAATTGACAATCCAGAGAGGCCACGGCTGACTGGAATACACCATCCGTACAGCAACTGCCTCGGTCGACGCGATTCACTGGAACATGACGCTTCCTTGAATAATTGAAATCTTTTGTCCTAATCAAATAATGCTAACCATAATCGAAACTAAACTTCTTTCAGCAAATTTAAGATAGCAGTTAGTTGCATTACATCGCAACTGCATTTAGTAGATTTTATGTTTCCCTAAGCGTTATTCTAGTCTTAAGACCGAAACCCAAGAGGGTCATACCAATTGCATGGAGCCAAGTCACAATGGTTTCCGCAATGTCGGTATGACATCGTTGAGTTATTTGGCTCAAAATGTTGTCTCTTCTCTTCATAGGTCCCCCTCTCCGGAGCCGATCTACAGTTCTGATGGCAAACGGTTGAACACTAGGGAGTTCCGCTTCCGGAAGCGTTTGGAAGAACAGCGTCATCAGCTCATCATGCGGATGCAGAGTGTCAACCCGGACTTCAAGCCACCGGCTGACTATAAGTGAGTAAACGTGATGTTGTTCTTTTGGAAAATCTTACGAGCTTTTTTCTTCTATTAGGCCACCAGTTATTCGTGTCAGCGACAAGGTACTCATTCCCCAGGAGCAGCATCCGGACATCAACTTCGTGGGTCTGCTGATTGGGCCGCGCGGCAATACTTTAAAGGCCATGGAGAAGGAAACGGGCGCAAAAATCATCATTCGTGGCAAGGGATCGGTGAAGGAGGGCAAAGTTGGACGAAAGGACGGTCAACCGCTGCCCGGTGAAGATGAGCCTCTGCACGCATTCATCACGGCCTCCAATCCTGAAGCCGTTAAGAAGGCTGTGGACAAAATCAAAGACGTCATTCGTCAGGGAATCGAAGTGCCGGAGGGACACAATGATCTGCGTCGCATGCAGTTGCGTGAACTGGCCCAACTCAACGGAACCCTCCGCGAGACTGATTGCCCGCGCTGCACGAACTGCGGTTCCACAGAGCATAAGAGCTGGCTGTGTCCCGACAAGCCGAACGTCACCAACAACATTGTGTGCTCCGCCTGCGGAGGAACAGGCCATATCTCCAAGGATTGTCGTAGCAAACGGCCAGGACAGGGCGGACCGCCGTCGGATGACTCTCAAGCGAAAATCGACGAAGAATACATGAGTCTGATGGCAGAGCTGGGCGAAGGGCCACCGCCTACGAAGCCAGCAGCTGATCCTCTTGCTCAAGCGCATTTAAATCGTGGCTACAGTCTCTTCGACACGAAGCCATCGCAACCAAAGGCCATTGCAGCACCGCCACCAGTCATGTCGCAAGCGTCAGCTCCACCTCCATCCTGGGTAACCAACGGTTCAATGTCTCTGCCCCCGCTAATGCAGCCGCCACCAGTTGTGTCGCAGTCAATGCCGCCAGGGCCACCGCCTCCACCACCACCATTAATGCCATGGATACCGCCAGTGCAGCCACCACCGCCGGGCGGCGACAGTGGAAATCCCCCAATTCCAGGAAGTGGCTCATTACCTCCACCACCGCCAGGAACTGGCCCGATGCCATCGCTACTACCACCACCGCCCGGCACGTCTAATACTCCGCTACCGCCCTGGTCAGCACCACCGCCGCCAGGACTACTTCCACCATTCGGGTGGAGTCAAAATGGTTCCGGTGGCTACTTGCCACCACCTCCACCCGGCACTGCACCGCCACCACCTCCGTGCGCTCCGCCACCAGCCCTGCCGCCAGGTGTACCCGGTCTCGCGCAGCCACCGCCTCCACCTCCCCCATCACACTAATCAACTAGAGAATATGCGATGGATTTTCATCGCGAAATCTTCGATCTTTCAAAAGCAGTGTGAAACGCTACTTTTGTTCCAACAACAGTCCTGAACTGTCCTTCGCGAGCTAGATCACAATTTTATTTAAATTTATCTTATTATGTATAACGAATTACATGCGATTTAATAAAATGACTTCACCTCTAACGTCGATTGTGTTTTGTTTTGATGAAGAGTACATTTTACAATTCACATCCTTCCGTCTCTGGGTGTCCTTTCGGTGTACCAAGAAACAGGCGCTGGGTCTGAAGACGGAATCTGCTTCTTAAAGTGGATGGCGAGGATACAGTAGTAGGGAACGGAGAACATCCAAGTCTAGTCAAAGTAGTCCTTCCCGCCTAGCAATAAAGACGTCGATAAAGTCATCAAAAAGATGAACAACAAGGCCACAGAACACGATGGGTTACGAGCTCTTCAATGCCGGTTTCAAGGCAATGTTCTAGATGGGTATGGAGCGTGCATCAGATCATTGGGAAGACGAAACTCGAAAGCATGTTCGACGATTGAAAATGTCACCTCTATGTCCTCCATTGAAGAAAAGGCTCCACGTCGCATACAAGATCCTGGCCAAAATATTCACACTCCCACAGCACCACACTAAAACACGCGATGTACCATCCAGTTCGGTTCGAGTACTTCGGCGGCTTTTGAAACCTGCAAGGAGAAGCGCTGTCGTGGTATTCCTTCAATCTGGTACTGGATGAAGTAGCTGTAAGCGCGGTAGGGACTCGGAGTGTGGTTAAATTTTAAGGGCCGATGTTGATTTTGAATAAAACACAAATTATTTAGTAATTATTGTCATTTCTTTTTATTATGATAATATTGGTATGGTTCAATTATGTATGGAACAAAATATCGGCCAAATGGCCTCCGCGACCTCGGCGGTACACCTTCATCCGATGGTCCAAATTTTCGATGACGCTGAAGCATAATTGAGGTTCTATGCCGTTAATGTGCCAAATTATCTCATTCTTTACCTCTTGAATTGTTGCTGGCTTATCGACGTACACCTTTTCTTTCAAATAACCCCAAAGAAAAAAATCCAACAGTGTCAAATCCCATGATCTTGGCGGCCAATTGACATCGCCACCACGTGAGATAACACGGCTATTGAATTAGTCGCGCAAAAGAGCCATTGTTTCGTTAGCTGTGTGGCAAGTGGCACCGTCCTGCTGAAACCACATATCGTCCACATTCATATCTTCCATTTCGGGCCATAAAAAGTTCGTTATCATTTCACGATAGCGAACACCATTCACAGTAACTGCCTGACCGGCCTCATTTTGGAAAAAACACGGCCCGATGATGTCGCCAGCCCACAAACCGCACCAAACAGTCACTCTTTGTGGGTGCATTGGTTTTTCGACAATCACTCTTGAATTATCATTCGCCCAAATGCGGCAATTCTGCTTATTGACGAATCCACTGATGTGAAAATGTGCCTCATCACTGAAGATGATGCGAAGATGATGCACGATATGCATTTTGATTTGAACGCCCATTTTCATAATAAGCCTGAATAACTTTAACGCCTTGCTCGATTGTCTATCTTGGTTTAAATTGAGTTAGTCTGAAATTGAGAAATATCAAATGAAATGCAGAAAAAAACTTGACGCTTAGGTGTGGTTCACATTCAACATCGGCCCTTAAAGTTTAACCACCATTTACAAATCAGTCCAATTGTTGAGTTTCGCAATTGACATCGACATCATTGCGCGCTTCCAACGTGCAGCTTACGGCGATTGACGATTGGTACTGAGGTCAATGATCACGGGATCACGCGAAATGTGATCGACGTAGGTACTCTCAGGATCTGAACCTGAGCTGGGACTACCTGCGTCCTTGATAAGGGCTTCTATCGATGGTTGGACATCTCGAGAGTATAACCGGAGGTGGCATGACTCTCCAAGAAGTAGACAGACCCAGTGCATGCTTGTCTGTAAGACCCGCCTGTGTTATCTCTTGGCAGAAAATACTGAAGACGACTCACCGGCGTACTAACTGCCCACTACACCTTCGCCAAACACTTAAATGTGCTTGGTCCAAGCGATGAAACCCTCAGCGACGCCTGTGGAGAAGACGACGACACTGCAGAGGACTTCCTCCGCCACTGTCCCGCCTTTGATCGGATCAGGTGGCAGTTATTCGGTGCTGATGACATGAGAGTTGACGTTGTAGACTTATTACAGAAGCGCCTGCTGGTATTCCTTCGGAAAACTGAGAAGTGTCGGTAAATGTAAGTTCGTGCCTGGTAGTACAATGGACTGTTTTTTCGAGGCTGAGTCCTGAAACCTCCGACAAAACAAAAAAGGACATGAACCGATCCGATAGTACGTCGACAGTTAAGATCCGACCTAGAATTCTGCGTACCAACCAGTGCAACAAGGAAGGTGTGTGTAGGGGTAGACACTATCGCAAACTCTGAGTAGAAGACGAAGACCCTCAACTAAACTGGCTCATCGATATCGAGCGTATGACTCCAGCTAAGAGGGTCTTTAAGTCCGAGCCTTCTACTCCGAAAAAAAGACGCAGCATGGCCATGATGACAATAGTGACCGAGGTAGAGACGACTTCTGTTTTCTCTTCGTCACCACATCCTCTGCATGTGTAATCGTTGGCGAGTAGCATTTTCGTTTCCGGATACTTCAGATGATTGTGGACACTGAGCACCGCAACTACGATTTGTGGCGAGTTCCAGTGTCTTGGGTTTTGCACTGTCAAACTTGTGTCAAAGCATCCGAGTGGTTGCATAGGTGCATGCAGACCACTACCTTCTGCTTGCTGTCTCTATGATTGTTGAAATTACCCGAGCTTATTACTATTATGGTTGTTGAGGGAATATTGAACTGCCACCTTATGTGTCCGTCATCTATTGTGCCCCCTTTTGATACCTTCTTTCGAGTTCCCCTTACATACAGATCTTTTCAGAGTTGTATTGATGGCTATGGACGCAAACGGGGAAGAAATATCCAGCGAATCCTCCTGAAAAGCTCAGCATTGCCCATCACTCGTGAAAAAGACTTCTGCTTCAATGGAACTCCACTAATGGACTCCACCATAGCTCTAGAGCGCGCCTCTAACACCTGCAACACCCTTTTTGAAAAAAAATGAACAATCAACCCAGTTTGCAATCGCCAGGTGTCTTACAGCATTCTCAGGCTGCCTTAATGAGACGAGAGTCATAAAAGCGCCGAAAGGTGCTCGCTCCATCTGCGTAAAATGTCCACCTCATTGGAGAGCAACACACGATCTTTGGATTTGATGATGTTGAATTTTCGTCCTCTGTGTCGGCTAATGGTTTGCGAGAACACCTTTATCGCAGACCTAGGGTCGATTTCCAACTTCTAGCCCAACTCCTTCCAGGACTGCTCTTAAGCTGATCGCACAACCAATTTGCAAGTTATTCTCGCCTCAGTGTACCGGTCACAAGAAGCGGAGTCCGGCAAGAGAATCCAGTCTCTGTAGGTCCTCTTCTTCTCTCTGATGGCTTCTTGAACTGCGGGTGTTTTAAATCACGCAGTTCTTTTATCATCACCAGCTTATTCTGATACATCCCTCCCACCTATTCGGCTATTCTGACCTAAGAGTTTCTTGGCCTGCTTCATGTCATGAGCTTTGTTTCAGGTTTCTGTCCGGTTCCTTCTTTCTAGTTCTCTGAATTCTTCTCTAAGGACATGGTCTCCTACAGCACAGAATAGTTCAGGGCCTGTGAAGGGTTCCAATGCTCCTTTCCTAGCTAGGGAGTCGGTGACTTCATTGCCTTCTGTTACCGTATGGCCAGGTATCCAGCAGAGTTTTACTCTGTTTCTCCTACTCAACTCTTTAAGTTTCTGTAGGCACGTCCACACGAACTTGAATTTGAGAATGTAGGAGTCTAGTGCCATGATAGCGGCTTGACTGTCCGATGTTTTTGCTATGACGCAGTTTCTCGACCTATTTAAACGCATAGAACGCATGGAAATTACATTTGAAGATCAACGTTTTAGTAAATGAAACAAATCGGGCGTGTAGTTTATTCGACTAACTACGCGTAGTTAATGGAGTAGATTACCTCATGTGGTCTACACTGCTATCTCTGCTTACGTCCATATACTGCATTAGCTACTCAATGACATAGCAGACGTAACAAATGTAGTTATTAGAAAAAATGTCTGCCATCTCTGATCGGAGCACAACACCAATGCATAGATTAGGCCGCTTTTGCACTCGCAACTTTTTACTCACGATTTTCTGCAATTCCCTTTTGTGATCGCAAGCGACTATACCAACACAAATCAACTCAGTTGCAATTCCTGCTAAATGCGTCCGTTTCCTACCCTTTCATGCATGCTTCTAATACCCAACATTGAGAAGAGAAATAAAAGGGAATAGAAGAATGAATCGCAATTCTCGAGCACACGCAACTCGGGCTACCCCTTGCATATTTCACCTCCCTTGCCAACAAGATTGGATAGTTGCACACGAATTTAGCGTGTGTAAAAGCGGCCTTAGCTATCTTCGTTGACGGTCAATCTGCCATCAAGGCAGTTTCATCGACCTCAAAATTAGTCCTTTGCTGCAGTAGCGGAAAAGTTCTAAATAACCATGGAGCTTCCCTCCATAGATCGTTTACTATGGAAGTACATATTCCACTTGAGCTGGTAAAAGCACGAATAACATATCATTTTTTAAAATGGCAAACCTTATATGTCTCTGTTAACTAACTGGGCAATAGCTATGAAGACATGGACAGAGTACAACATCTCACGAACTAACGATCTTCTAAATAGGACTTGCACACATATTGGTCAAATGTCAGCGATCAGTACGAGGCACTGGCCAATAGGGGATCATTCTAGGGATTCCTCATAACACACACTGCCTTAGTTGTAATAACACGGCATAACAACAAACCTTGACTCACTTCTTGTGCTTTCGTCCAGCGCCTGCCAGAGCAGGGCCACGAACTGTGGACAAACCCTTCACTTAATCTCTCGACGAGATTTTTGGAATGAACAGCAATGATAATGTTCCTGAACTCCGCACAATGTTTCTAAAGGCGCATCAATATTCAACTTTCTGAGCTGTGGTTTCAAAACGCCATTCAGTGCTAATTGGGTTCTCAATTAACCGCCACCTTACACACATCACTGTTCAGCTCGCCTTTCATTTTTGTGTTTTTGGAATCCATTTTGTTCCCACGAGTAGCTAAGGAAATAATGGTCAGCCACGCCGGAGCCTCGCAGTGGTGCGGTGGGTACATTTTTACTTCAGAGGAAGAGAGGCTCCGTTAAAACACAGTCAGTCTTACCCCTTGGCTGCGAATTATCACGGGTTACTTGACACCCTGGGTTAGAGGGATGATAGGGGGATATAGGGTTTAGCTCGTGGGAACGAGTCGTTACCGAAATTGCCTTAATGGCACTTCGATAGAGAGAAGTCCCTCACAAATTTTTGGACTAAAGAAATCGAAATGTTTGTATGCCCATCAGACTGCAGAGCCAAGAAATGTCAGTACACAATTTTTATTAGATTTTAACGTTTATACAATAGATTTATTAAATGCTTATGTCGTCTTACTGAGGTAAGTCATAGACCTGTGCTCCGCAGTTCACCCCAGATCCTCATTCTCAGTGCTGTCCTGTGGATGTCTCTAACAGAACACGTCTTCCGCTCATTCCCCCGAGATCTCTTTGCACTTTAAAGCCGCCGCCTCCACTGCTCCAGCAACAGCTGCTCGGAAACCTTTGCAAAACAAAAGAAACCTTAAGAACACCCGTTCACCGTAGTGACTTTATTCATCAAACCTGAAAGTTCCAAGTGCCTCAGTGCAGCAGCAGTTGATCCCGAAGGACTGGTCACGTCATCCTTCAGCTGGCCAGGGTGTATCTTAGAATCTCTCACCAATTGTCCGGAACCTAGGACAGTCTGTGAAGCCAGTCGATACGCCATGTCTCGTGGTATACCCATGCGTACGGCACCATCAGCGAGTGCCTCAATCATCACGAAGACATATGCCGGCCCACTGCCGCTGAGTGCTGTGATCGGGTCTAGAAGGTTCTCGGTGACCTCCTCGCATGTGCCGACTGCCTTCAGGAGTTTACTCGTCGTCTCCGCATCGTCGTTTGTGGCTTTTGATCCACGAACGAACACCGAGCAGCCGGATCGAACTAGGGCGGGTGTGTTTGGCATCACTCTGATGACGCGGGACTCTGGCGACAGGCTCCCTTCGATTGTGCTGATCTTGATGCCCATTGCGACGGAGATGAACAGTTTGCCGGCACTACCTGCGTTGATCTCGTTCAATACTTGAGTCACAACATTTGGTTTGACGGACACGAAGACTATATCGGATTTCTGAACAACTGGCTTGTTCTCTGTGATTGTGGTCGCTCCGAGTTTCTACACAAGGAGAAGGCTTGTAACTAAATTAATTCGGAAGTTGAGCGTAAATGAATACCTTGAATGACTCGAAGCTGTTCTTGTCGGCTGGATGAACACTTGCTGTAATCGCATCCGCTTTAGTGAGGCCTAGAAGAAAAAAGAAAAGATTTTTGATATTTTTTGATATTTTTGCTTTAAAGTTCCTCCGTCGCCGTAATGAACTGGCTATTAAATGACCACTTAATTTTGTTCACACAATATACGGCTGAGCTGCGCCAATCGAAATTCAAAACAAACGACCAATTTTACAAAAATTATGCTTGTAAAGGGCCTTCCAATAGTGACGTCTGAACTTTGACAGTTGATGGCGGCCATATTGTTGAAGCTACATCTGTCAAATTGGCTGTCATTTATAATAATCACTATGAATAGATATGGCGCTCAACAACGCGTGCAAGTGGTCAAACTGTTTTATCAAAGTTCTATTCGGTCGCCATTAGATGATGTCCATTTTTGGATGACTGGGAAAGTCAACAAAACAAAATTGTCGAATTTGGAACGTTACCAATCCACATGAGACCCAAGGGCGTCCAATGCATCCCGAAAAAGTCACTGTTTTGTGTTGGTTTTCGGTTGGCATGGCGGCGTCATTGGTTCATATTCCTTTGAGAACGACTGTGGCCAGACCATCACCGTTAACGGCGAGCGCTATAGGTCAAAAATTACCACCTTCTTTTTGCCTAAATTGGATGATATGTACATCTACGACGTGTGGTTTCAACAGGGCGGCGATACGTGCCACACAGCTCACGTCACATTGGAAATTCTGCGCGAGCTATTCGAGTGCATGGTCATCTCATGTGAAGGTGCTCTAAGGTCACGCGTACTACTTTATCTTCACGCACACTTCTAAAGGCTTTATGGCTGGCTTTAAAACTGTCGCGTCACTTTAGGCGAGATTTCCGAACAGTTTCATATTCGCCTGTGTCAGGTACCCGTCCATAGAGATATTAATTGACGCTGTGAAGCTGACAAAGTCGCAAAAATCGCCATCACACTGCCAGATGATGGAACCTTTTGTGACATAGGTACCACCCTAGCTACCTTCAACGATGCGCGTTCTCCGCATCCTGCTGTGTGTGCGTGTTACACAATCAAACAAAATCCATGCCTCACATGAATGGAAAGGGCTTGCGACGCCTCAACTCGTCCTCGTCCTCGTCCTGCTCCCTGTCCGCGGAGAGTCATAAATTATTGCTTGCATCAGTTGGCAAAGGATTGTTTTGTAACCTCTCGCAACACAACAATCAGAGTAAGCTAATGCTCGATAATGCCTAAACTCGATCTCAAAAGATCTGACAGCCTGATCTCCCTAAAAAGATCGAAGATCAGCACCGGAATGGTGATAATCACCGGACACTAACTATTAGGTCTACACGCGAAAAGACTAGGACTATTCTCTAACGACTTCTGCAGAAGCTGTCCAGATGAAGAAGAGGAAGAAAAAGGGGAACACCTTCTCTGCATATGCCCTGCACTTGCCTCGACTAGGAAATTCATACTGGACTCCTACTTCTTTGACAACCTTAACGAAATACCAATTAAATCGTTACTGGACTTCACTGACAAGTCTGGCTAGCTATCATAATCATGCCGCCCCCAACCCCCCCTTGTGAACCCACGTAGCAGTACAATAGGCCTATTTTTGCCTTAAGTGCACTACATAATGCCACTCATAACCTAACCTAACCTAAGGCTGTGAAAATGTTATAAACACGCTGCCAAATGAAATCATGGGGAAGTTGCATACCTATTTGTGGTTGAGACTGAATCTTTATCTACTATGAGTTGGTGAAAGTGGGCGTTCCTTTACGTAAACATGATGCCTTCAGTTATTCGTTCGATTCTGCAGTCAGCTGATGGCGTGTTCACAGTCACTGCCCATCCGTCAGTAGAGCAAACAAATGGACAGCTGATCAAATGCAATGGCATTCTCGATCGGAGTGATCCCAGCAATACCCAAAAATTGCGGAACGCGTTTTAGCGTTGACGTCACACACACTCCATAGCCAACAGGCAGTGAGGCAGCAGCAACTTGCCGTTGGAATAAAAGCAAAGAGTTGCATCGCACATCATTCAATACGTCTACATCGAGAGAAGAAGAAGTGACATTGTGTCTATATTTTTGAATAAAATAGAGTGAAAGCTGCCTGATTTGGTTTGTTTCCAACGTCCATTGACACCAGTAACAGCAAGCGTGCTCACATTTTCTCTGTGAACCAAATGAACACTTATGAAAGCTTTGTTGCATGCTTAAGGGTCAACGATTGATAAACTCCTGTGTATGGCTCTGTTTACAATCGCAATGCAATCGTACGTCAAAGTTAACGTCAAATGTCGAGATAGCTGGCGTTAATGTTTGTGTTTCTTCAATCGTTATCCTAAGAAGTTGCCGCAATCGTCGATGTTGAAATATGTATCCACATGATTTCATAGACAGTGGTTTTCAAGACAGGTGAACTGAATTCAGACAAATGGAACTCTGAAAGTGTATTCAAAATGACGCTTCAAAGAAATTGAAGTTCTTCTTCAACTAAAACTAGTGTCCGCTGACAGGCAGCACCTAGATCTATCCAATGGAACTAAAATAAAGTATCATTTGCCCGATTTATTAAATTGGTTTTTTTTAACAATTCTTACTAATTATTAAAATAGTAAATTGTTGCAGTGTGGCCCTTGTTAAATTCGGTTCTCTGAATTAAAAAGGATTTTTCTATCAAATTCCAGGCTGCTGGCAAAATTTATGTAACAGTAGCTGACCCATGCTCGCCTTGCTTTACCCGCCTTGAATCGAAAAATTTGTAATATCGAACAGTAACAAAAAGTTGAAGTATCTATACTACCGAAAAGTGGGGAAAAAATCAAATTTAATATTTCTTTTGTTTATTTCAAAGAGTTTTGTTAATAGAAACTTTATATGTGGTATAGAAAAAATCTCCGCAGCAGAATTCTGAATATATACGAGAAAACTGCACTCAAATCTGTTAAGTAGATTCGGAAATTTCGTGACAGATACATATATACATCAAATCTGATTTCTTTTTTTATAGAAGTAAGTGATACGAGCTAATTAAGAAGACCTGCTGAATTGGATTGGATGATATTGTGCAGGTGAAACTGTCTGTGGAAGAACCGCTTTTTGTTAGTGCTAAACGTTTTCGTTTGGAGCCAAGATGGTAAGGAATGCGCGCTTTGAGAATAGAAAGACTATAGGCAGGAATACGCGACCAACCATTTTGGCTTGACTTTTAAACAGGAATATTAAGTTTTACGGCTGAGACCGGCTCGTCGGTCGGTCGGCTGGTCCCTCGGGCCGGCTCTGCTGACGGAATGAATTTATCGGCGTATAGCGGTAAGGGAACCGTTGAACTTTGAAGTCATGTTCCGTCGACGACGATGACTTTGTCATGGAATGATACATCTTTCGGCGGCAGGTGGTAGTGAGTAATGACTGAATATGGAAAGTAATTCCACCGAAAGAGGTTTCTGAGGAAATCGTTTTGTAGCAAACGTTGTCGAGGCCTTTCAGGAGATAAGGAATTTTTGCCAACTCAATGATAATGGAACTGGACACTCAAAGATGGCAAATTTATTCGCAATTGACGTCTTCTGCCGAAGTTCGGGGGAGTGATTCGATGTTGCTGATGACTGCTTCAAATCATGAACTCCGAACTAAGATTGTTGTGGAAAAATGATATTTTATTTTGCATTTCAGATATTTAGCTTTCATTTTGACTTTGTTTTGGGTGAAAGTTCGATCGAAGCAGTGTTAGGAGCTGCACTTTGTTTCGTCGGCGTTTGTATGCCGCTTTCCCATTCGATTCCTGTCGAATTTAAGGTTATATGATGATTTTCTGTTAATCAAGGTAACTCCGTAGAATTATGAAAGAAACCTGCCGGTGACAAGCACGGGTAAAGCTGGTGGATTTGAGGCAATGCACTTATCCTATCCTCAGTTTAACTCAAACCTAATATCTGGAGGTATAGCCCGATCACCCTGTCCGTGGGGAACAATATATGGGTCTGGTCCTCTAAGTTGAGGTCAATCGTGCGGCTATTAACAGTGGATAAGCGTTTCCCACCCGTTTCACCAATTAGACAGACGTAGTTTCAACAATATGGCAGTCCCTATTGGAAGACTCTTTATTAAAAGCTGGTAAAGCTCCTGAAAAGGACTTGTCTTCGCTACATCCATAAATGCGACTAATCTAGCAGACTCAGACAGCCTTGACTTTGGCGAATAAACGTCAACACTGATTGAATAATGACGCAGATGAACAGATTGTCCGACGAGAATCATTCTCCAACAAAAAAGTATTGAGGTCACACACAGAGCATTGTAAACAAACACAAAAACTACCGATCTAGAGCCTCTTCAGCTTATCAGTTTGCAACTAAAAATATCGCATAGACCCCTTATCACAGAACATTTTAATTTGGAAGCAAAAATAGAATGACCCACCGGCTGCTATGAATCCCTGGGCCATTGCCTGGGCGATTTTGCCACCGCCTAGGAAACCGATTTTCAAAATTCCACTCATCTCGAATGCACTTCACGATACGCTTTTCACTCTTATTGTTAACGACACGATGTCTAAAGCCTAAACGACGCGATTGACTGTCTACTGGTTAATGTAGTCGGCTCGGTAGTTATTTCGTTTTGAAGCGAGTTCTGTGGGCTTATCTGCCGGAACGTCGCTTATCGAATGTTTTCATAAACAATTCCTTATCGGTTGCAAGGCGATAAGGAAAAATAAACATTTATTATTAGTATTCCTTTTTTATGTTATGAATATTTTTATAGATGAGGGTGAACCTTAAGACTCGGCGATTACATTTGCTACAGCCGTAGATATGCAGTATGGAGTGCTGCTCGCTGATTTGCATGTTGACTTGACGCTTCCAAGGTAGTTGTGAGTTTGTGAGGTCGCCGTTTGTCAGTGGGATGACGATCCCAGCACGGAGACAATCGAGGAGATAAGCGCAGCTTTATGAAACAAGAATAGTTTGGTGCCTTGGTGTGTAGGCAACACTGGCAGTCAGCGGAGACTATTCATGACCCACTTAGACCACCAGAGGTCCTTTGCGATTCCTCAGATCGTCGGTTTTAAATCAGGTCCACACACATAAAATCTATCATAAGTACAGAGTGAGCCAGAAGAGAGAAAATTAACAAAATTAAATTGTTTTCCATGTATTATGGCTCTCTTAGTAAAAACAAACATTCCCAATAATTATGGAGTACAACGTCGTTCAAGTGGCTGCCTCGGCTGGCTTCGTAGTAGCGCATACTGTCACCCCAAGTGCTTAGTGCCTTTCATGGCATGAATCACTTCCGGATTAGAGTGGATAATCTTAAGACAAACCACTATTCAGTTCTTGTTTGGCTAACGAGGGATCTGTGTATCAACTACCGGGCAGTGACAGTACAATGGATCCAATCAGGATATACACAAGTGGTTCACAACTGATTGTAACAGTCACTCTGACCTAATCTAAACTTTTCAAAAACAACACTGGCATTGCCATCACCACCACACTCAACTGAGATCACTACCGTTTCTCTTTCCCCAAATTAGATGGCTGGGGACGTTCCAACAGCACGACGCTATGTGCCACACGCCTACTTCCATAATAAACATTCAGCAGGAGCGGCTCTAGATCATGGCTGTCTTAGGCAGAGGCGACGTGAACTGACCATCCCGGGATTTTACGATGTTGGACTTCTTCTAACAACAAGCTGAGGTGCTTTACCATCAGAGCTCGTCAAAGCCGGTGGTGAGCTTCTGGTAGGCAGCATACCCCAGATCATGTGCAGAATTTTGGAATGAAAAAGCATGTACGAAGGCTGGAATATCAGCTCCATATGCCCCATCCACAAACAAGGCGATTATACCTCTCGCAACAACTACAGAGCATTATCCCTGCGGATCGTCGCCTAAAATATGCTGTTCTGCGTACCAGTGCCGCTTCCGGTTTGGTAAATTGACTATGGGCCAAATAATCATACTGAAGTAAATCCTGGAGAAGACCAGCTAGTTTTAAATCGATGCACACCACCTTTCCATCGATTTCACATCAAACATTCCCATTAATTATGAAATACAACGTCGTTCAAGTTGCTACCTCGGCTCGCTTCGTAGTAGCACATTAATTTACTCCATTTTCCATTTTTCAAGACCTTGTTGATGGTTTCGGCCTGTAGCTCACGGATTGCTTGGATGAAGTGCTCTGGCCGTAAGTGCTTGAATCGTTTCCGGGATTGTTAGTATAACACCGGTCTTTCACGGTATTTCACAAAAAAAGGCCAAAGGGGTAAAATCGCAGCTCCGAGGCGGCCAATTGACATCGCCAGAACGGCTGATAACACGCATATGCACTGTTGGACTACGCAGCACTCACTTTGGAAATAACTTTTCAATATTTCCCAACGTTGGAGGTATGATACTGACTTTCTGTCAAGATTTCAAGCGGGAAACAGCTATTAGTGTCAAAATAAGCAAAATAAGTATATGAATTCTGGATTAGAATGGCTAATGTTCCGTCAGAAATTTCAGCTCGCATTTTATCTGCATTCCAGCCGCTTCTTCAAGGCTCTTGAAGGTGTATTGTTCGTAGCTGGACACTTGTCCGGGTAACGGATAATAGTTTTTTTTTTCTTTTACGTCTCTGGAGATTCTACCTAAGCCGTTAAAGAGAGCTGCAATTATTCACGCAGAGTGCCCATGTCACATTGACTTCGTTTCGTTTTGAGTTCATCGAGGTGCTCACAAATCGCCATTAACTTCCATCTACAATTCGATTGTAATCCCATTCGATAGGATAGACATTTGATGGCTTTCTCGTTGCCAAAAATACGGTATAAAGCATCTTGAACATGCTTAGTAGAAGTGGAACAAATAGGAAACATTGCGGACTAGCTCATTTAAGACTAGCTCACTTAAGACAGGGCTGGCGTTTAATTGTGACATGTCGATGAGCTCTTTTATGGAGGTAATTGTTGGACCGAAACTCCGATGTTTTTCCTAGGAGGCTAGCAGGCCAGCAAAGAAAATTATGCAGACTAAAATGGTGATTTTATAAGCTTTTGCCAAGAGTTATTCTTCGTGGAATTACACGAGCTTAAACCGAACCCTAGACAAAGTCCGTGGCCAGATAGCACTCTACATATTGTGATGCTTTGACCAAGACGTCGGTGCGCTTTACGCGCATTCTCCGTAAGACAAATCCTATCCGCTTCCTTCTCGATGCTCACAAATGCCCCACTTACCGCCCGAACGAAATTTAAGAAAAGTCGCACGACAGTGTGTCGCCTTGTCTAAATTCTGTCTCGGTATGAAACGGCCATTCTTTAAAGCCAGTTTTCCAATAATTGGATGCTCTGTATAGCTCGACTCTGTAAATGTTGCCATAAGGCGGTCTTAAAATCGAAGAACAGATGGTGAGTACTGATTTGAAACTCCGAAGTATGTTGAATTAAGAACGACACAAAGTGTCTAAGACTTATAAAAATTATTATGTGTCTCCCTTGAAAGCAAAAACACATTCTTCATTGATACTCCTAAATGGGCGACGGAGACGGTGAGATATTTATCAGCCTTCCGGACGATAGTAGATGACACTTATGTGCTTAAGGAGACCATCCCGAGGCGTATGCAGATCAGCAGCTAAATGACGGAGCATAAAGACAGTGCTCCCTAACAGTACGGAAATAACAACAGGCAAAGATGTCAAGTATCTTGGCGTTAATTTGACGCAAATGCTGAAGTTCAACAGCCACTCGAAACTTACCCTTAAAAAGGCCAGAATAGACTTCCATGGCATCTATCCTTTGATGCGTAAACAAAATGGATTAAGCCAGATGAAAAAGCTGCTACTCTACAAGCAGCTAATACGACCGATCTTAACGTACAGCTTCCCAGTTTGGCACACCATATCTAAGACCAGCATAGAGAAGCTCGAAAAGAAAATACTGCGAATGTGTACAGGTCTCACCTTCGACAGGGACCGACGAAAGCACCACAAGCTTACGACGAAGTACACATCATTTACAATCAATTTACAATCATTTACAATCAATTTTTTAATTTTTTTAAATGAATAGTAAATGACAATTTTCTGGTTACTTGAAGAAAGCAAAACTATATTTTTTAGTCGCCATCATTTTTTTATGCGTATATGAAGCGAATCTGCCGTTCAGACGCAAACGTCAGGTGGTTCTCGCTATAAATACGTGACTAGAACCCAGGCACTCATACAGGCTCTAGAATGTTTGCGTTGCTAATTAATATTCTACCAGCTTACCGCACATAAAGTTTGGAGATCCCTCACCTCATCTCATCTTCAGTGACCCACATGATCCACTAAAGAGGTCGCGGGGCCAAAGCACGCGCCACTCGAAATTCTGCCATCGACTCTAACTCATCGGGAGTTGTGCTCAAACGCAACCAGGCGAGTTTTTGGACTTGGCACAACCACCTCGTCCTGCGTCTGTCAAGAAGTCAAGAAGAAATCTTACGAGGAGCGTTCAATATATTCTCGGTATCGGGATGAAGCTGTGGTTGTATATATAAATTGACTTATTTATCAAGTAATACTATTATTTTAGTGCATTCATGTAAAATTTCATATAAATGTGATTATTAATTCGCGTTTTGTCTCTAGTTAAACAGAATACCCATTTATTGCCGAAAGAGTTCGTCATCATCCGAAAATCTTTTTCCACGAGAATATATTGAACGCCCCTCGTATCTCGGCAGCTTGTATTCTGGACACTAATTGCTGTCCAAAACCGCTTGCGGATTTTTTATTTTATATTTTTACCAGAATTTTGCGTTCGCATGCGAATTTTTCAAAAAACTATTGACGTAAATAATTTTGCTTAAGTTTTTGATTCAATAACAGGTTTCTGGACACGTTCAAAACATGCACAGTACTTCATTGTAATTATTACCGGTATATTTAAATATTTTTTTGCTCCATTTTGTCATTATTTTTTCTAAAATTCCCCATAATTCCTAAACGGAGTGAGATAGAGCCACCTCCCATGATGAAAAATTGCTTGTTGCTGAACCCTTTTTAAAAACCCGTCATCAATTTCTGGCGCCAAAGTTATCGTCCTCTCACATTTCACAAGATAAAGCCATTTCCATAGATTTGCTCCAATCGTCCAACTTCGAAACATTTCCCTATGCACCTCAGACTGAAGACTTTAATCTCTGACTATCCTTAAATGTCAACACAACAAGTGCCCGTAATCCGTCCGACAGGGAAACCAGAGCAGCGATCCAACCGCATCCCTCCCGAGTCTCGTGCCAAAATCGTTCTCCTTCTCCTCTTCCCTTCGAAGGCAAAGGAATTAGCTTCCTTTTTCAATTAAAAATGCATAAAAATAATTAGAATGCCCAATCTGGCAAAAGAACCACATCCCCGCACACAGAAGAAGACTCCGTCTTGTCAAGAAACTGTGTTACCCCCGGCATACGTATCGCAACACGTTCCCCCTAGGTGCAGGCAAGCCGAACTCGGGACGTGTCCGTGCTGCAAGAAACCATTCAACTAAATTAGTTCAATGCTTCAGCAATTAATATGTATATGCTATGTAGCAGGTCCCTCCCTGCCCAGGGGAACGATGATACAGTTTTTCATTTTCTTTTTCGCTTCTTCCTTGCACCGAAAGTGCTGATAACGGACAAAGAGCCGACCGGATATGCTCTCCATCGACACTGTACACCGTTCGACCGAAGCGCCGCGGCGCTGTGCTGCAGAGCACAGCACTCCAGAGGTCCACACCGAGAGGACCTGAATAAACATTTGACTTCATTTTCTCGCATATTTCATTTTTTTTTTCCGAACTCCATTCCATTCATGTACATCTGCTAGATAGATAAAAGTGAATCACATCTAAAACCTTTTAACGAAATTATATCTGATGGTGGTGGCCCGCACATAACTGCGGCAGGAGGGATGCGCGGCAACGGTGGCGAGGAGGATGTCTGCCATAATGAAGTGCAAATGCAACCCCAACAACCCCGTCAGATAGCAAATACACATTGGAATCGCTCAAGAGTGCGGGCAGTGAGTCTCCGCCTCGTTCACTACTCACTTTATTCTCAAATTAATGCGAGAAGTAGATCCCTGCTGCACCGTCAGCATCCCCGTCCCGTGGCACGGCATCTGCGAGGAGCTTGCTTTGAGCATTGATTCGAAGTGTTCCTCACTGCGGAAGGAGCTGAAAGCGACTGTATCCAGTTCCAGCAGAGAGTGGCAACTTAATTGGGATTTTGCGAGTCTGTCTGCAACTACAACGAGCCCTTTAAGAGTCCTGACGTCTTCCTTTTATTTTCCCCCCGTTTTCGGTTCTCCGTCTGTACTCAGCAAACACTTATGCGCCAAGACTGAGTGCAACCAAGCACGGCCCAGCCATTGGAATCATCACTCACCCAATTCACAAAGCGGAGAGGAAGTAAAAATTAATGTGCATGTTGCATGCCGCATCCGAGGCGGGCCCACTCCCAGCGGAAGCCACTGAAGCGAAGGAACGACGCTGGCGTGAACGATTCCATCGAAATTCACAGTCCCACTCGGTTCGAAGTGCTGGCAAATGCCAAAAGATAGGCGGCATCCAAGTAGGCTCGACTGACTCGACTCGACACCGAACGCGCGCGGCTTTTCGGCCAAGTTAGGGAGAAAACCACGTCCGCACAGCCGACGAAGCAACGTCATAAGAACCGAATGCCTACGGGATGGGGCACGGATGGAATATAGACAGCAGCCTGAAAGCAGTCTCCCGTGTGTATTCAAGCTACAGCCCTCCCCAAATGCAAATATTGTGGCAGTAATTTAATGGCCAGGCTGGGCGCTTCGACGGGTGGATGTGGTAAATGAGAGAGATTAAGACCAAAAAGAAAAGGAAGAAAAAAAACAGAATATTCCAGGATACGGATGCACACATGGCGGGGAACCACTTCACGAGATAAAGATGAAATGTGTCAAGAGACCGGATGGATTGAACTGCGACGTGCCAAGCTGAGTGCCGACTGATTACTTCACGAATGCTGGTGTCTTGGGGGCCCCCCATAACGTGGGCATGGTCTCATCAAATCAATTTACTCAAATTGCCCCAGGTGTACGCGTCCATCGGGGACTGTTTGCTCGAGAGTAAAGAGCTCTTCTCTTTCACTGAAATTGATTGAGTATATAAGGCTGCGCTGCCGGAAGGAGCATTCCTCTTCCAACCATCCACTGAAGTCAACGAACGATGAGATGGTGGAGTAGTTTCCGCCACTCCTGATGATCAGGAAGATCGTTGGACTTTACCCACAGCAAGTGCAGAACATTTTGCATTCAACATTTTGCACTTCAACAAGCCAAATGTGCATTGTTTCGCGACTTTGTTGACTTTGACTTTGGTTCGCCTTTCGAATCGAACACGGCTTCAGCGCTCTCGAGTCGCTGACAAAGCTGGGATAGTATGCCTGTCTAAAAAGAAGCGTCTAAACTATCGCCATTTAAGCCTCATTTAAGGTCCCCTCCTTTGAAGGAAAATAGCAAGCACGACAATGCATGTTATGTGACTTTCTTTGCTGCATCTTTAAGAAAATAACCTGCTCTTACTAGTTTCGTTAGGAATCTGATAAGCCAATAATGTCAGAAGTCGTTACTGTCATCTCGTCTTCCGCATTCAATGTCAAGACAGGGAAACTCCCTGATAATGGGTGGTTTAAATTAAAATTGAGTGGGTGTTCTCAAGGCATTTTGAAGGGAACACTCCATCTGGTGTGAATATAAGTATATTTCGTTAAGTTTGACGAAAATCCTCCATTCACACACCCATTGACACCTGAGTGTTCCCTCCATTTTGGTGTGAATAAACATGGATGGTGTAAGCACTTGAAGAAGTTGAGTGTGTGTTAGAGTTGGCTTGAAGATTTAAAAAAGTTTTAAAAATGGGGAAGAGGAATACTTTGACGGACAAGTTGAGAAACCCTGGAAAAAAGCCAAACTCCAGCCAGTAAATTGGAAAAGAAAGCGGCACTGGAAGCTATGCAAGATCAAATTAAAAAAAAAACCAGGGCATTAATTTGAACATCAAATCAAATCAGAAGGGAAAAAGAAAAGACGAATAATCTTCCCATGATTTTAATGCTGCTGGATTTGATGAACTAGCCAGGTATTTAACATTGACAATTATTATGGTTAAATACAAATTGATCACTTATACTTCTATAAAAGATAAATCAGATTTGATGTATATATGTATCTGCCACGAAATTTCCGAATCTACTTAACGGATTTGAGAGCAGTTTTCTCCCATAGATTCAGAATTTCATTTTGGATTTTTTTCTATACCACATATTAAGTTTCTTTTAACGAAAACCTTTTAAATAAGCAAAACAAATAGTAAATTCTCCCTTGTCACTATCGGTGCCCAAGCGGCGTTCGTGTTTATAGTTGTATACGTGCTCATTATGTGGGTATGTATGTATATATATATGCAGGAGTGTATTCATACTACTTGAGCTATAGAATAGCTCGAGCAATTCGGTACATTCTACGAATCCAACAGGTCTATCGAGTCACTTCATTTTTTTAACAGTAGGAGTGAATATGATTTTGCTGCGAAATGTAGATATGTTCTCCAAAGCTGAGCAATGGATCAAGGTTACTGGTTAAAGCTAATGTATTTGTATTTGTATTTTATTCAATTTAAGTAACACTGTACATCAAGCATGTCTTATAACTAGTACATCCTGTACTATGTTTACAGGATGATTTAATGATAAAATTATAAAACAACAAGAGACTAAAGAAACAATAAAATTAAAAGAAAATTTAAAAAGTGACAAAATATCTCAATGCTGTAAAGTGCTCTCAACAGACATCAAGCAACCTTCCATGTTTGACCTGTGACTGCACATGATTGGGTAGTGAATTCCAGATTTTGACAGCATAAATTGAAGCGATTATTATAACAGGACCAGACATAGGTGAGAATGTATTTATGCCGCTAATACCAATGATACCTTCGGATTACACATTTCTTTTTAAAAGGCTAAAGTTTCCAATTAAATTATGCTTTGCTATGACTAGCAATAATGCTAAAGGTCAAACTGCTAAAATTACCGACATTGATTTAAGTAATGAAATGAGTAATGAATTCGCATACTTTTCACGTGTAAATAGGCAGGAAAATTTGCATTTATTAACCACCGTACAACAGCAAATGTTGTATCCTAAGAATTACTTTAGCTGCCAAAATACCATTATTTCGGTACCTAAGTATTATTGAAGTGGTCCAGTATAAGGAATGCCTATATAACGAATGATCCATATAACACTCCCTTTTCCAAATGCATTAGTGCCTCTATATAACGTACGAAAAAAAGAGTTCACACTCGATTTAACGAATTTTTTGTTGCCATAGAGAAGAAGGACACAAAGCAACTCCCTTGACTGGGGATGTATGCATTTTATGGGTCTGTTGTAAAACTGGTAGATACTTGAACTTTTTGTTACTGTGCAGAAACAATATTCGTACATTTATTTAACGTATCGTGCAAGGACAATTTGGTCGATGTTACAATTTTTCCGATTTAAGACGGGTGAAGCAAGGATAGCATGGGTCAGATAGTAGTGCAGAGCAATGTGATCTGCCGGGTACCAGCAAACGATGGGTCCTGATGAAGATAAGCATCTACTATCTCAGGAGGAAGAATTACCAGTACCAGTGCTAGAAAATAACTCTCAACCTTTTTTCTCATTTAGTTACTCACAGAGAGATATTGACATTTACGATTTAGGGGTTGCCCCGAGATAAATATAAATACATTCACTTTTTCGCTCTTCGCTTGGGAGTATTTTTTTTTTTTAATTTCAAATATATATCACTCGTCTGTTTACTTTTTTCATAAGAATTAAATGCAAAACATCAACCTAAAACCTCTTTCGTGCAACTAAACACACATATAAGTTAATGTAAAAAAATATTCCATATGCGCCGCCGATTCTAAATACGCGCATCCGTCAAATCGACGTATCAGCATTCAAGAAGCAGCCAAAAGAAACAGTATTCCCACGATCGCCGACGTTCAACCTGAAATCGATCCCGAACACACGCGGAAACAATAATTGCAGGCGCAGCATTAATTGAGTACTTAAGTTCATTTCAGAAATAAGAGAGCAAGGAGATATCCAACTTCGGCGAGAATTTAGTCCACACCGGAGAGAAATGTGAGAGTAGTGGAACTCCCTTGTATATCACATATACTCTTACAAAAACCATGGATCCACCACAATATGGCGGCCGATTCGTGGATTTTGTGGGATAATGGCGGCAGATTCGTGGATTTTGTGGGAAATTGTCGGCAGATTCGTGGATTTGCCCAATCTTATGTACTATTGTTCGGAGGGTGTTCAAAGGGTGACTCATATTTTTAAGAGCACATATAATACTTGGGTGAATAAAAATGTAATGTTATTTAAATAATACATGTAAGTCTATTTACAGGAATATTTTGAATCAATTTAATTCTTCAAAGTAATATATAGGCGATCAGTTTGCAGTTGTATATCATTCATGAATTGTGAAAACTCATGAATTTAAATTTCAGAATTGTTTAGAAAAATGTATAAATAATTCAACAAAAACTAATCCATTAAATCACCCTAGTGCTTCAGATAGTAATTCCCACAAATAGGAGTTTAATAAACCTGCTTCATGAACATACGCTTTGTTCGTTTGCTTACCCCTCCTTTCTGTGTTGAAAATTTAACACCAAAATTTGAAAAAAGTTCAGTAACGAGCGAATTTTTAAATAAGAACTCTAATTCACCCCAATACTACGGTTGGGGAAGGGTGTCAGCTGTTTACCAGCTGTTCATAACAGCTCACACGTATTCACAGACAGGGGAGAAAAAGCGTATAAAAAACGCTGTCAGATGAAATCAAGGGGCAAAAGAGGAAGAAGTTGGATATCTCCTTGCTCTCTTATTTCTGGTTCATTTGCTATTAGTAGTGTTAATCAAACATCGATTGTTTGACTTTTCGATAGTATCGATTGTTTTTTTTTGTGAAACAATCGATAAAACATCGATAGTGTTATTTCAAATTCCTTCATTTGCATTACGCGTCCACATATCTGTTGTCACACTTAAATATTTGCATCTTGATAGGGATTCTTTTTTTAACACCTCATATTGTCAGGCAACTCATACTTGTCGTTCAAACTTCGAACTAATAATCTTAACCCAATGTGATCCGAAGTCCTGTATGGAAGCATATCAATGGCTATCATATTTGCGCAAAAAGCAACAAGATCCCATTTATTTTTTGAATTTTGATCGTATTTGTGACTTCTTTGGAAATAATTTTTGATGGTATATGTACGTTTGGATGCCATTGGGACAACCTGATGCTCATCTCCATCTACTTCAGAGGATGAACCAGCTTCTTTCCTTGTTTCATTGGGGTGTTTTCTTTTTAAGTAGTCACGTAAATTAGTAGTATGAATCACACACAAATTAGACGTTTATGAAAACACCCTATTTCTGGAATGTTTATATTGTGAGATGTATCAGGTTAGTGAATGTGCGCGTAATACAATCCACTGGACCAGAATATGTTTGCGTGTGCGGACATTCATTACATTTCAAATATTCACAGCCACTTACAGTAATAAAATACAACCGTGTAGTGTTTTTCTTAATACGGGACTTCCCCTATGAAAGTGGTGGGTCTGAACTGAACTGTCAGAAAACAGATCTGTGTTCATTGGACAGAGATCGTTCAATAGCCGACTGCAATTCTCAGTTCAGACTTTTTTTAATTCGACCAAAATTATCAATCAAATCCAAAGAACAAAACACATCGACTGGAAATATTATCGATATTTTTTTCCTAACTATCGATAGTCCCGATAGTCAAATACAATCGAGCGACGAAAACGATTGGAAATGGTGCAATGGAAGTTGATGCAACTGGATTGATTACATTGCCACAAATTGTCTGTCGTATTCCATCCATAGAAAGACGAAAGGATTGACGGCGTATTCCCTAACATAGCACAGCAATGCAAAAATTAGGGTTGGTTGAGGGAAAAAGACAATTTTGGGAGCCAAGAACAAAGATGTTAATGAATTGAATTTCGCCAAAATCCAAAATTATCAGCTGAATTGGTTTCGTCTATGTAGGTCTGTTAATACTGTTACCAATGAAGGAGAGGTGGTTAATTGTCCTACAAAATGTCTCAATTCATTGGACTTACACGATTCTTCTTCTAGTGGCGCTACAGTCCGTGGTGGATCTGGACTTCAGTCAACAAGCTTCTCCCGCTGACACGATCTTTAGCCAGCTGCCTCGAATTTCGCACGCCAAGTTGGTTGAGGTCCTTCTCTACTTGCGCCATCGGTTCGGTGGGCGTCCCCTATTGCATTGTCCCACTGGTTCGGAGTCGAAGACTCTTCCGGATGGAGCGGTCCATGCGCTCTACATGACCCAGCCATCAGAGGCGTTGATTTACATGATTGCCGCCGCATAATCTTCGATTGAAAGTTTGTGTGATTATTATTATGATTCGTAAAAACTCCAATGATGCCATCCGATTTGCCGTTTGTATTCAAACGTGTACAATATCCAGTGCGTGTTGCCTTTATAGAATTTCCAGTATTCTCTCACGGACAATTGTACGTTGCCTGTTCACGTGTCGACCAACCATCATTATTATACTATACTAATACAACAATTATATAATGTGAATTCAAACTGTTGTGGTAGAGTGGGCTGCTAGCGAAATCGCCAGCGCGCTTAGACCATGTTGGTCCATTGTGATACCTACAGTCATACTACTACCACCGATCGACAACTCCACTGATAGCGCCGTTTGATCCCAACGACAAATGGTGACTGGACCAGATTTGAAAACCGAATAAAGCGTATTAACTTTGCTTTCACTGGTATTCGAACCGGGGGCCCCTCTAACCAAGGGCAGGCACTCAATAAACGGCGCCATCCAGGTGTTTTGTGCTAGTACTTCAACAAAATGAACATGAACTGAAGAGCAAACTCTTAAAAATGAAAATTCAGTCGGATCACACTAATCCTGCCTTTTATTTGTCGATCTTGCCAATAGCTGTGTTTTCGAGCTCCAAGGGCAATTGAAGAATGAACCCCTCTCTCGAAGGACCAAGTTATATCTAGACATAAGACCTTGATGGTTCAAGTTGCGCTGTATGGCGCAGAAGCGTGGACATTACCAAAAGGGGACGATGACGCTTCGATTTTCGACTGATTATCTTCGGCTTCGTATCCACTGATGATGGACTTATTTGGAGGAGGAGACTGAATAACTAACTTTACGGTTTGTACAGCGACATCGGCTTTGTCAAATGAATTCAAGTTGCTTGTCTCAGCTGGCTACATCATATGGAAACCAATCCATCACTCTTCGACTCCAACCCTGAAGGACAAAATGGAACGCCTCGTCTTCGATGGCATGATTAGTTGGCAAAGGAGGACATCTGTCTGCTGAAAACGCCGTTCTAGTTGGAGAGGCGCCGTTCTAGTTGGAGAAGCGCCGTTCTAGTTGGAGAGGCGTGATGACGCAGGTCGAGGACCACCCCATCTTAAAATTTTTCTAATGTAGAAAACATTCCTCACATTTTCCACCATTTATGACATTTTTTTCTTGGCACTCAGATCCAAGGTCTGAAAGGTTTTAGGGGCTAGGGCTAATTGTAGCCATACATGAATGCCAGCAGCCATGACATTCCAAGAAATTTCATTAAAGTTAAAGTGTAAACAACCAGTATGGAGGCGACATGAATGACAGGGGCCCAGTCCGAAGCCAACTGCCTGTGTCTGGAAAGAATTGTATTTCTGAGGAATTCCGCTGAAAAGATAATTTGCCAGCTCGACGTGTGTGCGACTACTGGTAAGCATGGAGGATTCCAATAATAAACCGATTTAACGACTGCATTTCTAAAGCAGCGTCTGAGGATTTGACATATACCACCTCCGCCCTTTCAACTGCAAGAATCTTTCATGGAATCCAGAAACACTGTGCGCCAACTTGTACTTGCCGGCGAAAGTGCCTCTTTTCAAGGAAGCCCACGGAATGAGCGAAAGAGGAAGAAGAAGAGGAAAATGTCAATCCCAAATTAGAATTCCCCGAACACGCAAGCAAGTCGTGGAAAAATGTATCTGCTGATGGAAGTTGCAAAGCACATCAACTCGGTCTAATTCCAAATGTTACCACCCATCGATTCAGGCTTTGGTGTCGCAGCACAAACCAAACTGATTTTGTTCTGCAAGAAGTCAATTAATCCTTCAAGCTTACCGCATTCATTTCGTGGAGCACACGTGACCTAGCATCGGCTCCATTAAGGATTAACGCAAACCAAAAACGAAAACATTTTCCATCAACACTTAAGCGGAAAAATGTCCACCGCTACTCTGGGATTAAATCAACGAACACAAACAATCGTGTCTGAGCACCGCCACCACTACACGAACGCATTCGGTTCCATTCACCTCCGTTGTCGTCGTGGTCGGTTCATCCTAAATCAAATATTTCACGGACATTTAACGCATCCTCATGTCGTTTGGCGTTGCCGTGGCAAGGACGCAGCTATGTACGTGTCGGGTCGTTGGTCGTCGGACGTTCTTCGTTGGGTCGTGCTGAAAGAATCCACTCCTGCCCGCCACATACATGCGCACAGCAACGATGATGATGATGACGACTGCGGTTCCAGTATAACATTTGACAAAAAGAACGCAGTTCCCTGTCTCTCGGATCCGGACACGTCGTCGTGACTCGTCGACCCTTCGGATAGCGAGGAGGCGAGGATGAAGAAAAGAAATTGCTTTTTTCTATTAGACAGAGACTTGTCGCACGAAATGTCAGCCTTTATTGCAATTTACTGACGAGGAACGTGACACATTAGGCAGACATTGTACACGGCAGTTGAATTCCGTGTATACACCGACTCCACGCTCCATTCGATGTCCCTGTCTCCCGCCGTGCCATGGCGACCTCGCTCACGCCCCCACCCGGATCAGAGTATCCTGAAGTTGGCAGTTGTTTCTTTTTTTTTTGTAGCTCTTTGTCTCTATATGTGCAGCGTGACAGAGCACACAGAGAGAGGAGCAGAGGAGACTGCCAGGCAGCACGTTCCCAAAATCAAATTGAATTCCGGAATGCGTAATAAAATATCCGACGGGCAGGAGTTAATATATTTCCACAGATTTCCCATAATAAGAATCCATTTGTCAAGCGAAAAAGCAGACTGGACTTGAGTGTTGACTTTGGCCGTGTGGGGCGGCGGCCGGGGGACACATTACCACGCCGCGATACGTGCGTCAGTCGATTTGCACTCTGGGCGGCTTTTTCACGTCCATCGAACGTTGAGCGCCAATGTGCCAGAAAAAGAATTGAAAGCTCTTTCAAGTGGAAACTAAAAGGAATCCTCTCGAAGGTGGCTAATTGAAGATGCGTATCGGCCAGGCTGCGACTTTGTTCTTCTCGGCCGTTAAAGAAGGCGAGGCTTCTGAATTAGTGTCATTACGTCAAGGGGGTTGAACAAATATTCGCTTTCCGGCCACGTTCACGGAGGTTCAAAACAAAAAACCCGTCATTGTCTTGACTATCGATGTCCGATGGTGCCGAAAGAAATCAAGGCTTTTCACGGCAGATCTGCTGCCAAATGGCTTTGAATTAATAGCTGTGAAATAAATAACACGGATCGCATCGAGAGGCTGTGTAATGCGAGTTGGGACGGGAGGAAGACACCCACTTCTGTTGCGAAAATCCCGAAACAGGGAGAAATGGCATTCTTTCGAACAGATCATAATAATCCGGTGGTAATAATGTTCACCAGCTGACAGCACAGGCAAAGACACTGCTGATGGAACTCAATTAATGGGTATATCCTTCTGATGGTTTACTGGAAGAGTTGCGTTTTGAATTAAAACTATGCCGAAGGAGGAGAGCTGAGTACAGTAACCCTAAGGCTTACAGAAGTGATAGACACTGTTGTGTCGCTCCTAAATGTCTGTTCTCATTTGGATGACACTTGGCCTATGGACGACTTATGCTCCAGACAACCAACTTGGATTTAGAGCGGAGCTTCATACTTTTTGTAAATGGGTATACTATAGGCAACTAGACCTGCATTGACTCGCAAAGGTTTTCTGGTTAAGAGTTCTTAATACTGGCATCTTCAGCTTCCTCCGAACTTTTGCCTATTGGAAGAATGCAAGTGACAATTACTTGTTTTCAATTAAATATGACTTTGTGTACACTCAGGGCCGGTACCACCATACTTATGTGCAAATACATAGGCCGCCAATCGCTTACGGGGGTGATTAGGAAGCCTGAATAAATAAAATTAAATTCGTGGATATACACCCATTCATTAATTTTTAGTTCACCAATCAGCTATCTATGCATTTCTAAGCACTGTCTGAACGTAATTATATTCATCATCATCATCATCTTCTGACCCGCATGATCCACTAAAGGGGTCGCTGGGGTAAAGCACGCACGAGAGATCTCCAGGCAACTCGATCCTCCGCCATCGACTCTAACTCATCAGGAGCTATGCCCAAGCGTAAGCAGACGAGTTTTTGGACTTAGTCCAACCACCTCGTCGTGGGTCTGCCAAGCGGTCGCCTACCTGATGGAATCGCATTCAACGCCCGCCTCGGAAGTCGTGATGATGGGGACATACGTGCCACGTGACCAAACCATCGAATCATAGCCCTTTCCGTTCGAAGAAGCAGCTGCCCAATGTTGAGTTCCTCGCGCACTGCCGTGTTTCTCACCCTATCCTGGCGAGTAATTCCCACAACAGCACTCAGCACTCTCATCTCAGCATCTTGCACTCGCGATCTTATTCTTTGAGAGAGTGAACAAATGTGAAATGTGAGAGTTGGAACAAATACTGAGTTGAAAACCGCTAACATGGCTTTGACACCAAGCTTGGCCTTTCTGATTACAGAACTACCAAGCTGTGTCAAAACTGAACCAGCTTGACACAGCTTGGTAGCTCTGTAATCAGAAAGGTAATTATTTTCTTATAGTACAAATAATACATCATTTCATCTTTTCACACAAAGATCATTCGCACACAGGAATCTAGTTCCAAAAAAGGCAACATAAAAAAAAATCCAGCCAGACTATGTTTCACAAATGTCTATAGGAAAAAATCTCAAAGTAATAATCTCAATCCTCAATTCTTTTGGAATCATTTGAGTGAAACGTGCAGATTTAGTGCATCAACGTCTTGGACAGAGCATCACAATGGGCAGCTATAACTTCAAGGTGGTTAAGAACTTCTTCCAAACGCACTGCCTAAAGTCCCCATTCTCATCTCCAGTGAAAATGTCCGTGGAAATATCTGATGTTAACTACTTCAACAGAAATCTTCCTAGAATTCCTTATATAAAGTACTTTTTCAAACCAAAAGGCGAAAGGATCAATAAATCAACTGAAGCCTGTTGAGATCCAGCAGGCTCCGTGCCCACCTTCGAATCCGCTTTCATTTCAATCATTGACTTCTGCCATACCTCGGCCAGTGAACAGTCTAATAAATCAAAATCAAGCGTAAGAGTTGCAGAATCTAAGAAAGTGGGAACGGATAAGCAAACAAGGAGGAAAGTTAATTAAAAAAAACGAACTCAATTTCCATTTTTTCGTGTTTAACTGAGTGGATACGATGGCCTCGTGGCGACGACAACCAAACGCAGAATGGATAACTGAAGAATGGAAAATACAGCAGGAAGGAATTTCGGATAAGCCGGGACAATTACTAATCGAAACGAGCATACCGAAATTTACTAAACTACTGAAAGGCAGCCAATCTTCTAATGTACGATATATGCAATCTATCTGAAGAGATTCATCCCGATCCGAAAATCCGTTTAAATTTATGTTGTTTGTAGGATTCCTACAGAAATTCTGTGCCGGTGGTAAATTTAAGAGTGCCTGCTCGAATTTTTGATTTCAATTACCGTCCGACTGTGCGTACTGCATAGTGCATCAGGGGGGGGACCCCACCATATATGCAGGATGTGCAAATACACAGGGCGCACAACGCTTGCGGGCGCATTGTGAAGACTAAATAAACCTATTGTAAAACTGCATTTCCATTCATGCACAAGAATTTATTTCGAAAAAAGCCAAACTGAAAAATCTCACCAAATCTTCGAGTGAACCGTGCAGAAATAAAATCCCATAGGAAAATATCTCACAAAAATGAACTCAGTTCTCAATTCGTATGGAATCACTTCAGCCAGATGTGCAGAATTTATTTTTGCACTTATCAGATTGGTTATATGTATGTATGTATGTATCAGTCGTCATTTCGCATGAACTAAAAGCAGTTCTTATATTAAGGAAAAACAAAATTAATATTTCGTTTGATTTCCAAACTTTCCTGATAGTTGCTTGCAATCGGTTACTTACTTACTTAAGGTGGCGCTACAGTCCGAGGTGAACCTAGGCCTCAACCAACAAGCGTCTCCAGCCAGATCGATCTTTAGTTAGCTGTCTCCAGTTTCGCACGCATAGTTGGTTGAGGTCCCTTTCCACTTGCGTGCGCCACCTGAGTCGCGGTCTTCCTCTACTGCGCCGTCCCTCGGGGGTGGATTCGAAGTCTTTTCGGGCCGGAGCATTGGTTTCCATCCGCTCTACATGACCAAGCCATCTCAATCGTTGGATCTTCACTCTTCTGGCTAAGTCGATGTCGCTGAACAGCCCGTATAGTTCGTCGTTATATCTCCTCCTCCAATCACCGTCTATGCAGACGGGACCGAAAATCACACGAAGAATTTTCCTCTCGAAGCAACCAAGGGCAGCTTCATCCGCTTTTGACAAAGTCCATGCCTCCGCGCCATATAGCAGGACTGGGACGATTAAGGTCTTGTAAAGCGTTACCTTGGTTGTTCGAGAGAGGGCTTTCTTTACCAATTGCTTTCTTAGCCCAAAGAAGCAGCGATTGGCAAGAGTTATTCTTCGTTTGACTTCAGCGCTGGTGTCATTGTCTGAATTGGTAGCGGTGTCTAGATAGACAAAGTTTTTGACTACCTCAAAGTTATATCTGTCTGCTGTGACGTTCTGACCGAGACGTCGGTGTTGGGTGTCCTTTCTCGTTGACAGCATATACTTGCTCTTACCCTCGTTTACCGCCAAAACCCATCTTCGCGGCCTCCGTTGCAATACCCACAAAAGCGCCATTGACATCACGCTGCGTTCTTCCGATAATGACAATATCATCGGCATATGCGAGTAGTTGGACGGACTTCTGAAAGATTGTTCCTCTGGTGTTGGCGTTCGAGTTTTGAACAATTCTTTCAAGAACGATGTTGAAAAAGTCGCATGACAGCGCGTCGCCTTGTCTGAATCCTTTTTTCACATCAAAGGTCTCTGTTTGGTCTTTACCGACCTTGATGGAGCAGCGTGCATTCTCCATCGTCATCCTACACAAACGGACGAGCTTGATAGGGATGCCAAAACTAGACATTGCTCTGTATAGCTCGTCTCTATAGATGCTATCATACGCGGCCTTAAAATCGATGAAAAGGTGGTGGACATCGATTTGTTGCTCCTGGGTTTTCTCCAAAATCTGCCGCAGTGTGAATATCTGGTCGATGGTGGATTTTCCTGGCCTAAAGCCACACTGGTATGGACCGACCAGGTTATTGACGAATGGCTTTAGGCGTTCACACAGTATGGCAGATAACATTTTGTATGCGATACTTAGGGGACTGATGCCTCTGTAGCTGGCGCAGTTCAAAGGGTCTCCTTTTTTATGGATCGGGCAAACAATGCTGAGGTTCCATTCATCGGGCATGTTTTCCTCCGACCATATTTTACAGATGAGTTGGTGCATGCTCCTTACCAAATCATCGCCTGCGGCTTTAAAAAGCTCGGCGTCAGCTCCCGCAGCAATCGGTTATTCACCTATATTTTATGTTTTATGTTTAATTTTCAATATCTGCTTCACATATTGCAAATCCACTTAGTAATTTGCTTCACTTTCTGGGCTCAACATTCTCATTCCTAATAGAATCGTATATAACAGAAGATTAGGCCTACCGGGGATACCTCAATGAAAACAAAACAGCAAAATGGGGGCGCCCAACGTAGATCTTGCCCAGGGCGCTCATTTGGCTCGGGGCGGCGCTGACTGTAATGAATAAACAACTCAGTCGATTCGGCGCCGTTCGCAGAAGTTCTGAATCTCTCAGTCGAATTTTACGATTTTCGTCTACACCCAAATTTACCTGCACTGAGGGCTCATTTGAAACGCGAATACTTCTTCAATTGGGTTCTCCAAGAGGTATGTTACGTTCTGTTTTTTTTCCTTTTCTACTTTTACTGGCTAGACAATCGAAGAAGATATTCTGGAGCATTAAGGTGTTTCATTGGATGCCCAGATCACCGACACCAACAATGAGCGAACCGAAACACAATTTTCAACACGATTCCACGTCCAGAATTTATGATCGTCACAATTTCCTTATCGCTTCCGCATGCATACGGACACCCAAAAGCACCCACCTCACAGCAAATGGCCACCATCTGAAGACCGCATCCCTCACTCACTCAGTCCCTTCGTTTTCCAGTTCACTACCGCCGGCATAAATTAAATCCGTCGTCGTAATGCAAATGTTTGTATTCCCATGCTCCAAGGAGAACTTTGCCATTAATAACGTCGGTAATGGTTGTTCGCTTTAGTTTGCACTTAATGCCCGTGATTACCTGAATGTCACCGTGGGATTAACCACCACCACTTCAGGATCGTGGAACAGAAAAAAAACCGCATCCTTGGTTTGCACGTTTTAGCGTGTAGATGTGTGCACGTACATCTACTTAATTGGCAGTGTTATTCCGGTTCATTGAATTTGATTTCCTGCCCGACATGAATGCGGTCGCCTCTGTAACAGGAAAGCCCACCGCAGCTCGTTGGTGATTAATTAGTTCTCCTGCACGAGCACTTCAGATGGATTCTATTTGAATATTAATTTGATACGATTTCTGCTGCCTCCACCTCCCACCGGGAAGCAGATTGAATCAATTTTTTTTTAACTCCATTTCAAACCGCAGTCGCCTGTTCCGGAGCTCGAGTATTCAAAATGATGGTTTTGAGGTTTAACGATTTGCAATCATCCATACATATTATTATGGACGGATTGCAGGATTGACTGACATAAGCGCTAACAAAAGATCATGAAAATAACGGCGAAACTTTTTCCGTTTTAATTTAAAAATGGCTCAGCAATTACCATTCTCTCAGGTCAACTATGCCGAACTTTGCGCCAGTTTAGGCGTGTATTCCGTCATGCCGTGTACAGTGGAGTCCTGAAAAGGATAGTTTCAAACTGCAGGAATTTGATGATCAGCTTCTAGTCGTTTTGTTCGACCACAATCAAATACGGTGCAATAGCATGGTCCACAAGAACCAATTTTTTTAATTTGACACAAAATTTCCTTTATTCGGATGATAATCTTCTGGCATTACAATTTCAATATGATCTCTAGCATATGACCGCCACGGCTGGCTCGGACGTGGTCTAATCTGGAGGTCAAATTTTTGATCACTTTTTTCAACATTTGTTGGAACCACAGCTCCTGCACATCATGGTTGTTCAATTGATGAGCGAGTCAGTAATCATGGCTCTATAGCGGTTACCATTGACTGTAACGTTCTGGCCAGCAACGTTTTTAAGGAAGTACTGACCAATTATTCCACCAACCCAAAAAGCACACCAAACAGTCAGTTTCTGTGGATGTAACGGTGACTCAACATACACTTGAGGATTACCATCACTCCAAATGCGGCACTTTTGTTTATTGACGTATCCATTCAACCAAAAGTGAGCATGGTTAAAATGGACGTAGTGCGCGATACGTACTTCGAACAGAACCATGAGTTGCAAAATAAATTTGCACAATTTGGAAGCGTTGTTCAGGCGTCAGTCTATTCATGTTGAAATGCCAAATCAAACTAAAAATAAATCACTTGACAGCTGACAAAATGGCCGCCAGTGAAAATAGTGTTGTCAACTTAAAGTTCTATACCTCTAAAGAAAACACCCTTTACTTCGTATCTATGGGCAAACGCACCAGCATCTTGGTCATCAAGCAGAAATATATGCCATAGACAGATGCTTTCAAATCAATCCTGACAGGAACTACACCAACTGCGACATAGCAATAATGTCGGACAGTCGTGCCACTATCTTGGCACTAGACTCCTACATCATCGAATCAAAGTTTGTGTGGGAATGCCTACAGAAGCTTAAAGAGCTGAGTAGGAGTAACAGAGTAAAACTC
Source organism: Eristalis pertinax (assembly GCA_907269125.1). NCBI lineage: Eukaryota > Metazoa > Arthropoda > Insecta > Diptera > Syrphidae > Eristalis > Eristalis pertinax. The sequence goes on from OU026145.1 coordinate 29,105,120, forward strand.
TTTTCGATACCTGGCAATGAATTGGCCGACTTCCTAGCTAGGAAAGGAGCATCGGAACATTTTATAGGCCCCGAACCTTTCTGCGCTGTAGAAGATCACAAGAGTTCAGGGAACTAGAGAGAAGGAAACGGACATAAACCAGAAACAACATTCATGGCATGAAGCAGGGTCAACATAACCGCAAGAGGTTTGAAGCATGTATCAGAATGAGCAAAAACATCCTCCGTATCCTAACAGGTTTCCTAACAAGGCACTGTAAACCTAGGGAGCACCAAAGGACACTAGGAGCATCAGAAGAATATCCTTGCAGAACATATACTGCGATTTTGTGAGGCGCTAGCCCACAAGAGACAAAGATATCTGGGCAAACGCCTAATATCAGAGGAAGAATTGAAGTCACTGGAACTAGCTCTCATTCTCAGATTCATAAAGGAAACTGACTTAGAGAGAATGCTCTAAGACAAATCTCTTCCACCTTCGCGCAATAGGAGCAAATAACCCTCAATACAACCCTGGAAAGAGCCGCATGGGAGGGGAGCTCTTAAGAAAAAAGAAAAAAAAGGTATGAATAGGGGGCACAATAGATCTAAAGGTCGCGGTTCAATTTACCCTCAACAGTAATAATAATAATGATATATTTCCTTAAACAAAGCAGAAAATGCTGCCAGTCTCAGCCAACAAATATTAATTCGTCCAAATTTGACAAAAAACGGTTTCCTTCAATCGCCTGCCAAGAGATGTAATCAAATAGAAAAGTTGCCTGCATTCCATTGCTTTGCAGAGAAGTCAGGGAAAGCAACTTTTCAACATGGCAAACATTTTTCATAAATGAACACTTGATTGCCCTTCGTTTGCGGTGCACTTTGTCTTTGCTTGTTTTTTTGCACTAATCATCCAAATTCCGTTCTAATTTAATTCTAGGTATGTGAGTATTCGCATCAAAAATGCACAAATTTTATTCGCAGAATTCAACTATACGGAATAATGAACCGTAGTTTTCCTACAACACACATCTGTATCATGGCTGATTTAGTCTGGTCAGCTACGGAAAGGAATGCCACTCTTATTTTCAGGGTGAATGGAAGGTTATTTAGCTGCTTGGTTAGTACTGCCATGGAAAATACTTAGAGCCGAACTATGCTTACAAATTATTTTATTTTACTACAAAATGAGTGCTCTGTAAAATGTGTTTTTTTATGTAGATACCTCAATCATTTTACCGTCGTCCACCTACTGAGCAAGCAATTGAAAGCCATAGCAACCAAATTTCGCACCAATTTCACGCTATTCGACTTCAAGTCACGTATCTGTGTGCACAGAGTGCGTACAGAGGAAAATATTGCCGCTGTATCCGCCAGTTTTAATGTATACCGTGATTTGTCCATTAGTCGCCGTTTTGCTGAACCTGCTAGAAATGTCACACAGCTATCGCATCGATGGACCATTTGAGACATTAGTGTTAAGTGAGTGGCAAAAGTCTGCAATTATTAAAAGAAAACCAACAAACCTTAATATTAAAAGTATTTATTTCCAAACCATCAAACTTGCATACAAAAGGGTGGTCCAACGACAACGCACGATGATAATTGTAAATAAAACAAAAAAAAGTTTTCAGAGAATGATCTTCATATCTATTATTATGATATATAGAAGGATCTATGAAAATTATGTGTGAAACAAAATATCAGGCAAATGCTCGCCATGGCTGCTTCGGTGGAACACCGCTATCCGATGGTCCATATTTTCAATGACTCTGAGACATAATTGGAGTTCAATGTTGTTAATGTGCCGAATTATCTCATCCTTTAGCTCTTGAATTGTTCTTGGCTTACTGACGTACTCTTCTCCATTTAAGTATCCCCAAAGAAAGAAATTCAAGGGTGTCAAATCACATGGTCGAGGCGGCCAATTAACATCGCCACGACGTGATATAACATGGCCATTGAATTTCTCGCGCAAAAGAGTCATTATTTTGTTGGCTGTGTGGCAAGTGGCACCATCCTGTTGGAAGCACATATCGTTCAGGTCGATATAACTCAATTTTTGGCCACAAGAAGTCCGTTATCATCTCGCGATAGCGAACACCACTCACGATAACTGCTTGGCTGACCTCATTTTCGAAGAAATACGGCCAGGTGAGGCCGCCAGCCCATACACCGCTGGGCGAGCATGAATAGCTGTTTTCACATTTCCTACAGACTCGGTTTGCTGAAATCTGAGCACAATTCTACCGATTGTGGACACATTTGGTCGATTATGATGACCAAAAAAATCACGAAGTGCACGAAATGCATTTTGATCCGAACGCCCATTTTCGTAAAAGGCTTAAACATTCATAACGCACTGCTCAATTGTGTACCTCTCCATGGTTGAAATTCTCAAAAACTGTAACAAGGAAATGTCAAATTAAATTGGTGAGATTAGTGAGATATTTTATATAACATCAAGAGATTATTAAATAATCATCAAATTGATTTGTTTTTACTTATTGTATTAACCGTGACAAATAATGGCTAGCACAAATAACTATCTTTCTATTTTTCATTGGTAAGAGTGCCAATCACCAGGTCAATCTTTGAGCTTCACATAATTTGTATTTTAGGCCTTAAGAGTACAGGCCACGGCCTCAGCAAATTAATAGCCATTAAGTCTGAACAGGATGTACCTAGTAAAGGGTGCTTTTTTAGAGGTATAGAACTTTGAGTTGGCAACACCATTTTAACTGGCGGCCATTTTCTCAGCTATCAAGTGATTTATTTTAAGTTTGGCTTGGCATTTCAACATGAATAGACTGACACCTGAACAGCCCTTCCAAATTGTGCAAATTTATTTTGAAAATCATGGCTCTGTTCGAAATACGTACGCACACTACGTCAATTTTCACCATGCTCACTTTTAGTTGAATGGATATGGCAAACGTCAAAACTGCCGTATTTGGAGTGATGACAATCTTCAAGTGTATGTTGAGACATATTTACATCCACAAAAACTGACATTATGGGTTGATGGAATAATTGCTCCCCTTAAAGCGATGCTGACCAGAAAGTTACAGTCAATGGTAACCGCTATAGAGCCGTGATTACCGACTTTTTCGATCATCAATGGAACAATCGTGATGTGCAGGAGCTGTGGTTTCAAAAAGGCGGTGCAACATGTCACATAGCCATAATTGATTTGTTGAAGGAAACATTTGGTAATCGCATAGTTTCACGTTAAGGACCCGTGAATTGGACCCCAAGATCGAGAGATTTAATGCCGCTTTACTATTTTCTGTGAAGTCGTTTTCAAGCAATGGCATTCAACCTAAAAGTTTCTATTACAAAAATAGTGATGCCATACTGGTCGATTTGTTAAGAGACGTCAGACTTGGAATCCTAAAATTAGACATCTTTTAAGTCCAAGTAATGGTTATAAAGCAAACGTCTTGAACTAAATTGAACTAAATGACTGTGATGTCATTTGATTATTTTGCATATTCCTAATAAACCAATGAATTGTGGCATCAAATTCGTGCGCGTATATAAACCGCGCCACCGACTGTTGGGGACAGTGTTCCGGTCATAGCCCACGCGATAACAGCGAGTGTAAATAAAGGAGTCATTGAAGTCAACGAACGAAGTTGTTGTTTCATTTATTTTTGCCTTAACGGAATTAAAAAAAAATGTCTTGTAGTTTGATTCTTAAAATTCAAAAATATTGTGACTTTTCTTAAGATGCCAATCCTTGGGTGGTTTACCCTTTATACACACGGAACTACTACAGATTCTACCAGATCCGATCACATTCTCGCCTTTTCGTTTCCTTGGATTCCAGAATCCAGAATTTCATCGAATTCACTGACACTCTGTCTGCATAAACTAACCAGCTTCAATGTCAGAGTGCCTGATTCTATGGCTTTCATTGCCGTTTGGCTATCGGAATGAATGGTGATCGATTTGTCGGTTGGTCTCTTTCATGTATCGCAGCCACTTCGACATCGGCTTGAACGTCGTTCCTTAGTAGCGGAGATATTTCTAAGATTTCATAGACGACTCCGCGCCTTTACCCGCGCTCGTCTTTAAAGCCGTCGCGTCGGTGTACAGAGCGATATCCTCTTCTGCTATTACCATTGGCGTGCTGCCGTCGGTGCTCTTCTGAGACAAGCTGTTATTCCTAGGCAGGCTTATCCTTGGGCTCTGGTTAGCTGTGTGAGAATATATTTCCTCTCCGATGCCTTCCTCCATACCATTGAACCGTAGATCAATATTGGGCTTACTATCAATGGTTCATAGCCAGTGTACCACCCGTGGTCTGAGACTCCATGTTGTACCGAAGACATGTTTACACGAGTAAAGCGCCTTCTTTACACGGTCCTCCGTGTATTCCTTCTGATGCTAGGGGCTGACACTGGGAAACGCCGCTTTTCCCGATGGGATGGCCACTCTTATCCGGACGGACTCTTAATCTCTCGCACGTTGACCGATTCCCCATGAAACCCTAGCTCTTGCATTCATTCTGACCTAAATTCCGGTTCACCCTGTGCTTCGATTTTGAATTATCTTCCATATTTAATGAATGCCATCTCAATGAGCAAACATTTGCATGTGCAGATGTGAACTCAAACGGAGCTGGCCGTAACCATCTCCGATGGCTCAGTGCTCACACGATGAATTAGTCATAATTCACCGGGCAGCATTTTCTGTTTACCGAATCAATTCAGCTGCATCAGCACAGACTTGCACGGCCAACGACTATCAGCAGCGTCAGGACTTCAGGCTTCAATCAACAATACGCCAACCCACCCAAAGGGCAGTCATCAACGAAATTTAAGTTATGATGACTCTGCACAAATGACCGACTTACCTTGTCAACGGGGCCTGGCCTTTGCCCAAATTCCTGTCACTGTGACACACAATTCCTGGCCAATGATCAGGATGCTGACTGTGTGCCACGTACTTCAGGAAATTTGTCCATCGCCCTCCTTCCGGGCAACCGAGCTCGAACATGTTAGGTGTGTGTGTGTGTGTGTGTGTATGTGCTCTGCCACTCCTTCGAATCGTTAATATAATTGGACTTTCGAATGAATGCGGAATAAGGACGACGCCGACGACCAGCAAACATTCGTAAGGATATGAATCCTAGTGTGCTCTTCGCACTCGAATTGAGTTCGGAAAGTGGACCTAGATTACGGCACGGTGAGTTAAGGTGGGCGTTGGGCCAGAGAATGAGATGAAAAGAACTCGCATGTATCGACTTCTATTCGTGTCCTAGATCCATACATACATACATGCACGTGTAGTCCATGTCTAATCAACTATTCACAACCGAAATTCGAGCTCTCATCGACATCGATGCCACGTAAGATGAATTTGGATAATATTCATGACCCGGCACACACTCGTAGACTCATAGACTCGTAGACTCGTAGACATCCAGTCGGGTGGACTGCTACTCAGCTGGAGTAGTTATTGAAATGAAATTGGAATCATCCTGTATCCGTGTACTCGCACTCGTACTCGTATTTGCTTAATCCTCCGGTCAGCCGCAGGAGAATGAATTCAGATTCAGTATTTGAATTCGGTGACCTATTTGCTGATGCAATGTAAATTTGTTTCATCATTTTGATGGAATTGAATTTGCCCAATATCTCTCTCTCTCGGTGTCCAGCAGCTTACATGCGGTCCATGCGGGTCCAGACTCTACGTGGGGTTTAATTAACTGGAACGACACTGATGTGGACGTGTTTACGAATGTATGTATGTATGCATGTGTTGTTTTTTTCTTTTTGTGCGCCTGCCTGCGCAATAAATGTTGAATGTCTGGTCCTCAAGCAAACACAAGATGTCAGGACAGCAACTGGTAATTGCTTTTAAAACTGTCTTCAGTGGAATCGCATTTTCATGTAGGACTGAATGAATGACAAGCAGCATGCAGCCTGAAGACTTTAGTCTGCACTTTTGATTATCATTTTGTGGAATATTTGATTGGCATTGGTAACTCATGCGATGAGTGCGTTCAGCATTCGGAAATCACTCTCTAAAGAGAATGATTTGTAACTGGAGTCTGAATTCTCGATTTTGAAGAGTGGTTTATGAATTTTTGATGGATCGAAACATTTTGGGGAAATTTTCCAAGAATTTGAAGCTCGAACGCTCCAGTCTAACTGCACAGTTGATTCTCCAAGTCATGTCCGATTAGAATGCGTCAATAATTCACAGCAGCCACTGATGGTTTCATCGAATGACAGCCAGTCAGTGTTTCCATCAGTCGATGCATTTTGAGTTGTAAGCTTCTCCTTGGCCTGAGTGCATGTCATCAATCATTCAACCATTTCAAGAGCAGAATGGAAGCTGGCGTATATTCGTACCGGATCAATATTTTCGAACAAATAATCGCTTTCCCTTGAGTAAGCGCCCATCCATAGTTAACGTAGATAAGGCGTCTTAAGTCAACTTGGGCAGTCGGACGAAGGTGGCGTGATGTGCGAGCGAATGTGCATTAAATTCAAATTGGCATTAGTTCGACTCCGAATACAAATTTGTAATTCGGTTTAATTTCGTTTGACTTTATTTCACTTGACTTCCCGTGAATACTAAGAAATAGTACACTGTGGCCGTAAATCCATTTCGTTCAGTTTCGTTAAGTTTCGTTAAGTTTTGTTCAGTTTCGTTAAGTTTCGTTCACCTTTGCAAATGAACGGCCAATCATAATAGACCTACGAAAACTGAGGCTTATGTGAAAGTCTAATAAAATATAGGCAGAAATGTTGTCAACTTTTAAAGTGTCCATCATTGCTTCGGAGATTTTCAGCATATTCCCAATTCCAACTGATAGCTACGTACGCAGAGAGTGATGAGGTTAACATCGAACGACGACCAAATATTACCTTCGGTTTAGTTAGTGGCTGACTGTAGATAGAACCATTTTGTTAACACGTGGATCGACTATCTCCTATTTCTGTCACCAGTTGGTGCTTCCAACGAAGGGATTTAACTGGGTGCTGCTGATGTCATTCAGTTCGCTTAAGTTATTGAAAAAGTAGGTTCCTACATAGGTGTGAGTTTCTACGTTTACCGAGATTACCGCTTGAGCAGAGGAAGTGATGTATGGTTCCCACCTTCCGTATGTGCAAATGCTGTTTTGGACTTGGTCAAACCACCTCGTCCTCCGTCTGCCAAGCGGTCGCCTTCCTGATGGAATCGCATTCAAGGCACGCCTCGGTAGTCGTGATGATGAAGACACTCGTGCTTAAGCCACATGACCAAATCATCGAATCATAGCCCTTTATTTTCGAAGAAGCAGCTGTTCTCCATTGAGTTCCTCGTGTACTGCCGTGTTTCTCACCCTATCCCTCCGAGTAACTGCCACAACAGCACGACTGCTTGTATTCAAGATCTTATTCTTTCGGTCATTACCCACATTTCATGACCATAGGTGAGAGTTGGAACAATTACTGAATTGAAAACCACTAGCTTGGCCTTCCTGAGTAGAGATCTTCCAAGTTGTTTCAAAATTGAGCCAGCCTGGCCAATCCTACAGGCAAGCTCAGCATTACTTCTCCTATCACTTGCGAAAAAAACCCGAAGATACTTGAACTTCTCCACCTGCTTCCATGGGACTCCACTAATATGTAGAGTGCATTGAACAGGGCTTCTGGAAAGGACAATAACCTCTGATTTATCCACGTTAACATTCATCCCAGGAACTGCACATACGGCAACAGACCTGTTGAGTGCGGGCTGGCGTTCCGTCTAGGAGGATATGAGGATAAATTAGTCATCTGCAAAAATAAAGATGACTTACCTTGAACTCTCCCAATGTGTAACATCCCTCGCCTCGGCTGCGCTGCAACATCCAGTAATCCAGTAAAATACATCATATATAAGAAAAAGCTGAGGTGGCAAAACGCACCCTTGGCGAAGTCCAACGCCCACGGTGAAAGGTGTTGGAGCAATCTCTTCTGTCCTCCGTTTTAAAAAAGAGGGACAATCACCTGTATCCTGTGCTTTGGAAAAAAGCTAAGATTATTCCGGTTCCCAAAAAGCAAACCCGCCTGAATATCGGCCAATTGCTATTCTTCCGTTTTTGTCAAAAGTATTCGAATCTATCGTCAGTCGAGAGATTAAAGATTACCTTGAGGGACACAACCTTTTACATCCAATGCAGTCAGGATTCCGTAAAGGACATAGCTGTGTTACAGCCCTACTAAAAGTGACTGACGACATACGAAAAGCTATTGATGAGGATAAAACAACCTTACTAGCTTTACTTGACTTTTCGAAAGCATTCGACAGTGTTAACCGTCAATACTTTGTCATAAACTTTCCACCCAATTTAACTTCTGTAATCCGACTAGTAAGTTAATCTTCTCGTACCTTACTAACCGTGTTCAAGCTGTTTTATATAACTCTAAGCTATCGTCTTTTCGTGATGTTCACAATGGAGTACCACAAGGTTCTATTCTCGGTCCGTTATTATTCTCAATGTTCATTAATGATTTTCCTAAAGTGTTGTCGTATTGCAAACTTCATATGTTATATGACGTTAAAACGTTAAAACCCTCTGTTCATACATGTTTAACATCGCGCAGGCATTTTTTCATTCTTGCTGTGCATCTTTGGAACCATTTACCTTCACAGGTACGGTCCAAGACCGAGTACAGACAATTTTGCTCAGCCTGTTTTACTTATCTGTCCAACATGAACTGACATAATTTCCAAAATTTACTTTTAAATTGGTTGCATGTAAATTTAATTTTAATATTACAGAATTACGCCTTCATATTTAAAACTTAAAATATTCAAATATATAAATTGAAATGTATGTATATATGTCACTATCACGTTACTTATATAATGTTATATTTAGGACCTGTACTATTAAAAGAGTTTAGCACTCTTAATGTACAGCGATACTACCTAAACAATAAATGAAATGAAATGAAATGAAATGAAATCACCCCAGTTAGCCAAAATGACTTCCTAAACAACTGGATTATTCTGCCCCTCAGTCAAGCCTGCGGATCTGCCAACCAGTACCCTGTTCGAAATTGAAGAGCTCCGAAAAGTAGTCGCTCCCTCCACCTGCGCAAAATGGCCACCTCATTGGAAAGCAACACACCATCCTTGGATTGGACTCCTTCGATGATGTTGAATTTGCTTCCTCTGAGTCGGTGAATTGTCAACCTCGCGCCGAACTCATTCCACAACTGCTTGTTAGCTGCTTGCACAGCCAATTTGCAAGTTCATCGCGCCGCAGTGTACCGGTCACGAGATGCAGAGTCCTCCAAGATAATCCAGCCTCTGTAGGTCCTTTTCTACTCTCCAAGCCGTTTCACTCCACAAACATCACGTGCCAATGACAGCAGTTGAAAACAGTGGCCATACTTCCTCCAGATTCGAAGGAACACTTGGAATTCGTGCAAACCTTTCGGATGTGTGTCGTACTAAATTTTGCTGCATGTCACTGTTCTGTTGTTTCTCCCACCGTATGCGTGTGGGACCACTCTTGGGTTTAGCCTTGGCAGCAGAGGTACTCTATCTATATCAGTGGGCTGCGTTGACCTTTGACTCAGATGGTCGTTGATTCTGTTCAGTTTTTAGTCTGCTCCAGTTTTACTGTGATGATGTGTATGTGGACCGGACTGACCGAGTAAGACTTCTCAGTTTACATGAGGATTTCATCGATTTCGGGCTTCGATAGTGCAACCGCCACAATGCCTTCACTGTTAAGGTCGATGTCTGTACGTTGGAATAAATGAGGACTACCTTGACGACAGTTAACTGCATCTACTGCTGATTGTCTCGTTCATCGGCATTCACAAGCATATTCAGAGGCAATCCATTTCCTCCTCTGCACACATATCAGTAAACCCAGTAATTTCCTTCTTTTTCTCGTTGGCTTTATCCAATATGTCCTTGTGTATTTGTATGCCTCTCAACCTCTTCCACCTCGGCCGTCTCGTTTGGGGGTGAGTGCATCAGCATTCTCCCAATTTGATACGACATCCACAACTCTCTTACTTCAAGTGCACATCTCCAAGCTGAATCCACTTCGTATGCACTTGGACAGGATGAATCCTTCTTGTTGTCAGAACGAAAATAAAACAAGACTCATCCTGTCGTTTCCGGGGCACTGCTACCACAAGAATGAAGATTTTGTCTCTCTTTACGAGTGGATTCTGTCAAGTCCACATTATCATTCGGATAAACATACGGCACTGAGCATCGAACGTGCATGTGTGTGCGAGTCTGCACATACCTGGATGGGCATGGGAACGGATTAAGGACCTCCGGTACATGCAAGTACATGCATTTGGTTCAATTTATCAAATTGCAAACGTTAAAGACTCGGGCGGTGGCTGACTTCTCCAGATTGATGGTGACGTGAACCTTGGTCGTTTGCCTCCTTAGCCTCTCATCAGTGTGCTGGAATGTGAGGCGTGTGGTGTGGGAAATAGGTTAACAACTACCAAATGTGGGAATAGCTTTTTTTTTGCTTCTCTTGCTGTGGGATTGGATTTGTTGCGACACACGTACTCCACTTGCAGGCTAAGGCGGCTGATGATGGGTCCATTTGAAAAGTGGTACAGACTTCGATTTTTTTTTAAATTCACATACTTTTGGTATCTCTTTTTTGGACTTCAATTGTAAGCCTTGAATTGTCTGGGCGGTGGTGCAAGGAATATGCAGTCTCTTGATAAACTGTACAGTCCCCATAAAGCAGCGTCATCGAATTGGGATTTGTTAAGAGGTTTGAATCAAGAAATTCATTCTGAATGCTGTCTGATTCACAAACTCTGGCATCTATTTACTTCTCAGGCCTGCGACCCGTGTAGGGTCTGAGTCTGAGCTAATTTTCTTCTTCTTCTTTGTTTGGCGCTACAGTCCGGGGTGGACATGGGCCTCAACCAACACAAATCTCCAGCCAGCACGATCTTTCGCCAGCTGCCTTCAGTTGTGCACACCAAGTTGGTTGAGGTCCTTCTCCACTTGTGTGCGCAATCTCGTTCTAGGACGCCCTCTGTTGCGTTGTTCCAATGGTTCGGAATCGAAGACTCTGCGGACCGGAGTTGTTGTGTCAATCTGCTCTACGTCACCTAGCCATCTTAAGCGTTGGATCCGAAGAGGCTTAACTAGGTGCATGCCACTCTACAGCCCGTACATTTCGTGGTTGAAACTCCTCCTCCAGACGCCATCAATACAAACAGGACCAAAGATTGCACGCAAAACTTTTCTCTCAAAACGACCAAGAGCTTCTGCATCCGCTTTCAATAGCGTCCATGTCTCTGCGCCATAGAGCAGGACAGGGATGGTTAGAGTGTTATATAAAGTCAATTTGGTGTCTCGACAGATGGCTCTGTTACTCAACTGCCTGTTGAGCCCAAAGCAACAGCGATTGGCAAGAGTAATTCTGCGCTTGATCTCGGTACTGGTGTTGTTGTCCCCGTTTACTGCAGAGCCGAGGTAGACCGTGACTACTCAAAGTTTCTGCTGCCCATTATGACGATCTGTCCGAGACGTCGATGTTGTGCGTGCTTTCGTGATGACAGCATGTACTTGGTTTTGCCCTGATTCACTGCCAAACCCATTTTAGCCGCTTCCGCTTCAATGCCAGCAAAAGCCTCATTGACAGCTCGCTGTGTTCGTCCAATCACGTCTATGTCGTCCACGTAGCAAGCAGTTGAACGGACTTTTGGAAGATCGTGCCTCTAGTGTTCACATTTGAGTTGCGCACGATCTTCTCAATTATGATGTTGAAGAAATCACATGACAGCGTGTCGCCTTGTCTAAAACCTTTTTTGACATTAAAGGTCTCGGTGATTTCGTTGCCGACCTTGATGGAACAACGAGAGTTCTCCATCGTCATCCTGCACAATCTGACGAGTTTAGCAGGAATGTCAAAACTAGACATGGCGTTGTGTAGCTTGTCATATGCGGCCTTGAAATCGAAGAATAGGTAGTGGGTGCTGACTTGCATCCCTTGGGTTTTTTCCAGGATCTGCCGTAGTGTGAAGATTTGGTCGATGATAGACGTTCCCGGCCTGATACCGCACTAATAAGGACCTATCAGGTTATTGACGAATGGTTTCAGGCGTTCACACAAGACGGCAGAGAGGATCTTGTACGCTATGTTAAGGAGACTGATCCATCGATAGTACAGTCAAAAGGGTCTCCTTTCTTGTGGACCATCGAGCATGCTTTCCTCCGACCATATCTTACAGATGAGCTGGTGCATGCGCCCAACCAGTTCATCTCCAGCTGCTTTAAACCATTCCGCGAACAGTCCGTCCGCTCCAGCAGCTTTGTTCGACTTCGGTCTAGATATCGCTATCTTGACTTCGTCTAAGTCGGGGGGACGGAATTCTTAGTCATCCTCGTCCCAATTAAGTGGAGCCTGAGCTAATACCGCCTTCTATTCTTGTTTGGTAGAGTGTGCCTTTAAGGAGATTAAATCGAATGCTATTGGTGAAGATGGTGTATGAAGCTGATCCTACCCTAGATCGTGCACCACTTTACACAAGTCTTAAATCATGGCATACGTTCTTTAACTTTTCCCCGTTCTTGGGCAATTCGCCGTGGAATATATGTCGCGAAGTAACCCGAGTCGACTTTCCCTGCTGACTTCGGATCCATAAGTATTCTTCCGTGTTTGTCAAAAGTCTTTAAAAAGTTAGCAGCAACGCAGCTCATAATCGATTATATGTTGCACAATCCGGTTCCAGACACAAACGTAGCACTTCAACCGACATTGGACAGGATTTTGATAAGTGATTTGTTACACTTTTGTGTCTATTCTATCTTACCAAGGCTTTCGACAAAGTAAACCATAAGATCCTTAGCTGGAGGATGAAAAATCAATTTTCATTTGACGAATGTTCACTGAAACTGATCAATAGTTTCTTGTCAGACAGATTTCAAAGACTTGGTACATTCGATTCCTCTTCAAGACTACTACCAGTTAAGTAAGGTGTCCTGCAAGGTTCAATCTTAGGACCAATTCTCTTTAGTTTATTTATTAATGATCTACCACCCGTGTGTAAACATACTACTGTCCACTGACGATGTACAACTTTACTTTTCTAAGCACATTAATGATTAAGCAGAACTATGAACTGGGTGCATTGATGTTAGGGGAGATTATATTGAAAAATAAAAACAATTTAAATTGAATTCGCATTTTTCCTTCATATCGATACCGAGAATATATTGAACGCCCCTCGTAATAAACGAAACAAATTTTGATCTTGTCAATATCCAGAGTTGGTCTGCTAGTAATGGATGAAGCCTCAATATGCGAAGAGGTCGTGCGTCGTTCCCATTTTTAACATCGTATCCTTCAAGTCCTTCCCAAACATCGCTTTCGCGAGGACAAACTTGAGTTTGTAGAAACTCAAGCTCTGACTTACATCAAGTTTTACAACTGTTGGTACAAGGAAAACACTGCCACTCATTAGGTTGCTTCTCTGTCTCAACAAAAGCTGGAAGTAGCTTTAAATGATGCTGTCAGGTATACAGTCATCCTCAAAAGTAAGTTTACAGCATAAAGTTACCTCAGTTCTCAACACAGGTGGAAGAGATTTATTCTAGAGTATTCTGTCTAAGCCAGTTTCCTTTAGAAATCGGAGAATGAGAGATGGTTCTAGTGACTTCAATTCTTCCTGTGATATCAGGTTTGTGTGGCTAGTTTCCTTAAAAGCTCTGTGTTAGGATTCAGAGAATATTCTTGCTCATCTTGATACAAGCCTCCAACCTCTTCCGGTTACATTGACCCAAGATTTTCTTGGCCTGCTTCATGCCATGAGTGTTGTTCCAGGTTTATGTCCGGTTCCTTCTTTCTAGTTCCCTGAATTCTTCTCTGATGCAACGGTCCCCTACAACACAGAATAGTGAAGGGCTCCGATGCTCCTTTCCTAGGTAGGAAGTCGGCCATTTCATTGCCTTATATCCCCATGTGGCCAGGTATACAGCAGACATTTACTTTGTTTCTCCTACTCAGCTCTTTAAGCTTCTGTAGGCATTCCCACACAAGTTTTGATTCAATGATGTAGGAGTCTAGTGCCAAGATAGTGGCACGACTGTCCGACATGTTTCCTATGTCACAGTTGGTATAGTTCCTGTCAAGATTGATTTGAAAGCATCTGTCTAATGGCATATATTTCTGCTTGAAAGATGCTGTAGCGTTTGCCCATAGACGATGCTGGCCAGAACGTTACAGTCAATGGTAACCGCTATACAGCTTTGATTACTGACTTTTTCGTTCATCAATTGAACAAGCATGATGCGCAGGAATTGTGGCTTCATCAAGACGGCGCAACATGTCACACAGCTCGAGCCACAATTGATTAATTGAAGGAAACGTTTGGTAAATGCATAGTTTCACGTTACGAACCCGTGAATTGGCCTCTTGCAACCACCAGATTCAAGGGAATCAGCTCCAATAGCACTTCTATGGCAGCACTCGGGCAAGTTCTCATGGCCCCAATAGTACAGAGGCATGCCAGCCTTTAACCTTTATTGAGTGTCTCTCTGATCAGGTTGGTTCTTTTGGACCATGTGTTTGGATTGCCTCAGACCGTCCCCGTTGGTCCATTTGCCTAGGCAATTCGTTAATCAGCGTTGTAGCTGCTGTCCAATTGACATTACAGTACGATGCGGGACCTATGAATATACAGATTCCGTACCAGCCCTAGCTAGCTCATCTGCAGGTTCGTTGCCTGCAGTCCAGAGGCCCAGCCGAGCTACACTTTGTTGTGTCTGGCAAGGGATTGTTGTGCGTCGTAGCATCATTTGACTGTATTTGAGCCCAATAGGTTGGCTGCCTGAAAACATTTGAATTCTAGTGCCCTTGACACCTTTGAGGAGATTGTGTCTGGCGCAGGTCTCAATGCCATGTATTTCAGCTTGCAACTCGAGACCCGAGACTCGAGACCAAAGGTAGGGCAATCCTTGTGTTGAATCCAAAAACTGCAGCCCTGATTCCAGAATCCATTTTTGATCCGTTCATGGAACCATACCAGACAACTTGAAGTCTAATTTTCAAGCACCATTGGTCCAATTCTCCCAGTTCAACCTCGAATAGTCTGCCGAAACAATGCTGCCTGACGACAATGTCCGCCATTGTACAAAATATGTCCCATTTAGAGATCGGGTTGAGTATCCTAAAGTGACACGTTAGGTCGCCTAGCTTGCATTTTGCTGCATTTTGATGGCATATCTGGCAACTATCTTCCTAATGAGTTATGTAGATTGGTATGGGATCTAGCTCGACTATAGCTTCTGGAGCTGTTGTGGGGCTGGTACGCATGGCTCTTGTTGCACTTTTTTGCCGTTGTCTGTTGAAGGGTTTTTGGTCACCAGCTTGGTCCACTCCCTGGTGGTCACCATTGTGTCATGTCATGTATAGTATATGAACCGCATGAGCTGGTCGGTTCGGTCTTTCCCTTTACATTCTGTGGAGCAGCAATCCGGATTGGACCTGGGCCTCAACCAACAAGTCGCACCACCTAGCACGACCTCTGGCCAGTAGCTTCCTTTTGCGCACATCAAATTAGTTGAGAGGCTTCTGTACACAACTGCGCACAAGTTTCCGGCTCGCTGCGTTCAGTCAATCAAGTCAATGTCATCGTCGTAAGCTGAAGCAGCTGAACGGAGTTCTGGAAGATCGGACCTCTGGTGTTGGCCTGTGAATTTTATGTTTATGCCGATTGATTATAAAAAAACTTCCTCGAAACCGCATCCGCAACTCTTTTATAGCAACCGACGGATGCACCACATTATCGGTCCGCAAAACTTCTTTACCGATCCTTTTTTAAAATCAGCTGTCTTCTTCTTCTGAACGATGTGTAAGAAACCACGTGACAGTGCGCAGCGTTACTTAAATCGGCTTCCGATTGAAGATCTCCGTGAGTTCGTTACCAACCTTAGGCCAAGTAAAAGGAAGTTTCCATCGTAATCGTACACAATTTGACGAATTTGACAGAAACTTGGAATGGCAGCGTACATACCGTCTCTATGGACTCTGTCATGTGTCACATTGACGTCGACAAATAAGTGGAGAGTATCAATCTGCACTTCTTGAGTTTTTTTCCAGGATCTGCTACTTTTGGACCATTATGGACCTCACCGCCCCAAAGCGACACTGACAGTTGACCGCTTTTTGGACTTCATTTTGGTGGACGATAGCCTTAAAGACATATGTCTTAATGTACTTTTAATTATTAATATTAATAAATTGAATCGAATTGAATTTCATATAGCCTGCAGCCTTGAACTCTCTAGACTCTTCGATATCCTTGAGCTGGGATGTTCGTCATCTAGCCCGATACTTCGATTGCCCTGTCCTTGTTTTGGGTTGCAGCATCTCTTAGTATGTCTCGTCTTCTGCTCACACTCGTCATCGTACCACGGGTTTTTTATCGGTGGTCATAGGTCTAAAGCGGCTTCCGCTATCTCCTTGATGGCTAAGTGGCAATGCAACCGCATATCGACTCTGGCATCTGCTGTGTCTGCAATTCAAATAGATGAGAACGACTCAAGCCAAAACTCAAGGTAAACTCGATATTTTAAAGCGATATCTTCGAACAATTGTACTCCTTTTGTATTCTTCACATTCCACACAGTTTTATGCAAACGCAGCTAAAACTGGATACGAATGCAGCAATTGCACTGACCGCAGCTAAGCTTTGCAAAACTGAACATTTGTATTCCTCTCCAGCTTGACAGATTTGAACGGTTCGGTTTATGATGTGATTCATTCCGTGGTGGTGATTCAGTGATCACTCGCCAGTCGTCTGCGGTAATCTTTAACTTTCTTCGGGCCGAAAAAAGGGCCTTTAACGTCCGCCCCCATCCGCTGGCAGACGCACAGTGAAGCTCATAAAACACTTCGCCTATGTGCCTGTCTTCAAGTAGTAACCCACACGATAGCCGTCATACATTCACTAAACGCATAAAGTATTTACATTTCCTCTGCCCTCGCTCAGACATATGTATGCACACATCCCCAAAAAAACAGGATACACTCCTCCCCTGGCCGTGGCAGCTAGGATGCGAAGCATGGAGGCAGTCAGGCAGAGATACCATTATCCTTGTGTCACGGCATTATAACTTCGACTTCCAATACACCAGTCATAAATCCTAATGCGGAAAACGAGAGAAAAATCATGATTTCATCGGATTTAGATACAGCCTCTGCCGGAGCGCCCACCCACCGTACACATCGTCCTTGCGGCAGTGCTATACACACATCAGCAGTATCCCGAATCCGTTGTCGGATGGTTAACGAAATCGGAGAACCGAAAACGTGAGATTTTATAAATTGTCTTATTTCGTGTATCCATGCGATGAGCCGAAGTGGAAAGACCGCGGTGTGGGAACTGGCTGAACGACGACGACGACGACAAGAACGAGGTCGGAGGAGAGCAGTCAATGGGAAGCGAAAACAAGGAACTCAAGGCAAAGTTGGTCGTAGGACGGATTTTAATGACTGTACGGGTATAGTTGATGATATCGCCATAAACCCTGGGAACATATTGATTTGCCCGACCGCTCTGGTCGCAATTTCGAATTGCCAGAGATCAACGGCTGAGGCGGAAGTCTGACGGCAGATCGCCCTCCTCGACTGGAGAACTCGCATTTTGGTTCTTCGTCCCCCCACCC
The DNA here is from genome assembly GCA_907269125.1 of Eristalis pertinax. Classification (NCBI taxonomy): domain Eukaryota; kingdom Metazoa; phylum Arthropoda; class Insecta; order Diptera; family Syrphidae; genus Eristalis; species Eristalis pertinax. The sequence continues at coordinate 29,122,759 of OU026145.1, forward strand.
ATGGCCCCACCCAGCCATCCACCCACAGTCATGGGAGCGTGGAAAAAGTTTTGTCAGTCGAGGGGTTGGTCGGATGGTAATAAATCTGCAAAAGAATCCTCACTGGTTCGGCTTGATTAGATTTTTATGATTACTTCCGGGAATGATGTATTGTGATGGAGGGATATGTAGCTATCACATAATAGAACTAATTTTGCTGCGAAAGGGAAAACAACGTGTGAGGTACTAAGCGAAGGAGCGATGTGATGTGATGAATTGGTGGGGAGAAATATGGATGCGAGTTTAATTATTTTCATTGGATTTCGCGAAAGGACTCGAGGGGGGTAGAAGTCAGTCAACAGAAGGAGTTTTCAGAACTTTTGCAGTTTGCGAGGGAGCTCGTGTCGGCAATCCATCGTCCGTGGACACGGGGATTTGGCCTTTGAGACTGCTTAGATGACTTTTGTTGCTGCATACCAGCTCGTTGAGTTATATTTCGTATGAGGAAGGACGACATTCTTCGGGAATTCGCTGGATGTCACTGTGGTTTAAAAGTTTCAGCAGCTTCAGATGTACCGCATACAATTGGCGTCAGTAGTGCAAGGAGATACAATAAATGCCACGTTGGTCGTGCCGATTCCTAATCGGTCCGCATATAGTGGTGAAATTTACCAAGAACTGTTCAAATATGTTAGCCGTTAGACGAGCGCAAACAGAGAGAACATACAAGCCCGTAATACGAAGTGATTTTTTAGTCGCTTGGATTTGAATGGTCAAAACGAACACCGAAATATTGCAAATGAGTGCAAAATGTTCAAGTAACCTGGCAAATTAAAGCTTGCCATTTACTTTTCATGTCCATCCTGACCACGACTGCTTTTCAAGTGGTGCATACGGAGAGTCTAAACTTGAGTTATTTCTTCGAGCAAATTGGCTAGCATGTCGCTAGTAACACGTGTAATGTTGTCTTTGTGGTGGCCCGTGGCGTTGTGGGTATGTGCGTCGACTCATACGCACTTGGACCTTCGATTCCTGTCACGACAAGAAATACTTTTCACGGCCCCACCTCTTTCGAGTCACTGACAATGCTCAGAGAGTAAAACTGTAGAAAAAGCTTCTCAAAATTGGCCAATCAGAGTTTTTGCACTGTAGGTCTCTTTCACTCGTGACAAAACAATAGCACGCACAACACGAGTGGTTGCTGAGAAGCTAGGCCATGGCACTTGATAAACGACTTCTTAATGATAATTGGATGAGCGGGGCTTGGTGAACATGTGGTTTGAACAAGATGGTGCTACCGAACGAACCACAATGGATATTATGAAGGAAGCATTTCCTGTTCGCATAATCTCCCGTTTTGGCGATTTGGTATGGCCAGCAAAATCGCCCGATTTTAACCTCCTAGACTTCTTTTGCTGGAGCTACTTGAAGTCGCGGGCTTATGCCAACAAGCCACAGATAATCGCCGCCCTTAAGGGAAATATTCGACAGGAATGCTAACAGTTATCTCCAGAAATCTTGCGGAAAGTGGAAAATGCGATAAAACGGGCAACAGCACCACTTTCTCCCATCTTTCCACCATCTTTTCCACTTAACAGAAACGGTCCAAATAAAGATGTCCGTCACTCAAAATAATTTTTTTATTTAGTAAAAAAGTAATTTAAAAACAAAATTGGATAATTAATTTTGCTGATTGATGTGGCTCTTCATGCCCTCGACGTGCTCGATTGATCAGTAATCGTTTTTGACTTCTGGACAACATCTACTCGAATACCTTTGTACGTAGGGCTTGCTGCTGTGTCTTCTTCTCACCTTACTCGTAAACAGGACACGCTTTGAAATGCAGAACTTATTGTGCGTGTACCATTTAATTGGCAGAATATGGATTTGATGAGTTATTTGGACGAACTTAAATAGCAGAGGTTGACGGAAACCATTCTGCTTAGAATCTTCTGTCTTGCAGTCGTTTCAACCGAAATTCGGTGCAAATTCTAAACAGTTCTGAGCGAATGAAATTACAGTCACTGGATGGCTAGGAATACCTTTCGCTTATTGGTGGTGTTGTCCTTCTAAATTCGGTTTTGTGACCAATTTATGTGTTGCTGACTCAAGGCAGCTTAGGGTTGATGACTTGAAGCAGCGTCCCCAGGACCGTTAGCGATTCAAGGCAGATATTGCTCAGGCTCAGACCCTCCAATGGTTGTTGGCCTGATAAGTAAGTAAGTGTCCTTCTAAATTGCCAAAAAATGCCCGAGCATATCGCTGCAAGCACTTCACAGAGGACAAGCGAAGTTCAATACGCTCTGTTCGGTCTTTATTTTTGTAGCATAAATAAAGATACGCCTGTGTACCACAAGTAAAGAAAGAAAACTGAAGGCGAATGTACTATTTTTAAGTGAAGTTCTAAGAAGGAGGAGAGATGTCACACGAGCAGGGGCATAGGCATCAGTACAGACATCGGTACAGTCGTCGCAGCTGTCAAGAGTGCTGGTCTAATAGCACAGCCCTGGGAATATGGTTTGAGTCTTGATTCAGAGGTGTAAGCGGTTGCCAAGTTCTTTCCCTTGCCACGAATTATGCCACAAATACGATCGATTTCGACTCCAATTTAAACTCTCAACAAGTTAATGCTCATTTGTAACTTTGGCCACAAAAATGTGGTCAAAAATGATGCAAATTCAGTTGAATTCAATATCATATCAGAATGAATGCCTTCTGGGCAATCCGCAATGAATACCCGCGAGATTTTATTTAAATTTTTGTAAACGCTTCTTAAATTTTTACACCAACCCTTGATGACAATGCAGGTCAAGTCCAAGCCCGAGTACTCCACTTGACTGCATTCGCAACGAATCGACAGCCACTGCACTTTGCAATTAAATTTCATCGAAATACCAACGCTTCTGTGTGAACCTGGTGGCGCGCCGCGGCAGTGTCCGCAGACTCGCCAGAGCCAGTCGAGCATTGGGCGCCATTTATGTGCATCCCCAGCACAAATGAAAACGATGGGCTGTGTGTCCAATATGCAATTTCCATATTATGAGCGTAATCGCTTCTGATAAATGCACTCCGCGTAAATCTCACATTAATTTCATTTGCATGACAATGCGCGATAAGCAGTGGCCGTCCGCAAAATTACCATCACCAGTGCCGCCAGGCGGAGTTGAGCGTGTGCATGTGTGGCGGTGAGGTGGAACTCGGCTACTGCTACTCTCGTAATTACTGATGGAAAAAAAAAAAACACATATTTTATCTGCAAGTGGTACAACAGGCTCCATCGATAGAGTGGGAGTCTGATGTGCTCGGACAAAAACATGACTTTACTGAATAAATATTTACATTCACAGGGTGTTCACGAAAGTGTAGAGTCCCGCCCGCATTGGTGAGGGTTTTTCTTCCGATTTGACGGCAGCCGTTAATGGGGCATTAATGGGATTTGTGGATTCAGTTAGTAAATGTTGCCACTGTGGCGAGTAGAAGTCAGCATAAGTCTCTCCAGAGGCTGAGCTTAAGCCCCAGAAAGTGCATTACTTTCGTTTAGGCGTCCAGAAATGATTGAAAAGTTACACCCTCAGCTGGATCCACACATAAATGCACCGAAATCACTGCCAAATGTCATTGACTCCACGGCCACGCGCTGAAATGTGATGTTCTCTACAGTCATCGACTCTGCCAGCAACCGGAAGGAGATGCTCCTATTGACGTCTGAAATGCTATAAATTTCCCAAGCCCTCCTCACACATCAGTTGATTTCGGTCCATCGCACCCTGTGCCTGTGCAGAACGCAGCCCCGCCAGCCAAAGTGAACATTTAATGCGTGCGAGCGGGCGGATGGAATTGGTGTTTTGGATAGATGAACGGACGCATAAATAATTGCGATTTCAATAGTATTTTGCCTGACTTACGTAATTTTAATTAAAATAATTTCCGTTTATATTTTATTAACACGAACCGATGGCCAACCGCTGCAACCATTGTTGCGGCTGGAACTCAGTCGCCGCTGCTGCTGCCGCTGCTGCTACTGTCGCCCCCACTGGCACTGGACAGTTCGTTGGCTGCTTAGTTGGTCGCCTAGTTTGCGCCACGGATGGTTGACGGTTTATAAATTTCAATAATTTGACAGCTTGTTGGTAAGCGAAACATTTTGTTTCTTTTTTTTTTTGCCAGGGACACGTATGACGTTGGATGCGTTGGATGAAAGCGTGAAATATTCGATTGAATCGTGTACCAAATTGAGAGGGAGCAGTTAATGCGGTGCTGCTCGTGGATATGAGCGGGACTTTTTAATTTAAGGTGAACTCTTAATTGAATCAGCGATGTACGTCAGAGAATGGGTTCGACAAAACTTCCATTGGCGTCAGCATTTTGGCGTTGTATGCCGTGTGGGCTTCGGTTCGTCCATAAAGTTTAGGTTGGTAGTTACAAACATCGTTTTTCTGTCCAGGATGGTTGATAGCTCGAACAATGGCAATTTCAACTCCGGTTGGCAACTGACTTTGCTCTGTACTTATGTATTTTAGGTCTTTAGGCGCTCCAATTGGGACTCATTCACATTCATCTTGTTTCGGATATTCTTGATAAGAAAACATTCACCATTGAATAGTTCTTCAACAAACAGAATGATATAATTTATGCTCGGACATCCCGACATGTGTTCAACGTGGACACCACCCAGCCTCTGTGATGGTTTGTTAAGACCTGTCTACCAAACGAATGCCAAGGGAGGTATTCGAAAATAGGCAGTGGACCTTACAACAAGACCCCGCTATCGATACAAAATATGGTAGGAATAGTGTTTCGCAATAGCCAACTATGAAGAGATTAGTTCCAGACGTGGAAGAGACTAGATCAATTGGAGACGCTTAACACACATGTTGTCCAAAAAAAAGCCGTACAAATGCCAATACCGAACCAGTGCGTGAGAGTGTGAAAGTCCGCATGTCCGAGGACGCGGACTGATTAAAGTCTCAGATTAACATTACGCCCATGTAATATACGAACAATTCTTTCATCATGTTGCAACGACACGCAAAACGGTGGGAACCACTTGATAATGTTCGTGTTGCACGAGGAGACTAAAATCGGAGCAAGCAGCTGACATCGTTGTCGCCGCCATCGTCGTCGTGACTAACTCAAGTGAAGGCATGGAGCAACCGTGGAAAATGTCAAAGGTGTGACAAACTGGATGGGAACGAAGTGATACGCTGGATTGGAAGCAAGCCATTTGATAAAGTCTGCCACCCTACTATTTACCTCATACTCAAAGCCCTCGGTTTTCCACCATCTTTTATCTCTTGGCTGAGATCGTACCTTAAGAATCGCCAGTATAGAGTTATCTTTATCTTATTCAGATCCCATTAACGCCACTTCAGGCCTTCCTCAAGGCAGTCACTTTGGTCCACTGATCTTTATTCTAACAATAAATGATGCTGGTCACATTATTCAACTTTCTGATACGTCTATTTACGCGGACGACATGAAGATCATTAAGACCTTAACTTATGGTGTGGTAAAAACTTTTTAGGACTGAATGTCAACAAATGTCAGTCAATAACCTCTTCCCCAAAATGGCATCTCGCCCTCCCCAAAGAACCTATTACTTTCGCGACGAATCTATTCCTTCAGTCTCCAAAATACTAGATTTGGGTGTCATTTGTGACAGGGAGTCAAATTTCCGATTGCACATTGATCGTATTATACTGATAGCCAACTGTTCTCTTGGTTTCATAAAACGCTGGTCTAAGGAATTCTCTAACCCCTACGGTACAAAATCTCTATTCATTCCCCTTGTCAGACCTATACTTGAATATGCCAGCCAAGTCTGGCCACTCTTTCATACAACTCACTGCCTTAGAATCGAAGCTGTACAGCGAATCTGCGCCGTTTTGCTTTACGCGGTCTCCTATGGACCGACAGCATTAGACTACCTCCTTACAAAGACCGGCTAAAATTGATTAACGAGCTTCAATAAATAAATAAATTAAAGGAAGTTGACAGGAATCAGCGGCATATTTGGAATGTCAGTGCGGGAGAGTGTTGGTACCAGAAAGCCTTCAGAATGTCCTTTCAGTCTGTCCAAAATGCTCGTGTCCGTGCTGAGTGATTTGCTATTCCCTCAAAAGGTTTATCAAAGCCGAAAAAGGGGGTTGCTGATAATTTGTTTAAAATCTTCACGTAAAGTCATGTAAAGAATTGCTTTCTACCCACCTGACTGGCATCCAACTTTAACGACGTACGGCCAGTCAGCAGAGCTACAATCGTCATGTAAATTAATACGATGATCTTCCGGCATGGGCCTCACTTCTTACCGACTATTCTGTCACGTCGCGGTCGGTGCGGAGCTCCCGATCTTAAAGGAAAATTTTCGATGGATTGTTCTGTGTTTGATAGTTCTCGCGTGATTTGTGATATATTTCAAAGCAAAACATGCTCAGTTGGCATTGCCATTTCATAGTTGCTTTGGGCTATATTTATATAAGACCTTCATAGTCCCAGTCGAGCTGTATGGCGCAGAAGCATGCACAATATTAAATGCAGACGAAGAGATTCTTGGTCGTTCAAGAGGAAAATCCTTCGAATTGTATTCGGTCCCGTTTGCGATGGAGGAGTTTGGAGGAGAAGACAACGACATTGGCCTTGTCAAACGAATTCGATTGGCTCGACTCAGATATAGGTCATATATAGAGAATGGACACCAACGCTCGGGTTCGGAAAGTCTGCGGATCCTTTCCTTGTTGTAGGCAAGGTAAAGACACGGATATTGAAAGAGTGAAGGTGTCAAGGAGGAACAGATGACATCACCAACGCAGAATAAGGCGCAGGGTTTAACAGCGTCTGCCGTTTGGTACCAGCAGCAAAGCAAGAAGCCAACATTCAAGAAGCATCGCTGCATCGAAAGCCATTATGTCGGCTGTAAAAAAAAAAAAAAACAGGAAAGAAGTGGGTTATATCGAGGAGATGGGCAAGGTGTTCTCGCAGCAATGATAACCGACCTCGAGGACGCACTTTTGCTTTGAATGTATCAATGTTGAGTGAAACGATTGCCTTGGTCGTTATGATTTTTTTTTTCAAAATTACTGCTCCGCGAAAATTGTTGTTGGCGAACTTTGACCATTTTACGGTGGTCATAAACGACCTATTGAGCAAGCAATCAAAGCCATAGCCAATTTTACGCAATTGGACATCAGGACGTCACCAGTATGTGTAGAGCAAATACAGAGGCAGACATTGCAATGACACTTTAGCAAAGTGACATAAGACCATATTTGTGTTATGATTTAGACCATAAGGCCTAATGTCAGATGACCTTATGTCATGGCTCCACTTACGTTACGATGAATGTATTATATTAATGTTGTTACAAGCTAAGCGGTTACAAATAAAATATGTTAACAGACACTATTTTTCGGTGAAGAAGCTTTTGTTGAATCCTAGAAAAAAGTCTACTATCCAACTATGCAACTAAACAAAACGTTATCAATAGTCGGCCCCAAAGTGAAGAACACGAAGGAGAAGACATGAAGGAACAATTTTTTTACACACTCTGACCAACCTGTCGCTATAATGACCCAAGCTGTGTTCTAGTCCATACCTTGTACCTCGCTTGACACCACCACTAAGCTCGATGATCTGACAACAGATCCTCCCCAATGTTGCCAACCAATGCAGTGGACGATTGTAGCATCTGGGCACTGCACGTTGGCATTTCCCTCCACCACTCGAATGGCATCAAATTCAATGAACGCACCCAGAATGCTTATCCTCACCTACTCGCACGAGGAGCTTGTTAATGAAGTAAGTCTGCTACTCCACTCGATCACGAGCTGTTGGCTCTTTTCAAAGTGAATCCCAGCGGCGCTCTACCTGCCACATCAAGGTCTAACCCCATCGGTCTCATTATGCCCCCTCGTCGTGACAAAATCAATCACACTTCCACAGCCAGCCCTCAGGCGACTCTCCAGGCATGAATTATTCAACTTAAACCCTCGAATCAAAGAGCAACCTGCGTGCACTGGAAGTTCCAAATAAAGAGCAGGAAAAAAAAAGTAAAAATCTCAAAATTCTCAAGTGAAAATCCCTGAATGATCCTTTGCAATCCTTGAAAATCCTTAATTACTTAAAATTGTATTTAAAAACCAGTCGCAATTAGGGTGACAGAGGGCAAATAAGCCCCAACCGCTGCCGCCGCCGATGTCGCCGCCACGACCGGCAACAGACTACGCCCACAAGGTATACCCCGCAACTGAAACCGTAGCTAAGTGATTCTGTTAATTGCGCACAGTTTTCGAACCGGAATAAGTCACGTACACGCCGCCGATGACTGATGGGAAGTTCTCCGTGCGGCACCGACGCGACCGAGGCGCACAAAGCCCACCCTCTGGGTAAAGGGTGTGCGAGCGCGCGCTCCGAACAGCTTCCAGCGTCTCGCCCCCGTTGTATGAGTTTCCTTTCATTATGATTTAATTCCTTTTTTATCGTCCGTTTGACGTTCTTACGAGCCAACGATGTACTCTATTAACGATCCATTGGAACGGTCGTAGAGCGTAGAGCGCGCTACGGTGTGGTGGGCGGCCGCTTGTTGGTTGGGACTCACTGTGGCCTGAAATAATAATTAGTTGTGGCATTTTATTTGGCACGGCCGGCATGTACCCCCTCTCGGCGAGCGAGTGAATCAGGAAGGCCACCAGTCCACCGGGGGGTGGCAGGATGTCACCTTCCGCTGTGTAGCGCATATGTTTGCGGTTTGCCTCAGCCGACTGGAGCACAATGACGAACGGGGACGCGCACGTTGCCGCTGAGGGTGGCGCGAAAAAGTGATTAAAACGTGCAAACAATAACGGTGTAATCTGGGCATTCGCTTTCACAGTTACGACTGACTGACTGGCTGTTGCCTTAGGAGGTGTTTTAATTATTATACATTTTTTTTTCTTTGTTCATTCCCACGTATTTACTCGACCCATTCGGAGGCGGCCATGCGTTCAGTGGCTCTGTCAATCTCAATTGCCCCTCGGTATGGTAATGAAAGGATTTGTTTTTTTTTTTTTTGCATTTCTTTTTGCAGGAAAAACAACGAAAAAATATCCACCCTCACGAGTGGGTTTTGATGTGGGTACTGACAAGCCTAACACTTCTGGCTGGCGAGTGCTCGAGAGCGGGGATTAACGAAATGAAGGAAGTCATTGGGTGATGGGTGATGGGGTGGTTGGCCGGTTGCGGTGGGGGCCTTTTGATGTTTGCGCAACTTTAAAGCAATCCTGAGTTCATTCATTGAAGTCCTCTGAAGGACCTCTGTTGTGGTTGGCCCGGAGTAGTGGCGTTCGCAATAAATTCAACCGCAACAAGAGCCCTTCTTGGCACTCTGTCACTTCTTTGGGGGAAACTGTTGCTCTTTGAACGTTCGTTTTCGGGTATATGATGGATTTCCGGTCCATCGCAGAACGGAGACGGGCTCAGCTGAGTGCGGGCATGGCAGCAGTGGCTCAAAGCGGGTCTAAAATGATTGGAAATGCCTAAGGGTCAATCAATCTTGTGTGTCATCTGTCGGTCCATGCGATCGGGGTTTTTCAGGAAGAGGTTCAGTGTTTAACGCCAAACAACGGGTTATGCGAATAAGTCATCGTTAATCCATCAATGTGCTGCCATCAGAGGGTGGACAGGGGTCATCAGATGCGAACACGCGAGACTGCGTTGAGTTGAAGCAGTTAACACTGGCTGCGATGAGTTTCGAATTCACGAACTGTTGGCTGCGTTGCAAGTTTGTTGCTTAAATTGTTCCGTGCAATAATTGGACTGACGTGGGGTTGCATCCGTCTCTGACCACTACCACGTTGATTTATCCGTCCGTTCGTGAATTTTTGAAGCACTCACTGTAGACGAAGTGCGGGACTCACAAGGGCGTTTTTCCCAATTGGATCAAAATAGAGCTTGGTCCTCCAGGCTGGAGGTTGCGCGTCGGTGTAACTGCCGGGCAGTGGAAAAATAATCATAGTTACGAAGGAGCAACGACCCTAGCAGACGTTGAAAGGAGAACGATTTTCGGATTTGCACGTGGAACGTTCGAACTCTTAACCGACCGCGTGCAGCCGAACAGCTTGCGGACGCCGTGGACGCTTGCGGACGCCGTGGACGCTTGCGGACACCCTGGAGCGGACATTACCGTAATTCAATAAAAGTAAGAATGCAAATCTGTGATATTTACAAAGGCCGATGCCAGTGTACATTTGGATGCGGACTTTTCAGCAGCAGCAGCATTAGACAAGAAATTTTGAGTCTAAGATGCATAAGCGAATGCTTGGTGAGGATCCGAACTTAGGCTTAATTCGCCAAGATAACCCTAATATGTGCACATAACCCCACAGAGGAGAAAGATGATGCAAACAAAGACTTTTTCTACGAGCTCCTTCAACGTCAAAACAGTTCTTGGTGACCTCAACGCGAATCTGTGGAGAAATGGCATGTTTGGTAGTACAGTCGGAAAACGTAGCCTACACTCAAAATCTACACCTCAATATCTACAAAGGGACATGGCGGTCTCCAGATCAAACGATCGTCAACCAAAAAGATCATATTGCGAATGACGCGACACACTTCAGCAGCATTTTGGACGTCCGGACGTTCACTTTCTATGTGTAGCCAAACTACGAACATTGCAACAAAATGCTGCCAGAAAATCCACCGTTGAACGGCTACAATCGCAGGAGATCGCCAGAGAATTTTAGATCGAGTCTCGCTTAACCACTCACAATGTCCACATCAAGGACTGAAGACCAGTGGCAATATATGCCAGGAAGCCATTAGAAAAGCCAAGGCTGCTGGTGCCGATGGACTACCAGCTGAATTTCTCAAAGCAGCTGGCGATAATTTAGTAAGATGCATACGCCACCTTATTTGTAAGAGCTCACAGTGATCGATTTCATATATCAGTAGCTGGTCATAAGTCAAAAATGAAATTTTTTTTTTTTTAGCTCGCTCGTCGTTTTATCTAGAGAGAAATATCCAAAGAACTAGTTCAGAACAACAAAAGAGGCCAGCACTCAAATTTGCAACTGTACTAATATCGCAATGGTGCAGTTTAAGATCACTTTGTCATTATGTGATTTAGTTGAGAATTTGCATTGTCACTGTAAGTACAATTTTTTACCGACTAAAAAGGAATATCCAAAAAAGCTAATATGTTAATATGTTGCAAGATCCCCATTGTAAGTACTTTCAAAATAAATTAATTTTGTCAAGCTGTTATAAAAATTAAGGTGTGAAAGTGGTGTCTCTGTTCAGTAATTTAATGCTATCTAAATGAATCAATTTTGTTTGTATAAAGCACGATAGAAAAAAAGTCCGACATAGTCTGATCACGTAAGTTACTTTATGATTAAGTTTGAATCTTACACTTCAATTAAGAGTAAAAAGTTAGATGCCAAGACCCGCCATAAAATTTGATTTAACCATTTTTAAGGTAGCAATGCCCTTCCAACAGAAAGGCCATCAGTAACAACAAAAGAAGCATTCTTAAGTATGCGCGAGAACGGACTTTTCAAATTTTCTGTTTCTGGTTGTACGGGTGAAGTAATAAAGTTTGTTTAACAAAGCTTTCCATATTGGAGGTATATGAGGACCAGCATACAAAATACTTAAGTTACACCAAAACGTTTGTGTCACTAATTTTTGAAAAGTGGTCTGCAAGTAAACGCTTATTGTGTTGTTAAATTCAGAAGACAGTTGGATATCCAAAGAATTTCAAATGCCCATTCAAGTAGAAGAAAAAACGGAAAAATCTCAACTTGAAAGACCAGAGAAAACATTTCAAGAAAGTGGATTCAAGTCTAAAAAAAGAAACGGAAAACCCATAAGCATATCTCACGTGCTGTTGAAGACAATGGTTGACGGTAAAACTTGTAACGCAGTTGTTACATATGCAAAGCATCTCCAAAGGATATGAATGACTTGCAGAAGTGTTTAAATAAACCCTGCGATAGTAACGCATTCGGACATGGCTTACAAACTCTTCACACACACATACGATTCATGGAATCGTTGTTACATTTGTCGTACAAGCTTGATACCAAATGTTGGCAAACAAAAACTGGTTCAAGACAAAAAAGTTCATCTTCAAAACCAGCTCAGGAATGAGTTGGGAATGCTGGTAGATTTTCCGAAACAAGGAGGAGCCCTCACGAATGATGGAAACACTGCACGTACTTTTTTTGAGGACCCAGCAAAAACAGCCGCTTTCATAGGAATTGACCATGAGATCATTCAGCGTTTTGGCATAGTGCTGATTACTATTTCATCAGGATTGAAAATTGAAACACAAAAATTTCGAAAGTATTGCTTAGAGATGCAGCCAAACTATTTGTCAACAAATACAATTGGTATAAAATGCCTGTGAGCGTCACTTCTTCTTCAAACCGATGTCAACTGGTCAATGAGCGCTTATTCTTACTCGATACACCATCTATTTATCGACTTTAAAGCCTGTTTATTTATCGAGGTAAAGCCATTTATTTAGAGAATGCTCGTTGTTCCATTAAGGCCGGTAAAGACTTTGACGATCTCTTTGATGTCAAAAGAGGATTCAGACTAGGTGACGCACTGTCATTCTCGAGAAGATCGTGCGTAACTGAGAGGCTGGGTTAAAAACGGGATACATGTCAAGCTATTCACTGTTTTTTGAGCAACAGAGCCCAATCTCGAAAGACGAAGCTGACGTTATACGGAACTGTGGTGATGGCAAACACGGATTCATCCACTCAAACACAAATTGCATGCAGTTTTCGCAATTTTCTTGTATTTGTTTCGACAATTAAAAATCAATCGCTCAAGAAGTCAACATTTGCCAAACTGTTTCGCAGTGGTACGAGCACAAATTCAACTGACTTTAAATTAATGTCCACCCTCGACGACGCTGGACATTCAATTGAAGTCAGCAAACCTCCATCAGCCACTTGATTCGGCCTCAATCACCGGCCATTCATTTCAAGGACCAAACAAAGGCTTAACACAATTGGATCACCCAACCGCCTGCACACACCTTCACTCCAGCGTCATCTGCGGGGGCAAGATGCCCGCTCAAGCACTCCGGCCACACCCTTAGATGGCCCCAAGTGCAGATAAATTGAATTTCAGCAACTTCACCCATCGGTGGTGGGCCTGGCCGCATCCGTGTGCCTGGGTATGCATAAATTTGCTGGAAAATAATAATATTGCATATCGGTGCACTTGGCCGAGCACACGCACACTCCGGCACGCACATAGGCATGCGTAAGGCTCCGGTTATTTCGGTTGTCGGGCCACAAGGAATCTCATCATCGTACGCCCAAACGGGAGGTGGGGGCTCTTATCCGGAAGGAGTGCGTGGACGGCCGAGGAGGCCTTGTGCGTGCGGGCAGTTGCAGGCACATCTCCGGCATCGTACGCCCAAATTATCCCACAGATACTCGTTGCACGATTACGTTTGCTGCATCCGATGGAAATGAAGTTCTCGTCTATTCATTACCCAGCATGTGGGGGCCAGTGAAGCAAATATGATGAGTTATCGATTTTGTTATTGCAGTTGGTGTGTGCGTGCCGGGCTGCCGAAGGGGCGGCTGCGGACGGGATGATTGCGGTCGCATCAATCGATTTTCAGGATCTATCTGTGGAGTGGCTTTTGCGGCTTTGATGATGACATTAAAGGTTTTCTTTTCCGCACAGGGTCGTCGTTTGGCATTTTATTTCGCTGCAGTGCACATCCGGGCTGAGTCTTGATGTGACTTCCGTCGACATGGACCGGGATAAGTGAACCGGTGACTGATGGATGGCTTGCGATGACTTGGGAATCAAACATGTGTTCTCCTAATTGAATGTCGGATGGATAGTCCTTTGCCGTCATGCATGAGGACAGTGAGAGAGAAGAGCGCTGTGGCAATGGTGCACAGACAATTCAACGGAGTCGATGAGGGTATCGGTCGGGCGCTGGATGAGTGTAGTGAATTAACATGATTCGAATAATTGAGCTACCAAATGGGATTGAATCGGGGTACACGAGCCCGGGTCGTCACACTTCGGCAGATCCTGAAACCCCACGAACATTGTGCCCAAGAAGTGCAGATTGTGCAGAGACATCACACTGCTCCATTAGGGTCACTAACGAACTTACCGAAATTGTGTTAAGAAGCGTTTCAGGCCGGGTGATGTTCTGTCATGTGACTTCTTCAACATTGTACTTAGGGCTAGAACACACGGGTGACATTGACGTGACAGAGAAACGTCAATTAGGCGTTGTCCAGCATTGAAACCGAAGCAGCTAGATTGGGTCAGAGAAGGATGTCTTTCCGTTGCGGCGGCTTGAGCAGACTGACACTTTAACTTTCGTGGCAATCAATGATACAAGCGGGAAAAAACCTCAACCGACTTGGTGTGCGAAACCGGAGACAGACCGATGGAAAGAATCGTGCTGGAGCTGGAGAGATTGGTTAGTCGAAGATCATGACTATGCTGGCAAATGGCATGATCACATTACGAGGATTTCTCCTACAGAAGAATCCACTGATTCCTGATGGTGCATCAATGGAGAGGATTGCCATTGATAGGAAGTTTCTTAGTTTTTCTGCATTCACCCCCATGTCCCAGTCTCAACAGCGACATACAGAGCCCACAACTGGGTCAAAATCCAGACATTCCAACTGAAAACTGGTGAAATAAAAAGACGACAAAATCAGATGATACTTTTTTCCCCAATTGTTCTGCCGACCTTATGACCGTGGCTCACTTAGACCAACTTGTTGGGTCCATTGTGCCCTTGGTGGATGTTGCAATTACTACTGAGGCCTTTTTTGCGGGAAAAAACCACCAAATTCATTTAGAAGATTTTTCAGTTTCACCGCGCAAAGGGGCTCCAGCTCTGCAAAGAAGTACTTTCTCAAGGAACTGTTTACTTATCCCTGCTAGGGCTAGGCTTTCGCAAAGCAGACTTTGGACGGATTCTATTTCTTCCTCATCTCTGCAGAAGTCGTTGTGTGGTATATTCAGTAGCAATGCGTGGGTGCCTATGTCACAGTGACGCGAGGACTCCTATTAGGGTTGGAACTTCCTTGCAACTAAAGCTGATCAGTGATGTTGACCTCTCTTTGCTCAGCGTCGGCCACATGACCCTTACTATTACTCTGGCTCCATCTAGGGCTTCCTCTAACAGTTTTCTTCTTATGGAGCTAAGCGGCGTGAGTGCTTTTCGTTTTTCTTGGATTTGGTACCAGTATACCTTGGTACCCAGCATAGAGTTGCTTGCTGCATAACGTGACTTGTTTCCACGTCAAGATATCCGATGTTATGGCTCGATTTGTTGGTTATATTGAGTGCTCTCAGCGCATGCGATGCTTCGTGTATTGCAACTTGAAGCTTGAAGCTTGAAAGTCGTCTCTTAGTGCTATTGACTATTCGAATGGGTCACAGAAGATCCGTGCGCCTGTACCCGCACTCGTTTTTGAGCTGGCAGTGTACAGCGAGAATTCACCTTTTTCTGCTACAAGTATAAGGGAAACGTATGTGGAAGGTCTTCGCCAGACCTTGCTGCTGGCAGGTAGTCCATTTGGTGGTTGTGTTGTGCCACCGTCCATCGTTTAAGTATGGAATCGTGACCGTATGGTTTTATTTTTCCAGAATTTCGACTCTCTGAGCCTCAGAGCCGATAAGTCGAGGATTTGGTGGAAAAGAATTGCTTCGAGTACTGCCGTTGGTGTTGTTCTAAGACATGCAGTTTATTTCTAGGCAGGTCGATCTTTTTACTTTTGTCAGCTTAGAAGCTTTAGAAGATATTTCTTCTCCCGACCATAGATCCGTATGTCGGGATAGGTCTTAGAACCATAGAACATAGCCAGTATATAGTCAAGCACGTTTGCACGTGTTCAATGCCCCTTCTTTACATGGTCTTCCGTGTTTTCCGTCCACATGGGTTTGGAATCAAATATTGCGCCGAGGTACTTCGTCGTCTATGAGAGTTTGGTTCAACCTCATTTATAGATGGACCGATGAACTTGGGAATGTTTCTCTTCATGGTAAAGAGCAGCAGATCTGTTTTACTCGGGTTGACGTTCAGTCCTCGGGTTTGACTCCAGATTATAGCTGATCGACGCTCGCTAAACCTGTGAGGAGACTTCCCTGAAATAAGGATGGCCATATAGTCCGGGTATACGGCTATTGTCAACCCTTCCCTCTCCAACCTCTTCCCTAGTTAATCACTACGATCCACAGGAGATGTGAAAAGACACCTGCTTGGGGTGTCCCTCTTTTCATCTTCCTGCTGCAGCATAGACCACCTAGCTATGAGTTGATCAATCGTGATTACAGCATTAATCCGATCCATCCGCAGAGCTCTGTATCGAGTCCTGTTTAGAAGAGACTCGTCTGAAAAAGCTCCCCATATATAGAGGAATGCGCCCAGGGTGTGTCCCTTCTGATGCAGACTTTTCGGTCTACTCTTCATATAGGCATGTTGCGATTTTGTGAAAAAGATGCTACATATCTGATATCTGACGTGACAGACGTTTCAATTGTCATGCTTTAGCAGCTGCCAAGCCTACCAATGAAATTCGGCTGTCAAATGCTTTCATTGTGCATCGTTATGCGCTTGTCAAATGTGCGAAAATATGATTGAATTTCCGGCTCAGTCGAAAGGTCGGTCGTCATCGAGACCAACATTCGAGACGTTATTGCTGGAACAACGACGCACATTTTGTACCGAGCCATCATAAAACTGGACTGACTGCTTGAAGCACTGCCAGCTAAGCATAGGCCGCCATTTGGAAGGTGTTCAATTGCACACATAATGGCTTGAATATGGCTTCAAAATAAAGTTAGAATCAATCCGCAGTTGTTTTTATTTTAATTTCTTTTCCTATTGTTCTTGTCTGGTCATTCTGTTACAAACAATGGGTCGGACTGTTTATTAAGAAACAGACTCAGCACACATCTCTTGACTCTATCGCATTCCATTCAATGAGAGCATTATACAGCGGTTCAACATTCATCCAATGTAGGCGACAATCGACGCATTGTGACATGCCAAAAAATTGAAAAAAATTGCGAAGTCGGCAATCACGTCGGGCACTGTCTATTCAATGGACTGCAGACATGTCCAAAGACGAGGAACCACTATGAATAGAATACAATTGGAATACAAAAACTGCCTCGTCTTTAGGGAGCTACTGTCCGGTAATTGCAGTTTGCATCTCCAGTTGTACGCCGTAAAGGCAACCTACGCGACATGACCATTGGATCCCCGAAAAAGGACGAAATTGAGCCCGGCTCAGACTTGCTGAAAACTGAATACCAATTCACCATCTGGCGTTCGCCCATTTGAAGTGCAAAATCCCTTGTATTTCATTGAGAACCTTCCAGCGGATTGATGTTGTCCTCTGGGCAACTGCTTGCGAAACCTGGTCTCATCCCGCTGGATGGAAATTATATACTTGCACTCGACTTTAATTTAATCCGGGCAGCGAGAAGTACGTACCTCATTTGCAAGGCCGTCCATGTTGCTGGGTGCACTGAGGCTTTTTGTTGACACTCACAACACATGTTCGCCGCCCCCAGGGCGTTTGATGAATTCATTACGCGTTCGCGAGCCAAATGTTCGCACAGCTTCTGGTCCCTCCGAGACACTTGTTTCCGCCCAGAATCACTGCAAATGTGCTTCATTGCTCCGATGACCCTTTTTTGCGCCACTCATCCGTTTCATTTCTCCTTTTTTTTGCGTTTTGCGAACAAACATGTCTGATTAAACGGAATGCATCGAATAAATTAAATTAATTCGATTCTATTCAAACGGCTTGCTCTCGGCAACGATGGCCCTAGTCGGCCCTACTAATGCAACCCGAAAGCATGAAAAGCACTTAGCCGTCGTATCAATTTATATTAAAATACATTTATCGCTACATTTTATTTTATTTTTTTGTGGCAGCACATTCCAGCGTGGGGGAGGGGTTTTTTTTTAATTAAACACGCTTTGATACATTCGCACACACTGGTGCATATTCGGTTACACGATGTCGGTGGCTAGGGCGGTTGAGTGACTGTAACGGTTTTAACCGACACGTGCAGCGCGGGCAAATGTGCGAAAATCGAGTATTCCATCGCAACTGGAAACCACCAGCCGACTGCCAGTGAAATCAATTTATGTGCATGGGCTACAGTGAAGCTTTTGAAATCACTTAATGCCGGAAAGTGACGTGTACTCGGCATTAATTTACCACAACTTATATTGGCTCAGTCAATTCCTTCGCCGTAGTGGTGGATGTGGTTGCATTAACAGCACCTGGCCGAAAACAATTAACGCAGCTTCTGATGGTGAACATGCTGTGAGGTCAGATAAGTATAGAGAAGAGAGAAGTCGACTCAGTATGGAACCCTGCGTAACTCCACACGGTGACCCATTCGTAAACATTCCACAGGGTTTAAATTAGTTTCAGGGTCGTTGACGGTCGTATATTTCATGGTCAGAAGAGTTGAGCTATGAGCTGAACGCAGAGGTGGATGGGTAGCAATTCGATTTACGTGATCTCCTGCCAAATAGGACTTAATATCACGGTATTTTTACCTATGGCCTAGTCAGCTGCAATGGCATGCTCTGGTGATCGGCTGCTCGGCGCGCCCGTGATGTTGGTGTGTCGGTATGGCCTGTACATAGAATCGGCGAGCGAAATAGCACTAGATCTAGATCGAGGCTCAATAGAACTAGATCGAGGTACACAGGCGCTGTGGGGATCTAGCAACATACGATGACCATAGACTCGATGTGCCGTGGCGGACTGGCTGAGGCATTCTGTGGTGCAGTGAACGTGGAGGACATTAAAAATAACCGCCTTGGCGAGATTCTCCGCCGTGAACGCTGCTGGTTGCTGCCCGATGCCGGCCGGTCGGTCGATTCGATGTCGCGGCGATGCTTATGATCTGCGATGCTATGAGGCCTTGTGATCGCATAATTGCTGATACTTAGCTTAAGCTTATACGAAACTCTGCAAAGCTGATCAGTTGGCTGAACGAACGCCTTGAAGTAGTAATCTCTAGCAATTTGGGCTAGTGTTTATGGACACTTTCCCCCACGTTGATGAAATATGAGACCGATCTGAAACCTCTGCTAAAACCTTTTACGCCCGGAACACGAGAAGGAGTAGGAAAGAGGAGGTTCTTCAATTCTTCCTTCCTCGGGCATCACAATGAGGCCAATTGGATCTAAGCGAGGCGTGGCTGCACCACGTCTACCCACGTAAACTAACCTAAAACCGCTGCTGCTCTTTGGGTCGCATCGCAGCACCCGGTTGGGTTTGCAACTCCACAACGATTTGAATCATATACCATTCACGGATCGGAGTAACTCTCAGTCGTTATAAACTCTCAGACATGCTGGTATAATCAACTCTTCTTCTCCCGACTTTGGGTTTTAAGCCACAGCCACTAGGGGGCCAACCTCAACCGATCAGACTGAAACAAATGCAGTTCTCAGGACCTTCCCTGATCACTTGTAGCACCAGACTATAGCTTGTGGTCTACTTTTCGCAGCCGAATGGTTACTACCAGTAGGATGGCATAACATCCAGGACTAGCCGCCTATTGTCTTATTTTCATCTTATGTCCCTCAAACTGAGATGAAGATTGGGAATTATCAACAAAAATCCATTGTTTATGAGCTTGTAACCGTCATCATAACGAAAGCACTGGAGTAGGAACGTATTCTAAGCCAGTGGCTCTAGCTCTGGATTTAAGTCGCCTTTTATGACATGCGTGGCTTATCTCGCGTATATTGTAACCCTGTATCCGAAGGGGGACGCAGATGTAGGTGTTGAATGATCAGTCGACTAAACGAGATCGAGTTCATTTACACCAACGATCGGGCTAAAAGAGTTTTCGATCCATGCGTCCTGATTCGTGAAGGGGAGACGGATCGAATCTTCGGTAAAGAGACCAAGTCATCGCGGAAGCAAGACAGCTTGGTCGTGATGAATGAAAGCAGCGTACTCAGAGCCAGTTTGAATTTTGATTTTAAATCTACATTATCTCGGTCATTTCTTAGAAATCCATATATTAGCACCTATCGATGTCAGCAAAACATTTCAAAATTCGGTTGATATGATTTATTTCGACACTTCCTTTACGGTTTCACAGATTTTTAGAATCTATTGTTTAGGGGTGCTAAGGGTCTACTTTAAAGCTTAAGGCATTAAGGCTTCACCTCGTTTCAATTTCAAAGTATCGTCATATTCAGTGGCCCGCATGTTCCACTAAAGGATTCTCGGGGGAATAGCACACACGAGAGATCTCCATGTCACTTTACCCTCCGCCATCGCATGTTACTCATCGGGGGCTTTGTCTACCAAGTGGTTGGCTACCTGATGGAGTCAGGCACACCTCGGATGGTGTGATGATGGGCACACATGTGCCACGTGACCAAACCATCGAAGCACACACCTTTCCCGTGTTTCTCACTCAATCAGGGCGAGTAACTCCAACAACAGCCAAAAGAAATGTCATCTTGGCAGCAGTATTCGCGACCATATCCTTCCAATCATTACCCAAATTCCATGACCATAGCTGAGGCTACCATGGCTTTAACACCAACATCGATCTTCCTGATTGCAGGTCTTCCAAGCTGTTTCGAAATTGACCAATGCTACAGAAAGGCTCAGCATTACTCCGCCCATCGCTAATGGAAAAGACCCCGAGACACTTAAACTTCTGCCCTAGCTTCAAGGAGACACCAGTAACATGTGGACTGCATTAAAAAGGGGTTCTGAAAATTACCATATCATCAGTCTTGTCCTCCTTAATCTTCATCTCAGCATCAGCACATGCGGCCACAAACCTATTGAGTGAGCGCTGGAGTTCCGTCTAGGAGGATGTGAGGGTAACTAAGTAATCTGCAAAAAGAAGATGACTTACCAGCATCTCTCCCAATGTGAAACATTCCTCGCCTCGACTGCGCTGCAACATCCAGTCCATATACGAGTATAAAATGAAAAGGAGAGGCGACGAGACGCACCCTTGACGAAGTCCAACGCCCACGGTGAAACGTGTTGATTTAACACCGTTCACCCGAACACAGCGGCTACAGTTTGTACATAGAGGCTGAATATCCCTCAAAAGAGGGGCCACATATTAATGCAGAACACTCCAGAACTTATCTCGAGACACTCTGTCGTGTGTCTACTCGAGTACCATTCTTAAAATGAATAGCTGGTCGTTTGTACATCTGCCGGATCTAGAACGAGCACCCGACACCGTAGCGCAGACTTTCCCGGGGATAATAATAAAAATAATACGGTTGGATGGGACCTACAGTTTGTTGCCGTCTCCGAACGGCGAAGTTTGAGAAGCTAAACAGAGGGGGGATCTGAAAAAATGGCTCCAGGCTACCAGTAAAGTTAGTCGCGAATGGAGAAACTGATTGATTCAACGCTGGATGACATCCAAATATAGCCTACATATCAGGCGTTGTAAAAATATTATAGATCCCTTATATTTTTCCAACTGATGGGTCTGGTAATCAGTACATCGCGTTGATTACGTTCTATCGAACGCTGAAAAATTGCTACAAAATTGACTCCTATCTGCAGCGCTTGGTGACTGGTGATGAAAATTGGATCAGGCTCGACAACATCAAGCGAAAACAGTCATGATCGAATCGCTGTGACCCGCGGCAAACTGTGGTCGGGCAGAATTGATGGCCAGCAAGGGTTTGCTGTGTTTCATGTCGTTAAGCATGAAATCGTTTGTGTGAATCAATGTGCGAATGGGGTTGTGAAAAGGGCAACTAAGACCCTTTTGTAGGATTTCAAACCGTGAAAAATAGCAACTTAGCCGTAAGTGTGATTTCAAATTACGATTTTATTGTAATTGTGTAAAAGTAGGAACTCAATCACAATCTTAGTTCAGATCCCAATCTCAGTGTATGTCCCAATAGCAGTTTAAATCAGTCGAACGCAGTAATTGTGATAAAACCACAGTTAGTGATTTTTTTTGTTAAACTCTAGTCTGAAACTGGCACCAAGAGACGATCAAATGTTCCTGTCCATGGCGAACGATTCGCCTCAGGCTTGCGCTAAACGACTATTTTGCCAATAGACATGAGGGCTTCTATGGGGGATGCATAATTGAATTACCTTCAAAATAGCAACAAGTTATCGAACAAAACGACGAATATGGATCATAGAATAAAGCAATTTCATGGAAAATTAATGAATTCTTTTTACTTTACCAAATGTATGTCTACACGATTGAGGGACATCAGTATCAGTTCTGATTCGATTCTACATCCAATTTGCAATAGTCTAACTCGAACTGCTTTCCCCCAGTGGCAACATTCGAATCGCAAAATCTGTTTACAGAAGCGAAACAAGTTTCCATAAAGATCTCTCGCAAAGCTGCGATAATATTGATTCCATTTCCCTGCCAATCAGCGAGTCAAAGTTTTGCCTCCAGCTCTGCTTCAGATTATTGCCTTTATACAATTCTTCTAGTTGAGCAGTTAATTGGATTCAATCTATAGACGAAGGATGCGGGCGAACTGTCAAGAGTGGCTCTTAACCCACTTCAAAAGGCACACCCGCCCACCCACAACCAGACGGAGAAACGACAAAGTTTCCCTCTCATAACCACGGGTCTGTACCAATCGACATTTGCATTAAACTCCACCACTTCAATTTGCACATGCTCCACTCGGAGCCGGAGCCGGAGCCGGAGCCGGGGGGGGGGGGGCGCTCCACTCACAGCAACACTCAGCATCGAGTTGCACAAATTAGACAAAAACACGCCACTCAATAAATTTGTTGCAATTAATTTCAATTTAGTCGCCGTACGAAATTTAACCAAATTAAAGCGCCACAAACCGCACCGTCACCGCTGCAATATCCCCACCGTCTTCCAACCCACTTCCGGTCACCACATGAGTATTTATTCGCCGTGCCCGCCCACTTGTTTATATTCGAAACTTTATTCAATGAAAAATCATTAAACAAAACAAAAACATAAAACGGCACAACTTTTCCCATTTTCACATCTAACTTTGGATGCAACGCGTTTATGTGTATGTGTATGTGTGTGTTGCATGGACACCCATAGCCAACCCTCCACCATTTGCATAGTCAGTCACAGTCACACCCGGTGCACACACAATGTGTGCTGAAAACGAACCAAGTTTGTCGAGTGTTCGCCAACTTCTGCAGCAGCAGTAGCAGTGGCGAAGGCACGCTGGCGACTTGTCGCCCGTCCCCCCGCCCAGTGGCACCTCATCCACATCCGGCGGCCGATTGTACGTTGCATTGATGACACAAAACCACTTGTTGAGCGGGGGACATGGCAAAGTTTCACCAGCCACCAGCCAGAGCAGCCACCGGAGTGAGCCAGCCAACTGAATAACATGATAAGTTTAAAATAAATGGTTGTATAATTTTAGGATAACGCAACAACTGAATACAGTTATTAATGTAAAGCGGAAGTTCATGCTCTTTCCGCTCGACTCCTTCGCTCTTCACAGCAGCAGCAGCAGCGGCAAACGGAAACAGAGAGAAGCAAACTTTGCGAATTGAGTTTTCCTTTCGCTTTAACACGGCCCCTTTCGGAGACGGCCATCCGCATGCAGACAGTGTGTGTGTGTGTGTGTGTGCATGGGTGGGTGGCAGAAAGATGGTTTGATTTATGCCGAGGTTCGGGGCTGCCACTTTCCCAGTTTCATAAGTGGGCGGCGCGGCAGTGGGGCGGTTTGAAAGGGTGCACAGATCTGCGGAAATTGGTATGAAGTTTGAATTATACTCAAATACGAGGATGGGTTGAACTGGGCGGAACACCGTCGCCCCGTCGGCGCCCGCGCCCTTCCCGTCACGCAGACAATGATGATCTATTTGCATAGGCGAAATTGCCGGAATAAGTTTCCGGCATTATCTGTTTAACTTGGTGAACTTGGGTTTCGTTTTTCTTTTCATTCGGGGGATAATTCGTAGCGTAAGTCGTTTTGCAAAAGTTTGCCTTGGGGATTAGGTCTGGCGTGCGATCATGGTGGAGTTAGACTGTGCAGTCGGTCGGAGTAGGTGTGTGCGCTGTCGTTTTGATGGGACTTCATTAATTTGTGAAATGTGGTGCGCTGGCACGGCAGCAGGTCGTCGTGATTTGGGGTGGAAGTGCCGCACTGACAATCTGGCCGAGGGACGGGTGATGGAGTGATTGGCTTTGGCGTAGATTTTGACGATGTGCTCATTGAATGGGATGATTGATCCTTTCAGCTCATTGTCACGTGGATTGAGGAAACATAAACGTGATGCATGGCCTCTGTGGCAATCCTTATTGAGTGCATTTATGTTTTAGGAAACCAGTGGATTGTCCGCTGAGGAATGTGCCGACCAGCTTGGATGTAGCATTGCTGGCTATCTTGGTCTTTGAAAATCAATCAGATTTGCAAGAACTGCACTTAGCCCACATTTCCGGCTTTGCCGCCGTGCCCCTATTTATCTTTTCCCAAATGGGTTCTAGAATACACTGTGGCCATTTGAAGTTCGCATTTTCAGCTGACATACATATTTCTAACATTTGACATTTAAACTCCACTTTTGGTTTGCGATTCAGTTTAACGATTTATTCCATTTCACAGTTTCATTTAAACCTTGAACTGGATTCCATTTGTAGTTTAACTTAAACGTGAGTATACTGCCGTTTAAACCTCAGTTCTGCACCTCAGCCATTTAGTCTCGCTCCTTTCTTCAAGCTTTCGAATTTTATTTTCTCTGACATCTGATGTTCGGCAATGGGGTCCATTCCCTGAATTGCAATGGAATCCCACACCCGATACCGCAGCTTTTTCTCTCCTTCGTTGGCTTAGCACCAAAAGCATATTAAAATTGCTGTGCATAGCAAATATATCGAAAGTCCTTACAAATGTTAGCCAATGCGTGAACCAAATAGAAAGCGTTGCCACTTTTTCGTTCCGATCGCGTAAAACAAAACAAATTTAATTGAGCTCTATTTTAATTGTTCAGGTTTCATTGCGAAACCGTACGAATTAAACCAAAAAATTGAACTCGGTTTAAGGTTCATCTGAACTTTTAACCTTTAACCATCAATTTAAAGCTGGGTATAAGTGATCTTGTTTTTGGCTTGGTCCTTGTCCGCTGCGTCTGCATTCTGTAGATGTAGTCGTTGCCAAAATTCGCTTGATAGGTTCTTAGTAAACGTATTTTCTGGTTTGCTCCTAGGTGATCACCAATGCTGTGTCCATCTCTTTGCACTAGTTTTTGAAGTCATGTATGCGCTTCACCATGCAAGTTAAGTTTTAAGGGCCGATGTTGAATGTGAACCACACCTAAAGGTCACGTTTTTGTCTGCATTTCCTTTGACATTTCTCAATTTCAGACTAACTCAATTTGAACCATGGAAAAATGCACAATCGAAGAACGCGTTAAAGTTATTCAGGCTTATTATGAAAATGTGCGTTCAAATCAAAAAGGCATATCGTACACTTCGTGATTTTTTCGTTCAATTTAATCGTCCAAATGTGCAATTTGAGCAAACCGGGTCTGTAGGAGATGTGAAAACACCAGTGCATGCTCGTACAGCTCGTAATGCAGAAAATATTGTTGCTGTTCGCGATAGTGTGGCTGAAGAGCCGTCCACCTCAACTCGTCGTCGTGCCCAACTATTGCAACTCTCACGCTCTTCGTTGATGAACATTATGCATAAAGACTTGCATTTACACGCTTACAAGACGCAATTGACTCAAGAACTAAAGCCTCTTGACCATTTCAAGCGTCGTCAATGGTCAGAATGGTGGCAAGAAATGGCAACAGTGGATGATCAATTTTCGAAGAAAATCATCTTCAGTGATGAGGCACATTTTTATCGCAGTGGATTCGTCAATAAGCAGAATTGCCGCATTTGGGCGAATGATAATCCAAGAGTGATTGTCGAAAAACCAATGCACCCACAAAGAGTGACTGTTTGGTGCGGTTTATGGGCTGGCGGCATCATCATATTAGGTGCGATACAACCAATCCGAAATATCATTGCTGGATTACTGCTGGTGTGCTTAGGTTGTTTCGGTGGAAAAGTGCTTACGCAGATTGACACATAAGTTTCATCAACTTGTCGATATGGTAGCTCCCTTGAAGTTTTATTCGACTGTCAGTCCACGGCATTTCTATGTTGACACCTTCTCTATAATTTCCTATATATCTAAATATTCCGTCACATCTATTTCTGTGCAAGCAATCTACGTCGTGCATCTTAGTCTTCAGTTGTATATTGGGAATATGCGGCGGACGAATATGCCTTTCATTTTTCTTAAGTTGCGTTAATCCATGATCGCGACACCAAGCCGCGATTCTATTAAAATCAAATTGCATGAGTCTTTCTCCTTCGTCAACGCTCCTATGGCCATCTACGATCGCTGTGTCGCCTGCATACGCATAACCCGTATTATACTTTAGCACAGACAGTACCTCGTTGACACTTGATGTATATGATGAAATTCAGTGGACCTAGCTTTGACCCCTGCAGAATAGCGTGCTCTATCTTTTCTTCATCACTGACATCCTCACCAATTTTTACCCGGAATGATCTGTTACCTAGGTAGCTACCAAACTATGTTAAAATTTGAAAGCGCCTTTCAATCTTTTTCAGCTGTCTAAGTGTTTGCTTGCGACTCAGAGTGTCAAAGGCCTTTTCGAAGTCGATAAATACAACAACTAAGCTGTGGTTTTTGTCTAGACTCTGATATGTTTTGTTTGCACAGTCTGCTATCCGTTGCCTTCACGGAATCCAAATTGATTTTAATTGCTAAGGTTGTATTTTTCGATGAATTCATTAAGGTTTCTTGCACTTTTTCCAAAACTCTGTCGATAGCCGCTAAGGTTGAAATAGGCCTGTAGTTCAGTATGCCACTTTTCTAGCCTCTTTACAACTTTGAATTCTGTCCGTTGATGTTGAGCTTCCACCTTAATTAATGCTGTTGCTAGTGACTCGAGAGAGACTTCAAGATTTCGGAATTTTTTGATTTTGAGACCCGAACATGTTCCGCCGGCTGTCGGATTCATCTTCTTGCTTATCGCTCTCCTACTGAGTTATTGCTGACAACCCGCAAGTTTGTTAAGCGTCAAAGTGAATGTGAAGAGCTCAAGAAAGAAGTTCAATCATTTCACGTTTCCTGTGACCCAACGTATGCCCCATCCATTAAGCCTTTTTCTGCTGCTTCCGCTCCGCTTCGCGAATGATGGTACAATTCGTACGGCAAAGTGAATTCAATTTTCACACAAACGTACAAATCCCATTTGATGATTGCAATCCATTACGACAAATATCCTTTTCCGCAGCAAAGCGCACCCAGCGACAGCGGAAGAGCGAGAAACGGAAATTGATCTTTGAAAGTCCCACAAAGCGATAAAATTTGCATGGGCTCTCGTCCCCTTAACTCCCCCCCCCCACCCCGCCCAACCCTCCAAGGACATAGCAAGAATTGATATCTCATCTTGCTCCTTGAATCCAATGCGACAAGAGAAGCCTTCCACCACTCGGCGCGATACATTTACATAAATTTCTCTGCGATTTATTCGCTGCATGGGAAAAATGTATTCCCATCTCGGTGGGACCCGTCCACCCCCTACCGTCACACAAACACACACACAGACACACAGATCCATTGCCGATGACGGCGGTGAACTGTGTGCGAAGGCGGCAAGTGCGACATTGCCGGCGTCTGCCGGAGAGAGTCACTTCGGTGCTCTATTCCCGCCGCCTGCGGTGCCTGGGGTATAATTTACTCGCTCATTTGAATGACGTGCTTTGAAGTTAATTTATTACATCCATTGCCTCGTAAATTGAGCGAACAAATCGTTAACATTTCGAAAATTGCAAGTTTCCTATCGAAAGGGATGCAGGACACGATGACTGGTGAGCGGGATGGGGCGGCCAAATTGCTGGGCTAGTGGCCATTAAATGCGTGTGTGTGTGGGGGGAAGGGTTTGAGGAAATTTTTTTTTGTTCTGTTACTGTTTAGGGTTACAAATGGGAACGGGGGCCATTGAGCGAACGAAACGAGGTCAGCAGTTAATACGAATTCAATCTCGTGGGAACGAGGTGTGAGATATGGTCCGGAAGGAAATTAGGGAAAGGGATGCTGCATCAATGTTGTTAGATTTGAAATTTGTACTGTCGTTGTGGTACACTCAGTTTTCAGAAGACTTTCATGGCTCCCGTGGGTTTGATTTCCGACACAAACTATTTTCATCGTTCACAGCTCCATCTCTCTCGAGTTACTGACTGTGATCAGACAAAAAGCTTTTTAAACGGCACAGCTGTAGGTCCAGTTGAGACTTCTGTCTTCTTTCACTCCCTGCACGTGTGGTTTTTATATAAGCTTTTATCATCTAGACACCTAGAGGCTTGTTGGACAAATTTATAGTGCCGGCTCCTACTAGAAGTTTTAACTCTGTTGGAGATGAACGACTGTACACCGTCTTACGCCATGCAAGTAGTCACAGTTTCAACACTCAATCGTGGGACTGCTGACTTTTCTTTGATAGGGAGTCAGCATAACCAACCTTTCCAGTGGTTCCACTGGTCAATGGCACTGCAACGCTTGAAAATTTAAACGCCATTAAATGATTTTTTTACCGCTATGTGCGGTATTAATGAAGACTAGTAAGCATTCAAATTATATTCTTACTGACTTCTTAGGAATGTGACCCATGGAACCTAGGTGCCTTCCGTGATTGCAGGCACTCTGTTTCCAGTCACTCACTCACCTTGACACCAAGTTGTCTTGCATCTGCAATCATTTGGTCTGTATATTTTTAAATATTTATTATATTCATGAACCACATGCGGATGCGGATTTGAAGAAGCGCATAGCTACAGCATTCGTGCTCATGCTCGACAGGGGCCGACGATAGCACCGCAGCAACAATAAGCTTTACGACGAAGCACGCATCATCCCCTTGCCACAGTACATGGTGACAGTGTTCAAAAAGCAGCATCTAGACATCAGCAACCATCCTAACGAGGCAATCAGAAACCTGACAAGCTTAATCCCCGGGCAACGCAACTAAATCTGCTAAGCGAGCAGAACTTGCCAACGACATCTAACAACCAACTGAGTGCCTTTTACCAGAGCATCGATAGCAGTCATCATCGAGGCTAAATCGGCTACCACACCATCCGTCCATCCCAAGCGCACCAACATGGACACACGGATTTGAACAACCCGATGTAAGCACTTGACATTGTAGGATATTCACCCTAACCCTAACCCTAACCCTATACACGTTTTAAGTCTAGTTGTAATCTAAAATTGTAAAAAAAAAAAGATTTTTGTTGACAATAATATTTGTTTAATTTTTTTATTCATGGTGATGGGATCGATGTCGATGTAGAGCTCATTGATTAATGGTCCAAATACACTACGCAAATCTTTCGAATGCATGAATCAGTTGTGTTTGCTTATCGTTCAGTTGTCGGTTTCATACAGCAGGCCTGGCAAAATGAGGGAAAACTTCTGGCTTGACAGCATTTATTCTGTTTTGTTGTTCATCACAGAATGTTGAGAGCTCGCGACGATTTCGATTTTCACTTCAGATTCCGAGTTTTGATGTTTTACCGTTTTTGATAAATGTCTCGAAAGCCATTAGGGCCCTCATCGAAGCGGATTTATTGTTTTTTCAGATTTTCTCATCGCTCATCAGTGGCCCCGCAGATCCACTAAATGAGGAAAGGGGCATAGCATGCACGAGAGATCCACGCGATCCTCTGCCATCGACTCTAACTCAGCAAGAGCTCTGCCTAAGCGAGTCTTTGGGCTTAGTTCAACAATCTCGTTCTTGGTCTGCCAAGTGGTCGGCTACCTCATAGAGTCACATTCAAAGCACGCCTCGGACGTCGTGATGATGGGGACATCCAAGCATGAACCCTTTCCGTTCGAAAAAGCAGCTGCTCAACATTGAGTTCTTCGTGCACTGCCGTGTTTCTCACCCAATCACGGCGAGTAACTCCCACAACAGCAAGATGAAATCTCATCTCGGCAGCTTGTATTCGCAGTCTTTTATTTCTGGTGGCCTGGTGTCTAGTTTTGTACTGAATCCAGATGTTTGGGTACGTGCATGTTGGTTTTTATGCAACATGATTTTTGCCATGCATACCTTTGCTGAATTGGCGTCCTGAAAAGGACTTTCCCAGGGGAATTGCAGTCCTGATAAGGACTAATTGTATGTGTGTGGTTTAATTGGGGTTTTCTTTGACTAATGGAGGATTTGAAGGACCTGCTGAGTCAAAGCGAATTGAATTACAAGCTCATGCATCCATTTAGTGTGGTTTTTTGGCAATATCCTCCAAAAATGATTGTTTTAAGAGGACTGAGGCTTGGGATTGTTTGAGATAAATTAGAAATAGGGTCAGTGACTCATCTGGCTCATCTACCAACTGACACAGCGGTCCAACTAGGCGTACCTACGACCTCTGTACACCTGTGGTTTTGTTTCGACGTGTATTATCGGAATCCAAAGAATGGAGGCGACATCGAAATTTTCACAAAAATCCACAAAAATCCACAGTGAATAGTAAACCTTTCCTGTCTCATCTTCCAACTGCCACAGCGGCCCAACTGGGCGTACCTACGACCTCTAGTAACCAGTCGTTTGATGACTTCGAGTGGCACAACGTGAGACCGAGTGATGGCATGGTGGCGACGTAACTCGCGCTTCTTAATTGCTGCACACAACTGGTTAAGGAACTCAACCAACTTGGAGTGTGCATCTGGAAGCATCTACCCAGAGATCGCCTCTAGCTGTAGTGGCTAGTCGATTATCAGGTCCACCCTGTACTGTAGCGCTACACAAAGAAGAAGTTTGAGTTGCATGTCGGTGTCCTCATTCTTGGAACATTTTTATCCAACCGCGCGTCCACCTGTAGAGCAACAGTCTGTAGTCTGACAACTGACTCCCCGAAGTTTTCAAAGTGGATTCCCAACTTTTTACAAGAACCTCAACAGTTGGCGGACGTATGAACCGAATTACATGTTCGTTGTCAGGCAAACAGGAGTCCCCCAGTCGTCCTTGAGAGTAACCCAATAACTTGCACGTACATCACATCCAGCAACACGACTAGTTTTGAAAATATTCCCGCAACTCTGGGGGCTTCATTAAAATTGGATCAATAAAAATTCACAACCCATACAGCAGACTGTGCTCGCACAAAGCCAGAACACACAAATTCCCCTCAAGGAGCATAGATGTCACCCCGCCCGCCGCGAAACGGATTCGCCTCCTCTCGCGCGTATTGTGCTTATGTAAATTTCAATTTGATCCTCTTCTATCCAATTATGAAAGACGGCGAACATCACGAACAATATCAACGAACAAAGGCTCACCTTAATGCCGCCCTGACTGTGACCTGAAGAACACGGCGAGGACGACGAACGATGCGATGGCTGGGGTGAATTCGTCGCACAACAGAAAGCAAAAACACAATGGCACACATCACTCCTTGATTAGATTATACAACACTCGACAGCGATGCACACACGTACGGGTTCTTCCGAAAGCCATGATGATGTAGGGTGAGGGTAGGAATAGGCGTAGTATCGCGTCCTTGCATTAAATCCCCGATTGCCTGCGACAAAAAGCTGCTTCACGTAATTAAATCCACTTTGTTAGTATAATCATCGCTGTCAGGGGCTACATTATGATCTGACAATTGAAGTAGGCTTCTAGGGTTTCTGGCGTGGCACTCAAAGAGCACTGCTCGAGTTCAAGTACACGGCAATGCTGGTTGGATGGTGGATGATGACGATGACTCGGTGGGTCCTTAATGCATTCCCTCATCATTATCCATTGCTGATGATGTAGATGAGGCGGGGGGTTCATCATCATCATCATCATCATCTCCGTCATCATCGTCGTCGTCGTCGTCGTCGTCGTCGTCGTGGGCAACTCCATTCCTGAATGTAATCATCCTAGAGAGCGCACTAAAGGAGTGGTTGGCGTCCTCGCCCTTCTCTTCCACTCGCATCCTTTCTCCCCGATTCGAGTATAAACACGATGATGGAAATCGAGAGGAGCACTTTATCTTTTTAGTTTAAATAGATATTCCGCTTTGGGTTCTTCCGTCTTCAGCACGTTGCGGCTGGGTAACATTTCGTTTCGGTTCACCCACACATGCACACACCGTCTCGCTAGACCCCGTGAAGCAACAAAACAAAAAAAAAAAAAACAGGACGAGATGGGCTTGGATGGGCAAGGATGGCGATGGCTGAAAGCAAACTGTGGGTTGCGGGGTAAGCTGGCGGTTTTGTGCTTAGTGTTTGATTCGGTACTTGGCAGGCCCACCCCGTGGCAGTGTTCACGAGGCAAGCCTTCCATTCATTCAGTTTATCTATTATCCTGTGAACCAAATTTGAATATCTTAAGTGCAGACGGTACTTCTCATGAATAAATGATAAGTGAAACACTAGGGCTCTTCTCGCTCTGTGCTCTGTGCTCTGTTCGGTGCTCCTTGCTTTCTTGATCATCGTCGTGTCCTCGTCGTGCTCATCATCGTCCCGCCGTAGTCGTCATAGTCATCGCCAACGTCTCGTCTGCTGCCGCTGTCGTCCTCTTTACTTTGAGGTTTATATCCGTATTCATTTGGGTTCGCCTTCGTCCTTATTTAGGTCCGCTGTCCGCAGTGTTGCTGGCAAATCGTAATGGACTCTGAAGGACGAATGAATGAGGGACTGAAGAGGGCTAACGTAAAAGCGAACTGAATGACTCTAATGCGACAGCCAAGCGAAAGCCACGCAGAACATCCTTGAAGCAAGGGGGTGGCTCTAGCTAAACACACGAAAAAAAAAATATGAAAATGTATGTTAATTTGACTTTTATCGCGATTTCCTCCGCGACTAGGACGACCGAACGCGGAAAAGTCAATTTCATTTCAATTAACATCCTATTTCGCGAAATGGAATAAAATAATTTTATCACGACTACACGAGGGATATGAACGAATGCAAAGCGTATCCCTTTTTGAGGGAGTATCTTATTCATTCCTTTTTCTTTTTTTTTTCTTGTTGCTGGCATTGTTCTCCGCCTCCGATGGGTGCGGGCTCCACTCGAAGTGGATGTGGTCTCATTTGCATGAGGATTGTGATTTGAAAATATGTTGTTGTCGTCGTCCTTGACTTGTTACCCGGCATAAAGATGGGGGCTCTGCAAAAAGCCCGTGATATCCGACAAATTAGCGGGATCAGTGATGGCGGGGAGGCGGGGCAGCAGGTGTATGAAGACGCCGGTGGATTGTAAGCAGCGGGAAACATGAATTCATCAGAATCTAATTTAAAACACGTTCGTCCTTATGCATATGCTAATCCGTGAGGAGGCGTGCGTGGAATGTGATACACTGTGACGGTGGGTGGGGCGGTAAGATTGTGTGGGAAGACAATATGCGTTCGAATACCCGTTTTTTCTCATTCCTCGGCGGTAAAGAGATCGTGGTTGAGCTTGTCTGGAACGTGAAGTTTGAGACACAATAAGTTGAGGTTCGATTTCAACAGCATTCAACAGCAGGCAACAGGCCTTTTGAACCTTAGTGGCAATATCTTAAATTCGAGTCTTACGATCATTGAGGGGCACCGCAGTTTCCTCGATCGTCGATATCTCCGAAACTTCTCCGATTGGAGAATGGGCGAGAAGCGACACATATGTACCCACATTGGGGATTAATACTACTGAAACGTCACCCTTTACGATTTGTCTTGTTAAAGTAGCCTTGTACAATGGCGAAGGCGTTTTCAGCAATAATCTTTCATCATCCGTCATTAAAATGGTTAAGGTACTACCTATCAAGCAGGGAACAAGGTCTCCAGATCAAGGTTTTCACACCACTTTTTTATTTGAGGTACAGTCAAATCTTCCCCAAGGTACGACGTCTTCTCGATAAGTCAACGATTCAAGATGGCGCTTGGATCGCATGGACCAAATTTGGGTAAAGTTTTCAGAACAGAATTTGGATCTTTTAAAGCGCAATTTGAGTAAAATTGTACTGCACTTCGTAACAGTTGATGAGTCTTGAAGACACCACCAGAGCACAACAATCTGCAGCTGAACGTGATTCAAAAAAGGGCAAAACAGTGGAACAACTGTCAATTTTGAGAAGGAAACATTCCTTTCAAACGCACGAAATGCCGTCGTACTCAACACTAAGTGAGCACCACGCAGAAAACTAATTTATGTCAATTATTGCAGAAATAGGTCAGGTATGATAAAGAGGTTAAAATAGCAGAGGACCCAAATGAATGCCTTGAGGCACACCCGACTGAACATGTTACTATTGCATGTTAATGGGGTCCCATTGAAGCATGTGGAGAAGTTGAAGTTCTATAACAGTTGAATTGTTGCTTCTAAAACCGAACTGGTGATAAGGAATAAGTCGCCTTTCTTCCACAACCGGCCTTAAATGTCTAAGTAATATTCGTTCGAACACTTTAGACATTGTCGGAAGAAGTGAAGTGAAGAAGTAAGACTTTTTGTCTGTTGGGGGTTTACCCGGCTTCGGCACCATTATTATTTCAGCTACTTTCCACTGACTAGGGACATATTCCAATCTAAAGTCGGCGTTATTAAGATAGAGAAACATACGAGTTGGAAGCGCTTTCTGAGGTAATTCATCTTCAGAACTTCTTAGCAATGTACATGTAGCTGAAAGTGCGTTTTGTCACTCATTTGGTCACTTGAATTTTGGTCGTAGCAGAAGCTGGACGGTAACGATTGGTAATTCATTTATGACGATATAAAGAACCAACTTTCATTTCCACTCTCTCGATGATTAATAATTTGTGCGACATTATTTCCCTTCCTTCTTAAACACCACTGCAACATTTTGCCTCCCCCAACCTAATCTAACCTTCTTACGGAACCGTAAAATGGATAATGAAAGCCTGCATGAGTGTCCCCAAGTAAGAACAACAAAGAGCCGATGGGACTTCCTCAAACATAGAATTTCACCGCAAAAGAAGATGGGATTTCGATTCAAAAATGAAAATGAAGCTGGTCAAGGAGTGGTGGGAAATGTCACCGGCAACGATTTTTCATTTGTTGTTCCCTTGACATGGAGTACCGTGCTGTGACCCCCAAAGGAGAATTGTGTTACTTCAACCCATGACTAGATGTATGTAAATTTCCACAACATTCTCCCCGTCCCCACCTGCACAGCAAGATGAATCACAGAGAGTACGAACCTGCTCGGGACACAACAAGAGAATTAAATTTCTGAATTCATCCGATTCTACCTCGACACAAGACGTACAGACATCCTGCTGGGTAAGTGCATCAACATATTCCTCCTTGCGAGGCATAGAGACAAAATTGGACGACCTCTGAGTCGTCCACGAGCACATCTCCCCTACCCGATGCATGTGGGGTCGAAGAGTTTTCAGAATTATGTAGCATAGCTCCAGGGCTACAGGACAGAGTTTGCTCCCAAAAAGGGAATACGCTACGACGACCCACGCCATTGACTGGACATGAGCATCCATTAGGTTCTGTAACCCTTTGAAACATGACAAATCTAATCTAATCATCGGGTCGAGCGAGAGAGGTGGGGAGACCTTTTTGCCTAAGCCTTGTCCACATCTTCTTCACATCTTCCCACACGCCACCAGACGTGAAAGGCCACCTGTGTCATCATCAACGTCAACATGTGCCGACGTGTATATCTACCGATGGCCGATGACAAAATGGACATCCTTGTCGACCCGGTTCCTGTTGCTTTTGAGAGGAAAAATCGAATTCAGTCATGAACGGAAGTCAACACAACAAGGGCATTCGGATGCGGAAGCGCCGCCTGAAACGAAAATATTGGATTTCGATAGAATTCAATTAAAACAAAATCCCACACGCACACGCACACAGGCGGATGTGGACGGATGCGTCGACGGGCCATGGGAGGAGGGGCCTTATCTCGGCCGGGCTGTGGGAGTCGATTTGGGATTCGAAACGAGCGGGATTAATTCGATTTAATTACGACAAATGGGCGAATGGGTGAATGGGCGGATGGCGCAAGCGGAGAGCTAGGAGCGCTTTGGGCAACCTGATTACGTGTCAATGTGGGAGCTCTAATTCCACTTGAACGGCTTAAGCCTGGATGCTAATTGGCTTTCGTATCTCGTGGTATTGATGGCAAATTTAAATGGACTTAGGAGCGACAGGATGAGGCTTAACATACTGTCGATACAATCAGAATCGGGTTTAGTGCTAGTGAACGACGAGCTCAGTGCAGTCGGGAAACTGATGGCAGCCAGGTACGTGACTGCTGGCTCAGTGATAACAGCAGCCAGCTGGTATATATGTAATCCACGATGAGGGGAGGCCGGTAGCTGGAGAGAAGCATTCATGGGGAAGGTGCATTCAGGGAAACCAATTGCAAGGACTTATGGCATTGCATCTGAGTCTAAAACGGATGTGCTTTGATGTTTTCCTCGTGGTCCAGTCTCTCCAGAGTTCCAGCTTGGACTCTCACCGTGTTTGTGACTTTTCACAGAATGAAATGATTGCATGCTGATTCGTAGAGTCTAATTGGCTTGCGGGCGGGAAGTCACTGAAACCAAGACGCTTTCCTTGTTTCGCATATGTTCGATGTTATCCTGCGAGTATGAGTGAGCCTTTAACTTAACACGCTCAACTTTGTATTGGGTATTGATCAACCTGAAGTGTCCACCATGTCCTTGGACGTTCCGTCCTGAAAAGTACACCATCAGCTATAGCTCCACTCACTCGACATTTGTACATGATCAGTACGTCGTCCTGTCAACCGAATTGTTCGCTCTTGTGTGCCTGAACCATCTCTCGAAGGTTTGCAAAGCATCTGTTTACGAGGTTACCGACTTTATGTCGACGATTATAGTTGCGCTAATGTTTTCTAGAAATCTTCATTAACTGACTACGGCTTGTTCAAAAATAAAAAGAAACACAGATATATCAATCAACAAACAGAATGGGAAGAACACTTGTCCAGGTGCACTGCCTACGGCCACTTCCGCATCCTCTCCAGCGAAGTGAAAGTCTTCGACCACGTGAAAATACTCTCTGTCAACTCCTTCAACAAAAATCCTTCCAGAAGTCCTTGTATAATGAACTTTTTTCAAACCGAAAAGCGAAAGGATAAATAAATCACCAGAAGTCAGTTGAGATCCAGCAGTTTTCGAACTCACCTTCGGATCCGCTTTCATTTCAGCCATCGACTTCTGTCATCCCCCCCCCCCCAACGCCATCAGTCAGTATAATAAATCAAAATCAAATGTAAGAGTTGCAGAATACAAAAAAGGGGGAAGCGGATAAGCAAACAAAAACGCTCGGAGAAGTCCAGCGGGAAGGATAAATGGAGGAAAGTTGATTAAAAAAAAAAAACGAACTCCATTTCCATTTTTCGTGTTTATCTGCGCGGATACGATGGCCTCGTGGGCGACGACAACCGAACGCAGAATTGGATAAATGGATAAATGGAAAATGGAAAATGAAGCAGAAAGGAGTTGCGAATAAGTCAAAAAGATTGCACTGAGCGATGCGAGTCGACAGAACTTGGAAACTTTATCGTTGCCATTTGCCTCGGCAAGGACCCTGCGCGACGTGCACTGGCTTAGTCTCGTCGAGTAACACAATGTCTTGCAGGAGCTCTTTGTTCGTTGCTAAATCCGGCTCAATCGAAGGGGATGGATGATAAATTCACTTTTACACGAAACCGGACAGTCGAGGCAGGGGCAAGGATTCGCGGGAAGTAACGCCAAGGAGTCAAATGGAGTTTGGTCCGCTCGTCTCAGACTCGGACTGACTCCAAGAAGTTGGCAAACAACAACAAAAGAGAGTACTAAAATCAGCTAACGAAGCAGGAAACGTCCCGAAAAACATATTAAAAGGCTCGGCTAGGGGATGGAGGGCATCTGAGCACCCGTGGATGTGTGGGGGTGTGTCTGTCTCTCGCTTTTGATTGCTCTGAAAGGATTGAAGTTTGCCGAAGGATGTGCCCTGTTTGTTATCATCTAATGGTCAGGAGGAGTCCTTCCTCCCTCCTCGCTTGATGTATGATGACAACGCGTATCGATTGATTTCTGTTTGTGCTTCTTGTGCAGTTTCACTTCATTTTTTTTTCTTCGTCTCCCCTTTGCTGACGGTTTTCCTTTCTGCCGAGGGAGAGAGACCTTTAATCAAAAAGGACAAAGCAATATTATCGTCATTGTGTGTCCTTTTGTTGGACGGCATCTTACGAGCCAATGTAAACTGAATAAGGAAACACCGTGAGCACTAGACAGTCGACAGCGTTTGGCTGAAGGGTGTTTGCTCAGAGATGAGTGCGAATTGTAATCGAGCACTTGGTTCATGCTGGAAGACGGACCGTCGCTCCCCGGGACGATGGGGGGACCATCGGTGGAGCTGTGTTGACGATTGATGTCCGGCGACATCAAAGGAGCCAAGCATCAGGGATGGTTGTGTAGCTTATAATGCTCCTGGCCTTTGAGGCTTTGTGTTTGATTAAAAATGAAAAGGCTCATGTGCGAGTGCTGGTCCTTTGGGGATATTTAACGATTGATGGATTATTGCATCTTGCCTTTGTTGAAGGAGCCTGCTTTTGGACTTTCTGTGATTCCAGGGAGAGACAGAACTGTCTTGGCGCAATAACTTTATTTCTGCAACTACACGTCAACACAAAGGAATATTCACAGCCATTGAAAGCGGGGTAATATGAGACGATGAAGTAATAGAAATTGGTCGAGATCCATTTTTAGTCGGACTAAACTCAGAATAGTGTTGTGATCGACTGTCAGGTATTACGCTGCTGCCAAAAGAATAGCAAACATAAATCAGAAGCAAATGCATTTAAGTCACAGGCGAATTATCGTTGTGTCCTTCTGTGGATACCAAGTCACTTCATTAGGTGTCCATGGATTTAAGGCCTTCGATTGGGTAAACATAATAAGCAGTGCCTGATCTATCGGATTTCAGAAAATGTCAAGGTTGTCATAGCAGTCATAACCCTATTCTAAACAATGCAAAGAATGGCGTCGCACAGTGGGCCAATGGTCCTAAAATCAGGCACCAATTCACAAAATAAAACACTTTTAGATACTAGAAAAAACTGATTCATTTTAATATTTTTTCACTTTTTATGTTCATTGTCACTACTTTGCTGTATAGTTGGGCATTTCAATAAACTTAAGGTTTTAGTATCGAAGATTTTTGGTACTGGTAACTGGTACTGGTAGGGGTCGAACTTAAGGACCACTAAAGGCTTGTTTATTAGAGCTGTGGACCGAGCTCAGCGCCGGCCCGAGCCAAATGAGCGCCCTGTGCAAGATCTACGTTTGGCGCTCCCATTTTACTGTTTTGGCAGCATAGGTCGTTTTGACATTACACTAGAGATAGACTTTTATATACGTTTTATTTTAGTGAAGTATGTCCGGTAGGTCTAATTCTCGTTAAGATACGATTAGGGATAAGAATGGTTAGCACAGCAAGTGAAGAAAATTACGAAGTACAAAAAAAAAAAAACGTAGTCGACTTGCAACATGTGAAGCAGATATTGAAAATGAGATACAAAATATAGGTAGATTCGGGGAATAACCGATTGCAATCTGCTACAGAGTGAAAAGGAAACAGAGTGTTTTAGTTCATGCCAAATATTTGTGTTCATTAAAAATTGGAGTCGTTTAAGTTCTATTATTTTTATCTTTTTTGAATGACAAAAAGAAAATGGACTTAATTTAAGCAAAAGCAGCTCTAAATGAAAAAAAAACAATTCAATCAATCTTTTGGGCCGTTTGGATTTTATTAACGTTTTAAGTCGACTACACCCATATACGGAATAGTTTTGTCCATCATTGTATGAAGTAAATTTTCATCCCTATATCGTAACTACTACTCGTAACTAAAGGGTGGTTAAATTTTAAGAGCCGATGTTGAATGTGAACCACACCTAAGCGTCAAGTTTTTTTCTGCATTTCATTTGACATTTCTCAATTTCAGACTAACTCAATTTGAACCATGGAAAGATAAACAATCCAGCAACGCGTTAAAGTTATTCAGGCTTATTATGAAAATGGGCGTAAAATTCATATCGTGCACTTCGTGATTTTTTTCAATTTCATCGTCCAAATGTGCGTATAATCGGAAAAATGGTGCAAAAATTTGAGCAAACCGGGTCTGTAGGAGATGTGAAAACACCAGTGCATGCTCGTACAGCTCGTACTGCAGCAAATATTGCTGCTGTTCGCGATAGTGTGGCTGAAGAGCCGTCCACCTCAACTCGTCGTCTTGCCCAACAATTGCACCTCTCACGCTCGTCGTTGTTGAACATTATGCATAAAGACTTGCGTTTACACTCTTACAAGGTGCAATTGACTCAAGAACTAAAGCCTCTTGACCATTTCAAGCGTCGTCAATGGTCAGAATGGTGGCAAGAAATGGGAACAGTAGATGATCAATTTTCGAAGAAAATCATCATTCAATGGCCGTGTTATCTCACGAGGTGGCAATTGGCCGCCAAGATCATGTGATTTGACACCGTTGGGTTTTTTTCTTTGGGGTTATCTGAAAGAAAAGGTGTACGTCGATAAGCTAGCAACAATTCAAGAGCTAAAGGATGAGATAATTCGGCACATTAACGGCATAGAACCTCAATTATGCTTCAGCCTCATCGAAAATTTGGACCATCGGATGGAGGTGTGCCACCGAGGTCGCGGCTGCCATTTGGCTGATATTTTGTTCCATACATACTTGAACCATACCAATATTATCATAATAAAAAGAAATGACAATAATTTCCTAAATAATTTGTGTTTTATTCAATATCAAGGTCGGCCCTTAAAATGTAACCACCCTTTATAAGGAGTGTTTTTAGTTCATGCCAAATATTACATTTAAGCAAAAGCAGCTTTAAATGAAAAAAAAAACAATTCAATCAATCGTTTGGGCCGTTTGGATTTTATTAACGTTTTAAGTCGACTACACCCATATACGGAATAGTTTTGTCCATCATTGTATGAAGTAAATTTTCATCCCTATATCGTAACTACTACTCGTAACTAAAGGGTGGTTAAATTTTAAGAGCCGATGTTCAATGTGAACCACACCTAAGCGTCAAGTTTTTTTCTGCATTTCATTTGACATTTCTCAATTTCAGACTAACTGAATTTGAACCATTCAAAGATACACAATCCAGCAACGCGTTAAAGTTATTCAGGCTTATTATGAAAATGGGCGTAAAATTCATATCGTGCACTTCGTGACTTTTTCAATTTCATCGTCCAAATGTGCGTATAATCGGAAAAATCGTTTGAGCAAACCTTGTCTGTAGGAGATGTGAAAACACCAGTGCATGCTAGTACAGCTCGTAATGCAGAAAATATTGCTGCTGTTCGCGATAGTGTGGCTGAAGAGCCGTCCACCTCAACTCGTCGTCGTGCCCAACTATTGCAACTCTCACGCTCTTCGTTGATGAACATTATGCATAAAGACTTGCATTTACACGCTTACAAAGTGCAATTGACTCAAGAACTGAAGCCTCTTGACCATTTCAAGCGTCGTCAATGGTCAAATGGTGGCAAGAAATGGCAACAGTGGATGATTAATTTTCGAAGAAAATCATTTTTTTCAAAATGAGGCCGGTCAGGCAGTTACTGTGAATGGTGTTCGCTATCGTGAAATGATAACGAACTTTTTATGGCCCGAATTGGAACATATGAATGTGGACGATATGTGGTTTCAACAGGACGGTGCCACTTGCCACACAGCTAACGAAACAATGGCGACAAAATTAATGGCCGTGTTATCTCACGTGGTGGCGATGTCAATTGGCCGCCAAGATCATGTGATTTGACACCGTTGGATTTTTTTCTTTGGGGTTATTTGAAAGAAAAGGTGTACGTCGATAAGCTAGCAACAATTCAAGAGCTAAAGGATGAGATAATTCGGCACATTAACGGCATAGAACCTCAATTATGCTTCAGCCTCATCGAAAATTTGGACCATCGGATGGAGGTGTGCCACCGAGGTCGCGGCTGCCATTTGGCTGATATTTTGTTCCATACATACTTGAACCATACCAATATTATCATAATAAAAAGAAATGACAATAATTTCCTAAATAATTTGTGTTTTATTCAATATCAAGGTCGGCCCTTAAAATGTAACCACCCTTTATAAGGAGTGTTTTTAGTTCATGCCAAATATTACATTTAAGCAAAAGCAGCTTTAAATGAAAAAAACAATTCAATCAATCGGTTGGGCCGTTTGGAATTTATTAAAGTTTTAAGCCGAATACACCCATAAGCCGAATAATTTTGTCCATCAGTGTATGCAGTAAATTTTCATCCCCATATTCCCTACTCGTAACTATACCTACCTACCTATATGAGCTGTCTCGTTTGGCTCAAATAATTCCATTACTATTTTATTTAGTACCACTAAGGTGTCCAGGGTTCGATTCTCCATACGACAAAAATAATTTGTAAAGTGTGACAAGTGATCAAATAGTATTGTATATAAACTGTCTACAAAAAGCTGCTCAAATATTGGCCATTTTTAGGTTCTATACAGGAGGAAACTATACAAATAATTGCTCCTAAGAAAGCTGCTAACATTTTGTATTTATGCCAGCTTTTGGTCCATTCTGGCCCACTGTGCATCGACTATGAAAATCGGGTGGATATCAAAACCCCAACTGAAGCATCTGAACAATGCTGACAATGTATGCTTTCAACCTCGCGCGACAATTGGATTCGCTGCATCGTTAACATATTTTTTTTCTCGAAACGTGAAGTACTTTGCTTTTGATTCTAGGAGACACATGTGTACTCTGGTTTTTGGGGCATGCACTATGCATTTAACTACGAGTACCAAAGAGAACAACAGTACGACACTGAAGCTTTTCTTCTTTTTTCTTTCTGATAGAACAATGAAACTGATGGAATTTTCATCCTCTATGCTTCCGGAGGCACTGGAAAAAACGTTAATAATTTCATTGCTTTTGTCGAGGTTCGCAAGTGTGAAGTTGTCCTAGCTTTGGCTTCATCTGAAAAAGCTGCGACTTGGTAAGAAGTCCGACGAGCTGCTCATTCTGCATTGAAATTGCCACTGAACATGAAAATCAACGAAGCACCAGCTCGCAACATCGCCTAAAAACGGCTCAAATCGATTGTTCGATTGACGAATGCACGATGACCCACAAGAGGTCACGGGCGTGGATCATCGTCACAATCAAAAGCATTTTTGGTTGAACCCTGACTCTATTGTCTGATGATTTTCGTCAGTCGTGTTGCAGCAGACTAAGCGGGTAGCTTCAGTGCCGAGAAGGAGGTAGGCGACACGCTTGCGGTTGCAGATCATTATCCTCCTCGGTACCCACTTAACCTGCTCCAACAAATCATCAAATTTGTAGCGGCATGTGAAGACGTCCCAATTGATAACAAAACATGCGAGTGCAGTTGTTAGACACTGAAAATGAGACTCCGTCTCCGTCTACGTTATTTCTGCCATTATCGCTACTGCTGGTGTATTGGATAACCAACGTCGTAGTTATGATCACTCAGAGGACGCAGCAGCAGCGACGACGAACTGCGGAGTCGTAAGAGTTGTGATTAGGATAAGTCCGCTACACTAATACCTGATCCCTCAAATTCAAATGGTGCCATAATCTTGTTGCACTCTGCAGTTTCGAGGCATGTGATACATTGAGTCGTCCATGAGACTTTTCGGACGGAATACCGCAAACAGAGAAGAAATACCGAATTGTGGTTCGAAATCCGATTATTCGATTACACCCCTGCACTCCAAGAACCTTGAGCATCACATTAACGGCTGACTGTCGACACACTGGCAAGCCCTCGGTGAATTCACATTCGCACTACGCACCCGCCGCGCCTCTTGCAGTCAGCAGTGGCAGACTCCGAACATAAACTTAAAATATTAATGAATCACGAACATATTGTCGGTCGGGCGTAAATTTCTTTTGGACATCGTTCACAATCCGCAACGACATTCAGCCCGAACCTCCGCAAGTATCCTTTCTTACACGGGTTCATTTATTTATGCCCAGGATTAAGGACACTCTCTGCAGGCGAAATCGTCCGTAGTCGTCTTAGAGGCGGATGCCACCCCCGCACGTCCCCCACCGGCTGAGAGCATAAATTTAAAATTAGCTCGTGTTTTATATGCGTGTACATGTGCGAATCTCTGCGTGTTCGAGAGTGCTGCGCGCTCAGTGGATCCTGCTGGATGGAGTTCAGTTTTAAACCGTTTTCAGGAAACAACAATTTATTACAGTTTTTCATGTTCGGG
Source organism: Eristalis pertinax (assembly GCA_907269125.1). Lineage (NCBI taxonomy): Eukaryota > Metazoa > Arthropoda > Insecta > Diptera > Syrphidae > Eristalis > Eristalis pertinax. The sequence continues at coordinate 29,167,035 of OU026145.1, forward strand.
CGATGTTATAGCCCGGAAATCACACGCGATCCATTTTCTCTCAGTTGGCCCCCCCCCCCATGTTGATACATATGTGTGCACGGACTTTGTTTTTGTTGCTGTTGTTGGCGGGTCTGGTCCGCATCCTTTCGGATCGTTTCGGTGCCCCCATTCCATCTGGATGGAGAGTATATTTATGTGATTTTTTTGTTCGGTCTTTTTTTTTTTTGGCGAACTGAAAGTGGTTTCGTGTGTGCGGGAGCAAAGGGATTTTAAAGAGTTGCCACGACTCGAATGTAAAAGCTGACCATTATCCTTTAAAGTTACATATCCTCTCGTCATTCGAAGCGTATGAAAGTGGTTTTCCGGTGGGCGAGGGGTGGTATGATAGACACACATGAGTATTAAATGGTAATTTCAGCAAAAGGATACCCTCTCTGCGTTGGTGCTTAGCGTTGTCCTTCTTTGCCGTGAATGAAAAGCTTTTAGTGCCATCTTAGATTGGAGATGGCTGAGTGTGTGTTTGAGTGTGGTGGGGTGGAATACCCCGAGAGTGTGTGAGAGTATTCAGTTTTTTTTTGGGACAAGATTCCACTGTTTTATGGACCAATCAAGGATTAATGGAGCGACAAATTGATAAAATGGCGGCATGTTGTCCATGTCCATGTCCTTGTATCGTGGGGTCATCTCTAGATATTTGAAGAGTTGATGAAAAACCAAGGCAACCGATTTACCGCTTTGACCACGTCCCCCCCTTCCGTCCAACGGAGATAAAGTGAAAGAAACAACGAACACAAAACAATTTCCATTCGAGAAGATAGTTGTTGTTGCTATAAAAAGTTTCTTACGACATGGCAAAGGATGTTTATTCAGCCATCGAGCGAAAGAGGAGAGCTGTGGCAAAGTTCCGCGCGATGGATATTAGCATTCACGCCTGTGCCTGACGACAGTTCAGTTGCGTGCCATGCTGGTAGATGTGCCTGTTTACGATGATTGTCGCGTGAGGACCGGGCACAGAAAATGAACAGAAAGCAGAAGAGGAACAATAAATGAGTTGACTGAGTGGAAAGTGAGATTATGGAGGAGGATAAAAGTTCAGGAAATTGATTCTGAAAGGGGGGATGTTAGTTAAATTGTTACGGGATCGTGAAGGTGTGAGTGCAAGGCAGGGATGTTGGTTCATCAAATGGAGCAAATGGAAATGGGCAATAATGCGTGAGTCCTGATGGCACTTGAACGTGAACGACCGAACAGGGAGGCTCTGAACTGCTGCAAGGTGTCTGCCTTAACATGATCCATGAGTTGTGGTGAAAAGGGCTGGCGACGTCGGTCTGGGCAATCGATTTCGAACATCTCGTCTCAGATGATTGGTCATGTAGAGCGAATGGATACCAATGGTCCGGCCTGGACGACTCTAACCCCTAGGGACAAAGTATAAAGGAAAGACCACGCCCCCGGTGGCTAGAAAGGGACCTCAATCAACTGAACGTGCGTAGCTGGAATGAACTAGTACAAGACCGTTGGAGCTGCATGTTGGCTGAGGCACATGTCCAACCTCGACTGTAGTGCCAACCAAAGAAGAAGAAGACATTTGCTATGGCGATGGTTGTGAAGAACAAAGGCAGCGGATATTCGGATTAGATTGTTTTGCTAAACGCGTACTGCGGCCTAAATCTTCAGGAACATGCGAGAACACTACATACTTATGGGCAAGCTTCAATAGCGCTCTGGAATCTGAAGAGGACAAGGACGACTTCTCTGATCTCCCGGGATCTCCTAAGATCGTTCTACGAAACTCAAACCCTGAGTTGCGACCCTACTTTACTAATACTTTCAGACATCATTCCTGCCCTTCACCTTACCTCTTCAGATGCCGGTTCGTATAACTCTCCAACAGCCCTCATAGCCCGCGGCAATGTTACCTTGTCGGCTCCACCTTCGCAGCATGTGCCTGCCTGCACTCGTTGTCAAAGCGTAGGTTTTCTTCGGTGGTTTCCAAAAACAACACAACAGATCAGTGACCGTTTTGATGGCTTCATGACAACGTCTCCAATCTTCTTAGATTGTTTGTGTAGGCGGCTTCGAACTTGCAGATAGTTCCTGAGAGACTCGATGGTCATAGAACATAGCAGTCCGTTGCAATTGTATCATTCCGACGTCAAATCGTGATCTTATTTGCAGAAGCAAAGTTCGGACTACAAGGGTGTGTAAAATAGATCGCAACATGATATCTAGTCATGTAGACATTGGTTCATTATCTTTGAACCCTACTGATGTCATCCTTGCACTTCACAGTTTAAAAGCGGACTCCAGTTATGGAAGATGGTATACCACCCATTATTCTTAAATACAGTGCTGATTCACTTTACAGCCCTCTATTATGCATTTTTAATCGTTCGTTATCAGAAGGTATTTTTCTAGATGAGTGGAAAGATTCATTCTTAATTCTCATTCACAAATCCGGCTCCAAAAATAATACTGAAAATTATAGAAGTACATGCAAACTCTCCGTGGTGGCCCGTGGCGTTGTGGGTATGTGCGTCGACTCCTACGCACTTGGACCTACCTGTCTAGGTTCGATTCCTGGTACGACAAGAGATACTTTTCACGGCCCCACCTCTCTTTCGAGTCACCGACAATGCTCAAAGAGTATAACTGTCTAGAAAAAGCTTCTCAAACTTGGCCGTTCGGAGTCGGCATAAAACTGTAGCTCCCTTCCACACGTGATAGAACAATAGCACGCACAACACGAGTGGTTGTTGAGAAGCTAGGCCCTGGCCCTCTACGGGCTGTAGCGCCACCCATTTTATGCAAACTCTCCGCGATTCCTAAACTATTTGAGAGTATAGTAAAGAATAAATCTGAATTCTTAATCAAAGGCCACATTTCGGAAGCAGAACTTCTACTAACTTATCAATTTATACGTCCTTTGTCATCAATGAAATAGAAAATAAAAAACAGGTTGATGCAATTTATACGGATTTCAGTAAGGCATTTGATTCGGTCAACCACTCACTATTGATAAACAAAATGAATGCATTTGGGTTCCATTCCCATTTCCTAAGTTGGATATCTTCTTTCCTCTTAAACAGAACCCTAAGAGTTAAAACTGGAAACTTCTTATCAAAGCCAATTACATGTCGTTCGGGGGTACCGCAAGGAAGTCACGTAAGTCCACTATTATTTGTTATACTTATCAATGATATTACTTTTTCAATCAAACATAGTCAATCTTTGCTATATGCAGTTTATATGAAAATATTCAAAAGTATTCAGGATGTTAATGATTGTAGCGTAATACAAAAGGATTCACTGATCCACTCGCCTAACACTCTATAATTCCCTTGTTCGACCTTTCCTCGGATATGCTGTCGTTGTTTGGAACCCGGCGTTCATAACATTTTCGGATCGTATCGAAAAGTTCAAAAGCGATTCACCAAGTACATTTTTTTTAAAATGCCATCCTATAAAGCAAGGTGCCAACTGCTTGGCTTAATATCCCTATCAACAAAATTCAACCACAATATGGCCACTGCTCCAATCCGGAATTTAATTTTCTGTGGTTAAAAATCCATGTCCGTAAGCATTTAATCCACTACTGTTTTATTTACAGAAGTCCAAACTTGGATAGCAATTCAACTTTTAACGAATTTGATGCGCTATCCGATTCCATCTCAAGAATTGTATCCCTGTATCCTCGCACTGAAATTGCCATTGCGGGCGATTTCAATGTACACAATTCTAATTGGCTTCGACATTCAGGCCAGACAACACCCGAAGGAAGGTATGTCGAAATCTTTGCTGAGCTAAACAATCTGACTCAGCTAGTAAATGAGCCCACACGAATACCTGACATCGCAGATCATTCCGCCAACACCCTGGACCTGTTTCTCACCTCTCACCCTGATAAATATTCTGTTGACACACTGTCGCCTCTAGGCTCGTCTGACCATTGTGTCATATCAGCTAATTTCTCGTTATCACCACACACAGTTAGAGAACAAATTCCTAAAAGAACAGTATGGCTGTACGAGAAAGCCGATTGGAGCGGACTCAACAATTTCTTTCGGAATTTTAACTGGTCATTATGCTTCCTCGATAGTGACGTGGATGCCGCTGCTGATATGATCACAAACATTCTTCTGCTGGGCATGAGATCCTTCATTCCGCATAGAGTGAAAAGTATCAAGCCCAAAGAAAATGCATGGTATGACTCGAGCTGTAAAGAGGCTATCAGGTTGAGAGAGTTGAATTTCCGGGCATACAAAGCCAACCCTACTGAGGAAAACCGGAATAAGTTTAAACGGGCCAGAAATGACTGCAATGCAACTATCAGACGTGTGAAATTCTCCTATGATCAAAAGTTGAGGCAAAAAGTGCTTCAATGTACCAAAGGTAGCAAAACTTTTGGTCATTTGTAAAAAACATAAAGAATTCCACCTCGTCTTCAATTCCCACGCTCATTTACAATGACATTCCAGCTGTCAGCTCTTTAGACAAAGCCAATCTGCTTGCGGCGCATTTTGCAGCCAGCTCAACATTGCCAGATTCCAATATGTCTCCACCTGTACTTGAGAGCGTTGATTTCACCATGGGAAAAATCCATTTCCGCACTCGTACAGTTGCAAGAGTACTTAAAGATCTCGACGTGCACAAATCCGCTGGCCCGGATGGTATTCCCCCTATACTTCTGAAGAGGTGTTCTTCTGCGCTGGCAAAACCATTGCGTAAGCTTTTTCATCTATCCTACTCTTTAGGTCTCTTTCCGAGCAGATGGAAAACAGCATTTGTCCAGCCCGTCCCTAAAAAGGGCGAATCTTCGTCACCCACCTCGTACCGACCCATAGCACTTACGTCCCTTCTTTCTAAGGTCATGGAAACGCTGATAAATCGTCAGCTTATGAAATATCTTGAATCGCGGAAGCTTCTTAATGACCGGCAGTACGGTTTCCGTAGTAACAGGTCCACTGGTGATTTGATAGCTTATCTCACCGAAAAGTGGAACACATCTTTGCATAATGCAGGTGAAAACAAGATCGTTGCACTTGATATTTCTAAGGCATTTGACAGAGTTTGGCATCAAGCTCTTTTGTCGAAAATGCGTGCATATGGTATCGATGAATCTCTTCTTCTATGGATTAGAAATTACCTTTCGAACCGTTCAATTCAAGTTGTTTTGGATGGGTTCAAGTCTGATATCCACCAAATAAATGCTGGTGTACCCCAAGGCTCTGTTCTGTCTCCGACACTCTTTCTCATTTTTATTAATGATCTCTTGTCTGCTACTTCTAATCCAATCCATTCCTTCGCTGATGACAGCACCCTCAGCTTTTCATATTCGTTCCGAGACTCACGACCCTGCCCTTCGGCCGTAGAATTGGAACGGCAGCGTATGTTAAGCTCATTGAATTCCGATCTTGACAGCATAATTAACTGGGGAAACAACAACAGAGTGGAATTCAATGCTTCTAAAACTCAATGCTGTCTGCTGTCACTCAAGCGAACCCTTGTTAATCAGCCATTATCCATGAATGGTGCTTGTGTCGATGAAACCGGAAAGCTTTCCATCCTTGGTATGTGTATCAACAGAACACTTAGCTGGAACGATCACATATTTGAGGTCGCCAAAAATGCTGCGAAATGTTTAGGTTTCCTTAATCGATGCAAGAAATATTTCACCCCCTCTGATTTGGCTTTCATTTATAAGGTGTATATCCGCCCCAAGCTTGAGTACAACGCTCATATCTGGTCTGGTGCCCCAAAGACCACCCTGCACCTACTAGATAGAATCCAAAAGCGAGCGATAAAACTTATAGGAGACAACAATGTCGCAAAGTCATTAGACTCGCTCGAACATCGACGTACCGTTTCTTCTTTGTCTGTATTTTATCGCTATTTCAACAAACGATGCTCAAGTGAGCTAGCCAACTGCATTCCTCCTCTCCATGAATTCACCCGCAATACTCGTCTCGCCAGGAATGCTCATCAGTTTACCCTTAAGCCTACTTTCGGACGCACAGTTAAATTTAGAGACTCGTTCTTCAGCCGTACTACGCGAATTTGGAATACTCTTCCCAGCCCTATATTTCCCACAGACTACAATCCGCAGATATTTAAGACCAATGTGCACAGGTACCTCCTCTCCCTTTCTCCCTCTATACCTTCGGCCCGTGCTGTGTCTTGACCCCGGACACTTAAGGGTATTAGCAATCCCTTGAGCGCGCGCAAATTATAAAAAAAAAAAAAAAAAAGAAACTA